>CP136059.1:41222500-42682500 GCA_032464435.1 Aegilops umbellulata
CTTAGGATCGGGGTCCTGACAATTCCATGGCATTGTCCCTGGCCTTTCCTGCTCCCCAATCGGCAAGATTTTAATAGATGTCCTCTTCGGAGGCAAGGATCATTTCTGCCGAGAGCCAGTTTGGTTCGAAGTGGTGGACCTTGAGAGCCCATACCATGCGCTACATGGCAGGCCTGCTTTGGCCAAGTTCATGGCAGTCCGCCACTACGCCTACCTCAAGATGAAGATGCCGAGTTCCAAGGGAATTCCGATCATAGCCAGCGACTACAGAAAGTCGTCCGCTTTCGTGGCTGAGAGCAGTCGGCTGGCCGAGTCCCTGGTGATCGCAGCTGAGAAGCAGCTTCTTGATCGGGTTGTGGCGATGGCCGGCAAGCAGCCAGAGATGTCGCCCAACCCCAAGGAGTCGGAAGCTGAGGGCTCGTTCAAGCCAGCAAAGGAGACGAAGAAGATACCCTTGGACCCAGAGCACCCGGAGAGGTACACTATCATAGGTGCAAACCTTGACAGCAAATAGGAAGGCGAGCTCGTCGACTTCCTCCGTGAGAATCGGGACATCTTTGCATGGTCCCCCAAAGACATGTCGGGTGTACCGACGGAATTCGCCGAGCACAAGTTACATGTTCGGTCTGATGTGAAGCCCGTCAGGCAGCCCTTGCGCCGCCTGTCAGAAGAGAAAAGAAGAGTCGTGGGAGAGGAGATTGCCCAGCTCTTTGCAGCCGACTTTATCATGGAGGTTTTTTTCCAGAGTGGCTAGCAAACCCAGTCTTAGTGCTGAAGAAGAACAAGCAGTGGCGGATGTGTATTGACTACACAAGCCTCAACAAAGCTTGCCCCAAGGACCCGTTTGCTTTGCCGAGAATCGATCAGGTGATAGACTCCACAGCCGGATGCGAGCTGTTGAGCTTCTTAGATGCCTATTCAGGATATCACCAGATCAAGCTGAACCGGCCAGACAGACTGAAAACCGCCTTCATCATGCCGTTTGGAGCCTTCTGCTACCTGACCATGACGTTCGGCTTGAGGAATGCCGGCGCCACCTTTCAGTGTTGCATGCAGAAGTGCCTCCTCAAGCAACTCGCCAGAAATGCCCACGTCTACGTAGATGATGTGGTGGTGAAGACGGAAAAGCGCGGAACTCTGTTGGAAGACCTCAAGGAGACATTTGAGAACCTGCGCCGATTCTAGATCAAGCTCAACCCTGAAAAGTGCGTCTTCGGAGTACCAGCCGGCCAGCTCCTTGGCTTCCTGGTCTCCGAATGCGGCATAGAGTGCAGCCCTGTGAAGATCAAGGCCATCGAGAGAATGTAGGTACCCAACCAACTGTTGGATGTGCAAAAGTTCACTGGCTGCCTGGCATCCATCAGCTGGTTCATCAGTCGGCTAGGCGAGAAAGCTCTCCCTTTGTACCAGCTCATGAAGAAGACCAATTTTTCCGAGTGGAACCACAAGGCGGACGAGGCTTTTCTCCAGCTGAAGAAGATGTTGGTTACTCCCCCTGTGCTGGCGGCTCCGACTCCCAAAGAGCCCATGCTCCTGTACATCGTCGCCACCAGCCGGGTAGTCAGCACAGTCATCGTAGTTTAGCGCAAGGAGGAAGGCAAGGCACTACCTGTCCAGAGACCGGTATATTACCTAAGCGAAGTACTGTCGACCTCCAAGAATAACTACCCCCACTACTAGAAGATGTGCTACGGCGTGCACTTCGCCGCTAAGAAGCTGAAGCCTTACTTCCAAGAGCATCCAATCACCGTGGTCTGCACGGCCCTACTAGCCGAGAACATCGGAAGCCGAGATGCGTCTGGCCGAGTGGTCAAATAGGCCATAGAGTTGGCCCCCTACATGATCTACTATCAACCCCGCACCGCCATCATGTCGCAAGCACTGGCCGACTTCCTCGTCGACTGGGCCGAGACCCAGTACCTGCCGCCAGCACCCGACTCCACCCAGTGGTGGATGCATTTCCATGGCTCCAAGATGCGCACTGGTTTGGGAGCCGGCGTTGTCCTCACTTCTCCTAAAGGCGACAAGCTCAAGTATGCGCTGCAGATCCATTTCGCCGCCTCCAACAACGTCGCTGAGTATGAGGCGCTCATTCACGGGCTCCGGCTTGCCAAAGAGCTTGGCATTCACCGGATCCTGTGTTATGGCGACTCCGACTTGGTGGTCCAGCAGTCATCTGGCGACTGGGACGCCAAGGACGCAAACATGGCAAGCTACCACTTCCTCGCGCAGCAACTCAGCGGATATTTCGAAGGGTGCGAGTTCCTCCACGTGCCAAGAAACGACAACGACTAAGCAGATACTTTGGCACGAATCGGCTCCACCCGCCAAGTAATACCATCCGGTGTCGCTCTTCAGCGCCTCCTCAAGCCGTCTATCAAGCCTTCACCTGAGTCAGATTCCATTTTTGTGCCGGCTCCCCCTGAAGAAGTCGGATCCTACTCAAGAGCCCCAGCAGACGGCACAAAAATCCTTGCAGACGACTCCAAGAACGCCACAGTCAAAGCCGACCCGGGGACTTCAGAACCCGGCCCGGGGATTGCGGCGACCAGACAGAAGACTCCAGAGCTCGGCCTGGGGACTTCTTTGATCCAGCAAGCGGCCGCGGACTCCAGCCCGCCACCTCCCAGCCCAGCCGCCCTCGTCCAAGTCACAGTTCTGGCAGTCGAAGAAATAGCAGCACCCTCATGGGCGCAGACCATCCTCAAATTCCTGATGAATAAAGAGCTGCCAACTGACGAAACGTTGGCTCGGCAAGTGCAACGCCGGGCAGCAGCATACACCATAGTCGACAGAGAGCTAGTCAGACGCAGCGTCACTGGTGTTTACCAGCGCTGCGTCGAGCCGGAGCAAGGCCAAGAGGCCAAAGAGTTGGTCCAGAAATGCAAGGGGTGCCAGAAGTTTCGCTCCAAGCCGCATCAGCCGGCTTCTGCGCTCAAGACTATTCCAATCGCCTGGCCCTTTGCAGTTTGGGGCCTGGATATGGTGAGACCATTCAAGACGGCACGAGGTGGCCTAACTCACCTACTTGTCACAGTGGACAAGTCCACCAAGTGGATAGAAGTAAAGCCCATCAAGGAGTTGAATGGTCCAACTACCATGACTTTCATCTCCGAAATCACAATTCGGTACGGCATACCACACAGCATCATCACCGACAACGGCACCAACTTTGCCAAAGGCGCCCTGGCCCATTTCTGCGCGACGCAGGGCATCCGACTGGACTTAGCGTCCGTTGCCCATCCGCAGTCAAACGGCCAGGTAGAGCGGGCGAATGGTCTCATCCTGTCTGGCATCAAGCCTCGGCTGGTCGAACCGCTGGAGCGTTCGGCCGGCTATTGGCTTGACGAGATGCCAGCTGTCCTATGGAGTCTGCGCACGACTCCGAACAAGTCGACCGGCTTCACGCCCTTCTTCCTCGTCTACGATGCTGAAGCCGTCATCCCAACGGATATAGAGTTCGACTCCCCGCGAGTCACGATGTACACCATGGAAGAAGCGGAAGAAGCACGACAAGATTGCGTCGATCTGCTGGAAGAGGGCCGGCTGTTGGCACTCAGCCAGTCCAGCATCTACCAATAGAGTCTACGCCGCTACTACAACAGGAAGGTCAGGCCGAGATCTTTCCAAGAGGGCGACCTTGTGCTCCGACTGATCCAGCGAACAGCCGGCCAACACAAGTTGTCGGCGCCTTGGGAAGGCCCCTTCATCATCAGCAAAGTGCTGGGCAACGACTCCTACTACCTGATCGACGCTCAGAAGCCCCGAGCACGCAAGAGGGACGACTCCGGCAAAGAGACGGAACGACCATGGAACGCAAATCTTCTCCGAAGATTTTACAGTTGATGCAGTATGTACCATGCTACCCTTTTGTATTGAAGTACCAAGACTTCGGGCCCCCCGAGACGAGCTCGGAGACTGCCCTTTTTGTTATCTGTATGATAAGTATTATGCCTCCGAGTATGCTACTCTTTGTTATGCCGCTTGGCACCGGACTCGACTAGTTGGCCCAGGGACTCGCTGTCTTGCGCTATGAAAACGCTTCCTGCATTCAGACAAGTAGTGTGTGGCGCCTAAGCCGTCTCCTGTCAGAAGCCGCAGCTCGCAGAGCGACTGTCTGGTGGGCAGGAGTAAGGAAGAGGGGCGCCCACATGAAAAATGGCTAAGGACTCAAAGCGTAAACATAGCTTAAGCCGGCTTTCCAGCCGTTCCTCGCAAAACCGATTCTTGAGTAGTCGGCTTGCCGTTTTCTATCTGAATTGCTAAGAAAACTCAAGAATGGCTATGTACTTGCCTTCCCAAAGTAGCCAAGTATTTGATCCAGCGGCAGTCCGCAGAGCGGCTGTCCGACTGGCAAAGACGTCATCTAAGGGAAGGCGGCAAAGGAAAAAGCCAAAAGAGCAATAAGCAAGAAGTGATAGAACCTAGATAAATATTTACATAACATAGGCCCTTGGCCGAATCCTTGAACGGAAGTTCAAAATACACCCAGCGGGTGGAACCGTGCGAATTAACAAAGTTCTTCAAAGACTACTAAAGCAGATAAGATAAAACAAGGCAACAACCTAGGAAGTAGCAGACGGGTTTGGAGGCTCGGAGGAGATGGCGGTGTTAGACGTAGGGGCGGGCGGCTGAGCAGTCTCGGCTTGATCGCCTCCGGCGGTAGCCGTCACGGTTGGGCGCGGCTAGTTGCTGGAGGCACGGTCGAGCTGAGGCTGGTCGCCTACTCCATCTTCTGGCGCCTCCATCTCATCTCCGACCTTCGCCTTGCCTCCCTCCTCGGCGCTGGAGCCGATCACCTCCGCCGAGTCCTCGTCGTAGTCTGGGTTCACCCCAAACCACTCCGGAGGTGCCTCCTCGCCGTTATCAGCCCGCTCGGGAATGAAGACACTAGTATCGGCGTACTTGGCGATCGCTGCGGCGCGCTTGACAAGGGCGTCTTTCACGGCTGCCAGCTTCGGCTGGGCCTCTGCCCGGAGCGTGGCCAGCTGGTCCAGGTCCAGGTCTGGATACAACGCCTTGACGAACTCCAAGGCCTGGCGCGCTCCAGCCCGTGCCGAGGAGCCCTTCCAAGACTCAAGACGGCCGGCTGCGACCTCCAGCTAGTCGGCACTCCGGCTGGGGGTGCGCAGAATCGGCATGTCTGGCCACAAGGCAGCAATCGCCTGGGCGCCGAGACGTTGAAGCCGGCGCAGCATCCGGTGGGCCGGCCGCAGACGTGACTCGATGCTCAGAAGCTGCTCATCAAGGGTCCAGGGGGCATTGGCGGCAACCTCCTCGCCAGCTGCTCTCCACGCCTTGCGATCAGCCTCGATGGCGTGGGTGCCAGGGAAGAAGTCTGCCAAGACGAAAAGAGGCAAGTCAAAAAACCCGGAGTCGACCTACAGTCGGTGGCTCAAAGAAAGAAAGTAAAGAAGACTCACAATCGACGATATCCTCAATCTCATGAAAGCCGAGGTTAGCATCGCCTCCTTGTTGGTCCAGGAGGAGCGCTCGGTCTCGAACTCGGCCAGGAGCGCTGTCTCTTTCCTCTCCGCCTCCTCCTGCGCCTTCTTGAGCAGCTCCTTCTGCTTCGCCAGCTGCGTGGCCAGCAGGTCGCCCTCTGAGACGAGATTGTGAACTCCACCTCCTTGGCACGCAAGGCGGTGTTGGCTTTGCCCAGCTGCTGCTGAAGAACGGCGTTGGCCTCTGAAAAAAAGGAAAAAGACGTAAGTCGTCAACAAACAAGGTCGCCGGAAAGATCTGGCCGGACTACTCAGCAGTCGGCCCGAATCTCGGGGACTACAGCCCGCGGGTGCGCCAGCGCGCCCCCGCGAATAAGAAGGAAAACTCACTCCGGCTCTCCGACAAGTCGGCAGTCTGCTTGCCCAGCTCATCAACGTTGCGGTTGAAGGTGGTGACCCGGAGGTTGTGGTAATCCTGCGATAAATATTTCAAATAAGAGTAAGTGTTTGGAACTCTCCAGTGGAGTTCTGACCCGCCTGCTCAACAGCCGGCCCGGAACTCGGGGACTACACCCAGTGGGTGCGCTAGCGCGCCCCCACAGAGAAGAGCAAGAAAAAACAAAGTCCGAAGAAAACATACCCGGACGGCTGCCCGCGATGCCAGATACGCCTTGGTGCAGTTCTGGATGGCGTCGCCCTCAGCTCGCAGCTTCGCCTGGACGTCCAGGAGCGCCTTGTTCAGCGGGCCCGTGCTGCCTCCTCGCACCCACCCGACGGGCGCAACGCTCATTGCCTCGACGTCTGGGATGGCCGATGTCGGTGTCAAAACCGGCGGATCTTGGGTAGGGGGTCCCGATCTGTGCGTCAAGGTCGAATGGTAATAGGAGAGAAGGGACACTTTATTTTACCCAGGTTCGGGCCCTCTCGATGGAGGTAAAACCCTACTCCTGCTAGATTAATATTGATGATATGGGTAGTACAAGAGTAGATCTACCACGAGATCAAGGAGGCTAAACCCTAGAAGCTAGCCTATGGGTATGATGATGGTTATGATGTGTTCGTCCTACGGACTACAACCCTCCGGTTTATATAGGCACCGGATAGGGTTAGGGTTACACAGAGTCGGTTACATTGGTAGGAGATCTTGAATATCCGCACGCCTAGCTTGCCTTCCACGCCTAGGAAAGAACCTTCCGGACACGGGACGAAGTCTTCAATCTTGTATCTTCATAGTCCTGGAGTCCGACTGAAGATATAGTTCGGCTATCCGAACACCCCCTAATCCAGGACTCCCTCGGTAGCCCCTGAACCAGGCTTCAATGACGACGAGTCCGGCGCGCAAATTGTCTTCGGCATTGCAAGGCGGGTTCCTCCTCCAAATTCTTCAAGAAGATAATAAACACCAAAAAATAGTGTCCGGCTCTGCAAAACAAGTTTCCACATATTGCCATATAGAGAATAATATTAACACAAATCAAATCTGCTGACGTGTTCCGCAGTACGTCATAACACTGCGGCCAAGCTCTTTATATAAATTGTTTTCATTGCTCCACCTCAGCGTGTTTTAGCGAGGCGATTTCCTTGGCACGTCTTGTCAAAGCAGAGATCGTGTGCCCTTTTAACGGGATTCTCATCAATACGGAGGTGGGTAACCTAACCGCGCCATTTACCACGGCGCTTGGGAGGCAAGTGAGTTTTACTAGGCCGGTGGGGACGCATAGCCGCATCCGCCCATATAAGGGGATAAGGATCCACCTTTTTACCTACGCCTTCTTCCTCCTTTGCCTACCCATCTTCTTCGTACCCGAGCTCCAGCGCCCGACCGCTTCCCAGCTCTAACGCCGGAATGTATCCGAGCTCCAACGCCGGACTATGTATCCGAGGTGTCGTAAATCACCTTGGTTCAAAGAAGTTTGAAGGAGTTTAGTCGAGCCAGCCACTAGCGCCCGAGCTTTATGCCGGACTGCTTCCAAGGTGGTGCACCACCCCGAATGTGGGCCGATTTTTGTCAATATTTTTGATTATTGCAATTTATTCTCTGCTGAGATATATAGCCAGTAGCCCTCAAGGTGGGTATCGGTCGAAAACCCGAGATGCACATGAAGGATGACATAAGACTGCTGATCCCAGTAGCCGCTGAGACTCAGGTCGATTTGCAAAATCGGCCTGAGGATCAAGTCCTAGCTCGGCAGAATACTTCGGGACACAAAAACGGCGTGCTTAGTCCTCGAGACTCAGGTTGGGTGCGACCGACCAACCTGAGGATCAAAATCTCCTCGGAAACTATATTGCACATAAAATTTTCTGCATTGGACAAGCTATGCAGTAGCCCCCGAGACACTGGTCGGGTGGCAACACCAGATCAGGGGATCGATATGCCCCTTTAATATGTTTAAATAATAAGCCTGAAGCCCAGTAGCCCCCGAGCCTTAATGCGGCAATGGGTGGCCGAATTAAGGATCGATATCCATAGTAAAATCACAAATTGTGTCTAATGACTCTATGTATCCAAGTACTTTACGTCATTTAATGCTCGGATCCGCATTGTACAAAACTTTGTTGACCGACCATCGGCTTCCACCTCCTCGGCCAGTAGCCGAGGAGTATTTGTCTTACTTTATAAAGCCTTTATGAGGGCAAAGATTTACGACAAACAAGGCAATCTGGCCATACAGTTTTATAAACAAAGGTACGCGGAGAGATATGTTATATTACTGTTTAACAGAAGAAATGTCTTCCAAAGAAAATAGTCCCGCTATCGGTTCCTTTCTTTAGGTTGTCATGCTAAGCATGATCATGAAACCTCAGCTCCAATGTAAGAGCAAAATATCGAGGATTTAGTTTGGGAGGCTAGTTAATAGCCCCCGGTAGTGTTCGGCGATAGACGAAGTCAAGCCGTAAACACTTCGGCCAATGTTATGAACGGACCATAGTCATCGGATCGCTGAGCAGTTTACGCTTATTGTGACAGTCAGTTTTCGGCTTTCTCCACTGAGGTGCTTGAGCATGCAAGCTGGAAGCACAATCGCAGTGGTTCTCCCTATGCACGCCTAGCCGAACAAAACGGAACGTAGGAAGCAAGTGTAGGAGCCGGGCAACCCAACTATTGACCCAAGACACAATTCGAAACCGATGCATATATAGCAATATCCGAGAATGTTTTTGCCGAATCCCTAAAAGGTGTCCGGCGTTGCACTTCGAGACTAATGCTGGAAAAGCACAAATAGTTTAAAAGTGCCAAAAAGCTTGAAAAACCAAGAAACGTCAGTAAAAACATGACGTCCGAACAATATCAAGTGTTCGGTGCCAATCCGAAAATTGGTCTTAGAAAAAAGAAGTGCCTCTGTCGTGCTTTAACATGATACATCCTATCTCAAGACTTCGAGTGGGTCAGCCTACGGCTTCAACCTCCTATCCCAAGGGCGGAGTACTTCTCATCAGGCCAGTTTAGCAAACTAAACTCTAGCGGCATTGAGAGAGAAATTAGGCTCCCTGGCTAGTGACCGCACACTCGTGTCGAAAAAAGTAGTGATAAAAAATAATAGTAAGAAAAACTTTGCAACGACTAAGAAGAAGAACACTTATTATAAAAACGGCTCACATAAATTTAAGAGCCCCCAAGTGACTTGGGTAAAATAATGATTGCATGTACCAAAGTACTTATATCATATCTATGTTCAACCGAACTTTAAACGCGTCTTAACCGACCGTCGGCTTCTCCCTCTTTGGTTAAGGACCGAAAAGTGTTATGTACTCCATCGGTCGAGAATATCGACGGTGTTTCCAATAACCAGGCAATCAGGCCATAAGGCTATAACAGACAAAGCGCGCTCATGGAACTTATGCTATATTACTGCGAAGAGTAAGAAGCATCTTCGAAGAAAATAGTACCCCCACCGATACCTTTCTTCGGTGCTCATTGTTGTTATGAGACTTATGCAATAGATTTTTTGTACTCATGAGTTCCGTTGTGTGCTGACCATCATTGAAAACTATAAGAGCGCTAGCTTTCGGCTTCACCCAGTCTGAGGTCCGGCTCGGGTGACCCGATCGTGACAATCGCAGAGGTGCTCCCTTTACTCCCTAGCCGAACAATCGGGAACGTAGGGGTAAACACAGGAGCGAGGCAACCCAGCTTGCAAATCGCTTAAGTCAATATGGTGCATATTGTGGCATAATACACGAACAAGGAACGAAGTCGTACAAGTATAATCATATGCAACAGGAAAAGCTTCATAAAGGAAGCCCCCAAGTAAACGGGGTATTCGAATTTATGCGTCACAAACAAAGTATTCCTAGTAGGACTGTAAATTAGACAGCCTGTTAGATGGTATTGAAGAGGAATACGAATAGTTAGAGTGACTATATAATTATAAGTGACATGTGTAATGCCTTCTAGCCGGATTGTAGATCGTTTGTCGTTGCCGACCTTTTCTCTTCGACCTCGGGACCTGACGGTCCGGAGTGTGTCCGAATACCCTAATGGTTATATAAGAACCGAGGTATGCATGGAGACCAGGCGTAGGGGTCATTAGTGCTTTATCAGGCAAGTTCCCAACTAGTTATGTTATATTACATGGTTAGTAAGAAACATCTTCCAGAGAGAATATTTCCGTTAAGGGTTCCTTTCGCTGGGTTGGCGTGCCCTGAAATGCACGTCCGGACTGCAAATGCAGGAAAACATCTGGGGGCATGTATAAGTAAAAAAGGTTCATCTTTAGTTCACTGACCGAATATTCCCTTAAGAACGCTAGCTTTCGGCTTCACCCAGTCTGAGGTACACATCCGGCTTATCCGGCAGTAGCAATCGCAGAGGTGCTCCTTTACCGCCTAGCCGAACAATCGAGAACGTAGGGGTAAGCACAGGAGCCAGGCAACCCAGCTTGGCCAAAACTTAAGTCATATCGATGCATATAATGGTGAATAAAAGGTACATGCAGAAGTGTGACACATGTGTTGGGCATAAAGCCCGTATTAATAAGCTTCTGTTAAAGAAGCCCCCAGGTATAATGAGCGCGGGTAGCGCATCAAGTATGTGTGAACAAAGTTTTTACAAGAAAAAAAAATTACAAGCAACTTTTTGTTTCCAAAAAAGTATAACGCTTGGTCGAACCGAACACAAGTTAGAAATTAAAGCTTTGAGCATGAAAGCGACTTAGCTGGTTAATGTGTTCGTAGTTCGAGCTTGATGCGGGATAAGGTTCTATCCCCCAAGATGGTCCCGAGGTGGCGGAGCGGAGAGCTCGACACGCCGAAGTGGTGACATAGCACGGTCGATGCAGACCGGCAGAGTGACGCCGAAGTCCCCGGATCATTTTCCTGTGCACAAAAAATAGTGCAAACAGGAGATAATAGTAATAATGATAAAAAAAATCGTTGCATAATGAATAATTTATGCAAAGTGAGTAATAAAAGAAATATGGCCTGGCGCCGAAGTCGATATCTACGCAGGGCGTCGGCGTGATGCGGTAAAGGCGTGGCAAAGCCTGAATTCATAGGTCGGTCCGCGCTCCAGATGCGGCGTTCGCCGGACTATGTACGGAGACTGATCGAACAAGCATGCGATCGTCGTTAATGCGGCCACCATTTGATAGACCTATGAACATATGATGGACAAACCAGAGTAATAATTCCTTGGAAAAAATGAACCCAAACATGCAAAAAATATTAGGATCAATAGCACCTGGTTTATTTGTTGTAGTAATCCAAAGGATGATGATGCTGGCAAAGGTTGGCTCGCCGAGGCAAAGCCCTCGGTCCAGCCAATCGTGACGAAGCTGGTCGGCTAGTGACGCCGAAGTGTCCGGAGTAGGTTGATGAAGAGATGATGAATCCTCCGGTCCAGCCAAGATGTCGAAGCCTCGAGGCCAGTCGATGAGTCGAAGTAGTCCGGCGTGATGGACACCGGCTTGAAGGGGCAACAGTGCGGCCCTGCCGATGCAGGTCGTGACATGGTCGATGCCGGCTTGATGAAGCGACCGTGCCATGATGCCGGTATGCCCGCTCCGTGTAATCCGTGGGGCGGCGATGTTGGTGATGATTTGTCCTTCGCGATGCCGGACTCTTGTTCGGCTTGCTGAGATGATGATCCGAAGAAGTTGAGCTCGGCTCAACAAGGTGACGACGTGTCTAGCGCAGGTCGGCAGCCGTGGAACAATATTGCTGGACTGGTTTGACACTAGCATGATGCCGAAGATCATGTTCAAAAGATCTTAGAGTTAGTGGGATGTGTTCGGGAACAATACACAATATCCCATACAAAACTTCCTTCAAAAGGGATGTCTGAAATCCCGTTCATAAAAAAGATGAATTCGGGTCGGATTCGTTCTCGCGCAGAAAACAGATCCGAAAAGTGATACACTAATCGGAAGGTTCCCGGAGTTCGGACGGTCGGATCGAGCTGAAATTTGGAGGGGTGGTAGATATAGGAATTCGGCAGACGATCAATGGTTGGATCTTCCAAAGGACGTCCGAGTTAGAAGCTGGACACCACGCCCTAAACTCGTCCAGATCCCCGTCCAGATTTGACAGGGCTCCGGTATATCATGGATCGACAGAGATTCCTCCGTCGGAACTCGACGAAATTTTCCAGGGTTGTTGTAGACTCAATTCCGCACAATTCCACCAAAGCGATCGTCAAAGCGATACTCGAGGAAGTGGTGGCAGAAGATACGAGTTCGCTGTCCAGAAAAACAGCACGGTCGCTTGAGGGCAATGTTGACGTTGAGCCCCCGAGCTCCATGGATGATTCCTCCGTGATATTGATAGAGATCGGAGTTGATGTTTGATGAAGGCCCTCGTCCGAACATGATGATCCGAACACGGGGCGCAATTCTTGGTCGAACCAAGGTGACCAGTCGAGCTGGTGACGAAGATGCCGAAGTCGCAGTTGATCTGCAGGCGAGCCATCGATCCTTTTGTCGATCACACAGCGGAACTCTCAATGAAAGCACCAATGTCGGTGTCAAAACCGGCGGATCTCGGGTAGGGGGTCCCGATCTGTGCGTAAAGGTCGGATGGTAGGACACTTTATTTCACCCAGGTTCGGGCCCTCTTGATGGAGGTAAAACCCTACTCCTGCTAGATTAATATTGATGATATGGGTAGAACAAGAGTAGATCTACCACGAGATCAAGGAGGCTAAACCCTAGAAGCTAGCCTATGGGTATGATGATGGTTATGATGTGTTCGTCCTACGGACTACAACCCTCCGGTTTATATAGGCACCGGATAGGGTTAGGGTTACACAGAGTCGGTTACATTGGTAGGAGATCTTGAATATCCGCATGCCTAGCTTGCCTTCCACGCCAAGGAAAGAACCTTCTAGACACGGGACGAAGTCTTCAATCTTGTACCTTCATAGTCCTGGAGTCCGGCTGAAGATATAGTTCGGCCATCCGAACACCCCCTAATCCAGGACTCCCTCAGCCGAGCTGGCGGCACCGGCCTCCAGAGGGCGTGGCCCCGAAGTCGCCTTTTCAAGACGGCGGCGCGTTGGCGAGGCGACTTGGAGGAGTAGCTGCGCCACGGCCTCGTCGTTAGTTGGCGGCACCGGAAGGTCCGCCGGCTGTTCGCCTCGCACGCTCCCAGACAGCGGTGGAGGCGGCGGTGGCGGCACGACCATGCCCGACTCGGAGGCCTCGCCGCCTTCCCTCTCCTTGATGGGATGATCGCCGCCGGCTTCCCCAGTCTGCTCCGTGAAATCTGGCGGCAACGCCGAGTTCAGCGGGAGAACGTACAACGCCGACTGGCGGCGCGCGGCTTCTTCGGCCTGCTGTTTTGTCGCGACGGCAGCTTCGGCTTCCTCCAGCTACTTCTGAGCGGAGGCGGCCGCCTTCTCGGCCTCCGCCTTCTCTCGGCGGGCAGCTTCGTCCTCGTCGCGCTTCTCCTGCACGTTCTGCTCCGTCGCCTCCCGGAGGTCGGCGGCGGGGTCAATGCGCCGAGTGGCGGCAGACGACTCTGCCGACCCCTAGATGGAGGCGACGGTAACCCTCCCGAGGGTGTGGGGAGCCCTAGAACAGGGAAAGCATATAAAAGAGTTGGACAAAATTCACCAGAAGAAAGTAAAACAAGACGGAAGCACTTACGCAGAAGTTAGTGGCGGTTTCTTCACTTCCTTGCGGAAGCATTGGGCCCTCGCGACCGCCTCTTCCCGCTTGGTCACGGCGGCCGCCCCCTTGAACTTCTTCTCCCGGCCGCCAGTGGAGCTCGGCCTGGCCCGGGGTTTCCTCGCGCCGCCTAGACCGCCCAAGGCGGCGGACGAGCTCGCGCCGTGGTTGCCGGCTCTTCCTTGGTGGCGCGGGGCGACTTCTCCATCGTCATCGACGGGCCAGTCGGCAAAGGTGGCCGAGGGACTGAGGCCGCCTTCCTCTCCTCCGCCGCCTCCGTCGGCGTCGGCCTCGATCACCGCCGCCCCCAGGTCGGGGTCGTCGACGTCACTCTCCGCTCGGTCGGGGGCGAACTGGCAGGCCGGCCCCGCGGAGCCGGCCGAGGGCTGGACGAGAGGATTCTGATTCGAAGGCCAAAAAGATAAGGAGTCAGATTCGGCTGCAAAAAGAAGAAGAAGAAGAAAGTCAACTTACAACCGGCGGGGGGTTGGCGCGCGAGTACGGCTCCATGCTGAACCGCCAATCCTCCGAGAGGCTGCAGTTCACGATGAAATTCACCGTGTCCGCCACCTCCACGTGGGGCATGTCCTTGGTGCATGAGGGAGTCCTGGATTAGGGGGTGTTCGGATAGCCGGACTATACCTTCGCCGGACTCCAGGATTATGAAGATACGAGATTGAAGACTTTGTCCCATGTCCGGAAGGAACTTCCCTTGGCGTGGAAGGCAAGCTAGGCGATGCGGATACTCAAGATATCCTACCATTGTAACCGACTCTGTGTAACCCTAACCCTATCCGATGTCTATATAAACCGTAGGGTTGTAGTCCGTAGGACAGAACCATCATCATACACAATCATAACATAGGCTAGCTTGTAGGGTTTAGCCTCCTTGATCTCGTGGTAGATCTACTCTTGTACTACCCATATCATCAATATTAAACAAGCAGGAGTAGGGCTTTACCTCCATCGAGAGGGCCCGAACCTGGGTAAACTTCGTGCCACTTGTCTCCTGTTACCATCCGGCCTTGACGCACAGTTCGGGACCCCCTACCCGAGATCCGCCGGTTTTGACACCGACATTGGTGCTTTCATTGAGAGTTCCTCTGTGTCGTCGCCTTTAGGCCCGGTGGCTCCTTTGATCATCAACAATGATGAGGTCCAGGGTGAGACTTTTCTCCCCGGACAGATCTTCGTCTTCGGCGGCTTTGCTCTGCGGGCCAGTTCGCTTGGTCATCTGGAGCAGATCGAAAGCTACGCCCCTGGCCATCAAGTCAGGTTTGGAAGCTTAAACTACATGGCGGATATCCGTGGAGACTTGATCTTCGACGGGTTCGAGCCACAGCCAAGCATGCCGCACTATCTCGAGGGGCACGAGCCTCCGAACAGTGTCCTGGAGGCCGCACACGCACCGGTTCTGACCCTTGACTCAGAGCCTACTGCGCCAATTGAGGATGAACATTGGGACGTCACCTCGGGGGCTGCGATCTCAAAGGCGATCGAGCCGAACGCTAGCCCCGCACTCCACATGACCCATGACCTCGAGGGTCCGGACTCCTCCCCGAACTCCAAACCCCCCGCGCCCCTGCTAGTCGAAGCTGATTGGGCGCCGATAATGGAGTTCACCGCCGCGGACATCTTTCAGCACTCGCCTTTTGGCGACATCCTGAATTCTCTCAAGTCTCTCTCTTTATCAGGAGAGCCCTGGCCGGATTACGGTCAGCGAGGATGGGATACGGACGATGAACAAATTCAAAGCCCTCCCACCACCCACTTGGTAGCCACTGTCGACGATTTAACCGACATGCTTGACTTCGGCTCCGAAGACTTCGACGGTATGAACGACGAGGTAGGAGAGGAACAGGAACCAGCACCTGTAGGGCGCTGGACGACCACCTCGTCATATGACGTATATATGGTGGATACTCCAAAGGATGGAGATGGCGATGGAACAGCGGGAGATGACACCTCCAAGAAACAGCCAAAGCGCCGACGTCAACGGCGCCGCTCTAAATCCCGCCAAAGCAAAAATGGTGATTTCGGCACGGGAGATAATACTACCCCGGATAGCACCGAAGAACACCCAACCCAGCAAGATTCAGCGCAGGAAGATGGAGAAGCCAACCCTCATGAGAGAGCAGCAGAACGAGAGGTTGAGGATGATAACTATATGCCTCCCTCCAAAGACGAGGCAAGCCTCGATGACGACGAATTCGTCGTACCATCAGACCCCGCCGAACAAGAGCGTTTCAAACGCAGGCTTTTAGCCACGGTGAATAGCCTAAAGAAAAAGCAGCAACAGCTTAGAGCTGATCAAGATTTGCTAGCTGATAGATGGACTGAAGTCCTTGCGGCCGAAGAGTACGAACTCGAGCGCCCCTCCAAGAATTATCCTAAGCGCAGTCCGCTACCCCGATCAGAGGAGGAAGCGCCTACATCACCAGCGCACGACATGGCAAACCGGCCACCTCGTGGCCGCGACAGAGAGGCCTGTCAAACCTCCACCCAAGCCATGCCCCGACGCCGCTCAACCAAGGCACGGGAAAATGTGCCAGACCTGCGAGATGTACTTGAGGATAAAGCAAGGCAAACAAGGTCGATCTACGGATCGCGCAGGCGCCCGACGACACGTGCGATGATCTTCACTCTGGACACAATAAATCCGGCCAGGCCGAACACAACAGACATAGCTCTTCTGAGCTGCGTCGTGACATAGCCCAGTACAGGGGCGCCGCACACCCACTATGCTTCATAGATGAAATAATGGATCATAAAATCCCAGAAGGTTTCAAACCAGTTGTCACATACCTAGTTCTTGTATGATCTAGACTAGCTAGTCATGGGTGCATCATGTTTAAATTTCATTTAAATTTGAATTGGGGATTTGTGAAACCCTCAGAATCATTTCTAGAAATGACCCAGATAAAAATTGCTCCAAAAAGGTCCAAGAAAATGTTCATGTTGCTCTCCGAAAATATTGGACAGAGATAAAAATCAAACCAATATTTTTAGGAGCTCACAAATATTTATTTTGGCCATTTGGAATTAATCCAGTAATTATTTGCGTTGGATAAATATTTTTATATATATAAAAGATTGTCCAATAATTCTGAATTTTGGTGAGGGGCTTTGGAATAATCCCCTAGGCCCCTGCAAAATTTGTCAGAAGAAAATAAATTGATTTAGTATTATTACTAAATCAGAACAAATGTCAGAAAAAATAGAAAACAAAACAAAACTAGAAAAGAACTTACTTGCGGCCAGCTCCTGTGCTGGCCCAGCACTGTGTGGCCTGGCCGGCCCAGTTGGCCAGCCCAGCCCACCTGCCCCCTCCTCCTCTGTCTTCTTCCTCACGCCTACTGGCACTGTGCGTGTCACGCACGCGCTCGCCCGCGGCCACGTCTCCTGCCACCTCCTGCTTCCCCTCTCGTCGCCCTGGATGCCAGACGACGCCACGCGCCACCCCCCACCTCTCTCTCTCTCCCGTGGCCCCTATGCTCTCCCTCTCTCTCGCGTGAGTGGCCGATCGCCACCATCGCCGCCGTTCGCCGTAGTCGTCGCCAGATCCCTCCCCTCGCCCCTCCGTCAAGTCCACGAGCTCCGCCATGTCGCCAGCGACCTCCTCATCGAGCCACGCACCTCCGGACAGCCTCCATCGCCGCCATCGCCATCGTCTTCGTCACCAGCTCCCCGAGATCGCCGACGACGTTCTGGCTACCCCAAGCCTTCCCCGAGCTCGCCGACCCCGCCGTTGGATTCGCCGTGAGCTCCCAACTCGAACCCCCCTCTCCCCCTTGTCTTTTGCACGCTGCAGCTGCGATTCCGGTCGAGGCCGAACTCCGGCCGCCCCCGCAGCCTCCCGTCTGCTTCCCTGGATGCGGGCGACGACGGGCTATGCCCCGGTGATCCCCGCGCGTCCAGCCGCCGCCCGTAGTGCAACTCCGGCGAAGAACCGCCGCGGCTCGAGGTCGTCGCCGGCCGAACTCCGGCGAGGCCGACGTGGCTGTCATTAGCGCCTAATCCCGTAGCCTAAACCACCCCACCAGCCACTGACCGTGGGCCCCAGGGCCAAGTCAAACCCTGGTTAGTGCGGGTTTGACCCGGGCTTAACCATTGTGTCACTGACGTGTGGCCCCCACACATCAGGTTTGACCCAGGTTGACTGCTGACGCAGTGCTGACCTCAGGCTGACGCAACAAATGAATTCTGGAATTATAATAAATTAGGAAATTCCAGAAAATGTTCAAAACTTCCAAAATTCATATAAATTCAACCGTAGCTCAAATTGAAATAATTTATATATGAAAAATTATCAAAAAATGCAATCTATCCATCTGTACCAGTTTCATGCATGATAAACCAAGTTATACTTGCTGTATAAGTGAAACACTAAAATGGCTTATATAAAGAGCTTATTTTGGAGATGCATTGAATCTTTGGTTCAAATGGACCTCTTCCAAACAGAATGTTGGATGCATTAGCACAAACCACATCACATATTCATGCAATATTCATGCATTATATTGTTGCATATGCTTGTGTTTGATTGTCGACACCGTTCCTCCTTGTCCTTGCTCCGGAGACCGATCCAGAGTACCTGTCAGAGGAGCAGTGCCCCCCCTGTTGATCTACCAGGCAAGCAAACCCCCTTGTTCATTCCGATACAATCCCACTCTCTCGCTCCTGCTCTCTTTTATTGCATTAGGACAACAACGATTCAACTGCTAATTTATGTTGTGGAAGTTGAACCCATTCCTCTGCATGACCTGTCATTGCCAGAGTAAATAGTTGAAACCCACTAGCATGTGTAGAAGTTGATTGAGCCATGTTGTGTTCCTACCATGCCATGCCTGCTATTGCTGAGAGTTGTGTCAGGTCTGATTCATTGGGAATGGATTGGAGTGTTATGCTATGTTCTGATGCTGAGAGTTAAGCGTGTGAACACGATTTGGTAAAGGTAGCGGTGAGAGGCCATGTAGGAGTACATGGTGGGTTGTCTCATTGGGACCGTCCTTAAGAATTGAGTTTTGTGTAAGTTGTCCAATGACTAGCTACTACCACACATTGGGCTCCGCGCGCTCCAAGCTCTCTCGACTTATTAATCACCTCGGTCTCTGTCCAGGAGTTGCAACTAGTTTTTGGTGTTTGTAGGTAGTGCTATTTTTCTACCGAGTGGCACCCGGCAGGTGGGCTTGGGACAGACTAGGCACAGGTGGCACGGTGTACCAAGTGGCACCCGGATGGTGGGCTTGGGAACCCTGCTCACATCGTTTGGGGCCGTGAGCGACACCCCGGCCGGATCTCCTTGCGGATGGAACCCGAATAGGCGATAAACCTGGACTAGAGTCTTGTGTGGTTAGTCAGGTCGTGGCCGATACCCTCGCCAGGCTTCCGCTTGAAGGTTGCCGAGGTACATGACATGTACATGGTGATAAGTGGTGAGAGCGTGTGTGAAGAAGTACACCCATGCAGGGTTATCATGATCTATTCGAATAGTTGTGTCCTCGGTTATGGAGTTCTTGGATGCTTACGTGGTACATAGACAACTTAAAGTGGATACTCTAAAATGCTCAAGACAAGTGTGAGTGCTATGGATGGCCTCCTCGTAGAGAGATGGGGATGAATCCATGGTAGTGTATTGATGTGGTGATTAGTGGACTCATGTGCGCTGCTTCACCTCAAAGAAGTTTCTCTTAGTCGTAGAACAGGATAGCCACTGAGTCAAAGCTGGCTTGCTGCAACTAAACCACACATTACCTTCTTGATACTAATGCATGTATGATAGGATCTGATGTAAGTCTTGCTGAGTACCTTTGTACTCACGTTGCTTTATTTATGTTTTTGCAACGGAGACTTCGGTCTTTCTAGTAATTCTGCTTGGACTTCGACAAGTAGCTTGTTACCCCAGCTACGATCTTGCACCCTTGGGAGGGTCTTGTAGATAGTCAGGCTTCTCAGCCTTTTTCTTTTGTAGTTGTCTGTACTCAGACATGTAATGCTTCCGCTCGTTGGTTGTATGCTCTGAATGTTGGGTCGACCCCTGTTTGTATTTAATACTATGTGGCTCTTCTGGGCCTTTATCTATATGAGTTTGCGTTATGTTGTGATGCCATGTTGTACAACACATACTTGCATGTTATGCGTACGTGTAACGTGTATTGCTATGTGTGGGATCCGACAATCTAGTTGTTTATCCTTGGCAGCCTATCATATGGGGAAATGTAGTCTAGTGCTTTCTGAGCGATAGTAGTCCGCTACAGCCCGGTCTACCGGAGTCCTGCTAGCCCAGCACTACTGCACGGAACACTTGACTGGCCGGCATGTGTTTCACTTCGTTCCTGTGTCTGTCCCTTCGGGGAAATGTCACGCGGTGACATCTGGAGTCCTGCCTAGCCTGCTACAGCCCGGGTTACCGGAGTCCTGTTAGCCCAGTGCTACAGCCCGGATTCACACGTTGATGACCGACATGCTCGATGTGATTCGTGTATGCCTGTCCTCATGGGTTAGTGCCGCTTTGGATTCACGACTAGCCATGTCGGCCCGGGTTCTTTGTCATATGGATGCTAGCGACACTATCATATACGTAAGCCAAAAGGCGCATACGGTCCCGGGCCAGGTAAGGTGGCACCCGTGGGAATAACGTGCGGGAGGCCGCAAAGTGATATGATGTGTTACATGCTAGATCGGTGTGACTTAGGATCGGGGTCCCGACAGCTTTGGTACCAGAGCCTGACTGCCTGTAGGATTTTCAAGCCAACCTGGTCGAAGTTGAGTCTAGAAATTCTTTAGTTATGTAAGGGAATTGATTGTGGAAGGGAACGTAAGGTTCTTTTTACTCCTTATACCTCATGCCCTTCTGATCGGAGTCATCCTACCTTTCCTACGGGGTTAAGGAACTAGGCTTTCTCTTCCGTCTATCAGGATCACGTGTTACTACTCTGTAGTCTCTTAGGATTGGTTGATCAGAGTCATATCCCAGTTCGAGTACCTCCGGTGTAGCCTGTTTAGTAATATCTCAGAACCTTGAGTGTTGATGTTGAGTATGGTGCTACCCCGTCTTTTCCAGAATGTCTCATTTTGAGTATTTTACTGCCGTTATGCTGCCGGAATTGTCCTAGGAGTTCGAGAGATACTAATTTCTTGTGCTACCTTCTGCATCCTATAGTTGATGATGAATCCATCCTTGTTTTCCTTGGTTACGCTCTTCAGGATGTTGCCGGATAACCGAAGTTCTGTTGCTCGTAGCCGGAACCACGGAGATGGTAGGGATGAGGAGGATCCTCCCGACCAGTCTTCGTCGGCAAAGTTCATTTTAGAGGTTGAGATGAACAAGCGTGAGTCTAACCGCTTGTTAGCACGTATTGAGGAGAACACCGCACATCAATGCAAAGAGTCAGCGACCATCTACGATTTCATTAGTCTGAAACCACCTACCTTCCATCATTCCATTGAGCCACTCGATGCAGATGACCGGCTCCATAGTATAACTCACAAGCTGTGTTCCGCGAGCGTAGCTGAAGGTGACAAGGTCACCTATGCTGCATATCACCTGGAAGGTCCTGCTAGTCTTTGGTGGCAGAACTATGAGGCTATGCTTCCAGCTGGCCAGATTCCTACCTGGAGAGATTTCACTGAGGCTTTTCGCGAGCATCACATTCCTGAAGCCCTCATTGATCGCAAGAGAGAAGAGTTCTGTAGTTTCACACAGGGTAAGATGGCTGTTGATGCTTACAGTAGAGAGTTTGAGAACCTCGCCCGTTATGCTACAGAAGAAGTGTCCACGGACGCCAAGAAGCAGGCTAGGTTCCGGAAGGGTCTCAACCCCAAGTTGCGTCGTGATCTCCACGTGCACCATTGCAATACATTCCAGGCTCTTGTGAACAAGGCCATTAACGCAGAGACAGCTCAGCTCACTTACGAGGAGTCTCGTAAGCACATCCGTGATTTGGGTTCTTCCTCCGGTTCTAGTTCGCAAAAGCGCCGGATTTGGGTTCCGAACTCCGCTCTTCCACCTGGTTATACACCGAGGTCATCTTGTGTGGCACCTCACCCAATTCAGCAGTATGCTCCACCCAGGCCTATTGGTAGACCGCTTGTCAATGCGGGTCCACATCCTACTTCAGGGACTTGCTTCACATGTGGAGAGCCAGGACACTATGCACGTGACTGCTCTCAAGCCAGTTATGCTCCACCCCGCCCGAGAAGTCTCTTGGTCGTGGTAAGCTGTCACGCAAGATGATCAGTGTTAAGTCAGCTCCCACTGAACGTGGATGTGTGCATCACGTCTCAACTAAAGACGCTCATGATGATCCAGATGTCGTTCTTGGTACACTCCTTGTCAACTGTCATCCAGCTTCGGTTCTTTTCGATACTGGAGCATCTCATTCCTTCATTTCCGAAAGCTTTGCCAGCTTGCACAACATATCATTTTGTGATATGCCTTCTCCACTAGTAATTCAAACCCCTGGGTCCAAATGGCAAACTTCTAGTGTAAGCCATGGTAATGAAATCCTCGTTGACAGACTTGTATTCCTTGCATCACTTATAGCACTCAAGTCTATAGATATTAACATCATCTTGGGTATGGACTGGATGAAAGCTCATTATGCCAAGATTGATTGTTATACCAGGTCTGTTCAACTTACACATCCATCTGGCAAGATAGTCACTGTCTCCACCAGAGTTGCGAAGCGCCAACTCTATTCTCTTAATGCCAGCCCTCTCCTAGACCTTGAAGATATCCCGGTAGTCCGTGACTTTCCGAATGTCTTTCCAGAAGAACTGCTAGGTATTCCACCTGACAGGGATGTAGAGTTCGTCATCTTCTCCCAGGAACCGCCCCAATTTCTAGGAGACCTTACAAGATGGCACCCTTAGAACTAGCCGAGCTTAAGAAACAACTTGATGAGTCCTTGCAAAAGGGTTTCATCCGTCCTAGTTCTTCTCCTTGGGCTTGCCCCGTTCTCTTTGTCAAGAAGAAGGATGGCACGGATCGGATGGTTGTAGATTATCGTCCCGTTAATTTGGTCACGATAAAGAACAAGTATCCGCTCCCCAGGATCAACGACCTGTATGATCAGCTCACTGGATCCTCAGTCTTCTCCAAGATGGATTTGAGGTTAGGCTACCACCAAATCAAGATTAGAAATGGGGACATACCTAAGACGGCTTTCGTCACTCGTTATGGCCAGTACGAGTACACCGTCATGTCCTTTGGTCTAACCAATGCTCCAGCTACATTCTCCCGCTTGATGAACTCGATCTTCATGGAGTACTTAGATAAGTTCGTCGTGGTTTACCTCGATGATATTCTTATTTACTCGAAGAATGAGGAAGATCATGCCGAACATCTTAGACTTGTGTTAGAAAAACTCAGAGAGCACCGCCTTTATGCCAAGTTCTCCAAGTGTGAATTTTGGTTGCCAGAAGTGACCTATCTAGGCCACGTGATCTCTAGTAAGGGCATTGCTGTCAATCCCGAGAGAGTTCAGGCCGTTCTTGATTGGACTCCACCTGAAACAGTTAAACAAGTTAGGAGTTTCCTTGGTCTAGCCAGTTATTGTCGCTGCTTCATTGAAAACTTCTCCAAAGTGGCCAAACCTCTCACAGAACTTCTCAAGAAAGATAAAAAGTTTGAGTGGTCCCCACAATGTGAGTACAGTTTTCAGGAACTGAAAAGACGCCTGACTTCTGCTCCCATACTTGTGCCACCGGATTTCACCAAAGACTTTGTTATCTACTGCGACGCCTCACGACAAGGACTAGGTTGCATTCTTATGCAGGATCGTCATGTGATTGCCTATGCATCTCGACAGATGCATCCACATGATGATAATTATCCTACACATGATCTAGAGCTTGCAGCCGTAGTCTATGCACTTAAGACATGGCGACATTACCTTCTTGGTAAACGTTGCGAGATTTACACCGATGACCAGAGTCTCAAGTATATCTTCACCCAACCAGATTTGAACCTTAGGCAAAGACGTTGGTTGGAGTTGATCTCAGATTACGACTTAGGGATTACCTATACCCCAGGCAAGGGCAATGTCATGGCTGATGCGCTAAGTCGTAAGTCCTATTGCGACAATATTATGTTGCAGCAGGGCCAACCACTTCTCCATGAGGAATTCTGTAAGCTTAACCTTCACATTGCTCCTCACGGATTCCTTTCTACCTTGGTGGCAAAACCTACCCTTGAGGATCAGATCATCTCTGACCAGAAGTTTGATAGGGGTGTTATCCGCATTAAGAGAAACATTAAGAAGGGAGTTGGTTGATAGAGGCAAAGGTGTCCCATCTTTCGATGAGATGGTGGCTATCGTTTAGGATGAAGTCGACTTTGACGATCCGACTACGAACGTGCGATGACGTCGCGCCTTAGCAATCGCTAAACCAACTCCGAGAGGTTATTGACCACGCCGGAGCACGATCAACCTGACCACGAGGGTCTGTTTCCTACAGGCAAACGAAGAACAAGCAAGAAACTAAGATTGCAATCTGGATATTGCGAATAAAAGAGGAAAGCTTTATTAATGAAGGTGGGGTTCTGTGACGCCTTGGTCTGGTCGTTGAACACAAACGAAGTACGCGAAGTTGCTGCTATGGCGAACTTTTGATCTAAACAAAACCCAAAGTCTAAACGATGCCCTAGGGGCTATATATATGGGGGAAGAGGGGGGGGGGGATTTCGTGGCCCTTGAGGAAGGGGTCCGAAACCAACCCTAACTCTTGTTTCCCCACACATACGGACTCTAAAAACAGCCTATACTTAAGTATTTCGAAATTACATGGGCCTGGCCCAATAATAAGGTGACGCAGCACCTAGTATAGCCTCTGGACGTAATTTATGAAGTGGCATCTTGTATATTTCGTCCAAGGCTTCATTCACTCCTTATGGTGGCTTCAGAGTCCTGAAATCATCACTTGTAACTCCGTTCTTGTTCCCCTTGCGCATGCCATCAACTCCATGCTTGTTCTTGCTCCAATGTTCATCCTTCCCCAAGCTAGGCCCTTCATTTGTAAGCAAAACAAATGTATCCAATTTAGGCAGCATCATATTCTCATGAACATTAGAATCATTACCAAGAAACGGAAGTACCTGGTAATTTAATTGGCGTGCGCGAGCTCTAGTAATTGGTCCATCATATGTAACAGTAGGGGCTGTGGGTGTAACAATGGTATTGATGTCCTCATCATCCTCCCCTTCTTGAAATGAAGTCGTCCTCGACGGAAGCTCATCTTCCTCACCCAAATAAGGCTTCAAATCTACAATGTTAAAAGTGGGACTAACCCCAAAATCTGCAGGCAGCTCAAGTTTATATGCATTATCATTTATTTTCTCTAACACCTTAAATGGACCATCAACACGTGGCATTAGCTTTGATTTGCGCAAATTAGGAAACCTATCCTTACGCAAATGTAACCAAACAAGATCACCAGGTGCAAAGACAACATGTTTTCTACCATTATCTCCAGCAAGTTTATATTTAGCATTCATACGCTCAATGTTTTCCATAGTTAACTCATGCATTTTTAAAATCAATCCAACACATTCTTTAGCATCAAAATTAACCTTCTCCGAAGATGGAAGAGGCAACAAATCAATAGGTGCACGAGGTAGGAAACCATACACAATTTTAAAAGGGCACATCTTAGTAGTAGAATGCAATGAACGATTATAAGCAAATTCAATATGAGGCAAGCATTCTTCCCACATTTTCTTATTATTCTCCAAAACAGCCCTAAGCATAGTAGACAATGTTCTATTGACTACTTCAGTTTGTCCATCAGTTTGGGGGTGACAAGTAGTACTAAAAAGCAGTTTAGTCCCCAACTTAGCCCATAAACATCTCCAAAAGTGGCTAAGAAATTTAGTATCACGATCTGAAACAATAGTATTTGGCACACCATGCAAGCGAATAATTTCACGAAAGAACAAATCAGCAACATTAACAACATCATCGCTTTTATGACATGGTATAAAGTGTGCCATTTTCGAGAATCTATCCACGACAACAAATATGCTATCCCTCCCCTTCTTTGTTCGAGGCAAACCTAAAACAAAGTCCATAGATATATCCTCCCAAGGAACACTAGGTACAGGCAAAGGCATATATAAACCATGAGGATTGAGTCGTGACTTAGCTTTTTCACATGCAGTGCAGCGAGCAACAAAACGCTCAACATCCCCTCTCATCTTTGGCCAAAAGAAATGTGTAGCAAGTACGTCTTCTGTCTTCTTCACGCCAAAGTGTCCCATTAATCCTCCTACATGCGCCTCCTGCAACAACAAAAGACGAACAGAACTAGCTGGAATGCATAGCTTGTTAGCACGGAACACAAAACCATCATTAACAACGAACTTGTTCCATGTTCTTCCTTCTTTACAATTCTGCATTACTTCTTTAAAATCAGCATCATGCACATATTGATCTTTGATGGTCTCCAAACCAAATATTTTGAAGTCAAGTTGTGAAAGCATAGTATAGCGACGAGACAAAGCATCAACAATAACATTTTCTTTACCCTTCTTGTGTTTGATGACATAAGGGAAAGTCTCAATGAATTCAACCCATTTAGCATGTCTATGATTCAGTTTAGCTTGACTTTTAATATGTTTTAAAGATTCATGATCAGAATGTATAACAAATTCTTTGGGCCATAAATAATGTTGCCATGTCTCTAAAGTCCGAACAAGAGCATATAATTCCTTATCATAAGTAGAATAGTTCAGACTAGGACCACTCAATTTTTCAGAAAAGTAAGCAACAGGTTTGCCATCTTGTAATAACACACCTCCTAATCCAATTCCACTAGCATCACATTCAAGCTCAAAAGTCTTATTAAAATCAGGAAGTTGGAGTAAAGGAGCATGTGTCAACTTATCTTTCAATACCGTGAAGGCTTCTTCCTGTGCGGTACCCCAAACAAAAGGCACATCCTTCTTTGTAAGCTCATTGAGAGGTGCAGCAATGGTGCTAAAGTCTCTCACAAAACGCCTATAGAAACCAGTGAGTCCAAGAAAACTCCTCACTTGTGTGACCGTTTTGGGCTGCGGCCAACTCTCAATAGCTTCAATCTTGGCTTTATCAACTTCAATTCCCTGTGGAGTAACAACATAGCCAAGAAAAGATACTCGGTCGGTGAAAAGGTGCACTTCCCAAGGTTACCAAACAAACGTGCATCACGTGGAGCATTAAAAACAGCACGTAAATGTTCCAAATGTTCTTCCAAAGATTTGCTATAAATCAGTATATCATCAAAATAGACTACCACAAATCGTCCAATGAAAGCACGTAAAACTTCGTTCATTAGTCTCATGAAAGTACTAGGTGCATTAGTTAACCCAAAAGGCATGACTAACCACTCATATAAACCAAACTTAGTTTTAAAAGCTGTTTTCCATTCATCTCCCAACTTCATACAAATTTGATGGTATCCACTACGCAAATCAACTTTGGAGAATATTGTAGAGCCACTCAATTCATCAAGCATATCATCTAGCCTAGGAATAGGATGACGATAACGAATAGTAATATTATTAATGCATCTACAATCAACACACATACGCGAGGTACCATCCTTTTTCGGCACTAGAATAATAGGAACAGCACAAGGACTAAGGGATTCGCGTATATAACCTTTGTCGAGTAGCTCTTGTACTTGACGCATAATCTCCTTCGTCTCCTCGGGATTGGTACGGTATGGTGCGCGGTTGGGTAAAGATGCACCGGGAATTAAGTCAATTTGATGCTCAATCCCTCAAATAGGTGGTAATCCCGGTGGCACGTCTTGTGGAAAGACGTCATCGAACTCCTGCAAAATGTTAGTAACAGCAGGAGGCAAAGAGGAAGGCACGTCCTTGAATGAAAATAATGCCTCTTTGCACACAAAAGCATAGCAAACAGATTTGCTAACATCTAGATCATCAATATCAGATTTGGTGGCAAATAAACATGCACTTTCCAATTTAATTTCAGAAGCAACACTAGATGGTTTATTATTAGGCTTCATTTGTTGCTCATATTCTTTTGCCACAATCTGATTTTCACTCTTATTTTGCTCCTGTTTTGCTTTATTAGCTCGATTAATATCATCTTTCAAAATGGAATCAGGAGTCATAGGAAGCAAAGTAATATTTTTGTCCTTATGAATAAGAGTATACTGATTGTTTCTACCATGGTGTACAGAATTTTTATCAAATTGCCATGGTCTACCAAGTAATAAGGAACATGCTTGCATAGGTACCACATCACAATCAACATAATCAGCATATGTAGAGATACTAAAATGCACACGAACAGTACGTGTTACCTTAACCTTGCCGCTGTTGTTGAACCATTGGATGTAGTAAGGATGTGGATGTGGTCTTGTGGTGAGAGATAGCTTCTCCACCATCTCCATGCTAGCCAAGTTGTTGCAGCTCCCTCCATCTATGATGACGCGAACAGAACGTTCCTTCACAAATCCCTTTGTATGGAACAAATTATGCCTCTGATTTTGCTCAGCTTGCGTGACCTGCACACTCAAAACACGTTGAGCAACCAAACATTCATACCTGTCAGCATCTTCAGGAGCCATGTATTGCGTCTCATGATCAGAATCATCTCCACCGTGTTCTTCATGTGTAAGAAGAGCCAAAGTCTCCTCATCATAGTCACTAGCGGACTCATACCCACCATCCTCAGTAGCAATCATCACACGCTGAGATGTGCATTCGCGCGCAAAATGTCCTCTTCCCTTACAACGACGACAAATAATATCACTTGTGTGCCCTGTAGACGCTATGGAAGAAGCAGAGCTCTGTGCCGGCCCGGCAGGTGTGCTCTTGGCAGATAGTGGTGGTTGTGCCTGCTTTCTTGTATCACGGTTGGAGGTGGCAGCCGACCGAGGTGCCGGTGTAGAAGAACGTGTGGAAGTAGATGATCCACATGGTGTCCATGATGAAGGTCGACCTGCAGAAAAGTTAGTTCGTGCCAATGCCTGTCGATCCTGCACTTCACGTTCAGCTTTACAAACAAGATGGAATAAACGAGTGATATTATTATAATCCTTATAGTCTAGAATGGTCTGAATCTCTCTATTTAATCCACCGAGAAAACGTGCAAGCATAGCTTCATTCTCCTCAACAATACCACATCGAATCAATCCAGTTTGTAATTCCTGATAATATTCTTCTACAGAATTTTTTCCTTGTCTTAAGCGCTGCAATTTTTGAAGTAATTCACGTTGATAATATGGCGGAACCCAACGAGTACGCATAGCAGTTTTCAAAGCAGCCCAAGTAGCTGGAACAGGATATAATCTACAATATTCAGACCACCAAACACATGCAAAGCTAGTGAAAGCACAAACAGCAGCAGGAACACGTCTCTCCTCAGGATATTGTAAACATGTAAATCGTTGTTCAGTTTCTAACTCCCAAGTAAGATATATATCAGGAACATATCTACCCTCAGATGGTGGGATATTCAATTTCAGTTTAGGGAGATGGTCATGATCTCGTACCTGAGGGGGAGCCCTAACATTACCATTATTTGCATGTGGACGACCTGGTGGTTGTGGTGCTGGTGGTTGCACGTAGTTCTGATGTTGATCAACCTCATCCTCATAATCTCCCACATAATCATCCTCCTCCGCATCAGCAGCAGGAGCCACAGAAGTATCAACAGCAGCACCAACAGGTTGGCCAAGCGCAAGAGGAACACGGGTCGCTCGGCGGAGGGCTGTTTCGCGATGTGGAGGTAGTCGTCGTCGTCATCGTTGTTGTTGTTGTTGTTGTTGTTGTTGTTGTTGTTGTTGTTGTTGTTGTTGTAGAGGTGCATTAGGTGCAGCCGGTGGTGGTGGTGGAAGACGCGCGAGCAATTCATTAAACCTGTTATCGAGCTTTGTTTCGAACGTCTTCTCCAGGCCAGTGATCTTCTCCATGGCCTCCTCAAAATTGTTCAGCACATCTTGCACCTGTTCATTCATCATTTTTTGAAACTTATCATGAAGCTCCTTGTTTGTTAAATTCTCCCAGTCAATCTCGTTGGGTTGTGATCCTAGCATGGTTAGCAGCAATAGAAACACACAAGAATATGATCCTATAGACTACTAACAAGTGGTGGTGGTGGTGGGTGTCACAAATCCTTTAAGCAAATCTCAAATTCTTACCAGTTCTTACCCAGCAGCAGGCGGTGATCGGCAACCGATGTAGTCAAAACTCTCAAAGCTTGGATAGAGCGATTACCAGGGAGAGTCAAATGCACGATGTAGATGTATGTGGAGCTGGGAAGGCTTATAATATGGTAGCAAAAAGGGTCAGCAATAATCAATTCAGAGATGCAAAGTTGGAAAAAACGCTCAACGAGGGTACTGTGCTGGTCCTAGGCTAGACCGTACTAGAGACGCGAGCCTAGAACACTAACAAAATCACGGCGCTGCACGTAAACAAGGGAGGAGCACACTCTGAATTTTTTCTTTCTTTTTTTCACTTTTTTTTGCTCCGCAACATTTTTTTTTCGAAAAAGTCTACAAATGTCCTAAAAACTGCCTAGCCAGAATTTTCCAGACTTAGTTTTTTTTTAGTTTGGAACTATTTTTCTTCTGCGGGTAGCACGAAAGTTGGGGAGTCCTTCTTTGTCACGACTCGGAGTATGGCGTGATCTGGAAATCCAAAACAGAGTAACAAAATACTGGACTCGGAAAAGTACTGGTGGCGGAGATGAATCTGGTGGAACTCGGACTGGTGGCGGAGATGAATCTGGTGGAACTCGGACTGGCGGCAGATATATGTTGCCGGTGGACTCGGATTGGCGTGATGGCGGTGGGTATGTGGTGGCGTATATGGACTCGGATTGGCGGTGAATATGTGGTGGTGGTATATGGCAGCGGTGATGAAGTTGGTGCGGTGGTGGTATATGGCAGCGACGACGTGACAACCTGTGAACAGAACTCGAAACTCTAAAGGACTAGACGCTAAGACCAGCAACTTGACACGACGATGCAACCGCAAATTCAACAAAGCAAATACAGAAAAATTATGCAAAGGCTCAGATTGGTTCGGATGGGATGAACTAACCCTAATTTTTTTTGGCTTTTTCGTGGACTATAGGTATGAAGAACAGACTCGATCTAAACTACGAAAACTGTAAAATCTCACCGAGCAACCTGGAAATCTGATACCACTTGATAGAGGCAAAGGTGTCCCATCTTTCGATGAGATGGTGGCTATCGTTTAGGATGAAGTCGACTTTGACGATCCGACTACGAACGTGCGATGACGTCGCGCCTTAGCAATCGCTAAACCAACTCCGAGAGGTTATTGACCACGCCGGAGCACGATCAACCTGACCACGAGGGTCTGTTTCCTGCAGGCAAACGAAGAACAAGCAAGAAACTAAGATTGCAATCTGGATATTGCGAATAAAAGAGGAAAGCTTTATTAATGAAGGTGGGGTTCTGTGACGCCTTGGTCTGGTCGTTGAACACAAACGAAGTACGCGAAGTGGCTGCTATGGCGAACTTTTGATCTAAACAAAACCCAAAGTCTAAACGATGCCCTAGGGGCTGTATATATGGGGGAAGAGGGGGGGGGGAATTTCATGGCCCTTGAGGAAGGGGTCCGAAACCAACCCTAACTCTTGTTTCCCCACACATACGGACTCTAAAAACAGCCTATACTTAAGTATTTCGAAATTACATGGGCCTGGCCCAATAATAAGGTGACGCAGCACCTAGAATAGCCTCTGGACGAAATTTATGAAGTGGCATCTTGTATATTTTGTCCAAGGCTTCATTCACTCCTTATGGTGGCTTCAGAGTCCTGAAATCATTACTTGTAACTCCGTTCTTGTTCCCCTTGCGCATGCCATCAACTCCATGCTTGTTCTTGCTCCAATGTTCATCCTTCTCTAAGCTAGGCCCTTCATTTGTAAGCAAAACAAATGTATCCAATTTAGGCAGCATCATATTCTCTTGAACATTAGAATCATTACCAAGAAACGAAAGTACCTGGTAATTTAATTGGCGTGCGCGAGCTCTAGTAATTGGTCCATCATATGTAACAGTAGGGGCTGTGGGTGTAACAATGGTATTGATTTCCTCATCATTGGTGGAAGTTTCTCTATAGATGATCGAGGTGTTGTTTTGTTTGAGAATCGCTTGGTAGTTACCAAGAATCAACATCTACGATAACTGATCCTTAACGAGGCTCATGAATCTCCTCTCACGATTCATCCTGGTAGTACTAAGATGTATCAGGACCTACAACAGAGGTTCTGGTGGACTAGGACGAAGAGGGAAATCGCTGAGTTCATTGCTAACTGTGACGTTTGTCGTCGCGTTAAGGCAGAACATCAAAGACCTGTTGGCACCCTTCAGCCTTTAGGTATTCCTGAGTGGAAATGGGATAAGGTTCGTATGGACTTCATCACCGGCTTTCCCAGGACCAATAAAGGGAATAATGCTATCTTCGTAGTCATTGATCATCTTTCCAAAGTGGCTCACTTCCTACCTGTTCGAGACAATATCACCGCCTGTTAGCTCGCTGACTTATGTATTTCTCGAATAGTTTCACTTCACGATGTTCCACTAGAGATCAATTCAGACCGTGGTAGTCTTTTCACTTCTCATTTCTGGGAGAGTTTCCAAACTGCCATGGGCACCCATCTTTCCTTCAGTACCGCTTTCCACCCTAAGTCAAGTGGTCAGGTGGAAAGGGTCAACCAAATTCTCGAAGACATGCTTAGAGCTTGCGTTATCTCATTCGATATGGATTGGGAGAAGTGTCTTCCTTTCGCCGAGTTTGCTTATAACAATAGCTACCAATCCAGTCTCAAGAAAGCTCCTTTTGAGATTCTGTATGGACGAAGATGTCGAACACCTTTGAACTGGTCAGAAACCGGTGAAAGACAATTCTTTGGACCGGACATGATCCAGGAGGTAGAAGAGCAAGTTCACATCATTCGTGAGAATTTAAAAACAACCCAATCTCGTCAAAAGAGCCAGTATGACCATCGTCATAAGGAAGTGGCTTATGAAGTTGGCGACAAGGCTTACCTTCGGGTTACTCCCTTGAAGGGTACGCATCGATTCGGTATCAAGGGCAAGTTGGCTCCTTGTTACATTGGTCCTTTCCGCATTCTCGCTAAACGAGGAGAGGTTGCCTACCAGTTGGAACTACCCCCACATCTTTCTCGAGTACATGATGTCTTCCATGTCTCTCAACTCAGGCGTTGCTTCTCGGATCCCATCCGTGGAGTGGACCACGAAACGCTTGATCTCCAGGATAACCTCACATATCGAGAGTACCCTGTTCGCATTCTTGATCAAGCAGAGCGTGTTACTCGACGTCAAAACATGAAGTTTCTCAAGGTTCAGTGGTCTCATCATTCCGAGAGAGAAGCTACCTGGGAGCCAGAAGATCGTCTTCGACTGGAGTACCCCACCTTCTTTTCGTCGACCCCTGAATCTTGGGACGAGATTCTATCAAGTGGGGGCGAGTTGTCACATCCCTAGTTCTGGTATGATCTAGACCAGCTAGTCATGGGTGCATCATGTTTAAATTTCATTTAAATTTGAATTGGGGATTTGTGAAACCCTCAGAATCATTTCTGGAAATGACCCAGATAAAAATTGCTCCAAAAAGGTCCAAGAAAATGTTCATGTTGCTCTCTGAAAATATTGGACATAGATAAAAATCAAACCAATATTTTTAGGAGCTTACAAATATTTATTTTAGCCATATGGAATTAATCTAGTAATTATTTGTGTTGGATAAATATTTTTATATATATATAAAATATTGTCCCATAATTCTGAATTTTGGTGAGGGGCTTTGGAATAATCTCTTAGGCCCCTGCAAAATTTGTCAGAAGAAAATAAATTGATTTAGTATTATTACTAAATCAGAACAAATGTCAGAAAAATAGAAAACAAAACAAAAATAGAAAAGAACTTACCTGCGGCCAGCTCCTGTGCTGGCCCAGCACTGTGCGGCCTGGCCGGCCCAGTTGGCCAGCCCAGTCCACCTGCCCACTGCTCCTCTGTCTTCTTCCTCGCGCCTACTGGCACTGTGCGTGTCGCGCGCGCGCTCACCCGCGGCCAAGTCTCCCGCCACCTCCTGCTTCCCCCTCTCGTCGCCCTGGACGCCAGACGACGCCACGCGCCACCCCCACCTCTCTCTCTCTCTCTCCCGTGGCCCCTCTCCTCTCCCTCGCTCTCTCGCACGAGTGGCCGAGCGCCACCATTGCCGCCGTTCGCCGTAGTCGTTGCCAGAGCCCTCCCCTCATCCCTCCGTCGAGTCCACGAGCTCCGCCACGTCGCCGGCTTCCTCCTCGTCGAGCCACGCACCTCTGGATAGCCTCCATCGCCGCCATCACCATCGTCTTCGTCACCGGCTCCCCGAGATCGCCGACGACGTTCCGGCTGCCCCAAGCCTTCCCCGAGCTTGCCGACCCCGCCGTTGGATTCGCCGTGAGCTCCCACCTCGAATCCCCCTCTCCCCCTTGTCTTTTGCACGCTGCAGCCACGATTCCGGTCGAGGCCGAACTCCGGCCGCCGCCGCGAGCTTCGCTCCAGCGAGCTCCGCCGCCCCCGCACCCTCCCGCCTGCTTCCCTGGATGCGGGCGATGACGGGCTACGCCCTGGTGGTCCCCGCGCGTCCAGCCACCGCCCGTAGTGCAACTCCGGCGAAGAACCACCGCTGCTCGATGTCGTCGCCGGCCGAACTCCGGCGAGGCCGACGTGGCTGTCATTAGCGCCTAATCCCGTAGCCTAAACCACCCCACCAGCCACTGACCGTGGGCCCCAGGGCCAAGTCAAACCCTGGTCAGTGCGGGTTTGACCCGGGCTTAACCACTGTGTCACTGACGTGTGCCCCCACACGTCAGGTTTGACCCAGGTTGACTGCTGACGCAGTGCTGACCTCAGGCTGACGCAACAAATGAATTCTGGAATTATAATAAATTAGGAAATTCCAGAAAATGTTCAAAACTTCAAAAATTCATATAAATTCAACCGTAGCTCAGATTGAAATAATTTATATATGAAAAATTATCAGAAAAACGCAATCTATCCATCTGTACCAGTTTTATGCATGATAAACGAAGTTATACTTGCTGTATAAGTGAAACACTAAAATGGCTTATATAAAGAGCTTATTTTGGAGATGCATTGAATCTTTGGTTCAAATGGACCTCTTCCAAACAGAATGCTGGATGCATTAGCACAAACCACATCACATATTCAAGAAATATTCATGCATCATATTGTTGCATATGCTTGTGTTTGATTGTCGACACCGTTCCTACTCGATAGGTCCTTGCTCCGGAGACCGATCCAGAGTACCTGTTAGAGGAGCAGTGCCCCCCTGTTGATCTACCAGGCAAGCAAACCCCCTTGTTCATTCCGATACAATCCCACTCTCTGGCTCCTTCTCTCTTTATTTGCATTAGGAGAACAACGATTCAACTGCTACTTTATGCTGCGGTAGTTGAACCCATTCCTCTGCATGACCTGTCATTGCCAGAGTAAATAGTTGAAACCCACTAGCATGTGTAGAAGTTGATTGAGCCATGTTGTGTTCCTACCATGCCATGCCTGCTATTGCTTAGAGTTGTGTCAGGTCTGATTCATTGGGAATGGATTGGAGTGTTATGCTATTTTCTAATGCTGAGAGTTAAGCGGTGAGAGGCCATGTAGGAGTACATGGTGGGTTGTCTCATTTGGACCGTCCTTAAGAACTGAGTTTTGTGTAAGTTGTCCAATGACTAGCTACTACCACACATTGGGCTCCGGGCGCTCCAAGCTCTCTCGACTTATTAATCACCTCGATCTCTGTCCAGGAGTTGCAACTAGTTTTTGGTGTTTGTAGGTAGTGCTATTTTTCTACCGAGTGGCACCCGACAGGTGGGCTTGGGACAGACTAGGCACAGGTGGCACGGTGTACCAAGTGGCACCCGGATGGTGGGCTTGGGAACCCTGCTCAGATCGTTTGGGGCCGTGAGCGACACCCCGGCCGGATCTCCTTGCGGATGGAACCCGAATAGGCGATAAACCTGGACTAGAGTCTTGTGTGGTTATTCAGGTCGTGGCCGACACCCTTGCCAGGCTTCCGCTTGAAGGTTGTCGAGGTACATGACATGTACATGGTGATAAGTGGTGAGAGCGTGTGTGAAGAAGCACACCCCTGCAGGGTTATCATGATCTATTCGAATAGCCGTGTCCTCGGTTATGGAGTTCTTGGATGCTTACATGGTACATAGACAACTTAAAGTGGATACTCTAAAATGCTCAAGACAAGTGTGAGTGGTATGGATGGCCTCCTCGTAGAGAGACGGGGATGAATCCATGGTAGTGTATTGATGTGGTGATTAGTGGACTCATGTGCGCTGCTTCACCTCAAAGAAGTTTCTCTTAGTCGTAGAAATAGCCACATTACCTTCTTGATACTAATGCATGTATGATAGGATCTGATGTAAGTCTTGCTGAGTACCTTTGTACTCACGTTGCTTTATTTATGTTTTTGCAGCGGAGACTTCGGTCTTTCTAGTAATTCCGCTTGGACTTCGACGAGTAGCTTGTTACCTCAGCTACGATCTTGCACCCTTGGGAGGGTCTTGTAGATAGTCAGGCTTCTCAGCCTTTTTCTTTTGTAGTTGTCTGTACTCAGACATGTAATGCTTCCGCTTGTTGCTTGTATGCTCTGAATGTTGGGTCATGTGACCCCTGTTTGTATTTAATACTATGTGGCTCTTCTGGGCCTTTATCTATATGACTTTGCGCTATGTTGTGATGCCATGTTGTACAACACATACTTGCATGTTATGCGTACGTGTAACGTGTATTGCTGTCACAGCCCTAGCCTTGGCCTTGCTTGTCATTGCATCATCTTCTTGCATCATGTTTATATTTGTTTGAAATTTGAAATGGGGATGACAAACCCTAGCACCAAATGAAATGCAAATAGGATCAAAATAAAAATATTCTCAATGAACCTGAAATGCCCTTCTAAAATGTTCATCACCTCTGCCTTGGTCTTAAACCACTGCAAAAAGTGATGCACAAATTTTTAGGTCATCCTAAGGTCACTGGATTAAATCTTTAGTTATTTGAGTTTGGGCATTTAAATTATGTAAAATATTTCAAATGCTCAAATATTCCCAACCTAAAATGTTCCATGCTGGATATATTCCAAATAGTGGGCATGTGCAGTTTGGTGAATTTTGGAGATGCCTAAGCATTTTAAATAATGCAACAAACCTACAGAAATAAAAATAAAACAGAAATAAAAGCAGGGGATTACCTGGCGCTCACCTGGCAGCCCACCTGGCCCAACTCCAGCTGGCGGTCCAGCCCACCACCGCCTCCTCCCTCTGTCGTCTTCCTTCCCCTCGCCTCGAAGCAGCTCGGTGGTGAGCGCCGACGCCACCCTTGCCACCTCCTGCTTGCCACCGAGGCGCCCCCGATGCGTCTGGACACGCCCCGCGGCCCCTCTGTCTCTCTCGTTGCTCTCTGCTCTCTCACGACCCCTTCCCCCTTCCCTGCTTCCTCTCCCAAGCACACCCGAGCGAAGCTCGTCGTCGCCGGCACCCTTTGCCACGGCCACCATGCTCCCCTCGCCTCCCCGCGCTGTCCACGGCCTCCGCCATCGTCCGCCGCTCCGCCCCACCCTGGCCCCAAGCGCTGGGACGGCCTGCATCGCCGGCTGCCTCGTCTTCTTCCTCCTCGGTCGCCGGAAGCCACACGCGCCGATTCGCCGCCGTCGCCGCCTCCCCGAGCTCGTCGTCTACCTCCTCCGAACCACTGTGAGCTCCTGCACGTTTTGGCCCTAACCCCGTGGCTTGCCGCTCGCCGTAGCCGTCATTTCATAGCTGGCTGTAGCACGCCGCCGCCTGAGCTCGTCGCCGGCGTAGCTCCGGTGACCATTAGGTCACCCCGGCGCGCCTAACCTGCTCCCCGCATCGTGTAGCGCTCCGCTAGCCCATCTCCTCGCTCGTTAGCACACTGCGACGCTAACCCGCACCAGCCGAACTCCGGCAGCCGCCGCGGGTTCCACTCCGGCGAACTCCGGCCACCCCCGCACCTCCCGTTGGTCTCCCTAGATGCGCACGGGCACGGGCTATCCTCCGGTGCCCCTGGCGCGTCGATTCGTCGCCTCTGGCGAGTTCCGAGCGAACTCCGTCGCGGTTCGAGGTCACCGCCGGCGAGACTCCGGCGAGAGCCGACGTGGCCACCTAGTTAGCACTAATCACCCACTAATTAACTTCCTGATCCACTTACATGTGGGCCCCAGTGCCTAAACTAATTAGTTTTATTTTCTGTTAAGATTACTACTAATCTGTGTGGACCCCACGTGTCAATTTGACTTTGGTCAAGTCAACATTGACCGGTCCCACCTGTCATACACCAAAACCAGCCTGAGACACTGACATATGGGTCCCACAGGTCAGGTTTGACCTGGGCCCGCCTGTTGACCTGCTGAGGTCAGCATGACCTAGTGCTGATGCAATAAGTGTTTTCTGGATTTATTTTTATATAGGAAATTCCAGAAAATAATGCAAACTTCTAAAAATCATATAAAATCAACCGTAGCTGATAATGAAACAATTTATATATGAAAAATGATCAGAAAAATCTAATCTATCCAGCTGTACCATTTTCATGCATGTTTAAACAACTTATAGCTGCTGATCAGGTCAAATCAATTAAATGGCATTTGAATTTCACATATGAAGTTTGAATTTGAATCTTGGATTCAAACCAACTTCATTTAATCTGTTGCTAGCTGCATTAGCTCAACTCACACCATATTGCCATGACATTATCATGCATCATAATTGTTGCATTGCATTGATTGTGTCCTTCTTTGTTTGCCGGTAATTGTCCCCTCTCGATAGACGTGGTTTCGACGATGAGATCGATGACACCGATGAAGAGCTATAATATATTCAGAAGTGCCAGGCAAGCAAAACCCCCTTGTTCATTCCGATACAATCCCACTCTCTCGCTCCTGCTCTCTTTTACTGCATTAAGACAACAACGATTCAACTGTTACTTGCTGCGGTAGTTGAACCCCTTTATCCTTTGCATGACGTGTCATTGCCACAGTAATTAGATGAAACCCACTAGCATGAGTAGGAGTTGTTTGAGCCCTGATGTGCCTACTCATTTGTGTTTGTTTGTCATGCCTGCTACTGCTTAGAGTTGAGTCGGGTCTGATTCATCGGGAATGAATTGGAATGGTGATGAACATGTCCTACTGTGTGTGAGCTAAGTGTGTGAACACGATTTGGTAAAGGTAGCGGTGAGAGGCCATGTAGGAGTACATGGTGGGTTGTCTCATTGTAGCCGTCCTCAGGAACTGAGTTCTGTGTTTGTGATCCATGAAACAGTTACTACCATGCATTGGGCCCGAAACCAATGGACCCTCTCGGCTTCTTGATCACCCTTGTCCTCGTTCCAGGAGTTGCAAAGTAGTTTCTGGTGTTTGTAGTATGCTGGGGGCCGCACGCAGCGCTGACCGTAGGGGTGGGCTGTGTTGCGGTAGGCACGTGGCCGGGCAGCCGGGCGCCCGTTTGGTGTCTCGGACCCTGTACACATCGTTTGGGGCTGTGAGCGAAACTCCGGCCGGATCTCCTCATGGATGGAACCCGAATAGGCGATAAACCTGGACTAGAGACTTGAGTGTTTAGGTAGGCCGTGGCCGACACCCTCGCTGGGCTTCCGCTTGAAGGTTGTCGAGTACATGTCGTGTAAACGGCGGTAAGTGGTGAGAGCGTGTGTGAAGAAGTACACCCCTGCAGGGTTAACATCATCTATTCGAATAGCCGTGTCCGCGGTTATGGACTTCTGGGTTGCCTATATCAGTTCATAGACAAGTGAAAGTGGATACTCTAAAATGCGCAAGATAAGCGTGAGTGCTATGGATGGCATTCTCGTAGGGAGACGGGAGCGGATCCATAGTGGTGTATTGGATGGTGAATATGTGGACTCGTGTGCGCCACCTCAAAAGAGTCGCTCGCAGTCGTAGTTCAGGATAGCCACCGAGTCAAAGCTGGCTTGCTGCAGTCAAACTCCACCACCCCCTTTAATGGAACTGATGCATATGTAGTTAGTTCTGATGTAAGTCTTGCTGAGTACGTTTGTACTCACGTTTGCCTATTTTATGTTTTGCAGAGAGAGACGTCAGTCTCGCTAGTAGTTCCGTGTGGACTTCGACGTTTAGCTTGATACCTCAGCTACGATCTTGTGCCCTCGGCAGGATCTGGTAGATAGTCAGGCTTCTCAGCCTTTTTCATTTGTAGATGTCTGTACTCAGACATGTTAAGCTTCCGCATGTGTTTGATTTGTATGCTTTGAATGTTGGGTCATGAGACCCATGTTTGTAATATCTCGCTCCTCGGAGCCTAATGAATAAATACTTTGAGTCGTAGAGTTATGTTGTGATGCCATGTTGTATTTACTCATACCGGGCATATTGTGTGTATGATTGAAATGCTTGGTATGAGTGGGATCCGACTATCTAGTTGTTTATCCTTGGCAGCCTATCATATGGGGAAATGTAGTCTAGTGCTTCTGAGCAATAGTAGTCCGCTACAGCCCGGTTCACCGGAGTCCTGCTAGCCCAACACTACTGCTCAGGACACTTGACTGGCTGGCATGTGTTTCACTTCGTTCCTGTGTATGTCCCTTCGGGGAAATGTCACGCGGTGACTTCCGGAGTCCTGCCTAGCCTGCTACAGCCCGGGTTACTGGAGTCCTGTTAGCCCAGTGCTATAGCCCAGATTCACACGTTGATGACCGACATGCTCGATGTGATTCATGTATGCCTGTCCTCATAGGTTAGCATCGTTTTGGGTTCACGACTAGCCATGTCGGCCCGGGTTCTCTGTCATATGGATGCTAGCGACACTATCATATACGTGAGCCAAAAGGCGCAAACGGTCCCGGGCCAGGTAAGGTGGCACCCGTGGGAATACCGTGCGTGAGGCCGCAAAGTGATATGATGTGTTACATGCTAGATCGATGTGGCTTAGGATCGGGGTCCTGACAATTGCTATGTGTGGGATCCGACAATCTAGTTTTTTATCCTTGGCAGCCTATCATATGGGGAAATGTAGTCTAGTGGTTTCTGAGTGATAGTAGTCCGCTACAGCCCGGTCTACCGGAGTCCTACTAGCCCAGCACTACTGCTCGGAACACTTGACTGGCCGGCATGTGTTTCACTTCGTTCCTGTGTCTGTCCCTTTGGGGAAATGTCCCGCGGTGACATCCGGAGTCCTGCCTAGCCTGCTACAGCCCGGGTTACCAGAGTCCTGTTAGCCCAGTGCTACACCTCGGATTCACACGTTGATCACCGACATGCTCGATGTGATTCATCTATGCCTGACCTCATGGGTTAGTGCCGCTTTGGATTCACGACTAGCCATGTCGGCCCGGGTTCTTTGTCATATGGATGCTAGCGACACTATCATATACGTGAGCCAAAAGGCGCATACGGTCCCGGGCCAGGTAAGGTGGCACCCGTGGGAATACTGTGCGTGAGGCCGCAAAGTGATATGATGTGTTACATGCTAGATCGGTGTGACTTAGGATCGGGGTCCTGACACCCGTAAACATCGAATCATACGATGGCACGATAGATCCGGCGGTATGGATCGAGGATTATCTCCTTCACATCCACATGGCACGTGGCGATGATCTACACGCCATTTAATACCTCCCTCTCAAACTCAAAGGATCGGCCCGGCACTGGCTTAACAGCCTGCCAGCGGACTCAATCGGTTCTTGGGAGGACCTGGAAGCCGCATTCCTCGACAACTTCCAGGGCACTTATGTGCGACCACCGGACGTCGACGACCTAAGCCACATAATTCAGCAGCCAGAGGAATCGGCCTAGCAATTCTGGACACGGTTCCTAACAAAGAAAAACCAGATAGTCGACTGTCCGGACGTAGAGGCCCTAGCAGCCTTCAAGCATAACATCCATGACGAGTGGCTTGCCCGGCACCTGGGACAGGAAAAGCTGAAATCCATGGCAGCCCTCACGACACTCATGACCCGCTTCTGCACGGGCGAAGATAGCTGGCTAGCTCGCAGCAAAAACTTATCAAAGAACCCTGGTAATTCGGATACCAAGGACAAAAGTGGCAGGACACGTCGAAATAAGCAAAAGCGCCGCGTTAGCAGCGACAGCAATGAAGATACGGCAGTCAACGCCGGATTCAGAGGCCATAAATCCGGTCAGCGGAAAAAGCCATTTAAAAAGAATACTCAGGGCCCGTCCAGTTTGGACCGAATACTCGACCGCTTGTGCCAGATCCATGGCACTACCGAAAGGCCAGCCAATCACACCAACAGGGATTGTTGGGTGTTCAAGCAGGCAGGCAAGTTAAGAGACGAAAACAAAGACAAGGGGCTGCATAGCGATGACGAGGAGGAGCCCAGGCCGCCAAACAACAATGGACAGACGGGGTTTCCCCCACAAGTGCGGACGGTGAACATGATATACGCAACCCACATTCCCAAGAAGGAGCGGAAGCGTGCGCTACGGGACGTATACGCGATGGAGCCAGTCGCCCCAATGTTTAACCCATGGTCCTCTTGCCCGATCACTTTTGATCGAAGGGACCACCCCACTAGCATCCGTCATGGCAGCTTTGCCGCATTGGTTCTCGACCCAATCATCGACGGATTTCATCTCACAAGAGTCCTCATGGACGGCGACAGTAGCCTGAACCTGCTTTATCAGGATACAGTGCAGAAAATGGGCATAGATCCATCAAGGATTAAGCCCACAAGAACGACCTTTAAAGGCATTATACCAGGTGTAGAAGCCAACTGTACAGGCTCCGTAACACTTGACGTGGTCTTGGGATCTCCGGATAACTTCTGAAGCAAAGAGTTAATCTTCGACATAGTCCCGTTCCGCAGTGGCTATCACGCCCTGCTCGAACGAACCGCATTTGCCAAATTCAATGCAGTGCCGCACTACGCATACCTCAATCTCAAGATGCCAGGCCCTCGAGGAGTAATCATGGTCAACGGAAACACCGAACGCTCCCTTCGTACGGAGGAGCACACGGCGGCTCTCGCAGCGGAAGTACAAAGCAGCCTTTTTAGGCAACTCTCCAGTCCGGCCGTTAAAAAGCCAGACATTGCCAAGCGCGCCCGGAGTAACCTACAACAAGACCGCCTGGCACATTCTGAGCAGGCGTAGCAATGCGGCCCCAACCCCAGCCATCGCGACATAGCGGAGCTAGTACCTCGCGTACATAATTACGCCCTTGAAATACCATGGGCACAGGGGAAGGGGCACAGTAACGGCATGCTCACCATACGGATTAAAACGTACTAGGGGCTGCCGGATTCTTTTTCTTACTTTCAGGACTCCACACTTTGGACGACCTGTTCGGCAATTCGGCTGCCGCACAAACGATGCAAGATCCAGGGAAGTAGACAAAGCTACGCCGCATTATGGAACTCTCAGGTGGTCTCTATTACGAGCGGTATATCTGTTTCGAACACAATTCCGTGGCCTGCCCCTGGTCAGGACATGTTAAATAGTCTAATATCTTTTTGCTTATCGCACTACTTGTATCGTTCGGCTTTGATAAATAGCCTCTTTATAAACAATGCATAGCTTTTTGCTTATTTTTTGCATTATTCTCTTTTAATATATATGTTTATTAAATAACATGATCGCACCCGTACACCATGGTAAGGCAAATACGCCAGGGGCTTCATTACCCTTCGATCTGGTGTGAGAAGTTCGTACACTTTCACAAGTGCGGCACCCCGAACTTATAGCACTATATGCATCGGCTCCGAATCATGATTTGGGTCAATAGTTGGGTTTGCCCAGCTCCTATCTTTTGGTGCCTTACGTTCCGCTATATCGGCTAAGGTAGCACTAGGAGACCACTGCGATTGTGCCCCGGTTCAGCTGGGTTAAGCACCTCAGGGGAGAAAGCTAATACTAACTGTCATGATAAGGCGAGAGACCGGTCACTGTTCGTGAGGTTTTTCGAGTCCCTAAAGACTTATGCCGCTTCGAGCAAGGAGGTGGCTTTGTCCGGCCAAAGGCATGGATAGCGCCCCGAATTTGGTCTTCCGAACTAGGGGCTTCGCCGAAATTTAAAATTATAAAGTTCTCTGGCTAAGTGAGAGTGTTCAAGCATTATAGTCCGATTGCCTGGTTCGTTGTGCTGAGCGCCTCCCTCAAAGGACCCAACCATGGGAAAAAGAGCGCTCCGGTTTATCCCGAACACCCCAGCACTGGCGGCATGGGGGTAGAAGCCGACGACTGGCCATCTCTCAATTTTTGATAAACGGCAGCACAGAAAATAATATTTTAAATTCCATAAGCATTGCTTAGCGCATATGAACAAGTTTTCAGCGCACAGGATAAACACGAGCGAGTTCATTCAAATATTACATCTCTAGTACATTCATCCGCAATAAGGCGGACACCGGCAAGAACATCCTTGTAGTAGTTCTCGGGCTTGCGATGCTCCTTCCCCTGCGGCGGCCCGTCCTTCACCAGCTTCTCTCCGTCAAGCTTACCCCAGTGCACCTTTGCACGGGCAAGGGCCCTCCGGGCACCTTCGATGTAGGCGGAACGCTTGATGACCTCAAGCCATGGACAGGCCTCCACCAGCCGCCGCACCAGCCCAAAGTAGCTCCCAGGCAGGGCCTCTCTAGGCCACAGCTGAACTAGGAAGCCCTTCATGGTTGTTCGGCCGCCTTGTGGAGCTCGACCAGCTGTTTCAGCTGATCGCTCAAAGGCACAGGGTGTCCGGCCTCAGAATACCGAGACCAGAACGCACTCTCCGTCGAGCTACCCTCTTCAGCTCAGTAGAATGCGGCGGCGGCGGATACGCTGCGGGGAAGATCTGCGAACGCCCCTGGAGAACTCCAGATTCGGGTAAGTGACAAGTAGTTTACTTTTATATTCCTACTTTGCATTAAGAATGCCTTACCCGCTGCTATCTTTTTCATCTCCTCCAACTCTTGGAGGGCCTTTTAGGCTTCCGCCTTGGCACCCTTGGCGGTCTCAAGGGCCGACGCGAGCTCGGATGCTTGCGCCTTTGACTCAAGCTCCAAGCTCTCATGCTTTTTCATGAGAGCCTGGAGCTCTTGCTGCACCTCTCCAACCTGAGCCCCAAGTCTATCTCGCTTGGTGCGCTCCTTGACCGTTTTCTTTCCGGACTCAGATAGCGCTTGCTTGAGGGTCGCCACCTCAGTTGTGGCCCCTACAATAAGCAGTACGGTCCTGTTATTCTTTGCAATCACGCCTCTCTATAGGCACCTTTTTTCTTTGTAGGGTATTTCTTACCTTCTTTTTCCTCAAGCTGCCGTTTGGCAAGGCCGAGCCCTTGCTTGGTCCACCCGAGGTCCTTTTTTAGGACTTCCACCTGTGCAGTCAGTGCGGCGGTGGATAGCAGCGAAGCCTGCATACGGATATTGACTCTTTATTGTTAGACTCCTGCGAAAATTAATAGATCCTCTATTCGGCTTTTCTTTTCGAACGCCGAACAGAGCATCAGGGGCTACTGTCTATGTGGTCATATTTTGACATATTTCTACTTACCTCGAAGCCTGTCAGAAGGCTAGCGCAAGCTTCAGTCAGTCCGCTCTTGGCGGACCGAACCCTTCGGATCACCGTACTCATAATAGTACGGTGTTCCTCGTCGATGGAGGCGCCGTCAAGCACCTCCAGCAGATTGTCCGGCACCTCCAGTTGGACGGAGGCCGCCGGCTCAGAAGGGTTGCTCCTCTTGGAAGGAGTTCGCCAACCGCGAACCAGAACTGTTGAAGAGTCCGGCGCGGCGTCCGGCACAAAACCGGACTCGGAGCCCTGGGGGGTCTTGTCCCCTTTATTCCTGGGGTCCGGGAGGTCGCATTTTTGCTCCTCCAAGACCACCTCCTCCTGCCCCGGAGCTTGTTGCGACGCCACTTCGGCATCGTCTGCAGTGCGGGGGGAGACAGCGGGCGGAACTGAGTTCACGTCCGACGAATCCAGGGAGCCGCTCAACGAATCGTCGAGTTCGGCCCGGGGCGGGCTGCATAAATCACATTCGACATTGGGGAGAGCTGTGCATTAAAGGAATATCATGAGTCACTCTGGTATACGAATACTTATGATTTCGCCGGACGCTTGGCCCTGTCCTACCACTCCTCTCCGCTCTCTTCGGCGTCGTGGGAGCAGTCCGGCGGAGGGGTCTTCCTTTTCCTAGACCCCTCGGCCTCCCCCGATGGGGCGGCCTTCTTTTTCTTTTCTCCCCCCACTAGGGGGGAGAGATTTCTTCTTCCTCCTCCTTGTTTTCACGAGAGGAGGGCGCCTCGGACTCGTCAGACGACGAGTCCGACACCACCAAGTTATGGGCACTCTTTTCAGTCCCGGTGGTCTTCTTCTTCTTGACCTTCTTCTCCGTCACCACGTAAGGTGCCAGAGTCAGCAACTGCACTAGGAGAGCTGGGGCTGGGTCTTCGGGCAGGGGAGCCGGACAGTTAATTGGTCCGGATATCGCATGCCAAGCCTGTCAAAGGTAAGCGAGTCTAGATCCCGCATAGAGTTAATCTATGAAAAATAGCTTAATAATCCTGTCAAAGGCATAGATATCTTACCTCGCTAGTGTGACGCTGCGTGCTGTATCCGCGGTCCTCGGAAGCGGATGCGGGAGCCCCGACACCTTCGATTAGCACCTTCCAGACATCTTCATACGACGTGTCAAAGAGCCTGTTGAGGGTTTGGTGCTGCGCCGGGTCAAACTCCCACAAATTGAAATCTCGTTGTTGGCACGGGAGGATCAGACGAACGAGCATGACCTGGACTATATTGACCAGCCGGATTGGCTTGTCTACCAGGGACTAGATGCAGGTCTTCAGTCCGTTCACCTCTTCCTCGTTGCCCCGTGACAGGCCCGTCTCTTTCCCGGACATAAGCCGCGTGGGGGGTCCGGATATGAACTCGGGGGCTGTGACCCATTCCGGATCGCGTGGCTCGGTGATGTAAAACCACCCGGCTTGCCACCCCTTTAGGGTCTCCACAAAGGAGCCCTCGAACCAGAGGACGTTGGCTATCTTGCCAGCCATAGCACCTCCGCACTCCGCTTGGCTGCCGCGCACCACCTTGGGCTTGACGTTGAAGGTCTTGAGCCAAAGGCCAAAATGGGGGCGGATGCGGAGGAAGGCCTCACACACGACGATAAACGCCGAGATGTTGAGGATGAAGTTCGGGGCCAGATCATGGAAATCTAGGCCATAGTAGAACATGAGTCCCCGGACGAATGGGTGAAGTGGAAAACCCAGTCTGCGAAGGAAGTGGGGAAGGAAAACTACCCTCTCATGGGGCCTTGGGGTGGGGAGAAGCTGCCCCTTCTCAGGAAGCCGGTGCGGGATGTCCTTGGACAGGTATGCGGCTTTCCTTAGCTTTTTTACTTGAACCTCCGTAATGGAGGAGACCATCCACTTGCCTCCCGCTCCGGACATTGCTGGACAAGGTTGAGGTGGGAAGAGCGGGCTTGGGCGCTGGAGCTTGAGTGCGCGAGAGATGGATTGGCAAAGGAGGAAGAAATGGCCAATTGTTGCCGCCCTTCCCGCTCAATATTTGGGAAGAGGCCCAGGGCCTTTGCCTATAAATAGGACTAGCCATGTAACGCCCTCGATGCGGCTATATCTCCCACGTGTCGAAGCACGACTTAGAGGCATAACCGCATTGAAAGCAATGTCGCAAGTGAGGTAATCTTCACACAACCCATGTAATACATAAGGGAAAGAGATACATAGTTGGCTTACAATCGCCACTTCACACAATACATGAGTAAAGCATTACATCATACATATACAATCAAGGTCCGACTACGGAACCAAAATAAAAGAAGACTACCCCAAATGGGCTCCACTACTGATCAACTGAAATGAAACAACACAATGAACAAGATTTTTCTCGAGCTACTCCTTGAGCTCGGGTGCGTCACCTGCACGGTTTCATCGGCACCTGCAAACTGGTTTTGGAAGTATCTGTGAGTCACGGGGACTCAGCAATCTCACACCTGCGAGATCAAGACTATTTAAGCTTATAGGTAGGGTAAAAGGTTTGAGGTGGAGCTGCAGCAAGCGACTAGCATATATGGTGGCTAACATACGCAAATGAGAGCGAGAAGAGAAGGCAAAAGCGCGGTCGAACAACTATGATCAAGAAGTGATCCTGAAACTACTTACGTCAAGCATAACTCCAATACCGTGTTCACTTCCCGGACTCCGCCGAGAAGAGACCATCACGATTACACACGCGGTTGATGTATTTTAATTAAGATCAACTTCGGGTTTTCTACAACCGGACATTAACAAAATCCCATCTGCCACATAACCGCGGGCACGGCTTTCGAAAGTTCAAACCCTGCAGGGGTGTCCCAACTTAGCCCATGATAAGCTCTCGTGATCAATGAAGGATATTCCTTCTCCCCGGGAAGACCCGATCAGTCTCGGAATCCCGGCTACAAGACATTTCGACAGTAATAAAACAAGACCAGCAAAGCCGCCCGATGCGCCGACATCCTGATAGGAGCTGCACATATCTCGTTCTCAGGGCAACACCGGATAAGTCAAGCTACGAGTAAAACCAGACTTCGAGTTTCCCCGAGGTGGCCCCGCAGGCTGCTCGGTTCGGACCAACACTTAGACAAGCATTGGCCCGGGGGGGCTAAATAAAGATGACCCTTGGGTTAATTACTCCCAGGGGAAAAGTAGGTGGTGGTGAGGCAAATGGTAAAACCAAGGTTGGGCCTTGCTAGAGGAGTCTTATTCAAAGCGAACTGTCAAGGGGGTCCCATAAATCACCCAACCGCGTTAGGGACGCAAAATCCGGGAACATAACACCGGTATGACGGAAACTAGGGCGGCAAGAGTGGAACAAAACACCAGGCATAAGGGCGAGCCTTCCACCCTTTACCAAGTATATAGATGCATTAATTATGTAAGATATATTGTGATATCCCAACAAGTAAACAAGTTCCAACAAGGAACAATATCTCCATGTTCCAACAAGGAACAAACTTCATCTTCACCTTCAACTAACAACGCTATAAGAGGGGCTGAGCAAATCGGTAACATAGCCAAACAATGGTTTGCTAGGACAAGGTGGGTTAGAGGCTTGGTTTAACAATATGGGAGGCATGATAAGCAAGTGGTAGGTATCGCAGCATAGGCATAGCAAAAGAGCGAGCAACTAGCAAGCAAAGATAGAAGTGATTTCGAGGGTATGGTCATCTTGCCTGCAAAGTTCTCAGGGTTGTCGAAAACTTGATCCTTGTAAGTGTTCTCAAGAGGTTCCTCTTTCATGTACTCATCTCCCCGCTCTACCCAAGGCAAGAACACAAGCAAAGGGGACAAACATCAATCCCGATGCAATGCACAAGCAACATGATGCAAACATGGCATGATATGCGAGATGTGATATGCAATGCATATGCGTGCTTCGGAAGGAAAAGATGAACAAGGCATAATGTTGGCAAACCAAGTATGCCACTGGATAGGTGAGGTGATTTCGGTTGAAATCGATATAAAGATCACCGGAATCGGATGCACGATTTGCAAATGACGAGCAAAACAAGAATGACAAGATTCTGCCATTAACAGCATGATGCTACTTAACAAGCTACAAGTAATTAAGTTTCTGCACCCAAACATATCAGCAAATCATATAGCAGTGATCTACTCAAGGTGCTCGACAAAAGATGAACACTGAGCTACGGCTAAATCACACCACAACAGGTTCAAACAAGCATGGCAAAAGTGCAAAACATAACAGGTTCACAGACTTTGTGAAAATACTAACATGCCAGAAATTAACATCAGGATGACATGTTTAGAGCAACGAAACAACCTGTTATAAGAACAGGAAATAGCAAAATATGGCATGGCATGAATCTCCTCAAAACATATAACAAGAGTCCCGTACTGACCATAAGCCAAAAGGGATCAGAAAATACAATAGCACCCATGTCAATTAAGCAAGTTTCATTACAGATTTCAGACTTTGCAGAAAACTGGACATGTCAAAAACAGATAACAAGTAGGCATGTTTACGAGCTCGATGCACTCACTACAGAGCCTTGCATGATAAACTAAGTGTACAACCACCAACAAGACATGGCATGGAAGCTAATCGTGGCAATAACAACATCATAGCATGCAATGAACAACTACAACAAGCTTGGCAAAATCGAATAACATGTAAACAATCTGCGAGTAACATTTTATAGAAAAAGTAGAGCTCGATTGAATCAAGCTATGGCACTCCATAATTACGAACAAAGTCATGGATTGATAGAGCAAATCCATATGTTCAAAACACCCTTACTGATCATGCTCAAAAGAGGCATAGATCTCTCTGAAACAACACGAACACATGGCATAAAAATAACAGCAGGACATGACCGTAAAATTACTAAGTCTCTGAAATCAGCAATAATATGATCCCTAGTTTGCATGCTTCTGCTAGTCACCACAAAGATCACAAAAATACATGGCATACACCCCTGCAAAGATGGCATGGCGTATTTCAAAACACATGTAGAGCTCAAGTTCATAGGATGCACACACCAATCATGGCAAAAATGACAAAAGTGCATCTACTGAAACAGATCTGAAACTAACATCACATAACCCTCTTCCAACAGCATTTCGGGCATCAATATGAGCTCAAATGAAAATGATGCAATGAGATGAAATGATGTACTCATCAATACGAAAAATTTGAAATACTACACGCCCAAAACGGAGTAGTATGCAGAGAGTTATGGCATGTCAAAATAGGTACCAGAATGTCACAGATTCAGGACTTGGACGTTTTAATACCTCACAGATCTAGGGTCTCCGAGGTCAACGGCGACGCCGGCAGCTCCTCCGGCGATGTGGCAGCGGGGCGGCGCCGGAGGATGGTCGGGGAGGTCGGGGCCGGGCGGATCCGACCGTGCCTCGCCGGATCCGGCTGGTCTCCGGTGACGGGCGGCGCAGGGCAGGGTGCGGGGCGAACGACGCTCGGGCAAGCTCCACTGTGGGCGCGGGGCTGCACGGGGCTTGGGCGGTGCGGCGTAGGAAGGCCAACGGCGAGGCGCGGTCTCCGGTGAGGCGACGGGGTCCGGCGAGCGGCGGCGGAGCAGCGGCGAGACGGGCGCGGGCGGCGGCGGATCCAGCTCGCGCGAGGAGAGGGCCTGGGCGTGCGGGGTCGGGCCCGGATGGGCTCCGCGCGGGCCTGGGCGGGCCTGCGACGGTGGGGAGCGGGTGAGGCGCGTGGCAAGGCACGATTGGCCAGGGGCGCTGGCTGCGGCGGCGGAGGCCAGTGGGGGCGCGCCACTTGGCGGCGGTGGGCTTCGCCGGCACGGAAAACGAGGCCGAGGTGGGAGGTGGCGGCGGTTGCAGGTTAGGGGAGGGTCTAGGGGTAGGTTTAGACCCGATTTGGAAGGGGAAGGGGGCTATTTATAGTAGGGGGTTCTAGGATTAGGGCTAGGAGAGGGGTTTAACTCCGTTTTGGACCCTCGGATCGCGATCGTGTTGTCCGAAGCGAAGGAGAAAACTAGGTGGGCTGCAGGTGGGTTGCAAGAGGGGTTGGGCTGAGAAGAGAGAGGTGAAGTGCGACCCGATTGCAGTTTTCGGAGACCGAAAACATCCGACGAATAAACCGACAACGGTGCCACTACGGATGAAGGTTGGGCAGTCAAACGGACTCCGAATGCGATGAAACTCGACAGGCAGTCCGTCTACACTATAATAAGACCGCATGCCACGTTTCAACCCATTCCGAGAACATTTTTCGGCCTCTCACGAACCGAGGTAAAAGGGGGCGCCGGAGGGCATAGGAGTGCCGGATTGCAAAACGGACAACGGGGAAAATGCTCGGATTCATGAAACGAACACGTATGCGAATGCGATGCACATGATGACATGATATGCAATGCATGACAAGGACAAAATGCAAAATGAGGGGAAACCCAACCACGGAGGGAATATCATATCACATTGCCGAAAATGGCAAGAGTTGGAGTTACAAATATGGAAAGTTGTATCCGGGGCGTTACAAGCCACCCCCGGGTAGAGGCAGATCGAGAGTCAGAGAGAGAAGGGTGACTGAACTCCTCCAGCAGCTCATCGCCCCAGCCAAGAACAGGCCCTCGCGAGGCTGTTCTTCCTTGTATTGCGCATCATCATCAGCCCAAGAGGCAATCCACCACACCACAAACTGGAGTAGGGTATTACACCACATCGGTGGCCCGACCCAGTATAAACCCTGTGTCTCTTGTGCTATTCTTTTGATAGCTTAGATCTTAGCGAGGCAGTGGGGTTCAGGTAGGTAGAAGGCGAAATCTTCGCGCGCACCCCAGTGTTCGAACCTCAAGGGTCTGCCGGAACCCAAAATCCGACAATTACTCCATTTTTATGAACTTAATACTCTAGATGCATGCTGGATAGTGGTCGATGTGTGGAGTAACAGTAGTAGATGCAGAATTGTTTTGGTCTATTTGACACAGACGTGATGCCTATATTCATGATCATTTCCTTGGATATCGTCATAACTTTGCGCTTTCTATCAATTGCTCGACAGCAATTTGCTCACCCACCATAATAATTTCTTTCTTAAGAGAAGCCTCTAGTGAAACCTATGGCTCCCGGGTCTATTTTCCATCATATAAGTTTCCGATCTACAATTTTAGTTTCCTATTTACTTTCTTTGCAATCTTTTACTTTCCGTTCCATAAACCAAAAATATTAATTTACCTTTTATCCATCTCTATCAGATATCACGTTGCAAATAATCGTGAAGGGGTTGACAACCCGTTTATCGCATTGGGTGCAAGTTGGTGTTTGTTTGTGCAGGTATTCGGTGGCTTGCGCGTTGTCTCCTACTGGATTGATACCTTGGTTCTCAAAAGCTGAGGGAAATACTTACTCTAGTTTGTTGCATCACCCTTTCCTCTTCAACGAAAAAACCAACGCAAGCCCAAGAGGTAGCAGGAAGAATTTATGGCGCCGTTGCCTGAGAGATTTACGCCAAGTTAAGTCAAGATTTGATCTCCCGTCAACTTGCCAATTTCTGGCGCCGTCGCCGGGGAGATCTATGCAAAGCTGAGCCATACCAAGTACCCATCATAAACTCTCATCCCTCGCATTACATTATTCGCCATTCCCTCTCGCTTTCCTCTCCCCCACTTCTAAAACAATTTTCGAAAATATTTGTCTTTTCTTCGCCCTGTTATGTTCGTCTTCCTTGTTTGCCTTTCTATTTGCTTGTTTACTAGTTGCCACCATGTCTGAAACTGGGGAGTTTATCGCTGAAAATCTTGAGGAAAAACTTGAAACTTGCTCTTTGGATCCCGAAACTAAAAAACCTCCTAATTACAAAACTAAAATCTTTCCTATAGGAGATGGTAATATTATTGGGAAAAGTGTTATCCAAGAATTCTTCGATTGTACGAGATCCTTGCCTATAAAAGATCTATTCTTCTTGAGACAAATTGTTATGCTTGTTGAGAAATTATAAAGAAAATTTGTGCATCTTCATCCTGCTTTGCAAACAGTGTTTTATGAACTTCCTAATATCAATCATCCTATAGCTAAAAAGATTGCCACTATTATCCTCATGCGTGAATTTTATTTCATAATACAAGAAGCTAGGGATATTTTTTTCTTTCTATAAAAAGGAAGTTGAACACCCTCCAATTATAGACATTCTCCATGATAAAGAAACTATGCGTATTTTGGAATCTAGGGACTACAATTCTTATAGTGCTAACCTAAGGAAGAGAGTTCCTCATTCAGAGATATATCAATCTTTGTATCTTGAGGCTTTTGAGGAGTTTGATTGGATAGATGGAGGAATTTATGTAGGATTTAATAGGTATTGGTCGTATAAAATGATGAAGTAACCCGTTAGACACGAGCTACGTATTTTATATGATGATATATATGGTGATGATCCCGATTATGGGTTTATGAATGTTAAAATTACCAATCAAAGTCCCTTTCATGATCTAGGTTCATCCACTAGGAGGGAAATAAAGGAAAGAATATAATTTCTAAGATGAGTCTTGGAAGACTTGATGATAAAAGAATTGCATACCGAACATGAGAATACATAGATCTATTCGTGTTTTATGCCTAGCTAAGGGCGTTAAACAATACCGCTTGTTGGGAGGCAACCCAATTTTATATTTTGTTTTTGCTTTTTAGGTTCTGTTTTGATTTTAATAATTCATCTAGCCTCTGGTTAGATGTCTTTTTGTGTTTTGATTAGTGTTTGTGCCAAGTAAGACTTTTGGGATAGCTTACGGTAATAGTTGATTTGATCTTACTGAAAAACAGAAACTTTTACACTAAGTACCAGAATTGTTAAAAATCTCAGGAGCGCGATAAAATATTGATTATTTTTGTAGAAGATTAATAAACAAATTTCTCAGGTCATCCTTGTTTTTCAGAATTTTTAGAGTTACAAAAGTATTTGAAACATCCAGATTACTACAAGCTGTTCTGTTTTTGACAGATTCTATTTTTCGCGTGTTGTTTGCTTATTTTGATGCATATATGGCTAATATCTGGGGGTATGAACCATGGAAAAGTTGGAATACAGTAGATATTACACCAAATATAAGAAAAGAATGAGTTCACAACAGTACAAAAAGTGGTGATTTATTTTCTTATACTAACGGAGCTTATGAGATTTTCTGTTGAGTTTTGTGTTGTGAAGTTTTCAAGTTTTGGGTAAGGATTTGATGGACCATGGAATAAGGAGTGGCAAGAACCTAAGCTTGGGGATGCCCAAGACACCCCAAGGTAATATTCAAGGAAAACCAAGAGCCTAAGCTTGGGCATGCCTCGGAAGGCATCCCCTCTTTCGTCTTCGTCTATCGGTAACTTTACTTGAGGCTATATTTTTATTCACCACATGATATGTGTTTTTCTTGGAGCGTCTTCTTTGATTCGATTACACACCTTTTGAGAGACACACGCATGAATCGTGATTTGTTAGAACACTCTATGTGCTTCACTTATATCTTTTGAGCTAGGCAAATTTTCTCTAGTACTTCGCTTATATATTTTTAGAGCACGGCGGTGGTTTTATTTTATAGAAATTGAGGAACTCTCGTACTTCACTTATATTATTTTGAGAGTCTCTAAACATCATGGTAATTTGGTTTGGTTAAAAAATTAGTCCTAATATTATAGGAATCCAAGAGGGATATAAAAAAACTTTCATATAAAGTGCATTGAATACTATGAGAAGTTTGATTCCTTATGATTGTTTTGAGATATGAAGATCATAATATTAGAGTCATGCTAGTATAAGTAGTTGTGAATTTGAGAAACACTTGTGTTAATGTTTGTGATTCCTGTAGCATGCACGTATGGTGAACCGTTATGTGATGAAGTTGGAGCATGATTTATTTATTTATTGTCTTCCTTATGAGTGGCGGTCAGGGACGAGCGATGGTCTTTTCCTACCAATCTATCACCCTAGGAGCATACGAGTAGTACTTTGTTTCGATCTTTAATAGATTTTTGCAATAAGTATATTAGTTCATTATGACTAATGTTGAGTCCATGGATTATACGCACTCTCACCTTTCCGCCATTGCCAGCCTCTCTTGTACCGCACAACTTTCGCCGGTACCATAAACCCACCACATACCTTCCTCAAAACAGGCACCATACCTAGCTATTATGGCATTTCCATAGCCATTCTGAGATATATTGACATGCAACTTTCCACCGTTCCGTTTATATGACACGCTCCATCATAATTCTTTCATACATGTTACTCTTGATTCATTGCACATCCTGGTACACCGCCGGAGGCATTCACATAGAGTCATATTTCGTTCTAAGTATCGAGTTGTAATTTTTTGAGTTGTAAGTACATAAAAGTGTGGTGATCTTCATTATTAGAGCATTATCCCATGTGAGGAAAGGATGATGGAGACTATGATTCCCCCAAGTTGGACAAAAATAAAAAAAAGGAGGCAAAAAAAGAAAGAATGCCCAATAAATAAATATGAGAGAAAAGAGAGAAGGGGCAATGTTACTATCCTTTTAACACACTTGTGCTTCAAAGTAGCACCATGATCTTCATGATAGAGAGTCTCCTATGATATCACTTTCATATACTAGTGGGAATTTTTCATTATAGAACTTGGCTTGTATATTCCAATGATGGGCTTACTCAAAATTCTCTAGGTCTTCGTGAGCAAGCGAGTTGGATGCACACCCACTTAGTTTTCCTTTTGATATTTCATAAACTTATAGCTCTAGTGCATCCGTTGCATGGCAATCCCTACTCACTCACATTGATATCTATTGATGGGCATCTCCATAGCCCGTTGATACGCCTAGTCGATGTGAGACTATCTCCTTCTTTTTGTCTTCTCCGCAACCATCGTCTATTCCACCTATACTGCTATATCCACGGCTCAGGCTCATGTATTGCGTGAAAGTTGAAAAAGTTCGAGAACATCAAAAGTATGAAACAATTGCTTGGCTTGTCATCGGGGTTGTGCATGATTTAAATACTTTGTGTGATGAAGATGGAGCATAGCCAGATATATGATTTTGTAGGGATAACCTTTCTTATTTTGAGAACACATGATTATTTTGTTAGTATGCTTGAAGTATTATTGTATTTATGTCAATATTAAACTTTTGTTTTGAATCATACGGATCTGAACATTCATGCCACAATAAAAAGAATTTCATGGATAAATATGTTAGGTAGCATTCCACATCAAAAATGCTGTTTTTATCATTTACCTACTCGAGGACGAGCATGAATTAAGCTTGTGGATGCTTAATACGTCTCCAACGTATCAATAATTTTTTATTGTTCCATGCTATTGTATTATCTGTCTTGGCTATTTTATATGCATTAATATGCTATTTTATATGATTTTTGGGACTAACCTATTAACCTAGAGCCCAGTGCCAGTTCCTATTTTTTCCTTGTTTTAGAGTTTCGCAGAAAAGGAATACCAAACGGAGTCCAAACGGAATAAAACTTTCGCGATGATTTTTCTTGGACCAGAAGTCACCTAGGAGACTTGGAGTACAAGTCAGAAGAGCCACAAGGCACCCACAAGGTTGGAGAGCGCGCCCAGGGGGGTAGAGCGCCCCCCAACCTTGTGGGCCCCTCGGTGACCCTCTGACTTAGATCTTACTCCTATATATTCTCAAATATCACAAAAACTTCCAGGGAAGCCACGAAACCACTTTTCCACCGCCGCAACCTTATGTACCCGTTAGATCCCATATAGGGGCCTTTTCCAGTGTCCTGCCGGAGGGGGATTCGATCATGAAGGGCTTCTACATCAAAACTATTGCCTCCCCAATGAAGCGTCAATAGTTTACCATAGACCTACGGGTCCATAGCTAGTAGCTATATGGCTTTTTCTCGCTCTTTGATTCTCAATACAAAGTTCTCCTTGATGTTCTTGGAGATCCATTCGATGTAATACTCTTTTGTGGTGTGTTTGCCGAGATCCGAAGAATTGTGGATTTATGATTAGCTTATCTATGAATATTATTTGAATCTTCTCTGAATTCTTATATGCATTATTTGATATCTTTGCAAGTCTCTTCAAACTATCCATTTGGTTTGGCCAACTAGATTGGTTTTTCTTGCAATGGGAGAAGTTCTTAGCTTTGGGTTCAATCTTGCGGTGCTCGATCCTAGTGACAGAAGGGGAAATGACACGTATTGTATTATTGCCATTGAGGATAAAATGATGGGATTTTCATCATATTGCTTGAATTAATTCCTGTACATAATGTCATCTTGCTTAAGGCGTTACTCTGTTCTTTATGAACTTCATACTCTAGATGCATGCTGGTAGCGGTCAATGTGTGGAGTAACAGTAGTAGATGCAGAATCGTTTCAGTCTATTTGTCACGGACGTGATGCCTATGTTCATGATCATTGCCTTAGATATCGTCATAACTTTGTAATTTTCTATCAGTTGCTCAACAGTAATTTGTTCACCCACCGTAATAATTTCCATCTTGAGAGAAGCCTCTAGTGAAACCTATGGCCCCCGGGTCTATTCTCCATCATATAAGTTTCCGATCTATAATTTTAGTTTCCTATTTACTTTCTTTGCAACCTTTTACTTTTTGTTCCATAAACAAAAAATACCAAAAATATTACTTTACCTTTTCCATCTCTATCAGACCTCACGTTGCAAATAACTGTGAAGGGATTGACAACCCCTTTATCGCGTTGGGTGAAAGTTGGTGTTTGTTTGTGCAGGTATTCAGAGTCTTGCGCGTTATCTCCTACTGGATTGATACCTTGGTTCTCAAAAGCCGAGGGGAATACTTACTTTACTTTGTTGCATCACCCTTTCCTCTTCAAGGAAAAAACCAACGCAAGCTCAAGAGGTAGTAGTCCCCTGCCTGGTCTACTCTTGCTCTTGCTTGCACTGCTGCTCTACTCTTGCTCACGCTGCTGCTGCACGAGTAGCAGCTCCGGCTATCATTCAAGCTCCTACGGCTTCTACCAGATATGTTGCTACATGACCAGCTGCCCCAGCTCTCGCATGCGTTGCTGCTGCACGACCAGCTTCCCCGGTTGCTCTCTAGGACTATATTCCCTGCCAGAGCGGCTACCGATTTAGATCACTGCTACTCCGCCACTAGCTCTTGAGGGGGAAAAACTATTAGTGGACTGGTTTTCTGCTATTAGTGCGTTCAGTTTTGACAGTAAAATTCAGTTTTGACAACAAAATTCAGTTTCGACAGCAAAATTCAGTTTTGACAATAAAATTCAGTTTCGACAGTAAAATTCAGTTTCGACAATTAAATTCAGTTTCGACAGTCAAGTTCAGAGATGAGCGGCTGATGTATTTTACATCTTGCACTTTGTGGTTATGTATTTTACATCATCTATTGGAGAAGGTATTATAATTCCACTCAGGTTTACGTTGTCTCTCTTGTCCTGCTTCAGCCTCGTTGTCTTACAACTCATTGGAGCTGCTCCAATGACCAAACCTTCCATCACGGCGGAGCAGTACCCTCGGCTCCATCTCCAGACGCCTAAGATCTTCTTCCCCTCCTCCGACAGCCACATCAACCGCAACATCCTCAACGACCAATCCAATGATGCCGAGATCTACATGGCTTTGCCAAAGAGGTTGTACACTTGTTGCATCACTTTTTTACTCTACATGTTATATTTATTGTCCACTGAGCTCGCACAGTAATGTGAAATACGATTAGTTTCTCCTACTATATGACAAACAGTGAGGTACCATGCAACTTAGCTATCCATGATGGACTCTCTCGGCAGCCATCATTATTTATTTCTTCGCGTTTGAGCTGTGCATTCGTAGATGGGCCTGGGAGTTTAGCTAGTAGGGCAGTGGCCTGGGTCCAAAGTAGTAGAAGTAGCAAAAAAACATTTATGGAATGTAGACTTTTGCCTGTTCAAGCCTGCCTATAGAATCACCACTTCTTGAAAGAAAAAGAGAAGGAAAAACATAGGATTTGGCAAGTTTCCTATGGTACTACTATTTATGTATTTGGTTCAAAGGAATGGAGCAAAGGAAAACTGTATGATTTGTTCCTTTAATGTCTTGTTCAAAGAAATACCGTAGGAATTTCAATGTCCACTTGGCCTCCTTTTCGAATTCCTATTCATAAAGCACAAGACTAAGAGAAAGTAGAATAATAGCATTATAAATGTCCATTCTCTTGTGGTTTGACTTAATTTCACCATGCTTTGCATTCCTGTGATCTTCCAATTCTTGTGAACCAAACACCCAAATTAATAGAAATCCGGTGTTTTTAAATTCTCTATTTTGCACGTGCATTCCTATCGTATTCATGTGTATTTCCCATCACTGCATTGTTATAATCCTCCAATTCAATCAAGCACTTACAAAATTTCTTCTGTTGCAGATATGTGTCAAAGAAAACCTTGTGTGGTTTGTGCCGCTCTTGTTGTGCTGTCGTCCACCCCAGCTCAGCTGCTCCAACGAAAGAAGGGTTCACCATAGCAGGGGTCCTCCCTCCAAACTGTCTTTCGCCGCCTCAGATCTTCTTCCCTGCCGCTGGCAGCCACGAAAACTGCATTACCATCATCAACTGAGCAGATGACCTTGAGGACTACACGGGTCCGCAAGAGAGGTCACACTCTTTCGTTTGTGATTACTTTATGCATCGCTTAATATGGCTTGCTAGTTTATTGTCCTATTCACCGATTAGACTGCGAGTCAGGTCCAAACTAATGCTCAAACTTGAGTTTTTAAATGGTTGTGGGGTACATATTGGGGCAGCAATCAATATTATCTACTCCCTCCATTCCCTTATACAAGGCCACAAACTCAGATTACATGTACCAAGACAAAATTTAATGACTGCTTTGCAAGTCAATTTTTCTATTTGTTAATCGGGAACATTAATACAACACAAGCATGCAACAAATGAATGGGAAGGAAGTAGGTGAGTGTCATTATGACTACATGCATGTAAGTATTAAAAAGTTGCTAGTACGAGAAAACATCATTAATTTTTGCCTCGGTCACTGTTGGTGGCCTTGTATTGATGCAAAATGTATTTTTGATAGTGGCCTTGTATAATGGAATGGAGGGAGTATGTACTATCTACTTAATCTCGGGTGTCTACTATGAATTTCATATTGGGTGGGAAACAAACATTAAAGGAGCCACTATCTGTATTGTTTAACCGAAGCTATTATCTGCCTGCTATCATTGGTTTTGGGTCTATCCACCGGTTGCTACCATCACTCTGGATTTGTGCATGCACTCCTTACATAATGTCACTATGTTTTATTCCTATGCATGTCAGTTTTTGTACACAATGCTACTGAACATGTACAACAAAAGAGACGAGCCTTGCATGGCAATAAAATTTCGTGCAAACGTCGCTCCATGGTGGGTGCAAATGCATCCCCTCCCTCCATTTCAGACTGTAATCAAGAGGAAGATAATTGTTGACACTGGGATTCAGAGGGAGCAGACCACTCCTATTTACCCCCTGGGGTCTTTTTCTCTAACTTGGCATGATGATGTTGGTCATATCATGCATATGGTGCCTTGCCTTGCTTACTTTATACGTAAAATATGTCATCTGCTTAATTTAGACATGCTTTGTCTGAATGCCATCTGTTTAGTTACTATATCATATATCTGAATCATGCAACGCCATCTTGTTTAGCCAGGCATCATATATGTGAACTTTGCAATGCCATCCTGGTTAGCCAGTCATCTTATATGTGAATTATATCAAGCCATCCTTTTTTATTACGTATTAAATTTGTCAACAATATTTGTAATTCAATTACTCTTCCTCTGCATCAGTGATTCGACACGGTCATGGAAAAATCTAGAGTGAAAACAAGGTCTCCATAGCAGACAATGCTGTCTGCCGAAGCGCATGTCTTTCTGGTTAGGAATAGCTCCTTAGAGGAGGATTCATAGACAGATGACCAGTCCTACCCCCCGAGGTGCATGCTCTAACTTGGCAGGGTTATATTGCTCATATCGTGTGTATGGTGTCTTGCATTGCTATGCCATTTTCTTAGTTTAGACATGCTTTGTGTGAATGCCACTTGTAGTGTCTAATTACCATATATGTGAATTATGCAATGCCATCTTGTTGCAAGACATTATATATGTGAATTGTGCAATCTTATCTTGTTGAAAGGCATTATATATGTGAATTATGCAATGCCATGTTGTTTAGCCAAGCATCATATATGTGAATTATATCATGCCATCCTTTTTTGTATTACGTATTCCATTTGTCGGCAATGTTTGTATATTCAACTACTCTTCCTGTGCATCAGCCAATTGAATCAGGGATGGAAAAATCTGGAGTGAAAACACAGTCTTCAAAGTAGACAATGCTATGTGCTAAAGCAGATATCTTGCTGGTTACAGATAGCTCCTCAGAGGAGGATTCAGAGACAAATGGCCAGTCCTATTCCCCCCCTGAGGTGTATGCACAAACTTGGCAGCGTTATATTACTCATATCATGCATATGTTGTCTTGCAATGCTTAGTTTTTCCATCATATACACAATATTGAATGACATCTGCTTAGTTTACACATCATATATCCAATTTCCCTTTGCTTACTTGCTTAGTATATAAATCATATATTTTAATTATATCATGCCATGATGTTTACATAGACAACATGTATCAGAATGATGGCATGCCAACCCGTTTTCTAAAGACATAATATAGTTATATCATCTTATCATGTTTACATAGTCATCATATTTTGGATATGCCATTCTATCAGTGAATTTTATCATAACATCATGTTTCCATCGACGGCATGTATGTGAATTATGGCATGCCAACTACTTTAATAAACACATCGTGTAGTTATATCATGTCATCCTGTTTACATATTCATCATATTTTGAAGTATGTCATTATGTCCTGTTTAGTTAGCCATCATATATGTGAAATTGTGTCATGCTACAATGTTTAGTTAGCCATCATATATGAGAAATTGTGTCATGCTATCCTGTTTGGTTAGACAACATAAATCTGAATTATTTCATGCCATGTTTTCTTCCCTACTATCCATTGCACCTTGTCTATCATACAATGTCCGTACATTCAATTACTTTTCTTGTTGATCACCCATTTGAATTGGAGGGGTGATGGCAGTATCTATGGGAGTAAAACCATGGTCTTCAAAAAAGATAGTGCTGCCCGTCGATGCAGATAGAACCACGGTTGTAATTGCCCAAGAACCAGCCCCACCACATATAACCCAGACTCACGCAGATTGTACCCCTACCCAGTATGCCAGAGAACCAGCTACACCCCTTCCAACCCTAGCAGACAGCAACCTAGTTCCAGTTGACACAACATTGTCTGCACCATAGAGCACCCAAACACGAGTAGTTAGTAAGGCAAATACAGTGCTGAAAGCATGAGGACCACCACTCCAAACCCGAAGTCAACGCTTAAAGCAGAAGAAGAATTGTTCTTAGGTTAGGTTTCGTAGCTGTGGTTCATACACGTTTGATCTTGCATCACTGTATTTACTCATAACAATTAATTCCAAATTTGAAGGATGCAATTGAAAATCCAATGGCCCAATAGGTATGCTTTAAACCTGTTTCTTTGACTGGTTTGTTGGTGTAACTTGCTCTATGTTGATTTCAGTTTCAATTGAATAAACAGTTATGTTCTCATGCCATGCACATTACAAATGTTGTTAGTGTTGTGTAGTTTCGCACACTTATATTCTATCTATGCTGCTTTGTCTTAAACAGATATTGTTTGAACTGTCTCTATCTTGATTTGGCAACATAAACTAGAATGATATAGACCGTACAGTGACCATAGTGCATAGATATATGTTTGTTTCATGCTTTTATCATGTCCACCATTCTACTGAACTGGTTTACCGAAATGATTTCATATACATCATGGTAAACCTTGTCGGCGTTCTGGGAACGAGGGTCCCCAGACTTGCCTGCCTGCGGCCTGCGGCGTGGCTCAAGTGGGGGCCCAACGCGGCCCATCTTCATCAGCTCAAGCTCAAGACCCTCGCGAGGGGCCAAGCCTCGCGGGGTGGACGACAGGAAGCTTCCTCATGGGGCAGCCTCATCAGGCAGGCTCGCGAGGAGGCAGAGAGATCAAGGCAGGGGTACCTCGCGAGGAACCCGTGACGCAAGCCATGACGATCGAGACCAGGCGGGCGCCAGGCGGGCGCCGGCCTGGGCAGTGTCCTTGTTTCCCCTTTGGTGCAAAGGGGGCAAGCACAGGCCAAGGCATCGGGCAAAGGTTACCATTCCGATGCAACGAGACCAAGACCAGCAGAGCGGCAGGACGGAGGTCACCGTGGAGCCCAAGACGGCGTCATCACCAGTGCTTTTGGCAGCCGAAGACCACCTTTGGTCAGGATAACTTGTACTGGATGTTCCGCTTGAAAATGGCCAATTGTTGGCGCCCTTCCCGCTCATTATTTTGGGGAGAGGCCCAGGGCCTCTATAAGTAGAGCTAGCTACCACATAGCAGGGGCAATCGAATCAGACCAGAGAGCCCCGGACTAAGTAGAACACCCCGCACCAGCTCAAGAACACCTCTCGCGAGGCTGTTCTTCCTTTGTACTATTCATCACCAGCCCCTGAGGCAATCCACCACACCACACAATGGTGTAGGGTACTAGACCACAACGGTGGCCCGAACTAGTATAAATATCGTGTCCCTTGTGTTGTTCATCGTTTCTAGCTTAGATCACGCGAGGAGATCGGACGTAGACCGGTAGGGGAGAGATCTCCGCACGCACCCCAGTGTTCGAACCTTAAGGGTCTGCCGGAACCCGAAATCCGACATTTGGCGCGCCAGGTAGGGGTGCGCCGGAGTTTTCCCTCCCGACGACATGCTCTCCACCGACACCGCGTTCGCCCTCATGGCGGACGGTGCACTGCCCGCTCCGGTAGTCGATGCCGGCACTGGGGCTTGGGTGCTCCGAGCCTTGACCCCACCTTGCGACAGGTGCAGTGGCCACGCAAGTTCAAGCCTGAGATGCCGCCGCGTTACGACGGCACGACGGACCCGCTGGGTTTCCTGCTGGAGTACGAAGAGGCCGTCTTCAAAGCCGGGGGCGATGGCCGGGTGATTTCCAACTGGTTACCGATGGCCCTCACTGGCGTCCCGCGCATGTGGCTCCTACACCTACCGGCGGATTCTGTGACCTCCTGGGAGGAGCTGCGCGACCTCTTCCTCGCCCGCTATGCCGCGCCAGCGCCACCCATCGTCGCAACTCTCCTGGGTGGCTTCCAGGCACCGCCCTCGAGCCACCATGTCAAACCGTTCACCCACCAGATCAGCATCGCCTCCAAGCGCCGAGAAGCCCCCCCGGGCTGGGTGGTGCCCGAGGCCGAACTGACCTTCAACTCGGATGATCACCCCTTCAACCCCATCGGTTCGGGCGCGCTCCCGATGCTGTGTACCCCCACCATCTGCCAAGTGGCCATCACCAGGACCCTCATCGACGGTGGTGCCGGCCTCAACATGCTCTCGGTGGAGGCCTTCAACCTCCTCCACGTGCCATTGGAGCAGCTCCAACCCAGCATGCCCTTCTCGGGCGTCGGAGTCGGTTCCACCGCCTCCTTGGGGCAGATTCGCCTCCTAGTGACCTTCGGCACCTACAACAACTTCTGCACAAAGCTGATCGACTTCGACATCGCCCCCATCGGCCTACCCTACAACGCCATCCTCGGCTATCCGGCCTTGGCTCGGTTCATGGCAGCAACTCACCCAGCGTACAACCTCATGAAGATGCCCGGGAGCAGCGGCGTCCTTACCATGTCAGGAGACACAAGGGATGCGCTGCAGGTGCTCCAGCTTGCTTTCAGGGCGGCTGAAGTGGCGCAGCCTACTAACACCGACATCCTTGAGCCCAAGGGGGTTGTGCCGGCTAAAAAGAAGCACCTATTCACCCAAGACAAGGCGGAAGCCAAGCAGGTACCAGTCGACAAGAACGGGTCCATTGACGCCACCTTCACCATAGGGGCCAACCTTGAGCCCGAGCAGGAGAAGGCCCTGGTGAGGTTTCTGCGTGCGAACAAGAAGGTGTTCGCGTGGGTACCTGATCAGTTAGCAGGGGTCCTGAGGGATGTGATTGAGCACCACCTCAACGTGTGCCGCAACGTGCACCCTGTGAAGCAGAAGGCGATGCGACAATCCATAGAGAAACAAGCTTTCATCGTTCAAGAGACCCGGAAGCTAGAAGCGGCAGGAGTCATCCGCGAGGTCCGCTACCCAGATTGGCTGGCTAATCCGGTCGTTGTGCCAAAAAAAGGGGGAAAGGAGCGCATGTGTGTCGATTTCACCAACCTCAACAAGGCCTGCCCACAGGATCCATTTCTGCTCCCCCGCATTGACCAGATAGTGGACTCCACCGCAGAGTGTGACCTATTGTGCTTCCTGGATGCCTTCTTGGGCTATCACCAGATCAAGATGGTGGTGGAATACATGGAAAAGACAGCTCTCCTAACCCCATGTGGAGTGTACTGCTATACGTGCATGCCATTTGGGTTGCGCAACACGGGCGCAACCTTCCAGCGGCTGATGCACATCGCCTTAGGTCGGCAGTTCAGGAGGAACGCTAAAGCTTACGTTGATGACATTGTGGTGAAGTCTCGGGAGGCAAAAACCCTAATACAGGACCTGGAAGAAACCTTTGCGAGCCTCGACAAAGTGGACCTACGTCTCAACCCGGAGAAGTGCGTGTTTGGAGTCCCCTCAGGAAAGCTCCTGGGTTTCCTCGTGTGCCACAGGGGCATCGAGGCCAACCCGGAGAAGATCAAGGCAGTCGAAGACATGAGCCTGCCGAGGACCCTCAGAGAGATGCAGAAGCTCACCGGGCATGTAACCGCGCTAGGGCGCTTCATCTCCAAGCTAGGGGAATGAGCGCTGCCCTTCTTCAAGCTGATGAAGAAGAAGGGCCCCTTCGAATGGATTGAAGAGGCCGACAGGGCATTCCAAGATCTCAAGAGGTACCTGATAACCCACAAGTATAGGGGATCGCAACAGCTTTTGAGGGTAGAGTATTCAACCGAAATTTATTGATTCGACACTAGGGGAGCCAAAGAATATTCTCAAGTATTAGTAGCTGAGTTGTCAATTCAACCACACCTGGAAACTTAGTATCTGCAGCAAAGTGTTTAGTAGCAAAGTAATATCATAGTGGTGGTAATAGCAACAATAGTAAAGACAACAAAAGTAATGTTTTTGGTATTTCGTAGTGATTGTAACAGTAGCAGCGGGAAAGTAAATGAGCGAGAACGAGTATATGTAAAACTCGTGGGCACCGGATTAGTGATGGATAATTATGCCGGATGCGATTCATCATGTATCGGTCATAACATAGGGTGACACAGAACTAGCTCTAATTCATCAATGTAATGTAGGCATGTATTTCGTATATAGTCATACATGCTTATGGAAAAGAACTTGCATGACATCTTTTGTCCTACCCTCCCGTGGCAGCGGGGTCCTATTCAAAACTAAGGGATATTAAGGCCTTCTTTTAATTGAGAACCGAAACAAAGCATTAGCACATAGTGAATACATGAACTCCTCAAACTATGGTCATCACCGGGAGTGGTCCCGATTATTGTCACTTCGGGGTTGCCGGATCATAACACATAGTAGGTGACTATAGACTTGCAAGATAGGATCAAGAACTATCGGATTTCGGGTTCCGATAGACCCTTGAGGTTCGAACACTAGGGTGCGCGCGAAGATTTCGCCTTCTACCTACCTGCTCCCCACCGCCTCGCTAAGATCTAAGTTATGAGAAGAACAGCACAAGTGACACAGGGTTTATACTAGTTCGGGCCACCGATGTGGTGTAATACCCTACTCCAATTTGTGGTGTGGTGGATTGCCTCTTGGGCTGATGATGATGAGCAATACAAGGAAGAACAGCCTCGCAAGGGTCTGTTCTTGGCTGGGGCGATGAACTGCTAGGAGGAGTTCAGTCACCCTTCTCTCTCTCTCTCTCTCTCTCTCTCTCTCTCTCTCTCTCTCCCTCTTTCTCTGATTGCTTGATTGATTCATCCCCCTGCCCTGGGGGTGGCTAGTCCTATTTATAGGCAAAGGCCCTGGGCCTCTTCCCAAATATTGAGCGGGAAGGGCGCCAACAATTGGCCGTTTTGAAGGGGAACATCTGGTACACTTATCCTGACTAAAGTTGGTCCTTGCCTGCCAAAGGCTCTGGTGGTGACACTGGCTTGGGCTCCACAATGACTTCTTCCGTGTCGTTGGGCTGGTCTTGGTCTCGTTGCACCAAAACGGGTGCCTTTGCTTGATACTCCCGCCTGTGCTTGCTCCCTTTGCACCAAAGAGGAAAGGAGGACACTGCGCGGGCTGGTGCCCGCCTGGCGCCCTTGGTCGTCATGGCTTGCGTCACGGGCACCTCGTGAGGTACCCCGCCTTGATCTCTCTGCCTCCTCGCGAGCCAGCCTGATGAGGCCGCGCCTGAGGAAGCTCCGCGTCATCCGCCCTGCGAGGCTTGGCCCCTCGCGAGGGTCTTGGGTCTGTGTTGATGAAGATGGGCCGTGCTGGGCCCCCCTTTGAGCCACGTCGCAGGCCGCAGGCAGGCAAGTCTGGGGACCCCCGTTCCCAGAACGCCGACAGTAGCCCCCGGGCCCAAAGCACGGCCGGACATGGCCGTGCAGTGAGGCGAAAGGGCAAGGGCGAAGTGTCGCGGGCCCTAACAGCCTGCGGCCTTGGGCGCCGCGTGGCGGTTGATTGGATGTGGGCGCCTCAGCAACCGCGCGAGTTGATAAAGGAGCGGCATTTGCCTAGGCTTTGCTTTTTTGCTTCCTCCGGTTGCTGCTCAGATCCCCTTTCTTGCGCCTCTCCTTCCTTCCTCCAAACCTCCAGATCTACTTCGACCGCGTGACCTAGGAAGCCATGGCGCCTCGTCAGTCCCCGGCCGGAGCTTGGTACTCGTCTGCCCTGGACTCGCTGAACATGTCGGAGGCGAGCCTCGCCCGTCTTCGCCGGATGGCGGCGGCGCAGGGCATCGACGGGGCGAAGGTGTTCAAGTCCGGCTCCGCCACCCCTAAGGGCTAGGGGAGCACCTTCTATCCGTTCTTTGCAAGCTCCATTGCTGCTGGCTTGGTGCCTCCCTTCTCCGAGTTCTTCTTCGCCGTCCTCCGCCATTCTAGGCTACAGGCTCTGCATCTCCACCCCAACTCCGTCCTTCTCCTGGCAATCTTCGCCTATTACTGCGAGGCTCATGTAGGGGTGCAGCCCTCAGTGGCCTTGCTGCGCCACTACTTCTACCTCCGGACCTCCCGCGGTCCTGCTTCCGCGTGCGCGAGCTTCGTCGCGTACGGTGGCGCCATCGCCATTTCGAGCCCTGGGAAATGGATTGAGGGCTTTAGGAGCAAGTGGGTCTTGGTAGATGCTGGGCGCATCCACCCTCAGTTGATCTTGCCCACGGAGCAACCCGCGAGCTCGAGCGATTGGGGTCGAGCGGAGCTCGCGGACCCCCGCGCGAAGCTGGTGTTGGAGAAGATGGACGCTGATCTGAAGCCGGCCAACATGGCGGCGGCGAAGCTGACTGACGCGTCGCTGCTGAGGGAATTCCTGGAGCACCAGCTGGCTCCGCTTCGGCGGTACTCACTTCCGATGTGGAGGCCCCACCCGAGCCCCGCGGCCTTGGCCGACGAAGATCTGGCTGCGGACCTCCAATCTCTGGTCGGGGGCGATGTCGCGAGGTTGGAGGGCGCTCCTACGCCCTTGTTCCTCCGCGACAACTGGGAGCAGGTAGTGGAGTCCATGTCCGTCTTCAACGGGGACGGGACCGTGCCCATGGAAGCTCCCGAGGACCCGGTGGACGTGTCCTCCGATGACTCCAGTGAAGGGGAGGAAGGAGGGGAGCGGGAAAAAGGGCCTGGCTCCGAGGCGACCGACGGAGAGTCGAGGGCTCCCCTCCCCCAGCGTAGGCCCCGCGCTATCCGCCGTTCTCCGAGCGATGACGACGAGGATGATGACGAGCAGGGCGGCGGGAGCTTGCCCCCGATTCCGAAGAAGGACAGGACCGGGCTGATCTCCCGCGGGTCTGCCCCGGCCCCGAGGCGGACGGAAGACGCGCCTTCCGCTCCTGAGCTTCCCGAGGTTGACCCTTCCAGCCGGCTTTCGGGCTTCAAGTTTGGCCGAAGGCTGCTTGAGTCTACTAGCGACGACCCGCGAAGGAAGGTGACCGCGACGCACAGGCCTCTCCTGCCCGGTCGTCCTCGCGAGGCCTGGCTGAGCCGGCTGGGGCGAGCTCAGCCCCCATGGCCCAAGCGACTCCCGAGGTGCCTTTGCCTGCTGCCGCCACCACAACCGTGGGGGTGCAGTAGGCTCCGCCTCAGGATGCTGTGGTCGTGCCGCCGCCTTCTCCTCCTACTCCACCGACTGCTGTCTCTCTGATTCCTCCTACCATTCTGGATCGTGCTGCTGCCGAGCTGGACCGGCTACGACAGGATCTTCTTGGCGCCGACCCTCGCTTGTTGGCCGGGCGCTTGGAGCTGGCTTCAGGATGGATTCGCTCCGACGCTTCGATTCAGGCGGCGCTGGTCCAGGCCTCGACGGCTTGCGATGAGGAGAGGCAGGCTGTCCTTGAGGCGAAGGCTGCTCGTGACGCAGCCTTGGGGGAGGTGGTCGACGTCCGTGGTTGCTGCAAGGCGCTGGAGGAGGAGATGCAAGGCCTGCGGGACCAGCTCGCGAAAGAGGCCCGCCTTCGCCAAGAGCAGGAAGAAGGTGTGAAGGCTCGCGAGGCGTCCGTCAAGGGCCGGGAGGCCAAGCTCAAGAAGCGCCATGACCGCCTAGGCGCGCTGGAGCTGGAGTTGGGGGCGAGGAAGGTAGAGATGGACAACAAGGCCCAGGTTCTTGCCAAGGACCGCGTGGCCTTCGCAGAGATGGAGGAGAAGGCTTGCTCCTCGCTGAAGACGCTTTACTACAGCGGCCTGGAGAGCCCGCTGGCTGGCGCCGAGGACGGCCCCGCCAAGCTGCTTCCCTTCCTGGTTCGTGCTCTTGAAGATGTCGCCCTTGGCCTTGGCCCCACGGCCGAGGCCGAGGCGCGTGTCCTGTCTTCTGCAGCACTGACGCGGGTCTTCACCCACATCTACCTTCGCGATCCCAGTGTTGACCTCGACAACCTGCTGGAGCCAGCAAGCGGCGAGCGTGCCGCTGTCGCTGCCGAGGCCGTCAAGGGTAGCGCGGAGGCTCTGCTGGGGAAGTTCCGGGCCTTCAGCACCAAGCCGAAGCGAGGCGCTGCCGACCCTGGTGCTCCATGAGGTGAACCCACTCCGCGCTGCTCCACCGCCATCAAGTGATTCCGTTGTGGCTCCTGTCCTTCCTTTAATTCCTGCACATGTACCATGCCTCGGGGTGGCGTTTAAACTTGCGTCTGGCATTGAGATAACAGTGTGGACTATAATATTTTCTTCTGAATTCCTTGAAATTTACGCTATTCCTTCCTACTTGCTAATGTTCTATGCCGACAGAGCCCGGCCCGCGCGTACCTCACCCAGCATTAGCCCCGACCGGAAACCAGGACGGGACCAAGGAATTAGGGGCTACGTGACAAGTTAGGCTCCTGAGTCGCGAGGCTCAGGAGTCCCCCTTGGCGCACGAACAGCAAGTAGGGAGGTTAGATGTTGATGGATCTACCGTTCTACGTCTGCAGAGCCCAGCCCCGCGCGTACCTCACCCAGTGTTAGCCTTTCAGAACTAAGGAGTGAGGGGCTACATGACCGGTTAGGCTCCTGAGTCGCGATGCTCAGGAGACCCCCTTGACGCTCAAATGGCCTTCGTACCTTGGCTCCTCTCGGGGAGAGACGCGCGACGAACCAGGCCCGGGGGGGCCTGGCTGGGTGGCGTGCGTCTGGGCGTGACCCAGGCGCAGCCCCCGTGAACAGCCCTCTCGCGCGGCACTCCCGAGGGGAAGGCGTTACGATGAGGCTAGACGCTGAGCTCTGGGCTACCTTAATTTGATGCGGCCCGAGGGCCACCCTCAGTTGTTTATCACCAGCGCGGAGCATAGCGCTTCCGTATGTGTACGGGCATAGCCGCTCTGTAACGCCCCGAGACCGACGTTCCAGGCGCCTCCCATGTTTTTTGCTGCCATCGCATGTATTTATTTGTTTGTTACATTCATCATGGCATCATACGCATTGCATCCGCATGTTTTCTTAAAACTCTCAGTTCGTTCGTAGTTGCCGCGTCTCTCCGTTGTCTGTTCCGAGACCAACCAGGTTTTTTTGAGTCCCTCTTGTCTGGCCGCTTAACCTCTCTGCACATCCCGCAAACCCCTCATGTGAGCGTCCGAAACTCTCCCGAACCCGACTCAGGCTGTCCTTACCGTTGGATCCGGATCATCCCCTAACATCTATTAAACGTCACCATTTTCTTATTTGGTCTTCGTAGCTATTTATTTCACGGTCGTTCGATTAAGATCGGAGGAATGAGATAGCCCCTAAACCTAGTCCCTACTATATAAACCTATCCAACATTAAAACCTAGGACCTTGTCCCATCCACCCGTCGCCGCCGCCGCCACTCCACCGATTCCCCTCGGGATCCTCCCGATCCAGTTCCACCCGAGACCAATCGCAGCCTCCACCTTCTTGTTTTCCCCATCCAACCACTTGCCCGAGCTCCTTCCTCTGTGGAGTCGTCGCCATCGGTGCATCCAGCTTCCAGATCCCCTCGCCCTCCACCTTGCGACCGAAGCTCCCCTACACCTCGCTGGAGATGCGGCCTCCTCTGCTTCCTCTTGCGCCCGCAGCAGCGCCCGAGCTCCCTGCCTCCTCGCGCCCACAGCCTCTCCCGCTCGAGGGCCTCCGTGCCGTCTTCGTCAAGCGCAGGGAGACGAACCTCCCCCGAGACCAGCCCCGCCATGGCCTTCAAGCTGCTGCCTCCCTGTCATCATCTTCGAGCCCGCCCTGCCGGCCCCGTCGCGCCACCTCTCCCTTCCCTTCCTTCTCCTCTCACGTTTCGCCCCTCTCTGTGTTTTCCTCACAGAAGCACCACGCCATGGCCGCGCCCCTTCGAAGCTTGGAGCTCCAAATCCGTCAGCCCGCCGCCGCTTTGATCCAGCAGGGAACGGGCAAACCGGCGACCGGATCCAGGTCCGCCTCCCTCTGCCTGTCCCTCTCCTTCTCATATCTCCTTCCTCCCTCACCACTGCTTCTCTGAGTTTGTTTCCCTGCCATGTCCTTGCAGCTCCTCCGCCGCCCTGCTCCGTTCGTTGCCATCTCCGCAAGATTTGGCGAGGCCCTGCGTTCCCTGCCTCGTCCCTGCCTCCAGGCCGCCGTTGCGTCCCTCTGCTGCGACGCCCGGCCGCTCTCTTCCTCTGCTTCGAACAAGAACAGGACGAGGTGCCGCCCCCTGCGCGTTGACCACGCCCCTGTCCACGCGCCTGGGCCTCCTCTGCTCCGGCCCAGCGCCTCAAAGCCAAGCCGACCTGCTTCGGCCTCCTCCACCGATCGGCCCATGCGGCCTGGTGAGCAGCCCCCGCCCTGTGTATGCTCCTGTTGGCCTAGCTAGATTCGGCCCAAGTCACTGTTTTTATTTCGCGAACGAATTTACTAAATTTTCCAGAGAAAACCCGTTTTACAAAAAAGTCCCTAGTCTTCATGCATATAATAACTCATTAACCGTGCATCGGATTAAAATACTTCATATATGAAAAATGTTTAGAATTCTGTCTAGTTTCATAATATGTTGCTTTCATCAATGTTTAAAATGTTTAAATTGTTGTTTGTTTTAATTTGCTCAAATGCCATGCTAAAATGTTTTATTTCATAACTAATTAACCGTAGCTCCAAATTTATTAAACTTTATATGTAAATGGGGTAGAAAAATGCATAGATTAACATGTTGCACTTTATTTTCCTGTTTAAAAACAATAAAATATGGTTCTAGGAAGAACAGCACCAAACCTAATATATGCATATGAGGAGTTTCCGGACTTGTTGTTTTGTTGTTCCGGCCTCATTTAAACTTGCCTAGATAGGTAATATTCATTTGCTTCACCCCCTTGCCATGTTAATCAACATTTAATATTGTTGGGTACATAAACGAGATTGAACTAAATAACTAGTCGTGGTGTTTCGTCAATATGCAACTCGTTGCATATTGAGCCCCACTTAATTTGTAGTGTTGTTTGTTGCACTTTAAACCGGACATGCATCATACTCGATTGTGCATCAGGCCATGTTTATGTGATGGTTGTTTACCATGTTGTTTGTTATTTCCGGGTTGCTTCTCTCGTTAGCTTCGGTTTCGTTCCGGAGTTGTGAGGATTCGTTCGACTACGTCCGTTTGTCTTCTTCATGGACTCGTTTTTCTTCCTTGCGGGATTTCAGGCAAGATGACCATACCCTCGAAATCACTTCTATCTTTGCTTGCTAGATGCTCGCTCTTTTGCTATGCCTATGATGCGATGCCTACCACTTGCTTATCATGCCTCCCATATTGCCATGTCAAGCCTCTAACCATCCTTTCCTAGCAAACCGTTGTTTGGCTATGTTATCGCTTTGCTCAGCCCCTCTTATAGCGTTGTTAGTTGCAGGTGAAGATGAAGTTTGTTCCTTGTTGGAACATGAAGTTGTTGTTCCTTGATTGGAACATGTTTACTTGTTGGGATATCACAATATATCTTATTTAATTAATGCATCTATATACTTGGTAAAGGGTGGAAGGCTCGGCCTTATGCCTGGTGTTTTGTTCCACTCTTGCCGGCATAGTTTCCGTCATATCGGTATTATGTTCCCGGATTTTGCGTTCCTTACACGGTTGGGTGATTTATGGGACCCCTTTGACAGTTCGCTTTGAATAAGACTCCTCCAGTAAGGCCCAATATTGGTTTTACCATTTGCCACCTAAGCCTTTTTCCCTTTGGTTCTGCAGACTCAATGGTCATCTTTATTTTAAACCCCCGGGCCAGTTCTCCTTCGATTGCTGGTCCAAACTGAGCGATGTCCGGCGCCCCTTGGGCAACCAGGGTCTATGCCAACCCGACGTCTGGCTCATCCGGTGTGCCTTGAGAACAAGATATGTGCAGCTCCTATCGGGATTTGTCGGCACAGCGGGCGGCTTTGCTGGTCTTGTTTTACCATTGTCGAAATGTCTTGTAGCCGGGATTCCGAGACTGATCGGGTCTTCCCGGTAGAAGGAATATCCTTCGTTGACCGTGAGAGCTTATAATGGGCTCAGTTGGGACACCCCTGCAGGGTATTATCTTTCGAAAGCCGTGCCCGCGGTTATGAGGCAGATGGGAATTTGTTAATGTCCGGTTGTAGAAAACCTGAAGTTGACCTTAATTAAAACACATCAACCGCGTGTGTAACCGTGATGGTCTCTTCTCGGCGGAGTCCGGGAAGTGAACACGGTGTTGGAGTTATGCTTGACGTAGGTTGTTCTAGGATCACTTCTTGATCATAGTTGTTCGACCATGCTTTTGCCTCCTCTTCTCGCTCTCTTTTGCGTATGGTAGCCACTAGATATGCTAGTCGCTTGCTGCAGCTCCACCTCATACCTTTTACCCTACCTATAAGCTTAAATAGTCTTGATCGCGATGGTGTGAGATTGCCGAGTCCCCGTGACTCACAGATACTTCCAAAACCAGTTTGCAGGTGCCGATGAAACCGTGCAGGTGACGCACCCGAGCTCAAGGAGGAGCTCGATGAAGATCTTGTTCGTTGTGTTGTTTCGTTTCAGCTGATCAGTAGTGGAGCCCAGTTGGGGTCGATCAGGGATCTGTGTAGCATTTGGGGTAGTCTTCTTTTATTTTGGTTCCGTAGTCGGATCTTGATTGTATCTGTTTGATGTAATGCTTTACTCATGTATTGCGTGAAGTGGCGATTGTAAGCCAACTATGTATCTCTTTCCCTTATGTACTACATGGGTTGTGTGAAGATTACCTCACTTGCAACATTGCTTTCAATGCGGTTATGCCTCTAAGTCGTGCTTCGACATGTGGGAGATATAGCCGCATCGAGGGCGTTACAAGTTGGTAATCAGAGCCTTCCTCGACCTTAGGAGCCCCCACTGATTGATCATTTTTAGCGGCCGAGTTGTGTCTAGAAAAAATGTTTTGAGTCATTTAGGAATTATGTATCGGAGAGTTTAGGAATTCTTTTTACTTCCCAGTCTCCTCATCGCTCTGGTAAGGCATCCTGACGTAGAGTTTTGACTCTTCTCTTCTCAAATTTCACTAAAAAAAAATTTAGGATCACGCGGGTATCTTAGAATCGTTCCGATGGTTTTGTGATGACAACATTGTCTTGGTGCCTCCTGTCAGCAGGGGTTTAGTGGAAGTGTCCCGGGGAGTTGAGCTCTGAGGTGTTGTCGTCATAATTTTATCGTTGCAGTTCTGGAATACCTGAGTTTAGTACGCCGACATCGAAAATCTCTTTTGTACAGTTGTTGGTGAGATAACCCTGATAGCCCAGTACTGAGACGAGTGCGGGAGTATTTCCATAACTCGTATAACGGATGCTTTTCGAAGGTTGAGGTACACGATTTCTGGAGTTTTCTTGGTTATGTGTTGAAGGATGGATACAACTGGATCTAGGTATTGTTAGTTTGGGTGATATATTTTGTGTCCCCTGTATCCCCAACACCTGATTGCATAACCAGAAAGTTTCGGGAGTTTATAAGTGGGAATTCAAGTATCTCGTAGGATATCTTTCCAACAGACACATGATACGATATGGGATCTATCATATGTTTGTTTCCGGCTTATTTCCTAAGCCAATCCTTTATTTTGTTTTGGTTTGTGGTATTCGAGTTGCTTTGAAGTCAAGTGTTGATTCCATACCTTTCCTAAGTGGTGTTCTCATATTCCTATGTGGATACCAATCATTCATGATAACCGATAGTGCCATGTCAATCCTTTTCAACCGGTGTGTCTCTCTTCAAGTGGATCCGATCACTTCAACATTTGCAAGATTAATTATCAGTTCTTCTCAAGGGTGTTTGCTTCATCTGTTCCAAGTTGTCTTTTCTTTCCCGCCCTCCTACCCTATTTCTTTAAGGACTCAGATTTCTTAACCAAGTATCCATTTTATTGAGTGAAGTTTCTTCATTCTTTTCCTTTAATGTTTTATCCGATGATTTCTCATGAAGACGCTAAGGAAGCTTCAACTTTATCATTGTTCCATTCTATTTTTCTTCTCAGGTGGATTCAATTCAAGCTTTCGGTGTCGATCATACCTTTTTCCTCGTTTCAAATGTTTTGTCATACCGGTGCACCTCTTAATCATCCACTTCTCGCTATTCAATTGTTCCGGAGTGATGAAGATATCTCAGAAGATACAAGTTTCCATTATGAATTCACTCAATTTCTTTTGAGGATGCTATCTCATTCAAGCCATTTAAATCAACCGATGCAATCTCCCTTTCAAGCAATCGTTCAACGGTGGTTCTTTTGAGTGGGCCCTAACCCACAGGTCTTTTCCCAGGATCTTACCTGACTCTTCTTATTTTCCCGGAGCTTCTAAAATTCTTTTCAAAGTTTGATGTATGAATGAATTATCATCAGTCAAATGTCTTTCTCCAAGATCCTTCAATTCTTTCATCATTGGTTCAAACTTTCTAATTTTTATTCCGAAGTGTCTCAACAATTCATGGTGGTGTTTCTCATCATCATTCTCAACATTTGAAAACCGAAGAAGAGTTTCTCTTAAATCTTGCTCCATTCTCTTCAAGATTCGTAGTTCAGGCTTGATGCCATCCTCTCATAATTGTTTTTGGTTGTGAGAATTCTTTTCACCCATCCGGAGCATTTCAGGAGTCTTTTCAGTTTGATTCTCCGGAGCCATCATCTCAATATTATTCATTCAAGCATTCAACTCTCGTTCTCCAAATCTTACCGGTGCATCATTCAATATTCTCTAATCAGTTCATGATCTCCTCGTTCCCATGTATCTAAATCCTAGCAAGCATCTTCGTTCATTTGCTAATTCTTCCCGGTGTTTCTTTATCTTTTCTTCGTCCATTTTAAATTCTTACGGTGGTTCGTTCAAGATCCTTCTTGCTTTGTTATCATATAGATTCATTCTTTCTTTCCAAATCCTACCGGTGGTTCGTTCGTTGAAGACATTCCAAACTTTGTGCTATATCTCTCTTGATCCTTTCTACGAGAATAAGTAGTATGCCAAATCCGTTGCTTGTCATCAATCTAAATTGGTTAAGGATACGCATAACGTAATTCTTATTATTGTTTCATCCAAGTGATCTAATTTCTTCTTTCTAGAGTTGCTCATCATGTCACATTCTCGGTTTGAGATGCTTCATCTTTTCTTTCCGCAGTTCCAAGTTTTCTCAGTCTTATCATTTCAAAGCATCATCTAATCACTTCAAGGCTTCAACCTTATTATTTTCATCCTTCATTTCATTTGATCATCTTTTTATTACCAGAGTTCTTCATGAAGTTTCTTCATGCTGGTTCATCAAGGATTCCTTTCATTCTCGTTTTGTTCTTCAAGATTTCTCTCGGAGCTAAGATCCGCCAAGCTATACTCTAAAATAAACATGGTGTTCAACACATGTTTTGTTTTGAAGAGCTCAAATATTTTTCTTCCTGCATTCCAAGGTGCAATTCTTTCTACCTTATTTTTTTGAGATGGTGTTATGTCATCCTTGGCAATTTCCGTTAATGTTGCATGATTCAAAAGTTGTCAGGAATGAGATATTTAAATCCATCAACCTCTTCGTTGGAGTTATTTAGTGTTTTGTTTCACTTAAAGCTTTCCCTAAGGATTGTTGCTTTTTATGGTGCTTATAAATGACCCAAGTTCTTCTTTATCCTCCCGGTGATATAGCTTTCTCGTCTCCTTGTTCTTATCAATCCAATTCTTTTCCCGTGAGTGGCAGGTTGTCACCTGATAATTTGAGATGCATTCCTTAAGACCATATCAAGCTTATTCTTACCGTTGTTGTTTTTCAAACAACTCCGTTCAATCCTTCTTTTTAAGGAGGCTCTTTCAAATTCAATTGTGATAGAAGTTGTTGTTCTCTTCTCTGTTCTCTTGATTCCACTCTTTCATTTGTCCCGAAGGCATTGTGATGTTTTCTTCAACCCATCATCTCATTTTGGAGATCATGTTCTTTTCTTGTGCTTATCCTTTTAACTGGAGTGTTGTGATCTCTTTCAAGTTCTTTTCACCTTATCAAGTTTTCCTTCTCTTTTCTACCGGAGTGCTGTTCAAATTATATCATTCTTATTCCTTCTCTATCTTGTTTTAACCGGAGAGGTATCAATATGTATCTTGTCACTTAACCTCATGGTTCTCGTTGTATCCCATGTTCTACTTATCTTACGGAGTGTTCGCAATCTCGTTCATCTCCATTGTTTTCTTTCTTTCACTTGGTTCAACCTCTCAAGGTTCATTGGTTTCACTCTTTTGCCAAAGAAGCAACTTGTTTTACCTCTTCCTCTTCCGCTTTTCTCCGGTGCCATCCTAGATCTCGGGACGAGATCCTCTTGTAGTGGTGGAGTGTTGTAACGCCCTGAGACCGACGTTCCAGGCGCCTACCATGTTTTTCGCTGCCATCGCATGTATTTATTTGTTTGTTACATTCATCATGGCATGATACGCATTGCATCCACATGTTTTCTTAAAACTCTCAGTTCGTTCGTAGTTGCTGCATCTCTCCGTTGTCTGTTCCAAGACCAACCGGGTTTTTTTTTCGAGTCCCTCTTGTCTGGCCGCTTAACCTCTCTGCACATCCCGCAAACCCCTTATGTAAGCGTCCGAAACTCTCCCGAACCCTACTCAGGCTGTCGTTACCGTTGGATCCGGATCATCCCCTAACATCTATTAAACGTCACCGTTTTCTTATTTGGTCTTCGTAGATATTTATTTCACGATCGTTCGATTAAGATCGGAGGAACGAGATAGCCCCTAAACCTAGTCCCTACTATATAAACCTATCCAACCCTAAATCCTAGGACCTTGTCCCATCCACCCGTCGCCGCCGCCGCCACTCCACCGATTCCCCTCGGGATCCTCCCGATCCAGTTCCACCCGAGACCAATCGCAGACTCCACCTTCTCGTTTTCCCCATCCAACCACTTGCCCGAGCTCCTTCCTCCATGGAGTCGTCGCCATCGGTGCACCCAGCTTCCAGATCCCCTCGCCCTCCACCTTGCGACCGAAGCTCCCCTACACCTCGCTGGAGATGCGGCCTCCTCTGCTTCCTCTTGCGCCCGCAGCAGCGCCCGAGCTCCCTGCCTCCTCGCGCCCACAGCCTCTCCCGCTCGAGGGCCTCCGTGCCGTCTTCGTCAAGCGCAGGGAGACGAACCTCCCTCGAGACCAGCCCCGCCATGGCCTTCAAGCTGCTGCCTCCCCGTCATCATCTTCGTGCCCGCCTTGCCGGCGACCTCCAGGCCGGCCCCGTCGCGCCACCTCTCCCTTCCCTTCCTTCTCCTCTCACTTTTCGCCCCTCTCTGTGTTTTCCTCGCAGAAGCACCACGCCATGGCCGCGCCCCTTCGAAGCTTGGAGCTCCAAGTCCGTCAGCCCGCCGCCGCTTTGATCCAGCCGGGAACGGGCAAACCGGCGACCGGATCCGGGTCCGCCTCCCTCTGCCCGTCCCTCTCCTTCTCGTATCTCCTTCCTCCCTCACCGCTGCTTCTCTGAATTTGTTCCCCTGCCATGTCCTTGTAGATCCTCAGCTGCCCTGCTCCGTTCGTCGCCGTCTACGCAAGATCCGACGAGGCCCTGCGTTCCCTGCCTCGTCCCCGCCTCCAGGCCGCCGTTGCATCCCTCTGCTGCGACGCCCGGCCGCTCGCTTCCTCTGCTTCGAACGAGAACAGGACGAGGTGCCGCCCCCTGCGCGTTGACCACGCCCCTGTCCACGCGCCTGGGCCTCCTCTGGTTCGGCCCAGCGCCTCAAAGCCAAGCCGACCTGCTTCAGCCTCCTCCACCGATCGGCCCATGCGGCCTGGTGAGCAGCCCCCGCCCTCTGTATGCTCCTGTTGGCCCAGCCAGATTCGTCCCGAGTCACTGTTTTTATTTCGCGAACGAATTTACTAAATTTTCCAGAGAAAACCTGTTTTACAGAAAAGTCCCTAGTCTTCATGCATATAATAACTCATTAACCATGCATCGGATTAAAATACTTCATATATGAAAAATGTTTAGAATTCTGTCTAGTTTCATAATATGTTGCTTTCATCAATGTTTAAAATGTTTAAATTGCTGTTTGTTTTAATTTGCTCAAATGCCATGCTAAAATGTTTTATTTCATAACTAATTAACCGTAGCTCCAAATTTATTAAACTTTATATGTAAATGGGGTAGAAAAATGCATAGATTAACATGTTGCAATTTATTTTCCTGTTTAAAAACAATAAAATATGGTTTTAGGCAGAACAGAACCAAACCTAATATATGCATATGAGGAGTTTCCGGACTTGTTGTTTTGTTGTTCCGGCCTCATTTAAACTTGCCTAGATAGGTAATATTCATTTGCTTCACCCCCTTGCCATGTTAATCAACATTTAATATTGTTGGGTACATAAACGAGATTGAACTAAATAACTTGTCGTGGTGTTTCGTCAATATGCAAATCGTTGCATATTGAGCCCCACTTAATTTGTAGTGTTGTTTGTTGCACTTTGTCATGCCATGCATATTTAAACCGGACATGCATCATACTCGATTGTGCATCATGCCATGTTTATGTGATGGTTGTTTACCATGTTGTTTGTTTGTTTCCGGGTTGCTTCTCTCATTAGCTTCGGTTTCGTTCCGGAGTTGTGAGGATTCGTTCGACTACGTCCGTTTGTCTTCTTCATGGACTCGTTCTTCTTCCTTGCGGGATTTCAGGCAAGATGACCATACCCTCGAAATCACTTCTATCTTTGCTTGCTAGATGCTCGCTCTTTTGCTATGCCTATGCTGCGATGCCTACCACTTGCTTATCATGCCTCCCATATTGCCATGTCAAGCCTCTAACCATCCTTTCCTAGCAAACCGTTGTTTGTCTATGTTATCGCTTTGCTCAGCCCCTCTTATAGCGTTGTTAGTTGCAGGTGAAGATGAAGTTTGTTCCTTGTTGGAACATGAAGATGTTGTTCCTTGATTGGAACATGTTTACTTGTTGGGATATCACAATATATCTTATTTAATTAATGCATCTATATACTTGGTAAAGGGTGGAAGGCTCGGCCTTATGCCTGGTGTTTTGTTCCACTCTTGCCACCCTAGTTTCCGTCATATCGTTATTATGTTCCCGGATTTTGCGTTCCTTACACGGTTGGATGATTTATGGGACCCCCTTGACAGTTCGCTTTGAATAAAACTCCTCCAGTAAGGCCCAACATTGGTTTTACCATTTGCCACCTAAGCCTTTTTCCCTTGGGTTCTGCAGACTCAAGGGTCATCTTTATTTTAAACCCCCGGGTCAGTTCTCCTTCGATTGCTGGTCCAAACCGAGCGATGTCCGGCGCCCCTTGGGCAATCCGGGTCTAAGCCAACCCGACGTCTGGCTCATCCGGTGTGCCCTGAGAACGAGATATGTGCAGCTCCTATCGGGATTTGTCGGCATAGCTGGCGGCTTTGTTGGTCTTGTTTTACCATTGTCGAAATGTCTTGTAGCCGGGATTCCGAGACTGATCAGGTCTTCCCGGTAGAAGGAATATCCTTCGTTGACCATGAGAGCTTATAATGGGCTAAGTTGGGACACCCCTGCAGGGTATTATCTTTCGAAAGCCGTGCCCGCGGTTATGAGGCAGATGGGAATTTGTTAATGTCCGGTTGTAGAAAACCCGAAGTTGACCTTAATTAAAACACATCAACCGCGTGTGTAACCGTGATGGTCTCTTCTCGGCGGAGTCCGGGAAGTGAACACGGTGTTGGAGTTATGCTTGACGTAGGTTGTTCTAGGATCACTTCTTGATCATAGTTGTTCGACCGTGCTTTTGCCTCCTCTTCCCGCTCTCTTTTGTGTATGGTAGCCACTAGATATGCTAGTCGCTTGTTGCAGCTCCACCTCATACCTTTTACCCTACCTATAAGCTTAAATAGTCTTGATCACGATGGTGTGAGATTCCTGAGTCCCCGTGACTCACAGATACTTCCAAAACTAGTTTGCAGGTGCCGATGAAACCGTGCAGGTGACGCACCCGAGCTCAAGGAGGAGCTCGATGAAGATCTTGTTCGTTGTGTTGTTTCGCTTCAGCTGATCAGTAGTGGAGCCCAGTTGGGGTCGATCAGGGATCTGTGTAGCATTTTGGTTCCGTAGTCGGACCTTGATTGTATCTGTTTGATGTAATGCTTTACTCATGTATTGTGTGAAGTGGCGATTGTAAGCCAACTATGTATCTCTTTCCCTTATGTATTACATGGGTTGTGTGAAGATTACCTGACTTGCGACATTGCTTTCAATGCGGTTATGCCTCTAAGTCGTGCTTCGACACGTTGGAGATATAGCTGCATCGAGGGCGTTACACGCTCCTCGGCAATGTCGTCTGCCAGCGCGGAGCATGGTGCTTCCACTGGTACGTGGGAGGGGGCTCCCCTCCGGGAGGAGCCCCCGGGGCATGTACAGCCCCGCCCTGACACGTAGCTAGCATGGTAGGGCCTGGCAAGGTGTATCTGGGCACCCGTGAGCCAGCACGGGACTCACGGGGCCCTACCTCTAGGCGGCTTGCGCCTGGCACTGGGCCTTATCTTGCGATGTGTTCCTGCAAATTTGGTTAGATGCCTGCACTCTACGTCCTCGGGTCCCGGCCCTCAAGCTGGTCTCAGCCGTCGCTGGTATGCCAGGTCGCGATGCCGTGGACAAGGCCAGAGGGTGAGGGCTGGAGAGCCAGTAAGAGCCCTGAGTCACGATGCTCGGGTACCCCCCCCCTTTAACGTGCAAGTGGTCGACATGGAGAAAAAGAGGTGCCGTGGACCGGCATCAAATAATAAAGCATGATAGGTCGAACGCATAGCCGGAAATAAACGCAAAAGGGATACATGCTGCTGGGTCTGGTCCGAGCGACTTGGGGATGAAATTAGCCCGAGGGGCGCCCCCAACAAAGTATGCTAACAACATGAAATAAAAGGGACACATGCCGTAGGGACGAACCCACGCGGCCTGGGAATAATGCAGCCCTGGGGGGGCGCTCCCAGCTGGAAATGAAACTTGAAAGATGTCACCTGATGATGTTGAGGACAAACGAGTGTTGGTGTAGCAGACTCGGTGGGCTGCGGAAGTGAATCCTCACGAGCCCCCAGGCCCAGGGGCCTCGCGAGGCTCCGGAGGCGCTGGTGGCTCCTCGCGGACCATCTCCATCTCCGCCAAGGCTGCGGAACGCCTGGCCTCTTGAGCCTCCATGATGCCCCTCATGAGCCGCTGGTACATGGCAGCCGCGTTCGGCAAGCCGTAAGGCATGCGAATGTAGCTATGGGGTGGACCTTCGTAGCGCCCCAATTGCGAGGGCCAGAGGCGCTCCAGAGAGGCGACTCGATTGAGCCCTAGTACGTTGATGCAGACGCGCAGCCACCTTCCTCTCCTGGTTGGGGAGCCACAGCTGGTAGGCGGCGGCTGCCTCTCACGACTCTTGACTCCTGTAGCTCCTGAATTGCCTTGCTGACGAACTCCTGAGGGTATGGCCCTCCTTGCCTTACTCCTTCTTGAGGGAAGCGTGCTTCGAAACACGCCTCCATGTGCTGCCCAACGCCTCCGTCGTGACCTTAGCCAGGTCGGTGGCCCTCCAGAGGAGAGTCCCCGAGCCAAGCCTGAGGAGGGCGCCGGGCGCGCTTTCCTATGCGATGGAAGGAGGATCCCCTGGGCGGGCGCAGTGTCGGATTTCGGGTTCCGGCAGACCCTTAAGATTCGAACTCTGGGGTGCGCGCGGAGATTATGCCCTCTACCTCTCCGTCTCGCAAGGATCTAAACTACCAAAAGAACAACACAAAAGACACAGAGTTTATACTGGTTCGGGCCACCGATGTGGTGTAATACCCTACTCCAGTGTGGTGAGGTGGATTGCCTCTTGGGCGGGTGATGATGAACGGTACAAGGGAGAACAGCCTCGCAAGGGCGTGTTCTAGCTGGGACGATGAACTGCTTTGGGAGTTCAGCCGCCCTTCTTTCTCTCTCTCTGTCTCCTTGCTCGGCTTCTGTATACCATATGCCCGATACCTGATGCCTCTACCCTGGGGGTGGCTAGTCCTATTTATAGGCAAAGGCCCCGGGCCTCTTCCCAAATATTGAGCAGGAAGGGCGCCAACAATTGGCCAATTTGAAGGGGAACATACAGTACACTTATCCTGACTAAAGTTAGTCCTCGCCTGCCAAAGGCCCTGTGGTGACGCCGTTTTGGGCTCCACGATGACCTCCTTCCCACCGTTGGACTGGTCTTATTCTCGTTGCACCGAAATGGATCCCTTTGCTTGATCCTCTCGCCTGCGCTTGCCCCCTTTGCACCAAAGAGGAAAGGGAGGACACTGCGCTGGCTGGCGCCCACCTGGTGCCCTTGGTTGTCATGGCTTGCGTCATGGGCACCTCGTGAGGTACCCTACCTTAATCTCTCCGCCTCCTCGCGAGCCAGCCTGACGAGGCCGTGCCTGAGGAAGTGTTGTGTCGTCCGCCCCGCGAGGCATGGCCCCTCGCGAGGGTCTTGGGTCCTGTGTCGATGAAGTTGGGCCGTGCTGGGCTCCCATTGAGCCACGCCGTAGGCCGCAGTCAGGCAAGTCTGGGGACCCCCGTTCCCAGAACGCCGACAGTAGCCCCCGGGCCCAAGGCGCGCCCGGACTTGGCCGTGCCGAGAGGCGAATGGGAAAGTGCGAAGTGCCGCGGGCCCTAACAGCCTGCGGCCTTGGGCGCCGCGTGGCGGTTGATTGGACGCGAGCGCCTCCGCAACCGCGCAGGTTAAAGGCGCAGCGTCTGCCCAGGCTTTGCTCTTCTCTTTCTCCTGTTGCTGCCCAGATCCCCTTTCCTGCGCCTCTCCTTCTTTCCTCCAAACTCCCAGATCTGCTCCCCTGTGACCTAGGAAGACATGGCGCCGCGTCAGCCTCCTGCTGAAGCTTGGTTCTCGCCGGCCCTGGACTCGCCGAATGTGTTGGAGGCGAGCCTTGCCCGGCTACGCCGGATGGCAGCGGCGTGGGGCATCGATGGAGCGCGGGTGTTCAAGGTCGGCTCCGCCACCCCTGAGTGCCGAGGAAGCACCTTCTACCCTCTCTTCGTAAGCTCCATTACCACGGGCCTGGTGCCTCCTTTCTCCGAGTTCTTCCTCTCTGTCCTCCGCCATTACGACTTGCAAGCTCTGCATCTCCACCCCAACTCCATCCTTCTCCTGGCGATCTTCGCCTACTACTGCGAGGCTCATGTGGGGGTGCAACCCTCAATGGCCTTGCTGCGCCACTACTTCTACCTCCGGGTCACCCGTGGTTTCCCTTCCGCATGCGCGAGCTTCGTCGCGTGTGGGGGCGCCATTGCCATCTCGAATCCCAGGAAGAGGATTGAGGGCTTCGGGAGCAAGTGGGTCTTGGTGGACGCTGGGCGCGTCCACCCTCGGTAGATCCTACCCACGGAGCAGCCCGTGAGTTTCGGCGACTGGTCCCGGGCGGAGCTTACTGACCCCCGCGCGAAGCCGGTTCTGGAGAGGATGGACGCGGACCTGAAGCCGCCGGCACGGCGGAGGCGAAGCTGACCGGTGCGTCGCTACTGGGGGAGTTCCTGGAGCACCAGCTGGCTCCGCTTCGGCGGTACTCACCTCTGATGTGGAGGCCTCATCCAAGCCCCACGGCCTTGGGTGACGAGGATTTGACCGCGGTTCTCCAATCCCTGGTCGGGGGCGAGGTGGCAAGGTTGGAGGGCGCACCTACGCGCTTGTTCCTTCGCGACGACTGGAAGCAGGTGGTGGAGTCCATGCCCGCCTTCAACGGGGACGGGCCCGTGCCCGCAGTGGCTCCCGAGGGACTGGTGGACGTGTCCTCCGGCAACTCCAGCGGAGAGGAGGGCGAAGAGGAGCGGGAGGAGGGCCCCGACTTCGAGGCAACTGACGGAGAGTCGAGGGCTCCCCTCCCCCGACGCAAGTCCCGTACTCTCCGCCTTTCGTCAAGCGATGATGATGAGGTCGACGACGTGCTGGGTAGCAGGAGCTCACCCCCGATCCCGAAGAAGGGCAGAACCGGGCTGATCCCCCGCGGGTCCGCTCCGGCTCCGGGGCGGTCCGTAGACATGTCCTCTGCGCCTGAGGCTGACCCCTCCTTCCGGCTTTCTGGCTTCAAGTATGGCCGGAGGCTGCTCGAGTTTTCCAGCGACGACCCGTAAGTGCTTGATCCTTCATCTTTTGTTCCTTGTTCCGCCGCTGAGGCTTGATGTTTGCTTCTCTTTGGATAGGCTGGCGCCCGCGGCGAAGAAGCCAAAGGGGGCTCCCGAGGCCCCATCCGCGGCGACGCCTCCACCTGCAGGGGAAGGCGACCGTGACGCACGGGCTTCTCCTGCCCGGTCACCCTTGCACGGCCTAGCCGAGCTGGCTGGGGCGAGCCCAGCCCCCATGGCCCAAGTGATTCCTGAGGTGACCCTGCCTGCTGCCGGCACCACGGTCGTTGGGGCGCAGCAGACTCCGCCTCAGGATGTTGTGGTCTCGTCGCCACTACCTTCTCCTCCTATTCCACCATCCACTGCTCCCCCAACTCCTCATGCTGTCTTGGAGCGCGCCGATGCTTCCCCGTCTTCTTCTGCCGTCCTGGTGCATGCCGTTGCTAAGCTGGACCGGCTGCGGTAGGATCTTCTTGGCGCCGACCCTCGCCTGGTGGCCGGGCGCCTGGAGCTGGCTTCGGGGTGGATCTGCTCCGACGCCTCGATCCGGGCAGCGCTGGTTCAGGCCGCGACGGCCTGTGACGGAGAGTGGGAGGCCACTCTCGAGGCGAAGACTGCCCGAGACGCGGCCCTAGGAGAGGTGGTTGGAGTCCATGGTCTCTACAAGGAGCTGGAAGACGAGCTCCAGGGCCTGCGGAACCAGCTCGCGAAGGAGGTCCGCCTTCGCCAAGAGCAGGAGGAAGGCGCGAAGGCTCGCGAGGCGGCCATCGAGGATCGGGAGGCCAAGCTCAAGAAGCGCCGCGACCGCCTAGGCGCGCTGAAGAAGGAGCTGGAGGTGACGAAGGCCGAGCTGGACCGCAAGGCCCGGGTCCTTGCCGAGGATCGCGTGGCCTTCGCAGACATGGAGAAAGATGCCCGTGCTTCGCTGAAGACGCTCTATGAAAGCGTCCTGGAGAGCCCGCTGGCCGGTGACGAGGATGGCCCCGCCAAGTTGCTTCCCTTCCTGGTTCGCGCCCTTGGGGATGTCGCCCGTGGCCTCGGCCCCACGGCCAAGGCCGAGGCACGAGTCTTGTCCTCTAATGCGCTGACGCGGGTCTTCGCCCACATCTACCTTCGCGATCCCAGCGCAGACCTCGACGGCCTGCTGGAGCCGGTGAGTGGCGAGGGTACTGCTGCTGCTATCGAAACCATGAAGGGACGCGTTGAGCCGCTGCTGGGGAAGTTCCGGTCCTTCAGCACCAAGCCGAAGCAAGGCGTTGCGGGCCCTACTGGTCCATGAAGCGAGGCCACTCTGCGCTGCCCCACCGTCGACAAGTGACTCCGCTGCCGCTCCTGTTCTTCTTTTACTTCCTGCACATGCATCACGCCTCGAGGAGGCATTTAAAACTTGTGTTTGGTACTAAGACGACGATATGGACTGTAATATTTGCTTTTAATTTCTTTGAGATTTATGCTTTTCCTCCCTACTTGCTTGTGTTCTACGCCGGCAGAGCCCGGCCGCGCGCGTACCTCACTCAGCATTAGCCCCGACCGGAAACCAGGACGGGACCAAAGGAGTGAGGGGCTACGTGACAAGTTAGGCTCCTGAGTCGCGATGCTCAGGAGTCCCCCTTGGCACACGAACAACAAGTAGGGAAGTGTGATGTAGGTGTATCTTCCGTTCTACGTCTGCAGAGCCCGACTCCGCGCGTACCTCACCCAGCATAGCCTTTCGAAACTAAGGAGTGAGGGGCTACGGAGCCAGTTAGGCCCCTGAGTCGCGATGCTCAGGGGTCCCCCTTGACGCGCAAACAGCGGGCGATGAGTTGAGATGCGAGTGAGACCACCGTTCTACATCTGCAGAGCCCGGCCCCGCATGTACCTCACCCAGCATAGCCTTTCGGAACTAAGGAGGGAGGGGCTACGGGACCAGTTAGGCCCATGAGTCGCGATGCTCAGGGGTCCCCCTTGACGCTCAAACGGCCTTCATACCTTGGCTCCGCTCGGGGAGAGACGCGCGACGAACCAGGCCCGAGGGGCCTGGCTGGGTGGCGTACGCCTGGGCGTGACCCAGTCATAGCCCCCGTGCCTAGCCCCCTCGCGCGACGCTCCCATGGGAAGGCATTGCGATAAGCCTAGACACTGAGCTCTGGGCTCCCTGAGGTTGATGCGGCCCCGAGGCCACCCTCAGTTGTTTATCACCAGCGCGGAGCATAGCGCTTCCGTATGTGTACGGGCATAGCCGCTCCTCGGCAGTGTCGTCAGCCAGCACGGAGCATGGTGCTTCCACTAGTACGTGGGAGGGGGCTCCCCTCCGGGAGGAGCCCCCGGGGCGTGTACAGCCCCGCCCTGACACGTGGCCGGCATGGTAGGGCTAGGTAAGGTGTATCTGGGCACCCATGAGCCTGCGCGGGACTCACGTGGCTCTACCTCTAGGCGGGTTGCGCCTGGCACTGGGCCGTATCTTGGGATGTGTTCCTGCAGATTGGGTTAGATGCCGGCACTCTACGTCCTCGGGTCCCGGCCCTCGAGCTTGTCTCAGCCGTCGCTGGTATGCCAGGTCGCGATGCCGTCGACAAGGACAGAGGGTGAGGGCTGGAGAGCCAGTAGGAGCCCTGAGTCGCGATGCTCATGTACCCCCCCCTTTAACGTGCAAGTGGTCGACATTGAGAAGAAGAGGTGCCGTGAACAGGCGTCAAGTAATCATGTATGATAGGCGAATGCGTAGTTGGAAGTAAACGCAAGGAGGATACACGCCACTGGGCCTGCCCCGAGCGGCCTGGGGATGATGCAGCCTGAGGGGCGCCTCCAACAAAGCAAGCTAATGATCGAAAACTAAAAAGGGATACATGCCGCAGGGATGGACCCATGCGGCCTGGGAATGAAGCAGCCCTGGGGGGCGTTCCCAGCCGGAAATGAAGCTTGAAAGATGTCACCTGGGGTTGTCGCGGCCGAAGTGTTGTTGGTGTAGCAGACTCGGTGGGCTGCGGGAGCCGATCCTCACGAGCCCCCAGGCCCAGGGGCCTAAGGAGGCTCCGGAGGCGCTGGTGGCTCCTTGCGAATCATCTCCATCTCCGCCAGGACTGCGGAACGCCTGTCTTCCTGAGTCTCCATGATGCCCCTCATGAGGCGCTGGTACGCAGCAGCCACGCTCGGCAAGTCGTAAGGCATGCGAACATAGCTGTGGGGCGGACCTCCACAACGCCGCACTTGTGAGGGCCAGAGGCACTCCGTCGTGATGACTTGATTGAGCCCTGGTACGTCGATGCAGATGCGTAGCCCACCATCCTTGCCTGGATGGGGGGCCACAGCTGGTAAGCGGCGGCAACCTCTCATGATTCTTGACTCTTGTAGTTCTTGAACGGCCTTGTTGACGAACTCCTGCTGGTCTGACCTTCCTCGCCTTGCTCCTTCTTGAGGGAAACGTGCTTCGAAGCACGCCTCCACGTGGTGCCCAAGCGCCTCCCTCGTGAACCTGGCCAGGTCGGTGGCCCTCAAGGTGAGAGCCCCCGAGCCCTACCTGAGGAGGGCGCCGGGCGCACTTTCCTATGCGATGGATGGAGGGTCCCCTTGGGTGGACTCGGGCCCTGAGGGGCCTGCCTCCTGAGGGGCTGAGCCTGACGATGTCTTCTTGTTCTTGGGGGTGATCTCGGGAAGCCTCCTGCTTCCGCGGTCTGGGTCTTCTAGTGACGCGGCCTGAAAGGCTCACTCCAGGGAACACACTGCATCCTTTTCTTCACACGGCATCGTGATAACTCCGCCACTTCCTGGCATCTTGAGGACGTTGTAGCCATGATGAGTTACGGCCATGAACTTGGCCAGCGCCGGGCACCCGAGGATGGCGTTGTACGGCAGGCGGATGTGAGCGACGTCGAAGTCAATGAGCTCGGTGCAGTAGTTGCTGCGGGCTCCGAAGGTGACAGGGAGGCGGACCTGCCCGATCGGGATCGTGGAACCATCGGTGACTCCGGAGAAAGGCTTGGTTGGCTGAAGCTGGTCAAAGGGCACTTGGAGTGTAACGCCCTCGATGCGGCTATATCTCCCACGTGTCGAAGCACGACTTAGAGGCATAACCGCATTGAAAGCAATGTCGCAAGTGAGGTAATCTTCACACAACCCATGTAATACATAAGGGAAAGAGATACATAGTTGGCTTACAGTCGCCACTTCACACAATACATAAATAAACATTCATCATCCAGATTACACTCAGGGTCCGACTTCGGAACCAAAATAAAAGAAGACTACGCCATATGCTACACAGATCCCCGATCGTCCCAACTGGGCTCCACTACTGATCATCAGCAAAAGACACATCGTAACGACCACGTTCCTCGTCGAACTCCCACTTGAGCTCGGAAGCGTCATCTGCACTGGCATCGTCGGCACCTGCAACTGTTTTGGTAGAATCTATGAGTCACGGGGACTCAGCAATCTCACACCCGCGAGATCAAGACTATTTAAGCTTAAAGGTAGGATAGGGTTGTGAGGTGGAGCTGCAGCAAGCGACTAGCATATATGGTGGCTACATTCGCAAAAGAGAGCGAGAAGAGAAGCAAAGCACGGTCGTGAAGCTAGAAGAGATCAAGAGGTGATCCTAGAACAACCTACGTCAAACATAACTCCAACACCGTGTTCACCTCCCGGACTCCGCCGAGAAGAGACCATCACGGTTACACACGCGGTTGATGTGTTTTAATTAAGGTCCACTTCGGGTTTTCTACAACCGGACATTAACAAATTCCCATCTGCCTCATAACTGCGGGCACGGCTTTCGAAAGATAATACCCTGCAGGGGTGTCCCAACATAGCCCATTATAAGCTCTCACGGTCAATGAAGGATATTCCTTCTACCGAGAAGACCCGATCAGTCTCAGAATCCCGGACTACAAGACATTTCAACAGTAATAAAACAAGTCCAGGAAAGCCGCCCGATTGTGCCGACAAATCCTTATAGGAGCTGCACATATCTCGGTCTCAAGGCACATCCGGATGAGACAGGCTACGAGTAAAACCAGCCAACGAGTTTCCCCGAGGTGGCCCCGCAGGCGGCTCGGTTCGGACCAACACTCGGAGGAGCACTGGCCCGGGGGGGGGGGGCTAAAATAAAGATGACCCTCGGGCTCGCGAAAACCCGGGGGAAAAAGGCTTAGGTGGCAAATGGTAAAACCAAGGTTGGGCCTTGCTGGAGGAGTCTTATTCAAAGCGAACTGTCAAGGGGGTCCCATATATCACCCAACCGTGTAAGGAACGCAAAATCAAGGAACATAACACCGGTATGACGGAAACTAGGGCGGCCAGAGTGGAACAAAACCCCAGGCATAAGGCCGAGCCTTCCACCCTTTACCAAGTATATAGATGCATTAATTAAAATAAGAGATATTGTGATATCCCAAAATAATCATGTTCCAACATGGAACAACCTTCATCTTCACCTGCAACTATCAACGCTATAAGAGGGGCTGAGCAAACCGGTAACATAGCCAATCAACGGTTTGCTAGGAAAGGATGGTTAGAGGTTTGACATAGCAATATGGGTGGCATGATATAGCAAGTGGTAGGTATCGCAGCATAGGCATAGCAAAAGAGCGAGCATCTAGCAAGCAAAGATAACAGTGATTTCGAGGTTATGGTCATCTTGCCTGCAAGGTTCTCAGAGTTGTCGAAAGCTTGATCCTCGTAAGCGTTCTCAACAGGTTCCTCGTTCACGTACTCGTCTCCCGGCTCTACCCAAAACAGGAACACAAGCAAAGGAACAACTATCAACCACGATGCAATGCGCAATCAACATGATGCAAAACATGGCATGATATGCGAGATGTGATATGCAATGCATATGCGTGCCCCGGAAGGACAAGGATGAACAAGGAATAATCTTGGAAAACCAAGTATTCCACTGGATAGGTGATGTGATTTCGGTTGAAATCGATATAAAGATCACCGGAATCGGATGCACGGTTTGCAAATGGCAAGCAAAACAAGAATGACATATTTCTGCGTTTAACAGCATGATGCCACTTACAATGCAACAACAAATTAAGCTACTGCACCCAAACATATCAGCAAAGCATATGACAAGATCCACTCAAGATGCTTGACAAAAGATGAACACTGAGCTACGGCTAAATCACAACATAACAGGTTCAAACAAGCATGACAAAAGTGCAAAAGATAACAGGTTCACAGACTTAGTGAAAATACAATCATGCCAGAAATTAACATCAGGATGACATGTTTAGAGCAAGCAAACAACATGCTATAGGAACATGACATAGCAAAATATGGTATAGCATGGATCTAGTCAAAGCATTGAACAAAAGTCCCTTACTGACCATGAGCCAAACAGGACCAGAAAATATAATAGCACCCATGTCAATTAAGCAAGTTTCGTTACAGTTTTCAGACTTGGCAGAAAACTGGACATGTCAAAACAGATAACAAGTAAGCATGTTTACGAGCTCGATGCACTCACTATATAGCTTTTCATGATAAACTAAGCACACATCCATCAAGAAGACATGGCATAGAAGCTATACACGGCAAGAATAACATCATATAGTGCAAGGATCAACTACAGCAAGCTTGGCAAAATCGAACAAAATGTAAACAATCTGCCAGTAATATTTCATAGCAAAAGTAGAGCTCGACTGACTCAAGCTATGGCACTCCATAATTACAAAAAAAGGCATGGATGGATGGAGCAAATCCATATGTTCAAAACACCCTTACTGATCATGATCAAACCAGGCACAGATCTCTCTGAAACAACATGAACACATGGCATAAAAATAACAGCAAGGAATAACTTGGTGAAATTACTAAGTCCTTGAAATCAGCAACAATATGATCCCTAGTTTGCATGCTTGTGCTAGTCACCACAAAGATCAAAAAAATACATGGCATACACCCCTGTAAAGATGGCATGGCATATTACAAAACACATGTAGGACTCCAATTCATAGGATACACACATCAATCATGGCAAAAATGACCAAAGTGCATGTAATGAAACAGATCTGAAACTAACATCACATAGCCCTCTTCTAACAGCATTTCGGGCATCAAGCTGAGCTCAAATGAAAATGATTCAATGAGACGAAATTATGTACTCATCGGGGCGAACAATTTGACATATTACACGCATGAAACGGAGTAGTATGCAGCAAGTTATGGGGCAATGAACATGCAATGATTATGCAACAAAATTTGGGACTTGGAGAAATTTAGGGGTCAACCTAGGGTTTGGCCCGATCCAGATCTGAGCGCACGGGGCCAGAGGTGGCGGCGCGGGTCGCGGCGGAGGCGGCGACGGCGGGCGCGGGCGGCGGTGGCGGCGGAGCGCGCGGCGGCGCGGGCGGCGGAGGCGGAGGAGCGCGCGGGCACGCGGCGGGCGACGACGGCGGGGGCGCGCGGCGGCGGCGGAGAACGGGCAGTGGCGAGGCGGCGCGGCGGCGGAGGACGGCGGGGGCGCGCGGCGGCGGAGGCGGCGCGGGCGGCGGAGGCGGCGGAGCGCGCGGGCGCACGGCGGGCGGCGGCTCGGGCCGCGGGGGCCGGGAGCGGGCCGCGCGGGCCGGCAGCGCGGGGGCGGCGGAGAGGCCACCTGGCGGCCTCCCGTTGGCTGCGGCGCGGCGGCGGACGCGTCCGGCTCCGCCCGGAAGTGTCCAGCGGCGCGGAGGGGAGCGGGGCTAGGGTTTAGGGTCGAATTGAACCGGGATTTTGGAGGGGGAGGTATATTTATAGGTAGGAGGAGCTAGGAGGCTCCAAATTGAGCACGGTTTTCGCCCACACGATCGTGATCGAACAGCGATGGACATGGGAGTGGCTTAGATGTGTTATTGGGCTGTTTTGAAGGGGTTTTGGGCTGCAACACACACGAGGCCTTCATGGTTACCCGGTTAACCGTTGGAGTATCAAACGACCTCCGAATGACCCGAAACTTGACACGCGGTCTACCGGTGCTATACCAAGGCCGCTTGACAAACCTCGGTCCATTCCGAGAAAGTTTAATACCCGCTCACGAAAAAAGTTAAAAGGGAACGCCGGGGAACATAGGAGCGTCGGATTGCAAAACGGACAACGGGGAAAATGCTCGGATTCATGAAACGAACACGTATGCAAATGCGATGCACATGATGACATGATATGAAATGCATGACAAGGACAAAAAGCAACATGAAGGGAAAACCCAACCATGGAGGGAATATCATATCACATTGCCGAAAATGGCAAGAGTTGGAGTTACCAATATGGCAAGTTACATCCGGGGTGTTACAACACTCCACCACTACGAGAGGATCTCGTCCCAAGATCTAGGACTGAAAGAATTCCGGATATTCAGAACGGAGGTGGTCCTCACGCTCCCAGGTGGGTTCTCGGTCTGAATGGTGAGACCACTTCACTTTCAGGAATTTGATGGACTTGTTGCGAGTCTTGCGCTCAGTTTCTTCAAGAATAGCAACGGGATGCTCATGATAAGACAAATCTTCTTGAACATCAATCTCTTCGAAGTTGATGGTGCGCTCAGGCGTCTTGAAGCACTTGCGAAGCTGTGACACGTGGAACACATCGTGCACATTTGCAAAGTTGGGGGGAAGCTCAAGTTGATAGGCGAGATCGCCTCTTTTGCCGATGATCTTGAAAGGACCGACGTATCTAGGGGCAAGTTTCCCTTTGATACCGAAGTGATGAGTGCCTTTCATTCGAGAGATACGGAGGTAGACATGGTCTCCGATCTCGAAAGCCAAATCACGGTGTTTGCTATCGTAATAGCTCTTCTGGCGCGATTGAGCGGCTTTGAGATTCTCACGAATGACTTTACACATATCTTCAGCCTCTGTGATCAAGTCGTTGCCAAGAAGTTGGCGTTCGCCCATCTCAGACCAATTGAGAGGAGTACGACACTTTCTGCCATAGAGAATCTCGAATGGGGCTTTGCCCGAGCTCGCTTGAAAGCTGTTGTTGTAAGAGAACTCAGCATATGGAAGACAATCCTCCCACTTCATGCCGAAAGAGATAACACAAGCCCTGAGCATATCTTCAAGAATTTGGTTGACACGCTCGACTTGTCCACTAGTTTGAGGATGGAAAGCTGTGCTGAAGAGAATATTTGTGCCCATGGCCTTCTGAAAAGAATCCCAAAACTTGGAGGTAAAGATGCTGCCACGGTCTGAAGAAATCAGTTGTGGAATGCCATGCAAGGAGACAATTCTAGAGGTGTAGAGCTCTGCCAGCTGCGCTGCTGTGATAGACTCTTTGATAGGAAGAAATGAGCCACTTTAGTGAGCTTGTCGATGACGACGAAGATGGCATCATTTCCACGCTTGGACTTAGGAAAGCCAGTCACGAAGTCCATTTCGATATGATCAAACTTCCATTCTGGAATAGCAAGAGGTTGGAGTAGACTAGTTGGTCGTTGGTGTTCTGCTTTCACCCTTCTGCAGACATCACATTCATTCACGAATTGAGCAATTTCTCGCTTCATTCGAGTCCACCAGTACGACTGCTTGAGGTCATGGTACATCTTCGTACTTCCAGGATGAATTGACAGAAGAGAATTGTGAGCCTCGTTCATAATGACTTTCCGTAGATCACCCTTAGGAACCACAATCCGGTCCTCGAAGAAAAGAGTATCTCTGTCATCAACGCGATAGCACTTGTATTTGGAAATGCCCTTGTCAATAACATGTTTCACCTTCTTCACCATGGTATCCAACAGTTGTGCCTCACGAATCTGATCTTCCAAAGTAGGAAAGACTAAGAGGTTGGCAAGAAAACCTTGAGGAACAACTTGGAGATTCAACTTGCGGAAAGCTTCACAAAGATCCGGTTGAAAGGGCTTGAGGATTAAGCTGTTGCAATAAGCCTTCCTGCTCAATGCATCTGCAATCACATTGGCCTTGCCCAGAGTATATTCAATACTCGGATTATACTCTTGAATCATTTCGACCCATCGAGTCTGCCTGAGGTTGAGGTTGGGCTGAGTGAAGATGTACTTGAGACTCTTGTGATCGGTGAATATGTCCACTTTCCTTCCCAACAAGAGATGTCTCCATGTTATCAACGCATGGACAACTGCCGCCAGCTCAAGATCGTGAGTGGGGTAGTTCTTTTCGTTGGGCTTCAACTGACGAGAGGTATAGGCCACAACCTTCTTCTCTTGCATTAACACAGCACCGAGACCTTGAAGAGAAGCATCACAGAAAACTTCATAAGGCTTGGATTCGTCAGGAGGAGTCAAAACTGGAGCAGTGATGAGTTTCTCTTTGATAGTGTTGAAAGCAACGTCACACTCAGGAGACCAGACATACTTCACATGCTTCTGGAGGAGGTTGGAAAGAGGCTTTGCAATCTTTGAGAAATTCTCAACGAATCTTCGGCAATAGCTTGCAAGTCCAAGAAAACTGCGAAGCTGCTTGACATTCTGAGGAGGTTCCCAATTCAAAACTGCACACACCCTCTCGGGATTAATAGCAACGCCATTGGCAGAGATGATATGCCCAAGGTAAAGAACTTCATCAAGCCAGAATTCACGTTTGGAGAACTTCGCATAGAATTTATACTCTCTGAGCTTGTCGAGCACCAATCGCAAATGTTTGGCATGATCCTTCTTATTCTTGGAGAAGACCAATATATCATCGAGATAGACCAAGACGAATTCATTGGTGTAGGGGTTGAAGATGAAGTTCATCACTCGAGAGAAAGTTGGAGGAGCATTGACAAGGCCGAAAGACATGACAGTATATTCATAAGAACCAAAGCTTGTTCTGAATGCTGTCTTGGGAATATCTTCTTCACGAATGCGAATCTGATGATAACCCATACGAAGGTCAAGCTTGGAGAACACTTTAGCACCTTTAAGTTGCTTGAATAGCTCATTGATGTTGGGAAGTGGGTACTTGTTCTTGATTGCCTTCTTGTTGAATGGACGGTAATCAACGCAAAGTCGGTCCGTGCCATCCTCCTTCTGGACAAAAAGAACACCACAACCCCAAGGAGATGAACTCGGTCTGATCAGACCCAGACGCTCTTGTTCATCAAGTTGTTTCTTCAATTCCTTCAACTCTTTTGGCCCAAGCTTGTATGGACGCTTGCAAACGAGTTCCGTGCCAGGCTCAAGATTAATAACGAATTCCACTGGCCGGTGAGGAGGCATACCCGGAAGCTCTTCTGGAAAGACATCTTGGTACTCACAAACGACTGGAATCTGAGAGATAGCATCCAATTCATCCTTCTCATTGAGAGAAAACAACCGAATGGTTTCGTCACGAGCGGCATAGATGATCACATCGTCAGAAGAGTGAGTCAATTGAATTTCCCTGGCAGCACAATCGAGCTGAGCCTTGTGCTTAGAAAGCCAGTCCATCCCGAGAATTAGATCAATATCAGAGTCACCAAGAACAATTGGTTTAGCCAGAAATCTATAGTCGCCCATCTTGATACCAACATTCAGAACGCACATGGTAGATCTCAAACGTTTAGCCGGGGAAACAACTTGCAAAGCTTTAGGTAAAGCCTCTGTGTCAAAATTGTGCTTCGATGCAAAAGGATATGACATGAAAGAATGCGATGCACCGGTATCAAATAAGACTTTTGCAGGAATATCATTAACTGAGAGATTACCCATGATCACTTCTGAAGAATCCTCTGCCTGAGCCGCGTTCATCATGTTCACTTTGGCATGCTTAGGATTATGCTTGACCACTGCATTGCTGGAAGATTTCACAGGAGGAGGAGGCGGAAGGCGCCTTTGGTTGAAGCACTTGTTCGCATAGTGACCCTTTTGCTGACATTTGTTGTAAGTCACCTCTGAGAGCGGACGATGATAAGGAGCATTTGGCCTTGGAGCTTGATTCTGAGACTTGTTCTGATAGCCAGGGTTGCCTGGGTGGGAAGATCCACGACCACCTGAGTTCTTCTGCTGACAAGGCTGACGGAACGGAGGAGGAGGAGGCAACCAAAACTTCTATTGCTTAGCTGCCACCAGTGAGGAAGAAGAAGACTGAACTGCGTCTCTGACTCTCTTATTAGATGCCTCACACTTGAGCTGAGCAGCTTCCTGTTTCAGTGCCATGTTGTAGAATTCATCATACTTTAATGGCTCAAAAAGCACGAGAGCTAGTTGCAGATCTTCTCTGAGACCACGCCTGAATTGGTAAATCATGCTCTTCTCATCAGGTATGTCTTGCTTAGCAAAACGAGAGAGCTTCTGGAACTGAGTGTTGTATTGATACACAGACATGTTGCCTTGCTTGAGATTGTGGAACTCCTCACGCTTACTCTCAACAACACTTTCTGGAATGTGATGAGCTTTGAAGTCACGGCGGAAGTCATCCCAGGTAATCACATGACCTCCTCTGGAATCTTTGTATTGTTGGAACCACTCAGCAGCTTGATCCTTGAGTTGAAAAGAGGCAAACTTGACAAAGTCCTTAGGTCTGGCATTGCTACATTCGAAGTGCTTGTTGATGTCGACGAGCCAATCATCGGCGTCTGTGGCCTCGACACAGTAGCTGAAAGTCTTTGGCTGATTTGCAAGGAACTGATTGAGGGTAGCAAAATGCAGCTAATTGTTGCCTTGGCCTTGATTTCCCTGATTACCTTGCCCTTGGTTGTGATCTTGCAAGAGCTGAATCAGAATCTGAGCGTTGGCATTGGTGGCTGTCATCAAGGCTTGCCATGCCTCTGGAGGCGGAGGTGGTGGCGGAGGGTTAGCCTGAATTTCTTCATTGTGTTCTGGATTCTGACGCGTTGGCGGAGCCATCCTGAAGAGGGTGACATCCATTAGCATCTTGAAATACATATATTCAAGCTGAATCAAAGGATCGAAATTGCAACATATAGTCCAAACATTCGAACAAGAATGAACGAATGAATTCCAAAGTAAAGCATCACACTTCCATAAGCTGAGAAGCCATTTAGATAAAGGTACGGAATCACCATCTGCCTCGAAACAACTCGAATATTACAACTAAAAACAAAACAAAGGATTGGCTTGTAGAATACGCCAGAACAAACATATGATAGATCCCATATCGTATCATGTGTCTGTTGGAAAGATATCCTACGATTTACTTGAATTCCCACTTATAAACTCCCGAAACTTTCTGGTTATGCAATCAGGTGTTGGGGATACAGGGGACACAAAATATATCACCCAAACTAACAATACCTAGATCCAGCTGTATCCATCCTTCAACACATAACCAAGAAACCCTCGGAAATCGTCTACCTCAACCTTCGAAAAGCATCTGTTATACGAGTTATGGCAATACTCCCGCACTCGCCTCAGTACTGGGCTATCAGGGTTATCTCACCAACAACTGTCCAAAAGAGATTTTCGATGTCTGCGTACTAAACTCAGGTATTCCAGAACTGCAATGTTAAAATTATGACGACAACACCTCGGAGCTCAACTCCCCGGGACACCTCCACTAAACCCCTGCTGACAGGAGGCACCAAGACAATGTTGTCATCATAAAACCATCGGAACGATTCTAAGATACCCGCGTGATCCTAAAATTTTTTTTTAGTGAAATTTGAGAAGAGAAGAGTCAAAACTCTACGTCAGGATGCCTTACCAGAGCGATGAGGAGACGGGGACGTAAAAAGAATTCCTAAACTCTCCGATACATAATTCCTAAATGACTCAAAACATTTTTCTAGACACAACTCGGCCGCTAAAAACGATCAATCAGTGGGGGCTCCTAAGGTCGGGGAAGGCTCTGATTACCAACTTGCAACGCCCTCGATGCGGCTATATCTCCCACGTGTCGAAGTACGACTTAGAGGCATAACCGCATTGAAAGCAATGTCGCAAGTGAGGTAATCTTCACACAACCCGTGTAATACATAAGGGAAGGAGATACATAGTTGGCTTACAGTCGCCACTTCACACAATACATAAATAGACATTCATCATCCAGATTACACTCAGGGTTCGACTTCGGAACCAAAATAAAAGAAGACTACCCCATATGCTACACAGATCCTCGATCGTCCCAACTGGGCTCCACTACTGATCATCAGGAAAAGACACATAGTAACGACCACGTTCCTCGTCGAACTCCCACTTGAGCTCGGAAGAGTCATCAGCACTGGCATCGTCGGCACCTGCAACTGTTTTGGTAGAATCTGTGAGTCACGGGGACTCAGCAATCTCACACCCGCGTGATCAATAATATTTAAGCTTAAAGGTAGGATAGGGTTGTGAGGTGGAGCTGCAGCAAGCGACTAGCATATATGGTGGCTACATTCGCAAAAGAGAGCGAGAAGAGAAGCAAAGCACGGTCGTGAAGCTAGAAGTGATCAAGAAGTGATCCTAGAACAACCTACGTCAAACATAACTCCAACACCGTGTTCACCTCCCGGACTCCGCCGAGAAGAGACCATCACGGTTACACACGCGGTTGATGTGTTTTAATTAAGGTCAACATCGGGTTTTCTACAACCGGACATTAACAAATTCCCATCTGCCTCATAACCGCGGGCACGGCTTTCAAAAGATAATACCCTGCAGGGGTGTCCCATCTTAGCCCATTATAAGCTCTCACGGTCAACGAAGGATATTCCTTCTACCGAGAAGACCCGATCAGTCTCGGAATCCCGGACTACAAGACATTTCAACAGTAATAAAACAAGTCCAGCAAAGCCGCCTGATTGTGCCGACAAATCCTGATAGGAGCTGCACATATCTCGGTCTCAGGGCATATCCGGATGAGACAGGCTACGAGTAAAACCAGCCAACAAGTTTCCCCGAGGTGGCCTCGCAGGCGGCTCGGTTCGGACCAACACTTGGAGGAGCACTGGCCCGGGGGGGGGGGGCTAAAATAAAGATGAACCTCGGGCTCGCGAAAACCCGGGGGAAAAAGGCTTAGGTGGCAAATGGTAAAACCAAGGTTGGGCCTTGCTGGAGGAGTCTTATTCAAAGCGAACCGTCAAGGGGGTCCCATAAATCACCCAACCGTGTAAGGAACGCAAAATCAAGGAACATAACACCGGTATGACGGAAACTAGGGTGGCGAGAGTGGAAGAAAACAGCAGGCATAAGGTCGAGCCTTCCACCCTTTACCAAGTATATAGATACATTAATTAAAATAAGAGATATTGTGATATCCCAAAATAATCATGTTCCAACATGGAACAACCTTCATCTTCACATGCAACTATCAACGCTATAAGAGGGGCTGAGCAAAGCGGTAACATAGCCAATCAACGGTTTGCTAGGAAAGGATGGTTAGAGGTTTGACATGGCAATATGGGTGGCATGATATAGCAAGTGGTAGGTATCGCAGCATAGGCATAGCAAAAGAGCGAGCATCTAGCAAGCAAAGATAGAAGTGATTTCGAGGGTATGGTCATCTTGCCTGCAAGGTTCTCAGAGTTGTCGAAAGCTTGATCCTCGTAAGCGTTCTCAACAGGTTCATCGTTCACGTACTCGTATCCCGGCTCTACCCAAAACAAGAACACAAGCAAAGGAACAACTATCAACCACGATGCAATGCGCAATCAACATGATGCAAAACATGGCATGATATGCGAGATGTGATATGCAATGCATATGCGTGCCCCGGAAGGACAAGGATGAACAAGGCATAATCTTGGCAAACCAAGTATGAACTGGATAGGTGAGGTGATTTCGGTTGAAATCAATATAAAGATCACCGGAATCGGATGCACGGTTTGCAAATGGCAAGCAAAACAAGAATGACATATTTCTGCGTTTACCAGCATGATGCCACTTAGCATGCAACAAGAAACTAAGCTAGTGCACCCAAACATATCAGCAAAGCATATGACAGTGATCTACTCAAGATGCTTGACAAAGGATGAACACTGAGCTACGGCTAAATCTCAGCATAACAGGTTCAAACAAGCATGGCAAAACTGCAAAAGATAACAGGTTCACAGACTTCGTGAAAATACTATCATGCCAGAAATTAACATCAGGATGACATTTTAGAGGAAGGAAAACAACATGCTACGGGAACAGGACATAGCAAAATATGGCATGGCATGAATCTACTAAAAGCATTGTACAAAAGTCCCTTAGTGACCATGAGCCAAAAAGGACCAGAAAATATAATAACACCCATGTCAAATAAGCAATTTTCGGTACAGGTTTCAGACTTAGCAGAAAAACTGGACATGTCAAAAACAGATAACAAGTAGGCACGTTTACGAGCTCGATGCACTCACTACAAAGCTTTTCATGATAAACTAAGCATACATACATCAAGAAGACATGGCATAGAAGCTATACATAGCAAGAATAACATCATATCATGCAAGGATTAACTACAACAAGCTTGGCAAAATCGAACAACATGTAAACAATTTGCCAGTAATATTTTATAGCAAAAGTAGAGCTCGATTGACTCAAGCTATGGCACTCCATAATTACAAACAAAGGCATTTATTGATAGATAAAATCCATATGTTCAAAACACCCTTACTGATCATGCTCAAAAGAGGCATAGATCTCTCTGAAACAACATGAACACATGGCATAAAAATAACAGCAGGGAATGACTTAATGAAATTACTAAGTCCCTGAAATCAGCAACAATATGATCCCTAGTTTGCATGCTTGTGCTAGTCACCACAAAGATCACAAAAATACATGGCATACACCCCTGTAAAGATGGCATGGCATATTACAAAACACATGTAGGACTCCAATTCATAGGAAACACACATCAATCATGGCAAACATGACAAAAGTGCATGTACTGAAACAGATCTGAAACTAACATCACATAGCCCTCTTCTAACAGCCTTTCGGGCATCAAGATGAGCTCAAATGAAAATGATGCAATGAGATGAAATGATGTACACATCGAGTCGAACAATTTGACATATTACACGCACGAAACGGAGCAGTCTGCAGCAAGTTAAGGGGCGATGAACATGCAATGATTATGCAACAAAATTTGGGACTTGCAGAAATTTAGGGGTCAACCTAGGGTTTGGCCCGATCCAGATCTGAGCGCACGAGGCCCAAGGTGGCGGCGCGGGTCGCGGTGGAGGCGGCGAAGGCGGAGCGCGCGGCGGGCGGCGACGGCGGGGGCGCGCGGCGGCAGCGGAGAACGGGCAGCGGCGAGGCGGCGCGGCGGCGGAGGACGGCGGGGGCGCACGGCGGCGGAGGCAGCGGAGCGCGCGGCGGCGCGGGCGCGCGGCGGGCGGCGGCTCGGGCCGCGGGGGCCGGGAGCGGGCCGCGCGGGCCGGCGGCGCGGGGGCGGCGGAGAGGCCATGTGGCGGCCTCCCGTTGGCTGCGGCGCGGCGGCGGACGCGTCCGGCTCCGCCCGGACGTGTCCAGCGGTGCGGAAGGGAGCGGGGCTAGGGTTAAGAGTGGAATTGATCCCGGATTTTGGAGGGGGAGGTATATTTATAGGTAGGAGGAGCTAGGAGGCTCCAAATTGAGCACGGTTTTCGCCCACACGATCGTGATCGAACGTCGATGGACATGGGAGTGGCTTAGATGGGTTATTGGGCTGTTTTGAAGGGGTTTTGGGATGCAACGCACACGAGGCCTTCACGGTTACCCGGTTACCGTTGGAGTGTCAAACGACCTCCGAATGACCCGAAACTTGACAGGCGGTCTACCGGTGCTATACCAAGGCCGCTTGACAAACCTCGGTGCATTCCGAGAAAGTTTAATACCCGCTCACGAAAAAAGGTAAAAGGGGACGCCGGGGAACATAGGAGCGCCGGATTGCAAAACGGACAACGGGGAAAATGCTCGGATTCATGAAACAAACACGTATGCAAATGCGATGCACATGATGACATGATATGAAATACATGACAAGGACAAAAAGCAACATGAGGGGAAAACCCAACCACGGAGGGAATATTGTATCACATTGCCGAAAATGGCAAGAGTTGGTGTTACAAATATGGCAAGTTACATCCGGGGTGTTACATGGAGATTGTTCAATGTTTCCACTGACAGGACGTTGAGCCCTGCTCCGCTATCGATGAGGGTCCTGGTGACCAGTACGTTGCTAATGACTGGAGAGCAAAGCATCGGGAGGACCCCGGTCGTGGCCGTGCACTTGAGCTGATCCGCTGAGCTGAACGTGATGGTGCACGCCGACCACCTGAGAGGGCTCGTTGCTTCGAGCCTGGGGAGGACTGCATTCACTTCGCGGGCAAACTGTTTGAAGATGCGTTGGGAGGCTGGGGCTTGAGCTCCGCCCAGGATGCAGGCGATCGCGCGCGGCTCCTGGAAGCCGCCAGCCCCCTCGTCTTGGTGGCGGTCCTCGTTCCTCCTTGGCTGAGGCGGCAGCGGGGGAAGGCTTGCGTTGCCCTGCAGGCGATCCTCACGATGCTGATCTCTCCAGTCCCCCTCGCGAGGCAGGTCCCGCCAGCGGTCCTCGCGAGGTTGATCACGCCACCCTTGGCGCGGGCCGCGGTCTTCCCAGCGTCCTGGGTTTCTTCCTCCTCCTCGGCCGTAGCCCCGATCAACGCGGTTAGGGCGTCGGCCGATCCTTCCTTCTCACACGGCACGGAGCTCCTGGCATTCATTGGTTTTGTGGGTGTGGAGGTCATGGTACACGCAGTATCGGCTGCCCCTAGAGGATTCGGGCAGATCCTTGCCCCGCTTGGTATCAGGCTCTGCTGCGAGCACGGCAGCCCCCTTGCGCTTCACGTCCTTGGCCTTGGGTTTCTTTTCTTCTGGGACCGTGGCGGGCAGCTCGAGGAGGGAGAGACCCCCCTCCTCAGCCCTGGCGCACTTGGTCGCCAAGTTGAATAGCTCCAGGGAGGTGAACAGGTCTTCATGCATCGCCAGCTCCTCCTTCATCTTGACGTCGCGCACACCGTCGGAGAAGGCTGAGATGATGGCTTCCTCGGACACCTTGGGGATCTTGAGACGCGCGCTGTTGAAGCGCTGGATGTACTTTTGCAGGGTCTCTCCGGGTTGTTGCTTGATGCGGTGCATGTCGCTCACGGCGGGCGGCCGGTCGCGAGTACCTTGGAAGTTGGCGATGAAGCGGGTGCGCATCTGGTCCCAGCAAGAGATCGTGCCTGGGGCTAGGCTCAGGAGCCAGGTACGAGCCCCTTCCTTGAGCGCCATGGGGAACTAGTTCGCCATGACCTTTTCGTCCCCGCTGGCAGCTTAGATGCCCAGCTCGTAAAGCTGGAGGAACTCGGCGGGGTCAGTCGTGCCGTCATAGCGAGGAGGCAGGTTTGGCTTGAACTTGCCGGGCCACGCAATGTTGCGCAGCTCGGTGGTGTAGGCGCGGCAGCCCGCCGTGGCTACGGGAGGCTTCGGTCGAGGGGGAGCTTGGCCTTGAGGGTCCCCGTGCGCTGCGGCTGGAAGCAGCGCGGGGTCTTGACGTGCCGGAGCTGGAGCAAGGTCGCGGCGAGCCGGAGCAGGAAGCGCTCGGGAGGCCTCTTGCGGTCGAGGGACTTCTTGGCAGCTCCGTTCTTGCTGGGCTGGCGCCTCACGGAGCGGGTTCCGCCCAGGGGCCATGCGCCTCGGGGCCACGGTGTCTTCTTGGAGGGGAGGCGGCTGGTACGCCCTCGGAACTTCATTGCCAGCGCGTGGCGGGGTGCGGCGTAGCGGAGCGGACGGTGCAGGAGAGCCCCCTGCGGCGCGGACGAGCTCGGCGACGCGGTCGAGCCACTCTTCGTAGACGTCGTCGACGGGACGGTAGCGCAAGAGCTCGTTTGCCGCAACGAGCGCAACTCGAGCCTCCAAGGGCGCGCGGAGCGCGTGGGATGAAGAGCCTGCTGGCGTGAGCGACGGGGTAGCGGTGCGGCCGTCTCGCCGCACGGACGGGTGCTGAGACGATGCTTCCTGCTCGTTCCCCGCCGGGCCGGTGGCGGCATTGACGGCGGGCGACGGGGAACGACGAGGACGCCCACCGACGGGGGCCGTCTGGGCGACGCGGGAAGCGATGGCGGCCCGGCGCTCGGCGCGGGCCCGACGGGCGTCAGACATGGACGCGACGGTCGGAGGAGAGCGAAGCGGTGGAAGACAAATTCCGGCGCACCCCTACCTGGCGCGCCAAATGTCGGATTTCGGGTTCCGGCAGACCCTTAAGGTTCGAACTCTGGGGTGCGCGCGGAGATTATGCCCTCTACCTCTCCGTCTCGTAGGGATCTAAACTACCAAAAGAACAACACAAAAGACACAGAGTTTATACTGGTTCGGGCCACCGATGTGGTGTAATACCCTACTCCAGTGTGGTGAGGTGGATTGCCACTTGGGCGGGTGATGATGAACGGTACAAGGGAGAACAGCCTCGCGAGGGCGTGTTCTAGCTGGGACGATGAACTGCTTTGGGAGTTCAGACGCCCTTCTCTCTCTCTCTCTGTCTCCTTGCTCGGCTTCTGTATACCAGATGCCCGATACCTGATGCCTCTACCCTGGGGGTGGCTAGTCCTATTTATAGGCAAGGTCCCTGGGCCTCTTCCCAAATATTGAGCGGGAAGGGCGCCAACAATTGGCCAATTTGAAGGGGAACGTACAGTACACTTATCCTGACTAAAGTTGGTCCTCGCCTGCCAAAGGCCCTGTGGTGACGCCGTTTTGGGCTCCACGATGACCTCCTTCCCACCGTTGGACTGGTCTTGGTCTCGTTGCACCAAAATGGATGCCTTTGCTTGATCCTCTCGCCTGCGCTTGCCCCCTTTGCACCAAAGAGGGAAGGGAGGACACTGCGCGGGCTGGCGCCCGCTTGGCGCCCTTGGTCGTCATGGCTTGCGTCATGGGCACCTCGTGAGGTACCCTGCCTTGATCTCTCCGCCTCCTCGCGAGCCAGCCTGACGAGGCCGTGCCTGAGGAAGTGTCGTGTCGTCCGCCCCGCGAGGCTTGGCCCCTTGCGAGGGTCTTGGGTCCTGTGTCGATGAAGTTGGGCCGTGCTGGGCTCCCTTTGAGCCACGCCGTAGGCCGCAAGCAGGCAAGTCTCGGGACCCCCGTTCCCAGAACGCGGACACGCGGGCCCTGAGGGGCCTGCCTCCTTAGGGGTCAGGCCGGACGATGTCTTCTTCTTCTTGGGGGTGGTCTCGTGAAGTCTCCTGCTTCCGCGATCCGGGTCTTCCACTGACGCGGCCTGAAACGCTCGTTCCAGGGAACACACCGCGTCCTTCTCTTCACAAGGCACCGTGATGACCCCGCCGCTTCCTGGCATCTTGAGGACGTTGTAGCAGTAGTGAGTTACGGCCATGAACTTGTCCAGCGCTGGGTACCCAAGGATGGCATTGTACAGCAGGCGAATCTGAGCGACGTCGAAGTCGATGAGCTCGGTGCGGTAGTTGTCGCGTGTCCCAAAGGTGACGGGGAGGCGGACCTGCCCAATCGGGACCGTGGAGCAGTCGGTGACTCTGGAGAAAGGCTTGGTTGGCTGAACCTGGTCATAGGGCACTTGGAGATTGTTGAATGTTTCCACGGACAGGACGTTGAGCCCTGCTCCGCCATCGATGAGGGTCCTGGTGACCAGTACGTTGCTGATGACTGGAGAGCAAAGCATCGGGAGGACCCCGGCCGTGGCCGCGCACTTGAGCTGGTCCGCTAAGCTAAAAGTGATGGTGCACGCCGACCACCTGAGAGGGCGCGTTGCTTCGAGCTTGGGTAGGACTGCATTCACTTTGCGGGCAAACTGCTTGAAGATGCATTGGGAGGCTGGGGCTTGAGCTCCGCCCAGGATGCAGGCGATCGCGCGCGGCTCCTGGAAGCCCCCAGCCCCCTCGTCCTGATGGCGGTCCCCGTTTCTCCTTAGCTGCGGCGGCAGCGGAGGGAGTCCTGCGTTGCCTTGCGGGCGATCCTCGCGAGGCTGATTCCTCCAGTCTCCCTCGCGAGGCGGATCTTGCCAGCAGTCCTCGCGAGGTCGATCGGCGCGGGCCGTGGTCTTCCCAGCGTCCTGCATTCCTTCCTCCTCCTCGACCGTAGCCCCGGTCACCGCGGTCGGGACGACGACCGATCCTTCTTTCTCGCACGGCTCGGAGCTCTTGACATTCGTTGGTGTTGTGGGTGTGGTGGTCATGGTACACACAGTACTGACTGCCCTTGGAAGACTCGGGCTGATCTCTGCCCCGCTTGGTGTCTGGTTCTGCCGCGAGCACGGCAGCCCCCTTGCGCTTCACATCCTTGGCCTTGGACTTTTTCTCTTCTGGGTCTGCGGCAGTTAGCTCGAGGAGGGAGAGACGCCCTTCCTTAGCCCTGGCGCACTTGGTCGCCAAGTTGAGCAGCTCCAAGGAATTGCACAGGTCTTCATGCATGGCCAGCTCCTCCTTCATCTTGACGTCACGCACGCCGTCGGAGAAGGCCGAGATGATGGCCTCCTCGGTCACCTTGGGAATCTTGAGGCATGCGTTGTTGAAGCGCTGGATGTACTTCTACAGGGTCTCCCCGGGTTGTTGCTTGATGCGGCGCATGTCGCTCACGGCGGGTGGCCGGTCGCGAGTACCTTGGAAGTTGGCGATGAAGCGGGTGCGCATCTCGTCCTAGGAGGAGATCGTGCCTGGAGCCAGGTTCAGGAGCCAGGTGCGGGCCCTGTCCTTGAGCACCATGGGAAACCAGTTCGCCATGACCTTCTCGTCTACGTTGGCAGCTTCAATGCCCAGCTCATGGAGCTGGAGGAACTTCGCAGGGTCGGTCGTGCCGTCGTAACAAGGATGCAGGTCTGGCTTGATCTTGCCGGGCCACGTGACGCTGCGTAGTTCGGTGATGAAGGCACGGCAGCCTGCTGTGGCCACGGGGGGGCTTGGGTGACGGAGAGCGTGGTCTTGCAGGTCCCCATGTGCTGCAGCTGGGAGCAGCGCGGGGTCTTGACATGCGGGAGCAGGGAGTGCCCGGGCAGCTTCTCACGGGCGAGGGACTTCATGGCAGCTCTGCTCTTGCCGCGCTGGCACCTGACGGAACGGGTCCCTCCCACGGGCCACGCGCCTTGGAGCCAGGGCACCTTCTTGAGGAGGAGGAGGCAGCTGGGGCGCCCCCGGAGCTTCGTCGCCCGCGTAGGGCGGGGTGCGGTGCAGCGGAAAGGACGGCGCGGGAAAGCCCCCTGCGGCGCGGACGAGCTCGGCGACACGGTCGAGCCATTCTTCGTAGACGTCGTCGACGGGACGGTAGCGCAGGAGCTCGTTTGCCGCGATGAGCGCAGCTCGAGCCTCCATGGGCGCGCGGAGCGCGCGGGACGAAGAACCAGCTGGGGTGAGCGAGGGAGTAGCGGTGCAGTCGTCTTGCCGCACGGACAGATGCTGAGACGACGCTTGCTGCTCGTTCCCCGTCGGGACGGTGGCGGCGTTGACGGCAGGTGATGGGGAACAGCGAGGACGCCCCCCAACAGGACCCGTCTGGGCGACGCGGGAAGCGAGAGCGGCTCGGCGCTCGGCGCGGGCCTGACGAGCGTCAGACATGGACGCGATGGTCGGAGGAGAACGGGTCGGTGGAAGATGAATTTCGGCGCACCCCTACCTGGCGCGCCAAATGTCGGATTTCGGGTTCCGGCAGACCCTTGAGGTTCGAACACTGGGGTGCGTGCGGAGACTTCGCCTTCTACCTACCTGCTCCCCACCGCCTCGCTAAGATCTAAGCTACGAGAAGAACAGCACAAGAGACACAGGGTTTATACTTGTTCGGGCCACCGATGTGGTGTAATACCCAACTCCAGTCTGTGGTGTGGTGGATTGCCTCTTGGGCTGATGATGATGAGCAATACAAGGAAGAACAGCCTCGCGAGGATCTGTTCTTGGCTGGGGCGATGAACTGCCAGGAGTTGTTCAGTTACCCTTCTCTCTCTCTCTGTCTCTCTCTGATTGCTTGATTGATTCATCCCCTTACCCTGGGTGTGGCTAGTCCTATTTATAGGCAAAGGCCCTGGGCCTCTTCCCAAATATTGAGCGGGAAGGGCGCCAACAATTGGCCCTTTTGAAGGGGAACATCTGGTACACTTATCCTGACTAAAGTTGGTCCTCGCCTACCAAAGGCTCTGGTGGTGACGCTGGCTTGGGCTCCACAATGACTTCTTCCCTGCCGTTGGGCTGGTGTTGGTCTCGTTGCAATGAAACGGGTGCCTTTGCTTGATACACCTGCCTGCGCTTTCTCCCTTTGCACCAAAGAGGAAAGGAGGACACTGCACGGGCTGGCGCCTGCCTGGCGCCCTTGGTCGTCATGGCTTGCGTCACGGGCACCTCGTGAGGTACCCCGCCTTGATCTCTCCGCCTCCTCGCGAGCCAGCCTGATGAGGCCACGCCTGAGGAAGCTCCGCGTCGTCCGCCCCGCAAGGCTTGGCCCCTCGCGAGGGTCTTGGGTCTGTGTTGATGAAGATGGGCCGCGCTGGGCCCCCCTTTGAGCCATGCCGCGGGCCGTAGGCAGGCAAGTCTGGGAACCCCCGTTCCCAGAATGCCCACAAGAACTCACATATATTCAGGAAAACTTAATAGGTTCAGATCTGAAATCATGGCACCCGGGCCCTAATAACAAGCATTAAGCATAGCAAAGTCATGGCAACATTAATCTCAGAACATAGTGGATACTAGGGATCAAACCATAACAAAACTAACTCGATTACATTATAAATCTCATCCAACCCATCACCGTCCAGCAAGCCTATGATGGAATTACTCATGCACGGCGGTGAGCATCATGAAATTGGTGATGGTGGATGGTTGATGATGATGACAGCGACGAATCCCCTTCTCCGGAGACCCCAACGGACTCCAGGTCAGTCCTCCCGAGAGGTTTTACGGCTTGGCGGCGGCTCCGTATCGTAAAACGCGATGATTTCTTCTCTCTGATTTTTTCTCCCCGAAAGCCAATATATAGAGTTGGAGCTGGCGTCGGAGGGTGTCCAGGGGGCCCACAAGGTAGGGGGCGCGCCCTAGAGGGGGAGCACCCCCCACCCTCGTGAACAAGGTGTGGGCCCCCTGGTCTTCATTTTTGGCGAGGATTTTTTATTGTTTTTTCTAAGATGTTCCGTGGAGTTTCAGGACAGTCCGAGAATATATTTTTTCTGCACATAAAACAACATCATGGCAATTCTGCTGAAAACAGCGTCAGTCCGGATTAGTTCCATTCAAATCATACAAGTTAGAGTCCAAAACAAGGGCAAAAGTGTTTGGAAAAGTAGATACTACGGAGACGTATCAACTCCCCCAAGCTTAAACCCTTGCTTGTACTCAAGCAATTCAGTTGACAAACTGAAAGAGAAAAAGAAAAACTTTTACAAACTCGGTTTGCTCTTGTTGTTGTAACTATGTAAAGTCAGCATTCATGTTTTCAGCATATATCATAACTAACCACATTTGCAATAATTCTCAGGTCTCATAATTACTCATATCAATAGCATAATCAACTAGCAAGCCATAATAATAAATCTCAGATGACAACACTTTCTCAAAACAATCATAATATGATATAACAAGATGGTATCTCGCTAGCCCTTTGTGAGACCGCAAAACATAAATGCAGAGCACCTTTAAAGATCAAGGACTGACTAGACATTGTAATTCATGGTAAAAGAGATCCAATCATAGTCATACCCAACATAGATTAATTGTGATGAATGCAAATGACAGCTGTGCTCTCCAGCTAGTGCTTTTTAATTAGAGGGTGATGACTCAACATAAAAGTAAATGGATAGGCCCTTCGCAGAGGGAAGCAGGGATTTGTAGAGGTGCCAGAGCTCGGTTTTGAAATAGAGATAAATTATATTTTGAGCGGTATACTTTCATTGTCAACGTAGCAACTAAGAGATGGTGATATCTACCACGCTAAACACATTATAGGCGGTTCCCAAACAGAATGGTAAAGTTTATACTCCCCCTCCACCAACAAGCATCAATCCATGACTTGCTCGAAACAACGAGTGTCTCCAACATACATCAGGTCCCAGGGGGAGTTTTGTTTGCAATTAATTTTGATTTAGTTTGCATAAAGCATGGGACTGGGCATCCCGGTGACCAGCCATTTTCTCGTGAGTGAGGAGCGGAGTCCACTCCACTTGAGAATAACCGGCCTAACACGGAAGATAAGGACAGCCTTGGTTGATACATGAGCTATTCGAGCATACAAAACAAAATGTTTATTTGAAGGTTTAGAGTTTGGCACATACAAATTTACTTGGAATGACAGGTAGATACTGTCGGATTTCGGGTTCCGGTAGACCCTTGAGGGTCGAACTCTGGGGTGCGCGCGGAGATTACGCTCTCTACCTCTCCGTCTCGCTGAGATCTAAAACTACTGAAAGAACAACACAAGAGACACAAGGTTTATACTGGTTCGGGCCACCGATGTGGTGTAATACCCTACTCCAGTGTGGTGTGGTGGATTGCCTCTCGGGCTGATGAAGATGAACAATACAAGGAAGAACAGCCTCGCGAGGGTCTGCTCTCGGCTGAGGCGATGAACTGCTAAAGGGGTTCAGTCGCCCTTCTCTCTCTCTGTCTGTCTAATCCTCCCTTCTCTACCCTGTCTCCTCTCCTCTTCTCCGTCTGATCTCCGTCTGATCTCTCTCTCCTTGGGGGTGGCTAGTCCTATTTATAGGCATAGGCCCTGGGCCTCTCCCCAAATATTGAGCGGGAAGGGCGCCAACAGTTGGCCATTTTGAAGGGCAGCATCTAGTACACTTATCCTGACTAAAGTTGGTCCTCGCCTGCCAAAGGCTCTAGTGATGACGCTGGCTTGGGCTCCACGATGACTTCCTTCTTGTCGTGGAGCTGGTCTTGGTCTCGTTGCACCGAAGTGGATGCCTGTGCGTGATCCTCTTGCCTGCGCTTGCCCCCTTAGCACCAAAGAGGAAAGGGAGGACACTATGCAGGCTGGCGCCCGCCTGACGCCCTTGGTCGTCATGGCTTACGTCATGGGCACCTCGTGAGGTACCCCGCCTTGATCTCTCCGCCTCCTCGTGAGCCAGCCTGATGAGGCCGTGCTTGAGGAAGCTCTGTGTCGTCCGCCCCGCGAGGCTTGGCCCCTCGCGAGTGTCTTGGGTCTTGTGTTGATGAAGATGGGCCGTGCTGGGATTCCTTCGAGCCACACCGCAGGCCGCAGGCAGGAAAGTGTGGGGACCCCGTTCCCAGAACGCCGACAGTATCCCCCGGGCCCAAGGCGCGCCCGGACTTGGTCGTGCCGAGAGGCGAAAGGGCAAGGGCGAAGCACCGCGGGCCCTAACATCCTGCAGCCTTGGGCGCCGCGTGGCGGTTGATGGGACGTGGGCGCCTCCGCTCCTGCACGAGTTGATAAGGGAGCGGCATCCGCCCGACTTTGCTTTTTCTGCTTCCTTGGTTGCTGCTCAGATCCCCTTTCTTGCGCCTCTCCTTCCTTCCTCCAAATCTCCAGATCTACTTCGAGCGCGTGACCTAGAAGCCATGGCGCCTCGTCAGTCCCCGACCGAAGCTTGGTACTTGTCTGCCCTGGACCCGCCAAACGTGTCTGAGTCGAGCTTCGCCCGGTTGCGCTAGTTAGCGGCAGCGTAGGGCATCGATGGGGCGACGCTGTTCAAGGCCGGCTCCGCCACCCCTGAGGGCTGAGGGAGCACCTTTTATCCTCTCTTTGTAAGCTCCATTACTGCGGGTCTGGTGCCTCCCTTCTCCGAGTTCTTTTTCTCTGTCCTCCGCCATTACAACTTGCAGGCTCTGCATCTCCACCCCAACTCCCTCCTTCTCATGGCAATCTTTGCCTATTACTGCGAGGCTCACGTAGGGGTGCAGCCCTCAGTGGCCCTGCCGCGCCACTACTTCTCCCTCCGGGTCTCTCGCGGTTCTCCTTCCGCGTGCGCGAGCTTTATCGCGTACGGTGGCGCCATTGCCATTTCGAAGCCAAGGAAAAGGATCGAGGGCTTCAGGAGCAAATGGGTCTTGGCAGATGCCGGGCGCATTCACCCGCGGCTGATCCTTCCCAAGGAGCCGCCCACGAGCTCCGGTGATTGGGCCCGCGCAGAACTCACGGACCCCCGTGCGAAGCCGGTGCTGGAGAGGATGGACACGGATCTGAGGCCGGCCAGCATGGCGACGGCGAAGCTGACCAGTGCGTCGCTCCTGAGGGAATTCCTGGAGCACCAGTTGGCTCCGTTCGGCAGTACTCACCCCCGATATGGAGGCCTCATCCGAGCCCCGCGGCCTTGGGCGGCGAAGATCTGGCCGCGGTGCTCCAATCTTTGGTCGGGGGCGATGTAGCGAGGTTGGAGGGCGCTCCTACGCCCCTGTTCCTCCGCGACGATTGGGAGCAGGTGGTGGAGTCCATGCCTGCCTTCAACGGGGACGGGCCCGTCCCCGCGGAGGCTCCCGAGGGACTGGTGGACGTGTCCTCCGATGACTCCAGCGAAGAGGAGGGCGGAGAGGAGCGGGGAAAGGGGCCTGACTCTGAGGCGACTGATGGAGAGTCGAGGTCTCCCCTCCCCCGGCGCGGGCCCCGCGCCCTTTGCCTCTCTCCGAGCGACGACGACGAGGACGATGACGTGTCAGGTAGCGGGAGCTCGCCCCCGATCCCGAAGAAGGACAGGACCGGGCTGATCCCCCACGGGGCCGCCCCGGCTCCGGGGCGATCCGCAGACGCCCCTTCTGCTTCTGAGGTTAATCCCACCAGCCGGCTCTCAGGCTTCAAGTTTGGCAGGAAGCTGCCCGAGATCTCCGGCGACGACCCGTAAGCGCTTGATCCTTGTCTTTTATTTCTTATTCCGCTGCTGAGGCTTGATGTTCGCTTCCCTTGAATAGGCTGGCGCCCGCGGCGAAGAAGCCGAAGGGGGCTCCCGAGGCCCCATCCGCAGCAACGCCTCTGCCTGCGGGGGAAGGTGACCGTGATGCTCGGGCTTCTCCTGCCCGGTCGTCCTCGCGAGGCCTGGCTGAGCTGGCTGGGGCGAGCCCAGCCCCCATGGCCCAAGTGACCTCGGAGGTGCCTCTGCCTATGCCGCCACCACGGTCGTTGGGGCGCAGCAGACTCCGCCTCAGGATGCTGTGGTCTCGCCGCTGCTACCTTCTCCTCCCGTTCCACCGACCGTTGTTTCCCCAACTCCTCCTGCCGTCTTGGAGCGCGCCGCTGCTGGACTGGACTGGCTGCGGCAGGATCTTCTTGGCGCCGACCCCCGCCTGGAGGTCGGGCGCCTGGAGCTGGCTTCCAGATGGGTTCGCTCCGACGCCTCGATTCGGGCGGCGCTGGTTCAGGCCTCGACGGCCTGCGATGAAGAGAGGGAGGCCGTCCTCGAAGCGAAGGCTTCTCGAGATGCAGCCCTGGGGGAGGTGGTCGAAGCCCGTGGTCGTTGCAAGGCGCTGGAGGACGAGCTGCAGGGCTTGCGGGACCAGCTCACGCAGGAGGCTCGCCATCGCCAGGAGCAAGAAGAAGGCATGAAGGCTCGCGAGGCGGCCATCGAGGGCCGGGAGGCCAAGCTCAAGAAGTGCCGCGACCGTCTAGGCGCGCTGAAGAAGGAGCTGGAGGCGACAAAGTTTGAGCTGGATGGCAAGGCCCGAGTCCTCGCCGAGGACCGCGTGGCATTCGCGGACATGGAGAAGAAAGCCCGTTCCTCACTGAAGACGCTTTACGAGAGCGGTCTGGAGAGCCCGTTGGCCGGCTCCGAGGACGGCCCCGCCAAGCTGCTTCCCTTCCTGGTTCGTGCCCTTGAGGTTGTCGTCCTTGGCCTTGGCCCCACGGCTGAGGCCAAGGCGTGTGTCTTTCCTTCTGCAGCACTGACGCGGGTCTTCGCCCACATCTACCTCCGTGACCCGAGCGCCGACCTCGACAGCCTGTTGGAGCCAGTAAGCGGCGAGGGTGCCGCTGCTGCTGTCGAGGCCATAAGGGGGCACGCGGAGGCGCTACTGGGGAAGTTCCGGGCCTTCAGCACCAAGCCGAAGCAAGGCGCTGCCGGCCCTCCTGCTCCATGAGGCGAAGCCAATTCGCGCTGCTCCACCACCGACAAGCGACTCCACCACTGCTCCTGTCTTGCCTTTGATTCCTGCACGTGTATCATGCATCGGGGAGGCGTTTAAACTTGCGTTTGGTATTGAGACGACGGTATGGACTGTAATATTTGTTTTTAAATTCCTTGAATTTTATGTGCTTCCTACCTATTTGCTTGTGTTCCTCGCCGGCAGAGCCCGGCCCCGCGCGTACCTCACCCAGCATTAGCCCCGACCGGAAACCAGGACGGGAGCAAAGGAGTGAGGGGCTACGCGGCAAGTTAGGCTCCTGAGTCGCGATGCTCTGGAGTCCCCCTTGACGTACGGACAACAAGTTGGGAGGTGTGATGTAGGTGGATCTTTCCATTCTACGTCTGCAGAGCCCGGCACCGCGCGTGCCTCACCCAGCGCTAGCCTTTCAGAACTAGGGAGTGAGGAGCTACGGGACCAGTTAGCCTCCTGAGTCGCGATGCTCAGGAGTACCCCTTGACGCGCGAACAGCAAATCAGGAGGCAAGATGCAAGTGGGACTACCGTTCTACGTCTACAGAGCCCGGCCCCGCGCGTACCTCACCCAGCGCTAGCCTTTCGGAACTAGGGAGTGAGGGGCTACGGGACCAGTTAGGCCCCTGAGTCGCGATGCTCAGGTGTCCCCCTTGACGCTCAAACGGCCTTCATACCTTGGCTCCGCTCGGGGAGAGACGCGCGACGAACCAGGCCCGAGGGGCCTGGCTGGGTGGCGTACGTCTGGGCGTGACCCAGGCGCAGCCCCCGTGCCTAACCCCCTCGTGCGGCACTCCCGAGGGGAGGCGTTGCGTTGAAGCTAGACACTGAGCTCTGGGCTCCTTGAGGTTGGTGCGGCCCGGGGGCCACCCTCAGTTGTTTATCACCAGCGCGTAGCATAGCGCTTCCGCATGTGTACGGGCATAGCCGCTCCTCGGCAGTGTCGTCAGCCAGCGCGGAGCATGGTGCTTCCACTGGTACGTGGGAGGGGGGGGGCCCTCCGGGAGGAGCCCCTGGGGCGTATACAGCCCCGCCCTGACATGTGGTCGGCATGGTAGGGCTAGGTGAGGTGTATCTGGGCACCCGTGAGCTAGCGCGGGACTCACGAGGCCCTACCTCTAGGCGGGTTGCGCCTGGGACTGGGCCTTATCTTGTGATGTGTTCCTGCAAGTTGGGTTAGATGCCTACACTCTACGTCCTCGGGTCCTGGCCCTCAAGCTGGTCTCAGCCGTCGCGTGTATGCCAGGTCGCGATGCCGTGGACAAGGCCAGAGGGTGAGGGCTGGTGTGCCGGTAAGAGCCCTGAGTCACGATGCTCAGGTACCCCCCCCCTTTAACGAGCAAATGGTCAACATGGGGGAGAAAAAGGTGTTGTGGACCGGTCATCGAATAATCAAGCATGGTGGGTTGAACGCATGGCCACAGGTAAACGTAAAAATGGGATACATGCCACTTTGTCTGACCCAAGCGGCTTGGGGATGATGCGGCCCGAGAGGTGCCCCCAACAGAGCAAGCTAACAACACGGAATAAAAGGGATACATGCCGCATGGACGGACCCACGCGGCCTGGGAATAATGCAGCCCTGGGGAGGGCGCTCCCAACTGGAAATGAAACTTGAAAGATGTCACCTGAAGATGTTGAGGATGAAGGGGTGTTGGTGCAGCGGACTCGGCGGGCTGCGGAAGCCGGTCCTCACGAGCCCCCAGGCATAGGGGCCTCGGGAGGCTCCGGAGGCGCAGGTGGCTCCTCGTGAATCATCTCCATCTCCACCAAGGCTGCGGAACGCCTGGCCTCTTAAGCTTCCAGGATGCCCCTCATGAGGCGCCGGTACGTGGCAGCTGCGTTCGGCAAGCCGTAAGGCATGCGAACGTAGTTGTGGGGTGGACCTCCGCAGCGCCCCACTTGCGAGGGCCAGAGGCGCTCCATCGTGGCGACCTAGTTGAGCCCTGATATGTCGATGCAGACGGCAGCCCACCATCCTCGCCTGGATGGGGAGCCACAGCCGGTAGATGGCGGCAGCCTCTCATGATTCTCGATTCCTGTAGTTCCTGAATGGCCTTGTTGGCGAACTCCTGCTGGTCAGACCTTCCCTTCTTTGCTCCTTCTTGAGGGAAATGTGCTTTGAAACACGCCTCCACGTGGTGCCCAAGCGCCTCCATCGTGACCTTGGCCAGGTCGGTGGCCCTCCAGGGGAGAGCCCCCGAGCCCTGCCTGAGGAGGGCGCCGGGCACGCTTTCCTATGCGACGGAGGGAGGATCCCCCGGGCAGGCACAGGCCCTGAGGGACCTGCCTCCTGAGGGGCCGAACCTGACGATGTCTTCTTCTTCTTGGGGGTGGTCTCGGGAAGCCTCCTGCTTCCGCGATCCGGGTCTTCCAATGATGCGGCCTGAAAAGCTCGTTCCGGGGAACACACCGCGTCTTTCTCTTCACAGGGCACCGTGATGACTCCACCGCTTCCAGGCATCTTGAGGACGTTGTAGCCATGGTGAGTTACGGCCATGAACTTGGCCAGCTCCGGGTACCCGAGGATGGCATTGTACGGCAGGCGGATGTGAGCGACGTCGAAGTCGATGAGCTCGGTGCGGTAGTTGTTGCATGCTCCGAAGGTGACAGGGAGGCAGACTTGCCCGATCGGGACCGTGGAGCCGTCGGTGACCCGGGAGAAAGGCTTGGTTGGCTGAAGCTGATCATAGGGTACTTGGAGATTGTTGAATGTTTCCACGGACAGGACATTGAGCCCTGCCCCACCATCGATGAGGGTCCTGGTGACCAGTACGTTGCTGATGGATGGGGAGCACAACATCGGGAGGACTCCGGTTGTGGCCGCACACTTGAGCTGGTCCGCTGAGCTGAACATGATGGTGCACGCCGACCACCTGAGAGGGCGCGTTGCTTCGAGCTTGGGCAGGACTGCATTCACTTCGCGGGCAAACTGTTTGAAGATGCGTTGGGAGGCTGGGGGCTTGAGCTCCGCCCAGGATGCAAGCGATTGCGCGTGGCTCCTGGAAGCCCCCAGCCCCTTCGTCTTGATGGCGGTCCTCGTTCCTCCTTGGCTGAGGCGGCAGTGGAGGGAGGCCTGTGTTGCCTTGTGGGCGATCCTCACGAGGCTGATCCCTCCAATCTCCCTCGCGAGGCAGGTCACGCCAGCGATCCTTGCGAGGTTGATCATGCCATCCTGGGCGTGGACCACGGTCTTCCCAGTGTCCTGCGTTTCTTCCTCCTCCTCGGCCGTAGCCCCGGTCGCTACAGTCGGGGCGACGGCCGATCCTTCCTTCACGCACGGCGCGGAGTTCTTGGCATTCGTTGGTGTTGTGGATGTGGAGGTCATGGTACAAGCAGTACCGGCTGCCCCTGGAGGGTTCAGGCAGATCTTTGCCCCTTTTGGTGTCTGGTTCTGCCGCGAGCACAACAGCCCCCTTGCACTTTACGTCCTTTGCCTTGGGCTTCTTCTCCTCTGGGTCTGCGGCAGGCAGCTCGAGGAGGGAGAGGCAGCCTTCCTCAGCCCTGGCGCACTTGGTCGCCAAGTTGAACAGCTCCAGGGAGGTGCACAGGTCTTCATGCATCGCCAGCTCCTCCTTCATTTTGACGTCGCGCACACCATCGGAGAAGACTGAGATGATGGCCTCCTTGGACAACCTGGGGATCTTGAGGCGCGCACTGTTAAAGCGCTGGATGTACTTTTGCAGGGTCTCACCGGGTTGTTGCTTGATGCGGCGCATGTCTCTATGGCAGGCGGCCGGTCGCGAGTACCTTGGAAGTTGGAGATGAAGCGGGTGCGCATCTGGTCCCAGGAAGAGATCGTGCCTGGAGCCAGATTCAGGAGCCAGGTGCGAGCTCCTTCCTTGAGCGCCATGGGGAACCAGTTCGCCATGACCTTCTCATCCCCACTGGCAGCTTCAATGCCCAGCTCATAGAGCTGGAGGAACTCTGCAGGGTCGGTCATGCCGTCGTAACGAGGGGGCAGGTCCGGCTTGAACTTGCCAGGCCATGTGACGCTGCACAGCTCGGTGGTGTAGGCACGGCAGCCTGCGGTGGTCACGAGAATCTTTGGGTAAGGAAGAGCTTGGTCTTGCGGGTCCCCATGCGCTGCAGCTGGGAGCAGCGCGGGGTCTTGACGCGTGGGAGCAGGAGCAGGGCCGCGACATGCCGGAGCAAGGAGCGCACGGGCAGCTTCTTGCGGGCGAGGGACTTCTTGGCAACTCAGCTCTTGTCGCGCCGGCGCCTGACGGAGTGGGTTCCCGCCAGGGGCTGCGCGCCTTGGAGCCATGACGTCTTCTTGAAGGGGAGGCGGCTGGTACGCCCCCGAAGCTTCGTCGCCTGCGCGGGACGGGGCGCGGCGCAGCGGAACGGATGGCGCGGGATAGCCCCCTGCGGCGCAGACGAGCTTGGCGACGTGGTCGGGCCACTCTTCATAGGCGTCGTCGACGGGACGGTAGCGCAGGAGCTCGTTTACCGCGATGAGCGCGGCTCGAGCCTCCAAGGGCGCGCGGAGCGCGCGGGACGAAGAACCAGCGGGTGTGAGCGACGGAGTGGCGGTACGGCCGTCTTGCCGCACGGACGGATGCTGAGACGACGCTTGCTGCTCGTTCGCCGCCGGGCCGGGGCGGCGTTGACGGCGGGCGACGGGGAACGACGAGGACGCCCGCTGACGGGGGCCATCTGGGCGACGCATGAAGCGATGGCGGCCCGGCGCTCGGCGCGGGCCCTGCGGGCGTCGGACATGGACGCGACGCTCGGAGGAGAGCGGAGCGGTGGAGAACAAATTCTGGCGCACCCCTACCTGGCGCGCCAAATGTCGGATTTCGGGTTCCGGTAGACCCTTGAGGTTCGAACTCTGGGGTGCGCGCGGAGATTACGCTCTCTACCTCTCCGTCTCGCTGAGATCTAAAACTACTGAAAGAACAACACAAGAGACACAAGGTTTATACTGGTTTGGGCTATCGATGTGGTGTAATACCCTACTCCAGTGTGGTGTGGTGGATTGCTTCTCGGGCTGATGAAGATGAACAATACAAGGAAGAACAGCCTCGCGATGGTCTTCTCTCGGCTGAGGCGATGAACTGCTAAAGGGGTTCAGTCGCCCTTCTCTCTCTCTCTCTCTGTCTGTCTGATCCTCCCTTCTCTACCCTGTCTCCTCTCCTCTTCTCTGTCTGATCTCCGTCTGATCTCCATCTGATCTCTCTCTCCTTGGGGGTGGCTAGTCCTATTTATAGGCAAAGGCCCTGGGCCCCTCCCCAAATATTGAGCGGGAAGGGCGCCAACAGTTGGCCATTTTGAAGGGGAGCATCTAGTACACTTATCCTGACTAAAGTTGGTCCTCGCCTGCCAAAGGCTCTGGTGATGACGCTGGCTTGGGCTCCACGATGACTTCCTTCTTGTCGCAGAGCTGGTCTTGGTCTCGTTGCACCGAAGTGGATGCCTTTGCTTGATCCTCTCGCCTGCGCTTGCCCCCTTAGCACCAAAGAGGAAAGGGAGGACACTGTGCAGGCTGGCGCCCGCCTGGCGCCCTTGGTCATCATGGCTTACGTCATGGGAACCTCTTGAGGTACCCCGCCTTGATCTCTCAGCCTCCTCGTGAGCCAACCTGATGAGGCCGTGCTTGAGGAAGCTTTGTGTCGTCCGCCCCACGAGGCTTGGCCCCTCGCGATGGTCATGGGTCTTGTGTTGATGAAGATGGGCCGTGGTGGGCCTCCTTCGAGCCACGCCACAGGCCGCAGGCAGGCAAGTCTGGGGACGCCCGTTCCTAGAACGCCGACAGATACCGTATATAGGAAGGTATAGTGGACTCATCTGCAATAACTTTAGGGTTTAAGGGATTGGATGCACAAGCAGTATTCCCGCTTAGTACAAGTGCAGGCTAGCAAAAGACTAGGAAGCGACCAACTAGAGAGCAACAACACCCATGTACATGCATTAAAATTAATAAACATTGGATGCAAGCGTGAGTAGGATATAATCCACCATGAACATAAATATCGTGAAGGCTATGTTGATTTGTTTCAACTACATGCGTGAACATGTGCCAAGTCAAGTCACTTAAATCATTCAAACGAGGATACCACCTCATCATAGCACATCATAACCATCTCAATAACATGTTGGCACGCAAGGAAAATCATTATAACTCATAGCTAATCAAGCATGGCACAAGCAACTACGATCTCTAATTGTCATTGCAAACAAGTTTATTCACAATAAGCTGAATCAAGAACGACGGACTCATCATATTTACAAAAACAAAAGAGGTCGAGTTCATACCAGCTTTCCCCATCTCAGTCAGTTCATCATATATCATCATAATTGCCTTTCACTTGCACGACTGAACGGTGTGAATAATAATAAGAGTGCACGTGCATTGGACTAAGCTGGAATCTGCGAGCATTCAATAAACAGGAGAAGACCAGGCAATATGGCCTCTTGGTAAAATCAACAATAATGCATATAAGAGCCACTTCAACAGTTTAATTATGGTCTTCTCCTACTGACCCCCAAAGAAAAGAAAAGAAATAAAACTATTTACACAGAAAGCTCCCAACAAGCAAAAGAAGAACGGTAAATATTTTCGGGTTTTCTTTTTAATTACTACTACAACAAGAAAGGAAAACTACTACTAATTTTTTTGTTTTTTGTTTAAGGTTTAACAAACACGCAAGAAGAAAGCAGGAAAAAGAAAATAAACTAGCATGGATATTACAGTGAAAGAGTATGAGCACCGACATCTAGCAATGAGTGTGTGAACATAAATGTAATGTCGGTGAGAAATACGTACTCCCCCAAGCTTAGGCTTTTGGCCTAAGTTGGTTTAGTGCCAGGGATAACCTGGCGGATACCCGTAAGTGTAGCTGGGGTCGTACTGCGATACAGCAGTTATTGCCTGCTGAGCTGCAGCGTGGAGTCATGCTGCTTCTGCTCTCCTCTCGTAGTCATCTGCCTCCTCTCTGGTAATAGTATATCTTCGTTTCATCTGAGAATCAAAGAAGGCAGGAGCAGGGAGAGTAATACGGACAATGTGCCGTTTGTTAAAAATTAAACGATATAGGAGAGGTGATTCAGGCCACTCGACAAACTGGTGCCAAGCCATAGAGTTATAATCTAAATATGCAGGAGGCAACTCCGTATCACCCTCTCGGATGTCTATCTCAAGAAAATTAGCTAAGCGGGTTGCATAAATTCCTCCAAAGAAATCTCCATTATGTCTATTATGATGCAACCTACGAGCTACAATGGCTCCCATATGATAAGATTGGTCTCCTAACACAGCACTCCTAAGAATGCTGAGGTCAGGGACACACATGTGACATGCTTCATCCTTAGCATTTATGCATCTACCGATGAAAAGAGCAAAATAATGTATAGCAGGAAAGTGAATGCTCCCTATGGTAGCCTGCGTTATCTAGGGTAGGGTCATGGACCTGTCCAAACTACCCTCCCTAAGGACATCCCTAGAAGAAATCACCTTTCAATCGACTTGGAGGTGATCCACTCGACGGACTCGAAGACACTCGACGATGAAGCTTACCACTCGACCAAAGTCAACCACTCGACCGCCAGGATTTCTAAAGTCACTCCACTCGCTAACAGACGGGCATTAAGTGGCTTTTATGGTCATCATAGCACTTTATTAGCGGCGTTACCAGTAACGCCTGACCTTTATGTACCTTAAACCCTGCATAACTGAGGGCCGGCGGGGTCTGGCGAACTCTATATAAGCCAACCCCCTCCTCGGTGTAAAGGGTTCGCACCCCTGTAATTCACACACACATAATCAAGTCGACCGCCTTCGGGCTCCGAGACGTAGGGCTATTACTTCCTCTAAGAAGGGCCTGAACTCGTAAACCTCGTGTGTCTACAACTACTCCATAGCTAGGATCTTGCCTCTCCATACTTACCCCCCTACACTACTGTCAGACTTAGAACCACGACAGTTGGCGCCCACCTTGGGGCAGGTGTCTTAGCGACTTATTGGAGAAGTTGCATTTTTTCTGGTCCAAATCATCATGGTTTCAGGCGGAGTTTTGGTAGAGGGCCATGAGATCAGTCTCGGTGCGCTCACGTTCATTGCTGACGACTCCGCTTGGCTTCAGGAGGCTCCGCTCGACGTCAACGCACTCCCTGTCCGCGGGGCAACGCACTTTCGCGCGTGCGTCCACGGCGTCCTCTTGCGGCAACCGTCGACCCATTATCGGTCGGCCCCGGTTTTCCCCGCACCGATGGAGGCGCCGGCGCCGGCGAATTGTCGCACGCCCATGAGGAATATCTCCCCGAGCCTCTCACGTCGCTGCAGAGAGAAGAACTTCACCGCCGGAACATGGATGCGTTATACACTCCTGTTGTTGGAGAAACCCTCGAGGCCCGTGCCTTGGAGGACGCACGCTTGGCCAACTTGGCTGAGCGCACTCTACTGGATAATCTCCAGCGAGCACTCGATGAGCGTGCACGACAACGGGTTCCAGAATCCAGTCGACGTCAGCTCTTTCCACCACCAACTCAGGTATATCGAACTCCGATTCAGAATTTAGCAGTTGCAGCCCGTATAGCAGAGTCCATTCAGCCCTCTCAGTCAGAGGCTTGTTACAGATCAGAGCATTACTCCGGGTGGTAGGAGATCAGAATTCAGTTGTGTCACAGTCGCGGAATAGGATCCCTAGCAGATCCGTTGCTGCTGATACAGTTTAGTCAGCCCACAGCCCAAGATCGCCCCCGAGGCATGAAGGACATGGAGACCAGCGTGATCAGTACAGGAACCGTGAGCAGTATGATCACCGACTCGATCATGATGATCGACGTCGGGTGCCCACCCCTCCCCCAAGTAGTGGATCGTATGTGCCTCAACGGCAGGATGACAGACACCCTCACAGTGGTGGGCGAAGGATTCCAGTCGACCCCAGGGAACCAGGCTTTAATGCGAGATCCATTCTCGTTCAGAGTTTGGTCGACAGGAACAGAGCTCACAAGGAAGGTTATGACAGGGAGATACCCACCAGCAGCAGGGTACACGTCTCAGGACCAGAGTGCTTCAGCAGGGCCATCAGGGCGGCGGTGATTCCTCCCAACTTCAGGTTGGCGTCTTGAGTCATTAAGTTCACTGGTGAGTCCAAGCCCGAATCTTGGCTTGAGGACTACCGAGTGGCTGTTCAGATTGGCGGCGGTAACGATGAAGTGGCCATGAAACACCTGCCTCTCATGTTGGAGGGTTCGGCCAGAGCATGGCTGAATCAATTAGCGCCCAGCAGCATTTACACTTGGGAAGATCTTTCCCGAGTGTTTGTCAGAACATTTGAAGGAACTTGCAAGCGACCAGCTGGATTAACAGAGCTGCAATCTTGTGTGCAGAAGCCAAATGAAACTTTGAGGGATTACATCCAGAGATGGATCAAGTTGCATCACACGGTAGAGAACGTGTCTGATCACCAAGCAGTTCGTTCCTTCAAGGAAGGCGTTAAGGACAGAGAACTGAACATGAAATTCGGTCGTACCGGAGACATGTCTCTGAGTCGAATGATGGAGATTGCCACCAAGTATGCCAATAGTGAAGAAGAGGATTGACTTCGAAGTGGCAAGCACAAGTCAGTCGCCCACGAAACCGGAGGAGGGAATTCCAGTCGGAAGCAAAAGCAGAAAGCCCAGCCAGCTGCTCCGGGAGAAGCCTTGGCCGTGACCCAAGGAAAGTTTAAGGGGAAGCCCAAAGGGCCTTGGAATCCTAAGAAAGTGAAGGACCAAGATGGAAATGACGTGTAATCTCATTTACCATGCCACATTCACACAAAGAAAGATGAAGAGGGTAATCTCATTTACCCGAAACATACCACTTGACAATGTCGACTCTTGATCCAGCAGTTCCAAGGGAAGCAGCCCAAAGATAAGGAAAAGGAGTCGGACAAGATCGAGGACAAGGAAGGTAGTGATGATGGGTACCCCCAGGTCAATTCTACCCTGATGATTTTTGTTGATGTTGAAAGCAAAAGTCGACTGAAAGTTATCAACCGAGAAGTTAATATGGTTGCCTCGACGACACCCAGTTATTTGAAATGGCCTCCGACTGCCATCACATTCGACCAGTCCGATCACCCAACGCACATTGCACCCCTTGGAGGCAAGCTTTGGTGGTCGACCCAGTTGTCGAAGGCACTCGACTGACCAAAGTGCTGATGGATGGAGGCAGCGGTCTGAATTTATTGTATACAGAGACATTGAAAGGGATGGGCATTCCGATGTCCAGACTTAGTACCAGCAACATGAGTTTCCATGGAGTCATTCCTGGAAAGAAGGCTAAGTCACTCGGCCAAATCGCTCTTGATGTGGTTTTCGGTGATTCCAAGAATTACCGCAAAGAAAAGTTGACGTTTGAAGTGGTGGATTTCCAGAGTGCTTATCACGCTATGATGGGCAGGCCAGCTTATGCACGTTTCATGGCTCGACCGTGTTATGTGTATCTCAAATTAAAGATGCCTGGTCTGAGGGGAGTGATCACTATTACTAGCAATCGGAAGAAGGCAGAAGAGTGCTTTCAGAAAGGCTCAAAGATCGCCGATATATATTTGGCAGCGGTGGAGCTGCAAGAATACCAGAAAACAGCAGACCCGAGTGATTTGCTGCGAGCCAAGAAGCCTGCTACGGAATCAGCGTTTCAGTCATCCGGTGAGACAAAGCCGATTCACATTCACCCGACCTATCCCAATGCTGCTCCGACCCATATCTCGACAACGCTCGACTCCAAATAGGAAGAAGCGCTCATCTAGTTCCTCCGTGAGAACTGGGACATCTTTGCATGGAAGCCTTCTGACATGCCAGGTGTTCCCAGGGGGCTGGCTGAGCACCGTCTACGAGTCAACCCAAAAATTAAGCCTGTAAGAGAACATCTTCGGCGGTCCGCCATCCAGAAGAGAAAGGCCATTGGTGAGGAGGTGGCTCGACTGTTAGCAGCAGAGTTCATCCGAGAGATATACCCCTCCGAGTGTCTCGCCAATGTTGTCATGGTCCCCAAGAAGGACAAGTCACTCTGCATGTGCATTGACTTTAAACATATCAATCGGGCCTGCCCGAAAGATCATTTTCCTCTCCCCCGCATCGACCAGATAGTTGACCCGACTGCGGGATGTCAGCGCCTGTCTTTTTTAGATGCCTATTCCGGTACCATCAGATCCATTTGTATGGACCCGACGAGATCAAAACAGCTTTTATCACTCCATTCGGGTGCTTCTATTACGTCACCATGTCGTTCGGCCTCAAGAATGTCGGAGCCACGTCCATGAGGATGATTCAGAATTGTCTAGTCACTCAAATCATTCGAAACATGGAGGCATACATGGATGATATTGTGGTCAAGTCACGGAAGGGTTCCGACCTACTGACTGACCTTGCTGAAACCTTTGCCAACCTCAGGAGGAATGATATCAAGCTCAATCCATCCAAGTGCACATTCGGAGTTCCTGGTGGGAAGTTACTCGGTTTTCTCATTTTTGAACGAGGAATCGATGCCAACCCAGAAAAAATTGGTACTATACTCCGAATGAAGCGCTCTGTGCGCGTGCACGATGTCTAGAAGCTTACTGGTTGCTTGGGCGCTTTATGTCGATTCATTTCTCGTCTCGGTGAAAAGGCGTTGCCTCTTTACCAACTGATGAAGAAGTCTGACAAGTTCGAGTGGACTCCAGAAGCTGATGTAGGGTTTGCAGAGCTAAAAGCCCTGCTCTCCACCCAGCCGGTGCTTGCTGCCCCAATCAGCAAAGAGCCTTTACTGCTTTAAATTGCAGCCACATGACAAGTTGTCTGTACAGTACTTACGGTCGAGCAGGAAGAAGAAGGAAAGACCTTCAAAGTTCAGCGCCCAGTATATTATATTTCTGAAGTTTTGACTCCATCAAAGCAAAGATACCCTCATTATCAGAAGCTTGTCTATGGGATTTATATGAGCACAAAGAAAGTTGCTCACTACTTCTCTGATCATTCCATTACAGTCGTTAGTGACGCTCCATTGTCGGAGATTCTGCACAACAGAGATGCAACTGGTCGAGTGGAAAAATGGGCGATTGAACTCCTTCCACTAGATATCAAGTTTGAGGCAAAGAAACTATCAAGTCCGAAGCAATAGCAGATTTCGTCACCGAGTGGATTGAACAGCAACTGCCGACTCAAGTTCACTCGGAGCACTGGACCATGTTCTTCGACGGTTCCAAGATGCTGAATGGTTCTGGTGCAGGAGTAGTACTGGTTTCCCCCCGAGGAGATAAGCTCAGATATGTTCTCCAAATCCACTTTGATTCCTCCAATAATGAAGCAGAATATGAAGCACTTTTGTATGGGTTGCGCATGGCCATTTCACTCGGCGTCCGTCGCCTCATGGTCTATGGCGACTCAGATTTGGTGGTTAATCAAGTGATGAAGGAGTGGTACGTCAGAAGTCCAGCCATGACTGGTTATTGCAATGCAGTGAGAAAGTTAGCGAAGAAATTCGAGGGGTTAGAGCTCCATCATATACCCCGACTGAAAAATCAAGCAGTTGACGACTTGGCAAAAATAGGTTCCAAGAGAGAAGCCATTCCCATCAATGTGTTTTTGGAACACATCCACACACCATCGGTTCAAGAAGATCCTTTCACTGAAGAAGCCCCGCAGCCAAAAAGTGCCACGGATCCGAATGAAGTTGAGATTCCAGCAGTGGTCGACCTGATCATGGAGATTTTGGTCATCACTCCCGACTGGACGGAGCCGTACATCGCGTACATCCAAAGGAAAGAGCTCCCGGAAGACGATGAAGGGACTCGACAGATCGGCCGTCGATCCAAGGCCTTTATCATCATAAAGGGACAGTTGTATAGAGAAAGCGCGACTCGAGTCAGCCAGAAGTGTATAACGCCAGAAGAAGGTCAAATAATTCTTGATGACATCCACTCGGGGACCTGTGGCCATCATGCGTCCTCTCGGACCATTGTGGCTAAAGCATACCGGGCGGGATTTTACTGGCCAAGAGCAAATGAAATGGCAAAAGAGATAGTCGACAAATGTGAAGGATGTCAGTTCTACTCCAATATGTCGCACAAGCCCGCGTCAGCCCTGAAGACCATCCCACTCGTCTAGCCCTTTGCCGTTTGGGGATTGGATATGGTTGGACCTCTGTGAACGGGCAGGAGCGGCTTCACTCATGTGCTAGTGGCAGTCGATAAGTTTACCAAATGGATTGAAGCTAAACCTATCAAGAATCTTGATACCTGCACTACTATCAGTTTCATGAGAGAGTTGATATTCAGATATGGAGTCCCACATAGCATCATCACTGCCAATGGGTCAAACTTCAATTCTGACAAATTCAGAGCCTTTTGTGCCTCCCAAGGCACACGAGTCGACTATGCTTCAGTCGCCCACCCCCAGTCGAATGGACAAGCAGAAAGAGCTAATGGCTTTATTCTCAAAGCACTGAAACCCCGGCTGATGCGCGACCTCAAACACGCCACTGGCGCGTGGGTCGACGAGCTTCCATCAGTTCATTGGGGATTGAGAACCACCCGAACCGTTCGACCGGACGAACTCCATTCTTTCTGGTCTATGGGGCTGAAGCAGTTTTGCCGAGTGACTTGCTCCACAATGCACCCCGAGTCAAGCTCTACTCTGAAGATGAAGCCGAACAAGCTCGGCAGGACGCAGTCGACATCTTAGAAGAAGAAAGAGAGATGTCCATGATCTGATCAACTATCTATCAACAATACTTGCGTCGATTCCATGCCAGAAATGTGAAGAGTCGAGCCTTCCAAGAAGGAGATACTTGGTCCTCCGATTGGATCAATAGAAACCACAAAATCTCGCTCCTACTTGGGAAGGTCCCTTCATCGTCACCAGAGTCCTCCACAATGGATCGTACCACCTTTACAATGTCGATCACCAGATCGATGAACCACGAGCCTGGAACGCGGTGTTGCTCCGCCCCTTTTACACTTAAGTACTCACTCGGATGAGATGTAATAATAAATACCTTTGTAGTTTATTTATCAAAGACAAAAGTGTTATAATTTTCCCAGTGTTTGTTGTTGTTTTTGTTTACATGAGAAATCCCCCAGTGGGTAGCTTAGTTGCGAATTCGTTTCGCCTAAGTTCAAAAATTCCACCGAGTGGCAAGCCGGCCTTCCACTCGGTAGCTTAGTTGCGAATCCGTTTCGCCTAAGTTCAAAAATCCCACCGAGTGATAGGCCAGCCTTCCACTCGGTAGCTTAGTTGCGAATCCGTTTCGCCTAAGTTCAAAAATCCCACCGAGTGGCAAGCCAGCCTTCCACTCGGCGGCTTAGTTGCGAATCCGTTTCGCCTAAGTTCAAAAATCCCATCGAGTGACAAGCCAGCCTTCAACTCGGGGGATTAGCTGCGAATCTGTTTTGCCTAAGTTTAAAAAAAATCCTACCGAGTGGTGAGCAATCCTCCCACTCGGGGGCTTAGCTGCAGTCCCAGTACTCGCCTAAGTTTAAAAAATCATACCGAGTGGTGAGCAATCCTCCCACTCGGGGGCTTAGCTACAGTCCCAGTACTCGCCTAAGTTTAAAAGAAATCCTACCGAGTGGCAAGCAATCTCCCACTCGGAGGCTTAGCTGCAGTCCCAGTACCCGCCTAAGTTTCAAAAATCCTACCGAGTGGTGAGCAATCTTCCCACTCGGGGGCTTAGCTGCAGTCCTAGTACTCGCCTAAGTTTAAAAAATCCTACCGAGTGGTGAGCAATCCTCCCACTCAGGGGCTTAGCTACAGTCCCAATACTCGCCTAAGTTTAAAAGAAATCCTACCGAGTGTTGAGCAACCCTCCCACTCGGGGGCTTAGCTGCAGTCCCAGTACTCGCCTAAGTTTAAAAAATCCTACCGAGTGGTGAGCAATCCTCCCACTCTGAGGTTTAGCTGCAGTCTGAGTACTCGCCTAAGTTTAAAAGAACTCCTACCGAGTGGTGAGCAACCCTCCCACTCGGGGGCTTAGCTGCAGTCCCATTACTCGCCTAATTTTAAAAAGTCCTACCGAGTGGTGAGCGTTCCTCCCACTCAAGAGGCTTAGCTGCAGTCCAGTACTCGCCTAAGATTTCTCCACCTCAGAGTTGTGTTCCAAGCACAAGGGGTATTCCAAGTAAAAACAAATTCGAGTCGAAAGGAAACACCAGCTTATTCAGAAACAAACCAAGTTCGGAGATCAAAAGTATTCAAGCATCAAGCCCGAAAAAGTTTAACGGTTACACCATCACTCGGCATTCTGAGGCAAATTTAAAGTGAAGCATAGAAGTTTTACTCCTCAGGTGGAGGACTGGAGGGCGCGACAAACTGGTCCAAGTCAATCCCGTCAGCAATCCAAGTTGCAGCAGCAATGAAGGTCTCCATGAAAGACTGAAAGTTGTGCTTCCTGGTGTTAGCAACTTGGAGATCCGCCAGCTTTTCCTCTCGCGCCTCCTTGCAATGAACACGGACCAAGGACAGGGCAACGTCAGCGCCGCACCTAGCAGAAGACTTCTTCCATTCCTGCACTCGACCTGGAACTTCATTCAGTCGAGTCAACAGAGACTCGAGATCATTTTGAAGTGTTGTTCCAGGCCAGAGCGTCGTGTCGATCCGCGACGCCGCAACCTTCAGTCGAGCAAGGTAGTCAACCACACCAGCAACACAAGACTCCAGTCGGAGTACGTTCGTAGCAGCCTCATCCTTTACTGGAGAATTAATGGGGTCCAGGTTCGTCTCCACTCAACTGGTCTCCTCCTCGAAGTTCTGGCAGAATTCTGTAAATACAATTCAAAGATAAGTCAGTGGATCTACAATGGATTGATGACAACAGGTCAGTCGAGTAGGAGTGATTACCCTCAAGCATGGCGAATAGCTTCTTGGTGAGTTCACCCAGATAAGCCTCTAGATCGTTCCTCTTCCCCACCAATTCACTCGCCTTGTCATTCAGAGCTATCTTGTCATTCTTCAGACGGCTGGCTTCTTTGTTGGCCACGTCGAGAGCAGCTTTCAATTTGGAGTTCTCCTCTTCGAGATTTCCGACTGAAGCCAGTTTTTCTTCCGCAAGCCTCGTTTTGTCCAAAGCCACTTTCTGCGCCTCGGCAAGGTCATGGTCCTTCTTCTTGAGAGCCTCCTCCATTTTATCTGCGAAACATCAATAGGATCAGCATCAAGAATTGGCAGAAAGGAAAGACAGTCGTCAAGTTCTCACCAGCCATACCTTGCGCTTCGTCCCTTGCCTTCTGCATGTTCTCCTGGGCAAGCTTCAAGTCGAGGTTGAGCGGGATCTGTTTATTCTCCAATTCAGTATAGCGAGCCACAAGCTCGCAGGATTTCTGCGAAGAGTCAGTCGACAGACGTCAAAGATAGGTTGCTCCCGAGCGACTAAGAGAAAAATCGTAACATCTCTAAGACTACAGCCGAATCAACAATATCCGACAGTACTCTTGGGGACTACACCCAGTGGGTGCACTCAGCGTGCCCCCACTAGTTTGGCCGACTCGGTGCGACCAGTCGACTGAAAGAGACTAAGAGGTTATGACCTCATCATGATATGCAAAAAAGGGGGTTCTTTAGACCTTAGTCAACTGCCAGCAGTCAACCATGGTCTCGGGGAGTACACCCAGTGGGTGCACTCAGCGTGCCCCCACTGGTTCCAAGATTCCATACGAAATGGCCTGACCAGACCGAGTGAAGAAATTCGAGTGAAGCAACACAATATAAAGACTACAGTCGACTGCCAGCAGTCCACCGGAGTCTCGGGGACTACACCCAGTGGGTGCACTCAGTGTGCCCCCACTAATCCAAAAAGTTCAATCGACACACCCACTGAGTGTACAGATGCAAAGATCTTCGGAAAAGAGAGTCTTCAGATAGCACATCCTAACAGAACAAGCGGTGATCAACTAACCTGGACATTAATTTGAAGCGCTGAACTGGCATCGTAGGCCGCTTGGCTGGCTTCCCGGACCACCTTCACCTGCTCCATCATGATTCCCGCCTGGCGTATAGCCTCTTTAGCAGCACCCACTTGGTCCTCTGGGACGTGGTGTGTGGCAAAAAGGGAGGGCGGATCAGCAGTCGACGATGAAGGCCGAACACTCGTCAGCGGCACAGCGAAGGACACAGAAGTCCGAGTGGTATTACCACCCTCCTGAACTCCTGTCTCAGGCGCTGATGCAGCCTGTGGTGTCTTGCCAGTCGACGCCTTCCTATTCTTCCTTGCCCTCAGCGGCACTTCGTTATCATCATTAGGGAGATCAATGACATGAGGAGGAGCTATAAGAAAAATCCAAAGTTAAAGACGAAAATTCAATCGACCAGAGGAGACCGTCAATCGGCCAAGAGTGAAACATCAGAAAACGCACCAAGGTTGGAGGTAACTGCGTCTTCCATTTCCTGGTCATCGTTCCTGGCAGAGATCTCGGAGGTAGCAGCACTGCAGATTTTAGAAACCAGTCGGTTCGGTCAACGAGTCGACCAAGAGCCTATCCATGCTCAACAAAAAAAATGCAAGTTCTGCTGTTACCCGGAGATGGTGGGAACGGTCATCTTCATCTTGGGCAGGGCCTTCGGTGGCTTTGACGACGCCGATCGCGGATGCTTGGGCGCTTTTTCAGTCGGTGCTGGAGAAGACGTCCGAGGGCGTTTAGACGACTGCCCAACAGGCGCGGTCGCCTTGCCACGTTCGCACGCAAGGTCGTGGGTGAGCTTGGATTGACTTTTCGTACGGGGAGGATCGACTTCTTCCTCCTCCTCTTCACTAGAGTCATCGTCGTCATTCTTCTCCCCTTCTCCGTCAGAGTGCCACTCCTCTCCGCTTTTGCCTCCGCTCGCCACCCCCTAATCGGCCTGCTCTTGCGCCCCGTTGGGCATCGAATACACATCAGTAATGGCTTGGAGGACAACAAACAAGACAAGAGTCAGTCGATTGATGTTGGGCAAACAGAATGAAGAAAGCAAGGTCGCAGTCACAGATGCAGAATCGGACCTGGTCTACTTCGTACGTCTGGTCGAGTGGATGAATCCTCCTGGCTCCTCGGGGGTTGTCCTTGTTCCCCATGATACTCGACAACCACCCCTCCAACGTCGCATCGCCGACCTCCTTCGTATGTATCCGAGTGGTGTCATCGAGGCCCGAGTACATCCACATCGGATGGTCTCGAGCTTGGAGCGGTTGGATGCGCCTACGGAGAAAGACCTCTAATAAATCCATACCAGTCACCCCATCGCGGACGAGCTGAACCACTCGACCGACCAGCACTTTGACTTGCGCCCTTTCTTCCGGTGTCACTTTCAGAGAGGAAGGCTTTTCTTCTCAGTTCAGGGAAAAAGGAGGAAGACCCATCGCCTGTCCTGGAGTCGCCTGGTCTTTGCAGTAGAACCAGGTCGACTGCCACCCGCGGACAGACTCGGGAAGAGTCATAGCTAGTTACTCCTAATCTGGATCCCAAGACCCCCGCACATCTGAACCACTTGCGTCCTATCGTCACTCGACTTGGCTTTCTTAACCGACTGAGAATGACAAGTGAAAATGTGCTTGAAGAGGCCCCAATGGGGACGGCAACCCAGGAAGTTCTCGCACAAAGATACAAAGGCAGCAAGATACACGATGGAATTTGGGGTAAAATGATGGAGCTGCGCTCCGAAAAAGTTCAAGAAGCTCCGGAAAAAAGAATGAGGGGGCAGAGAAAATCCGCGGTCGACATGAGTAGCGATGAGGACGCACTCACACTCGCGAGGCTGCGGTTCGATCTCATTCCCCGGAAGACGCGCAGATTGGTGAGGAATGAATCCCCATCGACCAGATCATCGAGGTCATCATGCCTGATCGCCGAAGGCATCCAATCGCCCTGGATCCAGCCCGTCGGCAGAGCAGACCTCGAAGAAGATCCGCCCCGACCGGATGTCGTCCCCTTCGCCTGCATTGTCGCTTTCTTCGTGCGCTCCAAAGCCGTCGTCCTCTCCTTCACCATTGCCGCAGACGAAGCTCGCGCGGACCGGCGGCGCTGACATGAAGGCAGAGGTGGCAGAGGAATTCGAGAGGAAATGGAAAAGTGAAGGCGCATTGTTCAAAAGCCCTGGGCCATCAATTTATATGGGGTCGCTTCCAAGTGGCTGACCTGTAGGCCCAGGCGATCCTGTCAAATCCCGCAACAGTCGCGCACGCGATACGTGGCAAAAAAGGTGGCACGGAGATCGAGGAGGCTCCGTCTTATCCCATCCGATTACTGCGGCCTCCCCATTCCCGCGCGCTTACCGAAATTCGAATCCTGTGAAATCCACGGGCAGCAGAACAACTCATCAGACGGAGGATCTCCTCCACACAACCACTTGGGAATCTTCAAATAAAGAAAGTCACTCGACTAAAGAAAATTATGAATGGATCAAGGCGACCGGAAAAGAAGTTGGTGACGACGCCCAGGTTCATTGATCTGAAACAAGACATACTTGTGACACGAAGAATGGGTCACAAGAGTGCTTAGCTCCTTCCCCACTCAAACCTCGATCCATTCGGGGGCTAATGATGAAGATACATACCTAGGGTAGGGTCATGGACCTGTCCAAACTACCTCCCTAACGACATCCCTAGAAGAAATCACCTTTCAATCGACTTGGAGGTGATCCACTTGACATACTCGAAGACACTCAACAATGAAGCTTACCACTCGACCAAAATTCAACCACTCGACGGCCAGGAGATCTACAGTCACTCCACTCGCTAACGGACGGGCATTAAGTGGCTTTTATGGTCATCATAGCACTTTATTAGTGGCGTTACTAGTAACGCCCGACCTTAATGTACCTTAAACCCTACATAACTGAGGGCTGGAGGGGTCTGGCGAACTCTATATAAGCCACCCCACTCCTCAGTGTAAAGGGTTCGCACCCCTGTAATTCACACACACATAATCTAGTCGACCGCCTCCGGGCTCCGAGACATAGGGCTATTACTTCCTCTAAGAAGGGCCTGAACTCGTAAACCTCGTGTGTCTACAACTACTCCATAGCTAGGATCTTGCCTCTCCATACTTACCCCACTACACTATTGTCAGACTTAGAACCACGACAGCAGGCTCTATGGTTAATTTTGCAGAAAGCTAGTTTTTCCCTACAACAAAGGAATATATTTTATTTAACTACAAAGTTTGTTGAAAACATTGAGAATAATAACCCCATCTCAATCCCAAAATAATAATTCATAACCCAACAATTTAATTCAAGTGAAGTGATGAGATCAATCAAATAATTCAAGTACCAAATACTCAAGATGTACATAACCGGGGACATGGCTATTCATGATTAGTTTGTACACTCTACAGAGGTTTGCGCACTTTTCCCCACAAGACTCGGTCTCCTCCGTTGGATTTCTCGCACTACATGATGTTTGAGAAACGAATGACCGAGACATAGTCTTTCAGAAGCATTAACTCTTTGGACTGCAAAACCGTACCACCTACATCCCCTACATTTACTGGTTTACCACTGAAAGAGGTCACACAACACACTCAACTATGCCACAGCCCATAATGGCTTGTGGCTGCACACGGAATTTTCTAGCATGAATAATCTAACGATCCCTTTGAGCCTGGGTGGCATTCCATAGGATGTTCACACGGGCACTCCAGGATATCCAAGGACAACTCTGGATTGCTCCAGGTGCCTAGACAACCACTAGGTGCTCCAAGGTGCCTCCACCAATCCACTCAGATGTGTATTAAAGTAGCCACCTTAAGTTTAACCATTAATAGTAAACAACACTAACATCTTTTATGGATCACTCAAACCAAACCACGTCTACGAGCATAGCATAGCAGTATATTCAGAACGTAGAAGTAACTCCCAGGGTTTGGTATAAGACAATAGGTTCTACCTCATCAACTACTTCCCGATACCCACTTGTTAATCAGATCCTACTCATGCAATGTTTGAGGATTGAATCTAATGCATAAAAACTGGGTAATACAAGGGATATGATCAAAGTGTTACTTGCCTTCCTGACGATCTGAAAACCCTAATGACTCGTAGTAGCCCGCTTCACACTCCGGAAACTCTATTGTGAACGAACAATAGCATACATAAGCACTCAAGCATAATATGCAAGGGTAAAACTCAAGAGAAAGATCTAAACTGAAAGCTCAACTGAAGAGCTTCGATTTGCAAAAAGAATCAATCAAATCGGAGCTACAAAACTCAAACTACGATCAAAAGAAGTTCGGATTCAAATCTGATTGAAGCCAAATTTTAATTTGTAAAAATCATGTTCAAGTTGATTATCTGGAAAGAGGGGAACAAAACGAAGATTTTGGCGTTGGTTTCATTGGATTTGGAAAAACGAGCAAAAAGTAAGAAGGGTTTGAAGATCAAGGACTAATCCATGATAAAAATAATCGCTGATAGGTCCCTGGCCGAAAATTAAATAAAAAGAAAAACCTAAGGAACGAACGTGTTCATTAAAACGAACTAAACAGAGAATGCTCGCTACTTAGAACCGATCGGAAATAACTGAGAAAAACCGAGAAAACGGACAAAACCCTAAAAAAAACAATCTAGGTTTTACCTAAATTCCGGCGGGGTAGGCGGTGGATTTTCTGGCGATGTTATTTAGTACTGAATTTATGAGGACCAATCTTCCACCCAGAGACAATATTTAACCTTTCCAACTGCTAAGTATTTTTTGCAGTCTCTCCTCGATGTGTTTCCATTCAACATTTGTGAGTCTTCGATAATGTGTCGGTATCCCCAAATATTTCATCGGAAACTGGCCCAAACCGCATCCGAATAATTCAATGTATAGGTGGGAGTCATCTTGAGCCCCGCCAAAATAATACAAATCACTTTTGTGAAAATTGATTTTAAGACCCGAGAGTTGCTCGAATGCGAATAAAATTAATTTTAGATTTCTCGCTTTCTCGAGGTCGCGATCCATGAAGAGAATTGTATCATCGGCATATTGAAGTATAGAGAGACCACCATCAACTAGATGATTTACTACCCCATCAATTTAGTCATCAACCTTGGCACGTTCAATGATGCCCACTAGCATATCCGCAACTATATTGAAAAGCATGGGCGATAACGAGTGAAAGTGCAATTATCCCTGGGTGGTTTTGGTAATTCCTAACAACATATAGCTCATTGAGCTAACATTATTCCAAGTTGAATATTTCAGAAAAGCTCAATGGATGGCATGTCATGGATGAGGAAGGTGGATCCCTCAAAATTATAAGGACAAAGGATTGGCTCAAGCTTCAAGAACAAGACTCTACATTTTATATTTTAGTGATCCAAGATCACACTGAGTCCATAGGAAAAGCCAATACTATTAAGGAGGGATGAGGTGTTGCTTTATGAGCCTCTTGCTTCATGTGCTTAGTGATATGCTCCAAAATCCTCAACTACCTTTCCATATCCACATATGACCCAAACCTAAAGTCACTCGGCCCCACCGATTCTTTCTATCCGGAGACACCGAGTTTCACATGTCATAGCCACTGCCACAAACCCTAGCAAATCGGTCTCACCGATAGCGATCTCGGTCTCACCGAGATGGGATTGTAATTTCTCTGTTTCCCTTCGTAACGTTTCGGTCCAACCGAAGTGAGCGATCGGTCCCACCGAGATTGCAATGTAAACTCTCTGTTTCCCTTTCGTAACATTTCGGTCTCACCGAAAAGAGCGGATCGGTCCCACCGAGTTTACCTGACCAACTCTCTGGTTAGCTTATTACCAAATCGGTCTCACCGAGTTTGTGCAATCGGTTACACCGAGATTACGTTATGCCCTAAACCTAACTCATAAACTCTTTTGCATGCTTGCTTGAATCGTGTGAGATTGCTTGACTTATGTTAAAATTTGCTAAAATCTGCCAAGAACTAAAATTGGGAAAAGGATAGATTTTTATTTGGTCAAGTAGTCTAATCACCCCCCCTCTAGACATACTTCCGATCCTACAAGTGGTATCAGAGCTTTGGTCTCCATTTGCTTTGATTTCCATAGCTTTTGGTGGTCATAGCCTTGGTTTCACAACCTAGGAGAGTATGGCGTCTAGCGAGGGAAATTATCACCGTAGAGGTCCTTACTTTGATGGGACTATATTTTGCTATTTGGAAGCATAAAATGAAAATGCATATTCTTGGACATAACCCCGCCATTTGGGCTATTGTGTGTGTTGGTTTGCAAGGTGACTTCTTCGATGGGAAAGAACCAGACCGTGAAGCTACCGCAGAAGAGGTGATGATGCTACAATACAACGCTCAAGCTTGTGATATTCTCTTCAACGGATTGTGCCCCGAAGAATTCAACAAAATCAGCCGTCTTGAGAATGCAAAGGAAATTTGGGATACTTTGATTGATATGCATGAAGGTACCGACTCCGTCAAGGAATCCAATTTAGATGTGCTTCAAAGTCAACTTGACAAGTTCAAAATGAAGGATGGTGAAGGTGTCGCTGAAATGTACTCTAGGCTTGCTCTTATCACAAATGAGATTGCCGACTTAGGGAGTGAAGAGATGACCGATAGATTCATCATCAAGAAGATCCTAAGAGCCTTGGATGGAAAATATGATACCGTGTGCACATTGATCCAAATGATGCCCAATTACAAAGATCTCAAGCCAACGGAAGTCATTGGAAGAATTGTTGCTCATGAGATGTCACTCAAGGATAAAGAGGAACTTCACAACAAATCAAGTGGTGCTTACAAAGCCTCATGTGAAGCCCCCACCTCATCAAGTGAGAAACAAACCTTCAATGAAGAATTGAGCTTAATGGTGAAGAACTTCAACAAGTTCTACAAGAGTAGAAGCAAAGATAGAAGCTCCAATTCAAGGTCCTACAATGACAAAAGATCTTCTAGTCGAGAGCGAAACTGCTTCAATTGTGGAAGACCCGGACACTATTCCAATGAGTGTACGGCTCCCTACAAGAAAAGAGAAGACTCTCCCAAAAGAAGAAGCCGAAGAGAGGAATCACCATCTAGAGAAAGAAGGAGTAGAGATGATCGTTATGAACGAAGATACTCACGGAGAAGCAAGGATTCAGAAAGAAAGGAAAAGTCATCAAGGAGCTACACAAAACTAAGACATCAAGCTCATGTTGGTAATTGGGTATCCGGCTCCGACTCCAACAACCACTCCGAAAGAAGTTATCACTCTGATTCCGAATATACTCAAGATGAAGGTGTTGCCGGTCTAGCACTTGTGTCAACCAACTCCTACGACATATTTGACTCGCCAAATGAAGGAGTTGGAACATGCTTCATGGCTAAAGGCCCAGAGGTATTACACCCCGAGTATGTTGATTTCAATAGTGATGAAATGACTTGTTAGGTGATGATGATTTACTTGTTGACAACTCTAGTGATGAATACTATGATGAAACGTCAATTAATCATGCTAATCAAGATAAAACGAATGACAATGATAAGGAGAAGATTGAGGCTCTAACTAAAGAACTAAACACTCTTAAGTTAGCTCATGAAACTATCTTAGGAGATCATCGAGAACTTTTAAGAACACATGAGAAATTACACTTTGAAAAGCTCAACCTTGAGCAAGATCATTAGTTCTTAAAAGCTATCAATGATGATCTTCGCAAGAAAAGTTCTTCCTACATTGCCAAGCGTTTACTCTTATCTACTTACATGCCTCAAGTCAAGTCTAGTAACAAGAACAAAAAGGATTCTTCCTCTAGTAGTAACAATGATCATGTTAAATCCAATATTGTTGCTTCTAGTAGTTCTCTTGATTCCACTAATGATTCTCTTAGCAAAGTTACACTTGAGCAATAAAATAGCCTATTGAAGGGAATTATAGAGAAATGAGTGTACAAGAGCCTTGCCGGGAGTAAGCAATTCGAGGAAATTGTACGCAAGCAAGGAAGGCACCGGAAGAATCAAGGTGTTGGTTTTGAACGAAAGTTCAATGCCAATGGAGTTGAGTGGGAAGAAGATCAATACCCTAAGACAAAGTTTGTTCCTCAATAAGAGAAGTATGATCCTACTTCTTTCAAAGGGACACAAGCTCAAGATGATCTTCCACCACAAGACTACAAGCAAAAAGGCAAGGACAAGCTTCAAGAGGAAATTGATGCATTTGAAGAAGCTCCTAAGACCTTAGTCAAGTGGATTCCCAAGACTACTTCATGTTCCACTTCATCAAGTACGACTACAACTCCGAGGATTCCCACCAAGATGGTGTGGATCCAAAAGAAGAAGAACTAGAGAGTTCTTGAGGGTGACTCCGCCAACATACTTCACTTTTATCATTTTGGCAAGAACAAGTGCAACCAACTTCCACATCTTGCACTAGTTCAAGGAGTCACAAAACCTCTTGTTGGTAAGTCAAGGGACAAGGTAACCTAAAAGCTTTCATAGACATCATCTGGTGTGTGCATCACTCTATGTCTATGGATATCCTTGTTTGTTCCCTGTGGGACTAACCCATGTATGTATTGAAAGTGCAATTCACTCCAATGGATAGCTCCAATTTATCTACATCAACATTGAGCATCCACATCTTCAACATCTACATGAAGTCATCCTGGACAAAACCCAAGGTTAGTTCATCCCTATTAGGGGGGATATCACATCTAGGGGGAGCTTTAGTCTAAAAATTGAGCTAAAGCAACTCTAATGATGTGAACACAACAATGCTTTATGTAAAAGTGGTAACCCCACTTGTGCTTAAACGATGAGTATGACCTATGATCAAATGTTCTCATTTGACTTCTAAGTCAATATACTCATATATAGATGACCTAGTCATCGCCAATTGCTTGATAGATGCTAGAATTGGTTGTGCATGCTTTGCCACATATTTCAATTGTCATTTTATTGTGTGAGCATGTTGATTGCATATTTTACTCATTCGAGGACATCCACTTGTTGTTTTGATTGATTGGTTTTCTTTTCTTTTGACAAGTGGATGGACAAGAATGCCTAAGAACCCTCTTTAGCTATCTATGCTTTTCCCGTCTCAAACTCTATTCATGCTACATCACAAAATTTGATCAAGTCAGATTCAACCCACTCTGTGTGAAGAGCACTCGGAGTCCCCGATTTGTCATAGACTTAAACTTCCAAAACTTCTTTGTGCTTTTCGGTCTGACCGATTCCTCCATTACAGTCATACAGAGATCACTAAGTCGATCTAGGTTTTCACCTCGGTGCAACCGATTTGAACTTTTCGGTCACACCGAGTTGCTATAACTGTCAACAGTTATGCATCTCGGTGCCACCGAGTTGTTCCACTCGGTCACACCGACAGGGTCGGGCTATATATTCTCACGGGCAAACTTTTGGAAATTTCTCCGAAACCTCTTCGCCCGCACATAGCTCGCTCTGCCTCCTGGGTATCCGGATCATCCTCCTCGTCGCTAGCCGCCTCCAGTCGCTGGTCTCCGCCGCTGTCAACGGAATTTCGTCTCTGCCGTTGCCGCCGTAGCGAGTCCGCCGCCGAACTAGGGTATGGACTCGATCATAGTGCTATTCCCCGTCAAATTCCTAGCACATTGTGTTCTTTATGAACCTTGCTACGATTGAAACACTCCTATCCAGTCAAAACAATCCTTAGAATAGTTGAGATTCGAAAATTTAGGTTTAGGTTTCCGCCGAAACCATCTCAGACCCACCGGGTTACGGAACTCGGTTCCACCGATTCGGCCACGGCCATTGCACATGTGGTTCTCGGTCTGACCGAGAATTACAAATCGATGAGACCGAGTTCAGGACTTTGTGAAACCCTAGCAGTCTCAGTGCCACCGAACTGTGACTCGGTCTGACCGAGTTCACTAGTTTTGGTTCCAATAGCTGCTTCGGTATCACCGAGTGTGCAAATCGGTCGATCCGAAATGCTTTCTGTGAAAAACTAAAACTAACTTTTTGACTCATTCTTTTTCAAAAATCTCTGCATTTTGTGATGCTCATCCACTCTATCTCATCTATAAACTATTCACAGGGTCAGCAGTTTGAACTTCAACATGTATGATCAGAGTGATAGCCAGAACAGATCTGAGGAGCAGGCTCATTTGAGTGATGGCACTAGTCCCTCTAGCAGTTCTGATGAGGGTAGCAGGAGCACCCCAAGCAATCTGCCTAAAGCTGCCACTAGAGCAAGCAAGAAGATAACCTCTGAATCAGAGGATGAGGACTATGTGGCAGAAGAGGAAGCCACATCCAAGAGAAAGGTGCTCAAGAAAGAGTATGGCTCAGCTGCAGCCATTAAACCTGGACATATATGCCAAGAAGAAGATGGATCACAATTCCATGTCCAACATGTACAAGAGATCCCAAACAAGGCACTTGATACTTTCAAATTTGGCTCAGTGCATTATCTTCTGTCAGGGCTACCCACTATTAATTGGATTCTGAGGCATACCCTATTGCCCAAGTCAGGTGATCACAAGATGATCCGAGGCCATGCAATAAATTTGCTTCATATATTTGATGTGCCACCGAAATTCAAGGTGATGAGCCTCATGGTAGAAACCATTAAGAGGACAACAGCTGATCAGAAGAGGAGCTGTGGATATGCCCCACAAGTTCAAGAGCTGATAAACTCAAAGATGGGCACAAGCACATATCTGCTGGACAAGGAACACCGGCCCATCCATGGAGAAAGGCAATTAGGTTGTCATGAATGAGAATGAACCATCATCTGCACATGCTCAAGCTAAGAAGGAGAAGGCAAAGATGGAGAAAGCTGCCAGGATGCCAACTCAAGAGGAGGCATCTGAGTACTTCTTGAAGAACAAGAAGGAGCAGCCCAGTTACCTAATAGCATCCACTCTGAGGATTGAGAAAGGACTAGCCACCCTGACTCAAAACCAAGAGAGCTTGGAAAGAATCATGGAACAAAAGTTCTATGACCTAGATGTGAAGGTGAAAGAGGTCCAATCTGCTGTGGAACAACTACAAGAAGATATGCAGGAGAGGAAGGGTAAGACCACAACTGATGCATTTGCCAGGGTGCACAGATCTCAGAGATCATCTGCAGTGCCAGTTCCTGACACCAGAGCCACCACTTCTGCACCAGCTATAGCTTCAGTTCCACCAGCTCCAGCTCCTACCCAAGCAGCTCCAACCACTTCTACCGAAGCCTTCGTCCTTGGAGTTATCCGGACTCCACCACCTGAAGACCAAGCCTGAGAGTCGTTTAGTCCTATGCATTTTCTATGAACTTTTTGGTAACTTGTTGCCAAAGGGGGAGAAAAATGTATAGATCGTAGGCTTTGAGAGAGAGAGTCTGCATTTGTTCTCTCTTGTCTTTTGGTTGAACTTTATTTGCTTTTGAGTGCTTGAGATACTATGTCATTTGTGAGACATTGATGATCATGTGTTTGATCATAAGCTACACTTAATGCTTGTTGGATATTAGTTTATCTTTATGTTGATCATTCACTTTGCTTGGTGATGAGCGCATGCATTTAATTCTTATCATTTTGAGCGCTCCACCAAGATGTATGTGACATGGAAGAGTAACCCATGATCCTAACTCTTTGTGCATTTGCAGTCCAAAGCAAATCTTAAATATGCACAAATTTAGGGGGAGCTCTTACTTATCACATACTTCTCAAAGCGACGATATATTCCATTCTTATTATCATTTCTCTAAGCTTTGATCTATATGTTGTCATCAATTACCAAAAAGGGGGAGATTGAAAGTGCAACTATCCCTGGGTGGTTTTGGTAATTCCTAACAACATATAGCTCATTGAGCTAACATTATTCCAAGTTGAATATTTCAAAAAAGCTCAATGGATGGCATGGCATGGATGAGGAAAGTGGATCCCTCAAAATTATAAGGACAAAGGATTGGCTCAAGCTTCAAGAACAAGACTCTACATTTTATATTTTAGTGATCCAAGATCACATTGAGTCCATAGGAAAAGCCAATACTATTAAAGAGGGATGAGGTGTTGCTTAATGAGCCTCTTGCTTCATGTGCTTAGTGATATGCTCCAAAATCCTCAACTACCTTTCCATATCCACATATGACCCAAACCTAAAGTCAAACTCGGCCCCACCGATTCTTTCTATCCGGAGCCACCGAGTTTCGCATGTCATAGCCACTGCCACAAACCCTAGCAAATCGGTCTCACCGATAGGGATCTCGGTCTCACCAAGATGGGATTGCAATTTCTCTGTTTCCCTTCGTAACGTTTCGGTCCAACCGAAAAGAGCGGATCGGTCCCACCGAGTTTACCTGACCAACTCTCTGGTTAGCTTATTACCAAAATCGGTCTCACCGAGTTTGTGATCTCGGTTACACCGAGATTACGTTATGCCCTAACCCTAACCATATCGGTCCTACCGAGTTGCATCTCAGTCCCACCAAAAATCCTAACGGTCACTAGGTTTGCTGAATCGGTCCGACCGAGTTTAATGATTCGGTCCCACCGAGTTTAGCAGATTGTGTGTAACGGTTAGATTTTGTGTCGAGGCTATATATACCCCTCCACCCATTCTTCATTCGTGGAGAAAGCCATCAGAACAAATCTTAACTTCCAATACACATTTTTTGAGAGAGAACCACCTACACTTGTGTTGAGCTCAAGATATTCCATTCCTACCATATGAATCTTGATCTCTAGCCTTCCCCAAGTTGCTTTCCACTCAAATCTTCTTTCCACCAAATCCAAATCCTATGAGAGAGAGTTGAGTGTTGGGGAGACTATCATTTGAAGCACAAGAGCAAGGAGTTCATCATCAACACACCATTTGTTACTTCTTGGAGAGTGGTGTCTCCTAGATTGGCTAGGTGTCACTTGGGAGCCTCCGACAAGATTGTGGAGTTGAACCAAGGAGTTTGTAAGGGCAAGGAGATCGCCTACTTCGTGAAGATCTACCGCTAGTGAGGCAAGACCTTTGTGGGCGACGACCATGATGGAATAGACAAGGTTGCTTCTTCGTGGACCCTTCGTGGGTGGAGCCCTCCGTGGACTCGCGCAACCGTTACCCTCCGTGGGTTGAAGTCTCCATCAACGTGGATGTACGATAGCACCACCTATCGGAACCATGCCAAAAACATCCGTGTGTCCAATTGCGTTTGAATCCTCCAAATCCTTCCCTTTACATTCTTGCAAGTTGCATGCTTTACTTTCCGCTGCTCATAAACTCTTTTGCATGCTTGCTTGAATCGTGTGAGATGGCTTGACTTATGTTAAAATTGCTAAAATCTGCCAAGAACTAAAATTGGGAAAAGGATAGATTTTATTTGGTCAAGTAGTCTAATCACCCCCCCTCTAGACATACTTCTGATCCTACAACGAGTCACCTTGTCGCAATCCCCTCTTCGTTTGGAAATAGTGTCCAATGTCATCATTGACCTTAATGGCAACACTACCTCCAGAAACAAAGCTAGGGATCATAGCGCGCCACTCTGCAGAAAATCCTTTTCATTCAGAGAGTCTGTTGAAGAAATGGCTATTTGACTTTTTCATAAACTTTTTTAAAGTCTATTTTGAGTACCACACCATTCAACATTTTCCAACGTAATTCATGGATTACTTCAAGAAGGATAAAAACTCCATCTAGGATGTGCCTAACTTGCATAGAAGTCGTCTATGAAGGATGAACCACATGTTCAACAACCGTATTTAGCCTAATCATCGCAAGCTTTGTAAATATTTTAAAACTAAAATTAAGGAGGAAAATAGGTTTATATTGTTGTATCCTTTTAGCCTCATTAACCTTAGGTAATTTAATAATCTCAACGAGGTTTAAGCGAAACAATTCTAGTTGGCCAACATGTAAGTCGCTAAACAAAAGTTGGAGATCCGGTTTGATGATTTCCCAGAAGTTCTAATAGAACTCATCGGGAAAACCATTCGGACCCAGAGCTTTGTTGTGCTCCATTAGGAAAACTGCATTTCTAACTTCCTCCTCGGAGTATGGGGATGTTAGAACTTTATTTTTCTCATCAAAGACTTGAGGGATGTCATTTGTTCGGGACTCATCCATCGAGAAGTTTCCTTCCTCTGGGGCTCTAAATAGAGTTTTATAATAATTAGTTATATAGGATTTATGTTGCTCATGCCCCTCAATCGTGCCCCCATCATGCTGTAGGGAATGAATAATTTTCTTCCGGTGTCTGTCATTGGCAACTCCATGGAAATATCTAGTATTCGAATCACCTTTTAGGATAAATTGAGAGTTGGAATGTTTCTACCATTTGGGTTCCTCTTCACGCAGCATGCTAGATGGTCTCGATTTCATGCTCAGATAGAGGTCTAACCTCTGCCAAAGCTTATAATTCATCAATGGTAGATGAAAGATGAAGCTTCTTGTTTTTGTGGATAGCTACCATATGCCAAGCCCAACCAGCAAGGAATTTGCATAATGCATGCATTTTGTTATTCCATTTGTGAATTGGGGTATGCCTAGCCACCGGTTTCTCCCACACCTCCTTGACCATTTCATGGAAGCCATCCCAATGCAACCACCCAAGTTCAAACTTGAACTTGCGTCTATGTTGTGGTCGTGGCAAACCAGTAGTTAGGTGAATGGGTGCGTGGTCTGATATAGCCTCAATACGAGGTAGAGCATGAACAAACACCGCGGGAAATTTGGATTCCTAGTCGTTATCCGTTAAAATGCGATCTAGTTTCTCATATGTCGGCTCCAGAAGACTGTTCACCCAAGTGAATTGTCTTGAAATCATGGTAACCTCTCGCAGATCTAGACTATCAATGACAATGTTGAAAAGGAAAGGCCAATGATTATTAAACCTACCGTGGCTTTTTTTCATTTTGGAATCAAAGCAAATTGAAATCCCGACCTATAAAAATGGGGTAGGGATTATCTTTTGCTAGATTAACCAATTCATGGAGAAAATCAGCCCTGAAATCGTCTTGGGCTGCCCCATACATGGAAACGAGTGTCCTTGTGAAGTTGTCGGCCTTGTTGCGAATCTAAAGTTTAACATGAAACTCACCATACAAACTAGCCAAAACATCTGTAGTCCATGTATTTACGCTAACTAAAAATGCCCCCAGAACGACATCTAGGTGGTCGTGAAACCCAAGTGAAGTCTATCCTACCAGAAAGATAGTTAAGCAGTCTTACTCAAAAATCACGTCTCCCTGTTTCAGAGATAGCCAAGAAATCTAAATTGTATTCCCTATTACATTCTGCAATGAATAAATGTTTAGCCAAGTCACTAAGACCTCTACTATTAATAAAAATTCCATTCATGAGGAAACAATATGAGATTTAGAACATTTCACCCTCTTGTGGGACTTACTATCCTTTCTCGAACGTTCGTTCTTTGATTTACGCCCGGATGTTGTAAGCTCAATTAATGAGCTAAGCCCGGGGTCATCTAGGCCCACATCTAAAACCGCTCCTACTAAATGAGAGAGTAGCTGACCATCTGATGTGGCATGTAGCTCCTCCTGATCTGTATGGGAGACATAATACTTGCTAGAAACACATGGAGTAACTTTTAATCAGTCATCTTCCAAATGTTTCAAAGGGTTAGTCAAAATAGAAATATCATTCTCATTATTTCCTAGACTAACACCCACATTATTCAGCTTAGACACAATGGCTACATTGGAAAAAAGCTAGAAAGGATTTGGGTGACGACGTAATACCTTGGTTGTCAAGGTTCTGGGTTGCTTTGCACCGCATAGCCTTGGCCAAGAAGTCCTCATCTGTGTCCATAGTACCGTCGCCAGTAACCTTATGCCGACAACTTTGGCGTGGAGGTGTCACCCTTAGCGGATGCCATGGGGCCAGCTCTGCTGCCAAAGGAGGGGATGATGGTGTAGTATTAACCCCCTCCCCGACAGTGTGTACCACCGGCTCGAGCGGTGAGGCCAATGCTGAAGTGACACATGGAAAGGGGTAGGCGGTGGTGTAGAAACCCCCACCTAAGCAGTGAGCACCGGAGACGTGATGGTTGTTATCGTCGCATCCCATGAAGTAGCACCTTCCATCGCCGTCAAAGAAACTGCCCTGACTGGCTCCACCGGCTGATGAATAGGAGCAATCGGATCGGGGGCGCAACCTCCCAGGTCCAGTCCAACATGGCCACATGACATGTCAATCACCTGTGCTAGTGTCGGCTAGCTATGGCCTTCCAGGCACTACAAAAAAAGACACATCCATGACATTTTGGGCCGAATGAATTTTTTTCTGTCATACATGTCGGATTTCGGGCTCCGCAAAACCCTCAAGATTCGAACACAGGGGCGTGACGAAGATCTCTCCCACTACACGCCTACCTAGCGCCTCGCTCTTCTCCTGGTGGTGGAATGGGATGCAAGCAAGCAAACAAGTAGAACACACAAGAGTTTACCCCGATTCAGGCCACCTTGCGGTGTAAAACCCTACTTCCTGCTTTGGTGGATTGGCCTCACGAGGGCACAAGTATGAACAAGTACAGTGGTTTCCCAAGCTCAGGAGGCGAGCCCAAGAAGGATGAGGAGGTTGGTGTTCTTGCTCCTTCGCTTTGCTAAGTGCTAATGGGTTCGTCTCCCAATCATTCGTCCTCCTCTATGCTAGGAACCCTAGCTACTTATATAGACGGCCAGGGTCCTCTTTCCCCGAAATGTTTAGGCGGGATGGGAATCCCACAACGGCAATTTGAGCGGGAACACAAGGACGCTCATGTCCTGACAAAAGGTGGTCTTCGCCTGCAAAGAGGGCAGGCGGTGAAGCGGTGGTGGGCTCGGCGATGACATCCTTCCTGCCATCCTTGGAGTCTTCGGTCTTGTTGCACCAAAGGGGAAACCTTTGTCTCGCCCCTCAGCAACCTACGCCTGCGCGATCTCCTTTGCACCGATATGGAAACTGCGCCCGCTGGCGCCCGCTGCATGGTTCGTCATGGCTTGCGTCACTGCCTCCTCTTGAGGCAGCCCTTGCCTTGAGATCTCCGCTCTCCCGAAGCAGCCTAGCTGAGGCCACTCTCGGGGAGAGGTCTTGGTCGCCCCTCCGGAGCAGCCTAGGTGAGGCCGCTTCTCGAGGAGGTCTTGATCGTTCCCCTCGCGATGGCTGGCCCCCTCGCGAGGGTCTTGAGTAGCTGGTCGATCAGCTGGGCCCTATTGGGCTATACCAGGAAGGCAGCATGGGCCGCGGATAGGCAAGTCTGGGTACCCTGGTTCCCAATACGCCGACAGTAGCCCCCGGGCCCAAGGCGCACGCGGAGTTGGCTTCTAGGCGGAGCCTAGCCGAGGACGAAGCGTCACGGGCCCAAAAGACTGCAGGCCAGGCTGGCGCATGACGGTTGCATGGTACATGACGTCTCCACTCCCCACACAGCTTTGGTAACCGTGTGACTTGACAAAAGAGACTATCTTCGCCACACAGGGTTTATTGCTCCCCTTCCATCTTGCTCAGATCCCCTTCTCCTCCGCCTCCAATCTTCTCGAATCCCTTTCCTTCCTCGACACCTTCGGCAATGGCGAAGATGGGCAAGGGCGCCGCGCAGGCGTCTGGGTCTGGTTCCTCTCCTGTGGCAGCGCTCGAGGAATCTTCTGTCGCCATGGAGCGGGACTAAGCGGAAGTCCAGTCCTTCCTGTCGAGCGATCATAACGAGCATGGACCGACGAAGATCCTGGTTGGGTCGGCTACCACGCCGGCCTTGACGGCGACCTGCTACCCCTTCTTCCTCCACAGCATCTCCGTTGGGCTTGTGCTGCCCTTCTTTGAATTCTTCTACGCCATCTTGGAACATTACCAGGTGCACGCCCTTCATATCCAACCTCGCTCCCTCCTCGTCTTGTCGTTGTTCGCCTTCTACTTCGAGGCGTTCGTGGGGGTGAGGCCGACTGTCACCCTCTTCCACCATCTCTTCGCTGTCCGGCTGTACGAGGAGGGCCTGTGCTCGGCATGCATCTCCTTCGTCTTTCAGCGCAAGGGCTGCCGGTTGATGAAGGCGGGGAAGAAGATAGACACCCATCGGAAGAGATGGGTCGATCTGGATGCTCAGCGCTTGCTCCCGTTGCTGGCGCTGCCTACCGCCCGTCCGCGAAAGCGCGCCTGCTGGAGCCATGTGAAGATTACTTCTTCCGAGGCTGGGCCCGTCTTGGCGAGGATTGAGGCTGATATGGCCTTGAGGCTTGAGGGGGAACAGATCGTTAAGGAGTTCCTGAGGCAGCGCCTGGCGCCACTCCAGGCGCACACGCGTCCCATGTGGGAATTGATGGGGGACGACGACAAGCTCCGGCTACGCTCGGGGATGCTGCCCTCTTCCGATCTGGATTTCACCTCAAGCATTCTCCTGGAGACGTTGCCTGCGGACCTCCCGGTGGCCAACCTGCCGCTGTACCGCCGTCCTGACAAGGCCGAGCAACTGAAGCCATGTCGGGCTATGTCGAGGTGGCCGCGCCTGCTCCGGCCATGGTTGATGTGTCTTTTGGTGGCGAAGAGGAGAGCGAGGATGAGGAGGAGGATTCTGAGAAGGCCCTCGGGGACCTGGACCTGAATCATGATGATGCCTCCTCCGCGGGATCCATTGAGGAGCTGCCGCCGAGGGCTGGAGCCGCCGGGCAGCCCAAGGCCGTCAGCCCGCATCAATCTGGACGCTCTTCGTCCGGAGGGGGCGACGCAGCGACTCCTGGGCGGACTTCTGCCCCGGCAAGGCCAGCTACCACTGTTGTGCCCAAACCCTTGGCCTCGCGCCATGCCAACGTTCGGGCTAGCGGCATACCCCCGGTGAAGGAAACCGCTGCCGATCTACTGGCGAAGAGGAGGGCGCGCCAGGCCTCTGACGCATAAGTGCAGGTTCTTCCATTGTTCCATTGCCCGTTCCATTGCCCGTAGCATTGGTGGCGTGCTGAAGAAGTTGAAGGGAGGGGCCACTTCTCGAAGCCCCGCCCCTCCTTCTGCTGCTGCCGCTGCCGCCGTGGTGCCACACGCCTCAGCTAGCCAAACTGCTGAACGCGTAGTGGCGACGCCTCCAGTGGACCCTGCTGTAGCTCCTCGCGAGGGCCAGGCGACCCCAAGTCCCACCGTGCTAGCGAAGGGACCGGGAGCCCCCAAGCCCTTAGCCGAGCAGGCGGTCGTGGTGGCGCCTCCTTATCAGGAGGTGATATCTGGTCCCGAGGCCCTGGAGGCGGCCTGCGCTGCGCTGAACCAGCTCCGCGTTATCTTTCAGGACGGAGATGATCGTGCGGTGGACGCCCACTTGGGCCTTCTCTCGGGGTGCCTGCAAGCGGAGGAGTCTATGCAGGCCACCTGGAGCCAGGCTTCAGCGGCCATCGCCGAGGGTCGAGAGGAGGCTGCCTCGGCTGCACGGGCGCGGGAGACCGCGGAAGCCCAGGCAGCATCCTCCGAGAAGTGTCGTTAGGAGGCGGAAGATGAACTTAAGACCCTCCATGAGGAGGGCGAGGAGCACGCCCTGGAACTTGATAGGTTGGGGAAGGAGCTCCAGGACGAGAAGGCCGAGACATCGCGGTTACAGGAGGAGCAGCTCACCGACCGCGCGAGGACAAGTTGAAGGCCAGGGAGGACGCCCTCGCAGCCTTGGAGAAGGCGGCGACAGTGGGTCGTGAGGCCCTCGCCGCCTTCGAGCTCGAGGCCCGCAGGCTGCTGCGGATCGCCTACGGGGAGGGGTTCGAAGAGCCACTGGCCACCCCGGAGGATGGCGCCACCGGGCTCCTAGATGCACTCGTGAAGGCCCTGGGCGACGTGGCATCTACAATCGGTCAGTTAGCTGATACTGAGGGCCAATCGCTTCTTACCTCTACTTGGCGCAGGTGTGCGGCCATTTCTTCCTTGGTGACCCCAGCTTCAATCTGGCCACGCTATCCCTGCCGCTGGCCGCGAGCCTGGAGGGTGCGGCTGCTCAGTGTGTGGCGGAGAAGGTTAAAGAGCTCGTGGAGGCGTTCCTTCCGGCTGCTGTTGATGCGTCTGAACAGGCGGAAGCTGATGCCGGCGCGTCCGACAATGCCTGACCTATTCCTGCTGAGAAGAATGCGAGTGCCTCGGGGAGGCGTGAGACTTGTTTGAACTTGATGAACTTGAGCTTATTGTAATAGCTAGGCTTTAAATTATGTGATTTCCGTTCTTGCTTCCATTCATGTTTGCTTAACTGCTCTGCGTTGGCAGGGCCCAGCCCCGTGCATACCTCGATCGCAATTGAGACCTCCGGGTCACTAGGGCAGGCTCAAGGAATGAGGGGCCACGTGACTAGTGAGGCCCCTGGGTCGCGATGCCCAGGGGCCCCCCTTAACGCTCAAGCGACCCGTTTTCGTTCTGAGTCGGCAGGGCCCAGCCCTGCGCATACCTCGTTCGCCGTTGAGCACCGGGCCCAAGGAGTGAGGGGCTACGTGACTAGTCAGGCCCCTGGGTCACGATGCCCAGGGGTCCCCCTTGACGTACGAACGGCTCTCATGAGGGAGAACGCGCACCATACCTTGCTCACGAGCCTTCGCCTAGCATGGGGGCGCGAGAAAGCCAGGTGTCTGAGCACCTGGTAGGGTGGCGTCTGCCAGGCGTGACCTGAGCATAGCCCCGTGCCTAGCCCCCCTCGCGATCCCCTTCCAAGGAGAAGTTGTGAGCATCGTGAGCTGAAAAGCTCCCTGAGGTTGGTGCGACCACTGGGGGCCGCCCTTAGTTGTTTATAATTAGCGTGGAGCATAGAGCTACCACACTTGCGCGGAGTGTGGGCATAATCGCTCCTCGGTCGTATCGGCCAGCGCGGAGCTTGGTGCTTCCACTGGTTCGTGGGCACAACCGCTCCTCGGTCTTGCCAGCGCGGAGCTAAGCACTTCCACTGGATCGTGGGAGGGGACCCTCCCACCGGGAGAGACTCCCGGGTGTGTACAGCCCGTTCGGACACGTGGCTTCCATGGTGGGACAGCCAGGGTGTATATGGGCCCTCCTCAGGACGAGTTGAACGACTCTGAGGAAGTTCTCGCCAGCTTACGCATCACTCACGAGACCCTACCCTGAGGCGGGTTGCGCCTAAGTCTTCTTCTGCCAAATGTGAAAAGAGATGGGTTGCCTAGACCTGCGCCGAATGCATCTCCAGAGGGCATTGCATGAGAAGGCCGCAGCACCAACGACCCCAGGAGGTGACGTTAGCGGGACCGGCCCGTAAGACAGAGCTCAGCCGCTGGATTTATCGACGCTGCAGGGACGGACCCGAGCACAGACGCCGTGCCCAATCTTCTCATGCTATAGTCCAAAAGATAAACAACCGGCGTACGGTTCCCGCGGGAGCGAGGCACCTGCCATGGGCCCCTACTTACCCACCGACGATTAGCCCATGCGAGAACAAGGCACCATGGACCACAGGAGGTGACGTCACGGGAATGGCTCGCAAGACAGAGCTCAGCCCTTGGGTTTAGCGACGCTGCAGGGACGGACCCGAGCACAGACGCCGTGCCAGTCCTTAATCGTGGGGCGGTCGCGGATGGGCTCACAAGGGCTCATGACCTTAGTGGCGGTGAGGGTGCCAACCATATAGATAGTGCGAAAGGAAGCAACCAGTTCTGATTCATGCACAAAAAGAGATGGCCGTGGGGATAAGCCCTCAACAGCTCGAGGATGATGCAGCCCGAGGGGCGCCCTCGATGGAATACCTGAGACATCACCTGGTACTTGCCGCTGAAGAGGATTCGAGGTAGCTGGAGATGCGAGCCGTGTGGGGTGCTCCTGAGGAGAGCCGCGCTCCCAAGGCCCAGGGGCTCCGGAGGCCCTCAACGGTCGTGGGGGTCCTGGTCCTGCTCCGTCAGGACCGCCTGCCATTGAGCCTCCTGAGGTCCCAAGGCCTATTATACGAAGTGCTGGTATGTGGCGACCGCGCTGTGGAGGCTAGAAGGGAAGGCCCTCCTCCAGCCGAGTGCCATCGGCTGGAAAAGGCCCTGGGTGGTAGCCCTGTTGAGGCTCGGGACGTCGATGCAGACGCGAAACTGGTTGCTTGGGTCTTGAGTAGGTGGGTAAGGTTTCTTGGTAGCTTGGTCGATGGGGTCCTGAGCCCCCAGCGTAATAAGACTCACGCTGGGCTCATGACGACGCACGGCGGGGCGCGCCCACGAGTGGTGCCCGGGCACCTCCCTCATGACCAGGTCCGGGGTCCCCCTGAGGGGAGCCCCCGAGCCCATCCTGAGAGGGGCGCCAGGCGCGCCTCCCTATACGAGGGTAGAGGGCGCCTCGTCAGCAGGTGCGGAGCTTGAGGTGGTGCCGTCGGGAGCCCCCAAGGCCTGAGGGTCGGGCAGCTGCTTCTTCTTGGGGGCGGTCATCAGGGCGAAGACGGCTTCGTCTCCGTCAGAGCTCTCGATCGCCGCAGTCTGGTAGGCGCGCTCCGGACAACGTACTGCTTCCTTCTCATCGCAGGCGATCGTGATGACTCCACCACTTCCAGGCATCTTGAGGACGTTGTAGCCGTGATGGGTCGCCGCCATAAACTTGGAGAGGGCTGGGTACCCTAGGATGGCGTTGTATGGGAGGTTGATGTTGGCGACGTCGAAGTCGATGAGCTCGGTGTGGTAGTTGTCGCGGTCGCCGAAGGTGACGGGGAGGCGTACCTGCCCCATCAGGAGGGTGGAGCCATCTGTGACCCCGTAAAATGGCTTGGTCGGGTGCCGCTGATCGTAGGGTACTTGAAGAGTCTCAAAGATCTAGATGGAGAGGACGTTGAGCCCTGCCCCATCGTCGATGCGGGTCTTGGTCACGCGGACATTGCTGATGGTCGGGGTATAGAGCATCGGGAGAGTGCCTGGCGCGGCGGTGCACCTAAGCTGATCCTTGGGGTTGAAGGCGATGATCTGCTTGGCCCACTTGAGGTTGCACGTGGCGTTAGGCCTGGGGAGCGCCGCGTTCACCTCACGAGCAAACCGCTTGAAGATGCGGTGAGAAGCCGAAGCGTGGGCTCCTCCCAGGATGCATGCGACCCTGCGTGGCTCTTGGAAGCACCCCGCTTTGTCTCCCTGGCGATCGTCTTCATTTCTTCTTGGTGGTGGTGGCAGCGGAGGCAGGCCCGCGTTGCCCTCAGGGCGACCCTCACGAGGCTGGTCACGCCAGGGGGCATCACAAGGCTGCTCCTGCCAGCGGTCTTCACGAGGCTGATCGCACCATCCATGACGCGAGTTCCTGGCGTCCCAGCGTCCTCCGCCACGGCCTCCTCCACGACCGTAGCCATGGTTGTCGCGCTCAGGGCGCTGCCTGACGCGCCCGCGGCGCATCACCCTGAGCTCTTGGCAGTTGTTGGTGTTATGGCTATGGACATCGTGGAAGACGCAGTACAGACAGTTGTCTCTTGGAGGGTCGTTGTAGCCGCAGCCGCGCTTCACTTCTAGCTCCACAGCCAGCACGGCAGGTCCCTTGCGCTTTACTTCCTTGGCCTTGGTCTTCTGGTCATCTGCGTCCGCCTCAGGTAGTTCCAGGAGGGAGAGGCGGCCTTCCTCTGCCCTGGCGCACTTTGCCGCGAGATTGAACATCTCGAGGGCTGTGCACAGGTCCTCGTGGATGGCGAGTTCCTCCTTCATCCTTGTCGCGGACACTGTCAGAGAACACCGAGATGATGGCCTCGTCGGAGACCATGGGGATCTTGAGGCGCACGATGTTTAAGTGTTGGATGTACTTCTGCAGGGTCTTCCCAGGCTGCTGCTTCACGCGGCGCAGGTCTGCTGCCGCTGGAGCTCTGTCGCGGGTACCTTGGAAGTTGGCGACGAAGCGCTCGCGAAGCTCCCCCAAGAAGAGATGGTTCCTGGAGGAAGGTTCAGGAGCCAGGAGCGCGCGCCGTCCTTGAGGGCCATGGGGAATCAATTCTCCATAACCTGCTCGGTGCCGTTCGCCGCCTCGATGCTGAGCTCGTACAACTGGAGGAACTCCGCCGGGTCGGCGGTGCCGTCGTGACGCGGAGGAAGATCCGGCTTGAACTTGCCGGGCCAGACGAGGCGCCGTAGCTCAGGAGCTAGGGCGCGACATCTAGCCACGCTCATGATTGCGGGCGCCCCATGCGCCTGCGGTGCTGGATCTTGGGGTGCGAGCGCCACCACCTCCTGTGGGGCACGGTTCTGGTGTTGCGGAGCAGGGAGCAAGCGCGCTTCTGCCTGGTGGCGCGGGACCACCTAGCAGCTCTCCTCGTCGCGTGTGGGGGCCCTGCGGGGCTGTTCGTGCCGTGGAGGTTCGCGCCTGAGCCCCTGGCCGGCGCCGCGCGGTCGAGGTGGAGGCGGAGCGCCGTGGTCTTCGTTCCCCGCCATGGGCAACGAAGGGCGAGAGGAATAGGTTTGTGCGAGCGCCTCCCCGGCGGCGTTGACGAGCTCGGTGATGAGGTGAAGCCACTCATCGTAGAGGTCGTCCGCCGGATGGTAGAGTAGGAGCTCCCGCGCCATCAGTAGCGCTGGCTGCTAGTAGACCAGCCCGCGGCGGACCAGCGAGGACGATGCCACGGCCGGCGAAGGCGACGGGGTCGCCGTGCGGCCTTCGCGCGGCACGGACAGTGGCAGCGACGAGTCCTGCTGCTCGTGGACGGCTGGGTCCGTGGCCGCGTTGGCGACCGGCGAGTTGGGGCGGAGTGGTGCGCCGTTACCCGCGGACGCCGTCGGAGCGACGTTAGCGGCGCGGCGGGCGGCGCGTGCTCGGCGAGTGTCCACCATGGCGGCGAAACAAGGTCGACGGAGAAGAGCAGAGCGAGGTCGTCGGAGAAGCGATATTTCGACACGCCCCCTACCTGGCGCGCCAAATGTCGGATTTCGGGCTCCGCAAAACCCTCAAGATTCGAACACAGGGGCGTGACGAAGATCTCTCCCACTACACGCCTACCTAGCGCCTCGCTCTTCTCCTGGTGGTGGAATGGGATGCAAGCAAGCATACAAGTAGAACACAATGGAGTTTCCCCAGGTTCAGGCCACCTTGCGGTGTAAAACCCTACTTCCTGCTTTGGTGGATTGGCCTCACGACGGCACGAGTATGAACAAGTACAGTGGTTTCCCGAGCTCAGGAGGCGAGCCCAAGAAGGATGAGGAGGTAGGTGTTCTTGCTCCTTCGCTTTGCTGAGTGCTAATGGGATCGTCTCCCAATCATTCGTCCTCCTCTATGATAGGAACCCTAGCTACTTATATAGACGGCCAGGGTCCTCTTCCCCTGAAATGTTTAGGCGGGAAGGGAATCCCACAACGGCCATTTGAGCGGGAACACAAGGACGCTCCTATCCTGACAAATGGTGGTCTTCGCCTGCAAAGAGGGCAGGTGGTGACGCGGTGGTGGGCTCGGCGATGACATCCTTCCTGCTGTCCTTGCGGTCTTCGGTCTTGTTGCACCAAAGGGGAAACCTCTGTCTCGCCCCTCGGGAACCTACGCCTGCGCGGTCTCCTTTGCACGAATATGGAAACTGCGCCCGCTGGCATCCGCTGGCATGGTTCGTCATGGCTTGCGTCACTGCCTCCTCCTGAGGCAGCCCTTGCCTTGAGATCTCCGCCCTCCCGAGGCAGCCTAGCTAAGGCCACTCCCAGGGAGAGGTCTTGGTCGCCCCTCCGGAGCAGCATAGGTGAGGCCGCTTCCTGAGGAGGTCTTGATCGTTCCCCTCGCGATGGCTGGCCCCCTCGCACGGGTCTTGAGCAGCTGGTCGATCAGCTGGGACCTACCGGGCCATACCAGGAACGCGACGTGGGCCGCAGACAGGCAAGTCTGGGTAACCTGGTTCCCAGTACGCCAACAATACATAGGACACTTCTATGACGATAATTGTGACAAAACCCGGTATCATCATAGATGTGGTGGGCTCCTACTTCTATTTCAAAAAATCATGAAAGAAAATGGGCTTTTCGTCCTGGGTGGGCCGGAGACACAGCTGCATGACATTCTTTGGGCCGTCCATAACGGAAAAAAACCGTGGTAGAAGCGAGGGGGAGCAAAATTTCAGGGAGGTCCCTGTTACGGTGGGAGCTCGGGGGCTGAGCGATGCGCATTTCTCTCGTACACGTACACGCGTGTGTGCGAGGCATTGGCTCTAACTGAACTCGAGCGAGGCGTTGGGCTCTAACTGAACCCGAGCGATTGCACTGCAGGCTACATGTTACTAAACCCGAGCGATCGATCGATGGCTGTTAACTGAACCCGATTGAGCGATTCCTTCGCTACTGCTGCTAACTGAAGCTGATCGATGCTGCCTCTAGGATGAACAGTGAGCGTTGCACGAGGGGGGGGGGGTGGATGAACAGTGAGCGGTGGCGTTGCCTCTGGATGAACAGGACCCCGTGGTGTGGTGGAGGGTTGGATGAACAGTAGACGATGGAGGGGTGCCCGGAGAGGGGTGGTTGAACAGGACCCCGTGGTGTGGAGGGCTGGATGAACAGTAGACGGTGCAGGGGTGCCCGTGGAGGGGTGGTTGAACAGCAGCCGATGGAGTAGCGCGCAGTGGAGGCTGGATGAACAGGAGCCCGTGGAGGCTGGAGGAGGTCGACGGTAGCCCGTGGAGGCAGGAGGACCTCGATGGTGGAGATGAACAGTATCCCGTGGAGTCCTGTTTTGCGGTACGCCACACCCCTCCCGATGAACAGGACCCCCGTTTCGACCGTAGGAGGTCCGTTTTGTCCGTTTTGTGATACGCCACACCCCTCCCGATCAACAGGACCCCCGTTTTGACCGTAAGAGGTCCGTTTTGTCCGTTTTGCGGTATGCTAGACCCCTCCCGATGAACAGGATCCCGTTTGGAACGTGGCCGGTCGAACAAAAGGCCGTTTCCTCCGTTCTGCGGTACGCTAGGCCTTGTTTCCATCGCCTATTTCGTCCAAGCCGTCCCGATGAACACGACCACGCATTCCGTTCCGACCCAGCCGGTTGGCTCCCACGCGTTCCGGTGTTCGTTGCCTCCCCATGAACATGACGCATTCCGTTGCCTCCCCATGAACACGACGCATTCCGTTGCCTCCCCATGAACACGACGACGATGTTGTTTGTCCGTTCCGACCCAGCCATGTACACGAGCCCTCACCGTACGTATGCGCGAGTAGGCGTTCGAGACCCTGCCCGTATGTACACATACGTGGCCGTATTTTCTTTCATGCACCCTGGCCGCTGGACGTACGTGTACATGCTATGTCCGCGCCTCTACTACGACACGTGCACGCCTCTACATCCACTAGTATATATGTATGTACACGTTCGTGACCAGAATGACAACGCTACGTACTCTTCGACCAGGTGGGTCCCAACTGTCAAGCACTTCCTTGCGTGCGAAGATGTAGATGGTGGGTCCCAGCAGTTAGGGGGGAAACTTTTTTTCGCGAAATACGGTGGCCCGTCCAGTGCGTCCCCGCTGTCAGGTGGAGGAATAATTATTTTGCACGTAATAAGGAGGCACTTCCTTGCTGCAGCCGTGGACCCAGCTGTCTGCCTCTCCACGTATAGTCCACGTCCGATGGAAGCCGTTCCTTGACCACGTTGATCACGCCGCGCCGAGAGCACCAGGGCGGTGGGTGACGGCGAGGCCTAGGAAGGGGACGACGCGGAGCCGGGGAAGACGCGGCAGTGGATGCCCACGCGTAGAGCAGTACGAGGGTTCACTGGTTCGCTGCGGTGTGAGGCTGCCGTCGCCGCTGAATAACAAGGGGTGTGGGTGAGTAGAGGGATGGCCTGGCCAGTGGTGGGAGTAGTAGGGGCGGTGAGGCCTCCGCCGCATCGCAGCCGGCCACGGGAGGCAGGAGCACGAGGAACGACCGGCGCTGGTTTGGGCGGATGGAGCAAGCAGACCAGAGGTTGAAGAAGCACTACGGCCGTTGGATGGACGTCGTACGGTCACTGGAGCTAGAATCGTGCATATTGACTAAGTTCACAAAGCCCTCCGTCCCCGTCAACTTAGTAGGCCCACAAGTCAGCCTGCCACTATACGGGGTCCCAGCTAACAGGGGGAGTATTCATTTTTGTGCGTAATAAGGCGGCACTTCCTTGCGTGCGAGAATATAGCTGGTGGGTCCGAGATGTCAGCGGCGGTAACGTTTTTTCGCGAAATACAGAGGCCCTTTTGGTGGGTCCCTGATGTCAGGTGGAGGAATCATTATTTTGCGCGTAATAAGGAGGCATTTCCTTGCGTGCGGCCGTGGACCCAGATGTCGGCCTCTCCACGTACAATCCACTTCAGATGCATGTCGGTCGTTGACCACGTTGACCAGGCCGCGCCGAGAGCACCAGGGCGGTGGACGACGGTGAGGCCTAGGAAGGGAATGACATGGAGGCAGGGAAGACTCGGCAGTTGTTTCCCACGTGGAGGGGAGTACGATTGTACGAGGGTTTATTGGTTCGTCTGCCATCGCCGGAGAATAACAAGAGGTGTGGGTGAGTAGAGGGATGCCTAGGCCAGCGATGGGAGTACGGTGGGGCGGTGAGGCCTGTGCGGCAGCAGAGCCGGCCGTGGGGAGGAGGTAGCAGGCAGTCCCGCTGGCGCTTGTTTGAGCGGCTGGAGCAGGAAGAGCAGAGATTGAAGAAGCACGACGGCCGTTGGATCGCCATCCAACAGTCACTGCTGTGCGTCAACCTTTTTTTTAGGAAAACCTCAAATATGTGGAAAACACATACAACCCATCTGCCATTATTTCTAATAATTTACAGCTCATTTGCTAATTATTAAGGTTTTTTTGAGCCCATATTCTTTTTGTTAGCATTACAGCCCATATTGTGGCCACAGTTAAAAAATTATACAAAATTTTGCATAGTTCGGTGCGGTCCGAACTGTTTTTAATCCCGAAATTTCGACTTACATTCAAACTGATTTTAAAAATAAATGTATATCAATATAAAATCCAACAAATTCTCCACGCATAAAAATTAATGTAATTTTAAATCTCGAAATGAAAAAAAGATATTTGAAACTAATTGCCGGTTTGATGTGTTTTAAAAATGTACAACCCATTTCTCATTACTGATGGGCCATTTTCTCGGCCAGCCGAATGAAAGCTCTCCTCGTCTTGAAAGATTTGCAGCCCAACAGGCCTGACAAAGCGACTTGGCAAATCACAAAAAAACTGGGTTGTGGCCATGGACCCAGCTGTCAGCCTCTCCACGTATAGTACTCTTCCGATGGAATGTCATTGACCATGTTGACCACGCAGCACCGACAGCACCAAGGCAGTGGACGACGGTGAGGCCTAGGAAGGGGGCGACGTGGAGCCGGGGAAGACGCGACAGTGGATGCCCACGCGGAGAGGAGTACGAGGGTTCACTGGTTCGGCTGTGGTGTGAGGCTGTCGTCGCCGCAGGGCCTGGCTAGCGGTGGGAGTAGTAGGGGGCGATGAGGACTGAACGGCAGCACAACCGGCCACTGGAGGCAGGAGTAGGCGGTCTCCCGGGCGCTAGTTTGGGCGGCTGGTGCAAGAAGAGGATTGAAGAAGCAGCAGGACCGTTCGATTCAAATCCAACGGTTACTGCTGCTAGAATCGTTTGTTGACTAAGTTGACCAGCCCTGCATACGCGTCAACTTAGTAGGCCCACAGGTCAGCCTCCCAACCGGTGCGCCCCAGATGTCAGTGGGAGGAATCATTTTTTTACGTAATAAGGAGGCAGTTGATTGCGTGCGGCTAGGCCAGCGGAGGGAGTAGGGTGAGCCGGGGAAGCCTGCGCGGCATCACAGCGGGCCATAAGAGGAGGGAGCAGGCAGTCCCGCCGACGCTAGTTTAGGCGGCTGGAGCAGGAAGATCAGAGATTGAAGAAGCACGTCAGACGTTGGATGGACATCCAACACTCACTGTTGCTAGAATCGTGTGTTCACTAACAAAGCCTTGCATAAACAAGTCAGCCTCGAAATTTGTGGCGTGTACAGCCCATTTGCTATTATTTTTATAATTTTTACTCATTTTCTAATTCATATGGAATTTATTGCAGCCCGTTTTCCATTTTTGGAATTGCTGGCCATTTTCTGGTTAGTACCAGGGTCAAAAAATTAACTAAATATGCGGGAAATTTTGAAAATTCGCAAATTTTTGCTGGGGAAATAAATATTCTTAATCCAAAAATTAATAGCCATACTAAAACAAATTTAAAAATAAATTAGTACTATGTCATGTTAAATCCTATGAAATACGTATAAGATATCAGTGAAGAACAAAAACAAAAAAAGAAACTTATATCCCATTTGCTATAATTTTTTTGGAATTTTCAACCCCTTTTGATATTACTTTTAACAGACATTGACCATACTCTTAAGCTAGACCGGAATGCATCCCTCCTTGTCTTGAAAGATTTGTAGCCCAGTAATTTGGACAAAAAATAGGCCTAGCTTGGGTATTCTTCAAAATGAAATACTGGGGTACCTATTTTCCCAAAGAACTAGTGCATGAGCATTTAGCTTTCTTTATTTATTTATTTACTTATTTATGTTTAGGGGACCATGAGTATGTACTTGGGCCCGATTCATGTGAGAGCCTCCCTTCCAGTTAATTATGGGCTTCTCTATTGGGCCTTCATCAGTGGGTTGCATGTTATCAACAAGTGGAAAATGTGTTCCATACAAAAAATAGTATGCGCTACGTACGGTACGGGGCACTAAAGGATCGAACTATGCAACGACTTCCAAAACATTGTGTTTGTCATTCTAACAACACATTTATTCAACCAACAGACGAAATATACTACTGATTGTACATTGAAAACAGCAGCAGCAGCAACCAGGGCTCGGGGTGCAACAAAAGTAGTAAGCAGGCCAGAAGAGTGAAGACGCAGCTCTCTCTTCAAAAACAAACACCAGCCATCATTACAAAAGCGCTACTAGAAAAGAACAAGTGTATGCATCAAACGAAATAAAGATCCTACTACACCAAGTGTACGCATCTAACTAACTGGCTCAGTTACACGTTACTATTTATTAAGCTGTGGAGATTGGCTGACGGCTTGAACCAGATGGGTGCCTGACGGGGGAAACTCCAGCCAGCAGGTCGAAGTCTGATACTTGCGACCCTCTCTCCTACTTTGGGTTGTAGAGCATGGCGGCACATATCAGGGTATGGTGTATGCAGAGACGCATGGTACGCTGTGTACACACAATTTTGCCTGATGAACGAAACCGCGCTGCCATCATGATCCTTGCCGTTGGTTATCTCCTGGTTAAACTGATAATTCAGTCTGACAAATAGAGAGCGTGTGCCAAGGGTACTTATCAGCCTCCAGTCAAAAATTCCTGAAGGCCCAGAGAAGCTAGGATCCTGCTCAAAGACCTTGCTGTGACTGTGATTGTATTCCGTGAAACAACACGTCCGGTACGTGCGAACGATCATCAATCTTTCGCCGCCGTCTGATAGAGCCAGGAACCACCTGCAACTGCCATGCCGCTTTTTTTTGAAAGGTTCTGGGATTAGGAAGGGTAGGGACACCAGGCGGCCTACAACATCATATCAAGTTGGAGTCAAACAAAAAAGGGCTCTTGATTTAGTCAATTTTAAGAACAGCATGTTATGGGCATGAATATTTTTTCAGCAAATGTTGACAGTAATATAAGCAAGCCATCGTGATATCATAGGAAAGTAACATACTGCTGTAATAGCCGTTTATAGCGATGACTCGAGTAGGCCAGCAATATGTCTAGCCATAGAAGGAGTCGACAGCGTAAATGAAGCTCTTGTGTTCAATGGCATCAGAGAACCATGGAGGATGTATGATCCTGCGATGGATGTGTAGATTTATCCACTTACCATAGTGACCTGTCAGATAGGTGAGACCGCGGTTGAAGAACGCAATTAGCCTGAAGTCTTTATAATTCGCAGATCTTGTGGGCACTTGACAGGTTACAACCTTGAGAAAATCAAACTTGGTATCATGTTGGCTACTGTAAGATTCCGAGTATTCTGGGCTGCGGTACCAAAGCAGTGAAGTGTTAATCGAAGGAATGTGGATCAATCACCGGGTGTAGACCTCCACGAGCATCCAGCTGCCGCGACCATCGACGAGCACCATCCAAGACGTGTTCATGCCGACCCAGTACATACCGTTAATGTAGTTGAGGCTGACGGGGATCAGATCGCAGTCAAGGGGGTTGATGCTCGCCACCCTACAATTGTTATGCTGCGTGACAGACCGTTTCTGAAGATCAGGCGGCATCACAAGCAAGGAGCTGGCATAAAAAGCTCTGGCCTGAGTTCTTTGAGTAAACCGTACAGCCCCGACGAGCACGCGGCGAGCGGCATGGTACTGAGATTGTCCACACGTGAAACAATGAGCTTGATTACCTCTATGGGGAGCGAATTCCAGCCACTCTTTCTGCGGATGCTGCTTGGTTCTGCCATTGTTAGTGCTTGGGTTTCGGACGAGGGGGGAGGCCGCTTAGCGGGGATGGAAGAGCGGACAAATATGGAGAAGCGAATATGTGCTGCGAGAAGTGGACAGGTGATGATGACTACATCATGCCGCTTGACTTACGAGACACATACCAGCAGCATAGGGTCATATCGAAGTCAGACAACTTGCTTGAGTGATCATAGTACTGGTACTCCCTACAGTACCTGCTACTATGCCCTAACTTGCTTGAGTAGAGTAGTAGTGGAGTAGGACTCTTCTATACTACTAGCATCGAAGGAGTAGTATGTTCTAATCTAAAATAGTTACAAACTTCAATGCCCGAGAGTGGAATGACTACGAACTACCATCGGTGCTAACTCCAATCCTGAAAGTCATGGATTTGTTTCTTTATAACTTTCTGTACGAATCTGTGGCCAGCTTGCAAGTCATGTACACTGTACTGATAGTGGAACCCACAGAGTACTTAGAATACAAGATTGTCAGGACCGGTTTTTCGGGATATTAATTTCCCAGAAAATGGCCCTTGTGCTCACCAGCCCCAGGATTACTGTTAGCTGATGAGGCACCAACTTGATACAGAAACTCCGTGCAAAGTACAGAGTTTGAAGTATAAGGCCATTCTGGCCTATGAATACAACAGATGGTTTCTAGTGGTTGATGGCGGAAGCGGTTTGAGGTTCATCAGTGGCCATGGGACTCCATTTCCCACAAGAACAGCTGACTAGGATAACTCCTATCTTCGCGAGGCTGCTATCACCATTGCGTATGTTCCGGGGCGATCATCGCAACGCTCCTCTCCAGGCAAGAAATCTGGCCAAGACAATAGCGAGGGACAAGCCAGTGAGTACTTTGAATGTACTCGCAAACATCATGAACACGAGTATAATATAGCAAAAGACAAACATGCTCTGAAATTCTCTACGATCACAACGTCAGTCAGAAATAAAAATCATGATGCATGCAAGCAGGTTATTCATGTCAAACATGACTATGCAATCAGAGAGTAGAAATAGAATGCACCGATCGGGTGTCTGAAGCCACGCCTCGAAAGGATAGTAATATAAAGCATGCCACAGTCGAGCGTCTGAGCAACACCACATAAATAGCTTATAAGTAAATTAAATAACAAGCATGCCACAGTCGGGCGTCTGAGCGACACCACATAAAGGGCTTATAAGTAAAAATTAAATGACAAACATGCCACAGTCGGGCGTCTGAACGACCCCGCATAAAGGGCTTATAACTAAACTAAACTACAAGCATGCCACAGTCGGACGTCTGAGCGACACCACATAAAGGGCTTATATAAGAATAATCATGGTGAATATCCAGGAGGTAGAACCATCCCAGGGATACTCATTAATTCAAATAATACATATGGTTAGTCCATAATCATAATCATCATATGTCTCAGGTCATAATCAATGTTCTGGTTTAGCAGTTTCTCCTTCGAAGACCGACACTTGACCCATCCCAGACTGTAGTCCTTAACCATGGACATGGCTATTCGAATAGATATAATCTCTGTAGAGGGTGTACTCTTTACCCACGAGCAAATGATTTCTTTAGTCCATTGGGACTAATTCCGTCTATGGTCTTTTGATTGAAAACACACCTGACCGCACACACCAGCCTAACTCACCGGTGTCTGGAATCACCCTTGACACCTGTTAAGCAAAACTCTAAGTGGGGAGGCTACAACCTCGGCTAGCATTGGATCACAAAATTTATACCACGCGCAAACTAGAGGAGCTACCCCTTCGGCTACAACCGAAAACACCCATGCCCCCGGACTAGGTGGCATGCCTACCGGATGCCTCCGGTATCTTCCACCATGGCCTCTCTGTACGGTGTGTGCTAGGAAAGGGGTTGACAACTTATTGAACCGTATCCTACCAATGGCAGGGACCAGTGGTAGCACGAAACAAGTATGGGGGTTACCGGAACAAGACTCGATCTATGGTCGACTCAGGATGTTTAAGTATTCCCTGCACAGTTAACATGACAAATATGTTTCAACCAACAGACACAATCACCACTCATCATACCTCACTATGCCATACCGGACACAACCGTCTCGACGAAGACCGGAGACAAGCTCGTGTCTACCCAAGACAGGGACTTTCTTGGCTTCCCTCTGATAGGCACGAAAAGCATACGAGGGTAATAACTATCAACATATCAAAATTTCCATAGCACGGGGTCATCAATATGCACTTATGAGTAGGGTCATATCATCACATAAAGTAACGAAAACTCCGAGACAAGGTGGTGTGGTAACTGTATCGAACAACACACGATAATATTATGCGAGGGTTCAAAAAATGCTTGCCTTCAAGTTGTGGAGAGGCAGGGTGCATTCCAAAACTTTTGAAAGTTTCTTCCTTCTTCAAAAATCCTATTTAAGAAAATTTAAAATCAACACATAGTTTTAAAACAGTACAAAAAAGTTGTTTGGAAAATTTTCAAATAAATATGACAATAAACTAGACCAAATTTGAGGAACAACAGAAAAAGAATCAAGTCATTTGGACTTATATTTAAAAAGTTATAGCCGGTCAAAGTTTAGTCAAAAATCTGTTTATAATAAAAAAATCAGAAAAGAAAACGTTTTGGGGGCCTTACGCTTCTCCCTTAGCGAAGGCGTATTTTGTGAAATGCTTCTCCACTTAAAACAACACGGGCCGGCTCGGGGTCACTGACAGTGGGTCCCCTGGGCCCACTGGTCAGGTTTGACCAGTCTCCTGCGCTCTTCTTTCTCCCCTGGCCGAGGCGAGGCGGGGCTCCAACGATCGCCGTCATCGAACGGCGACTCCCCGTGGGGTTCTGAGGGCGGGGATGGATCTGCCAGCCTGGGGCGGTCCTCTCGGTACTTGCTGGGTTGGCAGGGATGGTGGGAGTCGCCGGCGGCGAGCTCCACGGCAGGGATGGCTTCGGGTGGATTTGGGGGTTGGGGCTATGGTGGTTCCCGATGGCGTTTGAGGGGCTGAGTGGCTCCGCAAGGTTAAGGGAAGTCATATGGTGACGCTGGAAGGACTAGGGGGCTCTGGCTACGGCGAATTTAGCCGAGGGACGGCGATAGCCGAAGTTGCTGGAGGCGGGGAAGACGGCGGTTTCAGAAGCATTTGAGCGGCGGGGGGGGGGGGGTGCACTCTACGGCTTGCCTGAGGATGCTCGAGCAAGGTCTAGGGCCATTTGTAGTCGGGGAAGGTCGGTTCCGCCGCTGCTGGGGATAAGATCGCCGGCCGACCACCTCTGTTGCGGCAGGGCGACGTGGCGATGGCCGGAGCAGGGTTGGTGCTAGCGGACGGGCTTGGAGATAAGGACGGCCTGTTCACGAGGGCAGCTGGCGAGGAGTTGTGGATCGGCCGGTGCCGTCCATGGGAGAGGTGTACTGTGGACGCCGGCGTGCCGCGAAGAGGGCCCTAACAGCGACGCTGTAGGGCGCCATGGCGGTTTGGAGTGTTCTGGCGAGTGGTCGAGGGCGGGGGGTGGCTCTGCAGGCGGGCAAAGGCCAGGGCGCGGGGTAGCGAACGCGGCAGCTCGGTTGCACGCGCGCGTGCAAAATGTGCACTCTAGGCGCGCCCAGAGCACGCACGCGTCATGCTCGACAGAATGCAAGGGTGTCCTGGAGTGCTTGAGCGAGGCTGGCAATTAACAGGACTAGGTTAGAGTTTGCAAGGAGATTAATTGACATGGTGGTTAGGTCAGGGGATCAAGTTCACAATGTAAACTAAAAGTCATGCCAAAACGGGCCATGCACACAAAGTGTTTTCCAGAATGCCAAGGGCATCTAGGTAACTCTTGGGGTGGCCAAATTTTCCAGATCAGGGCCTCTTTAGGTTTAGAAGATGGTGGCAATGTTGGTTTGGCAAAAAAGAAACTTGTTAGTGCAAGTTTTTGAGAAAATCAAATCTGGACAGAAAGAAAAGGGCATTATTGCATGTACTAAAAATATTCCAATGGACCCAATCTCCTCGACTTAAGGGTTTGGTAGGGTGTACTACAAGTAGGAGAAAGCTCATGGTCACTAGAGCAAGAATAATTAGGGATGCAGTAGAAAACACCTAACTGGGCCAAAGAGCAAAAGAGGATGATTTGCTCAAAATTTTCAAAGAACATCAGTGGGTTAATGCATAAAATTGAATAATATACTACTACTAACATCCCTTAATTTTGGCGGAGGCTTGAAAGAAATATTTAACTAGGTTGTAGTGCAATTTTATGAACTGGACCAGTTTTGAAAACTTGGGGTAGAGCTCAAAATATCCAATGAATAAGAGATATTTTTGCATCAAAGTGATTTAAAACATCACATGGCATCCCCAAATTTTGATGAGAATTTTAAAGGATTTTCTGAAAGGGTTGTAGTGCAAATGAGGCTGTGTCACTTATGAAAAACCATTTTAAGGGAAATAAAGTTCAGGAAAGAATAATTTTAGAAATAATTCCACTGATCAAAAGAAATGGTCTTGGGAAGATAAACAAGTCCAATAACATATTTGGAAAGTTTTCACTTGGGGTAAAAACTCTATAATATCAAAGAAAGGAGTGGTTCTGAAATCAAAGAAAATCCAGAAAAATGAAAGATTTAATTTCCTGGCAAAAATTTTAATAAACAAAACATGTTTAAATTTTTGGGGTGTTACAAAGATTAAGGATGCAATTAACTTTTTATAGAGGGAGAATCATACACGCAATTAACTCAAATGGATTGGACGTGAATATACTATTCTCCAACGGCAACCGACAAATTTCCTCCCGCGGGCTGGAGTAGGTTTCTCCGTTTGCATGCGGGTTTAACAGAGGGGTTTGATGGAGGCGAGGAGCGTGTTCAGCTGGGCGTGCAGTGGATGGCGCAGTACTATTCGATTTGACAACTACAACTAGTATATTATAAAAAATAAAGAAGAATAGTAGAGATAGAGATAATAATAGAGACTAGGGAGGAGAACCATCTACTGCTTCGTGGGCTACTCATGCGCTCCATTCGGCGGCCGCAACGTCCCCTACAGCCACTCTCCCGCGCTCTGTTCGGCGGGCGCTATTGAAATTTGGGGAGCGCACTCTCGCGACTGCTAGCAGCGACGACTTCACCGACGACGACTTCTTCCCCGACCTCGGCAACCTCTTCCTCAACGACATGGGCGACAAACACAACGCCAATGGTGCTGCTCCCGTTGCACCGTATGTGTTTATGTCCTTCCTGTTCGAAATCATGGAAGAATTCATGTTTCTAGTCTGTGTCCTAGATTTGATCTGTTTATCTAATATGCTACTCCACATGATTAGTTTAATCTCTATTATAGCCGTCATGATTTATTTTGTGCTTATTCGGGCTAAATCTCGTAGTAACTTGCTCAGATATTCAACTCGCGGAACGTCCCCTACAGCCACTCCCGTTTCATGGACGGCCTGGTCGATGCCTCCAAGGAGCCCTTCGTCTACTGCTATGAGTGCCCGGTGCCGTTTTGGGGCTCACCGGCGGACATAGTGCATCACCTGACACTGGCGTGCGGCAATCACTACTGGCCCTTGGCGAAGAACATCAAGTATGAGACGTGCTACCTGTTCACCATGTCGGATTCGCTGGAGGATCAGCATCGCCTGCTAGTCTCGGAGGAGGAAGACAGCGTCTTCCTCTTGATCATGGCCACCGGCGAGGCCCGCGCAGGCCGCTGATGTCTACTATACAACCTTCTTCTTGTAGACGTTGTTGGGCCTGCAAGTGCACATGTTTGTAGGACAGTAGCAAATTTCCCTCAAGTGGATGACCTAAGGTTTATCAATCTGTGGGAGGCGTAGGATGAAGATGGTCTCTCTCAAGCAACACTGCAACCAAATAGCAAAGAGTCTCTTGTGTCCCCAACACACCCAATACAATGGTAAATTGTATAGGTGCACTAGTTCGGTGAAGAGATGATGATACAAGTGCAATATGGATGGTAGATATGGGTTTTTGTAAACTGAAAATATAAAAACAGCAAGGTACCAAGCGGTAAAAGTGAGCACAAACGGTATTGCAATGATAGGAAACAAGGCCTAGGGTTCATACTTTCACTAGTGCAAGTTCTCTCAACAATAATAACATAGTTGGATCATATAACTATCCCTCAACATGCAACAAAGAGTCACTCCCAAGCCACTAATAGTGGTGAACAAACGAAGAGACTATGGTAGGGTATGAGACCACCTCAAAGTTATTCTTTCCAATCAATACATTGGGCTATTCCTATAAGTGTCACAAACAGCCCTAGAGTTCATACTAGAATAACACCTTAAGATAAAAATCAACCAAAACCCTAATGTCACCTAGATACTCCAATGTCACCTCAAGTATCCATGGGCATGATTATACGATATGCATCACACAATCTCAGATTCATCTATTCAATCCAACACAAAGTACTTCAAAGAGTGCCCAAAGTTTCTACCGGAGAATCACGACGAAAACGTGTGCCAACCCCGATGCATAGGTTCATGGGCGGAACCCGCAAGTTGATCACCAAAACATACATCAAGTGGCACGTGATATCCAATTGTCACCATAGATACGCACGACAAGACATACATCAAGTGTTCTCAAATCTTTAAAGACTCAATCCGATAAGATAACTTCAAAGGGAAAACTCAATCCGTTACAAGAGAGAAGAGGGGGAGAAGAAACATAAGATCCAACTATAATAGCAAAGCTCGCGATACATCAAGATCGTGCCAAATCAAGAACACGAGAGAGAGAGAGATCAAACACATAGCTACTGGTACATACCCTCTGCCCCGAGGGTGAACTACTCCCTCCTCGTCATGGAGAGCGCTGGGATGATGAAGAAGACCATCGGTGAGGGTTCCCCCCCTCCGGCAGGGTGCCGGAACAGGGTCCCGATTAGGTTTTTCGTGGCTACAGAGGCTTGCGGCGGCGGAACTCCTGATCTAATCTCCGTTCTGGAAGTTTTAGGATACGTAGGTATATATGGGTGCAAGGGGTACGTCGGTGGAGCTGCGTTGGCCCCACGAGTCAGGGGAGCGCGCCCTAGGGGGGTGGGCGGGCCCCCTATCCTTGTGGCCAGCTCCCGTATCTTCTGACGTATAGTCCAAGTCTATCAGGTAGGTTTCCTTCCAAAAATAATTTCTCTAGTTGATTTCGTTCCGTTTTGACTCCGTCTGATATTCCTTTTCCTGGAAACACTGAAATAGGCATAAAATAGCAAATCTGGGTTGGGCCTCCGATTAATAGGTTAGTCCATAAAATAATATAAAAGTGGATAACAAAGCCCAATATTGCCCAAAATAGTAGATAATATAGCATGGAGCAATCAAAAATAATAGATACGTTGGAGACGTATCAAGCATCCCCAAGCTTAATTCCTGCTCGTCCTCGAGTAGGTAAATGATAAAAAAAGATAATTTTTTATGTGGAATGATAGTTGGCATAATTTCAATGCAATTCTTCTTACTTGTGATATAAATATTCAGATCCGAAAGATTCAAAACAAAAGTTCATACTGACATAAAAATAATAATACTTCAAGCATACTAACTAAGCAATTATGTCATCTCTAAATAACATGGACAAAGAAAGTTCATCCCTACATAATCATATAGTTTAGTCATGCTCCATTTTCGTCACACAAGAATGCTCTCATCATCCACAACCCCGATGACAAGCCAAGCAATTGTTTCATACTTTAATAATCTCAAACTCATAAACCTTCACGCAATACATGAGAGCGAACCATGGATATAGCACTATGGGTGGAATAGAATATGATGATGGGGGTTATGTGGAGAAGACAAAAAAAGAGAAAGTCTCACATCAACGAGGATAATCAACGGGCTATGGAGAGGCCCATCAATTGATGTTAATGCGAGGAGTAGGGATTGCCATGCAACGGATGCACTAGAGCTATAAATGTATGAAAGCTCAACAAAAGAAACTAGTGGGTGTGCATCCAACTTGCTTGCTCACGAAGACCTAGGGCACTTGAGGAGGCCCATCGTTGCAATATACAAGCCAAGTTCCCACTAGTATATGAAAATGACGAAACAAGAGACTCTCTATCATGAAGACCATGGTGCTACTTTGAAGCACAATATAGGAGACTCGCTATATGAAGAACATGGTGCTAGTTTGAAGCACAAGTGTCGTAAAAGGATAGTAGCATTTCCCCTTTTATTTTCTTTTTTTTCTTTTTTTGGGCCTTCTATTCTTTTGTCCTTTCTCTTTTTTGGGGGACAATGCTCTATTGAATGATGATCATCACACTTCTATGTATTTACAACTCAATGATTACAACTCGACACTAGAACAAAGTATGACTCTATATGAATGCCTCCGGTGGTGTACCGGGATATGCAATGAATCAAGAGTGACAAGTATGAAAAAATTATGAACGGTGGCTTTGCCACAAATACTATGTCAACTACATGATCATGCTAGCAATATGACAATGATGAATGTGTCATGAAGAACGGTATGGTGGAAAGTTGCATGGCAATATATCTCGGAATGGCTGTGGAAATGCCATAATAGGTAGGTATGGTGGATGTTTTGAGGAAGATATAAGGAGGTTTATGTGTGGAAGGGCGTATCATATCACGGGGTTTGGATGCACCGGCGAAGTTTGCACCAACTCTCAATGTGAGAAAAGGGAAATGCATGGTACCGTAGAGGCTAGCAATGATGGAAGGGTGAGAGTGCGTATAATCCATGGACTCAACATTAGTCATAAAGAACTCATATACTTATTGCAAAAATCTACAAGACATCAAAAACCAAAGCACTACGTGCTTGCTCCTAGGGGGATAGATTGGTAAGAAAAGACCATCGCTCGTCCCCGACCGCCACTCATAAGGAGGACAATCAAATAACACCTCATGTTTCAAATTTGTTACATAACGTTTACCATACGTGCATGCTACGAGACTTGCAAACTTCAACACAAGAATTTCTCAAATTCACAACTACTCAACTAGCACAACTTTGATATCACTACCTCCATATCTCAAAACAATCATCAATCATCAAACTTCTCTTAGTATTCAACACACTCATAAGAATTCTTACAAATCTTTTATGCTTAGCATATTAGGATTTTAAGAAAATTACCATGCTATTTAAGACTCTCAAAATAATATAAGTGAAGCGTGATAGTTCATCTATTTCTTCAAAATAAAACTACCACTATGCTCTAAAAGATATAAGTGAAGCACTAGAGCAAACAACAAATTGCTCCGAAAGATATAAGTGAAGATTAATGAGTAGTTGAATAATTATGCAACTATGTGAAGACTCTCTAACATTTAAGGATTTAAGATCTTGATAATTTATTCAAACATCAAGCAAGGCTAAATAAAATAAAATGACGCTCCAAGCAAAACACATATCATGTGGTGAATAAAAATATAGCTCCAAGTAAAGTTACCGATGAACAAAGACGAAAGAGGGGATGCCTTCCGGGGCATCCCCAAGCTTAGACACTTGGTTTTCCTTGAATATTACCTTGGGTGCCTTGGGAATACCCAAGTTTAGGCTCTTGCCACTCCTTATTCCGTAGTCCATCGAATCTTTACCCAAAACTTGAAAACTTCACAACACAAAACATAACAGAAAACTCGTGAGCTCCGTTAGCGAAAGAAAAGAAAACACCACTTCAAGGTACTGTAATGAACTCATTCTTTATTTATATTGGTGTTAAACCTACTGTATTTCAACTTCTCTATGGTTTATAAACTATTTTACTAGCCATATATTCATCAAAATAAGAAAACAACACACGAAAAACAGAATCTGTCAAAAACAGAACAGTCTGTAGTAATCTGTAACTAACGCAAAATTCTGGAACTCCAAAAATTCTAAACTAAATTGGTGGACCTGAGTATTTTGTCTAGTAATAATCTGCAAAAATAATCAACTAAATATCACTCTCCAGTAAAAAGTTCTAGCTAATCTGGTGAGCGCTAAAGTTTCTGTTTTTTACAGCATGATCATAAAGACTTCACCCAAGTCTTCCCAAAGGTTCTACTTGGCACAAACACTAATTAAAACATAAAACCACATCTAAACAGAATCTAGATGGATTATTTATTCCTAAACAGAACCAAAAATCAAGAAACTAAAATAAAATTGGGTTGCCTCCCAATAAGCGCTATCGTTTCACGTCACTAGCTAGGCATGATGATTTCAACGATGCTCGCATAAAAGATAAGAATTGAAATATAAAGAGAGCATCATGAAGAATGTGACTAGCACATTTAAGTCTAACCCACTTCCTATGCATAGGTATTTTGTGAGCGAACAACTTATGGGAACAAGAATCTACTAGCATAGGAAGGCAAAACAAGCATAACTTCAAAATTTTAAGCACATACAGAGGAAACTTGATATTATTGCAATTCCTACAAGCATATGTTCCTCCCTCATAATAATTTTCAGTAGCATCATGAATGAATTCAACAATATAACCAACACCTAAATCATTCTTTTCATGATCTACTAGCATAGAAATTTTATTACTCTCCAGATAAGCAAAATTCTTCTCATTCGGAATAGTGGGAGTATCATAAGAGACTTGAATACTATAAATTGTTTCCACATTAAAAGAGTAATGTTCAGATAAAGGGTACTCATAACCATGACAAGTTTTATAAATATAATCATCACTACTCTTTATAGCATATGTTTTATCACAATAATCATCATAAGTAGCAACTTTGTTCTCATCATAATCGATTGAAACCTCATCCGAAATAGTGGATACATCACTAAATAAAGTCATGACCTCTCCAAATCCAATTTCATAAATATTATAAGATTCAACATCCTCCAATATTGTGGGATCACTACTTCCTAAAGTTGACACTCTTCGAAACCCACTTTCATCAATATAATCATCATAGGTAGAAGGCATGCTATCATCATAACTACTTTGCATATCAAAACTTGAGAGGCTAAAAATATCATCACTATTAAGCACAGCATCCCCAAGCTTGGGACAAACATTAATTGCAGCAAATATATTCTCAAATATGTCATCCTCATCAAACATAGCTTACCCAAGCTTGGGACTTTTCATATCATAGGCATAATCACTCTCATCATTAATAGTATGGATAGAACCAATAGTATTGCAAATATTATATTGTTCCAAGCAAGTGCCAAAAAGATTTTCAAGATCAAAAGAAGTATCATTATCTTCCCAATCATAATCATCACAACAAGCAATAGGCATAACGAGATCATCATCAAGTGTATCATTTTCATGAGGCACAACAATAATAGGAGCAACTTTATTTGGGAGAGATACCTTTTTACCTATCTTCCTTTTTCTTTTCTTCTTCTTCACCACATCATGTGTGGTTTCAATCCTCCTTTCAGAGCTCCTTATTAATGAGGTTGGTTGAATAGAAGGCTCCTCCTCATTACCTGATTCATCATAAGAAATAATAGGAGGTTATTGGGAAGTCTCTTCCCTTTCAATAGCATTCTCTTCATCTTCTATTTGTTTTCTTTTCCTTATGTAATTGGCAATACAAGGATTTTCAATACAATTCACCGCACAATATATATAAATCTTCTCTAGATCAATATCGAGCAATTTCTCAAGGTTATATTCTGGAATATGCTTAGTTTGACGTTTCATTTCTTCATAACCCAAAAGCAAACTAATTTCATTATAATGTGCAAGGGAAATCAAGTCATCACAATTTTTGGACACGATTCGGTCATGAAACAATATGCATTTGATATTTAAATGACCATGCTCATTGCAAAGTTCACAAGTACGATAAAGATATTTTAAATTTTCAGCAGTCACATCAAGACTTTCTTGCAACAATTTAGTTTCTAAATACTTATGCCTCTTCCAATATCTATCTTCCCTATTTGGTGTGTACTTGCAAACCCAATGCACTCCACAAAATTGACATGTTTATAGGAGGCATTTTCATCATAACTAGTGCAATCATCATTATTACTATGGATATTCAAGGAGTTCATACTAATAACATTTTAATCATGCTCATCCAAAGATTTAGTGCCAAACAATTTAATGCATTCTTCTTCTAACAATTTGGCACAATTTTCCTTTCCATCATACTCACGAAAGAAATTAAAAAGATGAAGCGTGTGAGACAAACTCAATTCCATTTTTTTGTACTTTTCTTTTATAAACTATACTAGTGCTAAAACAAGAAACAAAAAGATTCGATTGGAAGATCTAAAGATATACCTTCACTTACCTAGCCTCCCCGGCAACGGCGCCAGAAAAGAGCTTGATGTATACTACACAACCTTCTTCTTGTAGACGTTGTTGGGCCTGCAAGTGCACAGGTTTGTAGGACAGTAGCAAATTTCCCTCAAGTGGATGACCTAAGGTTTATCGATCCGTGGGAGGCGTAGGATGAAGATGGTCTCTCTCAAGCAACCCTGCAACCAAATAGCAAAGAGTCTCTTGTGTCCCCAACACACCCAATACATTGGTAAATTGTATAGGTGCACTAGTACGGCGAAGAGATGATATACAAGTGCAATATGGATGGTAGATATGGGTTTTTGTAAATTGAAAATATAAAAACAGAAAGGTAGAAAGCGGTAAAGGTGAGCACAAAATGGTATTGCAATGATAGGAAACAAGGCCTAGGGTTCATACTTTCACTAGTGCAAGTTCTCTCAACAATAATAACATAGTCGGATCACATAACTATCCCTCAACATGCAACAAAGAGTCACTCCCAAGACACTAATAGCGGAGAACAAACGAAGAGATTATGGTATGGTGCGAAACCACCTCAAAGTTATTCTTTCCAATCAATCTGTTGGGCTATTCCTATAAGTGTCACAAACAACGCTAGAGTTCGTACTAGAATAACACCTTAAGATACAAATCAACCAAAACCCAAATGTCACCTAGATACTCCAATATCACCTCAAGTATCCATGGGCATGATTATACGATATGCATCACGCAATCTCAGATTCATCTATTCAATCCAACACAAAGTACTTCAAAGAGTGCCCAAAGTTTCTACTGGGGAATCACGACAAAAACGTGTGCCAACCCCTATGCATAGGTTCATGGGCGGAACCCGCAAGTTGATCACCAAAACATACATCAAGTGGCACGTGATATCCCATTGTCACCACAGATACGCACGGCAAGACATACATCAAGTGTCCTCAAATCTTTAAAGACTCAATCCGATAACATAACTTCAAAGGGAAAACTCAATCCATTACAAGAGAGAAGAGGGGGAGAAGAAACATAAGATCTAACTATAATAGCAAAGCTCGCGATACATCAAGATCGTGCAAAATCAAGTACACGAGAGAGAGAGATCAAACACATAGCTACTGGTACATACCCTCAGCCCCGAGGGTGAACTACTCCCTCCTCGTCATGGAGAGCGCCGGGATGATGAACAAGGCCACTGGTGAGGGTTCCCCCCCTTCGGCAGGGTGCCGGAACAGGGTCCCGATTAGGTTTTTGGTGGCTACAGAGGCTTGCGGCGGCGAAACTGCCGATCTAATCTCCGTTCTGGAAGTTTTAGGATACGTAGGTATATATGGGTGCAAGGGGTACGTCGGTGGAGCTGCAGGGGCCCCACGAGGTAGGGGGCGTGCCCCCTACCCTCGTGGCCAGCTCCCGTATCTTCTGACGTAGGGTCCAAGTCTATCAGGTAGGTTTCCTTCCAAAAATAACTTCTCTAGTTGATTTCGTTCCGTTTTGACTCCGTCTGATATTCCTTTTCCTAGAAACACTGAAATAGGCATAAAACAGCAAACCTGGGCTGAGCCTCCGGTTAATAGGTTAGTCCCAAAAATAATATAAAAGTGGATAATAAAGCTCAATATTGCCCAAAACAGTAGTTAATATAGCATGGAGCAATAAAAAATTATAGATACGTTGGAGACGTTTCAGTCGCCGCCACATCTCTGTAGTGTGTGTCAGGGGCGACACCGCTAACGCTGACACTGAAACATGGCCGATGTACGGGTGCGTGCTCACTATTACTACCCCTGGGAGGTCCGTGGGCGGTGACACTGGCTACGCCAAGCATACTTGGACTCTGCCGAGCTGGGTCTTTCCCGCCGATGTGGACATGGAAGACGCACGGTGTTATTTGACCCCTAACAATGTGCACGGGAACTCCAAGGAGGTTCACCTGAACATCTCCATATTCAAGTTAAATGTTGATCATTAGTTTTCACTCAATGTAATCCGCTGTCTAAGCATGTGTAGACTTCCATGCATGATCTTGCTCTATTGGAGTATCGCGCATGAATAAAAGTGTATCCATTTATGGTTTAGTCTAGAATCTTCCATGTATGAACTTTTACTACAGTACTGGTGAAAGACTTATGATGAACCATTTCTTACATATCCTCTGCCCCCTTCCAAGTCATCCTAATTTAATCCCGCCGTCTAGGTTTATAAGGGCATGGTTAATACTTAAATAGTATAGCCAAATGTTGACTATAAGAAAGTTCCATGTCATCTGTAGCCAACATGTATAACCATGGATATTCAAAAACTAATTCTTGAACATCATTTCCTGCAAAGCACAATAAGAGTTATTTCTTCACAAGTTTTGGATGCAGGTTGAACGGTTGAACCCTTTTGTTTGCAAAAGATATTATCTGAACAAACCTATCGATACCCGTGACACATGAGATAACCCCCACATCCTTTGTCAAAATAAACAACTCCCCGATCAATGCATTTCACTCTTCCGTGCAATGCACGGGCGCCTTACTATAGATTAGTACGACCAAAAATTGAACTAACATTATATATAGTACGATAAATGATAATGCATGTCACCTAAAATTATGTCATTGAAAACTACATTCAAATACGAATCCAACGATATTCTTTTTGTTGACATGAACTAACATTTTGTCAGTTAAATCTTCAGTCAAATTCAATGGGGGATAAACCACGACCGATGTAGTAGTACTAGTGTAGAAGGCGGCGCTGCACGGGAGTCTCACCCCGCTCGTGGCGCGGCAGTAAAGCCGTCATATCACAAAACCCAAACACTCCCAGTAATAAGTGGCCTGGTAAAATAAACGGACAAGCAACCATCACATCCCTCCGTCTTTTTTGCATTTCATCTCTCTGCATTTACTTTCTCTGGTTCATCTCGCACACTCGATCCCTAGCTACGACTCCTAGTATCCCTAGCTACTCCTCCTAGGGCTAGTTCTTTTGGCAGCTTCCCCAGCTTTTCCCATAAGACTAGTGACATGCACTAACATTTCATTAGTTAAATTTATGATCAAAATTTGACATAGATTACAATGGGGAGCAATAAACCAGGACGGAGGTAGTAGTTATGGGATTACTAATCTAGAATCCTAAAAGAACTGGCCCTTGGTACTCCTACTAGTAGTAGTACTCAAGTTGGAATTCCAATTGCACGTCACAACTTGTTAGGCAAAAAATTCGATATAGGGTGTAGGAAGTGGTTTGGGAATTTGCATGCCTTTCCAACCAGTGAGATACTCTGTACAAAGTATGGCAGAGAAATAACCACAGATAAGGAAGCTCAAAGTAAACAATCAAACGAGCATTTTTGCATTTGTTTTGCATTGAATCGTTTCACAAGCTTGACTAGTGTTGTTTTTCTACATTTAAAAAAACCGCATCGTAAAGTTAAAACATGCATTTGCACGTACATAAGTAATAGTAGTACTCCCTCCATCTAGGTGTATAAGTCATCCCTCCTTCTTAGTCACGGTGCACAACCAGAGATGACTTATTGACCTGGACGAAGGGAGTAGCACAGTCTGCAAGCATATATCGAGAGAGACGTGTAGTGCGATAGTATATAGTAAAGTTTGTGCTATATGCACATACTTGCTAAATGCGTATGAATACACAAGGTTTCCCAACTTTCCCTTTTACATACTTAATTAAGGACACTAAAAATTCCTGAACGTTCGGGATTTATCATTTGCGTCCCAAAACTAATGAGATCGCCTTATGAAACAAAAATTATACTCCTCCTAAAAGCCACGGCGCTCGCAGGAGCGCTTGCGGCGCGCCAGAAGTTCCCTGGTGCGCAGTCGTTTCCCAGCGCGCCGACACAACGCATCTTCCTCAGCCTCGCAACTCGCGAGGTGCTGATTGGCGGCTTGCCGGCGGGCGAGCGTGATCTCACCGGTGTGGTGATCCGGCGCTAACAGGTACTCCTCCTCGCTGGAAGCGTGCACCCGGTCCACGTACCGCCAAGCGTAGATGAGGCACTTGGGCCCAACTGCACGCAGGGCGTTGGCACAGGCATCCTCCGCCACCCTCACAGCCCTCGCATGAGCCTTCTGCCAAAGAGCCAATTGCCTGACTCTCTCGGATGGCCTCCCAGGCAGCTTGTTCTGTGGTGCGCTTCTCTTCCTGGGCCTTCTTCTCTGCCTCTATTTTGGGGTGCTCTGCTCGAGGCAAAGCCTCCCACAAGGCGACATCCATTTCTTTCCAAAGCTCCTCAAGGCTGGGCGGCTCGGCGGGCGGCGCGGCGTTCTCCTCGTAGCGGGGAGCCGACGCGTTCTCCGGCGCGCGTGCTGGCGAGATTGGGAACGCTGACGTGTCCACCTCGACGCGTCGCGGCGAGGAGCGGAACGCCGACGCTTCCTCCTCGACTAGTGGTGGCGAGGAACGGAACCGTGATGCGTCGCGTTGCGGCGAGGAGCGGAACGCCGATGCGTCTCCTCGACTACTGGCTGCAAGGAACAGAACGGCGACGCATCGTGTAGCGGCGAGGGGCGGAACACCGACTCGTCCTCCTCGACTAGTGGCTGCGAGGAATAGAACGGCGACGCGTGACCGTCCACGCGATGCAGCGAGGGGCTCCTAGGGCTTGGGAGGGGCGATGCCATGGTGGTCGACGTGAGAGGGAGGGGGAGGAGATAGCGATGAACGTGAATGTGAGGGGGAGGAGATAGCGATGTCGTGGGAGGCGCAATATTTATAGCGAGCAATGGCACACCTACGTAAGATATGGACTGAGCTGCACTAACTTAACTGCAGGTCCAGTTGTGTCACTGACATGTTTGCCAGACCCCTGTTGGGCCCATATGTCAGTGACCCAATGCACCTGTAGTTAAGTAACAGCTACGTGGTCATATTTGTTGGAGTAAATTACGGGGGAGCGAAGGGGTGGAAATATTGCTGGTCACAACGGATTAGACGAGCGTGGGGGGAGGAGAGTCATGCATGCAGATTTTTTTCACACGGGGTGGAGTCGTGGGACCGCCAGAGGGAGAAGGAGAGTTTTGCAGGCATATTGTTTCCACACATGGAGAGGAAAAGATTTGGAGACAAACGGCTTCCTGCAGGTATGGGGAACGGTGCATAATAAGTCATCTTGCATGCCGGGTTAGGTATAGTCTCAAGTCATTAAAAACATACACGCCCCACACATGTTCATATTTCAAAGTGCACTAAATTATTGCATGCGATGATTAAGGCTGGCCATAATGGTGGTATCTTAGCTGGTATTATGCACACGGGAATAGCAAACATGCTGATGTGGCAAAGAATTAAAGAAGAGAGGGGGGTTAGAGTAACTAGTGTTCATGCATGCATTGGTAAACACATTTTTTTGTGAAGAACGAAAGCACTAGTTGAGTACTTTTGCAGACTTCAAAAACTATTCCACCGCCTCTACTATCTTGCTAAGAGTAGGTGAAATTTTTGAATCGAGCCCTTTAAACTAGAAGGGAGGTAGTGGTACTCTAATAGCTAACCTTGTTGTGATGACAAGATAGGACATGGCACGCACTTGGACGGAGGAACTAGTCTACATTGTGCATTTAAGTTTTGTCTAAAGTAAATGTACCTCTACTTTCACCAGACTTACAGAAAAATGTGTCAACATTCACAATGTCAAATCAATATTTTCACACTCATTACAAAACGTAGTTCTTATACTCATTATAATCAGTATTGTAGATATTGATATTTTTAGTATAAATTTGGTCGTGGGATTTCATTGATGCCTGTCAAAGCGTGGAGGAAGCGGAGCTTAGGGCTTGCATTGTCGGTCTCTACATAGGTATTTCGCTTCATAATCCTGTAATTTTAGAGACTGATTGCGCTTTTGTGGTAGCGTCTCTTGCATCAGGGGACTATGACAGGTCTGCTATGCGTGACCTGAAGATGAAAGCGTTGAGCATCTTGAAGTTGATCAAGAATCTTCAATTTTCAAAGATTAGCCGTTCGGCCAATAAGGTGGCACACTTAATCGCTAAGTATAGCTTTGACAATAGATTAGATGTTATTCTTGTAAATAACGTACCGCCCTGTGTGGTGAATATTGTATCGAATGATTGTACTGGTGTGGCTGGTTAATTAATATAAGGTGGTGTTCAAAAAAAGTATAAATTTGGTCAAGCACATTGCAAACGGTTGACGGGAGTAAAAAGGACCAGAGGGAGTATCATGCATGCGGAGTAGGCAAAAAAAACTGCTTGTCTAAAAAATAGGCAAAACAAAATTGCTCATTTATAGTCGGTCGAAGTCTCAAAGGGTGCGACCGCGCGAGGGAGGCGAAGGTCGTTGGAGGCGCGATGTTTGACGGAATTAAGTGAAATTACATCCACGCGCCGGCATGGCGTGCGAATAGGCAGAAGCTATACCGTCAGGCCTACGATATGGGTCTAGTAGACATGATATCTAGTGGGTCCCGCATAGTTCTCGAGAACCCTTTGGGGGCTTGCAGCCGTTTATCCACCGGGAAAGCCAGCAAACCCACGCCGTTCGCACGCCCTACTCGTCCCCGTCTTCTACCTTACAATAGTTTGCTCCCAGTTGTCCCGTCCTTTCACATTAGTTCGCTCCCAGATTTTTTTGCGGGGTACAACAGTTCAACTTCTCCTAACCCTCCTCCAAAATCCATGGCCTCCCGAATCTCCATGGTCGCCGCTGAGTACCAGGTTAGAGCCATCACCGGCGATCAGTTCATCGTCATCTACGCACGTGGATCCGAGACGGTGAAAGCATGGCTTGCTCGCTTCCTACGCATGTTCAACAGTTCAACGGATGAGTGGGTCGCTGGGCTAGATGTTGAGTACACCATAGTCTTGGGACGAGAGAAGGATCTAAAGGACGAAGAGAGGAAGAAGCCCGCCGTGATCCAGGTTTGCGTACATAACGTTTGCTTGGTCTACCACATATGCCATGCCGACGTTGAGTGCCAGGATTTTAAGAACTTCCTCAAGGACAAAAGAGTGAAATTTGTTACTGTAGGCTTTAAGAATGACAGGGACGTCCTGCGTCGGATAGGTCTCGTTGTAGGCCAGCCCTTCGATCTCTAGAAGGCAAGCCTGGTGTCCTCCTCTCAACCTTTAATGCTGACGCTGGCAGCAACTATGATTGATCCTTCATACGCTAAACTGAAGAAACCTAATCACGAGTTTCATCATGCATGGGAGTCGAAGACATTAGATGAAGATCACATCCTGTACGCAGCAATGGATGCCCACCTTTGTTTAAATATCTATGAGGGTTGGATGAAGAAGCAGAGCCCAGTGTCCGGTTCAAGCAAAGAAGCATCGGCGAAGAGGAAGAGGAAGAGGGACGAGGACGAAGTCGAGGACGTGGACTCGGACTCCGAGTAGGTGGAAGTGTCGTCGCTCATGCTGGTTCTACTGAAGTGTCAAGCGGACTAGTTGCTTAGTTTATTTTCAAGGGTGTGTTGTGTTGAGGCCCCAGCAGAACTATGTTTATGTTCTTTCTCATTATTTGAACTCTTTAGTACGTACACTAGTACTAGTACTATGTCTAACTACTGCTCTTCTTGCAGTTGGTACTACTGCTCGTATCTTCGTGTTCCTACTGTACTTAATATGTTCGTACTAGTAGTATAATTTGGGTCAGTCAATTTGTGAAAGAAGTTCGACAGAGCGAAGGAAGAAGACGGCAGAAGAGGTGGAAGAAGCCCTTCTAGCCATCCATGTTGCATCAAACGGCTCACATGAGTCGACTGACCCAAATTGCTACTTCAGATTGCAGGATCCACGTGGCATTCAAGTTCTCGAAGGTAGATTCCGTGTCCGCACCCGGTTTGTAGGCTCGACGCGTGAGCGACCGGCTTCCGCCGCGACGGCCACGATGCGCGCCTCCTCCGCGCAGGCGGAGACGACAATGACACGCTAGTTCCTCCTCGCCGGCATCCTGGAGCACGCGCTCGTCCTCCTGTTTGTACGCTGCATGCATAGACGCGGCTCCACCAGCTGCTCGGCATTGCAAGGAGGGACTGAAGACGACGTGAGCGGGCGAGCCTTCGGCTTCATGGCACAAGGATGGCGGCGACACAGTGGTGATGGGAGAGAAATTGTTGGCCGGAGCAGGCGGGCGCCGACATGTGCAACGGCGGCGGCGGCATATTGATGAGTGCGCGTGTGGGAGCTTACTTTAGTTTTATATATAAGGTTGGTCAAACTTAAAAGAAAACCGTACTAGTACACGTAAACATTAGACTTAGGCAGCGCTTCTATTAGTTAGTACCACAGCCACAATACGGAATCCTGTGCAAGCGCGTGAACCGCGGTCGCGCGGTCGATCGAACGATGCGTCACCGTGTCGCACTCGAAGGACATCCACCGAAACTTTTTGTGTGTGTGAAAACAATCCTCGAATATTACTCAACTTTTTTTTCCTGTGAAAATTCTTGACACTGCAATATTTCCATATATTTGAATTTAGCTCCAGTTCGTGTTTATTGGATTTGGACGTTTAGGTGCGCCCTAGTTTTTTTAATACTGATTTTGTGTGTGTGACTGAGAGAGAACGTGTGTATGTGTCCATATGTGTGTTGTGGCGGAAGGGTAATGTGGAGAAGGAGTGTGTGATACAGACATAGAGATGTGTGAATGTGGAAATGATCATGCATGAGTGAGACATAGACAGATGCCGATACGTTGTGTATACATGAGAGAATGGTCTTCTAGTTAACTTGTGTGTGTGAGAGAGAGAGAGACAGAGAGAGGAGCATCTGTAACATAACAACCATCTCTCTCGATTCGTCCGTCCCTCGCACGGTCGCATGCAACACATGCATCAACGCGCACATTTTGACACCCTCACCCGGCCCCTGCCCACCTCAAGGCCTGCACAATTTCTGCGTGAATACCCATTTCTCTCCTTAGGTTTGTTTTCTCTCAATATCTGACACACACACACACACACACACATACAGAGAGAGACACACACATCACAACACACACACACACACACACACTCCCCCGAGCACACAATTCATCCCCATCCAAGGTTATACGACGACCACTCTCGCTTGTGCTTCTTTGCACCCCAACATGCACAACACCTCAATCTTCAAAGAGGGCATTGAGCAGATCGAAACGGCGACCACACCATGCTATAGAATGCGGGGTCATTTGGAAGCAGGGTGATGTGACGACAGCTGACTGACTCCTCCCCACTCTCTCTCTCTCTCTCTCTCTCTCTCTCTCTCTCTCTCTCTCTCTCTCTCTCTCTTGCACAAAATTACCAATCCCTCTCTCCCCCGCACAAAATTGTCAATCCCTCAACCCACGAGATCCTTCCCCTCTCTTCCATGTTTTTCCAGCTCTCTCATCAAACATGTTGTCTCTTCTCCTTCCATGTATACAGATTCCAGATGCACACGCATCTCATGTATATTACATGTATCCATCTTTCTCACAGACCTAACTTCTTCCTCTCTCTTTCTCTCTCTATCTTTCTCTCTGTCTCGTTAGGTTTGTCTTCTACTCTCTCGTCCACATACATACAATCATTCCCGCCCTATCTGCTCCATCTTCAAAAGCTCTCTCTGCACGTTTCATTCACACATTGGGATATGTCAAAATGTTGCTTATGCTTGATGTAGAGTTATGGTTGTTTTTGTTGCATCCTACAAAGTAATAACTATGAAATGCATTTAGATTCTCATTTGACTGGGATTATGTGAGTTTGAGCATGTTGTGAAGTACTATAGACCTTGTATACATCTTGGGATTCGACAATGATTGTAACTATTGAATTGTATAGACCATTACATTCGAAGTCAATAGCCTAATATATTTATTTCACAGTTTCAACAAATGATTAGTTCACTACAAACTAAGAAAACAAATGTGTACTCCCTCCGTTTTTATTTAAGTCCATGTATTACCATTGGTCAAAGTCAAGTTTTGTAAACTCTTAGAAAGCTTATAACAAAATATATTAACATATACAATAATAAATAAATACCATTAGATTCATTATTGAATGTACTTTCACATCATACATATTTGTTGTGGTAAATGTTTATATTTTTCTATAAACTTGGTCAAACTTTAGGAAGTTTGACTTCGGTCAAACCTAATATGCAGAGTTTACTACTACTACTCGCTAGTTGCTTAGCCGAATCACTCAACACGCCACACGGGGAGTCCAGTGTCACAAAATTTTGAGGTCAGCAGGAAAATCTCTCGCGACCCTTATTCGAGCAGTGGGAAGTTACCATCATAGCCTTCGGAACAGGCCTACGGATGATGCTTGGTAGGGGGCTGTTTTTGTAACTTCAGGTTCACCCTACCCAGCCAACCCCACCCCGACACCCAGAGTAGTACACCTGAATACTCCCCATTTTCTATCCCCACCGCAAAATAGACTTCTCCACGGCACCGCAGCCTTCATGCTCCTCCCCTTTACATCGGCACACTTGTCCACCGCAGCACATCTGCCTCATCGAGGACCTCGTACGCCGCACAAGAGCCGGACCACCGTCGTCGTCGTACACGGAGCCTCTTCCCCGGCATCGTCTTCCACGGTCTCGGATCCACATCCCGGAAGCCGACACCAAGCGCAGAAGTACCTCCGTCGTGGACAATGAACTGACTCCCGTTGCCGACCATGATTCACAGAGGTCGCCGCGACCATCGTTCTCCTCCTCGATTGGTAATGTGTGTATTGAATCACTTAGTAGTACATGTGCAGTTCCAATTTTGTTCATACCTACCCTTCAATTTTCCTGGGTGCTATTGTTCCGCAAAAGTAATTGATTATAGCCTCCATTGTCCAACAGAATATCATCTTGTAATTGTGCCTCGCTCCTGTATCACGCTGTGCTTGGGTAGGTTTTTCATCTGCAACCAGTAGTGTGGCAAATGATGGAAAGGTTTTTAGAATTAGCAAGATGCCCATGCGTTGCACACATCAAGATGCATTTGTATGAGTAGTTTATCTTGTGGGAGAAAAGGATGAACGAGGAAAGGCCTTATTTGCAAATCTGGAGAGGGGTATGGGTATCTTTTTGCAAAATTCCCATTCGTTTCCTTCCTATCTGTCAGATATAAATTGGACGGCCTATATTGCAAGGAAAAAAAGTAGACATTAAAGTAAGTAGAGATAAATATTAGATATAAAATAAATATAACAATAGAGAAGAGATTAGAGATAGCAGAGACAACGGGAAAGGATCGCGCGGGGGGGGGGGGGGGAAGCGGCTGGGCGTGCGCTAGTTTTGTCGCGCGGCGTCCGGCGGGCTTTATAAAATCCAGTGCCCTCCCACCGCTCTGTGCCTTGCCACCGCTCTCTCCCCACTCTGTGCCTCGCCACCGCTCTCTCCTCGCTCTTTTTTGCCTCGCCGCCGCCACCGCGCCACCATGTCGCCGCGTCGTCGGGAAACTTGGGGATACCGCGGCGTCCGCGCCCGCCCCTCCGGCGGCTTCTCGCCGAGATCCTGTTCCGCGGGATGCGCCTTGGCCTCGGCAATTTCGACACCGCCAACGAGGCCACCCGCGCATACGACGTGGCGGTGTGGCGCCTCCGGTGGCCTCACAGAACATTGAACTTCCCCAACGTGCCGATGCGGGAGCGGGCGCAGGAGCTCGCGCCTCTGCCGTGGCTTAGCACTGACGAGGATCGTCGCAACAACCGGAGGCGGGAGCACCGTCTCGGCATCGCCGAGATGGACAAGGAAGCCATGGCGCTATGGCACCAACACTTCCCGCAGGACATCATCAACGAGCGTGAGTTCTATGCGCAAAGGAGCGCTAAGAGGGATAAGAGGAGGGCGGAGCGAGCCTCCTATCGCGAGGATAAGCGTAGGCGAAAAGCGGACACTCAATTCAACATGAGGATAGGAGCAGCGTCGCCCTGGGAATCCGACGACAATCGGTATCTTCACACCTACAGTCAGACGTCGGAGGAGGACATCACCGAGGAGGAGTCGGACGACGAGGAGTAGTTGAATTATCTTTTTTTATCTATCTATGCTAAGAACTATCCTCTACTCTCTAATATCTACTTCTCGATCTCAGCATTGTAAACGCTTTTTTAAAGTGCCGCGTGTTGCGATTCTGTTGGAGATGCTCTAACATGGCAGACGAGTGCTTTAATGTTTCCCACAAGATGCGCGAGTATTATAATGTTGAGATTTTAAAACCACGAGTGCGAACATGCAGAGGAGCAACGAATACCAAACACGGGATATTCGGGACATCTTCAAGGAGCGTGGCAAGTTAAAGAGGAGCTGCACCGAACCTGTAAAACGAGCTTTCGTAAGTAACACCCTTTCAATTACTTTCGTGTAGCCTCGTGTTCTTCGATGTGTATATGTTGCAGTTTCTGTTTCTCTTAAGTGTGGTGTTCTTCGATGTGTAATAAGAAGAGTCTTAATCTTCCTAATGCTTTCGTTTTTAGCTTGATGTAGGAAGTGGGTGTTCTCACCTTCTAGTCTGTTTTTTAATTTTTTTTCCTTTTGAATTCACTTGTCCGAGTTCTGTTTATCTGGCTTCTACTAAATGGATCTAGGTTGCTTTGAGTATTGATCTAAAAAAGAAGTAACTTCATGTCAGGATGCAGTTCCTGCGAGGAGGGAAGTATGGTCAACCTCGAGATCATGTTTCCAAAATGAGGCTGGATTACACACAAGGTGCCAGTTCCCTAATGATGCTGGATTAGACACAAGGTGCAAATTCCGAGATGATGCTGGATTACACACAAGCCAGGTGGATTCGTCAGCTGTTCGTGTCCTCGTGGCATTAGTAATGTCTGAAAGAAAGCGTGCATCAGCCCTTGAGAATGTAGCTGAGTTCCTGACAAAGCGAAAAGAGCAATCAGATGCTCTCTTCACCCAAGCCAAAGAAGAGATGGAAGAAGCCAGAAATAAGCTAGCAAAGGCAGAGCAGGCTAGGCGTCTCCTTGTATCTAAAACGGTTGTCAGTACAAAATTTCCTTCATAATAGCTAGGTTCAAATGTTTATCCAGTCAGCATGCCTATTGTGATGTCCGCGCATCTACTGATGTGGCACAAAACGTTTTTTGGGTCATGTAATAACAGCAATTACTTTCCAAACAATAACAGACGAAGCATCGGACATGGTATAGTTCACGCGCAAGCCCGACATTCCAAGTTCAACTTCCACATCAAAATCATGTTCACAGATATCTGCACATACATACATAATGTCCACAACCATGATTCACTTCAAAGCCAAAAAATGTGAGGAGAGTTATAAATAAAGAAAATCCTCTACTAGTTCCTGCTACCAGTGCGAGCACAACAAGTCAAGACCATGCGTAAATTAATTATATTTTAGTCATTTTTTGTGTTCTAAAATGCCTGCTGGCTCGCGGAAGGACGTGTTTCTGGCACACGTGCGGATTCAATGAAGGCAGGCGGGGCAGTCTTAAGCTGGTTGCACGCGGCGAGGAGGCGTGCTCAGCCGGGCCTGCAGCGAGTGCGGCCCTCTTGGTCGGCGCGCCGGTTCAATGCCTGCGCTATGAGAGGTCGCGTCCATGTCAGAGCAATCACTCCCTCCAGTCCTTTTTTGTTTGGGTATAACAAAATCTCGTTTTCCATTCACATTTTACAAGTAAAATTTATGGACAAACTTTGACCCAAAGTACGACGGGGACTAGTAAACCAGAATGGAGGTAGTAGTTTTTTTAATCAAAGATGGGTTTCCCCTTCAGATTTTCATTACTGAAAACAAGCATCTAAATCTAAACCATAGTATTTGCCCTAGAACTACCAGGGTCAACATTTCGCAACATAAACCCATACAACCTCCATCGCAAAAAAAACCATACGACCATACGCCAAGGAGGTATGTAGTACAATGAATTCCATTTTCGCTCCATGCCAATCGTTCTAAAAACTACTTACTACTTATAATGAGCCACTGAAAATCGGAACTCTTAACCCTGCTAAAAGAACGATATTTTAAACGTGGCTACTCGATCTGTGGCAACTGGAGATCCACTGTGCTCCATGTCGTTCACCTGTGGTCCCGACCATCAACTCCTACGGATCAAATTATCACGCAAGCTGATTATTCCTACAAAGGTGCTCCACCACGTACCCGGTACCCGCGAATGCAGCAATCGTGCACCTAGGGTTTTAGAGTTTATTTGTTAACGTCGCCTTTACGTAACACTCATGTGTGCGAGACAGCGAGAGGCCAACTGCGTGAGTGCGCCTCTTCTCTTCGTATATGTACTCCACCGTTTGTCTGGTGTCCAGAAAATTATAATAACTACTAGCAATGTGCCAATGCGTTGCCACACGATCAAAGTAGATTAATACATATTCACCGATTTGATAGAATAAAAAGTCTAGTTTTGAAATACGTATATCACTAAAAATATGTTATGTTTCACTCAAAATATATTCCTTTGGCGGTTTTGATGAGATAAGGGAGGAATGTTGTTGGTTTCAAGATTCGGGAAGTGGTATATGTCTAATTTCTACTCTTACTACCAAGAAGCCCATGCGTTGCACAGAACATCAAGATCTTTCGGGAGAAAAGGATGAACGAGGGAAGGCCTTATCTGCAAATGTGGTGAAGAGTGCGGGTAAATTGCCATATGTTCCTTCCTATCCGTCAGATATAAATTGAACGACCTACATTGCAGGATGGCAGGCCCACCATCATCGCCAACTCTATTTTTTATCCCTACTCTTATAAAAAGTATTGTCGGTGATGATCGTGTGCATGCCATCCTACAATATAGGCCGTCCGATCTATATCTGACGGATAGGAAGGAAACTATGGCAATTTTGCAAAAAGATACCCACAGCCCTCTCCACATTTGCAAATAAGGCCTTCCTTCGTTCATCCTTTTTCCCCCACAAGATAAACTACTCATACAAATGCACCTTGATGTTCCGTGCAACGCATGGGCATCTTGCTAGTTGTTGCAAAAAGCCCATGTGTGTGTGAGAGAGAGAGGGAGAGTGGAGGAGGACGGACTGCATGTGTGACAAAGACACAAGGAGTGTGTGTGCGATAGGTATCAGCTTAAAATGAGGCGATAGTGTGTGTGTGCATGATCGAGAGGGCGTGTGTCAAGAAGAGAAGAAAAGTCTACATAGATACAAGGAGCGGGAGAGAGACATGTATGAGATGGTGGAAGCACGAGTGTGCGGGTCTATAAACCTATCTAGAGGCTAGCTAGTCGATAAACGTTTGTGAGAGAAATACGAGTCGGGGTGCGAAAGCGAGAGTTTTGTGTGTGTGTGACAGAGAGACGGTAGTCGGGAAGGGGAGTGGAAGAAGGAGTTGTGTGTGTGTATCTGTGAGAGAGAGAGAGAGAGAGAGGAGACGGTATTCGGGGTTGTCTGATCGGTAAACAAATGAATAATGTCAGTCTGGGATGGAGACGAAAATGAGACCGCAACAAATGTTGTGTCTACAGGAGAGAGAGAGAGAGTAATTTTAGTGGTATGAGTCATATGTAGAGACATATAGGATGTGTGAGAGAATCCCATAGAGAGAAAGTCAAAGTGAAAGACGAGTGGATACTGTGTGTGTGGCGGTGAAAAAGAAAGCTTAGGTACCGAGTGATACTAGAGAACAGTAGAGACGTGAGAGATAATGAAAACCGTGTAATGTATAATGATAGGGAGAGTGTGACACTTCTCAAGGGAGACGTCGAGAGACCATGTTTGCGAGGATAGGATAAACATGAAGTGAGTGTGCGGGTGAGCTGGAGAAAAGAGAGTGCTAGCTACCTGAAGGAGCACGCATGCGAGACAGATGGGCGTGAAAGGAGTGAACAAAAAAGGGATTCAAATATTTTAATTCGAGATGATGATACATGTAATCCATACTCGAATCAAAATTGATCTATCAAACATGCATACTCATATGAATTCACGCACATCTATGTTATTTAATATGTAGATTTTACTGATCCATATTTTTTAGTATAACATAATTTGGTTAAATTTTTTCGAATTGAACCTTAAGATTTCGATATCGTTGTATTTGTAAATCATATTATACATATAAAGGAGAAGAATTGTTTGTTGTGCTTTTGAAAGTATATATAAAAAATGATGTATATAGAATGTAATTCCAATTCAAAATGGATCCCGCCCAAAAAAATAGAATACAAACGGGATTCGAATTGAGTTGGCACGGTAAACGTGCACTCTGCAAAATTTGAACGAAGCGGGGAAAGTCGCAGTAACCGCCCAAAACCAAAATATGCGAGATTGAAATCACTACTGCCTATCCCTGCCACGCAAAGCCTATCTGTTGGATTTCTATAGGATTCGATAGGGGTAGGTTTGTAATTTCACCCAAACATGGCGTAACCGCCTCTCACCCAGATTCATACACGGTGGGCGCCAAAACACAGTGTGTCCTCGGCCGAAATTGACTCCCTCCCCTTTTCATATTCATACACGGTGGGCGCCAAAAACAAACTCTCGTCGGCAAATATTTGGAGTATGTGAGATTACCGTCCTATCCCCAACCGACTAATGTTGTTGTGATGTAGTAGAAATTTGAAATGGGGGCTAAGTATGTAAATTTCCTCGCATTTGAGACAAACGCGCTCTAAATACATGGTTCCCCCCTTCCTCTCTACCTCCATTTTCCCCATTCGTACTCCGTGGGCGCCAAAACACCCTCTCCACCCCACCCTCCTCCATCCGCCGCCGTCCACCACCCCATCCACCGCCATCCTCCTCCACCATGCCGGAGCTGGTACCCCGATGCCACCGTCCATTACAAGAGATCGACCTCTATCATCCACGACTTCGGACCGGGATCCTTGCATCCCGTCATCTTGCTTCATCCCTGTCGGCGTCCACCTTGTCGGTGCCGCTCCTACGATCGTCTCGTCCACCGCGCCCCGACGCCACCGTCTACCCTCCTAGATCTGCTTCCACGCCGCCGACAGCCATCACTACCGCAGCACCATCAAATTCTCAGCAGATGCGTACACGGCACCGCACCAGAGGCGGTACTCTTTCGTATCTGCTCAACTTATTTATCGCAGCAAGAAAATAGATCACCACTGCTTTACTCTGATTTCTTGTCTTGGTTGCGAAGTTGCCTTTGTCCGGTTTGCACCTTCAGATCCGCCATGGCACGCTCAACACTATACTCCCAATGCTTATGGTTTTCCCCTTTTATATTCCACAGTAGTTAAATCACCGTAGACTAAATTTCAAAATTCGATCACTCGATTTTTCACAGTTCGACAGAGTTCGCCAGTGTGATCGAAGGGGCTTGGATGGTTGTGGGGCCTCGCCGAACAAAGAAAACTCGACGCGGGTGGGGGTTGGGTCGGGGGCGGGGGGTGGGGGTGGCGGAGGAACACAGGCGGTGGGTGTCGGCGGCCCGTGCGGTGTTCTGTATGGGAAGAATTAGAGACGAGGAAGAAGAAGGGTTAGATGACGTAGGATCTTCATCCAACAGCCTGAAATGGTCGAGATACAGCTGGGAGTTGCATTCTTAATGCGCTCTGGTTCATCATGAGTGAACTACACAACCAACATTTTATTATCCAAAATCTGCTTGCTCTTCTTTACCATGTTCCTCTTCCGTTCTTCTTTAATATGTACTCTCTCCGTTCCTAAATACAAGTCTTTGTATAGATTCCACCATGGACTACATATGCATAAAAATGAGTGAATCTACACTCTAAAATGTATCTGGATACATATGTATGTGATCCATAGTAGAAATCTCTACCAAGACTTATATTTCGAAACGGAGGGAGTATGATAGTAGGACAATATGTTCCTTGTACTGAAGATGAGCAGGGACATTTGCAGTGTAGAGGTCTATATGGTCGGTTGTTGTGACACCCCAAAGATTTTCCCTTGTTTTTATTAATTAAAATTTTGCCAGGAAAATTTAAACTTTTATTTTCTGGATTTCCTTTTGATTTCAGAGCCATTCTTTTCTTTATTATTATGGAGTTTTTACCCCAAGTGAAAACTTTCCAAATATATTATTGGACTTGTTTGCCCTTTCAAGAAAAACATTTCTATTATCAGTAGAATTTATTTGCACAATTATTTCTCTCTGAGCTTTATTTCTTAAAAAGATTTTTCATTAGTTTTGGAGCTCTTTTTGAACTACAACCACTTGATAAATTTATTTAAAATTTTCACCAAAACTTGGGGATGTCATGTGATATTTTTAAAACACTTTTATGCAAAAACATCTTTTATTCATGGGATATTTTGAGCTCTACACCAAATTTTCAAAACTGGTCCAGATGGCAGTATTGCACTACAACCCATTTAAATATTTCTTTCTAGCTTCCACCAAAATTGTGGGATGTTCATCGGAGTATATTATTCAACTTTAGGCAAAAACCGTGTGATGTACTTTGAAAAATTTGAGTGAATCAACCTCTTTTTCATTTTGATCCATCTTGGTTGTTTGTACTGCAACCCCAATTTATCTTGCTCCTTTACCCATGTTTCTTTTTCCTACATGTAGACCTCCCTATAAAACCCTTAAGTCCAGGAGAGTGGACTCATTGAAGGATTTTTAGTGCATGCATTAGTGCCTTTTTCTTTCTGTCCAGAATTGGTTTTCTCAAAAATTTGCACTAGCAAGTTTCTGGCTTTGCCCAAATGACCTTGCCATCATCACCTACACCTAAAGAGACACTGGTCTGGACATTTTAGACACACCAAGAGTTGCCTAGATGCCCTTACCATTTTGTCAAACACCTGGTGTGCATGGCCAGTTTTGGCATGATTTTTTTAGTTGGCACACTGGACTTGCTTGCCTTGCCCAACCAACATGTCCACTAAGCTCCTAGCTAACCCTAACCCAGGCCTGCTAATCCCCAGCCCCACCCTTATCCTCTAGCACGCTCTGGCATTGCGTCGAGCACACAACGTGCGTGCACTAGGCGCGCCCAGAGCGCGCGTTTTGCATGTGCGGGAGCCCGACCTGCCGCGTCGCACGGCCGCCTCCCCGCGCACGCTCTGGCCTCTCCCCACTCATAGCCAGCACGCCCGCCTCCTCCCTCGCTGCAGAGCCGCCCCTGGCGCCCTACAGCGCCGCCGTCAAGTCGGCCATGGCGGCTAGCGGGTGGCCACAGCAACCTCTGCCATGGACGGCGCCACCCGAGCCTCCTCCGCTCGCCAGCTGCCCTCGTGAGCAGGCCATCCTCATCTGCTCGCCCTCCCGACCCAGCTAGCCTCCACCACGTCGCCCTGACCGCTCCAGAGCGGCGGTTAGCCGGCGACCTTATCCTCGGTCGCGGAACCGCCATTGCTCGCGCATTTAAAGGACCCCCGAGCTCGTCCAGGCCTCAAGAAACCTCTCGCCCGTAGCAGTAGAAAGACCAGAGAGGTCGTCTTCCTCATATCCGACAAGTACAGCCGCCGCCACTGTCTCGATCACTCCGGCGCCACCAGGGGCTCCCCCTCTCCACTGTCTTCACCAGAAGCCCTCTCTTCCTCTCGTGAATCCATCCCCCTGCTCAATTTCGATCAGGAGCCACCAGAGGCAACAACCCACTCTGCCCGACGGCCACTGTCCGCTGCGGAGCTCGCCGCCGGCGACTCCCTCCACCCCAGGGACCGTAGCGACCATCGAAGAGACTGCCTCGACCCCCTGAGCCCGCGGATGGCCTGGGTTTCTCGAACGGTGCCGCCGTTCGCCGGTGACCATCGCCGGAGCCCCGCCTCGCTCGGACAGAGGAGGGAGAAGAGGCGCGACGACTGGTCAAACCTGACCAGTGGGCCCCATGGACCCACTGTCAGCGACCCAGCCCCGGCCTGCGTTGTTTTAAGTGGAAGCATAAAACCCCAAGTACATCTCCCCTGTTTCGAAAATGTATTCCTTTTCGAAACGTTTTCTTTTCTGTTTATTTTGAAAAAACAGAACTTGAGCAAAACTTTGACTGGCTATAACTTTTTAAATATAAATCCAAATGACTTGATTCTTTTTCTGTTGTTTCCAAAATATTGTCTAGTTTAGTTTTCAAAATTTTCCAAACAACTTTATTTTACTGTTTTTAAAGTATATGTTATTTGAATATTTTCAAAAATAGGAGTTTGAAGAAGGAGAAAACTTTCAAAAGTTTTGGGAAAGCACCTCACCTCTCCACACCTTGAAGGCAAGCATTTTTGAACTCTGGCATAATATTACCGTGTGTTGTTTGATACAGTCACAACACCATCGTGACACGGAGTACCCGTTATTTGTTTGTGAGGATATGATCATACTTGCATACTGATGATCTCATGCTATTGGAGCTTGATATGTTTGCGATAGTAAATCATTCTCACATGCCTTTTATGCCTACCGGGAGGAAGCCGAGAAAGTCTCTGTCTTGGGTAGATATGATGCTTATCTCTGGTTCCCCGTCGAGACGGTTGTGTCTGGTATGGCAAGATGAGGTATGATGAGTAGTGATACTGTCCTTTGGATTGAAACATATTTGTTATGCAAATCATGAAGGAAATACTTAAGCCTCCCGAGTTGGTCGTAGATCGAGTCTTGTTCCAGTAACCCCCATACTTGTTTTCGTGCTGCCACTTGTCCCTGCCATAGGTAGGGTACGGTTCAGTAAGTTCTCAACCCCTGTCGTAGCACACACCGTACAGAAAGGCCATGGTGGAAGATACCGGCTGCATCCGGTAGGCATGCCACCTGGTCCGGGGGCATGGGTGTTTTCGGTTGGCACCGAGAGGGGGGCACCCCTTAGAGCGCGCGATAGAAATTTGATCCCATGATACGCGAGGTTGTAGCCTCCCCACTTAGAGTTTTGCTTAACAGGTGTCGTGGGTGATTCCAGACATGAGTAAAGTTAAGCTGGTGTGTGCAAGTCAGGCGTGTTTTTGACTAAAAGACCATAGATGGAATTAGTTCCGATGGACTAAAGAAATCCGTTACTCGTGGGTAAAGAGTACACCCTCTGCAGAGATTAAACCTATTCAAATAGCCGTATCCATGGTTATAGTTCCGATGGACTAAAGAAATCCGTTACTCGTGGGTAAAGAGTACACCCTGTGTAGAGATTAAAGCTATTTGAATAGCCATATCCATGGTTAAGGACTACAGTCTGGGATGGGTCAAGTGTCGGTCTTAGTGTCGGTCTTCGGAGGAGAAACTACTAAACCAGAACATGGATCATGACTTGTGACGTGTGATGATTATGATTATTATTATTATGGACTAACCATTTATGTTGTCTGAATTTGTTGAGTATCCCTGGGACGGTTCTACCTCCTGGATATTCACTCTGATTATTCTTATATAAACCCTTGATGTGGTGTCGCTCAGACGCCCAACTGTGGCATGCTTGTCATTCCATTTACTTATAAGTCCTTTATGTGGTGTCGCTCATACGCCCGACTGTGGCATGCTTCTCATTTCATTTACTTATAAGCCCTTTGTGTGGTGTCGCTCAGACGCCCGACTGTGGCATACTTGTCATTTCATTTACTTATAAGCCCTTTATGTGGTGTCGCTCAGACGACCGACCTGGCATGCTTGTCATTTCATTTACTTATAAGCCCTTTATGTGGTGTCGCTTAGACGCCCGACTGAGGCATACTTTATATTGTTATCCTTTCGAGGCGTCGCTTCAGACACCCGATCGGTGCATTCTATTTCTACTCGCTGATTGCATATTCACATATGACATGATTAACCTGCTGCATGCATCATAAGTTCCATCTATAACTGACGAAGTGATCATAGAATATTACAAAACATGATTATCAGTGGCTATATTATACCTGTGTTGCTAATGTTTGCGAGTACATTCAAAGTACTCACTGGCTTGTCCCTGGCTATTATCTTGGCAGATTTCTTGCGTGGAGAGGAGCTTTGCGATGACTGCCCCAGAACCTACGCAATGGTGACAGCAGCCTCACGAAGATAGGAGTTATCCAGGTCAGCTGTTCCTATGGGAAATGGAGTCCCATAGACGCTGATGATCCATAAACTGCTTCCGCCATCAACCACTAGAAACCATTTGTTGTACTCATAGGCCAGGATGGTCTTGTACTACATATTATGTACTTTGCTTGGAATTTCTGTATCAAGTTGGTGCCTCATCAGCTAACAGTAATCCTGGGGCTGATGAGCACAAGGGCCATTTTCTGGGAAATTATATCCCAAAAAACCGGTCCCGACAAACTTGGTATTAGAGCCAGGCAGACCATTGGCTAATCCTCTCTTAGCCAGGTCGAAAAACTAGGTAAACCAACCCACCAGACCTTAACCAAAACCCCGGCCAAGCTTCTCGTGTAAGATAGCCACACAGTGACCCGACACCTTTTTGGCAGCCGGTGCCCAGCCTATCAACCTAGCCTGTCGATCACGCACCAGTAACCGGCCCCTAAATAGTCTTTTTCGCAACCGTGCGGAGGAAGACTCCGCCCCCTTTTTCTATAAAAAGGGCACGCTCGCCTCAGCCCAGCACAGCACAGCCTCTACCCGAAACCGAGCTAGAATGCCTGGCCCCATTGTTCACAATGAGACGACAGCAGCCAACCTTGGAGGTTTCATGACCGTGCTAGCAAACCTCGCCCGCCGTGCCTTCGCGTTAGAGGAACCCCTAGAATATGTTGTGTACCAAGGGCCCATGAGCGGTGAAAGCCGTCAGTTTTGGGCCACTGTGCACGTCTATGGTAGGGTCTATCGCCAGAACGCCCCTACAGGTTCACCGGAAGGACAACTTCCTTTGAGCCACAAGCCATCCAACTAGCTGCTAGAGAGGATATAGTTCAACTCTGGCACTTGTCGCCCAGAGTAAACTGTCACTCCTTCTACTACTACCCTAGCCGTGACGAGTATGGTAGACCACCCCAAGTTGCCAACGGAGACCACGAGACGGACCCTGCATTATTGCATCTGGTGCGCTATGTAAGTGCACTAGAGGCACTGTTTGATCAAATCACCCTTGATCTGATCACAGCTCGAGGAGAACTGGTTCGACGAACCCCAGCAAGAAGGGAAGGTGATCCCGACACCGACAACCCAGTTGTGCTGTTCGGACAACCGATCGACACCTTGAGGTCAGCCCCAGCCATCAACCAAGGTGCTTTGATGACCCCAGAAGTGCTTCATCGCCTTTTGGGAACACACTCCAACGGGATTGTGGCCAACAAGTCCCGCGATGGTCATCATCGCTACCCTGACCCTGCAGTTCCTCAACCCCCTCTAGCTAAGCCCGACGGTGAAGCCAATGGAGAAGCCTCGGCGTCCACAAGGCATGCCCGTTTAGATATGAACAAGGTAGACTAAGTCACTCGAGTAGTGCCGAGTCTTAGTACGGCCTCACCCTGTAATTACGTGATCTTGTATTGCCACAATGTTGTCTGCATGCGCGCCCCTATTTTAAATAGTTACGATGCATAAGTATGTTGAGGTGCGGTTGCCTTTTTAATACCGGGCGTAGCTACCAAAAACCAACCCTGACGACACCCATAGTAACACGTCACTTCTGTGAGATGTGTGTATCTGTGGCTTTGACCCCGACCCCATGAGAGCAGAACCAGCAAACTAGTACCCCTCACCTTGTGCACCACCCTCACATATATCTCTTGCCATGCCGAGCCCTAGCATTTATATGAGAACCCCAGATGCGACCCCGAGTAGCTTTGTTAAAATATTGTGGGACTTTACCTGTAGTACCATGGGTTCTACCCAGCCACCCTAGTACGAGCTGCTCAAATCGACATCACCCCTTCCACCTCGAAATATTGGGCAGTAGTGCACATCCCTCCCGTAAACTCAAATCAAGACCCAACAGAAGTCTCCTTCCTGGGGAAATCTATGCCGACTCCGCAAATGGCCATAGAAGCGGCTGCACACGAAGCGATTGTTCACCTTCTATTCGCGGTACCCTATGCCAGCGAACGAGGGTATTATTACTTTTCGAGCCGTGCAGCACCCGGAGAAGTAGCATCCTGCCCCGATGGACGAATTGAGAGAAACCCAGTACTGGCCAACCTTGTCCAGTATGTCATCGCTCAAGAACGTTTGACCCAGCGAGTGATGGGTTATCTCCAGAGCCTCACTGATTTAAATCCTTAGATTGCCATCGGCAGACCACTGAGGCCCGACCAGGAGAGACGCGTTCATCGACTGGTCAACCCGCTTCCCCCGATAGAAGAAGAGTGTGCCCCAGTACCAGAGACATTTTCTCGGGATCCTGTCTATTTACCATTTTCACTGTAAACGTCATAGCTATGTTTATTTGTGTGTTGCAGCTTATGATTGTACCCTAAGTTTGTGCGATGAGTAAACTCTCAGTTTCAACTAATAAGAGTATCATTTTAAAAATAGCTCTTAGCAAATCTCGAGGACGAGATTTTTTCTTAAGGGGGGTAGTGTTGTGACACCCAAAAGATTTTACCTTATTTTTATTAATTAAAATTTTGCCAGGAAAATTTAAACTTTTATTTTCTGGATTTCCTTTTGATTTCAGAGCCATTCTTTTCCTTATTATTATGGAGTTTTTACCCCAAGTAAAAACTTTCCAGATATATTATTGGACTTGTTTGCCCTTTCAAGAAAAACATTTCTATTATCACTAGAATTTATTTGCACAATTGTTTCTCTCTGAGCTTTATTCCTTAAAAAGATTTTTCATTAGTTTTGGAGCTCCTTTTGAACTACAACCACCTGATAAATTTATTTAAAATTTTCACCAAAACTTGGGGATGTCATGTGATGTTTTTAAAATACTTTTATGCAAAAAAATCTTTTATTCATGGGATATTTTGAGCTCTACACCAAGTTTTCAAAACTGGTCCAGATGGTAGTATTGCACTACAACCCATTTAAATATTTCTTTCTAGCTTCCACGAAAATTATGGGATGTTCATAGGAGTATATTATTCAACCTTATGCAAAAACCCAGTGATGTACTTTGAAAAATTTGAGTGAATCAACCTCTTTTTCATTCCGATCCATCTTGGTGGTTTGTACTGCAACCCCAATTTATCTTGCTCCTTTACCCATGATTCTTTTTCCTACATGTAGACCTCCCAACAAAAGTTTCTGGCTTTGCCCAAATGACCTTGCCATCATCACCTACACCTAAAGAGACACTGGTCTGGACATTTTGGCCACCCCAAGAGTTGCCTAGATGCCCTTAGCATTTTTTCAAACACCTGGTGTGCATGGCCAGTTTTGGCATGATTTTTTAGTTTGCACACTGGACTTTCTTGCCTTGCCCAACCAACATGTCCACTAAGCTCCTAGCTAACCCTAACCCAGGCCTGCTAATCCCCAGCACCACCCTAATCCTCTAGCACGCTCCAGCATTGCGTCGAGCACACAGCGTGCGTGCACTGGGCGCGCCCAGAGCGCGTGTTTTGCACGTGCGGGCGCCCGAGCCGCCGCGTCGCACGACCGCCTCCCCGCGCCCGCTCTGGCCTCTCCCCACTCGCAGCCAGCACACCCGCCTCCTCCCTCGCCGTAGAGCCGCCCCTGGCGCCCTACAGCGCCGCCGTCAGGTCGGCCACGGTTGGTACCGAGCGGCCACAGCAACCTCTTCCGTGGACGGCGCCGCCCGAGCCTCCTCCGCTCGCCAGCTGCCCTCGTGAGCAGGCCATCCTCACCTGCTCGCGCTCCCAACCCCGCTAGCCTCCACCACATCGCCCTGACCGCTACAGAGCGGTGGTTCGCCGGCGAACTTATCCTCGGCCACGGAACCGCCATTGCTCGCCTATTTAAAGGACCCCCGAGCTCGTCCAGGCCTCAAGCAACCTCTCTCACTCCCTCACTGATCCGCCCGTAGCAGTAGAAAGACCAGAGTGGTCGTCTTCCTCATCTCCGGCAAGTTCAGCCGCCGCCACTATCTCGATCACTCCGGTACCACCAGGGCCTCCCCCTCTCCACTCTCTTCACCAGAAGCCCTCTCTTCCTCTTGTGAATCCATCCCCCTACTCAATTTCAATCAGGAACCACCAGAGGCAAGAACCCACTCTGCCCGACGGCCACTGTCCGCTGCGGAGCTCGCCGCCGGCGACTCCCTCCACCCCAGGGACCGTAGCGACCATCGAAGAGACTGCCTCGACCCCTTGAGCCCGCGGATGGCCTGGGTTTCTCGAACGGTGCCGTCGTTCGCCGGTGACCATCGCCGGAGCCCCGCCCCGCTCGGACAGAGGAGGGAGAAGAGGCGCGACGACTGGTCAAACCTGACCAGTGGGCCCCATGGACCCACTGTCAGCGACCCAGCCCCGGCCCGCGTTGTTTTAAGTGGAAGCGTAAAACCCCAAGTACGTCTCCCCTGTTTCGAAAATGTATTCCTTTTCGAAACGTTTTCTTTTCTGTTTATTTTGAAAAAACAGAACTTGAGCAAAACTTTAACTGGCTATAACTTTTTAAATATAAATCCAAATGACTTGATTCTTTTTCTGTTGTTTCCAAAATATTGTCTAGTTTATTTTCATATTTATTTCAAAATTTTCCAAACAAATTTATTTTACTGTTTTTAAAGTATGTGTTATTTGAATATTTTCAAAAATAGGAGTTTGAAGAAGAAGAAAACTTTCAGAAGTTTTGGGAAAGCACCTCACCTCTCCACACCTTGAAGGGAAGCATTTTAGAAATCTGGCATAATATTACCATGTGTTGTTTTATACAGTCACAGCACCATCGTGACACGGAGTACCCATTATTTGTTTGTGAGGATATGATCATACTTGCATACTGATGATCTCATTATATTGGAGCTTGATATGTTTGCGATAGTAAATCATTCTCACATGCCTTTTACGCCTACCGGCAGGAAGCCGAGAAAGTCTCTGTCTTGGGTAGACACGATGCTTATCTCTGGTTCCCCGTCGAGACGGTTGTGTCCGGTATGGCAAGATGAGGTATGATGAGTAGTGATACTGTCCTTTGGATTGAAACATATTTGTTATGCAAATCATGCAGGAAATACTTAAGCCTCCTGAGTCGGCTGTAGATCGAGTCTTGTTCTAGTAACCCCCATACTTGTTTTCATGCTGCCACTTGTCCCTACCGTAGGTAGGGTATGGTTCAGTAAGTTGTCAACCCCTGTCGTAGCACACACCATACAGACAGGCCATGGTGGAAGATACCGGCTGCATCCGGTAGGCATGCCACCTGGTCCGGGGGCATGGGTGTTTCCGGTTGGGACTGAGAGGGGGGCACCCCTTAGAGCGCGTGATAGAAATTTGATGCCATGCTACGCGAGGTTGTAGCCTCCCCACTTAAAGTTTTTCTTAACAGGTGTCGTGGGTGATTCCAGACACAAGTAAAGTTAAGCTGGTGTGTGCAAGTCAGGCGTGTTTTCGACTAAAAGACCGTAGACGGAATTAGTTCCGATGGACTAAAGAAATCCGTTACTCGTGGGCAAAGAGTACACCCTCTGCAGAGATTAAACTTATTCGAATAGTCGTGTTCATGGTTAAGGACTACAGTCTCGGATGGGTCAAGTGTCGGTCTTAGTGTAGGTCTTTGGAGGAGAAACTAGTAAACCAGAACATGGATTAGGACTTGTGACGTGTGATGATTATGATTTTTATTATTATGGACTAACCATTTATGTTGTCTGAATTTATTGAGTATCCCTGGGACGGTTCTACCTCCTGGATATTCACTGTGATTATTCTTATGTAAGCCCTTTATGTGGTGTCGCTCAGACGCCCGACTGTGGCTTGCTTGTCATTCCATTTACTTATAAGCCATTTATGTGGTGTCGCTCAGACGCCCGACTATGGCATGCTTGTCATTTTATTTACTTATAAGCCCTTTATGTGGTGTCGCTCAGACGCCCGATTGTGGCATACTTGTCATTTCATTTACTTATAAGCCTTTATGTGGTGTCGCTCAGACGCACGACTGTGGCATGCTTGTCATTTCATTTACGTATAATCCCTTTATGTGGTGTCGCTTAGACGCCCGACTGAGGCAAACTTTATATTGTTATCCTTTCGAGGTGTCGCTTCGGACACCCGATCGGTGCATTCTATTTCTACTCGCTGATTGCATATTCACATATGACATGATTAACCTGCTGCATGCATCATAAGTTCCATTTATAACTGACGAGGTGATCATAGAATATTTCAAAACATGATTATCAGTGGCTATATTATACCTGTGTTGATAATGTTTGCGAGTACATTCAAAGTACTCACTGGCTTGTCCTTGGCTATTGTCTTGGCCAGATTTCTTGCGTGGAGAGGACCTTTGCGATGACAGCCCAGGAACCTACGCAATGGTGATAGCAGCCTCGCGAAGATAGAAGTTATCCAGGTCAGCTGTTCCTATGGGAAATGGAGTCCCATAGACGCTGATGATCCATAAACCGCTTCCGCCATCAACCACTAGAAACCATTTGTTGTACTCATAGGCCAGGATGGTCTTGTACTACATATTATGTATTTGCTTGGAATTTTTGTATCAAGTTGGTGCCTCATCAGCTAATAGTAATCCTGGGGCTGATGAGCACAAGGGCCATTTTCTGGGAAATTATATCCCGAAAAACCGGTCCCGACAGTTGTGATGGACACTTTGAGCCTCTTTGATTTGAAGGATCTTGTAAACATAGTAATAGGATTTGTAGTGGCCTGCGCACTTGAATCCTATAAGAATAGTAAGGAAATGCGGGGAGCTGTGTCGCCTTTGAGGGTTACACTGATATTAACAGTACCGCACCTTCACTTGAAGAGAGATGGTGTCCGAAGCCTTTCTAGCCGTACCAGCAATACTAGCACATATATTCCAGCAAGTTCCACTTTGCTGATTTTACTCTGATGCTTAAGGTTTTCCCGTTATATCTATACTATGATCTGTGTAGCTGCTTTGTGTCGCACTAGCAAAAGTCCACTCTTGAAGCTAAACACTGCAATGACTTTCAAAATTGGCACCAAGGCATTGAGTGCCATTCTTGATGCAATGAAACTCATACGCTCCCCACCTGTTGATTCTTGTTCAGAATATGATCCTGATGACCATTCTAACCTCGAGGACTCAAAGGCAGATGGCCTGTCCTGTTCACCCATCAAGGTGCCTGTTCTAATTTGGCAATGTTTTATTGGTTGCGGGTATCTTGCATATGTTGTCTTGCATTTCTTCTAGTTTGTTGCACCGCCATCTGCTTAGTTTACTCATCATATATGTCGAGATGCCAAGCCCATCCATTATCAATACATATTCCATCTGTCATCATACCATGTTTTTCCACTCAAATGTTGTTCTTGTGCATCAGACATCAAAAAGGAAGAGGGTGATTGCCGAACCTGAAGGAGCACTAGCAAAGTCCTTGAAAAACGTGGTGGTGCCGGAGAAATCAGACAACACCCCACTTATATTGGCTGTACAACCAATGACACAAAACGTAGGAACGACTCCAGCAGACTATACCCATACTTCACTGGCCACACCACTAGCCCCACCACACAGGACCTGCACTATAGCAAAAGGTATACCAATTTTATTTGCCATAGCACCAGCTGTACCACAGAAAAATCCTGCTGCAGCAAAAAGTACAACAAGTCCACCGTCCGAAGACCTATCCCAACTGTAGAGGCGGCCAATTCCTGTAGATTGGAACCCCATTCCATTTATTCCCAGTTTAAAAGACAATGCTTTCGATGTTGTTAGGGACTACGTGCATATAATCCCATCATGGGAAGAATATTGTGAAGACAAACACCATTTTCAAATCTTCCTCTCCAACTTACGTGTAAGTGCTATTATTCATGCTTATTATTCTCCTGTTTTCTGCTGATTGAACACATCAATGATTTACATTACAGTGTTGTAACTAGGTGAGGGTCAATCTGGATAGTCATGACGAGCAAAGCTTGCTTGTGCTTTTCAAGGAAGCATTGCAGCAGTATCGGTGTTACCTGAGGAAATCACACTTTGATGGCAAGTCTATAAATGAATTTCCGGTGAAGTCTCTTGTGCTAAATTTAGAAGACATTGAATGGAAAAACCTTGTCATGCACTGGTCTTGTTCCCAGGATGAGGTATTGTCTATGAAATCACATGACAATTTGAACTTCTACTTTTCGGCATGTGCCTTACGGATCTTTTTTGCAAGAAATCTGCTCGAAGAAGAATTCTGGTTTAACAAGAACGAGAGGATATCGCAAATATGCTTCCCGCTGGTTTGCTCTTGTTAGTACCTGTTGTCCTGTATCAGTCTACTTGCATACATACCCGGTTCATTATGTGACAGCAGTATGCATGATAGCTTGCTTATCAATTGTTCGCTCCAAATTATCTAATCTGTATGGATGGTTACATTAGTGTAGAATCTATCCAATGCCAATGTTTTTTAGCTCTACATTGTTATTGTAAGTACATGTTGTCGTTTATCAGTGTACGTATAATGACAGGTAGTTCTTCATGTACCATCACTCTGCATCTTATTTTCCTTTGCCCTCCATTTTCTACACATCAGATCTATATTTACTCTGACCATAAGGTTGGTACTGAAGAAGTTTAGCTATCCATTTCTCTTGACTGTACCTTTTGCCTATATTGCTGCACTTACATTTATAACTACTTGGTTATGTAGCATCACTCTTCATCTTATCTTAAATATTCTCCATTATTTCGTATATTATCACATCTATATTTACTCTTAACAAAATGTAGAATAGAGGCAATGCTTTTGAAGAAGATTTTGTGGTAAACTTCTTGAATTGCCCCCCATCAGCATGGACAAGGCCTTTATAGAGCCTGTCTTCACCAATAATGTAAGTTTGTTGTCGGTGTGGAACGACACCTATGGGATCACAAGAATCCCTACTACGGTTGCGGGGCGCGGGGTCATGAGAAGAGGGGATCAAACAGATAGCACACGGTTCCTTTACCCTGGTTCGGGCCGCAAGGATGCGTAAAACCCTACTCCTGCATTGGTGGATTGTATATCTATGTTCTTGAGCTAGCTATGGGGCGTGAGGAGCTCCAAAAAACCGAATCCTCTTCCTGGTCGCCTTGGGCCTCCTTTTATAGGTAAAGGGGTTGCCACAGTGGCACACAGGAGGTGGAAAGGATATAGTGATGCGAGGTTATCCCTCGCATTACATGACAAGGCGCATTTAATGCGTCTTGCTTAGGTGTCTTTGCTTTATCGGGGACGGGGGAGAGCCATGTCTCGTCCGTCGCCGCTCCTTCTCGCGTCGACACGCGCCCTAGCCAGCGGTGCCCGCAGTGCCATGTAGGCAGGCAGGCAGCTGAGGTGGGGCAGTGATGGCTCTCCACAAAGATCTGCTTGCCGCCACGCAGGTGCCTGCCCAGCTGGTTGGGTCGGCAGCTGCATGCGAACGGTAGTGGAGGCTTGATTGGTGTGGGCCTAATGCTGGCCCCATGGGGGTTCATGGAAAGGGCCTTGTCGCGGCCCCGGCCAGGGTCTTGCCGTCGCGCCTGCTGTCATCCCCGGCAAGGCTCTTGCCGGGGGCCTTGTGGTCCTCCTTGGCCGGGATCCCGCCAAAGATCATCATCTTCTAAAGGGTGTATCTGATCTTGAATGTCTTCACAAAGATCTGCATGCCACCATGGGGATGTCTCCCGAATCCTTGCCCCATGGGGGTTGTGGACTCAAGGGTGACTCGCTCCGTAGGTGGGGGGGGGGGCGAGCTGCCATGGCAAGGGTCTTGCCGGGTTTGCTAGAACTGCCCCCCGGCAAGGATCTTGCCGGGGGAGTCCGCTTCGTCCCCTTTGCTCTTTGTGGTCCTTGTCTTGGGGTCGTTCTGCTTCTCTTGAGCTCCGGCCTTACCTTGGCTTACCTCCCTTGCCGTGCTCGCTGTGGCCGTGCCCGTGGCTCAGACTGCCCGTGCACAGTTATAGGGGTACAAAAGGTGTACCCCCCTTTTTGTACACCGACAGGAGCCCCCGGGCCTGGGCCACAAATAAGCGCAACACGTTGTTGGGCTAGGCCCAAAAATGTTGCACGGGCAGGCGGGGCGGTTTTTACCACGGTAAGTTTCTTGACGCGTTGCGCCTCCCATGCTTCCCACGCGTGGCGTGGCGTGGGGCGGCGTGTGTGACGCGGGCGGCATGCGTGGGGTTGCTTCCCGCGGGCATGCGTCACATCATAGTTAATGTGAAAGGAGGCGTCCCGCACTTTCCCCCATAAGAGGGAATAACCGCGGGCGCGCTGCTCACTTTCTCCTCTTCCCTCGTGCCTTTTCCAATCTTAGAGCCGCCGTTCCCTCTCTTCCTTCCCTTGCAAGCTTTCGTCGTCACCCGTCGTCGCTGCTTCACCACCCACTTCCTCAACCCTCCAGACTTCTCGGCCGCCATGGCGCCCAAGTCCACCAAGGGCAAGGGGGTGGCTAAGGGCTCCGGGACCGTGGAGCCACCAGAGAGCGCGCTGTTGGGGGACCGGACGATGTCTGCCTTCTTCTTCCCGTCGACGGTTGATGTTCATGAGCTCCGGGCCTCCTTCAAGCCCTCGTGGGGAGTGAAGACGGGGGGGAGAGAATTCATGACACCCGGCGACGCGCGTCATTCCTGCCGCTTGTGCTGATCCTTCCCCAAATCGGTACCCCTTCTTCGTTGATTACTTTTCTTGCGGTTTATGCACCCCTTTCTCCGATTTCTTCTACGACATTATGCACACCTTCGGTTTTCGCCTCTTGGATTTTACTCCGAATGCGGTGGCGTGCATGTCTTTCTTTGCGCACCTCTGCGAGGGCTTCGCCGGGGTGCAACCCAACACGGTTCTCTTCCGCCATTATTTCTATCCTCGAATCCAGACGGGAGGTGCCATCTCTGGTTGCGTCACCTGGATCCCAAGATCCAAGGGGGCGTACCCGGATGGTGCCGTGAAGGAGAGGTGGGAGGAACGGCGTGACCGGTGGTGCTGGATTGAGGATGAAGACCCGCCGGACTTTTGCAAGGTCCACCGACTGCCGCCAGTCCATGGCAGTGATTGGTGTGATGTCGACGCCGCCGACGGGAGGCTTACTGTCGCCACCACCAGGATCCTTCGGCTGACCCGGGCTGGGCTCACCCTTGAGATGATCGGGGCGGACTTTATCCGCCGCCGGATCGCCCCGTTACACAATAAGGGGAGGCCAGCCTGGCTTTTTACGAATCCGGCGGATATTATGCGGCTCTGCCCTGGCCTCAACCACAACTTCACGGTGATGGCGCATGCCCACTTCTGCCAGCGGCTCTTTCAGCTAGATGTGGATCGCGACGGCGAGGTCGAGCTGACCGCCAAGGCCACAAGGGCTGCCGTAAAGGCCGGGAAGACCATCAAGGGGCCGCTCTTCAAGTTGCCAGCAGGGGTGGTCCTGTTGTGCAATAATTCGCGCCGGTCCGAGATCATTGCCATGATGCCGGACTGCAACGCGCATGCCCCCGTCCCGAGCTGGAGGGAGCCGACGGCCGCAGATGTGCAGCAATTCTTCGACACCTTGATTGAGGTGTACGTCAATGCTAACGCCGAGCGGCGGCTTGTCATGGAAACCACCCAGGCGGAGCTAGACTACGTCGCCACCAGGGCGAGGGAGGCACAGCTTGCCCTGGAGGCCGGCAGCGCCGGGGGCGTGGAGGAAGAGGCCGCCGCGGCCGCGGAGGAGGAGGAGTTCACCCTGTGGGCTGCGGCCACTGGGGAGGCCAGCAGCGCCGACACCGGAGCTTCGCTCGTCGAGGACGCGGCCGACGAATCGTCGGAGGAGAAGGACATGGCGGCGGGCTTGACGCCAACCAAGGGCAGAGGGCGAGTCTTGCGGCGGGCTGGCTCCGGCGAGCCGGTCTGGCCTGACAGGGCCACGCGGCCTCAATTGACCCTGGAAGGGTCCGGGCGTCGCACGAGGGCCTCGGCGGCGAAGAGGCTGACGAAGGCCGCTGAGAAGAAGAAGGCGACAACCCCCTCCTCATCTCGGTGCACACAGACCCCGCCGCCTTCTTCGCCTCCTTCGGCAAGCGCCGACTCGGATGATGACGCCGAGCTCCCTTTTGATCTCGGGCCTCTCAGCCCGGAGAGGAATAGGAAACTAGCGGAAGAGGAGGAGACGGATGACGAGTAAGTACTCCGTTCCTTACTGTCGTTTCCATTTCCCTGAATTGGGTCGCTTGTCTTGATCCATTTTTGCTTTTGTAGGGATGGAGAGATGTTGGCCCAGAGGGCGAAGAGGGCGAGGACCTCGGCGAGCGGCCAGTCCCCGGCTGGGGCTCCAAAGGCACCACTGTGGTGCTGAGCAGCCCGGACAGCAGCCCCCAGCGCAGCCCCCAGTGTAAGTTCGTCACCCTCTTCTTACTCGACATGCGGCAGACGCTCGATGCTATGACGCTGACCTTGTCGGGTTTATTTGAGGGGAGTGGAAGCAGGAGGAGCCACAGAGGGCTACTCCTAACACACCACCCCCATCGACTACGCCGCCGCGGGGGGCGTCCCCGGCAAGGCCATCAGGCACGGAGTCCACACCCATGGAGGAAGAGGGGAACTTGGGCGCTGGTGGCTCTGCCATGGCGCCAAATGCTGGTGGAGAGGGGACTCCTGCTTCAAAGCCTAGCACTGGTGAGTCGCCTGTCCTTCGTCTCTGTTTTCCCCTTATTCTTTTCTTGGCTTCATTGCTCCCATTGCTGCCCAGACCCTCCTTCAACAGACATGGAGGACGTGGACACTGTTGTCAGGGATATTGGCGAAGAGGCCGCGGTTGAGGCCGACAAAATTGCCGCCGAGGAGCCCGCCAAGAATGCTGACGAGGCCGCCAGGGGTGCTACTGAGGATGCCGCTGCGGGGGCCGCCAAGGCTACCGGCGAGGCCTCTGCCGAGGGCGCCAGCGTTGGGCCTGCCGGGGAGGCCGGCAAAGCCTCCGCCGAGGAAGAAGTGATGGATGATTAGCCTCCCTCCTCGTCAACCTCGGCCCCCGGCAGGTACTTGAAGGTGGGCGATGATCTTTTCGTCCACCTCCCAGGGGCGTCAAGCCGAGCGCCCGCCGAAGGGGAAGTTTTTGACGGCGAGATGCTTGCCGCCACCAGGCTCGAGGTTGTCGACGAGCCGGGCGTTGGCGGCGATGGTTCTCCAGAAGAGCAGCTCTTCCGCGCCATGGGGGCCAATTTCCGGAAGCTCCAAGTGCTCTACCATGCCCGTCTGGACAAGGTCAAGTCCAGGATGGCAACGGTGGACAACGCGGAGGTGGACTTCAAGGCGCGCGTTGCCGAGACGCAGGCCTGGTTCCACCAGACTCGCGAGGAGTAGAGGGCCTTTCAGGAGAAATTGGCCCAGCGAGTTGTGGAGCTCTCCCTGAAGATGGCCGACATCGAGAAGGCCCAGGAGAAGGCGGCGAACTTGGCTGCCGCTGCCGAAGCCATCCGGAACCAGCATCAAGCCACCTTGGACTCCCAGGAGGAGGACCTCTCCGCGCGTGAGGCGAAGCTTGCCGCAACGCTGCGCAGCAAGGAGGAGGAGCTCGAGGCCCTTGTCACGTGGCGGACTCATGAGCTGGAGCAGAGGCACAGAGAGGCGCTCGATGCCCAAGCCTTGGCCCACTCCGGCAAGGTGAACGAGCTAGAAGAAGAGCGGGACGAGCTGAAGGAGCAGGCCCTCAAGCTGTCCGGCGAGAAGAACATGCTCAACCGCGCCTTCGTAGAGGCGCAAGGAGCGGTCATCAGTAGGGCTGGGGAGCTCTCCGAGGCACAGAACTCCATCAGAGACCTCAAGCTGAAGCTGGAGGATCTCGAGAAGCTGTCGTCGGAGAGCAGGGCTCGGGAGGAGACCTTGACCAGGAGCCTGGAGGAGGAGAAGCAGCTGCGGGCGAACGAGGCCGCCTCCCACCAGGAATATGTGGCGGGCGACAATAGGTGGATCCGCCATCTAGAGGTCATCGCTGGCAGGGTCACCTTGCAATTGGCCACCATGGGGATGCCAAACGTGAGGTACGCCCCTGAGCGCAGCAGGACCGTCAACGCCAAGCTGACCCAGTTCTTCGAGGGCGTCCTCGGAGCCTTGGCCTATCTTCACTGCAACAGGACGGCCACACTGGCCGAGGAGGCCCGGCGACTTTGCCGGACGGTCGTGACCAAGGTCCTCACCAAGGTGGCGTACTGGAATCCTAACCCCGACTTCGCGGCCGCGATGACGAGCTTGCCGGATGGTGTTGACCTCACGGTGCTCAAGGAGCGCAACAAGCCCATCACCGACTGCATCGACGAAATCAAGAGGGTGGAAGGCCAGCGCCGGGACTAGGCGTCCCGTTCTTCCTCGCCGCTGCGGGTTCCCGACCAAGACAAATTTTATCTTTAGTTAGAACCGCAGCAATGATGTGATGTAATATAACTTTGAAGTACCCTTAATTTCATGCATGTTATTTCCCCGTTCAATCCCCCTTTGTATGTATGCCCTACGTCGATCGGGAAGGCTTGCCGGCGCGGAAGCCCCAAGTGGCGTCTTGGGGACGGATCCCCATGGCCTGCCGGGTACGCGTGCTGCCAGACGAGCCACCTTCCCATTCCGAACGCAGCCGCTCGAACTGTCGAGCTTGACTCGAGTCAGAATCGAGGGTGTTGCTGATCACGGAAGGCTACTCTGCCACTCTCGACGCAGTCGCTTGAGCTGTTGAGCGGACTCGAAACAGGGCAAGGGCGTTGTTGATCGTGGTAGAGCCCCTTGGCATGCAGGTTTTTTCATACAAAGGAGCAACATCTCCGGGGGGGATAACCTCAAATAAAAAAAGGGTAGCACAAATAATGCTTCAGTGCAACTTAGCTTCTGTTCGCGATCGCTCGAGTGTCGATCCTCTGGCCTCCTTTCTTCTTTAGGGGTCACAAAGATGAAGGAGCGCCGGGCTAACCGCCAAAGTCGATTCTCGCAACTGCGTCCCCCTACCTGGTGCGCCAAAGATGTCGGTGTGGAACGACACCTATGGGATCACAAGAATCCCTACTACGGTTGCGGGGCGCGGGGTCGTCAGAAGAGCGGATCAAACAGATAGCACACGGTTCCTTTACCCAGGTTCGGGCCGCAAGGATGCGTAAAACCCTACTTCTGCTTTGGTGGATTGTATATCTGTGCTCTTGAGCTGGCTATGGGGCGTGAGGAGCTCCAAAAAGCCGAATCCTCTTCCTGGTCATCTTGGGCCTCCTTTTATAGGGAAAGGGGTTGCCACAGTGGCACACAGGAGGTGGAAAGGATATAGTGATGCGAGGTTATCCCTCGCATTACATGACAAGGCGCATTTAATGCGTCTTGCTTAGGTGTCTTTGCTTTATATGGGGACGGGGGAGAGCCATGTCTTGTCCCTCGTCGCTCCCTCTCGCGTAAACACGTGCCCTGGCCAACGGTGCCCGCGGTGCCATGTAGGCAGGTAGGCTGCTGAGGTGGCGCAGTGATTTGTCTCCACGAAGATCTGCTTGCCGCCACGCAGGTGCCTGCTGGAAGTGCGTTATATCGACTAGAGGGGGGGTGAATAGGCGATTTTTATGAAATTCTTCACTGAGGAATTTGCTCGTGAGGAAATTCCTTAGCGAAGAAATACTAGCAGCGGAATAAGTACTCAGAAGAAATACTAGGCGATTTTTATGAAATTCTTCACTGAGGAATTTGTGAAAGTCTTCAGTCAAAGTCTTCAAACACAGATATGAACAAACAGACAAGACAGTAATGAGGAAATGAAGGTGTTGAGGAAATGGAACCAGTAAGCTTGGTGAAGACAATGATTTGGTAGACCAGTTCCAACTACTGTCTCAGTTGTACGTCTGGTTGGAGCGGCTGAGTATTTAAAATCGAGGACACACAGTCCCGGACACCCAGTCCTGAGCAGGCAGCTCGGGACACCAAGTCCTCACCGTATTCTCCTTGAACTAAGGACACACAGTCCTCATCCAATCACTCATGGTAAGTCTTCAGGTGACTTCCAAACCTTCACAGACTTGGTCACTCGGCGATCCACAATTCCTCTTGGATGCTCTAGACCTTGACGCCTAACCGTCTGGAAGAAGCACAGTCTTCAAAGGTAACAAGCGTCGGATCCACGCAGGATCAATTTCTTCAGTGATGCTCAATCACTTTGGGTTTGTAGGTGTTTTGGGTGTGGGTTTGGATTTTCCTCACTTGATGATTTTCGCTCAAAGTCCTCGGAGGATGGGTTGCTCTCAAATGACAAGTGTCAAGTTCACGCGGAGCAGCCAACCAGCTAGTGGTTGAAGGGGGCGGCTATTTATAGCCTAGGGAGCAGCCCGACATGATAAGACATAAATGCCCTTCAATGATATGACCGTTAGGTGGACAAGATATTTTAGGACAGCTGGCGCGTGGCACAACAACGGTCGGAAATTTGGAGTACAAATTCCTCAGGGCTATCATGTTCCTCACTGTGTAGGCAATTCGCACTGGCAAATTCCTAACTCCTCAGTCAAAGCAAAGTCCTCAGTGACCAGAAGAACTGCGTCTCTGTCACTGAAGAAATTGACTGAACTGTAAGAGATTTCCAATGGCTTCACTCGAAGGGATTGGTAGGTGTGGGATTTGAGTTGAGCATCACATGGAAATTTTCTCCTTAGTATTTCCTCGACCCCCTTTAACAGTACGGTGTTTCCTATGACTCAAGAAAGAGAAAAATGAAACTATGAAAACAAAAGTCTTCACGCCTCACGTTCCTCGAACGAGTATCATGTCTTCAAGGTCACACCAATTTCTTCACATTCGAAGTCTTCAGAAAGTCTTCAGAAAGTCTTCAGAATATCAAAGTCTTCAGTCGAAGAACTTCATTTTTAGGGGTCGACTTTTACTGAAAGTTTCAAACTCCTCATAGACTTATAGACCTGTGTACACTCATAAACACATCAGATGCTTAACCTATAAGTCTTCAATACACCAAAATCACTAAGGGGCACTAGATGCACTTTACAATCTCCCCCTTTTTGGTGATTGATGACAATATAGGTTAAGTTTTCAACGGGGATAAATATCTGAAGTGTAGAAACTAATATTGAGGAATTTGATTGCAAGATATAGAAGAACTCCCCCTGAAGTTGTGCATAGTGAGGAATTTGCTTTTGAAGCAATGCACACTTGAAGAGTTAAATCATGGAGATCTCCCCCTATATCTTGTAATTCATACACGCATTTGTTATATGATATGAAGAATTTGAAATGCATGATGAAATATGGTGCCTGATGCAATTCAGCATGCGTGCGATAACATTAATGAGGAATAAGCATGCAGAATAGCGCATCAAAAGTATCAGAGCTCAAGCATGTATCGAAGTATCAGAGCATAGAGCGACAAAAGTATCAGAGCACCGAGCACCATAGGGTTTAAGATTACAACTCGATCCAATAAAGTTTCGAAAGAACGAGAGTTGTAACTTAAAAAATACGCCCTTATAATAGACCCGCTTGAAGACTAACTCAGATTTCTCCCCCTTTGTCATCAAATGACCAAAAGGATAGAAACTGAGGACTAACGCCCCTGAAGATATTCAAGTCGATGGAGGAGCGCCAGTGTTGTTGGGGTCGGTTGTTGAAGTAGGGCCTGCTGCAGTGTCGTCCAAGTCTTCATTTTCATCAGTGTCGCGCGATGAAGAATATGAACTGGCCACCAGAGAAGGAACCTTGACCTTCTTGAATTTCTTCGGCGGAGGTGCCGACCAGGCAAATTCTTCTTTAAGGCCCATGTTCTCTAAATCTTCAGCACTATATACTTGAGACAGAATAGCCTAGGTGCGGTTGAAGGTTTCATGAAGGTAGTAATGGTTTTTCTTCACTGCATTATATGTGGCAGTCATGTTGTGAAGAATTGAACCAAACTGACGCTTGACCCATTTGTGATTGCGATCAACCTTTTGATGAAGACTGAGGAGTAACTCACGATCAGTCATCACCCTGGGTGCTGTGGCTTGAGGATTTGTCTTGGCAGTATTAGCAGCAGAGTCATGTGTGGCAGAGTCATCATTGGTGGAATAAGAAGCAGCCTTGCGAAATTGACCATCCAATGGACGAATGCCTTCATCTATCACAGCAGTGGCCTTGCACTTTTCATCAGCTGAGGAAAATGTCCTTTTGAGGACTTCAATAGGAGGCAAGTAGCTGCAGTGGTTGAGAGTTTCAGCCTTGTAGTTGAGTGAAGACCTTGTCCTGATGAATCTCATAATCCAAGGTGCATAAGGCTTCAGCTCAAATGGTGACATAGCAATGTTGGCTAGAGTCCTCATGAAGAAATCATGGAAGTTTATGGGAACGCCATGTATGATATTGAAAAGCATATTCTTCATGATGCCAACAATTTCTTCATCGGAAGAATCATGTCCTTTGATGGGACATATTGTCTTCGTCAGAATGCGATAGACAGTCCTAGGCACATACAACAATTCCTTGACGAGGAATTTGGTATGAGGTGATTGCCCTGGCTTCAGAGGCTTCATGAGCACTTGCATATAGTGGTTTGACAGTTCAGGTTCATCATACACGCAACGCGCATCTTTAGTGGGTGGACTAAGAGAAAGGCAGCGAAGCAATTCAGTTGCTGGGGCCTTGTAATGTGTATTTTCAGTCATCCAGTCCAGAACCCATGAATTGACATCTTCAGAGTTGCCAGTGATGTGTAGTGTAGCATAGAACTGAAGAATAAGTTCTTCATTCCAATCGCATATATCTGTGCAGAAGTTGAGTAGCCCAGCGTCGTGAAGAACACTGAGGACTGGCGTAAAGCACGGCATAGATTCCATATCCATGTGAGGAATATGTGCATGGTCGAAGACTTTGTCTTTGTTGTAAAGCACTGAGGAATAGAAATTTGCTTGGCTGGCAGTCCAGAAGCGCCTCTTCCTTATGCGAGCAGAGTTATAAGGATTGTATTCAGTGAAGAATACGTGCTCGCCATAGAAGTCTTCAGCCTTGAATTTCTGTTTGCGTGAGAATGGATCCTTTGGCCTTGGCAGAGGAGTGTCAGTGAGTTGCATCACGACCTCAGGAATCACAAGCTCAGGTTCTTCAGGCTGAGGAATTACAGTATTTTCCTCAGGTGCAGTCACCTTGTCTGTTTCAGCAGCAGTTTCTTCAGCACTAGTGGCTGGAATTTCTTCATTCACAGAAGCAGTGTGATGAGTTGCATCAGAGCCCAATTTTACGGTTGGTGAAGAAGAGTGAGGAATTTGCTGCAGGGGAGTGAAGAGTGGGGAATTGGGATGCTGACTTTCCCAAAAGTCGTCATTCATTACTGGAGTTGTGCTTCCAATATCCACATCTTCATCATCAATTTCTTCAACACCAGCCTCTTCAGCATCAAACTGAGGCATTGGTGATGAGACAATTGGGGTTGAAGGGATTGTATCCACTTCAATTTCTTCATCAATCTGCTCTGAGGAAGCAGCAGACTGAGTTTCTTCATCTAATCCACTTGGGATCTCATAATCTTCACCAAAAGGAACAAGGTCCTTTGATGGCATGGAGGAGATAGGAGCAGCATCAATTGGATTGGCAAATGAGCTGGTCATGGGCTCCATCTTCTTTGGGACTGAAGATTCTGAAGCACCTGATGCTTTCCTTTTCTTCACTGCAGCTCGCTCTGCAGCCTTGGTTTTCTTCACATCTAAAGCAGAGGGAAGAACTGGAGTTGGAGTTGGTGCAGGTGGAGCTGAGGAATCTGGTTCAGTTTCTTCAGGCACAACTGATGCAGTTGCCCTGATCTCTTCATTTTCTTCAGGCGCGCCACTAGTGGATGCCCTGGCAATTTCATCAACGGCTGGAGCAGAGTCATCAGCCTTGGAACTAGCATTTTCTTCAGCAGCCTGAACTTCATCAGCGGTGCTAGCATGTTCTTCAGTTTGCTGAACAGATGCTTCAGCTTGAGGAATTTGTTGCTTTGAGGCAGTACCCTTGGTGAAGGTATCAGTCAGCCTCACAAATCTGACCTTGGCTCCTTGCCAATCAGCATAGTACGAGTCAAAGTTGTCGCTGAGGGCTTTGATCTCAGCCTGCATCTTGACAAGTTCCTCAGGCTTCATTTTGAGAACATTTTTCTTCAGTAGCTTCTCTTTGCGGTACTGGGATTTCTTGATCTCTCTGGCCCTATCATATTTCCACTTCTCCTCTTGGATGAAGTGAGTCAGCATGTGACTTTGGCCAGGTGTCAGCTTGAAATCAGGCATAGGAGTGTTGGGATCCTTGTGCCAGAGATCAATATAATCTAGGATCGCCCTTGGATCCAAAAGCAGGGGCACAGGTGTGCCTTTGGCTTTAGCAGCCCTTTCTTGGCGGTCTCTGATGATTTCAGCGAGTTCTTCTTCATCAGCTTCATCATCATCAGAGGGCATAGTGAAGACCACTTGCTTCTTTGGACTTGGGCGAGTGCCGCGTCCAGCGGTAGCCTTTTTCTTCAGTAACGAGGGTCCAGCTGAGGATTTTGGTGCAGCTGAGGAACTAGCTGAGACACCAGAGGCAATAGAGATGCCAGTTGTCCTTTGGCATGAGGCTAGATGCACAGGAGCTGAGGACTTTGTGGGAGCAGGAGCAGCATGAGGAATTTGCTTTGAAGATTTTGAAGATTCTGGCCGTGAGGGCACAGCTGAGGAACTTGGCCGTGAGGGCATTGAAGGTGAAGCACTTGGCTTACGAGCAGGCTTCTTCATCATTGATTTCCTCAGCTTGGCAGAAGCCTCAGTGGCAGCAGCAGCAGCAGATTCTTCATTGAATTTCCTCACTGCTTCTTTTGCTTGCTTTTGCAGTTTACGCTGGCGCTAAGCCCATTCTTGAGGAAAATCCTCTCCTCTTCTGATGCTTGTGGGATCAGCCACTTGGCCAGGTGCCAGTGGAGGGCGTTGACATGGAGGGTTTACGGCGAATTTCTTCATGTACTTAGGAGTAACATATCTGTACTCCCTCCATTCTCTTGCCCATCTCCTTTCAATCATTTGGATGCGCACCTTGCGCTGATTTTTGTCTTCTTTACCAAATTTGGATTCATCAGGTGTGCAATACCCAGCATAAATGTCCTCAGGGATTTCAAATGCAGTCATGACCTCTGGTCTCTTTCCTCCTTTCTGCGGCCTTTTACCTTCAGCCATTTTCTTCAGATGAGTAATTTGAACAATGGAATTCTCTGAAGAAGTATGCAACTTTTCTTCAAGGAACGCTGCAAATGAGTTAAGTTGATGAGAACCTAAGGATTCAGCAGCGGACATGTGTACCTGTGAACAGAGTATAGTTGCGAGGAATTTGAAGAGGTCATATGCGTTCTCAGAGGGTTTTTCATAACGAACAAGTTTTGAGGAATTTGACCAGATTCGTCTTGAGGAAGTTCACTAAGCTCCATATATATCTTAGGTTCCAGAGTTGTATAGATTGAGAATCCACACAATTGAGGAATCTTGAAGAAATTTAGACTTAGGGAAATGAATCAAGAACAGAGAATGAGTGAGGTGTTTTGTGTGTGAGGATTTGAAGAATAAAAACACCTTTGAAGATTTTGTAGAGAAACTTTGAATCAAAGAGGGCAGTAAAAATAGCTTTTAATTACCCTGAATGAAGAACACGACGAACTGTGAGTTGGAACAGAGAAGTTCGTCAATGCAGATCTTCCACGCCCTAACTTGGCGGAGGAAGACGTCTACGGCGGCGGCGTAGGTGAAGATTTCCGCAGTCGGCGCGAGTACGTCGGCGACGAGGTCGAGGCAGTGAAGCTCTTCCTCACCGGCGACGATGGAGTAGCGGCGGCGCTAGGGTTTGGAAACTCGAGCGGGGGAAGTGAGATCGAGCGGAGTAAAGAAGTGAGGATGGCGACGGAGGGGTATTTATAGCTGCAGTAAAAACTGCTCGTCCGAAGATTTAGGACTAACATGCCCCTGGCCGTTCTCCTTCACTTGACATGTGTCACCCACGTACTGTGTAGTGGAGATCGTGTAAGATCGTGGGTGAGTAAAATAATCCATCGTGGGAAGTGGAACGGATTGAGCGGCAAAACCAAAGGTTTGGATAAGATTAGTTTTAACGTTCCGTTCGCAATTTCTTCAGCTGAAAAGGACACAGTGAAGAATTTGAACGAGTTTCAAATAGAACGCACATGAAGAATTTGTGAATAGACTGGATTGAGTATAGCATAGAGGGGAAGGGTCCGATCACATTCACTTAGCAAAAAAAATTCCAACTTAAAGAAATAGCTATAAGTGAATGCTGTAGAGGACATAAACTCATATATATATATATAGCGAATGAAGAAAAACGACGGCACAAGTGAAAACTTTGTAAAGTTTGAAGAATTTGAAAAACTGAAGAATTTCAAAAGTTGAGGAAAAACTCAAATTGAAGATTTTCAACTTTTGTGGTGGTGTGACCCACCGTGTAAGAATGATGATTTCAGACACCGCGTACAATTGTCGTAGGGTTCTGAGAATTAAATTCTTCATTAATTTCTTCACACTTAGAGTGTTATTCTTCATTGATTGAAGAAAAACGTTTCTTCATGTGTTGCACATCTAAGTCATCAATTTTGCATAAGTGTTAGGATGAGTGCATTTTCAAAGTACATTCGAAGATTCTAAGATATTTAGCTCACACCGCAACTTGCTAAATCTCTTCTCATCCAAGGGCTTAGTGAAGATATCGGCTAGCTGTTCTTCAGTCTTCACATGCTCAATAGAAATGTCGCCCTTCAACACATGATCACGAAGAAAATGATGACGAATCTGAATGTGCTTTGTTTTCGAGTGCTGAACTGGGTTGTGAGCAGTCTTGATGGCACTCTCATTGTCACAGAGAAGAGGCACATTCTTCATGTTGACTCCATAGTCCTTGAGCGTTTGCTTCATCCATAGTAGTTGAGCACAGCAAGAACCAGCAGCAATGTACTCAGCTTCAGCAGTTGACAGTGATACGCAGTTCTGTTTCTTCGAGGACCAACAGACCAAGGATCGTCCGAGGAAATGACAAGTACCAGATGTTGACTTGCGATCCACACGGTCACCAGCATAGTCAGAATCAGAATATCCAATGAGGTCAAAGTCTGAGCCCTTGGGGTACCATAATCCTAGTGTTGGTGTGTGAGCTAGATATCGAAGAATATGCTTCACAGCCGTATGGTGTGATTCCTTCGGTGCAGCTTGAAATCGTGCACACATGCAAACACTAAGCATTATATCTGGCCTAGATGCACATAAGTACAATAAAGAGCCAATCATGGAGCGGTATACCTTGTGATCGAAGTCAGTACCATTTTCATCAGTGCATAGATGACCATTTGTGGGCATAGGAATTTTGAGACCTTTGCAGTCTTGCATGCCGAATTTCTTCAGGACATCCTTGAGGTATTTCTCCTGAGATATGAATATCCCATTGTGTTGTTGACGAATTTGTAGACCTAAGAAGAATTTCAATTCTCCCATCATAGACATTTGATATTATTCACTCATCATATAGGCAAATTCATCACTATAACGTTGGTCAGTACAGCCAAAGATGATATCATCAACATATATTTGGCACACAAACACTTCACCATCATATGATTTAGTAAAAAGAGTGGGATCGAGTGAACCGGGTGTGAAGCCTTTCTTCATGAAGAACTCCTTCAATGTGTCATACCACGCCCGTGGGGCCTGCTTGAGGCCATAGAGGGCCTTGTTAAGTCTGAAGACTTTGTCAGGATGTTTTGGATCTTCAAAACCTGGTGGTTGAGCAACATATACTTCTTCCTCAATCTTACCATTAAGGAATGCACTTTTCACATCCATTTGGTATAAGATGATATCATGATGGTTAGCATAAGCAAGTAATATGCGAATAGCTTCAAGTCTAGCAACAGGTGCAAAAGTTTCATCGAAATCAATTCCTTCAACCTGTGTGTAGCCTTGAGCTACTAGTCGTGCCTTATTCCTCACCACAACACCATTTTCATCTTGCTTGTTGCGGTAGATCCACTTTGTACCAATGATGTTATGCTTGCGAGGATCGGGACGATTGACCAGTTCCCATACGTTGTTGAGCTTGAACTGATGTAATTCTTCTTGCATGGCCTGAATCCACTCAGGCTCCAGAAATGCTTCATCTACCTTAGTGGGCTCTGTGATAGAGACAAAAGCAAAGTGCCCACAAAAGTTAGATAGATGTGAAGCTTTTGAGCGTGTGAGAGGACCTGGTGCTGTAATGTCATCGATGATCTTCTCCATTTGCACTTCTTTTGCAACGCGAGGGTGAGTTGGTTGCCGTTGAGGAATTTGATCAGCATTTTCTTCAGCATCAATTTCCTCAGCATTTTCTTCAGGTGTATCAGTTCGACGTTCTTCACGTTCTGGAACGAATTCTTCAGCAGATTCTTCAGTAGGAATGATATCTTCAGTAGCCTTGTGCTTGATCGATTCCTCAGGTGCTGGTTCATCTAACACAGAAGGTAGGTGCTCTCTTTGCGAGCCATTAGTTTCATCGAACCGCACATCTACAGTTTCAATAATCTTGTGAAGAACATTGTTGAAGACTCTGTAGGTGTGCGAGTCCTTTCCGTAACCAAGCATGAAACCTTCATGTGCTTTCGGTGCAAATTTAGTGTTGTGATGAGGATTTCTAATCCAGCATTTAGCACCGAAGACTTTGAAATAACTCACATTGGGTTTCTTGTCAGTGAGGAGTTCATAGGCAGTCTTCTTGAAGAATTTGTGAAGATATACTCTGTTGATGATATGGCATGCAGTATCAATTGCATCAACCCAGAAACGGCGAGGGGTTTTGTACTCATCGAGCATAGTGCGAGCCATCTCAGCAAGTGTCCTGTTCTTGCGCTCCACAACGCCATTCTGTTGAGGTGTATAAGGAGCAGATAATTCATGAGTAATACCAAGTTCATCAAGATAGTCATCGAGACCCGAATTCTTGAACTCAGTGCCATTGTCATTTCTGATGTGCTTGATCTTCACACCAAAGTTAGTTGAAGCCCTCGAGGAAAATCGTTTGAAGACTTCCTGCACTTCAGTTTTGTAAGAGACAAGGTGCACCCATGTGTAACGAGAGTAATCATCAACAATAACAAAACCATATTGAGATGCCTCATTAGAGATAGAGGAATAATGGTTAGGACCGAAGAGATCCATGTGAAGCAATTCGAATGGACGAGTAGTGGTCATGATAGTCTTCGCTAGATGCTTGGCCTTGGTCATCTTTCCAGCTTCACAGGCACCGCATAAGTGATCCTTGAGGAATTTGACATTCTCAATGCCAATGACATGCTTCTTCTTCGCAAGCGTGTGCAGATTCCTCATGCCAGCATGACCAAGTCGTCGATGCCATAGCCATCCTTCTGAAGCTTTTGCAAGTAGGCACACGGCAGGTTGTGAATCTGCAGAGAAATCAACAATATACAAGTCTCCTTTCCTAAAGCCTTTGCAGACTTTGGATTTGTCGGATTCCATAATCACAACACAACGATACTTGCCGAAGACAACAACCATATCAAGATCACAAAGCATTGAGACAGACATAAGATTGTATCCTAAGGACTCAACAAGCATGACTTTGTCCATATGTCGATCCTTTGTGATGGCAACCTTACCTAGACCCAATACCTGACTTTTGCTTTTATCAGCGAAGATGATATGCTTCATGTGTGATGCTGATAAGGGAGCATCCATCAACAGATTCTTGTCACCGGTCATGTGATTTGTACATCCACTATCAAGTACCCATTCAGTGGCTTTGGGTTGATCATCCTGCAGATGAATTAGTGCAACTTACGAACCTCATATGCTTCAGTAGTGAAGAATATGATATCACAATTCATTAGATCAATTTCATCAAGCAGTAGAACCGATAAAACAGAGGGAGTACGTGTGAAATGAAAGTTCATTTCATCATGGTTAGCCTGCGTCCTTTCAGGCATTTCTGTCAGGTCCCCAGCAAATTCTTCAGACGTTACAGCACGTCTAGAGACCTGACCCTGTAGAAGAGATTAGTTCTTTTTCTTCACCACCCACATCTGAAGGGGTGGCAAAGAGTTCATCACTCTGCGAGCTCCATATGAGAATGGTGGCAAAGCAGCCAAACCGTTTCGTTTCACATAAGAGGGGTTAGGATAAGCATATGAATAAGCAGAGAAATTCTTCAAGGACTTATGAACATAATAATTTGAAGAATAATGCTCATATTCATAGCCCTTGGCTCTTCCCTGCGAAACAGAGTTGTTAGCACGATGATGTTCATATGAGGACTTTGATCCATGTGAGGAATTTGGTCTATATGAGGACTTGGATCCATATGAAGAATTTGGTCCATATGAAGAATTAGATCTGGGGTTCCTTTTCTTCATAGGTGGTGTCATGAGGACATTCACCTGAAGACTTTCAAGGCAGCTTTTGGGAACCCAGATTTTCTTCATAGGGGAACCGTTCCTGCAGTTAGTGCCAACATATCTAGCAAATACTTCACCATTCTGATTTTTGAACAGTTTATAGTTGAAGTCAAATGACTCATCAGAAGAATGAGAAGATTCACATGTATAGCCGGATAAATCAGATGGATCAACTGGAGGTCCCTTTGCAGCAACCCATGAGGTTTTGGGGTACTGCTCAGGCTTCCAATAAGTACCATCCGCATTGAGTTTCCTCTCAAAGGCAATACCCTCTTTCCTAGGGTTCCTGTTGAGGATCTGCTTTTTAAGCACATCACAAAGAGCCTGATGCCCTTTGAGGCTTTTGTACATGCCTATCATGTACAATTCCTTCAGCCCTGTATCGTCAGTGATACTAGCAATGTCCTCAGACGAGGAATTAGTGATAGTGGAGACACGTGAAGAATTTGTAACATTTGAAGCATTTGAACATTCAGGTGAAGAATTAGCAGATTCTCGTTCAATGCATTTTAAACATGGAGGAATAAATTCTTCCTGAGCAGCGCTGATTTGTTGAGCAAGTAATGAATCACGCTCCTTCTGAAGATCTTCATAACTCACTCTTATCTTCTGAAAGTCAGACAAGAGAGAGTTATGCTGATCTTGAAGGGAGACATACTTAGAATGCAGTCTCTGAAGACTTTCAGCCAAGGCTTGTGACTGATTCATTTCTTCACCCAACATATCATTGCTCTTACTAAGCATATCATTAGCATTTTTCAAAGCTCTTTGTTGTTTAGCAGCAAGGGAAGCAAGTTTGACATAACTGGGTCCAAATTCATCATCAGATTCTTCATCACTAGACTCAGATAGGTAGCATTCAGTTACCTCAGCACTTTTTGCCATAAGGCATGAAGTAGAGGATGATGATTCTGGTTCGAATGTCATCGATTTGAGCGATTCCTTGAAATCCTCAACCCAAGGATCATGACGGGTTCGATGGCCTTCATAGACATCAGAGAGACGGTCCCAGACAAGTTTCGCCTGATCGAGATGCATGATGTTTCTGAACTGGTTTTGAGACAGACTGGAGCAGATGACGGCCTTCGCTGTGTGGTTGAGTTGAGTGTACTTGCGAATGTCATCAGCTTCCGCCATCTTGCACAGATCGGTCAGACCAATCTCAGTGACGGTCCATAGCTCGCTATCCATCAACATGAGACGCTTCTTCATCATAGCCTTCCATTTGGGATACTCGTGACCGTCAAAGATGGGGCAAGGTACTTTCTTCATATGCGCGGTTGACATAACTAAAACTCCAGCCGGTTAAACCAAAATCACACAGAACAAGGGAGTACCTTGCTCTGATACCAATTGAAAGTGCGTTATGTCGACTAGAGGGGGGTGAATAGGCGATTTTTATGAAATTCTTCACTGAGGAATTTGCTCGTGAGGAAATTCCTTAGCGAAGAAATACTAGCAGCGGAATAAGTACTCAGAAGTAAACATAACAGATTACATGCATGGTCATCATGATGAAATGAAGACAAACACAGAGTACAGAAAGCGTAGGAACAGGATAAATCTAGATGAAGACAAACAGACTGAAGAGATTGAACTGAGGAATTTGTGAAAGTTTTTAGTCAAAGTCTTCAAACACAGATATGAACAAACAGACAACACAGTAATGAGGAAATGAAGGTGTTGAGGAAATGGAACCAGTAAGCTTGGTGAAGACAATGATTTGGTAGACCAGTTCCAACTGTTGTCTCAGTTGTACGTCTGGTTGGAGCGGCTGAGTATTTAAACTCGAGGACACACAGTCCCGGACACCCAGTCCTGAGCACGCAGCTCGGGACACCAAGTCCTCACCGTATTCTCCTTGAACTAAGGACACACAGTCCTCGTCCAATCACTCGTGGTAAGTCTTCAGGTGACTTCCAAACCTTCACAGACTTGGTCACTCGGCGATCCACAATTCCTCTTGGATGCTCTAGACCTTGACGCCTAACCGTCTGGAAGAAGCACAGTCTTCAAAGGTAACAAGCGTCGGATCCACGCAGGATCAATTTCTTCAGTGATGCTCAATCACTTTGGGTTTGTAGGTGTTTTGGGTGTGGGTTTGGATTTTCCTCACTTGATGATTTTCTCTCAAAGTCCTCGGAGGATGGGTTGCTCTCAAATGACAGGTGTCAAGTTCACGCGGAGCAGCCAACCAGCTAGTGGTTGAAGGGGGCGGCTATTTATAGCCTAGGGAGCAGCCCGACATGATAAGACATAAATGCCCTTCAATGATATGACCGTTAGGTGGACAAGATATTTTAGGACAGCTGGCGCGTGGCACAGCAACGGTCGGAAATTTGGAGTACAAATTCCTCAGGGCTATCATGTTCCTCACTGTGTAGGCAATTCGCACTGGCAAATTCCTAACTCCTCAGTCAGAGCAAAGTCCTCAGTGACCAGAAGAACTGCGTCTCTGTCACTGAAGAAATTGACTGAACTGTATGAGATTTCCAATGGCTTCACTCGAAGGGATTGGTAGGTGTGGGATTTGAGTTGAGCATCACATGGAAATTTTCTCCTTAGTATTTCCTCGACCCCCTTTAACAGTACGGTGTTTCCTATGACTCAAGAAAGAGAAAAATGAAACTATGAAAACAAAAGTCTTCACGCCTCATGTTCCTCGAACGAATATCATGTCTTCAAGGTCACACCAATTTCTTCACATTCAAAGTCTTCAGAAAGTCTTCAGAATATCAAAGTCTTCAGTCGAAGAACTTCATTTTTAGGGGTCGACTTTTACTGTAAGTTTCAAACTCCTCATAGACTTATAGACCTGTGTACACTCATAAACACATCAGATGCTTAACCTATAAGTCTTCAATACACCAAAATCACTAAGGGGCACTAGATGCACTTACGCCTGCCCGGCTGGTTGGGTCGGCAGCTGCATGCGAACAGCGGTGGAGGCTTGATTGGTGTGGGCCTGATGGTGGCCCCATGGGGGTTCATGGCAAGGGCCTTGCCGCGACCCCGGCAAGGGTCTTGCCGCGGCCCCGGTAAGGGTCTTGCCGTGGCGCCTGCTGTCATCCCCGGCAAGGCTCTTGCCGGGGGCCTTGTGGTCCTCCTTGGCCGGGATCCCGCCAAGGATCATCATCATCTAAAGGGTGTATCTGATCTTGAATGTTTTCACAAAGATCTGCATGCCACCATGGGGATGTCTCCCGAATCCTTGCCCCATGGGGGCAGTGGACTCAAGGGTGACTCGCTCCGTAGGTGGGGGGGGGGGGCGAGCTGCCACGACAAGGGTCTTGCCGGGTTTGCTAGAACTGCCCCCCTGCAAGGATCTTGCCGGGGGAGTCCGGTTCGTCCCGTTTGCTCTTTGTGGTCTTGGTCTTGGCATCGTTCTGCTTCTCTTGAGCTCCGGCCTTACCTTGGCTTACCTCCCTTGCCGTGCTCGGTGTGGCGGTGCCCGTGGCTCATTCTGACCGTGCTCAGTTATAGGGGTACAAAAGGTGTACCCCCCTTTTTGTACACCGATATTTGTCCATCTCAAGCCTTCAAACTTTGTTGTATATATTTGGTTAGGCATGACTGCAACAACTATTAATTTTTGGTGTTCGCATCAAATTGCTTGTTTAAAGTTTATTATGTAGTTAGGTTGTCCTTTCTCAATTTATATTTTCAGTTGTACAACCAAGTTACTTCTTCATACCATGTAAATTAAACTATACAGAGCAAGTGATCTTCTTTTGCACTGCATGTATGCTTCTGTTCTTCATCCGTAATCTAGTGGTGTGGTGAACCTACCCACTACAGCACAATGTCATATTTTGCAATGTCTTAACTATGAACAATGTCATATCATTCTACTATTATTTAAACTTTCTCTTTATTTGCCAATCTGAAATGGTATAAATTAACAGCACACTAACCATTGATACTTATGAGTTCTTGATCTGTAATCAAGTGGTGTCGTGAAGCTGCCAACTCCTTCGCAATGTCATTTCCTGCCATGTCTTGACCTGAACAATACCATATTGTGTTAATGCAATTTTAAACTATGTCACTTTATTCGTCAGTAAGAAATGTGATGAATTGTCAGCACAGATACTTTTATGTGAAAAACCTATCATCTATCTGCTTGTTTATCTTTTTAGAGTGAGGAAGATATAAGTGTTGAACAAGCGCAGTCTCATCATCTCGCTCAGTTGCTTGCGCTGCAGCTCCCCACTAGGGCTAACCTTTCTTGAACTCTATTGAAGTGCTGTCGGTTTTGTATATTATTTTGTCGGCATGTTTATTTGCACTGGTGGCGATCTTTGATGCCCAGTGTATGTAATCTGCTGTCTGCTTGTGGTTTATTATCATACTGGCAAACTTTGATGCCCAGTGGATGTAATATGCCATAATTTCTTTATTGTATAGTCTAGGTTTTTTCTTATTCACGATGCTGCAATTATTTTATTGTCTATATATCCTGTCTTCGCAGTAAACCGGCCAAACTGTAAAATTACGGTACATAATCGGGCCGTCATGCAATCATGATGTAGGTTGGGCTTGAAACGTGCCGAACAGCTAACGGGACGGCAGCAGCCTGAAATGAACCCCGGCCCATTATTGTGCGAATCAAATCACGGGCTCTTAACAGGCCAAAATTGTCTCGGTCCTTGTTTGGCCCAATCAGATATCGGCTGCGAGCAGGCCGGATGCAAACTGGGCCGTAGTTAGGCCCAACTATATGACAAGCTTTTAACAGACCGAAATTAATATAGGCCCGAAATGTTAAACGGGCCCTTAACAGGCCAAAACTAATATCTGGCCAAATTACTAAGTGGGCCTTGAGCAAGTGGGCCCAAAAGCATAGTGTCCAGTTGACCGGCCGAATCTGATATGGGCCATAATTGAGCCCAAAGCCTCTTAAAGGGTCGGACCTGATCTGGGCCGTAATTTGGCCCAGAACATGGTAGGATTTTAACGGGACGGATCTTATATGGGCCACTATTAGGCCCGTAGCGTGGCAGGCCATTAATGGACCGGATCAAATATGGGCCGGCATTTGGCCCAAAACATGGCAGCCAGTTAATGGGCCGGCCTACTAGGGTCCTCAAAATCTTGTGGGCCTACAGCTGGGCCGGCCCACTAATGTCGGCGAAATCTCGTGGGCCTTTAGCTGGGCCGGCCCATTATGATCCGCAAGAATCTTCTGGGCATTTACCTGGGCCGGCCCATTTTGGCAAACAAAAATCTTGTGGGCCTTTACCTAGGCCGACCCATTATGGCCAGCAAAGTCTTGTGGGCCTTTAGCTGGGCCAGCCCATAATGGTCTGCAAAATCTCGTGGGCATTTAACTGGGCTGGCCCATTATGGTCCACAAAATCTTGTGGGCCTTCAGTTGGTCCGGCCCATTTAAACTTGATGGGCCGGTCCACGTGTCAACATATCATAGGCGCGTCTCGCCCATTGGATGAGTGACACCTGTGCCAACGCGGACCTGACACGTGTCTCCTCCAGCCAACGATGATTTTACACGTGGAAAATCCCCATTGGTCGGGGATGTTAATGGGTTATCGGATGCAAAACCCGACCTGATAGCTTAACGGCGTTCCATTACGGTGGATGCCACGTGTCGGTCACCCTTGATGAAAGCACTTCTGTGACGAGCGATTTATCGTCATGGAAGTGGACACTTCTGTGATGATAATTTTGGTAATGTCATGGAACACTTCTACGACAATACAGGTATGACTATCTTGATTATGTCATCAATTTTTCATGGATGTACATGCATGACAAAAAACGCGACCTACTGTGACAAACACGTATCATCACGGAAGTGTATATTTTTTGTAGCGAGGGTGTTGCCCACCTACGTGGCAGGCTAGTTTGACACCCGGTACGGCACATGCATGTGTGTCAGATGGGTTGGTGCATGTTGGATTTGTTTGGACTACTGGGATGTAGCCCGTACAAGTGCATGCATGTGTGACTGATTTGACTGCATCAACATTTCGTTTTTACTTTACACCGGTGCCCAATCATTCATCTACACTGGCGTATGAACGGACTTTAACGGGGCCTCGTATTCCAGCTCATCCAGCAATCATTCAAGACAACCACGTCAAGATGAGTTAGCTCTCAGTTCCACCACTAGCTGAATGCCTCGAGGGTTTCATGGGTTCGGGTTAAACTGGGTGACCGCCATCATTAAATGTTCAGTACCTGGCGCCGATGAGAAAATAGCACCAACCAGACCATGTACACGAACCTGTGACATGTGAACATCATTCGTGGGGGCAGAATTGCATGGCGCGAGGTTGGAGGGAAGACTGGCCTGCTCTGATGTATCCAGCTTGGCTTCCTTCTCCTTCCAAGTATTTTCATCATCAACATCATCTCCCTTCCGTTTCCAAACAAACAGAATAAAGTCTGGAACCAGAACATAGCCCGATTGTTCCCTTCTGAATGTGAATGCATAACCTTTGAGTTTAACAATCATATCAGTGGAAATAAAAGGCCCAACATCACCTTTCTCCATTGACAGATTTTAAGTATTTTTCATGGCCACTAAAATGTGTAACACCCAACATCATTGCAGACTGATGAGGTCAACCTCAATAGTTTTGCCCATTAGAGAGCCTACTACCCACAAGACCCAAAAGTGATGAACTGTGTGCGGAAAACCATCTACATGGAGCCAAAGTTGCTTGAGTTCCAATTTGTGCGGGATCTCCTGAGACTTCCATGTAGAAATAGTAGTCTGGGCATTAATCGATGGCACATTCATCCGAATACCATCTATCATGTCCAAATCCTCAAAAGAGGGGAAGCTAATAAGATATGCATCCTCCCGATATGGTATGGCCTTTCACTTACATTTTTCTGTACTGGACATCTCCTTGCAATCCAACTCTCAACAATAGAAGCAAGTACCGTAATACCGCTAATCTAGACACAAGCAATGGGAGACTGGGTCGGTGCCAAATGATCCTTCACAACACAATCAAGCAATTGAGCAGAATATGTCTCATCGGCTCCTAACACCGAAACAAAAGCATTGGGTTTAGGGAGTTTCAGAACAGGAAATCACAACGTTGGATGAGCAATCTTGTCGCGAATGTAACAGTAATGTTGAACTTGCAATCTTTTATAGGTTGTGTATCTAGTGCACACTTCCAACAACAAACTCCTTTCTTTGTTTTTCCCTTGGTTATGGAAGGATCCCCCTACTCATTAGCAGCCATGATTGTGGAAACATCAATGAGAGGAACCTGGCGTTGCCCATGCGGTGCTAGCAGCTTCTGTGAAACTTGTGCTAGCGATTCCTGCATCCCGAATTGCTGATATGACCCTTGTTATTGTGGTTGCAGCTGTTGTGGCATAAAAAACTGGTTTGGAAACTCCTGCTGAACATTCACCTACTGCTGCTGCTAAAAATAATAATGGTATCCCTGTTGCAAATTACCTATGACCTATGGCTATTGAGAGTGTGGCTTTGACCCGTCTCCATTGTATCTACTTTGGATAATGCTTTTGCTCTTGTTTTGGACTCTAATTTGCATGATTTGAATGAAACTAACCCGGACTAACATTGTTTTCAGCAGAACTACCATGGTGTTGTTTTTGTGTAGAAATTAAAGTTCTCGGATTGGAACGAAACTTTTTGGAGATTCATTTAGAATAAATAAAAAATTCTGGGACCAAGAACCACCGGAGGGGGTGCCCTTGCTGGGCACGATACACTAGGGTGAGCCACCCCCTCTAGGCGCGGCATGGTTGGTTTTACCAACCTGGTGGCCCCCTTGACCCTAACTCCGATGCTATAAAATTCTATTTTGGACAAAAAAATAGGAGAGGAAGTTTCATCGCGCTTCACGATACGGAGCCGCGGGCACCTCCTGTTCTTCATCAGGAGGCTAGATTTGGAGCCCGTTTGGGGCTTCGGAGAGGGGAATCTTCGGTCTTCGTCATCAACAACCCACCTTCACCACTAATACCATGATGCTTCCCACCGGGAGTGAGTAATTCCTTCGTAGGCTCGCTGGTCGGTGAGGAGTTGGATGTGATTCATCATGTAATCGAGTTATTTTTATTAATGCTTGATCCCTAGTATCGACTATGTTCTGAGATTGATGTTGTTATGACTTTGCCATGCTTAATGCCTGTCACTAGTGCCCGAGTGCCATGATTTTAGATCTGAACCGTTTATGTTTTCACCAATATATCTATGTTCTAGATACGATCATGCAAGTCATATTCACCGATTACATGCTATGATCCGTAAACCCCAGGGTGACAGTAGTTGGGATACTATCCAGTGATGGCCGTTGTCGGTGTCAAAACTGGCGGATCTCGGGTAGGGGGTCCCGAACTGTGCGTCTAGGCGGATGGTAACAGGAGACAAGGGACACGATGTTTTTACCCAGGTTCGGGCCCTCTCGATGGAGGTAAAACCCTACTCCTGCTTGATTAATATTGATGATATGGGTAGTACAAGAGTAGATCTACCACGAGATCAGAGAGGCTCAACCCTATAAGCTAGCCTATGCTATGATTGTTGTTCTGTCCTACAGACTAAAACTCTCCGGTTTATATAGACACCGGAGAGGGCTAGGGTTACACAAAGTCAGTTGAAACGGAAGGAGATCTTCATATCCATATCGCCAAGATTTCCTTTCACGCCAAGGAAAGTCCCATCCGGACACGGGATGAAGTCTTTAATCTTGTATCTTCATAATCCAAGTGTCCGGCCAAAGGTTATAGTCTGGCTATCCGGACACCCCCAAATCTAGGACTCCCTCAGTAGCCCCTGAACCAGGCTTCTATGACGACGAGTCCGGCGCGCAAATTGTCTTCGGCATTGCAAGGCGGGTTCCTCCTCCGAATACTTCATAGAAGATTTTGAACACAAGGATAGTGTCCGGCTCTGCAAAACAAGTTCCACATATTTCCATAGAGAGAATAATATTTACACAAATCTAATCTGCTGACGTATTCCTTAGCGTGACATCACACCACGACTAAGCCTTTATTCGAATCGTTTTACTGTCCCACCTCAGCGTGTTTTGCGAGGCGGTTTCCTTGGCACGTCTTGTCGAAGCAGAGATCTTGTACCCTTGATTTACGGGATTCTCAACAATACGGACATGGGTAACCCAATCGTGCTCGTTGGTACGTTTCCTCGATCAAAGGCGAGTCTTAAACAGTCACGGGGAGGGCTCTTGGTATTCAACCTCTTATAAACAGACCAAGGCCTTACTCCTTTCTTTTGATCTTAATTGATTTCGCCCTTCGCCTCGAGTTCCAACACCCAAGGCCCTAGATTTCAGGCGCTTCGGACATTCGACGATGTCCGGATACGACCTTCGACGCCGATGGACGCCTTCATTCGTTATGGAGGAGGACATACTAAAGCTGAGAGAAGCCAGGTTCTTGACCGGCGAAATTTCGCATAGGCTGCCTGCTCAAGGGCAGGTTGTTCCTACTCCCAAGCCTGGTGAGAGTGTGGTATTTGTGTCTCACTTCCTCCGAGGGCTCGGCTTCGCGACGGATCCCTTCGTGAGGGCGCTCATGTTTTATTATGGGCTGGAATTTCATGACTTAGCTCCGGAGTCCATCCTCCACATCTCATCATTTATCGTCGTCTCCGAAGCCTTCCTCCGCATTACTCCTCACTTCGGACGGTGGCTTAAGACCTTTAAAGTAGAGCCGAAGATGATCGAGGGACAACACGCGGAGTGCGGAGGCGCTGTTATAAGCAAGAACGCTGATGCTCCATGGCCCGAGGGCTCTTTTCAAGAGGAGTTCAACTTATGGCAACAAGGGTGGTTATATATCACCGCTCCCAGGGGCACCAAGTGGGTGGCGCCGCCTGTTTTCCGCTCGGGTCCCCCGCCCCGACTAGCATCATGGGTCAATAAGAGGCTGGACTGGGGGCCGGCAAAAGACGTGCCCCTATTGCAAGGCCGCATCCGAGATCTCCTAGAAAGAAATATCAGTCTGGTCGTGGTGACGCATGTTATGTTAATTCGCCGAGTCCTGCCTTGCAATCGTCGCCCTCTCTGTCTATGGGAGTTCAACCCGGAGGGGCCGTGAGCACTCAAACACTTTCTTGGCATGACGCCCGTGGAGATGTACAAATTGTTCTTCGGATCACAAGTGATGTGTCCGGATTCTACGGAGGATGCAGGACTAAGTTGCAATCGTCCGGATACTCAAGTAAGTAGCCCTGTTTTCGGACACACCATCCGCTCATTCATCACAACATCACCCTTAAAAGAGTTGTCTTTGAACAGGAGTGGGTAGCGAAGGCGAAGTCAATCAGGTGCCCGGCTCCCCTTCCTAAGACCTCACTGAATCCCGTGTTGACCAGGATGCTGGAGATCGTGCCTTTGGAAGAGAACGAGGAGGGGGACAAGGGAGCTACCGCCTCCTCGAAGGAGTCTGTTGGGAAAGGAGGAATCAAAAATTCCTCTACCCAGGGGAAGAAAAGGACCACCTCTGAAGACCCGGAGACCATGGTCTCAAAGCGGGGAAGAAATCTTCGCTAGAGGGTCCTGCGCCGGGGGATACCTCGCCTGTACTGTGCCCCCAGGGGGATCAGCCCTCCACCGAGCCGTAAGTAGAGACGGGAGTTTACAATGAGGAACACCCCTGTTTTATTCCTGAGGAAAATAACCGAAACTTTTACCTTGTAGTTCGGATCTCAGCCCTTCTCAGCAGAGCTCATCTTTGGGGGATCTTCTTCCGGAGATGATAGAGAGCAGAACGCCTCCCCTTGCCATACTGCCTCACAAGGCAGGCGACGCCGAGGTGTCGTCACGGAGGGTTTCTCCAAATCCGGCAGGGCCGGAAGGCAGTCATATGGCCCCCCAAAGCCCTCCGTATCCGGCCTTTGAAAAGGGCCATCGGACAAGTCCGGCACTGTCCGGTGCACGGCCGGAGGAGCTGAAGGATCTGCTCGGGCGAGCGTCTATCTTTGTAGAACACCGTACATTGATGGGTACAGTGATTGAAAGGATTTCATCCGCGGAGAGCGGGTTGCACGAGGCCGTCAGGAGTTTACTAACAGGTTTTGAGGTACGCGAAATGATGTACTTTTGATAGTTCCGCATATATAAGATGCGTCCTGTGTAGATAGTAGCCCCTGAAACTCTGTGCGTTGTCAAGAGTGACTGCGCGCAATGGATCATAATCCCAGGTATAATATGTCGCCTTTCCTGTGTAGGTGGTGAAGTGTCCGGCGGCTACCCGGGCTGATGAATTTGCCGAACTAAAGCGGCAACTTGACGTGGCAGAGGCCGATGTCACGCTTGTCAACAAGCGGCTCAACAAGGCACAAGGTATGTAATCTCTACGGAGACACCTGGTAAGAGGATCTTGACGCCAGTATCTTACAATGTCTGCACTTGATGCAGATGGGGCTGCCGCTATGGAGGACCTTCGGGCAGAGCTTGCCCGAGCCAAGGAGCAAGCCAGAAAAAGCGATGCGGCTGCCCTAAAGGCGGTTGAGGAGTTGAAAGACGAACAGGCTACTCATTACCAAATCAAAAAGGAAATGGCCGAGATGGCTGCGAAGTTGAAGACCGCGCTGACCGCTGCAAGCTTCTTGAGAAAGAAGATCAGGCGGAGCGGACAGACCTGGAGAAGGCCATTACGGCAGCCAAGGATGCTCGTTCTGCGATGAGAGCGATGAAGGAGGAGCTGCGTCAGGCCAGAGATGTCGCTGCTGGAAAGCCCTTTATGCTGCGGATGAAGTTCGGAGATCCTAAGTATGCTTCGTTGGACCGGATGTGGAGTTCGGCGGACTACTATATGGATTTGGCTGCGAGTGCCGCTGATGCGGCCGAACATTTCCGAGATCAGGAAGATAGCAAAGTGGAAAAGCTCTTCTAGTCACAGTTCCACAATCCGGAGCGTCCACTTCCATTGACCGATCGTTTGGCCGAATGGGCCGAACTGAATAGGTTGTCCGGACTCGCCATGAAGGATGTCGTGGATCATCTGTGGCTGGGGAGGCCAAAGCCGAACAATTATTTTAGCTAGGTGCAGGGGTTCCTTGGTGCAGTGTCGCGTATCAATGCGATGAAGAGGTCAGCATATGTGTATATAACCTGAAAGATGGCAGTCGTCGGCTTTAGCCCCCACGCATATAATGTGGGGGTGTTCGCAGAATGCGCATTTTCACACTTGATCCAACGTCTTGGTCCATGACGGAGGTGATAGCGCAGCGAACGAGGCAACCGGACTATAATGCTTTATCACTTTCACTTGACCATAGGAGTTTGACAATGAGGCTACTATATATCCCCTGGTGGCGCCGCGCTCGCCCGAACTCGGGGCGCATGTGTGCCTGGCCGGTAAACGGCCCTTCGTTAATGCAGAGGAATCCCGAAGATTCCGATAGGTCATCGAGTGGTTGACCAGTCTCATGCTATATCATGACAGTCAGTTTTCGGCTTTCTCTACTGAGGTACTCGCCTGGCTGAAACGGGGCACAATTGCAGTAGTTCTCCTGGTGCCGCCTTAGCCAATAGAACGGAACGTAAGGCAGCAAAACACAGGAGCCGGGCAAACCCAACATTTAACCAAAGACATGATTCGGAGCTGATGCATATAAGGCCAAACTCGCGACGCCGAACACTCCCTAAGGTATTCGGTCTTTATGAAAAACGGGCTGAGCAGTGCCTCAGATAATAAGCCCCAGGTGTCCAGGTGCGTGCAAAATTCTGATGTGGCCAGATGCCAAGACGCCAGCCTCCTCCTCGGTTAAACTGAGAATCCGGGGGATGTGTATCAACAAGAGACAGTGAAAAAGGTTTACGCAGGGTCTTAATCTGAAAAGAATCCTGCCAACGGGTCCCTGCTGCACGTCTGCGCCTGTGTCTCCATTGTGCCGTGTCCTGGACGGGCGTAGCGTGGTGTTCATCTATAAAAGAGAGGAACCTAGCTGAAAAGAAAAAGGGAAAAGGAATAGTCGTGCGGAATATATGATGTATTAAATAAAAAAGTATAATTCAAGACGGGTAAAACTGAGCCTTATTGACGCTTATTTTACATATGGCGAGCCCCTTGTATAGGGGTGTACGGCTACTAAACCTTTACCAATTATATGTTTGCTCCGGACTCGCCTAGCCGTGTCCGAGGTCTTAATGACCTGTTAGATGCTTTGGTTGTTGAAGTTGTTTTAATGTGTGACTGTTAAGGCAGCCGCATATTCTTCCGCGCGCGAGGAACACTCGATGTTTCCCTGTAGTAAGATGATGCCTCGTGGACCGGACATCTTAAGCATAAGAGATGCATAATGCGGTATCGCGTTAAAGCGGACGAAAGCCTCGCGCCCAAGTAGTGCTTGATAGCTACTTGAAAATGGGGCGATGTGGAAGGTTAGCTTTTCACGGCGGAAGTTATCGGTAGAGCCGAACATAACTTCTAGTGGGATAGAACCCGTGCAATGGGCATCCAGGCCTGGCGTTACTCCTTGAAAGGAAGTGTTGCTATGGCGAATTTTTGTTGGGTCCAACCCCATTTTGCGGACTATGTCTGATATAGCAGGTTTAGACCACTGCCGCCGTCCATCAGGACTTGTGTAAAGTGGAGTCCTTCGATTATTGGATCTAACACTAAGGCAGTCCAACCTTCGTTCCTGATACTTACAGAGTAATCATGATGTCCGAAGGTGATCGGTTTAATAACCAGTGGCGGGGCTCCTTTGGGGTAGGCCGTATAGGCACCACTCTATTTTTCCCTTTTGTCACGTGAAGTAAGTTCACTGTTTTGACATCGAGTGGGAAATTCTTTTGTTTCCCGGTGCTCTGCTTGTGGGGTTCGTCATCATCCTCACTTGGTGTGTTGAGCCCCTTGTGTTCGGCGTTGAGTTGGCCGGATTGCTTGAAGACCCAACATTCTCTGTGGGTATGGTTTGCAGGCTTCCCGGGGGTGCTGTGGATTTGACATATCTTATCCAAGATTTTGTTTAGGTTAGATAGCTCATCCCTATTATCCTTGCAGGGCAGCTTTTTCTGATTCTGCCGAGAGCTTTTGAATCCGGCATTGACTGTCGTGCTCTTCGAGCTGCTTTCCTTATTCCGGCACTGTTCCTTACTGCGTTGTGGTTTCCCGTTTCCATCCCTGACTTCGGATGTACCTGGGTCGCTAGTGCTGCATCTTGCCAACCAGTTGTCCTCTCCCGCGCAAAAGCGGGTCATGAGGCTTGTTAATGCGGCCATTGTTCTTGGCTTTTCTTGGCCGAGGTGTCTGGCGAGCCATTCGTCTCGAACGCTATGTTTGAAAGCTGCTAAGGCTTCGGCGTCCGGACAGTCGACTATCTGGTTCTTTTTAGTAAGAAATCTGTTCCAAAGTTTCCGGGCTGACTCTTCGGGCTGTTGAGTTATATGACTTAGATCGTCTGCATCCGGAGGTCAGACATAGGTTCCTTGAAAATTTTCCCGAAAAGCCTCCTCGAGCTCTTCCCAACTTCCAATGGTGTTTTCGGGAAGGCCTTTAAGCCAATGCCGGGCTGGCCCTTTGAGCTTGAGGGGTATGTATTTTATGGTGTGGAGGTCGTCTCCTCTGGCCATGTGTATGTGGAGGATGTAATCCTCAATCCAGACTCTAGGGTTTGTTGTTCCGTCGTACGCCTCTATGTTTACGGGCTTAAATCCAGCTGGAAATTCATTGTCCAGCACCTCATCGGTGAAACAGAGGGGGTGTGCGGCACCCCTGTAATTGGGTGTGCAGTGTTGTTCGGGTATTTGTTGCGTCGCATTGCTTACTAGAGCTTGCTTTCTTGGCCCGTAGACAGACCTGGTTAGGCCATCCTTTTGATGTGAATCCTTGGGTGGATCGCGTGTTGGTTTGTTTGTGTCGCCATATGCCGTTCTATGTTGGCCATGGGGTCGTCTATCGGACCGGGTGTCTTCCTTATTTTTTGATTTTGGGGGCTCTAGGGCCTCCTCATCAAATTCGGGCAGTAGCTTTCGCTTCGGGTAGCTCTTTGTATGGCGACTATCGCCGTATTTGTCTGCGGTGTTGAATACTTTGCTCCATCTGATTCGGAGTGCGTCTTCCGCAGTTTTGAGCTTCCGCTTCTGTTTTTTCAGGCTACACGCCGTGGCGGCAAGGCTTTTGTGGAGGTTTTCCTGTTCTAGGAGCTTGTCCGGCGTGAGGTCGTCCGGACTGTTATCTTGGCCGAGGACGGGTTGTATGGTTTGTTTATCCATGTGGCCTTGTTCGGACGGTAGCTCGATGACATGTTCGTCAACTGCCGGTTAGCCCTGCTCTATGGTTGGGTCCATATGGCTGCTGTCTCTGTCGAGGCGGGGCTTGGAGCGGCGCTTACGTTGCCGCTTTGACTGCTTTTCGAGGGAACGATCCCTCGTTGCGCCCCTTTGTTCCTCGTTGTCGCTTCCTTTAGGTGTGTTCACCATGTATACATCATGAGATGAGGTGGTTGTCTAGTGCCCTATAGGCGCTGGTTCTTGTTCGTCTCCTACATCGTCGTCCATGCCGTCGATGTCTTCGAAGTCAAAGTCCAGCATGTAGGTTAAATCATCGACAGTGGCTACAAAGTGGGTGGTGGGTGGGCGTCGAATTTGTTCGTCGTCCGCTTCCCAATCCCGCCGGTCATAATCTGGCCAGGACTGTCTTGACAAAGAGAGAGACCTTAGTGAATTCAGAATGTCGCCGAAGGGAGAGTGTTGAAAGATATTTGCGGTGGTGAATTCCATGATCAGCGCCCAATCGGATTTGATTGGCAGGGGCACGGATGGCTCGGAGTCCAAAGGAGAGTCCGGCACCTTGGAGTCACAAGTTTCACAAAGGATAAGGCTGGTGTTCGGTTCGATCGCTGTAGAGATTGCAGCCCCCGAGGTGTGGTCCAGCCACCCATCCTCGATTGGTGCAGTCGGCTCCGAGCTAATGGTCGGAGCGGACACGGGTGCAGCCTCCAGGGCACTGTTTGGTGGCAGAGTTAGGTCATACCCATCGTGACAGTGCGGCGCACCCAGCTGCGGCTCGAATCCGTCGAAGATCAAGTCTCCGCGGATGTTAGCCGTGTAGTTCAAGCTTCAAAATCTGACCTGATGGCCAGGGGCGTAGCTTTCAATCTGCTCCAGATGGCCAAGCGAATTGGCCCGCAGTGCAAAGCCGCCGAATACGAAGATCTGTCTGGGGAGAAAAGTCTCACCCTGGACCACATAGCTGTTGATGATCGGAGGAGCCAACGGGCCTAAAGATGACGACACAAAGGAACTCTCAATGAAAGCACCAATGTCGGTGTCAAAACCGGCGGACCTCGGGTAGGGGGTCCCGAACTATGCGTCTAGGCGGTTGGTAACAGGAGACAAGGGACACGGTGTTTTTACCCAGGTTCGGGCCCTCACGATGGAGGTAAAACCCTACTCCTGCTTGATTAATATTGATGATATGGGTAGTACAAGAGTAGATCTACCATGAGATCAGAGAGGCTAAACCCTAGAAGCTAGCCTATGACATGATTGTTGTTCTGTCCTACGGACTAAAACTCTCTGGTTTATATAGACACCGAAGAGGGCTAGGGTTACACATAGTCGGTTACAACGGAAGGAGATCTTCATACCATATCGCCAAGCTTTCCTTTCACGCCAAGGAAAGTCCCATCCGGACACGAGACGAAGTCTTCAATCTTGTATCTTCATAATTTAAGAGTCCAGCCAAAGGTTATAGTCCGGCTATCCGGACACCACCTAATCCAGGACTCCCTCAGCCATGGTTTGAGGAGTTCATGTATTCACTATGTCTTAATGCTTTGTTCTGGTTCTCTATTGAAGGCCTTAATATCCCTTAGTTTCCTTATGGACCCCGATGCCACGAGAGGGTAGGACAAAAGATGGCATACAAGTTCTTTTCCATAAGCACGTATGACTATTTATAGAATACATGCCTACATTATATTTATGAACTAGAGCTAGTTCTGTATCGCCCTAGGTTATGACTGTTATATGATGAATATCATCCAACGAATGCACAGATCCAATGCCTACAAATTTTCCACATATTGCTCTTGCTAAGTTACTATTGCTATTACTACTGTTACAACTACTACTCTTTTACCGTTACCACTTTTACTGTTACTGCTGCTATCAAACTATCATATTTCTATGCTACTGATCACCTTGCTCCAAATATTTAATATCCAGGTGTGGCTGAAATGAAAACTCAATTACTAATAATTACAACTATTCTTTGGCCCCGCTTGTGACGAATCTATAAATTTGGGTTGAATAGTCTACCCTCGAAAATTGTTGCGGTCCCCTATACTTGTGGGTTATCAAGACCTTTTTCTGGTGCCGTTGCCGGGGAGCATAGCTATATTTGTTGAGTCACTTGGGAATTATATCTATGTATCACTATGAAGAATCTGAAAGATAGAAGAACCAAGATTTTTCCCTCTAAGACAAGGAGAGGTAAGGAACTGCCATCTAGCTCTGTACTTGATTCGCCTTCTGTTTTGATTAAACTTGCAACACCACCACCTGCTTTTCATCCTGATATGTCACAAGTTATTGATGATGCTACTTTTTCAATGCGTGATGCTTATGATGATGCTAGTACCTTGCTTCATGATAATGTGCCACTAGGTGAATTTCTTGGTGAACAAATTGCTAGAGCCAAAGATATTGAGAATGCTGAAATTGATGAAATTATTGAAACTGATCAAGTTCTTGAAAATGAAATTCCTGAAACACCTGTCAGACCTAGCTCTCCTAGATTTGAAATGCCTAAGATACCTGAGGGTTATGTTATAGATCATGAGATAGCTAGAGACTTTTGTTGCTTGCAATGATAGAGATGATCTTAAGAAACTACTAGTCAAGTTGAAAGAAAAATCTTTGAATGCTAGAATGAAATGTTATCCTAAGTTTGCTACTTCACCTATATTTGTTACTGATAAGGATTCTGAATTCTCTGTCGACCCAGAGTTAATTACTTTGGTTGAGTCTGATCCTTTCCATGGCTTTGGTACTGAAACTATTGTGGCACATCTTACTAAGTTGAATGATATAGCTACTCTTTTTGGTCATGATGAAAAAATTCATTACTATTATATCCTCAAATTATTTCCGTTCTCATTAAAGGGTGATGCTAAGATTTGTTACAATACTGTTGCTCCTGGTTGTGTGCGTAGTCCCCGGGATATGATTTTCTTGCTCATAAGAAACAAGCTGCCTTACATGACATATTTAACTTTGTGAAAATTGAAGAAGAGAGTCTCCCACAAGGTTGGGGGAGGCTTATCCAATTTCTTAGTGCTTTGCCTGGTCATCCTCTTAAGAAAAATGAAAGACTTGATATCTTCTATAATGGACTAACCAATGCTTCTAGGGACTTCCTAGATAGTTGTGCTGGATATGTTTTCAGGGAACAAACTGTTGAAAAAGCTGAGGAATTATTGAATAATATATTGAAAAATGATGATGATTGGACTCTTCGTGAACCACCGCCTAACGCACTCATAAGAAGAGAGGTATCTTATTTCTCAGTCCTGAAGATATGCAAGTGGCAAAGAAATGTATCAAGTGTCGGAGTAATGGGCCACGGGTAGGCTAACCCTAGACCCAGAACCTTTCAAGACATCGGGGCCGGCATCGCCCCTCGGGAACCTCTGGGCGGAAGGCCGCCTCTGGGAGTCGGCAGGGCGCTGCCGACTACCCACTCACGGACGAGTCTCAGGGAGGACTACAAGATAAGCTGACTCCTAACTGGCGGCTTCCAGAGAAGCCGGCCATAGGGATCCGGCCCGCGGCTCCAACCACTTCGTGCCCTCGAGAGGAGGGACGGGACGGGGCGTGACCTCAGTACGGGCCACGCCCACCCTTTACCAAGGGCAGGCATGGCCACAGTGCGTCCTACCTACGGAGATCTCCATCCGGCGCGGCACTGTTGCCATGCCAGCCCTGACGTCAGCCCCAGGGGGCGGAACCCTGTGCCCACGTCGGCCCGCCTGTACGGCCCAGAGACGGCGGGCCCCGCCGGTCAGCGGGGGTACCAAAGACAGCAAGAGCGCCACAAGACGGACGCCATGGGAGTCGGCCTCCAAGAGTCGGCCGGCTCCTCCCACGGGCCCCGCACGCCATTAACCAGACAAGACGGGGAGTGGCAACAGTGATCGCCCGTCAGGCGACGGCACTGTTGCCATGACCCCATGACCAAGCCAACATCATTAGAAGCGCGACTACAGTAATCTGCAGCCGGCAAGACCCGCCCGCGGCGGGTCCGGCCTGTCGGCTCCACACCAGGCCAGCCGGCGGCGCCCACCAGCCGGCAGGCCCCAGAAGTGGGTGGAGAAGACGGCGGCCTGAGAGACAGACGGCTGGGACCCGCGCCCAGCCGGATTACCATTGTACCCCTGGGGGGTAGGCCTATATAAACCCCCCGGGGCACCCATGCAAAGGGTTGGATTCTTTTAGCACTAGACCAGAGAACACAAGGGGGAGGGTGCTAGCCTTGCCTTCTCCTACCTCCAAGAAACAGCTCAAGGAGCAGCCTTGTATACACCTTGCCATAGTGATCATGCGGAGACCCCGCAGAGCAGCAGTAGGGGTGTTATATCCTCGGAGAGCCCTGAAGCTGGGTAAGATTTGCCGGCGTGCATGTCTACGCCTCATCCCACTTCCAGGCACCGGCGACGTTCTACTCGCCCCCACCATGATAAGCCATCCTTTGGCATATGTCGCACCCAACCCCCGACATTTGGCGCCCACCATGGGGCGAGGTGCACCGTCGTCCGGAGACCTGCTCTGGACGGGAACCCTTTTCCTCCCTGGCGAGCGCAACCAGCCCGGCACGCCAGGGGGAGTTTGCGCCGACGCGTTGCACGACGCAGAGATCGCCTGCGCGGCCAGCTGCCTCGCCGAACTTGTCGACGAGGTTCGCCTCTCCGACGAGCCTGCATCCGACACAGGCACCGACGGCCCCGAGAGCCTTCTCGTGGGCCTCCTCGATGAACTCCATGTTGCCGGTGAGCCTGCCGCAGACCTGGAGTCCGTAGGCTCCACCGACCCGATGCTGGTCGATTCCGACACCGCGTCGCTCGACACGTTCCCTACCAACGTGGTAGTCTACGATGAGCCGCTCCCTCACGCGGAGAGCGGTGGAAGCACCGTCACAGAAGTGCTCGTCATCGGTCATGGCGAGCACTCCGACGGCGGGGCTCATGACCCGCTCGATGCGGCGCTGCAAGACCTGGATGCGCCCATCCCAGAAGACGCTGACACCGAAACGCTGGCGGCACGCCGCCTCCAGCTCGTCGAAGGCGCGAAGAAGCTGGCAAGCATGAGACGCTTGTCAGAAGCCTACAAGCGTGAGATGGATCGCGCTGTGGGCGGCTCGCCAGCCCCAGCGGGCCCTAGCCGCCTAGGCGCGGTCCGGCAGCGCGCCGCGGACATCGCCAACATGTTCGGGGCCAATCGCCCCATATACGCCACGCCCGCAGAGAACATACGAGCCGCCCAGGCGGTTGCAGACGAGTTGGACAACCTCGAAGGCGAAGAGCGCCGACTGATGACGGAGCGAGTCCAGCGACTCCTCCACGCGGCTGCCACGCAGAACGCGGTCGGCTGCCGCACTAAGGCGCCGCAATGACAGAACGACGACCCGCCACCCCACCGAGATCAAGGCGCGACGTCTCGGACACCGACTGGCGGCGCCCGCGGAAGGAAAGACAAGGCTCCGGCTGCCAGTCGCAGTCGGACTCACATCACCATCGAGCGCGACCTAGATGGCCGCCCAAGAGCAGTGAAGCGGCGGGACGACTATCTGCCTCCTCCACCTCGCAGAGAAAGGCGAGTCTCCCCACCGCCCGTTGAGCATCCGACTCTCGGCGACCGCCTCGGCCGTCGAGAGGGAGTCGGAGAAAACGACGCGCGTCACCGGATCGATCGGCTCCACCGATCCCTGGCGCTGGAAGAGGAGGACAAGTTGGGTCCGCCGTGCTTCGGCCCCCGCATTCGAGATGAGCCCTTTCCCAAAGGTTTCACTCTTCCCAGAGACACTCCCAAGTACACCAGCTCCGCGAAGCCGGAAGATTGGCTGGTTGACTATGCCATGGCCGTCGACATACACTACGAGAGATAGGGCCTACTATGACGAGCTAAAAAATGTCATCGAATAGCTAATAACGTCACAAATTACCCCCTAGTGACATTTTATGGGCGTCACAAGCATCGTCAGGGAATCCCCGTCATAGATTACTCCTAGTGACGGCGCACGCGCAAAAACGTCACCGTAATTGGGACCTTCGGTGACGTTATATGGAACGTCATCGACTTGCTATTTCCATGACAGTCAATTAATGTCACATGTTAGGAGAAAATATGCCATATTGTACCATATTCGATGACAAGGCAACGTCACTAACATTATGCCACATCAACACCCGAGCAACTATCCCACTACTAGTGCCACTACTTTTATTATGGATGTAGATGACATCATCAAAATGTATTCACTTTCTTTCAAATCTAAATTGCGATGAAAATAAGTATTTACTTCACATAACATCACATCAGATTGTATAAAAATGTTGTAGAGAAAAATCACATCATAAATTGATATGAAAGACAAATCATATTATATATGAAATCGTCTCAGCCAAATCATTCTGTAAAAAAAATGAGGGTAAAAAACTGACTCAAGTTTTACACAGACAATAGACAAGATGAAAACTAATATTAACTAAAGACCACATATGTTGTCCTGATGATTGCAATGTAAGGATGGCTTTCATGAACCATCTGGTTTGGACTGGGATTGCAGAGTTGCTTGCTAAGTTCCTTGAGCCCTCACGAGAAAATCAAGCAGATTATCCGTCTCCTTTTGCTTCTTTGCCCAGGCTTCATTCTTCTCTTGTTGGATCTTCTTTAGAGCTTCCAATTCTTCTTGCTACTTCTTTTGTATCTCTTCAAATGCTATCTCTTGTGCTTCAAGTCTTGCGGCTAACTCCTCCCGATGCCTATAAATGACAAACACAACAATGTTGCATCATAATGAGATGAAAACTAACAAGATAACATGCATAACCTAGAGCTAGAGGTATAATAGTTAAAGTACATGTAATCAATGCACCCCTTAGCTTAGCATACACACCACCCATGCGTTTATGTTCCGTGAGGAATGCCCTCCTTTCCCTCTCACTCTCTCGAACTAGTGGCATGATTGTAGTACCTGAACCTGCAAGATGAAAAAGAGTGGAACTAAATGAATTGCAAAATACTAACTAACATGTTTCATAAAACTAACTAAATGAATTCCACTTCAACTCGTTTGGAATTGGAAAATAAAAATAGTACTTTAAATAAGCAGCACTATTAATAGGCATTTGGAGTCCAACGAGTGTATCAGATTAGCACGCATATGTACTTTCCTAAAACAAACATGAATTTAATAAAGTAGCACGCAAATACATGTTTGTCTTTGCATTGATGGTAAAAATTAACAAAACAGATTATGTAACGTAGTACTTTAAATAAGCAGCACTATTAATAAGCATTTCACGTAATATTGTATTAACAAAAAAGAGATTTCAACGCTTTGGGGTACAACGAGTGTATCAAGTAGCATAGAAGACGCAGCCAGCAAGACTATGGAAACAAGATGAGAAAATTCAGAAGAGAAAAATGGCAAAACTTAAGATTAGTATAGATGATACACAAGTGCTTGACTAGAAAGATTACTTACAAAAACTTGCCAATAATTGTAGCAAAGATTTACTAGTACATTATGAAGCTATTTACTCAATCAAGCAATTTAATTTGATGGCAATGTGATAAAATATAAGATAAGAAACAAGGACTCCTTAAATATTAGAGCATCTCCGAGTGCAATGCTGGGACCAAATCCCGTCCACGCCCTCCTCCACCTTCAGCCTGCTCAAAAAGATTTCAGCTAATCAGGCTATCACTGTTCAGATATAATATTCTGTGTTAGCAAATTGTTTGCCTATCATATCCCCAATAGTCCGTCCTGATCATGCTTGCTACACTTGTGTAATTGAAAAATAAAAGTATAAAAATCCTAGCGATTGCATATTTCAGTTGAAAAACATCAATTTCTATCTAAGTGTTGATAAGCTGCAGCTGCCAACGTTAGTCATTATCTCCAGAGTATATACATACTAATAGAAGCATGGGTAAACACGTCGAAACTACAACAAGAAACATTTTGCTCACCTTGGGTTCAGTCTTCTCATCGATGATGTCAGCTTTGAACTTGAGAAATCCCACACGCGTTGAACATGTCCACTCCTGCACAGCCAGAAAGCGACATTGATTCCTTCTCAAACATTTAAATGGAGAGAATGAGAGGAGGAGCGCCACAACAAAGCATCTGCATGGGAGCAGCGCCGCAAAATGCCTGCGGTCGTGGCCTCATCAAGGAAACAGAGAAGGGCGGCATGGTCTCGAGGAGGATGCAACGGGCGTGGTAGAGGAGCGCCACGGTGGCTGGCTCCGGCCAGAAGCCCAGAACCACCCAGCTATAAGCCAAGTGGAAGAACTGGAGCAAGAGGTCAGCGTGGTTGGAGGCGCGGCAGCGGAGATCACGCCATGGATGAGCAGCGCCTTGAGCGTCCAGAAGAGCAGCCGCACGACACGGGTTTCTTTAGGTGGGTCGACGGCTTGCGTCACTAGGTCATGTGGAGAATTGTCCCGTGCAGAGGCTGCTCCTACCGAGCGCGGCTACCTGCGGCATCGGCGGCGCCTCTTCCACCACCGGTGCTGCAACGCTTCCTCCGGGATCTCGATGGCGGCGGTGGCGGTGGTTGTTGCATCGATGGTGGGGGCGGCGGAGGTGGATGGGGCGGGAGTGGGAGCGGCGGAGGGGATGCGAGCAGATTGGATCGAGACAGTGAAAGGAAGGAGACGGCGAAAGATTGGATCGGGCGACGCGAGATGAGATAATGGGGGTTAGGGTGGAACTGTGGGTAGTTAAATGGGCTTCGTTGAGAAAGTTTTGCCATCGAGCCTAATTAACTTAAAATTTTAATTCTTGGCGCGCAGGGGCAAATAAATTATAAGCTTAAACTAGAAAAAATTGTGGGTTTGACACACTCACGTCAAAAAAATGTGGGGTTTTTTTAGGAGTAAAAAAATGAGGGTTTTTCCTAAAAAAGAGGGTTTGACACGTACCATTAACGTCTATAATCTGATCAGAAAAATTAGAAAGGCACGTCCATGTTTGTGTATAATCTAAGAAAAGTAAAAAGGCACGAGGGGATCTCTCTTTTCGGAAAAACATACCATATACGCGTATAATCTGATCAAAAAGTTATGGAACATTGAAAAAAAATCTGCTCTACATGTGGGTCAGACATAAATACAAATGTTTTTCGTGCAAGAATAGCGAAAAATACCACCAGATCAAAATGTTCACCTCCAAAATATTCCTACCATAGGTCGTGTAGTACAATGACATGATAGAGATATATCCGCATATTTTAGATCAACGCGTGTCCTGTTGGAAATCACTACAGGAAAGACCATGTGGGAGGGAGTACTTTTTTTGTTAGGACGAAACAACTGCCATACCCATCAGCTCACCAACGCAACAAATGAGCATTTTTTCGGCCACTACTTATTTATATTAGACTCAGAAAATATTTACATTGCTCAATACGCCGTAAAGAAATTCTCATGGGTCCTACGTGTGGACCCCATAGAGAAACACTAAAGCATATATCCCGTAGAAAAATCCTCCTACCAAATCTTTCCCAGCCAATCTCATATTTCCCTTTTTGAGATGGAGCAAAACAACTGCCACGTCATATTCATCAGCTCACGACCCCACTAATGAATTTTTTCTCGCCACCACATATTTTATATTTGATTGAACAAAATAATGGAATCACACAATAACCTATGAAGAAATTATGGTGTGTTCAACTACCAAAATTGACACATGGGTCCCTTAAAAAACATCGACGTGTTGGTCCTACCGCTAAATATACTAGGGAAGAAGATATGGCAGGTCCCGCTACTAGCAGTTACATTTGTAAGTCGGTGACTGTAGCAAGTTAATCATGAAAATTACCAAAACGTCATAGAAATTGGTAGCTAGGTGGTGCGCAGCGTTCGACTCGATTCGATGACATTAATCGTCATTGATTTACAAAAATCAGTGACACGACCACTAGACCGTCACACATTAGATACATATGTGACGTTGTCAACCACCGTCATGAGGATTTTCGTCACAGTATCTCAATTTTCTTGTAGTGATAGCAAGCGGCAACAAGCGCGTTGCCGTGAAGTACGTTCCACTCATGCTCCAGGGAATGGCCCGGACATGGTTGAACAGCCTGAAGCCCCGCAGCATCAACAGCTGGGTCGACTTCACTGAAGCTTTCGTCCGCAACTTCACAAGCACGTACAAGCGACCTCCCAAGCCTCGCCAGCTTTCCTTGTGCGTGCAGTGTCCCAACGACTCGACTCGCGACTACCTCACGCGTTGGGCCGAGCTCCGAAACTCCTACGAGGGCGTGCACGAGGTGCAGGTCATCGAGTACTTCACCGCCGAGTGCAGAGAAGGCACCCTCCTCAAGCACAAGGTCCTCCGCGATGAGCCAGAGACCCTGGACGAGCTACTGATCATAGCAGACAAATATGCCACAGCCGACTCTTCCCTGAAGACAGAAATCCAAGTTAGCACGGCTGGCAAAGTAGCCCCTCAGGCTCCCAGAACTCCGGCTGGAGACGCCAGTCGGCGACAACAGCAGAGCGACCACAAGCGCAAGGCCCCGCGGCCGGCTTCCAGTAGCCGAGAGGTGGCAACGGTCGAAGACCAACAGCCGGAGGGGCAGCCTCCGCCCAAGCGACAGAAAGGCGACAAGTCAAACTGGTTGCTGGCCTTTTCTTACGAGCAGACACTAGATGGTCCCTGCAAGTTCCACAGCGGTGCGAAGCCGTGAAACCACACCACTCGAAAAATGCCACTGGCTCACCAGGATTGCCAAGGGAGACGGCCTGGTGTCTCCTCCGCCTGCTGGGCAGCCACCTCCGCCTCCACCCCAGCAGCCGGCTGCCAGGCCAGTCGGCGCAGTACAAGACGAGTACCCAGAAGAGCATGGGGCCTATGTGTTGTTCACCAGTGTGGTAGATGCTAAACATAGCAAGCGGTTGCAGTGGCAAGAGGTAAACGCGGTGGCGTCAGGCGCTCCAGAATTCATGCACTGGTCCGAGAAGCCTATCAGTTGGAGCAGAGCTGATCACCCAGAGGTGATGCCGAATCCGGGCTCCTACGCCCTGGTCTTGGATGCCACCTTCGCCACAGACAAAAGAGCCGCTCACTTCTCGCGAGTGCTGATAGACGGAGGCAGCAGCATCAACATCCTGTACAAGGATACCATGGAGAAGTTAGGAATCAAGCAAAGACAGCTTCAGAACAGTCGGACTGTGTTCCACGACATCGTGCCCGGCCTTTCCTGCTCACCAATCGAAAAGATTCTCATAGATGTCCTCTTTGGAGACAAGGATCATTTCCTCCGAGAGCCAGTCTTGTTTGAAGTGGTGGACCTTGAGAGCCCATACCATGCGTTGCTTGGCAGGCCCACTTTGGCCAAGTTCATGGCAGTCCCCCACTACGCCTACCTCAAGATGAAGATGCCGAGTTCCAAGGGAATTCTGACCATAGCCGGCGACTACAGAAAGTCGTCCGCTTGCGCGGCTGAGAGCAGTCAGCTGGTCGAGTCCCTGGTGATTGCAGCTGAGAAGCGGCTTCCTGATCGGGTTGTGGCGATGGCCGGCAAGCAGCCAGAGATATCGCCCAACCCCAAGGAGTCGAAAGCTGAGGGCTCGTTCAAGCCGGCAAAGGAGACGAAGAAGATACCCTTGGACCCAGAGCACCTAGAGAGATACGCTGTCATAGGTGCAAACCTTGACAGCAAATAGGAAGGCGAGCTCGTCGAGTTCCTTCGTGAGAATCGGGACATCTTCGCATGGTCCCCCAAAGACATGCCAGGTGTACCGACGGAATTCACCGAGCACAAGTTACATGTCCGATCTGATGCGAAGCCTGCCAGGCAGCCCTTGCGCCGCCTGTCAGAAGAGAAAAGAAGAGTTGTTGGAGAAGAGATAGCCCGGCTCCTTGCAGCCGGCTTTATCATGGAAGTGTTTTTTCCAGAATGGCTAGCAAATCCAGTCTTATTGTTGAAGAAGAACAAGCAGTGGCGGATGTGTATTGACTGCACAAGCCTCAACAAAGCTTGCCCCAAGGACCCATTTGCTCTGCCGAGAATCGATCAGGTGATAGACTCCACAGCCGGATGCGAGCTGTTGAGTTTCTTAGATGCCTATTCAGGATATCACCAGATCAAGCTGAACCCGGTGGACAGACTAAAAACCGCCTTCATCATGCCATTTGGAGCCTTCTGCTACCTGAGCATGACGTTCGGCTTGAGGAATGCCGGCGCCACCTTTCAGCGTTGCATGCAGAAGTGCCTCCTCAAGCAACTCGGCAGAAATGCCCAAGTCTACGTGCATGATGTGGTGGTGAAGACGGAAAAGCATGGGACTCTGCTGGAAGACCTCAAGGAGACCTTTGAGAACCTGCGCCGATTCCAGATCAAGCTCAACCCTGAAAAGTGCGCCTTCGGAGTACCAGCCAGCCAACTCCTTGGTTTCCTGGTCTCCGAACGCGGCATAGAGTGCAACCCCGTGAAGATCAAGGCCATCGAGAGGATGGAGGTACCCAGCCGACTGTTGGATGTGCAAAAGTTCACTGGCTGCCTGGCATCCATCAGCCAGTTCATTAGTCGTCTTGGCGAGAAAGCTCTCCCTTTGTACCAGCTCATGAAGAAGACCAATTTTTTCGAGTGGAATCACAAGGCAGACGAGGCTTTTCTCCAGCTGAAAAAGATGTTGGTTACTCCCCCTGTGTTGGCGGCTCCGACTCCCAAAGAGCCCATGCTCCTGTACATCGCCGCCACCAGTCGGATAGTCAGCACAGTCATCGTAGTTGAGCGCAAGGAGGAAGGCAAGGCGCTACCTGTCCAGAGATCGGTATATTACCTGAGTGAAGTACTGTCGACCTCCAAGCAGAACTACCCCCACTACCAGAAGATGTGCTACGGCGTGCACTTTGCCGCTAAGAAGCTGAAGCCTTACTTTCAAGAGCATCCAATCAATGTGGTATGCACAGCCCCGCTAGCCGAGATCATTGGAAGCCGAGATGCGTCTGGCGGAGTGGCCAAATGGGCCATAGAGTTGGCCCCCTATACGATCTACTATCAGCCCCGCACCGCCATCAAGTCGCAAGCACTAGCCGACTTCCTCGTCGACTAGGCCGAGACCCAGTACCTGCCGCCAGCACCCGACTCCACCCATTGGCGGATGCATTTCGATGGCTCCAAGATGCGCACTGGCTTGGGAGCCGGCGCTGTCCTCACTTCTCCTAAAGGCGACAAGCTCAAGTATGCGCTGCAGATCCATTTCGCCGCCTCCAACAACGTTGCTGAGTACAAGGCGCTCATTCACGGGCTCCGTCTTGCCAAAGAACATGGCATTCGCCGGAGCCTGTGTTATGGCGACTCCGACTTGGTGGTCCAGCAGTCATCAGGCGACTGGGACGCCAAGGACACAAACATGGCGAGCTACCGCTTCCTCGTGCAGCAACTCAGCGGATATTTCGAGGGGTGTGAGTTCCTCCACATGCCAAGAAACGACAACAACCAAGCAGATACTTTGGCACGAATCGGCTCCACCCGCCAAACAATACCATCCGGCGTCGCTCTTCGGCGCCTCCTCAAGCCGTCTATCAAGCCTTCACCTGAGGCAGATTCCATTTTTGTGCCAGCTCCCCCTAAAGAAGTCGGATCCGACTCAAGAGCCCCAGCAGACGGCACAAAAACCATTGCAGATGACTCCAAGTACGCCGTAGTCAAAGCCAGCCCGGGGACTTCAGAACCCCGCCCGGGGACTGCGGCGACCAGAACGAAGACTCCAGAGCTCAGCCCGGGGACTGCACTAGTCGGCCCGGGGACTTCATTGATCCAGCAAGCGGCCGCGGACTCCAGCCCGCCGCCTCCTAGCCCAGCCGCCATCGTCCAAGTCGCAGTTCTGGCAGTCGAAGAAATAGCAGCACCCTCATGGGCACATCCCGTCCTCAAATTCCTGGTGAATAAAGAGCTACCAACTGACGAAACATTGGCTCGGCAAGTACAACGCCGGGCGGCAGCATACACCATAATCAATAGAGAGCTGGTCAGGCGCAGCGTCACTGGTGTCTACCAGCGTTGCGTCAAGCCAGAGCAAGGCCAAGCAATCCTCAAATACATCCACCAAAGCGAGTGCGGCCACCATGCGGCCTCAGGAGCACTCGTCGCCAAAGCTTTCCAGCACGGTTTCTTCTGGCCGACTGCCCTAGAAGAGGCCAAGGAATTGGTCCAGAAATGCAAGGGGTGCTATAAATTTCGTTCCAAGCCGCATCAGCCGGCTTCAGCACTCAAGACTATCCCAATCGCCTGGCCCTTCGCAGTTTGGGTCCTGGACATGGTGGGACCATTCAAAACGGCGCGAGGCGGCCTAACTCACCTACTTGTCGCAGTGGACAAGTTCACCAAGTGGATAGAAGTAAAGCCCATCAAGAAGTTGAATGGTCCGACTGTCGTGACCTTTATCTCCGACATCACAATTTGGTACGGCATACCGCACAGCATCATCACCGACAACGGCACCAATTTTGCCAAAGGCGCCCTGGCCCGTTTCTGCGCGACGCAGGGCATACGACTGGACTTAGCGTCCGTTGCCCATCCGCAGTCAAACGGCCAGGTGGAGCAGGCGAATGGCCTCATCCTGTCTGGCATCAAGCCTCGGCTGGTCGAACCACTGGAGCGTTCGGCCGGCTGTTGGCTTGACGAGTTGCCAGCCGTCTTCTGGAGTCTGCGCACGACTCCAAACAAGTCGACCGGCTTCATGCCCTTCTTCCCCATCTATGGCGCTGAAGCCGTCATCCCAACGGATATAGAGTTCGACTCCCCGCGAGTCACGAAGTACACCGAGGAGGAAGCAGAAGAAGCATGGCAAGATGGTGTCGATCTGCTGGAAGAGGGCCGGCTGTTGGCACTCAGTCGGTCCAGCATCTACCAGCAGAGACTGTGCCGCTACTACAATAGGAAGGTCAGGCCGAGATCTTTCCAGGAGGGCGACCTTGTGCTCTGACTGATCCAGCGGACAGCCGGCCAGCACAAGTTGTCGGCACCCTGGGAAGGCCCCTTCATCATCAGCAAAGTACTGGGCAACGACTCCTAAGCCCAGAGCATGCAAGAGGGACGACTCCGGCAAGGAGACAGAACGGCCATGGAATGCAAATATTCTCCGAAGATTTTACAGTTAAATGCAGTATGTACCACGCTACCCTTTTGTATTAAAAGTACCAAGACTTCGGGCCCCCCGAGACGAGCTCGGGGACTGCCCTTTTTGTTATCTGTATGATAAGAATTATGCCTTCGAGTATGCTACTCTTTGTTATGCCGCTTGGCACCGGGCTTGACTAATCGGCCCGGGGACTCAACGCCTTGCGCTATGAAATGCTTCCTGCAGTCGGACAAGTAGCCTGTGGCGCGTAAGCCGTCTCCAGTCGGAAGCCATGGATCGCAGAACGACTGCTTGGTGGGCAGGAGTAAGGAAGAATGGGCGCCCACACAAAAAATGGCCAAGGATTCAAAGCATAAACATAGCTCAAGCCGGCTTTCCAGCCTTTCTTCACAAAAACCGACTCTTGAGTAGTCGGCTTGCCGCCTTCTATTCAACTTGCTAAAAAGACTCTAAAAATGGCTGAGTACTTGCCTCCCCAAAAGTGGCCAAGCACTTGACCCAGCGGCAGTCCACGGAGCGGCTGTCCGACTGGCAAAGACGGTAACTAAGGGAAGGCGACAAAGGAAAAAGCCAAGAGGGCAATAAGCAAGAAACAATAGAACCTGGATAAATATTTACATAGCATAGGCCCTTGGCCGAATCTTCGAACTGACGTTCAAAATACACCCCACGGGTGGTATTGTGTGAATTAACAAGTTCTTCAAAGACTATTAAAGCAGATAAAATAAAACAAGGCAGCAGCCTAGGAAGCAGCAGATGGGTTTGGAGGCTCGGAGGAGATGGCGGTGTCAGACGTAGGGGCGGCCAGCTGAGCAGTCTCGGCTTGATCGCCTCCAGCGGCAGCCGTCTCGGTTGGGTGCGGCTCGTTGCTGGAGGCACGGTCGACCTGAGGCTGGTCGTTTGCTCCGTCTTCTGGCGCCTCCATCTCGTCTCCGACCTCAGCCTCGCCTCCCTCCTCGGCGCTGGAACCGATCACCTCTGCCGAGTCCTCGTCGTAGTCCGGGTTCATCCCAAACCACTCCGAAGGTGCCTCCTCGCCATCGTCAGCCCGCTCAGGAATGAAGACACTAGTATCGGCATACTCGGCGATCGTCGCGGCGCGCTTGACAAGGGCATCTTCCACGGCTGCCAGCTCCGGCTGGGCCTCTACCTAGAGCGTGGCCAGGTGGTCCAGGTCCAGGTCTGGATACCACACCTTGACAAACTCCAAGGCCTGGCGCGCTCCAGCCCGTGCCGAGGAGCCCTTCCAAGCCTCAAGATGGCCGGCTGCGACCTCCAGCCAGTCGGCAGCCCGGCTGGGGGTGCGCAGAATCGGCATGTCTGGCCACAAGGCAGCGATCGCCTGGGCGCCGACACGTTGAAGCCGGCGCAGCATCCGGTGGGCCGGCCGCAGACGTGCCTCGATGCTCAGAAGCTGCTCATCAAGGGTCCGGGGGCATTGGCGGCAACCTCCTCGCCTGCTGCTCTCCGCGCCTCGCGATCAACCTCGATGGCGTGGGTGGCAACGTGCGAGTGGCCAGGAAATAAGTCTGCCAAGACGGAAAGAGGCAAGTCAGAAAATCCGGAGTCGGCCCGACCTGCAGTCGGCGGCTCAAAGAAAGAAAGTAAAGAAAACTCACCATCGACGATATCCTCAATCTCATGAAAGCCGGAGGTTAGCATTGCCTCCTTGTCGGTCCAGGAGGTGTGCTCGGTCTTGAACTCGGCCAGGAGCACAGTCTATTTCCTTTCCGCCTCCTCCTGCGCCTTCTTGAGCAGCTCCTTCTGCTACGCCAGCTGCCTGGCCAGCAGGTCGCGCTCTGCGACCAGCTTGCTGCACTCCACCTCCTTAGCACACAAGGCGGTGTTGGCCTCGCCCAGCTGCTGCTGAAGAACCGCGTTGGCCTCTGAAGAAATAAGAAAAAAGACGTAAGTCGTCAACAAAGAAGGTCGCCGGGAATATCCGGCCCGACTACACAGCAGTCGGCCCGAATCTCGAGGTTGTGGTAATCCTGCGATAAATATTTCTAACAAGAGTAAGTGTTTGGAACTCTCGAGTGGAGTTCCAACCCGCCTGCTCAGCAGCCGGCCCGGAACTCGGGGACTACACCCAGTGGGTGCGCTAGCGCGCCCCCACAGAGAAGAGCAAGAAAAAACAAAGTCAGAAGAAAACATACCCGGACGGCTGCTCGCGACGCCAGATACGCCTTGGTGCAGTTCTGGATGGCGTCGCCCTCAGCTCGCAGCTTCGCCTAGACGTCCAGGAGCGCCTTGTTCAGCGGGTCCGTGCTGCCTCCTCGCACCCACCCGACGGGCGCGGCGCTCGTTGCCTCGACATCTGGGATGGCCGAGCTGGCGGCGCCGGCCTCCAGGGGGCGTGGCGCCGAAGTCGCCTTTTCAAGACGGCGGCGCGTTGGCGAGGCGACTTGGAGGAGTAGCTGCGCCACGGCCTCGTCATTAGTTGGCGGCACCGGAAGGTCCGCGGGCTATTTGCCTCGCGCGCTCCCAGACGGCGGTGGAGGCGGTGGTGGCGGCACGACCGTGCCCGACTCGGAGGCCTCGCCGCCTTCCCTCTCCTTGATGGGATGATCGCCGCCGGCTTCCCCAGTCTGTTCCGTGAAATCTGGAGGCTGCGCCGAGTTCAGCAGGATGACGAACAACGCCGACTGGCGGTGCGCGGCTTCTTCAGCCCGTTGTTTTGCCGCGACGGCAGCATCGGCTTCATCCAGCTTCTTCTGGGCGGAGGAGGCCGCCTTCTCGGCCTCCGCCTTCTCTCGGCGGGAGGCTTTATCCTCGTCGCGTTTCTCCTGCGTGTTCCGCTCCGTCGCCTCCCGAAGGTCGGCAGCAGGATCAATGCGCCGAGTGGCGGCAGACGTCTCTGCCGACCCCTTGATGGAGGCGGCGGTAACCATCCCAAGGGTGAGAGGAGCCCTGGAACAGGGAAAGCATATAAATGATTTGGACAAAATCCACCAGAAGAAAGTAAGACACAAGACGAAGGTGCTTACGCAGAAGTCAGTGGCGGTTTCTTCACTTCCTTGCGAAAGCGTTGGGCCTTCGCGGCCGCCTCTTCCTGCTTGGTCGTGGCGGCCGCCCCCTTGAACTTCTTCTCCCGGCCGCCAATGGAACTCGGCCCGGCCCGGCGTTTCCTCGCGCCGCCTAGACCGCCCAAGGCGGCGGACGAGCTCGCGTCGTGGTGGCCGGCTCTTGATTGGTGGCGCGGGGCGACTTCTCCATTGTCATCAGCGGGCCAGTTGGAAAAAGTGGCCGAGGGCCTAAGGCCGTCTTCCTCTCCTCCACCGCCTTGGTCGGCGTCGGCCTCCATCGTCGCCGCCCCTAGCTCGGGGTCGTCGGTGTCACTCCGCTCGGTCGGGGGCGAACTGGCGGGCGGGCCCCGCGGTGCAGGCCGAGGGCCGGACGAGAGGATTCTGATTCGAAGGCTAAAAAGATCAGGAGTCGGATTCGGCTGCGAAAATGAAACAGAAGAAGAAGAGAGACAACTTACAACCGGCGGGGGGTTGGCGCGCGAGTACGGCTCCATGCCGAACTGCCAATCCTCCGTGAGACTGCAGTTCGCGATGTAATTCACCATGTCCGCCACTTCCGCGTGGGGCATGTCTTTGGAGCACATCCTACTGGGGTCCCCGTGGCCGCTCATCTGACAGATCATATTAGGCCGCCTTGGAGCAGGAGGACCCGGCGCGCCACCAAGGCGGCCAACAAGTCGGCCCCAGTCAGACCCTCCGACTGCGTCAGCACTCGGAGTGGCGCGATGGCGGCGGCACCGGCTGGAGTCAGTGTCTTGGCCCGGTGGGACCAGCTGGGGAGCCTTCCCGCTGGCGCCCCGGCTTCGTAATGTGGCAGGTTGACCCAGTCGCCCTCCGGGGCGACGTTCTTCACGTAGAAGATCGCTGCCACATCTTCACCGACTTAATCAGCGAGATGGAGGGGAACGGGTTGTCGGCCACCGACCTCCGCATCGCGATGTAGGCACCGCATTGGGCCGGCACGCCGGCGGTGCGTGCCAAGCTTGGAATGGGAGAATTCCCCCCAGAGCTCGATGGTGGGGAGGACGCCGAGAAAACCTTCGCAAAAGGTGGCGAAGGCAGCCAGCGGCACCATCGTATTCGGAGTGAGGTGGTGCAGCTGGAGGTCGTGGAACTCCAAGAACGAGCAGAAGAAGCCGCTCGCCGGCAGCCCCAGGCCGCGCATGAAGTGCGAGCGGAATACGACCCGCTCGTCCTCCTCTGGCGCCGGTGACACCTCCTTCGCCGGCGGGGCGCGAGCCCGCACTAAGTTCGCGCCGGGGAGGCGACGCGTCTTGCGGAGGAAGTCGATGTGGTCGTCGTCGATGTCGGAGCCGTCCCACGTGCCGGAGTGCACGGCAGCAGCCACGACAGTGAAAGAAGAGCTCATTGCTGCAAGCACGACATAGTTCGGCGCAGCAGCGGCGGGAGGAAGAAGAAGCAAAGAGAAGCAAAGGGAAGGAAGGGAGAGCGGGCGCGCGTGCTTCGCAGCCCGCTCCCCCGCCTACTTATAGGCCCGTAGGCTGAGAAGCCAAGGGGGCGTCATGGGATTAACTGCGCCCAGGCCCCCACGATCCCAACCGTCCGCACGGCCGCAACGGATCCGTTCAAAGGCCGAGCCACGGTAGTGGCAGGCCCCGCCTGCGGGCCGGTCCCGTCGCGCGCGTGGGCATGCAGACTGGCCCGGCCACGTGGCGCCGCCCGGCGGGTCCACAACGGGCGACTGCTGGGAAGCTTATCAGACACGCCGTCTGAATCCCGCTGCGAATTTCAAACTCTTTTAAGGAACGAGACGGCCTTCGACGAGTCCGGCTCCCGATAGTCGGCTTGGCGAAGACGGCGTGAGCAAGATCACGTCCCGATAGTCGGCTTGGAGGAAGACGGCGGGCAAGGCCTAGATCCAGCTACCGGAAGGAAGAAATTTCTGAGGCTCCTCGACATATCTCCCTCGGCGCCTCACCAGCTTCGGGGACTACTATCGGAGTAATGGGCGACGGGTAGGCTAACCCGAGACCCAGAACCTTTCAAGACATCGGGGCCGGCATCGCCTCTCAGGAACCTCTGGGCGGAAGGCCGCCTCTGGGAGTCGGCAGCGGTGCTGCCGGCTACCCACTCATGGTCGAGTCTCAGGGACGACTACAAGATAAGCCGACTCCTAACTGGCGGCTTCCAGAGAAGCCGGTCATAGGGATCCGGCCCGCAGCTCCAACCACTTCGTGCCCTCCAGAGGAGGGGCAGGACGGGGCATGGCCTCAGTACGGGCCACGCCCGCCCTTTACCAAGGGCAGGCATGGCCACAGTGCGTCATACCAACAGAGATCTCCGTCCGGCGCGACACTATTGCCATGCCAGCCCTGACGTCAGCCCCAGGGGGCGGAACCCTGTGCCCACATCGGCCCGCCTGTACGGCCCAAAGACGGCGGGCCCCGCCGGTCAGCGGGGGTACAGAAGACAGCAAGAGCGCCACAAGACGAACCCCTTGGGAGTCGGCCTCCGAGAGTCGGCCGGCTCCTCCCACGGGCCCCGCACGCCATTAACCAGGCAAGACGGGGAGTGGCAACAGTGATCGCCCGTCAGGCGGCGGCACTGTTGCCATGACCCCATGACCAAGCCAGCATCATTAGAAGCACGACTACAGTAATCTGCAGCCGGCAAGACCCGCCCGCGGCGGGTCCAGCCTGTCGGCTCCACACCAGGCCAGCCGGCAGGGCCCACCAGCCGGTGGGCCCCAGAAGTCGGCGGAGAAGACGGCGGCCTGAGAGACAAACGGCTGGGACCCACGCCCAGCCGGATTACCATTGTACCCCCGGGGGGTAGGCCTATATAAACCCCCCGGGGCACCCATGCAAAGGGTTGGATTCTTTTAGCACTAGACCAGAGAACACAAGGGGGAGGGAGCTAGCCTTGCCTTCTCCTACCTCCAAGAAACAGCTCAAGGAGCAACCTTGTATACACCTTGCCATAGTGATCATGCAGAGACCCCGCAGAGCAGCAGTAGGGGTGTTATCTCCTCGGAGAGCCCTGAAGCTGGGTAAGATTCGTCGGCATGCATGTCTACACCTCATCCCGCTTCCAGGCACTGGCGACGTTCTACTCACCCCCACCATTATAAGCCATCCTTTGGCATATGTCGCACCCAACCCCCGACATCAAGGGAAAAGGTATTAAAGCTGAAGATGTTAAAAAATTACCTCCTATTGAAGAAATACATATACTTGATACACCACCTCCAAAGGTAGTAGAGGTAAATTATTTTATATAGTTTTATGAAAGTAACATCCCGTACAATAAACATCCTAGTCAATGCCTACATGAATTTGATAGGTACACCATCAAACAAGATCACTTCAACGCAAATGTTATGAAACAATTGAAATACAACTCTAATATGATTGGTCGCTTGAGTGAGTTGTTATTTAGAATCACTAATGATATTAGAGGTGTATGAAAACATTCCTCTATGGTTCAAACCCAGCTAGAACAAGTTGCTAAATCTCAAAGAGAATTGCTTAGTGAAATGAATAATAATATAAATGATTTTGCTGTTAGAGTAGCAACTATGGGGGGCAAAATGACTCAGGAACCACTTTATCCTCAGGGACACCCTAAAATAATTAAACAAAACTCTCAAATAATTAAAACTGATGCACCTAGACCTTCTAAAAGGAATAAGAAAAAGAAAAGGAAAAATGATAGGACTTTGCATACTTCTAGCGAACCTGAATTAGAAAAACCTCCTGAAGATAATAATGACGTCTCTATCTCAAATGCTGAAATCAATCTGGCAACGAACATTCACCCAGTGATAATGAAAAAAATAATGATGATGTTCATGAACACACTCAACCAAACATGAGAAAGAACCAGATAATGATGTTGAGATAGAACCTGGTGTTGATGTTGATAACCCACAACCTAAGAATAAAACAAATGATAAAAGAGACTTTGTTGCTAGAAAACATGGTAAAGAAAGAGAACCATGGGTTCAAAAACCCATGCCCTTCCACCTAAACAAACCAAGAAAAAAGATGATGAAGAATTTGAATGCTTTGTGTGGCACACCAGCTCAGAGCAACCAGTTTACCTTATATTGCCAGGCCAGAGATCAAGTCTTCTAGCAACACATAGCAACTTAGTATAGACAACAACCACTTTATTGATGCTAGCAGAAACATAGGTTTGATATTACATCAAGTTGCGAGGCCAAGCGTCACACAAGGTGCGGCTGAACAATATGCATTAATTAATTAACATGAGAGGGCCTCGATCACGATAACTACGCGGCAGCGGAACAACGGTGAAGTGGAACTCCAAAGCACCAGGACACCAATGTGGACACGATCTAGACACAGGAAGCACTCCGATCCGATATGACTTTCCTGAAATCGGGCATGACACGCCAGGTCAGTACATTGAATGTACTTGCAAGCTCACAGAAAACATAAGCATAATGGCAAACAATATCATGACAATAAATCTGGTTAATGCAATGCAAATCATACTACTGATGCGGTGAGATTAACTTGTGCACCAAGTCACTCGGATTCTCTTACCAGATGGGTTACCTCATAACCGAATGGTGATCATACCCGGATCACAAATGAAGCCAACACTTTGGTTCCCACCATGATCATCTTCATGATCTCTCAAATCATCACATAACAAGTGCCAAACAATAAACCTTTAGTGTGCAAGATTACTTATTATTGTTGATCCATTGTGTGACTTACTCACGATCTATGTCCGTAACCGAGGACGCGGCTATTGATAGATTAAATACACTCGGCAGAGGTAGCGCACTTTGCCCAGACCACGGAATCCATGGCCTCGTCTTCCCATTCGGGTGGACCAACGGCATTCCGACAAAACCCTCCCATTTCCATGACACTCTCTCGGCCACTCCGACTAACTCCCCAATGCGCTAAGTCGTGGGTGGCCCCGTGCCTACCAAAGGCATCAATGGCCACCGTCGTACCAAGAACGGTCTCAAACGGGGAAAAGGTACCATAACAACAAACGCGCACACAAGGTTATGTCTTCTTACCGAGCCAGGGTACCGCACACCCATAACCTTCCCTCGTTGGAGGTACCGACTAGAGGCATGACAACGGACCGAATCAGGACCTTCCCATAAAGGCAAATGTGGTCGCACTGGGAAAAACTCAATTCAGTAGCACCATGACTCGATCAACATTATGTTCAAGTTGAATTAACTTCAGTTTTAACTTGAATAAAATAAGTCGAGTCACCATATACCATGATCATGCAACTATTTGACATGAAAAACATACGACTCAAAGTAAACAGATCAAAGTCATCAAAGTTTCCTTATTGCACTACTCATCATTAAACTTTACTGGTTCTACTTTACTGGTTTTTATCACTCGTCATTTTAGTTATACCATAATATATTAAAATCAATTTATCACATAAAGAAACACCATTATGCATAAAAGCATAATCACACAATAAAAATTTCTTCAACTGTCTTAAAATAGCTCATGCATTCAACCACTACCATAACAAAGCATTTCACGCATGACAAAATAACTAGCACTAAGCAATATTCATTTAAATAATTAAATGCATGAGAATAACTCATATTCAAGTTGGAAAAATCATAGATATTGAAATGACACCATACAAATGTTGGTGTGACTTGCCTTAATGCAAAGGAGGTTCACACTCCTCCTGGTTATCTTAAAGACAAGCTTCTCGCTCTGAAAATATTTAAAAACAGCAAAATAATATATCAAGAACCACTCTGAAAATCACCAGAAATTCTAGACAGCGAGGAAAAATCTCAGTTTTGGTGTGTTGCTAGAACTTTTCAAAACGAACACAATGCAAAAAGAGTCAACTCATTTGGACTTATGATTTAAGAGTTATCACTAGTCAAAGTTCCTAGTAAAATATTTGAATTAAACTGGAACTAAAAAAACCAGGGGGTGACAACGATGGCATATTTTTAGAATACGCCTCCACTCGTACCGCTTCTGGGCGAGCAGAGAGACTGACAGCGGGCCCCACCGGTGAGGTGAGGAGAGAGGGGGAGAGAGAGCAGAGGTGGCTGAGGGAGTCCTGGACTAAGGGGTCCTCGGGCGTCTGGCCTGTTGGACATGGGCCGGACTGATGGGCTGTGAAAATACAAAACCGAAGACTCTCACCCGTGTTCGGATGGGACTCTCCTTGGCGTGGAGGGCAAGCTTGGCGTCCGGATATGAACATTCCTTTCTCTGTAACCGACTTTGTATAACCCTAGTCCCCTCTGGTGTATTTATAAACCGGAGGGCTTAGTCCGTAGGGAGAATAATCATAGTCATACAGGCTAGACTTCTAGGGTTTTAGCCATTACGATCTCGAGGTAGATCAGCTATTGTAATACTCATATTCATCAAGATCAATCAAGCAGGAAGTAGAGTATTACCTCCATAGAGAGGGCCTGAACCGGGGTAAGCATCGTGTCCCCCGTCTCCTGTTTCCATCAACCTTAGACGCACAGTTCGGGACCCCCTACCCGAGATCCGCCGGTTTTGACACCGACATTGGTGCTTTCATTGAGAGTTCCGCTGTGACGTCAAAGACAGGATTGATGGCTCACCTTGTTATCAAGGACAGTATCACCTCCAGAGGTTCCCTGGCCTCAGGCCAAACCCTTCGGCTGGGTGGCTTTACCATGACCGCCCCTACGGCACTTAAGCCAACAATGACTTCTCGGGTCACCGAAAACCACCTCCATGTTAGCTTCGAATACTCCAAGCAGATGGAGCCGGCTGAGTTGTCATCTTTGAACGAGCTCCTAGATCGCATCGCTTCCTTGGGGGTCGCTATAGACTACGACCAGATTGTGACTAAACCCGACCAGAGAGAAATTAAATCTCCATCAATCACCCACCAGATAGCAGTAGTAGAGGAGCAAGATGACAACTCTCCCTCTACACTAAGTACGAACTATGTTCGGATTTCTGAGCTCGAAGAGCCGGATCCGTCTTTCGGAAAGACACAGCCTGCCCTCTGAACCTAGAATCGGATGACGGGCCTGAAAAATCAATTGACATTCCAGAGCCCGAGCCATTAAGTTTGGAAGTTCTTCAATCTCCGGATCTCAAATTGGGCCAGGGTTCGGATTTAAAGCCACCCACCCACCGAGATAGATGCGATCTCATGTACATAAGGCAGCAGTCTCAGGAAACAGTCCATCACTTTTGGGCCAGATTCCTCCTTGTCAAAGACAAGATTAAAGATTGCTGCGATGAAGACGCGATCTCATGTACATACGGCAGCAGTCTTAGGAAACAGTCCATCACTATTGGGCCAGATTCCTCCTTGTCAAAGACAAGATTAAAGATTGCCGCGACGAAGACGCCATCTCAGCTTTCTGCAATAATTGCACGGATGTAGGACTCCTCAATGCCATCAATCAACGTCGCGTATTACACTTTGCTGACGTGGCAACCATCATACAGAAGTACTGCGCAATGGAAAGCGCCTAGAAAACTAAGGTAGCTCTCTTGGAACCACCGGTTTCCACTCCACCCTTCGTCTGGGCAAAAAGGATGCTCCCTCGCGGCGCGCCAGAACCAGTAGTAAAGAAATCTAAGCACATAACGAGGCGCATAACCGTTTTGGAGGGATGGCTCGATAGGCCATGCAAAATACATACAACACCGGACACCATACCAACCCACAACCTTAGAGCATGTTGGATACTCCAGCAAGTGGCCAAGAGCGGCGAGGATATCCTCACCAAAAATACCCCAGAGCAACACTCCCTGGAAGATGACGACCCCATCGTATTGACAGTCTTCGAGACTTTTGCTTCAAACAATCGGCATAAAAGGGCTTTCTGCGATCTCGCCGAAGTCTGCCAAGTCGCAGAGATAAACCCCTGGAACGACACGGCCATAACTTTGAATGCCAGTGACGAACCAAAATTCCGGACAGTCCGGACACTAGCCGCCTTAGTCCTCAATCCAATTGTAGACAGTTTTCATCTCACCAAAGTGCTCATGGACAACAACATCGGATTAAACATCATCTACAAGGATACGCTCAATAAAATTCAAATAGATAGGAGCCGTGTTGAGCAAAGTAGCACGGCCTTCGAGGGAATCATTCCCAGTTGGGAGGCGCGATGCGCAGGAAAAATCACGCTCGACGTGGTATTCGGGGCACCGGGGAAATATCGGTCCGAAGAGATAACCTTCCAAGTGGCTCCTTTCAACAGCGGATATCACGCCCTATTGGGGCGAGATGCATTTACACGCTTCCAAGCTATACCTCATTACGGATACATGAAGCTCAAGATGCCCGGGCCCAATGGTATCATCACTCTTGCCAGCGATCCGGACATAGCACTCCGCTCCGAAAATAAAACTGCATCCCTGGCCGTCGAGGCATTGTCTGAAATCCTCGCGGCCCAAGAGCTAACCGCGCTGTGCTCCACTATGGTAGGGATGACGTAATCTTGGACAAGCGACCCAAATCCACCTCCTTCAAACCAGCAAATGAAATAGTCAAATTTCAAGTCCACCCAACGGACCCCAAGAAGACAACATCCATCGGGGCACAACTCGACGCAACGGTCGACGCCGCACTACGAGAGTTCCTGTGTGAGAACTGGGACATATTCGCCTGCCACCCTTCTGATATGCCAGGAATCCCGCGCAGGTTGGCCGAACACAGCCTCAGTATATTGAAGGGATATAAACTGGTCAAGCAAACACTGCAGCGTTTTTTGAACCCAAATGGCAATCTATGGGAGAGGAGCTAGCCAAGTTACTCGAGGTCGGATTCATCAGGGAAATAAACACCCGGACTAGCTAGAAAACCTGGTGATGGTACCAAAGAAGGATAATTCCTGGCGCCTATGCGTCGATTTCAAAGACCTCAACAAGGGCTGCCCTAAGGATCCCTTCCCCCTACCTCACATCGATCAGATTATTGATGCAAGCTTAGAACAGGACTCACTGTGTTTCCTCGATGCATACTACGGATACCATCAAATAAAGATGAAGGAGTCCGATCAAGCCGCAACGACATTCATTACCCATATGGGCCTTTCTGCTTCAACAATATGCCTTTTGGGCTAAAAATGCTGGCGCCACCTACCAACGCATGATTCAAACATGCCTGAAGAAACAGATCAGCAGGACAGTTGAAGCGTATGTGGATGACGTCGTCATCAAAACTAGGCACGCCGAGTCATTGATAAACGATCTACGTCTCACATTCGACAACCTCCATACATATGACATCAAGCTCAATCCGGAAAAGTGTGTTTTCGGCATTCCCGCTAGAAAACTGCTGGGCTCCATCGTCTCCAATAGCGGAATTGAGGCAAATCCAGCCAAAATACGAGCTTTGTCACAACTGGCTACACCAACAGACCTCAAACAGGTCCGAAAACTAGTAGGATGCGTGGCAGCTTTAAGCCGCTTTATCTCCAGATTAGGAGAAAAAGTATTGCCACTTTATCGACTTCTCCGGTGCATCGACTACTTCGAGTCGATGGATGCGGCAATGGCCGGACTGGAAGAAATAAAGGCCCTTTTAGCGAGCAACCCAATCCTGGTCGCGCCGAACATCAGCGAACCCATGTTATTATACATATCGGTAACACACCAGGTGGTGATTTCCGTGCTCGTTGTCGAGCGAGAGCAGGACAGACACAAATTCCCGCTCCAGAAACCAGTATACTACGTATCCACTGTCCTCACTCCATGCAAATCCCGGTACCCTCATTACCAAAAAATAGCATATGCGGTCTTCATGGCAACGACACTACTTTCAAGAGTGCTCAATCACGGTGGCCTCCGAAGTACCACTCAATGACATAATAAACAACCGTGATGCCACGGCATGGATTGCCAAGTGGGCCATTGAGCTCCTTCCATTCGACATAACATACAAACCGCACTGAGCCATTAAATCCCAAGTACTGGCTGACTTCGTCGTCGAATGGACAGAGGCCGAACTCCCTGAAGAGTACGACACATATTCCAACTGGGTTATGCACTTCGATGGTTCCAAAATGCTGGCGGGATTATGGGAGGGCGTTGTCTTAATGTCCCCCACTGGAGATGCAGTTCAGTACGTACTCCAAATATTATACATAGACTCCAACGATGCAGCCAAATACGAGGCCTTATTGCATGGTCTTCGAATGGCTATCTTCATGGGCATACAACGCCTGGAAGTGCGCGGGGATTTAAACCTCGCAATATCTCTAATAAATGGAGATTTTGATGTGAAAGATCTGAAGATGGCGGCTTATCGTAACGCCGTTCTCAAAATGTCGGCTCGGTTCGAGGGGGTCAAGTTTCATCATGTGGCTCGAGAAAGCAATCAAGTGGCGGATGTCCTTGCTTGCATCAGCGCCAAGCGCGACCCCGTCCCACCTAACATCTTTCTGGAAAGGCTTTTCAAGCCATCTATGGTGTGGCAAGGGGAGAGCGGGAACACTAGTCCGGATCCGATCATAACCTCAAATTCCGAACATAGTGATATCATCGGGGGCTTAGCCACCGAAATAACACCGTCGGCCCATCTTATCATGACAGTCATTGCCCCATGGACCGAACCCTTCTTGGCCTACCTAAATAGGTGAGAACTCCCTGAGGATCAGAATGAGGCTTCCCGCATTGTCCGGCGCTCGAAAACCTACAAGGTTCACGACGGAGAACTCTACAAGAAAAGCGCTACCAGAGTACTCCAAAATTTATCTCCGAGGAAGAGGGGCGGCAGCTACTGGCTGAAATTCATGCCGGTCTCGGTGGTCACCACGCCACGGCTCAGGCCCTTGTAAGCAAGGCCTTCTGTACATGTTTCTTTTGGCTGACGTCCCGAGAATATGCACAGGACCTTGTCCAACGCTGCGTCGGATGCTAGCTTTTTGCCAACCAAAGCCATATGCCACCTACCGCTCTACAAAAAATCCCCATCACTTGGCCTTTCGCGGTCTGGGGGCTTGATATGGTTGGACCCCTTAAAGGAGGAAGCCATAAGCTGGTCATGGTGGATAAATTCACTAAGTGGATAAAGGCCAAACCAGTTAAAATGGTCGAAGTTGGACCAATGATAGACTTCATATCTAGTGTTGTGCACCGTTATGGTCTTCCACACAGCATCATCACCGATAACGGCTCCAATATCACAGTCGATGAGGTGAAAACCTGGTGTGCTAATCTGGGCATTAAGCTTGATTACGCCTCCGTCTATCACCCGCAAACAAACGGTCAGGTCGAACGAGCAAAAGGTCTTATTATGAGCGGCATTAGGCCCAGACTAGTGCGGTCTTCGAAAGAATCAGACAAGCACTGGGTGGAGGAGCCCGACTTCGTACCCTGGGGGCTGCGGACCACGCCCAGTCGCACTACTGGATATACACCTTTCTTCATGGTGTACGGCGCAAAGGCTATGTTACCCTTCGACATTATTCATGACTCACCTCCAGTGCGCATGTACGAAGAGAGAGAGGTCGAGCTTGATCGGCAGGACAACTTAGATGCCCTGGAGGAGGAGCACGACGTTGCAAAGGCCCGTTCCACATTTTATCAACAGCAGACCCACAAATATCAAAGCAGAGAAGTACCAGCCAAGACTTATAATGTTGGCGAACTCGTTCTACGCCTGCCAGACAAGAAAAAGGACAAACCCAAGCCCGAGTGGGAGGGTCCCTTCATCATTGACGAAGTTCTCACTGGAGGAGTGTACGGCCTGCATGATGCATCAGACAATCGCCTAGAGCCGAACCCCTGGAACGCGGCCAGACTCCGAAGATTCTATGTCTAGCGTCGAACTCTTTGTTCGTCTCCTTCTCATTATTGTTTCATTATTTTTCCTCTCTTTTCGCTTCTTCCTTTTTTAGCTTTAAAGCTTTCGTACGGCTCAAACCGTGCACCTACGATGTACACATCCTCAAATATGTATGTCAATTTTACCTGGGGCCTTCTGGCACAGAAGCTTATTATTGTTATTTTGTGAACATCAAGCTCATCACATATGCGTTTTTTTCCTAATATGTACCGTTTCTTCGCCATTATATGCATTGATATGACTTAAGTTTTGGCCAAGCTGGGTTGGCTGACTCCTGTGCTTATGCCCTACGTTCCCGTTAGTTCAGCTAGGGCATAAAGGGAGAACCTCTGTGATTGTTACTGTTGGGTCTTCCGGATGTGTACCTCAGACTGGGTGAAGACGAAAACTAGCATTCTAAAGGGAATATTCGATCGGCGAACTTAATATGTTTTTACATTCATTCCACTATGGACCCCCAGGTGTTACGTATACTGCGATTCTTTCAATCACAGTTCGGACATGCACATTAATGCATGTACACCCAGGGAAAGGAACACTTAATGGAACTATTATCTCTGGAAGATGTTTCTTACAATCACAATGTAATATAAAATAGCTAGCTGGATACAACTTGTCTGTTCAAGCAACTATGACCCTTACCCTGGTTTCCACGCATACCCCGGTCTATTTGGCCGCTCAAGTATTCAGAAACACTCCGCACCTTCGGGTCCAGAGGTCGAAGCGAAAAGGTTCTCCATGACAATCGTTTTACAATCTGGCTAGGGACAAATATGTCAAGGAAAGTACATAGTTACTTGAACTAAAAAAATTCCTCCTTTATACTGTCCAGCAGGCTATCTAACTTACAATCCTGTTGGGAATATTTGGCGGCTACTTCTACTTTGTCATATACCAAATTAACGGGAATTTATTTCCCATCTCACCCTAGAGGTCCGACCCGGGCCATATGATTTGGATCAATCTTGGTATACCGTGTTTTCACCATGACCCAGGCCTCTCGCACACCTTCCCGGCAGGCCGATTGCTTCCGTAATCGGAAATGATGTCGTGCTCCCTTGATTAGATGTACAAGCTCCTCCATACTTCCTGGAGGGGAGGCGGATGGCCATATGAACTTGGCAACACTTCGCATCGCCTGCCGAGCTCGCTCGTGCACTTGCAACAGCTCTTGTAGCAGATCGCCCAAAGATCCGGACATCTCCTCCTCGGGACGGCCAGTCAGCATACCTTGAGACATAACTTTGTCAGTTCCTTTCCTCGCTGAACTACACGAAGGTAAGTTCGAACACATACTAAATATGCCGCCTCGCAGCCTCTTATTTTCCTTCGCGGAGTCAGCCAGCTGGTCCCGCACATCTTTTAGCTCTTCGCCCAGCTGGGTATTGGTATCCTGGAGTTTGTTTTTCTCCTCCCTGACCCGTGTCAGTACACGTTCGCCCGTGGCCCGTTGCCTTTTGGCTTCTTGTTCCCCCGCTTGCGCGACTTCCAGTGCCTCCTTCAGTTTATCTGATGCTCATGAGATATGAAACAATATTAGCATTGCTGCTATATTATTATATTCTCTTGATGGAGGGGAATATTACCAGGCGATGCCTTCTTGGATTTTTCTAGCTCACCGGTAGCGGCATTTAGCTCGGTCCAACACTTTTCTAGTTCTTGAGACAAGAAGTTGTGCTTCTCCATAAGCACCTGGTTATACAATGATCCTTAAATCAGTTGTATCAACTGTTTCATATCTCGGGGGCTACTGGTATGTAATTATCATATTTGTACAATGCAAACTCACTCGTGTATCTTTCAAATACTAGTATGTGGCTCTGGTAAGCCCGTCTCGAGCAGCTCGGTTGTATGCATCAGCCGAGCTGAAGGCATTGAATACTTCTTTTGTAAAGCCGGGGTCGCGTAGAACGGCCCTCCGGCGCCAATGATTCATGGCTCTCTCCACTTCTGAGTTTGTGATGGATACATCATCCAAGTCCTCTGCTAAAGTACAATCCGGCTTCACTCCTGTATCAGCCCCCATCTTTGCGGTGCAGTCTGGAACCTATCTGTTGGGAGTGTGATCGGCAGGACCCCCGGACATAGTCCAGCGAATGCTTTTCCTGATAAGGCATAAGAGAATAATGTCATAGTTGGATGTGACTGCCAAGGAGCATATTTAGAAAGCCATACCTCTTTGATGAAGACTCAGTCATGTCTTCGTTTTCCTTCCTCTTCGAAGGCTTGCCCGGCGTGGGCGCCGCTCTGTTTGGAGTTGCCTCTGATGTAGCAGGGCATGCCAGACACCTCCCCTTTGGAGCATGAGACAGTGCGGTGGGTGAGGCAAAATGAGGAAGCTCTTTCGGAGGAGATGTCTCCTGATTAGTTATGTGTGAGGCGGGGAGAAGAACGGGGTAGTCGGCGGTGATAGCAACTTTCGTGTCGTCATAACTCGCCTGACAGAACACCCCATGCTCGAGCTCCATGAATATGTCTGGATCCTCTTTGATTCCGGGGTCAAGGTCCCGGTTGTGGTCCTCTGGTTGTGGGGCGGGGCTGTGGAGGCCCTCGGTGATCTTTCGTAATTCCTGTTACAAATAGACGGATTAATGTTCATTAAAATTGAATCAGGGAGTAGATTGAGTGGAGTAGTAGGATTGGAACTCAGCGAGCTAGGAGGATTGTACATGGAAAATCCATCTCGGCGCTTAATACAGGTGAATTCCTCTTTCTCCCCTTTAAATAGTTCAGCCAATATTTTGCCCAAAGCAGCGGGGGTGTCCGGACCCTTCTGACCGTAGTGGGAGGCGTCATCTTCCCCATTATAGTGCCACATGGGAAACCCTCTATATTTGAGGGGCTGAACCCCTCGTACTATGGTAGTCGCCATTACCTCTACTATTGATAATCTGGACTGGGCAAGCACCTTTATCTTGCTCAGCAGTTGACGGACTTCCGTGTTGTCTTCCTCCTCGAAGCTCCGAGGGCGCTAGCTGTGGCGTTTCTTCAACGAAGCGCTTGAAAATTCGGGCATACCCATTCGGACTGGGTTAGGAAGGGCGACGTCCCTGATATAAAACCATTCGGAAGGCCACTCTTCAGATGCCTTCTTTGGTGTGCCGGACAGGTATCCCGTCCCGACGATGCGCCATACCTCGGCTCCGCCCACTTCAAATATTGATCCCTCTTGGTTACGAGGGACGAGGCAAAATAGCTTCCTCCATAATTCAAAATGGGCCTCACAACACAAAGAGCAACGTAACCCGTGATTTGCAGGATGGAGGCAGGAGTGAAATTGTCAAGTTGGAGGCCATAATACTCCAGAAGTCCTCGGAGGAACGGATGGATTGGAAATTCGACGCCTCTTAGCAGGTAGGGAACGAAGCACACTCATTCCCCCTAGATGGATCGGGGAAATTCTCTGCCTAAGCCCCACTGTTGAAGGAAGTTAATCCTGCTCGAACGGGGACTAGATCCACGGGGGGAAGAAATCCTTGTGTTTGGAGCTTCACTAGCTGACCATGGGATACAGAGCATCTCTCCCAATCGCCTTTTTCAGGGCCGTGGGGACGAGAGGAAGAACTGGGAGTGTTGGCCATGTTGGGACGGTCTCTGCTAGCAAGCCCTGATGGTTTTCCGCGTGATGTGGAATGGATCTGAGGTCCAATCCCTTTAAATTGACGTTTTTCTTACATGGTCGGGGTGTTATATGAAAAAATACCCTGACCTCTCGTATTCGCTCGACACGTGGAAGATGAAGCTATGGTCGCACAGAAGCCAAAGGGTATGACATTAAATGGAAGGCCGAATACGGCTCTTTGAAGTCATCGGAGGGGGACCTGCCTTGCAATGCCGAAGAGAATCTGCACGCCGGACACATCATCATTGAAATCCTGGTTCGGGGGCTACTGAGGGAGTCCTGGACTAAGGGGTCCTCGGGCGTCCGGCCTATTGGACATGGGCCGGACTGATGAGCTGCCAAGATACAAGACCGAAGACTCTCACCCGTGTCCGGATGGGACTCTCCTTGGCGTGGAGGGCAAGCTTGGCGTCCGGATATGAAGATTCCTTTCTCTGTAACCGACTTTGTATAACCCTAGTCCCCTCCGGTGCCTATATACACTAGAGGGCTTAGTCCGTAGGGAGAATAATCATAGTCATACAGGCTAGACTTACAGGGTTTTAGCCATTACGATCTCGAGGTAGATCAGCTCTTGTAATACTCATATTCATCAAGATCAATCAAGCAGCAAGTAGGGTATTACCACCATAGAGAGGGCTCGAACCTGGGTAAACATCATGTCCCCGTTTCCTGTTACCATCAACCTTAGACGCACAGTTCAGGAACCCCTACCCGAGATCTGCCGGTTTTGACACCGATAGTGGCTCTTCGCCGGAGCTCACACCGGCGAGGAGGGGTTCGTGGCTGGTTCTTGAGGGATAGCAAGAGAGAGGGGGTCAAGGAGCACCTTCCTGTACCCGTGGCTCAATGAGAGACAGCCGGAGCAGCTCGAAATCAGCCTCCCAAGCAGCGGCGGCGGTCGGGTCTCGTCGGAGAAGAGGAAGATGATGGAGAGGGCGGTTCCAGGGGCTCCAGCAGCGTCAGCAAGCACCACTGGACCACCAAGAAGGTGCCGGAGGAGTCAGTGGGGCTTGAGGTGGAGTGGAGCTCCAGGGGTGAGCAGAGGGGATCGCCGGAGAGCTCGAGCTTGAGCACGACAGTCCGAGTCCTGCCCGCCCGACTACAGCTCCCTCTATTGCGTGTGGTAGTTGCTGAAGAGGCTGGAAGGGTTGGAGAGGCCAGGGGCATCGATATTTATAGGCGGAGGGGGAGGGGGGTCTCGGCTCCGCTTGAGCTTTCTGGAAGCCTGTGAGCGATGACGAGTGGTTTCAGTGAGGGGTGGAGGGGCTCAGCAATCATGCGGGGGTTATGCAGCGTGCGGGCGAGCATAGGAGGCGGTGGGAGAAGAAGACAGGGGCACGGAGCGCACTGTGGCTTTTGTCGCATCGTGCCCGTGCTCGCTGCAGCGTCCCCGGTGTCTGCGAGTGCCAGGGAGAGGTCAAAAGTGAGGAGACAGAGGTGGTGGCGCGGTGCGGCAGTCGTCCACGAGCTCTGCACGAGCACATGCGACATAGGGACGGGGGTGCAGCACAGAGTGCATCGGACGCGATGCCAGGGCCGTGTCCTCATGCGGTCACCACGCTGGCATGGTAAAAACGACGACCACGTGATGCCAAACCTTGTCCCTCGTGTTGTCCGTGCACTGATTAGTCTACGGGAAGAGATCATACACTTCTAGGCCGACTAGATTTGACTTGAGCTTGCTGGCAAGTTTCTGGTCAGAAACTTGGTCGCCATGTTTGGAGGTCTTCTACAAGGTGATTAGGGTTGATTCTATGGGGTTAAGGTTTTGTTAGGAGGGTAGACAAGCTCAAGAAATCTTAGCTTCATTAGAGCATGGAAAAATACACTTTCTATAGAAACTGAATTTTGAGGCCAGAAGAGAAATGATTTTCTATAGCAAAATATTCCAAAAAGTCATGGAATATTTTTGCTCGGGAAGGTGGGTCAGGGTCCAAAGAATATTTGAGAATTTTTTTAGATTTTTGGAAGCAAGAAAAAATGAGGGTTGCTTTGGAGCACAAGTCTCTGAATTGAATTTCATAGAAGAAATTGAATATTTTTCTTTTATGAAAAATATTCCTGGGGTTATTTGGGATTTTTCAGACAAATGTTTAAGTCCATTTGAATTGATTCAAAAACCCCAAATTCAAAGCAGAAGCAAATGAAGTCCGGAAAAAGAGAGAAGGCAGAAACCAGACTGTCACACTTTGCTGAAATGCTTAGGCCAGTCTTTTTGCGTACTCGCCTGACTGATATATTAAAGATGACCCCTTATGCAAAATACATGAAAAACATCATCACTAATAAGAGAAAGATGCCTAAAGCTGAAATCTCCAGCATGCTTGCAAACTATTTTTTTAAGGATGGATTACCTAAAAAACTTGGTGATCCAAGAATACCAACTACACCTTAATCCAACAAAGGAAATTATGTTAAAACTGCTTTGTGTGATTTAGGAGCTGGTGTTAGTGTTATGCCCTTCTCTTTATATAAAAGACTTGATTTGAATAAACTCACACCTACTGAAATATCTATGCAAATGGATGACAAATCAACTGCCATACCTATCGGTATTTGTGAGGATGTGCCCGTTGTTGTTGCAAATGTTACTACCTTAACAGACTTTGTTATACTTGAGATTCCCGAGGACGACACCATATCGATTATCCTTGGTACACCCCTTTGGAATACTGCAGGGGCTGTTATTGATTGCAATAAAAGCAAGGTCACTTTTCATATCAATGGTAATGAGCATATGGTGCACTTTCCGAAGAAACAATTCCGAGTCAATGGTATTGATATTATTGAAAAGTCCTCAACAATTACTATTGGAAGTTTTCATGTCCCTTTACCAACTTACAAAAATAAATATGCTATACTTATTGTTGGGGATGTGCATATCCCTGTTGAGGTAGCTTAGTGCTTTACGAAAGTTCTTCAGTTTCACGCTAACCGAACGTGGTTGTTAATAAGACTTGAGCAACCTTATTAATGGATCATTTTTGAGAGGTATGAAGTTGATGAATTTAGTAGGCACAACCCTATGCTCTGATATGTCCGTTTTACATCATGTATTCCTAATGTTATGATGTTTTTATACATAATAATGCTTTATGGAGTAATTCTAATGCCTTTTCTCTCATAATATGCAAGGTTCACAGAAAGAGGGAGAATACCAGCAGCTGGAATTCTGGACCTGAAAAAGCTACATCAGGCCACCTATTCTGCACAACTCCAAATGAGCTAAAACTTCATAGAGAATTTTTATGGAATATTTAAGAATTATTGGAGCAAATAACTACCGGAGGGGGCCCTCCAGGTGGGCACAACCCACCTGGGCACGCCAGGGCCCCTAGGCGCACCCTGGTGGGTTGTGCCCTCCTTGGCCCAGCTACGGTGCCCCTCTTCTGGTATATAAGTCATTTTGACCTAGAAAAAAATAAGGAGAGGGCTTTCGGGACGAAGCGCCGCCGTCTCAAGGCGGAACTTGGGCAGGAGCTTTTTTGCCCTCCAGCGAAGCGATTCCGCCTGGGGAACTTACCTCCCGGAGGGGGAAATCATCATCATCATGATCAACAACACTCCCATCTAGGGGAGGGCAATCTCCATTCACATCTTCAACAGCACCATCTCCTATCAAACCCTAGTTTATCTCTTATGTTCAATATTTGTAATGGGACCTTAGAGCATCTCCAGCCGTTCGGCTCCCCAGGACGCCGAAAAAGCGCCGCCTGGGGCTGAACCAGCGTTAATTTTGGCGTGGGGCCAAACGTGTTCCCAGTTGCCGCCCCAGGCGCCCCCAAATCGGCACAAACACGACACAAACTTGGCGGTTTCATTCAAATTTGTACAAAAAACAAAAAAACATGATTTAAAAACAAATACGCCGTTGCCACCGCCCGCCTTCTACATGCCGAGGAGCCTGTAGAACCGGGTGTAGTCACCGCCGTCGTTGTCGTCGTCTTCGTCATCGTCGCCGCCGCCCTGCGTCCCGCTGGCAACACTGCCATCCCTGGTGCACCCCTAACCAGGATCACCGACACACAGGGGGTTGGACGGCCCGGGCACGTCCTCATCGTCATTGTCGAGGATGATGACGCCACCCTCGTTGCGTCCGAAGTGCCGAGATTTGATCTCCTTGTAGGCCCGGCGTTGGCGCTCCACCTGCTCGCGGATGTAGTCCACCTTCGCCCACTTGAGGGCGGTCTCATCGGCGGCGGCCAGGTCCTCGTGCTCCTTATTCACAGGGAGCAAATCTGGCTCATTCTTCAGCCGGACGAGGCGGAAGGAACGAGGGGAGGGCTGCCGCCCTCATTGATGACGAGGGCACCGCTGCGGGTGTGGCGCCCAAGCGGCGACTCTTGCGACTCCAGCTTGACAGGGCGGAGCGCCGGCGACCCGGAGGAAAGCGAAGCAGGGCCCAATGACGAGGAGGTCACCATGTCCATTCGTCACAGTGTCCAGGAACTACCACGGTGGCGAGAGAAAGACGGGGACATCGGGTACTCGAGGTACGGCTTGTTGCCCGCCTCGATGTGGTCGAGGACGGCTTTCAGGGTGCGGCCAAGCACGCCCCACCATTCGCGCCGCCCGTCGGAGTTGAGGCGGCCGTGGGGCACGATGTCATTTGCGGAGGCGACCTAGTCAGCGTGGCAGCGGTCGAAGTACATCGTCCACAGGGTGTGGCTGTAAGCGGCGTACCTCGCCTCGTTCCGTCGCGCCTTCGACATCGTCGAGCGGATGCGCGCTATCTCGGCACGCCATTCAGCACCGATGGGCACCGGGTGTACCGGGGGAAACGGGGACACCGGGACGCCGCCAGCGCTCAACCTCCACGAGCCCAGCACCCGCATGTTCGGGGGCGCCGGGTAGTTGGCCTCGTAGAGAAGACGTGCGTTGTCCTCGCGCAGACGGCGTCGGCCGAAGCCATTCACCGCCGCAACGTCGCCTTGGTAACGCTCGGTCATCGCTCGTCGGCGGGGGGAAGATTGTAAGAGAGGGGCTTTGGTGGCGAGAGGGGGCGAGAGGTGGCGAGTTGGGGAAAAAATGGTGACTATGGCGTTCACTGGCAGAGAGGTCAGCTTTTATAGCCGAAGTTGGATAGTGAGAAGCTGCCCGCCGGGTGCCGCGTGGCGGGAGCGGGTCGTACGCGCGTCGTGGCGCCTTCACTGTGCCGCCTATGAGGCATCAATGGAAGGCTGTCCGGCGCGGGCATGGTAGCGCGGCAGCCTTGGCATCGATTCCCGCGGGAACCGAGGCGATGAGGACGACAAAGGCGGTGAGTCGCTGATTCGACGGGCCTATTCTCGTTCACGCCAAAATATGTTTCCCCAGCGCCCCCAGGTGTCCCCTGATTGCTCGCTGAGCTACGTCAGTATTTTCCCAAAGAGGAAGGGATGATGCAGCACAACGACGGTAGGTATTTTCATCATTGAAGAAACCAAGGTTATCGAACCAATAGGAGAACCAAGCAACACAACGTAAACAACACCTGCACACAAATAACAACACCTCGCAACCCGACGTGTTAAAGGGGTTGTCAATCCCTTTTGGGTAACGATGCTAGAAAATTGTAGTAGATTGAAATAATAGATCGCAAATAAATAAAGTGCAGCAAAGTATTTTGTATTTTTGGTTTAATAGATCTGAATAAAAATGCAAAGGAAAAGTAGATCGCAAGCAAATATATGAGGAAGAAGACCCTGTGGCCGTAGGTTTCACCAGTGGCTTCTCTCGAGAAAAATAGCAAACGTGGGTAAACAAATTACTGTTGGGCAATTGATAGAACCTCAAATAATTATGACGTTATCCAGGCAATGATCATTACATAGGCATCACCTCCAAGATTAGTAGACTGACTCCTGCCTGCATATACTACTATTACTTCACACATCGACCGCTATCCCGCATGCATCTAGTGTATTAAGTTCATGGAAAAATGGAGTAATGCAATAAGAACGAAGACATGATGTAGAGAAGATCCGTTTATCTATGGCGTTAGATATAGATCTTGTCTTTTTATCCTTAGTAGCAATGATACATACGTGTCGGTTCCCTTTCTGTCACTGGGATCAAGCACCGTAAGATCGAACCCACTACCGGGCACCTGTTCCCATTGCAAGATAAATAGATCAAGTTGGCCAAATCAAACCCAAATATTGGAGAAGAAACACGAGGCTATAAGAGATCATGCATACAAGAGATCAAAGAAACTCAAATAACTTTCATGGATTTAAAAAGATATGACTGATCATAAACTCAAAGTTCATCACATCCCAACAAACACAACCCAAAAAGAGTTACATCATATGGATCTCCAAGAGACCATTGTATTGAGAATTCAGCGAGAGAGGGAAATCCATCTAGCTACTAACTGCGGACCCGAAGGTCTACAAAGAACTACTCACGCATCATCGGAGAGGCACCAATGGAGGTGTTCGACCCCATCCGAGATGGTGTCTAGATTGGATCTGGTGGTTCTGGACTTTGCGGCGACAGGATGAATATTTTGTCGGTGCTTCTAGGGTTCTGATATTTTTGGGGTATTTATAGAGCAAAGAGTCGGTCCGGGGGGGTCCCGAGGTGGGCACAACCCACTAGGGCACGCCTGGGCCTCCTGGCGCGCCCTTGTGGGTTGTCTACTCCTCGAGAGTCCCCCCAGGTGTAACCAGGGCCCAACTTCTTTCTTCTGGTCCACAAAAAATCACCGTTAAGTTTCATTGCATTTGGACTCTGTCTGATATTGATTTCCTCCGATGTAAAAACATGGAAAAAACAGCAACTTGCACTTGGCACTATGTCAATAGGTTAGTACCAAAAAAATGATATAAAATGACTATAAAATGATTATAAAACATCCAAGGTTGATAATAAAACAACATGGAACAATCAAAAATTATATATACGTTGGAGACGTATCAGCATCCCCAAGCTTAACTCCTACTCGTCCTCAAGTAGGTAAGTGATAAAAACAGAATTTTTGATGTGGAGTATGTTCACCATGTCATATCATATTCTTTTCTTTATAGCATGGACATTTGGACTTTTATGTGATTCAAAGCAATAGTCTAGTTTTGACATAATAATGTAGATACTCAAGCATATCAACAAGCAACCATGTTTTTGAAAATATCAACGTTAAAATAAGCTATCCCTAGCCCATCATGCTCAAACATTGATCCATTCATGAAACACACTCAAATATTAACTACACCCAATACTTAAGTACGATCATATTGCCTCCTAGTTGGTGCTTTTATGAGAGAAGATGGAGACTCAAGTTTCAAAGTAAAAATTGCATAAAATAAAAGAATGGCCCATCATAGAGGGAAGTAGGGATTTGTAGAGGTGCCAGAGCTCAGTGCTAAAAACTTAGAGATAAAAACATTTTAGGAGGTGTATCCATCCCACCAACGAAAATGACTTAGAGTTCCAAACACTTTCCATGCTAGATATGCCATAGGCGGTTACCAAACAGAAAATAAAATTTATTCCTTTTTCCACCATTCTTTCACTTTCATTGGCTAACCATATGCACGGGTGCCCTCCATACCAACACTTTCCAAGGAATTTATTATTTGAAAACATAAAGTAAATTCATTTTTGCATTTTGGGACTGGGCATCCCTAAGACCTTTTCCTTACTCTCGTGCAATGACAAGTGAATAAACACTCATCTTGAGAATAAAACATCCAACATGGAAAATATTAGCCACCCGTTACCGTTCCGCGAGCGAAACAAACACACAAAAGAGAAATTTATTTTGAAAATTAGAGATGACACATACAAATTTGCTTAGAATGGCAAAAGAATACCGCATATAGGTTGATATAGTGGACTCATGTGGCAAAACTGGTTTAAAGGATTTTGGATGCACAAGTAGAGGTCATACTTGGTGCAAAATGAAGGCTAGCAAAAAGATTGAGAAGCGACCAACCAAGAAACGAATAATCTCATAAGCAAGCATTAAGCATACTTAACACCAAATAATGCACCATAAGTAGGATATAATTTTCATTGCATGATTATTGACTTTCGTGCATGCATAGGGAATCACAAACCTTAACACTAATATTCTTACTAGAGCACAATTACTCATCAACATAACTCACATATCCCATCATCATATCTCAAAACTATTAATAAGAATCAAGTTTATTTTGTCCAATGATCTTCATGACATTTTTTTAATTTATCCTTCTTGGATATCTATCACTTCGGGACTAATTTTCATGTGTTGCTTTTCCTAAGCTCAAACAAATATAAGTGAAGATCATGAGCATAACAAAATTTCTTTCTCTCAAAATAATTTAAGTGAAGCAAGAGAGAATTTCTTCAAAATTTTACTAACTCTAAAATATTCTAAGTGAAGTAAGAGAGAATTTCTTCAAAAATAACAAAGCACACCATGCTCAAAAAGATATAAGTGAAGCACTAGAGCAAGTCCTAGCTCATAAAAGATTTAATTGAAGCATAGAGAGCAATTCTAACAAGTTATGACATAATATTGCCTCTCTCAAATAGGTGTGTCACGCAAGGATTGATGAGTTAAAACACAAAATAAAACAAGCAAAGACACTGTAGGATCGAAAGTATGTCTACAGGGGGGGTGATTATACTACTTGCACAATTAAAAATCTATCATTTTCCCAATTTTAGTCTTTGGCAGATTTTAGCTATCTTAGCACAAGTCAAGCAATCTTAACACAGTTCAAGCAATCATGCAAAGAGTATATGAGCAGCGGAAAGTTAAGCATGCAACTTGCAAGAATGTAAAGGGAACGGTTTGGAGAATTCAAACGCAATTGGAGACACAGATGTTTTGTCGTGGTTCCGATAGGTGGTGCTATCGTACATCCACGTTGGTGGAGACTTCAACCCACGAAGGGTAACGGTTGCGCGAGTCCATGGAGGGCTCCACCCACGAAGGGCCCACGAAGAAGCAACCTTGTCTATTCCATCATGGCCATCGTCCACGAAGGACTTGCCTCACTAGCGGTAGATCTTCACGAAGTAGGCAATCTCCTTGCCCTTACAAACTCCTTGGTTCAACTCGACAATCTTGTCGGAGGCTCCCAAGTGACACCTAGCCAATCTAGGAGACACCACTCTCCAAGAAGTAACAAATGGTGTGTTGATGATGAACTCCTTGCTCTTGTGCTTCAAATGATAGTCTCCCCAACACTCAACTCTCTCTCACAGGATTTGGATTTGGTGGAAAGAAGATTTTAGTGGAAAGCAACTTGGGGAAGGCTAGAGATCAAGATCCATATGGTGGGAATGGAATATCTTGGCCTCAACACATGAGTAGGTGGTTCTCTCTCAAAAAATGTGTATTGGAAGTGTAGATATGTTTTGATGGCTCTGTCCATGAATGAAGAGTGGGTGGAGGGGTATATATAGCCTCCACACAAAAACTAAACGTTACACACAATTTACCAATCTCGGTGAGACCGAATTGAGAGACTCGGTCGGACCGATTTAGCAAACCTAATGACCGTTAGGATTTTCGATGGGACTGAGATGCAACTCAGTAGGCCCGATATGGTTTGGGTTAGGGCATAACATAATCTCGGTGTGATCGATTACATAAACACGATGGGACCGATTTTGGTAATAAGCTAACCAGAGAGTTGGTCAGGTAAACTCGGTGGGACCGATTTGCTCATTTCGGTGGGACCGAAATGTTACAAAATGGAAATAGAGAGTTTACATTGAAATCTCGGTGGGACCGATCGCTCATCTTGATAAGACCGAAACGTTACGAAAGGAAACAGAGAGATTACAACCCCATCTCAGTGTGACCGAGATCCCTATCGGTGAGACTGATTTGCCTAGGGTTTGTGGCGGTGGCTATGACCTCTCAACTCGGTGGCGCCGGATAGAAAGAATCGGTGGGGCCGAGTATGACTTTTGGTTTAGGTCATATGTGTATGTGGGAAGGTAGTTGAGGGTTTTGGAGCATATCACTAAGCACTATGAAGCAAGAACCTCATCAAGCAGCACCTCATCCCTCCTTGATAGTATTGGCTTTTCCTATAGACTCAATGTGATCTCGGATCACTAAAATATAAAACCTAGAGTCTTGAGCTTTGAGCTTGAGCCAATCTTTTTGTCCTTAGTATTTTGAGGGGTCCACTTTCCTCACCCATGCCATGCCATTCATTAAGCTTTTCCTGAAATATTAATCTTGGAATAATGTTAGCTCAATGAACTATATGTTGTTAGGAATTACCAAAACCACCCAGGGATAGTTGCACTTTCAATCTCCCCCTTTTTGGTAATTGATGAGAACATATAGATCAAAGCTTCGACGAATGATAATAAGAGTGAAAAACTTTTTCGCTCTGAGAGGTATGTGAAAAGCAAGAGCTCCCCCTAAATTTGTGCATAGTTTAAGGTTTGCTTTGGACTGCAAATGCACAATGAGTTAGGATCATGGGTTACTCTTCCATGTCACATACATGTTGGTGGAGCGCTCAAAATGATAATAATTAAATACATGCACTCATCACCAAGCAAAGTCAATGATCATATAGGGATAAAATTATAATGTCATCCAACAAGCATTAATGTAGCATATGATCAAACACACATGATCACCCAAGTATCACACACAAGCATAGAGTATCTCAAACAAGCAAATAAAGTTCAACCACCAAAGCAAGAGAGAATAAAAAAGCAATGCTCTCTCTAGAAGCCTATGATCTATACATTTTTCTCCCCCTATGGAAACAAGTTACCAAAAACTTCATATAAAATGCATAGCACTAAATCGTCTCTCAGGATTGATCTTCAGGTGGTGGTGTCTGGAGAACTCCAAGAACGAAGACTTCAGTCGATGTAGATGGAGTTGTTGGAGTAGGTGCTGGAGCTGGTGGCACTGAAGTTGTAGCTGGTGCAGATGAAGTGGCTCTGGTGTCTGTTACTGGCACTGCAGTTGACCTCTGAGCTCTAGGCACTCTGGCAAATGCCTCAGTGGTTGTCTTGCCCTTCCTCTCCTGCATATGATCCTGAAGTTACTCCACAACAGAGTGGATATCAGTTACCTTCACATCCATGTCATAGAACTTCTGCTCCATGATCCTTTCCAAGCTCTCCTGGTTTCGAGTCAGGGTGACCTGTCCTTTCTCAATCCTTAGAGTGGATGCAATCAAGTAGCCAAGCTGATCTTGCTTGCTCTTCAGAAGATATTGAGATGCCTCTTCCATGGTTGGCATCTTTGCAGCTTTCTCTGCCTTTGCCTTCTCCCTCTTTGCTTGAACTTGCACAGAAGATGGTTCATCCTCATTCATGACCACTTGATTGTCCTCAAAATCTGGATAGATAGGCAAGTGCTCCTTGTCCAACAAGTAAGCTTCATGGTTTCTCCAGTGGCAACCTTCCTAGGTTTGGAAGTGGGAATCCTTCTTGCAGGTACCTTCTTCTGCATACCTGGCTTAGTGGCTGCAGCTGAGCCATACTCCTTTTTAAGCACTTTCTTCTTGGAAGTGGCCTCATCCTCAACTGCCACATAGTCTTCATCCTCAGACTCAAAAGTTTTCTTCTTTCTGGCCCTAGTGGCAGCTTTGGGTAGGTTGCTTGGAGTGCTCCTGCTTCCATCATCTGAGCTGCTAGAGGGACTAGTGCCCTCACTCATGTGAACCTGCTCCTCTGACTTGTTCTGACTGTCACTTTGATCAGACATGATGCAAACTCTGACAACTGACCCTGTGAATAGATTATAGATGAGGTAGAGTGGATGAGCATCACAAAATACAGAGGTTTTTGCAAAAGAATGAATCAAAAAGTTAGTTTTAGTTTTCCTCAGAAAGCATTTCGAATCAACCGATTTGTAAACTCGGTGATACCGAAGCAGCTGTTGGAACCTAAACTAGTGAACTCGATCAGACCGAGTCACAGTTCAGTGGCACCGAGACTACTAGGGTTTCACAAAGTCCTGAACTCAGTCACACCTATTTTCAATTCTCGGTCAGACCGAGAATCTCATGTGCAATGGCATGAGCCAAATCGGTGGTACCGAGTTCCACAACTCGGTTGGTCCGAGATGGTTTTGGCGGAAACCTAACCCTAAATTTCAAATCATCTCTAATCTACGGAGTGTTTTTGACTGGATAAGATAGTTTCAATCGTGGCAAGATTCATGGCGAAAACAATGTGCTAGGAATCAGATACGGATAGCACATTGATCGAGTTCATACCCTAGTTCGACGGCGAACTTGCTACGGTGGCAACGATGGGGATGATTCCCATTGAAGGCGGCGGAGACCAGCGGCAAGAGGCAACTGATGACGAGGAGGACGATCCGGAGACCCTGGAGGCAGAGCGGGCTAAGCGCGGGTGAAAGAGTTCGGAGAAAATTTCCAAAATTTTGCCCGTGGATATATATAGACCGACCCTGTCGGTGTGACCGAGTGGAACAACTCGGTGGCACCGAGATGCATAACTGCAAGCGGTTACTCCAACTCAGTGTGACCGAAAAGTTCAAATCTGTTGCACCGAGATTGAAAACCTAGATCGACTTAGTGATCTCAGTACGACCGAAATGTATGAATCAGTCAGACCGAAACACACAAAGAAGTTTTGGAAGTTTAAGTCTATGACGAATCGGGGACTCCGATTACTCCTCACAGAGTGGTTTGAATCTGGCTTGATCAAATTTTGTGATGTAGCATGAATAGAGTTTGAGATGAGAAAAGCATAGATAGCTAGAGAAGGTTCTTAGGCATTCTTGTCCATCCACTTGGCAAGAGAAAAGAGAAACGAATCAATCAAAACAACAAGTGGATGTACTTGAATGAGTAAATTATGCAACCAACATGCTCACACAATAAAATGGCAATTGAAATATGTGGCAAAGCATGCACAACCAATTCTAGCATCTATCAAGCAATTGGCGATGACTAGGTCATCTATATATGAGTATATTGACTTAGGAGTCAAATGAGAACATTTGATCATAGGTCATACTCATCGTTTAAGCACAAGTGGGGTTACCACTTTTACATAAAGCGTTGTTGTTTTCACACCATTATAGTTGCTTTAGCTCAATTCTTAGAGTAAAGCTCCCCCTAGATGTGAGATCCCCCTAAGAGGGATGAACTAACCTTGGGTTTTGTTGATGATGACTTCATGTAGATATTGAAGATGTGGATGCTCAAAGTTGATGTAGATCATTTGGAGCTATGCTTTGGAGTGAGTTGCTCTTTCAATACCTACATGGGTTAGTCCCACAAGGAACAAACAAGGATATCCATAGACATAGAGTGATGCACACACAAGATGATGTCTATGAAAGCTTTAGGTTACATTGTCTCTCGTCTTACCAACAAGAGGGTTTCTGACTCCTTGAACTAGTGCAATATATGGAAGTTGATTGCACTCGTTATTGCCAAAATGATAAGATGAAGCATGTTGGCGGAATCACCGTTAATAACTCTCTAGTTCTTCTTATTCGGGATCCACACCATCTTGATGGGAATCCTCGGAGTTGTAGTTGTACTTGATGAAGTGGAACTTGAAGCAGTCTTGGGAACCCACTTGACCAAGGCCTTAGGAGCTTCTTCAAATGCATCAATTTCCTCTTGAAGCTTGTCCTTGCCTTTTTGCTTGTGGTCTTGTGCTGGAAGATCATCTTGAGCTTTGTGCCCCCTTGAAGGAAGTAGGATCATACTTCTCTTGTTGAGGAACAAACTTCATCTTGGGGTATTGATCTTCTTCCCACACGACTCCATTGGCATTGAACTTTCGTTCAAAACCAACACCTTGGTTCTTCCGATGCCTTCCTTGCTTGCGTACAACTTCTTCAAATTGCTTACTCCCGGCAAGGCTCTTGTAAACACCTTTATCTATAATTCCCTTCGATAAGCTATTTTCTTGCTCAAGTGTAACTTGGCTAAGAGAATCATTAGTGGAATCAAGATAACTACTATAAGCAACAACATTGGATTTAGCATGATTATTGTTACTACTAGAGGAAGAATCTTTCTTGTTCTTGTTACTAGACTTGACTTGAGGCATGTAAGTGGATAAGAGTAAACACTTGGCAATGTAAGAAGAACTTTTCTTGCGAAGATCATCGTTGATCGCCTTTAAGAACTCATGCTCTTGCTCAAGGTTGAGCTTTTCAAAACGTAATTTCTCATGACTCCTTAAAAGTTATCGATGATCTCCTAAGATAGTTTCATGAGCTAACTTAAGAGTGTTTAGTTCTTTAGTTAGAGACTCAATCTTCTCCTTATCATTGTCATTCATTTCATTTTGATTAGAATGATTAATTGACGTTTCACCATAGTATTCATCACTAGAGTTGTCAACAAGTAAATCATCATCACCTAACAAGTCATCTTCATCACTATTGAAATCAACACACTCGGGGTGTGATACCTTTGGACCTTTGACCATGAAGCATATTCCAATTCCTTCATTTGGTTAATCAAATATGTCGTAGGAGTTGGTTGACATAAGTGCTAGAACGGCAACACCTTCATCTTGAGTATATTCGGAGTCCGAGTGATAGCTTCTCTCGGAGTGATTGTCGAAGTCGGAGCCGGATACCCATTCACCAACATGAGCTTCATGTCTTCGTTTTTTATAGCTCCTTGATGACTTGTCCTTTCATTTAAAATCCTTGCTTCTCTGTGAGGGTCTTCGTTCATAACGATCATCTCTACTCCTTCTTTCTCTAGGTGGTGATTCTTCTCTTCTACTTCTTCTTTTGGGAGAATCTTCTCTTCTCTTGTAGGGGGCCGTACACTCATTGGAGTAGTGTCCGGGTCTTCCACAACTGTAGCAGTTTCGCTCTCGACTAGAGGATCTTTTGTCATCGTAGGACCTTTACTTGGAGCTTCTCTCTTTGCTTCTACTCTTGTAGAATTTGTTGAAGTTCTTCACCATTAGGCTCAATTCTTCATTGAAGGTTTGTATCTCAGTTGATGTTTTGGGTGATTCACATGAGTCTTTGTAAGCACCACTTGATTTGTTGTGAAGTTCCTCCTTATCCTTGAGTGACATCTCATGAGCAACAATTCTTCCAATGACTTCCACTGGCTTGAGATCTTTGTAATTGGGCATCATTTGAATCAATGTGCACACGGTATCATATTTTCCATCCAAGGCTCTTAGGATCTTCTTGATGATGAATCCGTCGGTCATCTCTTCAGTTCCTAAGCCGGCAATCTCATTTGTGATAAGAGAAAGCCTAGAGTACATTTCAGCGACACCTTCACCATCCTTCATTTTGAACTTGTCAAGTTGACTTTGAAGCACGTCCAACTTGGATTCCTTGATGGAGTCGGTACCTTCATGCATGTCAATCAAAGTATCTCAAATTTCCTTTACATTCTCAAGACGGCTGATTTTGTTGAATTATTTGGGGCACAATCCGTTGAAGAGGATATCACAAGCTTGAGCATTGTATTGCAGCATTTTCAACTCTTCCGCGGTGGCTTCACGATTCGGTTCTTTCCCATCAAACAATTCACCTTGCAAGCCAATACACACAATAGCCCAAACGGCGGGGTTATGTCCAAGAATATGCATTTTCATCTTATCCGTCCAACTTGCAAAATTAGTACCATCAAAGTAAGGACCTCTACAGTGATAATTTCCCTCGCTAGACGCCATACACTCCTAGGTTGTGAAACCAAGGCTATGACCACCAAAAGATATGGAAATCAAAGCAAATGGAGACCAAAGCTCTGATACCACTTGTAGGATGGAAAGTATGTCTAGTGGCGGGTGATTAGACTACTTGACCAATTTAAAATCTATCCTTTTCCCACTTTTAATCTTTGGCAGATTTTAGCTATCTTATCACAAGTCAAGCAATCTTAACACAATTCAAGCAAGCATGCAAAGAGTATATGAGCAGCGGAAAGTAAACCATGAAACTTGCAAGAATGTAAAGGGAAGGGTTTGGAGAATGCAAACGCAATTGGAGACACGGATGTTTTGTCGTGGTTCTGATAGGTGCTGCTATCGTACATCCACGTTGATGGAGACTTCAACCCACGAAGGGTAACGGTTGTGCGAGTCCACGGAGGGCTCCACCCACGAAGGGTCCACGAAGAAGCAACCTTGTCTATTCCATTATGGCCGTCGCCCACGAAGGACTTGCCTCACTAGCGGTAGATCTTCACGAAGTAGGCGATCTCCTTTCCCTTACAAACTCCTTGATTCAACTCCACAATCTTGTCGGAGGCTCCCAAGTGACACGTAGCCAATCTAGGAGACTCCACTCTCCAAGAAGTAACAAATGGTGTGTTGATGATGAACTCCTTGCTCTTGTGCTTCAAATGATAGTCTCCCCAACACTCAACTCTCTCTCACAGGATTTGGATTTGGTGGAAAGAAGATTTTAGTGGAAAGCAACTTGGGGTAGGCTAGAGATCCAGATTCACATGGTGGGAATGGAATATCTTGGCCTCAACACATGAGTAGGTGGTTCTCTCTTAGAAAATGTGTATTGGAAGTGTAGATATATTCTGATGGCTCTATCCACGAATGAAGAGTGGGTGGAGGAGTATATATAGCCTCCACACAAAAACTAACCGTTACACACAATTTACCGATCTCGGTGAGACCGAATTGAGAGACTCGGTCGGACCGATTTAGCAAACCTAGTGACCTTTAGGATTTTCGGTGGGACTGAGATGCAACTCGGTAGGACCGATATGGTTAGGGTTAGGGCATAATGTAATCTCGGTGTGACCGATTACACAAACTCGGTGGGACCGATTTTGGTACTAAGCTAACCATAGAGTTGGTCAGGTAAACTCGGTGGGACCGATTTGCTCATTTCGGTGGGACCGAAATGTTATAGAAGGGAAATAGAGAGTTTACATTGCAACCTCGGTGGGACCAATAGCTCATCTCGGTAAGACCGAAATGTTACGAAGGGAAACAAAGAGATTAAAACCCCATCTCGGTGTGACTGAGATCCCTATCGGTGAGACCGATTTGCCTAGGGTTTGTGGCAGTGGCTATGACATCTGAACTCGGTGGCGTCGGATAGAAAGAACCGATGGGGCCGAGTTTTCTTTTGGTTTCAGTCATATGTGGATGTGGGAAGATAGTTGAGGGTTTTGGAGCTTATCACTAAGCACTATGAAGCAAGAACCTCATCAAGAAATACCTCATCCCTCCTTGATAGTATTGGGTTTTCCTATAGACTCAATGTGATCTCGGATCACTAAAATATAAAATGCATAGTCTTGAGCTTTGAGCTTGAGCCAATCCTTTTGTCCTTAGTATTTTGAGGGGTCCACTTTCCTCATCCATGCCATGCCATTCATTAAGCTTTTCCTGAAATATTAATCTTGGAATAATGTTAGCTCAATGAACTATATGTTGTTAGGAATTACCAAAACCACCCAGGGATAGTTGCACCTTTAGACACATATCATACAAGACGCTCCAAGCAAAACACATATCATGTGATGAATCAAAATATAGCCTCAAGTAAAATACCGATAGTTGTTGGAAGAAAGCGGGGATGCCACTCGGCGGCATCCCCAAGCTTAGTTGGTTTCTCATTCTTGGATAATAGCTTGGCATGCTGGGGCATCCCCAAGCTTAGGCTCTTACATCCTTCCTTCATCCATCGTAAGATAACCCGAAACGTGAAAACTTCAGTCACACAAAACTCAACAAAACCTTTGTGAGATCCTTAGTGTAATAAAAATAAATCACTACTATAAGTGTTGTATCAAACCAATTCTTATTTTTTTGTATTATATCTACTGTATTCCAAATTTTCTATGGCAAAAACTCATCAAATAAAACCACATAGCCATCAAAATAAGCACACAACACAAAGAAAACATAATCTGTCAAAGTAGAACAGTCTGCAGCAATCTGATTTGTTCGAATACTTCTAGAACTCAAAAATTTCTGAAAATCTAGGACAACCTAGATAATTTGTATATTGATCTGATGCAAAAAGAATTAGCATTTTATCACGTCTGGTGAATTTTGAAAATTATTTTCATGAGCATAAAGTTTCTGTCTTTTTTAGGAAGATCAAACAACTATCACCCAAGAAGATCCTATCGGTTCTACTTGGCACATACACTAATTAAAACACACAAAAAACAATCATAAAAGTAGCATAATTGTGCTAACACTCAAGAACAGAAAGAAAAAAAGCAAAAATAAAATTCATTCATTGGGTTGCCTCCCAACAAGCGCTATGGTTTTACGCCCTTAGCTAGGCATAATATTTCAACGATGCTCACACAAAAGATAATAATTGAAACACAAAAAGTCTAGCATACTTCCTATTCATAGGCATTTTATAAGCAAACAAATTATCAAGACAAACAAAACATATGCTAGAAAAAAACATTGACAATCTCAACATGAAGAGAGGCAATTTAGTAACATGAAAATTTCTAGAACCATATTTCCCTCTCACATAATAATTACACGTGGCATCATATTCAAATTCAACAATATAGCTATGACATAACATATTCCCTACATGATCCACATGCATGCAAAGTTGACACTCTTCCAAAATAGTGGGATTATCATCAAATAAAGTCATGACCTCTCCAAGCCCAGTTTTATCATCAATTTCGTAAGATCTTTCAATACCATCGCAAGCATATTCATCATGAGGCTTAAATAAAATTTCAAGATCATAAGAAACATCATCATCCCAATCATGATCATTTCAATAAGTATTAGACATATCAAAAATAGCATCCGCAATCTTGGGGTTTTGCATATCATTAGCACAGTTGACATTAATAGAATTTATAGTGAAATCATTACAATCATGCTTTTCATTCAACGAGCTATCATGAATCACTTTATAAATTTCTTCATCACAATTTTTAGACTCGCGAATTTCAAGCAAAACTTCATAAAGATAATCTAGTGCACTCAAATCACTAGCAATTGGTTCATCATAATTGGATCTTTTAAAAAGATTGGCAAGTGGATGAGGATCCATATCAATAGATTTTTAGCAAGCAAAGATGCAAGCAAATAGAAGGCACATGGCAACACAAGCAAAGCATGAGATCTGGCCAGAAAATGGCGAACAAAAAAGAGGGTGAATAAAATGGCAAATTTTTGTGAAGCGGGGGAGAGGAAAACGAGAGGAAAATGGCAAATAATGTAAATTGTGAGGAGATGAGATTTGTGATTAGGAACCTGGTATATGTTGAAGATCCTTCCCGGCAATGGCACCAGAAATTCCTTTTGATTGCTCTCGGAGCTACGTCGGTATTGCCCCAAAGAGGAAGGGATGATGCAGCACAGCGGCGGTAGGTATTTCCCTCAGTGAAGAAACCAAGGTTATCGAACCAGTAGGACAACCAAGCAACACAACGTAAACTACACCTGCACACAAATAACAACACCTCGCAACCCGACGTGTTAAAGGGGTTGTCAATCCATTTCGAGTAACGATGATAGAAAATTGTAGTAGATCGCAAGCAAATGTATGAGGAAGAACACCCCGGGGCTGTAGGTTTCACTAGTGGATTCTCTCGAGAAAAATAGGAAATGGTAGGTAAACAAATTACTGTTGGGCAATTGATAGAACCTCAAATAATTATGATGATATCCAGGCAATGATCATTACATAGGCATCACGTCCAAGATTAGTAGACCAACTGTTGCCTGCATCTACTACTATTACTCCACACATCGACCGCTATCCAGCATGCATCTAGTGTATTAAGTTCATGGAAAAATGGAGTAATGCAATGATACATACGTGTCGGTTCCCTTTCTGTCACTGGGATCAAGCACCGTAAGATCGAACCCACTACCGGGCACCTCTTCCCATTGCAAGATAAATAGATCAAGTTGGCCAAACAAAACCCAAATATAAGAGAAGAAATACAAGGCTATAAGAGATCATGCATATAAGAGATCAAAGGAACTCGAATAACTTTAATGGATATAAAAAGATAGGACTGATCATAAACTCAAAGTTCATCCGATCCCAACAAACACACCACAAAAAGAGTTACATCATATGGATCTACAAGAGACTGTTGTATTGAGAATTCAGCGAGAGAGAGAAAGCCATCTAGATACTAACTAGGGACCCAAAGGTCTACAAATTACTACTCACGCATCATCGGAGAGGCACCAATGGAGGTGATGAACCCCATCCGAGATGCTTTCTAGATAGGATCTGGTGCTTCTGGACTCTACGGCGGCTGGATCAATATTTCATCAATGCTTCTAGGGTTCTGGTATTTTTGGGGTATTTATAGAGCAAAGAGGTGGTCCAGGGGGCACCCGAGGTGGGCATTGATGACCCACAAGTATAGGGGATCTATCGTAGTCCTTTTGATAAGTAAGATTGTCGAACCCAATGAGGAGCAGAAGGAAATGATAAGCGGTTTTCAACAAGGTATTCTCTGCAAGCACTGAAATTATAGGTAACAGATAGTTTTGTGATAAGATAATTTGTAACGAGCAACAAGTAACAAAAGTAAATAAAGTGTAGCAAGGTGGTCCAATCCTTTTTTCTAGCAAAGGACAAGCCTGGACAAACTCTTATATCGAGAAAAGCGCTCCCGAGGACACATGGGAATTATCGTCAAGCTAGTTTTCATAACGTTCATATGATTCACGTTCGGTACTTTGATAATCTGATATGTGGGTGGACCGGTGCATGGGTGTTGTCCTTATTTGGACAACCATCCCACTTATGATTAACTCCTATTGCAAGCATCTGCAACTACAAAAGATGTATTAAGGTAAACCTAACTGAGGGAGTCCTGGATTAGGGGGTGTTCGGATAGCCGGACTATAACCTTTGGCCGGACTCCAGGACTATGAAGATACAAGATTGAAGACTTCGTCCCGTGTCCAGATGGGACTTTCCTTGGCGTGGTAGGCAAGCTTGGCGATACGGATATGTAGATCTCCTTTGGTTGTAACCGACTCTGTGTAACCCTAGCCCTCTCCGGTGTCTATATAAACCGGAGGGTTTCAGTCCGTAGGACGAACAACAATCATACCATAGGCTAGCTTCTAGGGTTTAGCCTCTCTGATCTTGTGGTAGATCTACTCTTGTACTACCCATATCATCAATATTAATCAAGCAGGAGTAGGGTTTTACCTCCATCAAGAGGGCCCGAACCTGGGTAAAAACATCGTGTCCCTTGTCTCCTGTTACCATCCACCTAGACGCACAGTTCGGGACCCCCTGCCCGAGATCCGCCAGTTTTGACACCGACATTGGTGCTTTCATTGAGAGTTCCTCTGTGTCGTCACTTGTAGGCCCGATGGCTCCTCCGATCATCAACGGCGATGCGGTCCAGGGTGAGACTTTTCTCCCCGGACAAATCTTCGTATTCGGCGGCTTTGCACTGCGGGCCAATTCGCTTGGCCATTTGGAGCAGATTGAAAGCTACGCCCCTGGCCATCAGGTCATATTTGGAAGCTTGAACTACACGGATGATATCCGCGGAGACTTGATCTTCGACGGATTCGAGCCACAGCCGGACAATGCCCTGGAGGCCGCACCCGTGTCCGCTCCGACCCTTAGCTCGGAGCCGACTGCACCAATCGAGGATGGGTGGCGGGACACTGCCTCGGGGGCTGCAATCCCTACGGCGATCGAGCCGAACAGCAGCCTTACCCTCGGCGAAGCCGGTGACTCCGAGGTCCTGGACTCCTTTCCGGACTCCGAGCCCTCCGCGCCCTTGCCAATCGAATCCGATTGGGCGCCGGTCATGGAATTCACCGCCACGGATATTTTTCAGCACTCGCCCTTCGGCGATATTCTGAATTCACTAAGGTCTCTCTCTTTGTCAGGAGAGTCCTGGCCGGATTATGGCCAACAATATTGGGATGTGGACGACGAAGAAATTCGATTCCCACCCACCACCCACTTCGTAGCCACTGTCGATGATTTAACCGACATGCTAGACTTCGACTCCGAAGACATCGACGGTATGGACGACGATGTAGGAGACGAACAGGAACCAGCGCCTATAGGGCACTGGAAAGCCACCTCATCATATGACAGATATATGGTGGATACACCCAAAGAAGGCAACGGTGACGGAACAACGGGGGTTGACCCCTCCAAGAAGCAACCAAAGCGTCGGCGTCAGCGGCGCCGCTCTAAGTTCCGCCAAAGCAAAAACGGTGAAACCGACACCGGAGAGAATAACACCCCGGACAGTGCCGAAGACAACTCCCTCCAGCAAGACTCAACGTAGGAGGATGGAGAAGCCAGCCCTCCTGAGAGGGAGGTAGACAGAGAGGAGGAGTATGATAATTATATGCCTCCCTTCGAAGACGAGGCAAGCCTCGGCGATGACGAATTTGTCATGCCTGAGGACCCTGCTGAACAAGAGCGCTTTAAGCGCAGGCTTATGGCCATGGCGAGAAGCCTTAAGAAAAAACAACGGCAGCTTAGAGCTGATAATGATTTGCTAGCCGACAGATGGACTGAAGTCCTGGCGGCCGAAGAGTATGAACTTGAACGCCCCTCCAAGAGCTACCCAAAGCGCAGGTTGCTACCCTGATTAGAGGAGGAAGCACCTAAACCTACATCACCAGCGCATGACATGGCCGATCGGCCACCTCTTGGCCGTGACAGAGAGGCCTCATGGCCCTCCGTTCAATCCGCACCCCTGCGTCGCTCAAAAAACACCAAGGCACGGGGAAACGCGCTAGACCTGCGCAATATGTTGGAGGACAAGGCAAGGAAAACAAGATCGATCTACGGCTCGCGTGGACGCCGCATGACTAGAGACGATAACCGTCACACCGGATGCAGCAAATCCGGTCTGGCCGAACACAGCAGACAAAGCTCATTTGAGCTACGTCGTGATATAGCCCAGTACAGAGGCGCCGCACACCCACTATGCTTCACAGATGAAGTTATGGATCATCAAATCCCTGAGGGTTTCAAACCCGTAAACATGGAATCATACGATGGCACAACAGATCCCGCGGTATGGATTGAGGATTATCTCCTTCATATCCATATGGCCCGCGGCGATGATCTACATGCCATCAAATACCTCCCACTAAAGATTAAAGGACCAGCTCGGCATTGGCTCAACAGCTTGCCAGCAGAATCAATTGGTTGTTGGGAGGACCTGGAAGCCGCATTCCTCAACAATTTCCAGGGCACCTATGTGCGAGCACCAGACGCCGATGACCTAAGCCACATAATTCAGGAGCCAGAGTAATCGGCCAAACAATTCTGGACACGGTTCCTGACCAAGAAAAATCAGATCGTCGACTGTCCGGATGCAGAGGCCCTAGCAGCCTTCAAACATAACATCCGTGACGAGTGGCTTGCCCGGCACCTAGGACAGAAAAGCCGAAATCCATGGCAGCCATCACGACAATCATGACCCGCTTTTGCGCGGGAGAAGACAGCTGGCTAGCTCGTAGTAATAACATGACCAAGAGCCCTGGTAATTTGGATACCAAAGACAACAATGGCAGGTTGTGTCGCAACAAGCACAAGCGACGCATTAACGGCGATATCAATGATGATACGGCAGTTAATGCCGGATTCAGAGGCTCTAAACCCGGTCAGCGGAAAAGGCCATTCAAGAGAAATACTCCGGGCCCATCTAGTTTGGACCGAATACTCGATCGCTTGTGCCAGAAACATGGCACCCCCGAAAAGCCAGCCAATCACACCAACAGGGATTGTTGGGTGTTCAAGCAGGCAGGCAAGTTACATGCCAAAAACAGAGACAAGGGGCTGCATAGCGATGACGAGGAGGAGCCCCAGCCGCTGAACAATAGTGGACAGAAGGGTTTCCCCCCACAAGTGCGGACGGCGAACATGATATACGCAACCCACATTCCCAAGCGGGAGCGGAAGTGTGCACTCAGGGACGTATATGCGTTAGAGCCAGTCGCCCCAAAGTTGAACCCATGGTACTCCTGCCCGATCACTTTTGATCGAAGGGACCACCCCACTAGCATCCGTCATGGCAGATTTGCCGCATTGGTTCTTGACCCAATCATTGAAGGATTTCACCTCACTAGAGTCCTTATGGATGGCGGCAACAGCCTGAACCTGCTTTATCAGGATACAGTGCGGAAAATGGGCATAGATCCCTCAAGGATTAAACCCACAAAACCGACCTTTAAAGGCGTCATACCAGGTGTAGAGGTCAACTGTACTAGCTCCGTTACACTCGAAGTGGTCTTCGGATCTCCGGATAATTTCCGAAGCGAGGAGTTAATCTTCGACATAGTCCCGTTCCGCAGTGGCTATCACGCACTACTCGGACGCAAAGCATTTGCAAAATTCAATGCGTTGCCGCACTATGCATACCTCAAGCTCAAGATGCCAGGCCCTCGAGGAGTCATCACGGTCAATGGAAACGCCAAACGCTCTCTCAGAACGGAGGAGCATATGGCGGCGCTGGTAGCGGAAGTACAGAGCAGCCTCTCAAGGCAATTCTCCAGTCCGGCTCTAAAACGTCCGGACACCGTCAAGCGCGCCCGGAGTAACCTACAACAAGACCACCTGGCACGTTCCGAGCAAGCGTAGCAATACGGCCCCAACCCCAGCCCTCGCAAAACTGCGAAATCAGTACTACGCATACATAATTACGCTCTGAAAATTCCATGGGCACAGGGGAGGGGCACGTCCACGGCTTGCCCTAAATACGGCTCAACCGCACCAGGGGCTCCCGATTTCGTCTTTTTTTCTCTTTCAGGACTCTATCATCCGGACGGCCTGTCCGGCAATAAAATCGCCGAACACACGATGCAACAACCAAGGAAGAAGGAAGCTACGCCAAATTCCCAGGTGGTCTCTATAACGAGCAAAATACCTGCCTTACATATCATTTCGCAGCTCGCCCCTGGAGGGGGACATGTCAAATAGTCCCATCTCTTGCTTATCGCACTATTTCTATCGTTCTACTTTAACAACAGCATTTTGAAATGAACAATGCTTAGCTTCAGCTTATTACTGCATTCTCTATTCATTACCTTTTTAAATATATATGTTCAATTTTGACATTTAGCACCCGTACACTTTGGTACGGCCAATACTCCAAGGGCTCACACACCCCATAACACGGCATGAGAAGTACGAACACTTTCACAAGTGCGGCCCTTCGATCTTATAGCATTATAAGCATCAGCTCCAAATCATGTCTTTGGTCAATAGTTGGGTTTGCCCGGCTCCCATGTTTTGGTACCTTACGTTCCGCTATATCGGCTAAGGTAGCGCTGGGAGAACTACTGTGATTGTGCCCCAGTTGAGCTAGGCCTAAGCACCTCAGTAGAGAAAGCTATAACTGACTATCATTATAGGGCGAGAGCTGGTCGCTGTTCGGGAAGGTTTCGAGTCCCTAAAGACTTATGCCGCTTAGAGCGAGGAGCCTGCTTTGTCCGGCCTAGGCGTGTATAGCGCCCCGACCTCGGTCTTCCGAATACTAGGGGCTTCGCCGAAATTTAAAATTATAGAATTCTATGGCTAAGTGAGAGTGATAACGCATTATAGTCCGATTGCCTTGTTCGTTGTGATGAGCACATCCCTCGAAGTACCCAAGAATGGGAAAAAGAGTGCTCTGGTTTATCCCGAACACCCCAGCACTCGTGGCATGGGGGCAGAAGCCGACGACTCGCCATCTCTCAAGTGTAATAAACGGCCGCACAGAAGGTAATATTTTAAATTAAACAAGCGTTGTAGCGCATATGAACAAGTTTTCAGCACACAGGATAAAACGAACAAAGTTTTACTCAAATATTACATCTTTCGAGCATTCATCTGCCACAAGGCGGGCACCCTTCAAGACACCCTCTTAGTACATCTCGGGGTGGCGATGCTCCTTGCCCTGCGGTGGCCTGTCCTTCACAAGCTTCACGACATCCAATTTGCCCCAGTGCACCTTAGCACATGCAAGGGCCCTACGGGCACCCTCGACGCAGACGGAGCGCTTGACGACCTCAAGCCTCGAACAGGCGTCCACCAGCCGCCTCAGCAGCCCGAAGTAGCTCCCAGGAAGGGCCTCTCTAGGCCACAGCCGAACTATAAAGCCCTTTAGGGCCTGTTCGGCCACCTTGTGGAGCTCGACCAGTTTCTTCAACTGGTCGCTCAAAGGCACTGGGTGTCCGGCCTCTGCGTTCTGAGATCATAACACCTTCTCCGTCGAGCTGCCCTCCTCGGCTCGATAGAAGGCGGCGGCATCAGACACACTGTGGGGCAAATCTACGAATGCTCCTGGAGAGCTCCGGATTCGGGTAAGTAACAAATAATTCACTTTCACATGCTTGCTTTGCATCAAGAAAGCCTTACCCGCCGCTATCTTCTTCGTCGCCTCAACCTCTTGTAAGGCCTTCTGGGCTTCGGCCTTGGCAGACTTGGCATTTTCAATGGCCACCGCGAGCTCGGATTCTCGCGTCTTCGAGTCAAGCTCCAAACTCTCATGTTTTTTCATGAGAGCCTGGAGCTCTTGCTGCACCTCGCCAACCCACGCCTTCTGCCTCTACCACTCAGTACACTCCGTAGCCGCCTTCTCTTCGACCTCGGACATCGCTTGCTTAAGGGCTGGCACCTCAGTTGTGGCCCGTACAATTGCCACATTAATCTTGTAATTTTCTTGCAATCACACCTTTTTTATACTTAAATAAGGTATATCTTACCTTCTTTGTCCTCGAGCTGCTTCTTGGCAAGGCCGAGCTCTTGCTCGGACCGCTCAAGGTTCTGCTTCAGCGTGTCCACCTCCGCAGTCAGTGCGGCAGACGCCAGCAGCGAAGCCTGCATACGCAAATTGACTTACTTTTGTTAGACTCCTGAGAATATTATTAGATCCTCTATTCGGCTTTTCTTTCCGAATGCCAAACAGAGCATCAGGGGCTACATATCTTTTACATACCTCAAGTCCTGTCAACAGGCTGGCACATCCTTCGGTCAGCCCGCTATTAGCGGACTGAACCTTCTGAATCACCGCACTCATAATAGTGCGGTGCTCCTCGTCGATGGAGGCGCCGTTAAGCACCTCCAGCAAGTTATCCGGTGCCTCCGGTTGGGCGGAGGTCACCGACGTCGTAGGCTTGCCCTCCTTCTTAGGGGGACACCTACCGGACTCCTGAACCTTCGAAGGTTCCGGAGCGGTGTCCGGCCTAGGGCCGGACTCGGAGCCCTTGGGGGTTTTGTCCCCTGGGCGCCTGGAGTCCGGGAGGTCGCCTTGCGGCGCCTCCGGAACCACCTCCTCCTGGCCCGGAGCCTCCTAGGACAACACCTCGGCGTTATCCGTAGGGGGAGGGGAGGAGGCGGCCAGAAGTGAAGTACTGTTCACATCCGACGAATCCAGGGAACCGCTCGGCGACGTGTCGAGCCCGTCTTTGGGCGGACTGCATAAATATATTCGACGTTAGGAAAAGCTATGCAATAAAGGAACGCCATGAGTCATTCTGGTATCCGAACACTTACGATTTCGCCAGGGGCTTGGCCCTGTGCGGCCACTCCTCTTCGCTGTCGTCAGCGTTGGTGGAGTAGTCCGGAAGAAGGATTTTCCCCTTCTTGGACCCTCCGGCCTCCCCAGTTGGGGCGGCCTTCCTTTTCTTTCCTCCCCCCGCTGGAGGGGGAGAGGCCTCTTCTTCCTCCTCCTCGTCTTCACGGGAGGATTGCGTCTCGGAGTCGTCGGACGACGACTCCGACACCACCAGATGCCGGGAGCTCTTTCGAGTTCCCGTGGCCTTCTTCTTGGCCTTCTTCTCCGACACCACGTAGGGTGCCGGAACTAGCAGCCTCATCAAGCGGGAGTCTGCTGGGTTTTCGGGCAGAGGAGCCGGACAATTGATCTGTCCGGACATCTCCTGCCAGTCCTGCTAAAGGTAAGGGAGTTTAGATCCCGCATAGAGTCAAACTATCAAAAATAAATATCCTACAAGAGGTAAAAATAGCTTACCGTGCTGGCTTGACGCTGCGCGCTGAAACCACGATCCTCAGTAGCGGATGCGGGAGCTTCGGCACCCTTGAATAGCACCTTCCAGGCATCTTCGTACGTTGTGTCAAAGAGCCTGCTCAGGCTTTTGTGCTGGGCCGGATTGAACTCCATAAGGTGAAAGGCCGTTGTTGACACGAGAGTATCCGGCGGATGAGCATGACCCGGACTACGTTGACAAGCTTGAGCTTCTTGTTCACCAGGGTTTGGACGCATGTTTGGAGTCCGGTCAGCTCTCCCTTTTTTCCCCACGATAGGCCCATCTCCTTCGAGGATGTGAGCCGCGTAAGAGCTCTAGTTCGGAACTCGGGGGCTGCGACCCATTTAGGGTCACGCGGCTCGGTGATTGTCGGTGTCAAAACCGGCGGATCTCGGGTAGGGGGTCCCGATCTGTGCGTCAAGGTCGGATGCTAACAGGAGACAAGGGACACTTTATTTTACCCAGGTTCAGGCCCTCTCGATGGAGGTAAAACCCTACTCCTGCTAGATTAATATTGATGATATGGGTAGTACAAGAGTAGATCCACCACGAGATCAAGGAGGCTAAACCCTAGAAGCTAGCCTATGGGTATGATGATGGTTATGATGTGTTCGTCCTACGGACTACAACCCTCCGGTTTATATAGGCACCGGATAGGGTTAGGGTTACACAGAGTCGGTTACATTGGTAGGAGATCTTGAATATCCGCACGCCTAGCTTGCCTTCCACGCTAAGGAAAGAACCTTTCGGACACGGGACGAAGTCTTCAATCTTGTATCTTCATAGTCCTGGAGTCCGGCTGAAGATGTAGTTCGGCTATCCGAACACCCCCTAGTCCAGGACTCCCTCAGTAGCCCCTGAACCAGGCTTCAATGATGACAAGTCCGGCGCGCAAATTGTCTTCGGCATTGCAAGGCGGGTTCCTCCTCCAAATTCTTCAAGAAGATAATAAAAACCAAAAAATAGTGTCCAGCTCTGCAAAACAAGTTCCACGTATTGCCATATAGAGAATAATACAAACACAAATCAAATCTGCTGACGTATTCCGCAGTGCATCATAACACTGCGACCAAGCCTTCTGTATGGATTATTTTTTGTTGTTCCACCGCAGCACATTCAACGAGGCGGTGTCCTTGGCACGTCTTGTCGAAGCAGAGATCGTGTGCCCCTTTTAACGGGATTCTCATTAATGCGGACGTGGGTAACCCAACCGCGCCATTTACCACGACGTGTGAGCGGCAAGCGAGTTTTATTAGGTAGGTGGGGACGCATAATGGCATCAGCCTATATAAGGGGATAAAGATCCACCTCTTTCACCTACGCCTTCTTCCTCCTTTGCCCATCCATCTCCTGCGCACTCAAGCTCCAATGCCAAAGTTCGCCCTTTCTTCCCCAACCTGCTCCAGCAATGTCCGGAGCGGGTGGCAAGTAGATGGCTTCCTCCGTTACGGAGGGTCATATCAAAAAGCTTAGGAAGGCCGGATATCTGTCCAAGGACATCCCGCACCGGCTTCCCGAGGCGGGGCAGCTTCTTCCCACCCCAAGGCCCCATGAGAGGGTAGTTTTTCTCCCCCATTTCCTCCGCGGACTGGGTTTTCCACTTCACCCTTTTGTCCGGGCGCTCATGTTCTACTACGGCCTGGACTTCCATGATCTGGCCCCGAACTTTATCCTCAATATATCGGCGTTTATCATCGTGTGTGAGGCCTTTCTCCGCATCCGCCCTCACTTCGGCCTTTGGCTCCAGACCTTCAACGTCAAGCCCAAGGTGGTGTCCGGCACCCAGGCGGAGTGCGGAGGTGCTATGGCCGGCAAAATGGCCAACGCACTCTGGTTCGATGGCTCCTTTGTGGAGTCCTTAAAGGGGTGGCAGGCAGGGTGGTTTTACATCACCGATCCACGCGACTCGAAATGGGTCGCGGCCCCTGAGTTCCGATCCGGACCCCCCACGCGGCTCATGTCCTGGAAAGAGACGGGCCTATCGTAGGGCAACGAAGAAGAAGTGACCGGACAGCAAACTTGCATCCGGTCCCTGATGAACAAGCCCATCCGGCATGTCAACATCATCCAGGTCATGTTCGTTCGCCGGATCCTCCCGTGCCAAGAACTGGAGTTCACTTTGTGGGAATTCGACCCGGCGCAGCACCAAACCCTCAATAGGCTCTTCGACACGACGTATGAAGACGTTTGGAAGGTGCTAACCAAAGGCGCCGAGTGCCCCACATCCGCTTCCGAGGACCGCGGATATAGCTCGCAACGCAACGCGGGCGAGGTAGGCTATTTATACCTTTCACAGGTTCGTTTAAGCTTTTCTACATAGATTAACTCTATGTGGGATCTAAAAACTCCCTTTGCCTTTGACAGGCGTGGCTGAAGATAGCCGAACCAATCAACTGTCTGGCTCCTCTGCCTGAAGACCCAGCCCCAGCTCTCTTAGAGAAGCTACTGGCTCCGGCGCCCTATGTGGTGCCGGAGAAGAAGGTCAAGAAGAAGAAGACCACCGGGACTCGAAAGAGTGCCCGAAGTGTGGTGGTGTCGAGCTCGTCATCTGGCGAGTCTGCGACGCCCTCCTCTCGTGAAAACGAGGAGGAGGAACAAGGAAGCTCTCCCCCTCCAGCAAGGGGAGCGAAAAAGAAGAAGGCCGCCCCAACAGGGGAGGCCGAGGGGTCGAGGAAAAGGAAGACCCCTCCGCCGGACTACTCCCCCAACGCTGAAGAGGGCGGAAAGGAGTGGCCAGACAGAACCAAGCGTCCGGCGACATCGTAAGTATTCACATACCAGAATGACTCATAGTATCTTCAAGTGCGCAGCTTACCCTAATGTCAAATGCTATTTGCGCAGCCCGCCCCGAGCCACACTCGATGATTCATCGAGCGGCTCCCTGGATTCGTCGGACATGAACTCTGTCCTGCCCGCAGTCTCCCCCAGCGGGGCGGACGACCCCGAAGCGGCGTCCCGCCGAACAGGGCAGGAGGAGGTGGTCCTGGAGGAGCCGCAAGGCAATCCTCAGGACCCCAGGAGTAAAGGGGATGAAACCCCCCAGGGCTCCCAGTCCGTCTTTGTGCCGGACACCGCACCGGACTCAACCGTCCTGGCTCGCGGGGGGCGAACTCCTTCCAAGAGGAGTAAGCCATCTGAGCCGGCGACCTTTGTCCAACCAGAGGCGCCGGATAGTCTGTTGGAGGCGCTTGAAGGTGCCACCATCAACGAGGAGCACCGTACTGTTATGAGTGCGGTGGTCCAAAGGGTTCAGTCCGCCAAGAGCGGACTGAATGAAGCTTGCGCTAGCCTTCTAACAGGCTTCGAGGTAAGCAAAAAATATGCTAAATTCATTACTGCATAGATAGTAGCCCCTGATGCTTTGTTCGGTGTTCGGAAAGAAAAGCCAAACAGAGGATCCAACAATTTTCGCAGGAGTCTAATAAAAAGTCTAATAGGCGTATGCAGGCTTCCCTGCTGTCCACCGCCGCACTGACTGCGCAGGTGGTAGTCCTGAAAAAGGACCTCGAGCAGTCCGAGCAAGAGCTCGTCCTTGCCAAAAGGCAGCTCGTGGAAAAGGAAGGTAAGAAATACCCCTTAGAAGAAAAAAAGGTGCCTATAGAGAGGCTTCATTGCAAAAAGAAATAACAAGATTGTACTGCTTATTGTAGGGGCCACAACCGAGGTGGCAACCCTGAAGCAGGCGCTGGCTGAGGCCGAGAAGAAAGCGGCCGAGGAGTGAGCCGAGCGAGAAAAGCTTGGGGTCCAAGTCGGCGAGGTGCAGCAAGAGCTGCAAGCTCTCATGAAGAAACATGAGGGTTTGGAGCTTCAGGCAAAAACGCAAGCATCCGAGCTCGCGTCGGCTGTTGAGACCACTAAGAATGCCAAGGCCGAAGCCCCAAAGGCCCTCCAAGAGTTGGAGGATGTGAAAAAGATAGCAGCGGGTAAGGCATTCTTAATGCAAAGTAGGAATATAAAGGTGAAATACCTATTACTTACCCGAATCCGGAGTTCTCCAGGGGCGTTCTTCCATCTTCCCCGCAGCGCATCCGCCGCCGCCGCATTCTACCGAGCTGAAGAGGACAGCTCGACGGAGAGTGTGTTCTGGTCTCAGTATTCTGAGGCCGGACACCCTTTGCCCTTAAGCGATCAGCTGAAGCAGCTGGCCGAGCTCCACAAGGCGGCCGAACAGGCCATGAAGGGCTTACTAGTTCGGCTATGGCCTGGAGAGGCCCTGCCTGGGAGCTACTTCGGGCTGGTGCGGCAGCTGGTGGAGGCCTGTCCACGGCTTGAGGTCATCAAGCGCTCCGTATGCATAGAAGGTGCCCGGAGGGCCCTTGCCCATGTAAGGGTACACTGGGGCAGGCTGGACGGAGAGAAGCTGGTGAAGGACGGGCCGCCGCAGGGGAAGGAGCATCGCAAGCCCGAGAACTACTACAAGGAAGTTCTCGCTGGAGCTCGCCTTGTCGCGGATGAGTGTGCCAAAGATGTAATATTTCAATGAACTCGATCGTTTGTATCCTGTGCGCTGAAAACTTGTTCATATGCGCTTAAGCAATGCTTTCTGAATTTAAAATATTATTTTCTGTGCGGCCGTTTATCAATAACTGAGAGATGGCGAGTCGTCGGCTTCTGCCCCCATGCAACTAGTGTTGGGGTGTTCGGGATAAACCTGAGGGCTCTTGTTCCCATAGTTGGGTCCTTCGAGGGAGGCGCTCAGCACAGCGAACCAGGCAATCGGACTATAATGCTTGAACACTCTCACTTAGCCATAGAACGTTATAATTTCAAATTTCGGCGAAGCCCTAGTTCGGAAGGCCGAATTCGGGGCACTATCCACGCCTTTAGCCGGACTTAACCAGCTCTCCGCTCGAAGCGGCATAAGCCTTTAGGGACTCGAAAAACCTCTCGAACAGCGACCGGTCTCGCGCCTTATCATGACAGTCTGTTTTAGCTTTCTCCACTGAGGTGCTCACCCACCTGATCTGGGGCACAATCGCAGTGGTTCTCCTAGTGCTACCTTAGCCGATAGAGCGGAACGTAAGGCACCAAAACATAGGAGCCGGGCAAACCCAACATATGACCAAAATCATGACTCGGAGCCGATGCATATAATGCTATAAGTTCGGGGTGCCGCACTTGTGAAAGTGGACGGACTTCTCACACCAGATAAAAGGGTAATAAAGCCCCTGGCGTGGTTTGCCGTACCATGGTGTCCGGGTGCGATCATGTTATTTGAGTAAACATATGTATATTAAAAGAAGATAATGCAAAAATTAGACGAAAAGCTATGCATTATTTATGAGGAGGCTGTTTATTCAAGCCGAACGATACAAGTAGTGCGAAAAAAATTAGACTATTTAACATGTCCTGACCAGGCGCAGGCCACGGAATTCGGAAACAGATATATCGCTCGAGATAGAGACCACCTGAGAGTTCCATGATGCGGCATTGTTTTGTCTGCTTTCCTGGGTCCTGTATCGTCTGTGCGGCAGCGAGGCCGAACACTATATCCAGAGTATGGAGTCCTGAAAGAAAAGAAGAACCCGGCAGCCCCTAGTACGTTTGACGCCGTATTGTTAGCATGCCGTTTTATCTGCCCCTTCCCCTATGCCCATGGAATTGTAAGGGCGTAATTGTGTACTCGAGGTACTAGCTCCGCTTTGTAGCGATGGCTGGGGTTGGGGCCGTATTGCTACGCATGCTCTGAACGCGCCAGTCGGTCTTGCTGCGGGTTACTCCGGGCGCGTTTTGCTTTGTCCTGCTTTGTAGCGGCCGGACTCAAGAGATGCCTTAACAGGCTGCTTTGTGCCTCTGCTGCGAGGGCCGCCGTGTGTTCCTCCGTACGGATGGAGCGTTCGGTGTTTCCGCTGACCGTGATTACACCTCGAGGGCCTGGCATCTTGAGCTTGAGATATGCGTAGTGCGGCACCGCACTGAATTTAGCGAATGCGGTTCGTCCAAGCAGAGCATGATAGCCACTGCGGAACGGAACTATGTCGAAGATTAACTCTTCGCTTCGGAAGTTGTCCGGAGATCCGAAGACCACATCAAGTGTTATGGAGCCTATGCAATTGGCCTCTACACCTGGGATGACGCCTTTAAAGGTCGTCCTTGTGGGCTTGATCCTTGATGGATCTATGCCCATTTTCCGCACTGTATCCTGGTAGAGCAGGTTCAGGCTACTGCCGCCGTCCATGAGGACTCTTGTAAGGTGAAATCCGTCAACGATTGGGTCGAGAACCAATGCGGCAAAACCGCCGTGACGGATGCTAGTGGGGTGGTCCCTTCGATCGAAGGTGATTGGGCAAGAGGACCATGGGTTGAACTTCGGGGCGACTGGCTCCATCGCGTATACGTCCCGTAGCGCACGCTTCCTCTCCCGCTTGGGAATATGAGTCGCGTACATCATGTTCACCATCCGCACTTGTGGGGGAAACTCCTTCTGTCCGTTGTTGTTCGGCGGCCTGGGCTCCTCTTCGTCATTGCTGTCTAGCCCCTTGTTTTTGTTTTCGGCTCTTAACTTGCCTGCCTGCTTGAGCACCCAACAATCCCTGTTGGTGTGATTGGCTGGCCTTTCAGGGGTGCCGTGAATCTGGCACGAGCGGTCGAGTATTCGGTCCAAACTGGACGGGCCCTGGGTATTCTTTTTGAATGGCTTCTTCCGCTGACCGGATTTATGGCCTCTGAATCTGCCGTTTACTGCCGTATCTTCATTGCTGTCGCTGCTGACGCGGCGATTCTGTTTATTCCGTCGCGACCTGCCATTTTTGTCCTTGGTATCTGAATTACCTTGCTTCTTCGATAAGTTGTTGCTGCGAGCTAGCCAGCTATCTTCGCCCGCGCAAAAGCGGGTCATGAGTGTCGTGAGCGCTGCCATGGATTTCGGCTTTTCCTGTCCCAGGTGTCGGGCAAGCCACTCGTCACGGATGTTATGCTTGAAGGCTGCTAAGGCCTCTGCATCCGGACAATCGACTATCTGATTTTTCTTTGTTAGGAACCGTGTCCAGAATTGCCTGGCCGATTCTTCTGGCTGCTAGATTATGTGGCTTAGGTCGTCGGCGTCCGGTGGCCGTACGTAGGTCCCCTGGAAGTTGTCGAGGAATGCAGCCTCCAGGTCCTTCCAAGAGCCGATCGAATCTGCGGGAGGCTGTTAAGCCAGTGCCGGGCTGGTCCCTTAAGCTTAAGGGGTAAATATTTGATGGCATGCAAATCATCACCACGTGCCATGTGGATGTGGAGGAGATAGTCCTCAATCCATACTGTCGGATCTGTCGTACCATTATGACTCGATGTTGACGGGTTTAAAACCCTCTGGGATTCTATGACCCATTACTTCGTCTGTGAAGCATAGTGGGTGTGCGGCGCCCCTGTACTGGGCTATGTCTCGACGCAGTTCGGAGGAGCTGTGCCTGTTTTGTTCGGTCCGTCCGGGTTTATTGTGTCCGGAGTGAAAACTATCACGTGCCGTCGGGCGTCCGCGCGATTCATAGATCGATCTTGTCTGCCTTGATTTGTCCTCCAGGACGTCTCGCAGGTCTGGTTCGTGTTCCCGTGCCTTGGTAAAGCGGCTGCGGGGCATGGCTTGTTTGGATGTTCGACAGGCTTCTCTGTCGCGGCCGCAAGGTGGCCGATCTGCCATGTCTTGGGCTTCCTCCTCTGATTGGGGTAGCGGCCTGCGCTTAGGATAGTTTTTGGAGGGGCGTCCGAGCTCGTGCTCTTCGGCCACAAGGACTTCAGTCCATCTGTCAGCTAGTAAATCTTGATCAGCTCTAAGCTGTTGCTGATTTTTCTTTAGGCTGTTCACCGTGGCTAAAAGCCTACGTTGAAAGCGCTTTTGTTCGGCGGGGTCTGATGGTATGATGAATTCATCGTCGCCGAGGCTTGCCTCGTCTTCGAAGGGAGGCATGTAGTTATCGTCCTGGACCTCTCGCTCTGCCGCTCTCTCATGAGGGCGGTCTTCTCCATCTTCCTGTGCCGAATCCTGCTGGTTTTGGTGTTCTTCGGCGCTGTCCGGGGTAGTATTCTCTCCCGTGCCGGAATCACCGTTTCTGCTGTGGCGGGATTTGGAGCGGCGCCGCTGACGTCGGCATTTTGGAGGCTTTTTCGAAGTGCCATCCTCCGCTGTTCCATCGCCATCTCCATCTTTTGGAGCATCCACCATGTATATGTCGTATGACGAAGTGGCGGTCCAGTGCCCTATGGGCGCTGGTTCTTGCTCGTCTCCTCCTTCGTCGTCCATACCGTCGAAGTCTTCGGAACCGAATTCGAGCATGTCGGGTATATCGTCGACACTGGCTATTAAGTGGGCGGTGGGTGGGCTTTGAATTTCCTCGTCGTCCGAATCCCAACCTCGCAGGCCATAGTTCGGCCCAGGCTCTCCTGACAAAGAGAGAGACCTGAGAGAATTCAGAATATCACCAAAAGGTGAATACTGAAAGATGTCCACGGCGGTGAACTCCATTACAGGCGCCCAATCTGATTTGATCGGCGGGGGCACGGAAGACCCGAAGTTCAGAGAAGAGTCCGGCTCCTTGGAGTCACAGGCCATGCGGAGCGCGGGGCTCGCGTTCGGCTCAATGGCCTTTAAGATCGCAGCCCCCGAGGTGACGTCCAACCGTTCATCTTCAAAGAACGCAGCGGGCTCCAAATCGAGGATCGGGGCCGGAGCGTACGCGGCCTCCAGGACACTGTTCGGAGGCAGAGCTATATCATGCCCCTCGAGATAGTGCGGCGCGCTTGGCTATGGCTCGAATCCGTCGAAGATCAATTCTCCGCGGATATTTGCCGTGTAGTTTAGGCTTCCAAACTTGACTTGATGGCCAGGGGCATAGCTCTCGATCTGCTCCAGATGACCAAGCGAGTTGGCCCGCAGAGCGAAGCCGCCGAAGACGAAGATCTGTCCGGAGAGAAAAGTCTCACCCTGGACCTCATCGTTGTTGATGATCAAAGGAGCCATCGGGCCTAAAGGCGACGACACAGAGGAACTCTCAATGAAAGCACCAATGTCGGTGTCAAAACCGGCGGATCTCGGGTAGGGGGTCCCGATCTGTGTGTCAAGGTCGGATGGTAACAGGAGACAAGGGACACTTTATTTTACCCAGGTTCGGGCCCTCTCGATGGAGGTAAAACCCTACTCCTGCTAGATTAATATTGATGATATGGGTAGTACAAGAGTAGATCCACCACAAGATCAAGGAGGCTAAACCCTAGAAGCTAGCCTATGGGTATGATGATGGTTATGATGTGTTCGTCCAACGGACTACAACCCTCCGGTTTATATAGGCACCGGATAGGGTTAGGGTTACACAGAGTCGGTTACATTGGTAGGAGATGTTGAATATCCGCACGCCTAGCTTGTCTTCCACGCTAAGGAAAGAACCTTTCGGACACGGGACGAAGTCTTCAATCTTGTATCTTCATAGTCCTGGAGTCCGGCTGAAGATGTAGTTCGGCTATCCGAACACCCCCTAGTCCAGGACTCCCTCAGTGATGTAGAACCACCCCGATTGCCACCCCTTTAGGGTCTCCACGAAAGAGCCCTCGAGCCATAGGACAGTGGGCATTTTGCCCACCATGGCACCTCCACACTCTGCCTGGCAGCCGTGTACTACCTTCGGCTTGACGTTCAAAGTCTTCAGCCATAAGACGAAGTGGGGTGGGATGCAGATGAAGGCCTCACACACGAAGATGAACGCCGAGATGTTGAGGATAAAGTTTGGGGCCAGATCGTGGAAATGTAGTCCGTAGTAGAACATGAGACCCCGGACAAATGGGTGGAGAGGAAAACCTAGTCCGCGGAGGAAATGGGTGAGGAACACCACCCTCTCATGGGGCCTTGGGGTGGGGAGGAGCTGCCCCTTTTCGGGAAGCCGGTGCGCGATGTCGTCAGACAAGTATCCGGCCTTCCTCAGCTTTTTGATGTGCCCCTCCGTTACGGAGGAGTCCATCCACTTGCCTCCCGCTCCGGACATGGCTGGAGAAGGTTGAGGTGGGGAGTGTGAACTTGGGCGCTGGAGGTCGAGTATGCGAAAGCAGATGAGCGAAGGAGGAAGAAGGCGTAGGTGAAAAGGTGGATCCTTATCCCCTTATATGGGCGGACGAAACTGCGTGCCCCCACCAGCTTGGTGAAACTCGCTTATCTCCCAAGCACCGTAATCAATGGCGCGGTTGGGTTACCCACACCCATATTGATGAGAATCCCGGAATAAGGGGACACTATCTCTGCTTTGACAAGACGTGCCAAGGAAACCGCCTCGCTAAACACGCTGAGGTGGGACAACAGAACGATTCGAATAAAGACTTGGCCGTAGTGTGATGTCACACTGCGGGGTACGTCAGCAGATTAGATTAGTGTAAATGTTATTCTCTCTATGGCAATATGTGGAACTTATTTTTCAGAGCCGGACACTATCCTTGTGTTTGCAATCTTCTAGGAAGTATTCGGAGGAGGAACCCGCCTTGCAATGCCGAAGACAATTTGCGCGCCGGACTCGTCGTCATTCAAGCCTTGTTCAGGGGCTACTGAGGGATTCCTGGATTAGGGAGTGTTCGGATAGCTGGACTATAACCTTTGGCCGGACTCCAGGACTATGAAGATACAAGATTGAAGAATTCGTCCCGTGTCCAGATGGGACTTTCCATGGCATGGAAGGCAAGCTTGGCGATACGGATATGTAGATCTCCTTCCGTTGTAACCGACTCTATGTAACCCTAACCCTCTCCAGTGTCTATATAAACCGGAGGGTTTTAGTCCGTAGGACGAACAATAATCATACCATAGGCTAGCTTCTAGGGTTTAGCTTCTCTGATCTCGTGGTAGATCTACTCTTATACTACCCATATAATCAATATTAATCAAGCAGGAGTAGGGTTTTAGCTCCATCGAGAGGGCCCGAACCTAGGTAAAAACATCGTGTCCCTTATCTCCTGTTACCATCCGCCTAGACGCACAGTTCGGGACCCCCTACCCGAGATCCTCCGGTTTTGACACCGACACTAACCATAGCATGAGACATATGGATCCAAATCAGCCCCTTACGAAGCAACACATAAACTAGGGTTTAAGCTTATGTCACTCTAGGAACCCATCATCTACTTATTACTTCCCAATGCCTTCCTCTAGGCCCAAATAATGGTGAAGTGTCATGTAGTCGACGTTCAAATAACACCACTAGAGGAGAGACAACATACATCTCATCAAAATATCGAACGAATACCAAATTCACATGACTACTAATAGCAAGACTTCTCCCATGTCCTCAGGAACAAACATAACTACTCACAAAGCAAATACATGTTCATAATCAGAGGAGTATTAATATTCATAAACGATCTGAGCATATGATCTTCCACCAAATAAACCAACTAGCATCAACTACAAGAAGTAATCAACACTACTAGCAACCTACAGGTACCAATCCCAGGCTATGAGACAAGAATTGGATACAAGAGATGAACTAGGGTTTGAGAGGAGATGGTGTTCGTGAAGATGTTGATGGAGATTGGCCCCCTCCCGATGAGAGGAGCGTTGGTGATGACGATGGCGGTGATTTCCCCCTCCCAGAGGGAAGTGTCCCCGGCAGAACAGCTCCGTCGGAGCCCTAGATTGGTTCCGCCAAGGTTCCGCCTCGTGGCAGCGGAGTCTTGTCCCGAAAGCTCCTTTATGATTTTTCTTCGGACGAAAGACTTCATATAGTAGAAGATGGCCACCGGAGGGCCACCAGGGGGCCCGCGAGGCAGGGGGCACGCGTCGCACCCTCGTGCCCACGGTGTGGGTCCCCTCTGGGATTTCTTCCGCTCAATATTTTTTATTATTTACAAAAATAACGTTGTGGAGTTTCAGGACTTTTGGAGTTGTGCATAATAGGTCTCTAATATTTGCTCCTTTTCCAGCCCAGAATTCCAGCTGCCGGCATTCTCCCTCCTTATGTAAACCTTGTAAAATAAGAGAGAATAGGTGAGGGAGTCCTGGATTAGGGGTGTCCGGGTGGCCGGACTATACCTTCAGCCGGACTCCTGGACTATGAAGATACAAGATTGAAGACTTTGTCCCGTGTCCGGATGGGACTTTCCTTGGCGTGGAAGGCAAGATTGGCAATGCGGATATTTATATCTCCTACCATTGTAATCGACTTTGTGTAACCCTAACCCTCTCCGGTGTCTATATAAACCGGACGGTTTTAGTCCGTAGGACAACACAACGTACAACAATCATACCATAGGCTAGCTTCTAGGGTTTAGCCTCCTTGATCTCGTGGTAGATCTACTCTTGTACTACCCATATCATCAATATGAATCAAGCAGGACATAGGGTTTTACCTCCATCGAGAGGGCCCGAACCTGGGTAAAACTTCATGTCCCTTGTCTCCTGTTACCATCCGCCTAGACGCACAGTTCGGGACCCCCTACCCGAGATCCGCCGGTTTTGACACCGACATTGGTGCTTTCATTGAGAGTTCCTCTGTGTCGTCGCTTTTAGGCCCGATGGCTCCTTCGATCATCAACAACGATGCAGTCCAGGGTGAGACTTTTCTCCCCGGACAGATCTTCATTTTCGGCAGCTTTGCACTGCGGGCCAATTCGCTTGGCCATCTGGAGCAGATCGAAAGCTACGCCCATGGCCATCAGGTCAGATTTGGAAGCTTAAACTACACGGCTGACGTCCGCGGGGACTTGATCTCCGACGGATTCGAGCCAGAGCCGAGCGCGCCGCACTGTCTCGATGGGCATGATCTAGCTCTACCGCCGAACAGTGCCCTGGAGGCCGCACACGCTTCTGTTCTGACCCTTAATACGGAGCCGACTGCGCCGATCGAGGATGAGCGGTTACACGCTGCCTCGGGGGCTGCGATCTCAAATGCGATTGAGCCAAACACCAGCCCAGCACTCCGCAAGGCCCGTGACTCCAAGGGGCCGGATTCCACTCCGGACTCCAAGCCCTCCACGCACCTGCCGATCGAATCCGATTGGGCGCCGATCATGGAGTTCACCGCTGCGGACATCTTCCAGCACTCGCCCTTCGGCGACATCTTGAAGTCACTAAAGTCTCTCTCTCTATCAGGAGAGCCCTGGCCGGTCTACGGTCAGCAAGGTTGGGATACGGACGATGAAGAAATTCAAAGCCCACCCACCACCCATTTAATAGCCACCGTCGATAATTTAAACGATGTGCTCAATTTCTACTCCGAAGACATCGACGGCATGGACGACGATGTAGGAGACGCATATGAACCAACGCCTATAGGGCATTGGGCAGCCACCTCATCTCATGATGTGTACATGGTGCATACACCTAAAGGAAGCGACAACGAGGAACACGGGGATGCAACGAGGGATCGATCTCTCAAAAAGAAATCAAAGTGGCGGCGCAAACGCCGCCCGAAGCCCCGCCTCGACACAGACCCAGCCATAGAGCAGGACGAGCCGGCAGACGACGAGCATGCCTTAGAGGAAACGTCCGAACAGGGCAACTCGGATAAAGAAACCGAACAACCCGTCCCCGGCGAAAACGGCATTCCGGACGACCTTACGCCGGATAAGGCCACAGAGCAGAAGAACCTCCGCAAAAGGCTCGTTGCAACGGCACGTAGCCTAAAAAGCAGAAGCGGAAGCTAAAAACTACGGAAGATGCACTCAGAATCAGATGGAGCAAAGTAATCAATACCGCAGACAAATAAGCTGACAGTCGCCGCACTAAAAGCTATCCAAAGGGAAATCTACTGCCTGAATTCGACGAAGAGGCCTTAGAGCCCTCGCGTTCAAAAAGTAAGAAAGCCACCCAGTTGGATAGACGACCCCATGGCCAGCATAAAACGGCAAGCGGCGCCGCACTCAAGCCGGCATGCAACCCACTGAAGGACTCGCATCAAAAAGATGGCCCAGCCGGGTCTATTTATGGGCCAAGCAAGCAAGCTCTCGTAAGCAATGCAACAACACCATTATCCGAACGCCACGGCACACCCAAATACAGGGGTGCCGCACACCCCCTATGTTTCACCGATGAGGTCCTGGATTATGAATTTCTAGCGGGATTTTAACCCGTAAACATAGAGGCGTACGACGGAACAACAGACCCTGGAGTCTAGATCGAGGATTATATCCTCCACATACATATGGCCAGAGGAGATGACCTCCATGCTATAAAATATTTACCCCTCAAGCTTAAAGGGCCAGCCCGGCATTGGCTTAAAAGCCTTCCTGAAAACACAGTTGGAAGTCGGGAAGAGCTTGAGGACGCTTTCCGAGCAAATTTTCAAGGGACCTATGTGCGCCCTCCGGATGCAGACGATCTCAGTCACATAACTCAACAGCCTGGAGAGTCAGCTTGGCAATTCTGGAACAGATTTCTTACTAAAAAGAATCAGATAGTCGACTGTCCGGACGCCGAAGCCTTAGCAGATTTTAGGCATAACGTTCGAGACGAATGGCTAGCCAGAAACATCGGCCAAGAAAAGCCAAGAATAATGGCGCATTAACAAGCCTCATGACCCGCTTTTGAGCAGGGGAGGATAGCTGGTTGGCAAGGTGTAGCACCAGCGACCCAAGTACATCCGAAACTAGGGATGGAAAGGGAAAACAGCGACGCAAAAAGGATCGTCGCCGGACTAAAGAAAACAGTCCGAAGAGCACGGCAGTCAACGCCGGATTCAAAAGCTCACGACAGAATCAGAAAAAGTCGCCCCTTCATGATAACAGGGAGGAGCTATCCAACCTAAACAAAATCTTGGACAGGGTATGTCAAATACATAGTACTCCCGGGAAGCCTGCTAACCACACCCACAGAGATTGTTGGGTCTTCAAACAATCCGGCAGACTCAATGCTGAACACAAGGGGCTCGACACACCAAGCGAAGACGATGACGAACCCAAAAGCAGAGCACCAGGAAACAAAAGAATTTTCCACATGAAGTAAAAACAGTAAACTTACTTCACATAACAAAACGTGCGGCGCCCATAAAGGAACGCGCCATACGGCCTATCTCAAACGAGTCCTGCCACTGGTTGATAAAACCAATCGTCTTCGATCATCGGGATTACTCTAGAAGTATCGGGAGCGCAGGCTGGACTGCCTTGGTACTCGATCCAATAATTAGCGGACTCCAGTTTAGAAATGTCCCGATGGACGGCGGCAGTGGTCTAAACCTGATATATCTGGACACAATCCGCCACATGGGGATAGACCCAACAAGAATTCGCCACAGCAAAACCTCCTTTCAAGGGGTAGTGCCAGGTCCGGATACCCATTGCATGGACTTCTTCCGGCTTGAAGTCATATTCGGCTTCCCCGATAACTTCCGCCGCGAAAAGCTGACTTTCCACATCGCCCCATTCTCAAGTCGCTATCAAGCACTGCTGGGACGCAAAGCTTTCGCCCGCTTTAACGCAATACCGCATTACGCATCTCTTACGCTCAAGATGCCCGGTCCACGAGGAATCATCTCTTTAAAGGGAAAACATTGAGTGCGCCCCCCACGGAGGATCGTGCGGCTGCCTTAACAGCCCCACAATAATACGGCTTCATCAGCCAAAAACATCCAAACAAGTTGTTAAGAGCACAGACACGGTGTGGGGACCCCGACTCATAAGTCGTGATCATCGAATGCACGTGTACACTGATCCCAGAGATCAATGCTCACTGAACACACAGAAGATGAATAACAAGAGTCTTACATCCATACATACCGTATTACACAAGTAGGACCGTTGTGGTCAAGTCTTGAGTATAACATTGCAGCGGAAATATTCGTTGATAACTTGGACCCATGCCATCTGCCTTAACCCTACAGGCATTCTGACTGGGAAACGTCCGAGTTCGCATGTTCGTCTCCAAAGAATTCTTCTTCGAACTCCTGTTCTTCCATGCCTGGCCAATTAAATAACCAGTGGCAAGCCAATGAGTACTTTGAATGTACTCGCAAGCAACCCATGTTTTGGTTCAAGGTACAACAATGCATGATATAGGTAAATTTTTGCGGGAAGGTAATTTTGAGTGCAATGAAATGTTCAACAACTTGTAAGACATGCATTAGGAGAATTCAAGTAACCATGAGGACAGGTTACAGATATCAACATAAATAGGGTGGGCTCCAACCCAACTCATTCATGTCAAGTACTTTGAGTTGACCCAAGTAGTTCTTCCCACACACACTGGTTTGTAAACAAGTGGACGTTGCCCAAGAGCGGTTACCCAACTGTCCTTGACCGTGGACACGGCTATTCGAATAGTTTTACACTCTGCAGAGGTTGCACACTTTACCCACAAGATCCGGGGAACTTCCGTGTCATCCACGACCCGCGATACCTCAAGTACCCGGGGTAAGCACCCGATCACTACCTTTCCCTAGACGACACTAACATGGAGTCCACTCGATTCGTAGTAACCCCCGTGCCCAGCATTTCATAACTTAAAATTGTGGAGCCTCGCTCCCATATTCATCACATACCACTGGCACGGGGTACCAACGGTGTGTCCGGTGCCCCATAAAAATGTTCTTGGTCGCCCTACCTGGCACGAACCCGTCCCGAGAGAGAGCACCAACTCTCCCCCATCACTAGTAATGCGGGCTCCAAGCTAGTATCGGCCTAGGTAATCAATAATGCCCTTTCCCATATAAGGGTAGAGTGGTTGCGCATGTACGGTTGGAATAACAGTCGCAACTTAAACAAATCCGTTTTGAAAAACAACACACACACACACACACACACACACACTTCCCTCGGTACACCACTTCGTCATCAAGTGGTTACCCATCTCATCATCTCCCTCGGGCATAAGTGGCACCCAACGGGGTTTTCGAAAAGTCCTTTGAAAATACTTTGTCTCCATCACCATGCATGTGCCCGACCCCTTTTTGCGTAGCAACTACTTTAGCATCCTATCTACTCCCACCGGCATAACCCTCATAAGGAGGTAGGGTCATGCACAATGCAAGTATCAACAAGGAAGTAACGGAGGCAACCCACCAAGTGGTTATCATCTCATCATGATTCTGAAGCAACACTAATAAAGTGCTATATGACATGCATAAAAAGGGTTTCATAGACATGGTCAAAGGGCTGCTTGCCTGGTTCATCTGAGTCTTCAAGTCTTCTGGTCCTTCTCCAAGTACTCCGTCTACTTCGTCAACTAACGCCGGAAACAATCATAATAAGCAACACCACAAGGCAAAAATAAAAGTGCTCTAAAAATATGAAGTTGACTTTTCTAGGATACCTCTAGTCATATGAGGAATGACCAAAGTGATTTCAATGGAATTGGATAAGTGGATATTTCTAAACATTTTGATATGATGGAATTAAGGGGTTTATGGAATTGCTAGAAGTGTGCAGAAACATATTTTTGAAAAATGAGCAATGGCACCCATTTAACAAAGGATGTTTTTTAGAAGCATCTAGGAATTGGTTTCACTGGATTTGGAGTTCAAATGAATTTCCTATGAATTTGCAAAGTTGATAAATATGAAGAAATGGCTCAATAATTCATGTGGTACAGAAAGTATTAATTAAAATGTCCATAAACTAAGTTATGAACTTAGGAACACCTAGGAATTTGAATCATGGAATTTGGATAAAAAATGGGCTCTCTGTGATTTTCTAAAGTATAAGACAGAAATGGAAAAAATGGGATTCTATAATTATTTGTGAAAGAAATGTTTCTGTAAAAATGTGCAAATAGCACCACGTGATAGGAAATGAATTTAGAAACTACTAGAAATTTGAATCATCAAATTTGGAGTTAAATTGAATTGTTTATGGATTTTTGAAGTTGACTGGAAAAGAAAAAGGAAAAAAGGTTTAGGGTTTACCCAAAGCGTGCACAGGGCGCAGGATAGCCACTGGGCCGGCGCAGTGGCTCAGCCGCGCGGCGCTCGGGCGACGTCAAAAGCGGTTTCCCGCTAGTACGCCTTCGCGAGGGAGAAACGGGTCTAGTCCCGGCCCGTCTCCACTTAAACGGGTGGGGCCCGCCCGCTAGGTCATCGACGCGCAGGCCCAGCACTCAGGTCGTCGCCTTTCTCCCGCTCGAACAGAGCAGAGGCAGGGAAGGCGAGGCTGAGCAGGGCGCCGGCGTGCTCCCTGGCGGTTCCGGCCATCCTCGATGGCGTATGATGTACTGGCGAACACGGGAGGTAGAGCCGCGCCCATCCATGGGCGCCACGCAGGCTGGGGAGGTCCAGGGCGACGGTGACTTGGATGCCGGCGGAAGGTGGCGTCGGGCGAGATTGGGCACGACGCTACGGTGCGTCCTCAGACGAGGGAAGGAGCGTGGGAGCTCCGCCTTGCTCAGGGGAGCCTGCTGGTGGAGAGAGGAGAGGGAGAAGAGCTCGGGCTCGGGTGAATTTAGGTGGATGCCGGCGGCGGCTCTCCGACCATGGAGGTGGTTGGAGGGCACGAGGAGAGGAGTGGGTTGGTCCAGGGGATGCACGGGAGGGAGAGAGGGCCAAAGGAGTAGAGAGGGGGCTCGAGGGTGGCCTTAAGTAGCTGACCTGCGGCTCACCGTGGACGCGGCGCACCGGTGGCCGCGGCAACGGCTCGGGAGGCCAGGAGAGAGGGCGAGGGGCTGTCTACGACGTCCATGGGAGTCGAGTGGGGCGCCAGGAAGAGAGAGGAGGAGCGGGGCAAGGCTCTGGTGCTCGCGCGTGCGTGGCCATGCATTGGCTGAGCCGGCGCGGCTCTGGGCACGCGCCGCAGGAGGTGAGAGAGAGGGGGAGACGAGGGGGCCTACACGGTGGCGTGTCGCGGACGTCGAGGCACCTCGACTGGCACGAGGGGGAGGCTCGAGGTGGTGGGGGAGCGCGGTGTCAATGGTCGGGAGCACGCTGACGTGCTCCGGAGCATGCAAATGGACGGCACCCGCGGCTTTTTCTCGCGTCCTCATGCGCCCACTTGTGTCTGGAAGCTGCAGGTGGGAGTAAACAATGTGACAATGGCATTGGATGCCCTGGGCATCCACTTGAGTGAGGAGGAAGGCTGAGAAAGAGAGAAATGGTGCTGTCCAAAGAGGGAAAAGGAGCTTTTCACCCCCATCATCATGGCTCCTCGGGTAGGGAAAGATGCAGGGGTTAGAGGAGGACCAGATGGGACTGTGGGAACAAGTTGAGCTCACGGAGATTAGTGAAAATGGACGAAACATGCATTTTAAGTTTCTGCCAGAAGGTGTTTGATTGTGGTTTGGGCAAGCAGATGATTTCCATTTTCCACGATACTCCATAGGGTGAAATGTCACATATAATTAGGACCTTCCACCAATTTTGAGCTCATTTGGGCAAAGTGACCAATGTAACTTTGGTAAACCCTAGAAATCAACAGAAATGGCTTTACCAAGATTTAGTCATGCAAATCTATTCTCCTTGATGCACCACTTGGTGTAGCGTCATCATTTTAGGATTTGAACATGTCCACAAAAGTTGGGGTCAAGGAGAAAAAGTTGGAAGTACAAACTTGTTCAAATTTGATTCTGGTCAGAGAGGGTTTTGGGGTACTTTGATCAAGATAAAATTCTCTCCAACTTGTGCCATTTGGTCTAGATGCATTATTACACCATTTGATCATGTGCACCAAGTTTGAGAGCATTTGGACATGTTTGACAGTGCAAAAATGTTCAAACTTGAAAAAGGACAGAAGTGGTTTTGAGAGGGTTTCATGGGGTTATACTATTCTCCATGACATGGTACTTGGCAAGATCATCCAAAATGTCATATATGACATGCTAGAATTTTCTTGGATTTTTATGAAAATATTTCCTTTAGAAATATTTCAAATCCTTGAAATGAGCAGAAATGGTTTTGGGAGGTTTTGTCCAATATGTTGATCATAACCATGTGTTGAAACTCATATATATGGAAAATATATGTCCATTGAGTCTCCCTAATTTTTCTCAAATATTTTTAAGGCTTAAAAATAATTTTAACCTATTTAAGACCATTTCTGGCCTTAAGAAAAAGCCTTTAAATAAAATGGGAAAATAACTTTTAAAATTATATTTTTGTGGTTTCTGAGTATCCTATATCTAATAGGAGTCAAAAATATTTTTGTAAAGATTTTTACCGCCCTTAATTAAGTACTTGCAGTGCAATCCTCAATCAAGGGGTTTTTGGAAAACTAATTTTTGAAAATACTATTTGGCCAAATTATTTTTGTAAGAAAATACTATTTTGCACTATAAACATGGCATGATGATTGGGAAGAGGTTTTGGATCAAGGAGAAGAACTATAAGAGTTGGAGGATTTATTTGATTTTTAGAGCACTTGCAAACAACACACAAAAATCAAATCAAGCAAAGTCCAAAACACTCAAAAGTTTTTGTCAAACCACAATTTATCATGATTTATTATCTTAAGTGTTGTGGCATGAAAATCGGGGTGTGACACACGGCTAGGCGAGTCCGGCATAAACATATCATCAATAAAGGCTTAATAGCCGTATACCCCTGCGCTAGGGGCTCCGCGCATGTACAATATGAGACAATCAAGCTCAATTTTACCCATTTCAATTTATATATTGATTATTTATTATAACTTTTGTTCGGCACGACCCTTTTTTCTTTCTCAACTAAGTTCCTCTCTTTTACAGATGAACATCGTGTTGCGCCCGTCCAGGATATGGCACAACAGAGACACAGGCGCAGACGTGCAGTAGGGACCCGTTCCAAGGATTCTCTTCAGATTAAGACCATGCGTAAACCTTTTTTACTATCTCTTGTTGATACACACCCTCCGATTTTTTTTTTAAATCAAGGAGGGGACTAACGTCTTGGCATGTGGCCACGTCAGGAATTTTGCGCGTACCTGGACACTAGGGGCTTATAAGCAAGGGTGTTGTCCCGCCCGTACTCATAAAGACCGAACACCTTAGGGAGTGTTCGGCGTCGCGAGTTTGGCCTTATATGCATCAGCTCCGAATCATGTCTTTGGTCAAATGTTGGGTTGCCCGGCTCCTGTGTTTGGCTGCCTTACATTCCGCACTATCGGCTAAGGCGGCACCAGGAGAACTACTGCGATTGTGCCCAGGTTCGGCCAGGCGAGCACCTCAGTAGAGAAAGCCGAAAACTGAGTGTCATGATATAGCGTGAGACTGGTCAACCACTCGATGAGTCACAGGAATCTATAGGATTCCTCCGCATTAACGAAGGGACGTTTCCCAACCAGGCACATATGCACCCCGACTTCGAGCGAGCACAGGCGCCACTAGGGGCTATTTAAGTAGCCTCACTGTCAAGCTCCTATGGCTAAGTGAAAGTGTTAAAGCATTATAGTCCGGTTGCCTAGCCCGCTGTGCTATCACCTCCTTTGTAGGACCAAGACGTTGGATTAAGTGTGAAAATGCGCCTTCTGCGAGCACCCCCGTACTATGTGCGAGGGGGCTGAAGCCAACGACTGCCATCTTTCAGATTTTATATATATATCTTAAAAACGGCCGCACAGGAGGTGTTTCAAATACTTGAAGGCACAAGTATAAAAGGCTACTACAATTTATCAAAAATATTGCTTTACAATTAAATATGCTATTCAAACATAGCATCCTTCGAGCACTGCGTCTCTATTACACGAGCGCCTTCAAGGACTTCCTGAAACTAGTGCTCGGAGGGTACTCGGCTTTCGTCCGAATCTCAGGATGCAACAACGGTGGCCTCCATCTCCACCAGTATCTCTTGAAACGGGCAAGAGCCATCCGTGCGCCCTCTATACATGCTGATCTCTTCACTGCATTGATATGTGGCACCGCACCAAGGAAGTGCTGCACTAAGCTGAAATAACTCTTCGGCTCCGATCTCCCCGGCCACAGATGACTCATGACGCACTTCATGGCGAGTCCGGACAACCTATTCAGCTCAGCCCATCCGGCCAGACGATCGGCCAATAACAGTGGACGCTCTGGATTGTGGAACTGCGACCAAAAGAGTTTCTCCACTTCGCGATCTCCTTGATCTCAAAAGTGTTCGGTCGCATCAGCAGCACTTGCCGCCAAATCCAGATAGGCGTCCGTGGTACTCCACAGCCGGTCCAACGGAGCATGCTTAGAATCACAAAACTTCCTCCGCAGCATAAAGGGCTTTCCAGCCGCAATCTCTCCGGCTTCACGAAGCTCCTCCTTCGCAGCTCTCATTGCAGAGCGAGCATCCTTGGCATCGGCAATGGCCTTCTTCAAGTTCGTCGGTTCCGCCCGATCCTCTTTTTCCAAAAGCTTGCAACGGTCAGCAGTGCTCTTTAGCTTCACGGCCATCTCTTTCTTGCTTCAGCAGTGAGCAGCCTCTTCGGCTCTCAGCTCTTCAAGGACCTTCTCGGCAGCCGCACAACCTTTTCGGGCTTGTTCTTTAGCTCGGGCAAGTTCCGCCCAAAGACTCTCCACGGCGGCCGCACCATATTCGTCCAGCACACACATTGTAAGATACTGACATAAAGCTCCTCTTACCAGGTGCCGCCCAAGGAGTTACATACCTTGAGCCTCATCAAGCCGCTTGTTGACAAAGCGCGATGTCGGCATCTGCCACGTCAAGTTGTCGCGTTAGCTCGGCAAAATCATCAGTCTGGCTGGATTCCGGACACTTCTCCACCTACATACAAAGGCGACAGTTTAGACCTGGGATTATGATCCTCTACACGGCGTCACTTTTGACAACGCACAGAGTCTCAGGGGCTACTATCTACACAGGGCGCATCTTATTTATGCACAACTGTAAGAAAATGTACATTATTTCGCGTACCTCAAAACCTGCCAGTAAACTTCTGACAGCCTCGTGCAATCCGCTTTCCGTGGACAAAATCTTTTCAATCACAGTGCCCATCAACGCACGGTGCCCCTCTGAGATAGAAGCTCGCCCTAGCAGATTCTACAGCTCCTCCGACCTAGCACCGGACGGTGCCGGATTCGTCCTATGGCCTCTTTCGAAGGCCGAATGCAGAGAACCTTGGGGGGCCATATGGCTACCTTCCGCCCCTGCCGGATTCGGAGAAACCCTCCGCGACGACACCTCAGGGTCGCCCGCCTCGCTAGGTGGTACGGCAGGGGGAGGCGTCCCGCTCTCCATCATCTCCAGAAGAAGGTCCCCCGAAGACGAGCTCTGCTGAGAAGGGCTGAGGTCCGAGCTACAAGGTAAAATTTTGGTTAATCTTCTCAGATATAAAGCAAGGATTTCTCTCTTAAAAATATAACCTTTCTCTACTTACGGCTCGCTGGAGGGCCGGTCCCCTTGAGGGCATATTTCAGCCGAGGTATCCCCTGGCATAGGACCCTCTGACAAGGATTTTTCCTCCCGCTTTGAGGCCATAGTCTTCGGGTTTTCAGAGGCCGTCCTCTTCTTCCCCTGAGGAGAGGATTTTTCTGTTCCTCCCTTCCGAACAACCTCCTTCGAGGAGGCCGTAGTTTCCTTGTTCCCTCCCTCGCTTTCCCCCAAAGGCACAATCTTCAGCATCCTGACTAGCACGGGATCCGGCCTTGTCTCGGGGAGGGGAGCCGGACACCTGATCAGCTTTGCTTTTGCTATCCACTCCTGTTTAAAAGGACAACTCTTTTAGGGGCAAGTTTATGACAAATATACGGATAACGAGTCCGGGCACAAGGCTACGTACTTGAGTATCCGAGCGACTGTAGCTCAAACCTGCATCCTCGGTCAAATCCAGACACATTGCTTGTGATCCAAAGAACAGTTTATACATCTCCGTGGGTGTTGCGCCCATAAAATGCAGGAGAGCTCGTGGTCCCTCCGGATTAAACTCCCACAAACGAAGGGAGCGACGTTTGCCGGGCAGTGTTCGGCGGATCAGCATGACTTGCGTCACTTTGACTAAGCTGAGACCTCTTTCTAAGAGATCCCTGATGCGGGCCCGCAACAAAGACACGTCCTGGGGTGGCCCCCAATCTAGGCCTTTATTGACCCACGACCCTAGCTGCTTTGGGGGACCCGAGCAAAAGGCAGGTGGCGCCACCCACTTGGTGCCCCTGGGAGCGGTGATGTAGAACCACTCTTGTTGCCACAAGCCGAGCTCCTCTTGAAAAGGGCCCTCGGGCCACGGAGCGTCAAACTTCTTACTTATAACAGCGCCTCCGCACTCTGCGTGCCGTCCCTCAATCATCTTCGGCTCTACCTTAAAGGTCTTGAGCAATAATCTGAAGTGAGGAGTAACACGGAGGAATGCTTCACACACGACGATGAATGAGGAAACATGGTGGATGGACTCCAGAGCTAAGTCGTGAAATTCCGGCCCGTAGTAGAACATCAGCCCCCTCACAAAGGGATCCAGGGGGAAGCCTAACCCCCGAAGGAAGTGAGACACGAACATCACGCTCTCACGGGCCTGGGGACTGGGAATAGCCTGCCCTTGAGCAGGCAGCCTGTGCGAAATTTCGCCGGTCAAGAACTTGGCCTCTCTCAACTTTAGCACGTCCTCCTCCGTAAGGGAGGAGGGCATCCATCGGCCTTGAAGGTCGGGACCGGACATTGTCCGAAGCGCCAGAAATCTAGAGCCTAGGGTGTTGGTACTCGAGGTGGAGGGCGAACTCGTTTGAGATCAAAAGAAAGGGGTAAAGCCTTGGTCTCTTTGTAAGAGGTGGAATACCAAGGTCCCTCCCCATAACCGTTTGGGACTCGCCTTTAATCGAGAGAACATGCTAACGGGCACGATTGGGTTACCCACATCCGTATTGATGAGAATCCCATAAATAAAGGGGGACACGATCTCTGCCTCGACAAGACGTTTCAAGGAAACCGCCTCGCAAAATGCGCTGAGGTGGGGAAGTGAAAACAATTCGAATGGATGCTTGGCCATAGTGTGATGTCACGCTACGGAATACGTCAGCAGATTAGATTCGTGTAAATATTAATCTCTCTATGGAAATATGTGGAAACTTGTTTTGCAGAGCCGGACACTATCCTTAGTGTTAACAATCTTTTATGAAGAACTGGGAGGAGGAAACCGCCTTGCAATGCCGAAGAAAATTTGCGCGCCGGACTCGTCGTCATTGAAGCATGGTTCAGGGGCTACTGAGGGAGTCCTGGATTAGGGGGTGTCCGGGTGGCCGGACTATACCTTCAGCCGGACTCCTGGACTATGAAGATATAAGATTGAAGACTCCGTCCCGTGTCCGGATGGGACTTTCCTTGGCGTGGAAGGCAAGCTTGGCGATGAGGATATTTAGATCTCCTACCATTGTAACCGACTTTGTGTAACCCTAACCCTCTCCGGTGTCTATATAAACCGGAGGGTTTTAGTCCATAGGACAACGCAACATACAACAATCATACCATAGGCTAGCTTCTAGGATTTAGCCTCCTTGATCTCGTGGTAGATCTACTCTTGTACTAGCCATATCATCAATATTAATCAAGCAGGACGTAGGGTTTTACCTCCATCGAGAGGGCCCGAACCTGGGTAAAACTTCGTGTCCCTTGTCTCCTGTTACCATCCGCCTAAACGCATAGTTCGGGACCCCCTACCCGAGATCCGCCAGTTTTGACACTGACAATAGGCATAAGTATTGTGACATAATGTGTAATAACAGCCCATAATGCAATAAATATCGATATAAAAGCATGATGCAAAATGGACCTCCTATAAAACCCGGCATGACCAAGGAAGCTTCTTATACCTTTGATGTCCTTGGGACATGGCATCTTGTCAATAGCATCTACTTTAGCTTTATCAACTTCAATACCTCTTTCCGAAATTTTATGCCCCAAGACAATACCTTCATTAACCATAAAGTGACACTTTTCCCAATTCAAGACAAGATTAGTTTCTTCACAACTCTGCAAAACTCGATCAAGGTTGCTGAAGCAATCATCTACAGAGGATCCATCAAGGAGAAGTCGTCCATGAAAGCCTCACAAATCTTTTCACAAAAGTAAGAGAATATAGCCATCATGCATCTTTGAAAGGTAGCAGGTGCATTACATAAGACAAAAGGCATACGTCTATAAGTAGAAGTACCGAAGGGCAAGTAAAAGTGGTCTTAGCTTGATCATCAGCTGACACAGGTATTTGAGAGAAACCAGAATAACCATCTAGAAAGCAAAAATGTGTATGTTTGGATAATCTTTCTAGCATTTGATCAATAAAAGGTAAGGGATAATGATCTTTTTTAGTTGCTTTGTTTAATTTGCTGAAGTCAATTACCATCCTATAACCTGTAATAATTCTTTGCGGAATCAATTCATCTTTATCATTAGGAACGACAGTAATACCTCCTTTCTTAGGGACACAATGGACATGACTTACCCACTGACTATCAGCAACGTGATAAATTATACCTGCCTCAAGGAGATTTAGTAATTCCTTTCTTACCACTTCTTTCATCTTAGGATTTAGCCGTCGTTGGTGATCAATAACTGGTTTGGCATCTTTCTCCGAATTTATTTTGTGTTGACATAGAGTGGGACTAATGCCCTTAAGATCATCAAGAGTATATCCAATAGCAGCACGGTGCTTCTTCAGAGTTTTGAATAATTTCTCCTCCTCCTTCTCTGAAAGGTTAGCACTAATAATAGCAGGATATATCTTCTTTTCATCAAGATAAGCATATTTAAGAGTACCAGGCAATGGTTTAAGCTCAAACACGGGATCACCCTTGGGTGGAGGAGGATCCCCTAGGATTTCAACAGGCAAGTTGTGTTTCAGAATAGGTCCTTTTTTAAAGAACACTTCATCTATTTCCCTTCTTTCATTCATAAACATATCATTTTCATGGTCTAGCAGATATTGTTCTAAAGGATCAATATGAGGTACGGCAATAGAAGCAAGACCAATAATTTCATCTTTACTGGGCAATTCCTCTTCCGGTGTTGTCTGTGAAATTTAGAAATGTTAAACTCATGAGTCATATCACATAGACCAATGGTAACAACATCCCTTTCGCAGTCTATCTTAGCATTAACAATGTTCAAGAAGGGTCTACCAAATATAATGGGATAAAAGCTATCTTGTGGGGAACCAAGAATAAGAAAATCAGCAGGATATTTAGTTTTCCCACACAAGACATCAACATCTCTAACAATCCCAATTGGTGAAATAGTATCTCTATTGGCAAGTTTAATGGTGACATCAATATCTTCTAATTTAGCGGGTGCAATATCATTCATAATTTCTTTGTATAAGTCAATAGGTATTTAACTAGCACTAGCACCCATATCACACAAGCCATGATAACAATGATCTCCTATTTTAACAGAAATAACAGGCATGCCTACCGCAGGTCTATGTTTATCTTTAGCACAAGGTTTAGCCATTCTAGCAGTTTCATCATAGAAATGAATAACATGCCCATCAATATTATCAGCCAAGAGATCTTTAACAATAGCAATATTAGGTTCAACTTTAACTTTCTCAGGAGGTGTATTTATGAACCACAATTGAAGCTTTAGCATGATCCTTTATTCTAACAGGGAAAGGTGGTTTCTCAACATAAGAAGTAGGAACGATAGGATCATTATAAGTGATAGTATTTTCTTCAAATTTAATAGGTGCAACTACTTTTACTTCTATGGGAGGATGATATTTAAACTACTTCTCCTTAGGGAGATCAACGTGAGCAGCAAAAGATTCAGAGAAAGAAGCTACTATCTCAGAGTCAAGTCCATATTTAGTGCTAAATTTACGGAAAACATCAGTATCCATAAAAGACTTAACACAATCAAACTTAGGTGTTATACCTGACTCCTTACCTTCGTCGAGGTCCCAATCGTCAGAGTTGCATTTAGTTCTTTCCAATAAATCCCATTTGAATTCAATAGTCTTCATCATAAAAGAACTAGTACAAGTGTATCGAGCATGGTGCGATTGTTGTTAGAAAGCCGAGCATAAATTTTTTGAATAATCATTTCTTTTGAGATCTCATGATTGGGGCATGAATATAACATTGACTTAAGCCTCCCCCAAGCTTGAGCGATGCTTTCTCCTTCGCGAGGCCAAAAATTATATATATAATTACGATCACGATGAACAATATGCATAGGATAAAACTTCTGATAAAATTCCAATTTCAATCGTTTGTAGTTCCATGATCCCATATCATCACATAGCCTACACCATGTCAATGCATCTCCCTTCGAAGATAAAGGGAATATCTTCTTCTTGATAACATCATCGGGCATACCTGCAAGCTTAAATAATCCAAACTTCATCCACATATATTAGGTGCTCATCAGGATGTAATGTTCCATCTCCTACAAAAGGATTAGCTAGCAGTTTTTCTATCATAACCGAAGGAATTTCAAAGTAGACATTTTCATTTTCAGTAGGTTCAGTAGGTTGGGGAGCAACTCCTTGCTCTATTAGTCGGGGTGAAGATACCCCGAACAAGCCCCTCAGAGGATTACCTTCCATAGCAACAAGTGACAGTAAATTCCAGCACACTATATAAATTTTTCCTTACCAAATTCCACCTACCAAAGGCGCTTCACTCCTCGGAAACAGCGCCAGAAAAGAGTCTTGATGACCCACAAGTATAGGGGATCTATCATAGTCCTTTCGATAAGTAAGAGTGTTGAACCCAACGAGGAGCAGAAGGAAATGATAAGCGGTTTTCAGCAAGGTATTCTTTGCAAGCACTGAAATTATAGGTAACAGATAGTTTTGTGATAAGATAATTTGTAACGAGCAACAAGTAACAAAAGTAAATAAAGTGCAGAAAGATGGCCCAATCCTTTTTGTAGCAAAGGACAAGCCTGGACAAACTCTAATATAGAGAAAAGCGCTCCCGAGGACACATGGGAATTATCGTCAAGCTAGTTTTCATCACGTTCATATGATTCGCGTTCGGTACTTTGATAATTGGATATGTGGGTGGACCGGTGCTTGGGTGTTGTCCTTACTTGGACAACCATCCCACTTACGATTAACTCCTATTGCAAGCATCCGCAACTACAAAAGAAGTATTAAGGTAAACCTAACCATAGCATGAAACATATGGATCCAAATCAGCCCCTTACGAAGCAACACATAAACTAGGGTTTAAGCTTCTGTCACTCTAGCAACCCATCATCTACTTATTACTTCCCAATGCCTTCCTCTAGGCCCAAATAATGGTGAAGTATCATGTAGTCGACGTTCACATAACACCACTAGAGGAGAGACAACATACATCTGATGAAAATATCGAACGGATACAAAACTCGCATGACTACTAATAGCAAGACTTCTCCCATGTCCTCAGGAACAAACGTAACTACTCACAAAGCATATTCATGTTCATAATCAGAGGAGTATTAATATGCATAAAGGATCTGAACATATGATCTTCCACCAAATAAACCAACTAGCATCAACTACAAGGAGTAATCAACACTACTAGCAACCTACAGGTACCAATCCCAGGCTATGAGACAAGACTTGGATACAAGAGATGAACTAGGGTTTGAGAGGAGATGGTGCTGGTGAAGATGTTGATGGAGATTGCCCCACTCCCGATGAAAGGAGCGTTGGTGATGAGGATGGCGATGATTTCCCACTCCCGGAGGGAAGTGTCCCCGACAGAACAGCCCCGCCGGAGCCCAACATTGGTTCCGCCAAGGTTCCGCCTCGTGGCGGCGGAGTCTCGTCCCGAAAGCTTGCTTATGATTTTTCTTCGGACGAAAGATTTCATATATTAGAAGATGGCCACCGGAGGGCCATCGGGGGGCCCATGAGGCAGGGGCACACCCAGGGGGGTATGGTGCGCCCCCACCCTCGTGCCCAGGGTGTGGGTCCCCTCTGGTATTTCTTCCGCTCAATATTTTCTATTATTTCCAAAAATAACTTTCGTGGAGTTTCAGGACTTTTGGAGTTGTGCAAAAATGGTCTCTAATATTTCCTCCTTTTCCAGCCCAGAATTCCAGTTGGCAGCATTCTCCCTCCTTATGTACACCTTGTAAAATAAGAGAGAATATGCATAAGTATTGTGACATAATGTGTAATAACAGCCCATAATGGAATAAATATCGATATAAAAGCATGATGCAAAATGGACGTATCAGGCACAACCCACCGGGGTGCGCCTGGGATGCACAGTTTATTAGGTGTGAACAATGCAAGATTAATGGCATTTCTGTAATATGTATGTCCAGGATTTAATGACAAAATCGCAATGCAGAAAAAAAACAAGTCACGGGCCGAATCCATGCACTGGGCCGAAACAGGACGTGGGCGCTGGGGGTGGCTCACCACGGGCCAAGCCCAGTTTGTCTGGGAGGAGGATGGGCAGGCCGCGAAGGGGCGCGCTGGGCCTTGGCGCGGAGGAGGCCGACCGGCGGTGTTCAGGTGTCGTGGATTGATGCGGTCAACGCGGCCGGGACGAGCGGGCGTCCTCTGCTCGACAGGGAAGCAGAGCAGCGACGACAGGGACTCGGCGCCGGCGAGCAGGGGCGTGAGCGAGGCTGGCGAGGTGGCAGCGGGAGGGCTGGATCCGCAGGAAGACGAACGAGAGGGCAGCGGCCGACGAGGGTACATGAGCAGAAGAGAGAGATGGTTAGAGGAGAAGGAGAACCAGGGGAAAAGGAAAGGGGCAAGGGGCAAGTGGACCTGCTGGTCCGACGACGGGGTCCTCGGCGCTCGGGAGACGGATCCGGGCGGCAGGACTTGGGGGCGCCGGTGACGCTTGGCGTGATGCAGGGCTCCAGTGGCGCGGTCAGCGGGCAGGAGAGGCGGGGTCAACGAACTTGTCCTCCCCTGCACTGCTTCGATGCAGAGAAACAGGAGGCAGAGGCGAGGCGGGCATGGCGCGGCGGAGCTCAGGCCCTGGGATGCTGGCGAGGTGGCCGTCCGGGAACGACGCGGGGGAAGGGGACGCATGGCTGGTGCAGGAACTCCAGCGGCTTGATCCCGTTGGGTGCCCCGGCGACCTGCAGACAGGCGGCCACGGCGGGGAAGGTTCAAGAGGAGCAACGGGGAAAAGAGAGAAGACATGGGGAGCGACGGCGTGACCTGGTTGCTGCTGCTGCTTGCCAGCGTCGCGCCGGGCGCACGGGACATGCGCGGGGAGGACGGGGCTCCGCTGGGATGAGGGAGGAGGCGCACGGCTGCTGGTGGAGGAGAAGGGGCTGCGATCTGGTTGGACGGCGCTGAAAGCAAGGTGGAGGCGCTCGGGTGGATTTTGATCGGGAGGATCCCGAGGGTGAAGGGAGTTGGCCGGGTGGCGGCGGGAGGAGTGGGATGGATGGGACATAGATCCTAAAATTTAGGGTTAGGGACTATATATATAATAAATGGATCTTGGGCAGGGGCATTTGGTCTCTCCGATCTTAATCGGACGGTCCCGAATAGATAGGCTAGAGAGTCCAAACAAATAGTCGAAGACATTTTAGGGATGATTGGGAACGATCCGGACCCATCGATCACGACTGCTCGGGTCAGGTTCGGGACAGCTTTCGGACGCGTGCAAGGGCATCAGTGGGATGTGCCGAGAGACAAGACGATCATGCGCCAGCGTGTGGTTGGTCTCGAACCAGTCAACGACGACAAAGGAGAGAACCCGCAACTACGAACGGATGCAAGTTTTATGAAAACATGCGGATGCAATGCGCATGATGCGATGATGAAATGCAAAATATGGAAGGCATCTGAAGCGTCGGTCTTGGGGCGTTACAACACTCCACCACTACAAAAGGATCTCGCCCCGAGATCTAAGGGTGGCACCGGAGAAAAGCAGAAGAGGAAGAGGTAAGACAAAGTTGCTTCTTTGACAAATGAGTGAACCCAAAGAACCTTCAGAGGTTAAACAATTTGTGAAAAGAATACAACGAAGATGAACGAAGTTGAAAACACTCCGTTAGATAAAAAGAACATGGGATACGACGAGAAGTAAGTGGTTAAGTGACAAGATAGATATTGAAAACACTCTGGTTAAAACTAGATAAAGAAGGAATAAGGATGATAAAATTTGGGCAACACTCCGACTGAAAATGGAAGGGATTTGAACATGATCTTGACAAGATGAGAGGATACTTGCTGAATTAACAACACACTGCCTCCGGAACTATTAAAAGAATGGCACAAGGGGTAAGAAAGATTTCAGACAGCACTCCGGTTGAGAAGAGATGCAAGACTTGATAAGATGGGAGAGCTCGAATGAAAACACGACACTCCGGTTAAATGGATAAGCAAGGAAAAGAACATGATCTCCAAAATGAGATGATGGGTTGAAGAAAACATCACAATGCCTTCGGGACAAATGAAAGAGTGGAATCAAGAGAACAGAGAAGAGAACAACAGCTTCTATCACAATTGAATTTGAAAGAGCCTCCTTAAAAAGAAGGATTGAACGGAGTTGTTTGAAAAACAACAACGGTAAGAATAAGCTTGTAGCGGGCTTATGGAAACATCTCAAAATTATGAGGTGAGCTTCTGCCACCAACGGAAACAAATTATTGGATTGATATCAACAAGGAGACGAGAAACTTATCTCACCAGGAGGACAAATGAAGAACTTGGGTCATTTATAAGCACCATAAATAGCAACAATCCTTAGGGAAAGCTTTAGGTGAAATATAACCCAAGATAACTCCAATGAAGAGATTGATGGATTTAAATACCTCATTCTTGACAACATGTGAATCATGAAGCACGAGGAGAAATTGCCAAGGATGACATAACACCATCTCAAAAGACAAGGTTGAACGAATTGCACTTTGGAATGCAGGTAGAAGAATATTTGAGCTCTTCAAAACAAAACATGTGTTGAACACCATGTTTATTTTAGAGTATAGCTTGGCGGATCTTAGCTCCAAGAGAAATCTTGAAGAACAAAACTAGAATGGAAGGAATCCTTGATGCACCACCATGTAGAGCCTCCATGAAGAACTCCGGTAATAAAAGGATGATAAAAAGAAAGAGAAGTCGAAAAGAACTCCGGGAGGAGCCTTGAAATGATTAGATGAAGCTTTGAAATGATGTAATTGAAATAACTTGGAGCTCCGGAAAGAAAAAAAATGAACAAATGAGATTAAGAACTTTGATGAATTTCCGGAATAAGGAATTAAATTTACTCGATGAAACAAGAATAAGAATTACATTATGCTCATCCTTCACCAATTAAATTGATGACAAGCAATGGATTTGGCATACTACTTATTCTCATAGAAAGGATTAAGAGATATATAGCGCAAACTTGGGAAAATTCTTCAACGATCCGCCGGTAGGATTGGAAAGAACAAATGAATCTATATGATAATGAAGGAAGAGAACACTTGAACGAACCACTGTAAGAATTGAAAATGAAAGTAGCAGGGCACAATTCACCGGGAAGAATTAGAAAATGAAGGAAGATACTTGAGAGAATTTAGATACATGAGAACGAAGAGATCATGGACTGATTAGAGGCTACTTGAACGATGCACCGGTAAGATTTGGAGAACGAGAGCTGAAATTTGGAATTGAATAATTCTGAGATGATGGGCTCCGAAGAATCAAACTGAAAAGACTCCTGAATTTCTCCGGATGGGTGAAAATTATTCTCACAATCGAAAACAATTATGAGAGGAAGGCAACAAGCTAGAACAATGAATCTTGAAGAGAATGTAGCAAGATTTAAGAGAAACTCTTCTTCGGTCTTCCAATGTGGAGAATGATGACGAAAAACACCACCATGAAATTGTTGAGGCACTCCGAAATGAAAATTGGAAAGGTTGAACCAACGATGAAAAGAATTTGAAAGATCTTGGAGAAAGACATAACTGATGAAAATTCGTTCTCACGTCAAACTTTGAAAAGAATTTTAGAAGCTCCGGGAAAATTAGAAGAGTCAGGTAAGATCCTAGGAAAAGACCTGTGGGTTAGGGCCCACTCAAAAGAAACACCGTTGAAAGAATTGCTTGAAACAAGAGATTGCACCGGTTGAATTAAATGGCTTGAATGAGATAGCATCCTCAAAAGAACTTGAGTGAATTGAGAATGGGAAGTTGAATCTTCTGAGATATCTTCATCACTCCGGAACAAATGAATAGCGAGAGGTGAATGATTAAGAGGTGCACCGGCATAAGAAAGCACTTGAAATGAGAAAAGGAATATGATCAACACCGAAAGTTTGAATTGAATCCAACAGAGAAGAAAAGAACGAGGAATGATGAACTTGAAGAACATCGTCATGAGAGCCACCGGGTAAGGACATTGAAGGAAAGAATGAAGAAACTTCCATCAATAAAAAGGATACTTGATTGAGAAATCTGAGTCCTTGAAGAAAGAGGGTGGGAGGGCGGGAAAAACAAAGACAACTTGGGACGAATGAAACAAACACCGTTGAGAATACTTAGAGTTGATCTTGCGGATGTTGAAAATGATCAGATCTACTTGGAGAGAAGCACACCGGTTGGAAAGGATTGAAAAGACAACCTTGATGAACAAGAAGGACTAGCATCCACATAGAAATATGAGAACACCGCTTAGGGAAGGTATGTAATCAACACTTGACTTTGAAGCAACTCGAATACCACAAACCAAAACAAAAACAAAGGATTTGGCTTGCAGAATAAGCCGGAACAAATACATATGATAGAGATTTACCCAATCCCATATCATGCATCTGTCGGAAAGATATTCTACGAGCTACTTGAATTCCCACTTATAAACTCCCGAAACTTTCTGGTTATGCAATATGGTGTTAGGGATACAGGGGACACAAAATATATCACCCCAACTAACAATACCTAGATCCAGCTGTATCCATCCTTCAACACATAACCAAGAAACCTTCGGAAATCGTTTACCTCAACCTTCGAAAAGCATCCGTTATACGAGTTATGGCAATACTCCCGCACTCGCCTCAGTACTGGGCTATCAGGGTTATCTCACCAACAACTGTACAAAAGAGATTTTCGATGTCGGCGTACTAAACTCAGGTATTCCAGAACTGCAACGATAAAATTATGACGACAACACCTAAGAGCTCAACTCCCCGGGACACTTCCACTAAACCCCTGCTGACAGGAGGCACCAAGACAATGTTGTCATCACAAAACCATCGGAACGATTCTAAGATACCCGCGTGATCCTAAATTTTTTTTAGTGAAATTTGAGAAGAGAAGAGTCAAAACTCTACGTCAGGATGCCTTACCAGAGCGATGAGGAGACCTGGAAGTAAAAAGAATTCCTAAACTCTCCGATACATAATTCCTAAATGACTCAAAACATTTTTCTAGACACAACTCGGCCACTAAAAACGATCAATCAGTGGGGGCTCCTAAGGTCGGGGAAGGCTCTGATACCAACTTATAACGCCCTCGATGCGGCTATATCTCCCACGTGTCGAAGCACGACTTAGAGGCATAACCGCATTGAAAGCAATGTCGCAAGTGAGGTAATCTTCACACAACCCATGTAATACACAAGGGAAAGAGATACATAGTTGGCTTACAATCGCCACTTCACACAATACATGGGTAAAGCATTACATCAAAAAGATACAATCAAGGTCCGACTACGGAACCAAAATAAAATAAGACTACCCCAAAAGCTACACAGATCCCCGATCGTCCCAACTGGGCTCCACTACTGATCAACTAAAACGAAACAACACAATGAACAAGATCTTCATCGAGCTCCTCCTTGAGCTCGAGTGCGTCACCTGCACAGTTTCATCGGCACCTGCAAACTGGTTTTGGAAGTATCTGTGAGTCACGGGGACTCAGCAATCTCACACCCGCGAGATCAAGACTATTTAAGCTTAAAGGTAGGACAGGGTAGTGAGGTGGAGCTGCAGCAAGCGACTAGCATATCTGGTGTCTAACATACGCAAATGAGAGCGAGAAGAGAAGGCAAAAGCACGGTCGAACAACTATGATCAAGAAGTGATCCTGAAACTACTTACGTCAAGCATAACTCCAACACCGTGTTCACTCCCCGGACTCCGCCGAGAAGAGACCATCACGGTTACACACGCGGTTGATGTATTTTAATTAAGATCAACTTCGGGTTTTCTACAACCGGACGTTAACAAATTCCCATCTGCCACATAACCGCGGGCACGGCTTTCGAAAGTTCAAAACCCTGCAGGGGTGTCCCAACTTAGCCCATGATAAGCTCTCGCGATCAACGAAGGATGTTCCTTCTCCCCGGGAAGACCCGATCAGTCTCGGAATCCCGGCTACAAGACATTTCGACAGTAATAAAACAAGACCAGCAAAGCCGCCCGGATGTGCCGACAAATCCTGATAGGAGCTGCACATATCTCGGTCTCAGGGCACACCGGATGAGCCAGACGTCGGGTTGGCATAGACCCTGATTGCCCAGGGGGCGCCGGACATCGCTCGGTTTGGACCAGCACTCAAAGGAGAACTGGCCCGGGGGGCTAAAATAAAGATGACCCTCGGGCTCCAGAAACCCAAGGGAAATAAAAGGGCATAGGTGAGGCAAATGGTAAAACCAATGTTGGGCCTTGCTGGAGGAGTCTTATTCAAAGCGAACTGTCAAGGGGGTCCCACAAATCACCCGACCGCGTTAGGGACGCAAAATCCAGGAACATAATACCGATATGACGGAAACTAGGGCGGCAAGAGTGGAACAAAACACCAGGCATAAGGCCGAGCCTTCCACCCTTCCAACAAGTAAACATGTTCCAACAAGGAACAACATCTCCATGTTCCAACAAGGAACAAACTTCATCTTCACCTACAACTAACAACGCTATAAGAGGGGCTGAGCAAAGCGGTAACATAGCCAAACAATGGTTTGCTAGGACAAGGTGGGTTAGAGGCTTGGTTTAACAATATGGGAGGCATGATAAACAAGTGGTAGGTATCGCAGCATAGGCATAGCAAAAGAGCGAGCATCTAGCAAGCAAAGATATAAGTTATTTCGAGGGTATGGTCATGTTGCCTGAGATCCCGCAAGGAAGAAGAACGAGTCCATGAAGAAGACAAGCGGACGTAGTCGAACGAATCCTCACAACTCCGGAACAAAACCGAAGCTAACGAGAGAAACAACCTGGAAAGAAGCAAGCAACATAGTAAACAACCATCACATAAACATGGCATGATGCGCAATCAAGTATGATGCATGTCCGGTATAATGATTCATGGCATGGCAAAGTGCAACAAACAACACTACAAATTAAGTGGAGCTCAATATGCAACGGGTTGCATATTGACGAAACACCACATTCAAGTTATTTGGTTCGATCTCGTTTATGCACCCCACAATATTAAATGTTGTTAAACATGGCAAGGGGTGAAGCATATGAAAACTACCTATCTAGGCAAGTTTAAATGAGGCCGGAACAACAAACAACAATTCCAGAAAATCCTCATGTGCATATTTCAAATTTGGTACTGTTCTGCCCTAAACACAATTTTAATGTTGTTAAACAGCAAAATAAAGTGCACCATGTTAAACTAGGCATTTTTCTACCATCGAATAAATCATTTTACCATGGCATTTAAGCAATTTAATGCAAACAGCAGTTTAAACATTTTAAACATGCATGAAAGCACTTTACATATTTAAAACATTTTAATCCGATGCACAGTTTATTAGGTGTGGAGAATGCAAGATTAATGGCATTTCTGTAATATGTATGTCCAGGATTTAATGACAAAATCGCAACGCAGAAAAAAAACAAGTCACGGGCCGAATCCATGCACTGGGCCGAAACAGGACGTGGGCGCTGGGGGTGGCTCACCACGGGCCAAGCCCAGTTTGGCGGGGAGGAGGATGGGCAGGCCGCGAAGGGGCGCGCTGGGCCTTGGCGCGGAGGAGGCCGACCCGCGGTGTTCAGGTGTCGTGGATCGATGCGGTCAACACAGCCGGGACGAGCAGGCATCCTCTGCTCGATAGGGAAGCAGAGCAGCGACGACAGGGACTTGGCGCCGGCGAGCAGGGGCGTGAGCGAGGCTGGCGAGGCGGCAGCGGGAGGGCTGGATCCGCAGGAAGACGAACGAGAGGGCAGCGGCCGACGAGGGTACATGAGCAGAAGAGAGAGATGGTTAGAGGAGAAGGAGAACCAGGGGAAAAGGAAAGGGGCAAGGGGCGAGTGGACCTGCTGGTCCGACGACGGGGTCCTCGGCGCTTGGGAGACGGATCCGGGCGGCGGGACTTGGGGGCGCCGGTGACGCTTGGCGCGATGCAGGGCTCCAGCGGTGCGGTCAACGGGCAGGAGAGGCGGGGTCGACGAACTTGTCCTCCTCTGCACTGCTTTGATGCAGAGAAACAGGAGGCAGAGGCGAGGCGGGCATGGCGCAGCAGAGCTCAGGCCCTGGGATGCTGGCGAGGTGGCCGTCCGGGAACGACGCGGGGGAAGGGGGCGTAGGGCTAGTGCAGGAACTCCAGCGGCTTGATCCCGTCGGGTGCGTCGGCGACCTGCAGACAGGCGGCCAGGGCGGGGAAGGTTCAAGAGGAGCAACGGGGAAAAGAGAGAAGACATGGGGAGCGACGGCGTGACCTGGTTGCTGCTGATGCTTGCCAGCGTCGCGCCGGGCGCACGGGACATGCGCGGGGAGGACGGGGCTCCGCTGGGATGAGGGAGGAGGCGCACGACTGCTGGTGGAGGAGAAGGGGCTGCGATCTGGTTGGACGGCGCTGAAAGCAGGGTGGAGGCGCTCGGGTGGATTTTGATCGGGAGGATCCCGAGGGCGAAGGGAGTTGGTCGGGTGGCGGTGGGAGGAGTGGGATGGATGGGACATAGATCCTAAAATTTAGGGTTAGGGACTATATATATAATAAATGGATCTTGGGCAGGGGCATTTGGTCTCTCCAATCTTAATCGGACGGTCCCGAATAGATAGGCTAGAGAGTCCAAACAAATAGTCGAAGACATTTTAGGGATGATTGGGAATGATCCGGACCCATCGATCACGGCTGCTCGGTTCAGGTTCGGGACAGCTTTCGGACGCGTGCAAGGGCATCAGTGGGATGTGTCTAGAGACAAGACGATCATGCGCCAGCGTGTGGTTGGTCTCGAACCAGTCAACGATGACAAAGGAGAGAACCCGCAACTACGAACGGATGCAAGTTTTATGAAAACATGCGGATGCAATGCGCATGATGTGATGATGAAATGCAACAAACAAATAAATAACAGAGCTAACACGCAAAATATGGAAGGCATCTGAAGCGTCTGTCTTGGGGCGTTACACTGGGCCTCCTGGCGCGCCCTAGTGGGTTGTCCCCTCCTCGGTACTCCCCCAGGTGCAACCAGGGCCCAACTTCTTTCTTTTGGTCCATAAAAAATCATCGTGATGTTCCGTTGCATTTGGACTCTGTCTGATATTGATTTCCTACGATGTAAAAAACATGGAAAAAATAGCAACTTGCACTTTGCACTATGTCAATAGGTTAGTACTAAAAATGATATAAAATGATTATAAAACATCCAAGATTGATAATAAAACAACATGGAACAATAAAAAATTATAGATATGTTGGAGACGTATCATCCCCCAACGCGCCAGGTTCGGCCTGAGTCCGCCGGCGCCAAAATCAGCCCAAGCCGGCGAAAATTGGGCTCCTGGGGGCACGGCTTGGCCGAATTTTTGGCCCCGGCAAAAAAAGGGGACTGGGGGCGTGTTGGGGGCACAGCTGGAGATGCTCTTAGATTTGTGCTTGTGGGTAACTAGTAGTGTTGATTACATCTTGGTTGATTACTATAAGGTTTATTTGGTGGAAGATGATATGTTCAGATCCATTATGCTATTTAATACCCCTCTGATCTGAAGCATGATTATCATTTGTGAGTAGTTACTTTTATTCTTGAGGTCACGGGAGAAATCTTGCTGCAAATTATCATGTGAATTTGATATGTGTTCCATATTTTGATGGTTTGTATGTTTTGATTCCCTTAGGGGTGTCATGTGAACATCGACTACATGGCACTTCACCTTATTAAGGCCTAAGGGAATGCATTATGAATTAGTTATTAGATGATGGGTTGCGAGAGGGAGAGAAGCTTAAACCCTAGTTTATGCGCTATTTTGTAAGGGACTGATTTGGATCCAAAAGTTTAATGCTATAGTTAGATTTTATCTTAATACTTTTCTTGTAGTTGCGGATGCTTGCGAGGAAGTTAATCATAAGTAGGATGTTTGTTCAAGTAAGAACAACACCTAAGCACCGGTCCACGCACATATCAAATTATCAAAGTAGCGAAGGCGAATCAAAATGACATGATGAAAGTGACTAGATCAAATTCCCGTCTACCCTCAAGAACGGTTTTCTTATTATAAGAGACCATTTTGTCCCGTCCTTTGCCACAAAAGAATTAGGCTACCTTGGTGCATATTATTTGTCATTCCTATTACTTGCTCGTTACAAATTATCTTGCTATCAAAGTACTCCTTACTTATAATTTTAGTGCTTGTAGAGAATACCTTACTTAGTGACTAGATGAAAACCACTTGTCATTTCCTTCTGCTCCTCGTTGGGTTCGATACTCTTACTTATCGAAAGGACTATGACTGATCCCCTATACTTGTGGGTCATCATGGTCCCACTTTTTGTTTTATGTTTTTGTTAGGTAAATAAAATAAAATTCTGTGATTAGTCTGTTTTTTGAATTTTCCGCGCAATAAAAAAGTGGTCAAAAATAACAGTGCTCAAAATACCCTGAACATTTAATATGATTTTTTCCTGAATATTTCTAAATTTCTGGTATAAATAACATCAGAGGGGGGGTGCCCCTGGTGACGACAATATACCAGGGCATGCCAGCGACCCCAGGCGTGCCCTGGTGGGTTTTGGCCCCCATGTGTGCCCCATCACTTATCTATTTAGCCCATGTCATCTCCTACCTCCAAAAAAATTCACCATAGCTCTCTCTCTCTCTCTCTCTCTCTCTCTCTCTCTCTCTCGTGTTCTTGCTCTCAATCCCATGGATTTCGATCTCTTTGCTTGAAGCTCCGTTTCCGTAACAGTTTTGGAAGATTCGTACTTAGTATGTAACTCCTTCATTGCTCCAATTAGGTTTTTCTTTAGTGGTTTATATTTTGAATAATTAGCTACTCTTAGTGCTGCTGTAAATGGCATTGCATGTTGAATCCATAGAGTTCTAAGTAGTTTGAATTTTTGTTATGGCCTCTTGGCATCCTTAAGAGTAGTTGCTACTAATATTGTGAGGTTTTGTTGACAAATTTTTTTGCATCCCAATAATTTTCAGAAATAGTTCGCGAATAAAAGTGCAATTCTTTATGAGTTCTTCGAGTAGAAGGTCTAAGGAGGCATCATCGAATAGTGGCTCGATACATCGGTCCTATGTTGAGCCAGGTGCAAGCTCAATGTGGGATGTTGCTACTAAATCATGCCTATGGCTGTCTAATGACTTCATGGCGAGTCCAGGTATCAAAGAAGAATTTGAGCAATATGTTCACAACACCGAGCTCGCTCCCTTCATTGAAGATAAGTGCATACAACACATAAACCTCACTAAGACTTGTACTAAGAAAATTAAATATCATCCCCGTGAGTCTAGAGTTTCATTTAACCATTATAATCATCCCTTTTCCATGCCTCTAGACGTGTTTTGCAATGCCTGTAAAATTCCATATTGGGGTTCACTAGACGAACCGCCAAAATCTCATTATGAGTCATTCTTGATTAATCTTTGATTTGGAGAGGATAGAAGAGTGACAAAAGGTAGAATAAAAAGTATTCATTTCCCATCAATTCACTACTTTGCACTCTTTAATGACAAGTGCATTATTGGGAAGCAAGATTGTAGCAGACTATGTGCTCCTGACTTGAGCCTCACACACACAACTCTGACCGGAATTGAAAGTTATAACCTTGGAGCGATCATTGCAAGTAGATTGCAACACAATGCTTCAAGTGGTCACTTTTATGGTGGTATTTATGCCTCTTGTTTACCTAAGGAGGTTGGTGTGTCAGCTCTGCCTAATGATCCCATCCTACCCAGTCAGTACCTAGACTTTGAGGCCATGAAATGTCATAAGTTCCTTAAGGGCACACCCACTGATTATACTTATACCTTGAGGTTCAATAAAGAACCCATTGTTCGTGTTGTTTTACCTGCACTTTCTATCTTTGATTATCACAACAAAAGAAGATAATATGTCCTGGAGAGTGAGACTTGCGCGTACAATGCGGAGGTCGAGGCTGCTCGGCGGGCTAAGGAGGTTGCACCAAGAGCCTCCATGAGCTATCACTCTGTCGGGGTTCAAGAACGACACCTATGGGATCACAGGGAATACCTACTATGGTTGTCGGGGCGCGGGGCTGTAAAAAGAGCGGTTTTAGAAGATCAACGTGGGGGAATTTTATCCAGGTTCGGGCCGCAAGCGATGCGTAATACCCTAATCCTGCTTTGGTGTATATTTGGTGTTCTTGACATCTTGAACTAGCTGCGGTGCATGCCTAGCACAAAAAGTCTGAATCCTTCCTCAGTACACCTCGGGCCTCCTTCTATATGTCAAAGGGGCTGCCACAGCGGCACACAGGAGGTGGAAAGTGTCTACAGTGTACAAGTTTATCTCTGACATTGTGGGACAAAATGCATTAAATGCGCTGCCGACGTGTCCTCTTGCTTTATCGTGGACGGCAATGAAGCTTGTCTCGTCCGTCGCCGCCTCGCCTCGCTTCGACGCACGTCCAAGCTGACAGGGCATGCAACGCCACAGTGGCGGCTAGCTGTTGCGCTAGTGCGGTGGCAGGGTCTTCATGAAGATCCGCGTGCCACAACGTAGGTGCTTGCGTGGTTGGCCTAGGAGCTGCATGCTGCCACATAGGTACATGCCTAGTTGGCAGGCTGGCTGCTACATTGGGACGGCGACGTGGTAGTGAAACCTTGGTAAGTGCGGGCCTGGTTGTGGCCCCGCAGATGTCCCCGACAAGGTTCTTGCCGGGATCTTATGAGCGTCCCTGGCAAGGGTCTTGCATGGGGCCTTCGTCTTTTGGTTCTTATCTGATCTTGCAGGCCTTCAGTCTTCACAAAGATCTGCATACCACCATGCAGGCGCCTCCCGAGCCTTGGTTCCAAACTGGTCGATGGTGTCGGAACTGTCAGGCTCAAGGGCGGCGGTCTTGCTGGTGTTGGATAAGTTGCCCTGGCAAGGCCCTTGTTGGGGCAGCGTAGGTCGTCCCCGGCAAGGCTCCTGCCGGGGGAAACCCACCTTGCCCCTTCGCTCTTCGCACCATTGGTCTTAGTGTAGCTCTGGTAGCCTTGTTCCTTGCTTCCTCTGCCCCACCAAACGTGGCCGCAGGTGTGGCTACAACTGCCTATGCACAAGTAAAGGGGTATAGAAAGCCCCTACTTTTGTAAACCGACAGGACCCCCGGGCCTGGGCCACACATAAGCGCAGCGTGTTGTTGGGCCAGGACTAGAACGGTGCGCGGGCATGCGTGGCAGAGTTTTACTGGGTAACTCCATCGTCAGTTGCGCTTTCCCATCACCCGCGTTGAATGCGTGACATGGGGGTCGTGCGTGGGATGACCGCAGCATGCTTGCGTCATCCCGAGGTGAATAGTAAAGAGGCGGCTTGCGTCTTCCCTATAAAGAGGAAAAACTCCAGGGCCGCTGCTCATTTAGTCTCCCAGCATTGGAACCACCGTTCCATGTTTCCCATTATGCCCGCCCCTTTCGCCATGTACGCCGCATGGACGGCGCGGGGTAGGTGATAGATGTGCGGGATATGGGAAGGCGCGTTATGGTTGATACTTAGGCGCCTTTGATTGGGCGAGGAGGGTGGTTGATGACCTCGCTTGTTGCTAACGTAATGAGCCTGACTTAAACGTGCTCTTTAGAGGCGTACAGCCGGTCTTTAGCCTTCCCTGTCTGGCTAGTAAAAGGGATTCAAGAGGAGGAGGGGAGGCATCTTCTCGCGTCTTCCCATCGCCTCCATTCTCCATCCACTACCATAGCAAGCGGATGTGGTCGTGGCCGATCTTTGTCACGACCGATTTCCCGGACATTAATTTTCCAGAAAATGGCCGTCGAGCTCATCAGCCCCAGGATTTACTGTTAGCTGATGAGGCATCAACTTGATACATAAATTCCAATCAAGAGTACAAAATATGTTGTACAAGACCATTGTGGCCTATGAGTACATCAAATGGTTTCTAGTGGTTGAGGGCGGAAGCGGTTTGTGGATTGCCACGATCTATGGGGACTCCATTTCCCACGGGAGCAGCTGACCAGGCCAACTCTATCTTCGCGAGGCTACTATCACCGTTGCTTAGGCTTTCGAGACTGTCACCGCAATGCTCCTCTCCAAGCAAGCAATCTGGCCAAGACAATAGCCAGGGACAAGCCAGTGAGTACTTTGAATGTACTTAGGTATAATATAAATTATCAACATGCACGGAAATATTCTATGATCACATCGTCAATCATAAACAAAACCTTGATGCATGCAAGCGGATTATTCATATGCAATGGAAATTTTTGCAATGACCAAATAAAAACAAGGTGTGCCAATCGAATGTCTGAACCGACATCTCGAAAGGATAGTGAAAAATGCGTATGCCACAGTCGTGCATCTCAGCGACACCACATAAAGGGCTTTAAAAGAAATGCCACAGTCGGGCGTCTTAGCGACACCACATAAAGGGCTTTAAAAGAAATGCCACAGTCGGGCGTCTTAGCGACACCACATAAAGGGCTTTTAAAAGAAATGCCACAGTCGGGCGTCTTAGCGACACCACATAAAGGGCTTTAAAAGAAATGCCATAGTCGGGCGTCTTAGCGACACCACATAAAGGGCTTTTAAAAGAAATGCCATAGTCGGGCGTCTTAGCGACACCACATAAAGGGCTTTTAAAAGAAATGCCACAGTCGGGCGTCTTAGCGACACCACATAAAGGGCTTTAAAAGAAATGCCACAGTCGGGCGTCTTAGCGACACCACATAAAGGGCTTTTAAAAGAAATGCCACAGTCGGGCGTCTTAGCGACACCACATAAAGGGCTTTAAAAGAAAATGAAATTATCATAGTGAATATCCAGGGGGTGATACCGTCCCAGGGATATTCATTATTTCAAATCATGCAAAACGTTTAGTCCATATAGGTAATAATAATCATAACCATCATATATCACAAATCATAATCAATAATCGAGTTTTAGTGGTTTCTCCTCCGAAGACCGACACTAAGACCGACACTTGACCCATCCCAGATTGTAATCCTTAACCGTGGACACGGCTATTCGAATAGGTTTAATATCTCTGCAGAGGGTGTACTCTTTACCCACGAGTAACGGATTCCTTTAGTCCATCGGGACTAATTCCGTCTACGGTCTTTTAATTGAAAACACACCTGACTTGCACACACCAGCTTAACTCACCGGTGTCTGGAATCACCCACGACACCTGTCAAGCAAACTCTAAGTGGGAAGGCTACAACCTCGCGTAGCATGGGATCAAATTTCTATTGCGCGCTCTAAGGGGTATCCCCCTCTCGGTCCCAACCGGATACACCCATGCCCCCGGACCAGGTGGCCTGCCTACCGGATGCAGCCGGTATCTTCCACCATGGCCTCTCTGTACGGTGTGTGCCAAGACAAGGGTTAACAACTTACTGAACCATACCCCACATACGGTAGGGACCAGTGGCAGTACGAAACAAGTATGGGGGTTACCGGAACAAGACTCGATCTATGGCCGACTCAGGAGGCTCATAAAGGTTCCGTGCATGGTTAGCACAACAAAAATACTTCAACCAACAAATCACCACCCATCATACCTTACCATGCCATACCGGATATAACCGTCCCGACGGAGACCGGCGACAAGCTCACGCCTACCCAAGGCAGAGGCTTTCCCGGATTCCTTACCGGCATGCATGTAAGGCATATGAGGATGATTGTCATCACACTAGTATGCTCATTTCCAACAGCAATGACATCACTTTAATGCATCCATGCAAATGATCCTATCACATGAAATAATAACACTCCGGATTAATGTGGTGTTGTAAACATGTCAACTAACACACCAAAATTATTATCCCGGGGTTCAGAATGCTTGCCTTCATGATGTAGAAAGGCAGGTTACACTCCAAATCTTTTGAAAGCGTTCTTCCTCTCGCCAAAAATCCTATTTTCAAAAATATGCAAATAACACATATTTCAAAAACAGCAAAAAAAGTTGTTTGGAAATTTTTTCAAATAAATCTTAAAATAAACTAGACAATATTTGAGAGATGTAGGAAAAAGAATTAATTCATTTGGAGTTATGTTTAAAAAGATATAGTCAGTCAAAGCTCTGGTCAAAAACTGATTTAAATAAAAACAGAAAAAGAAAACGTTTTCAACAAGAATACGCTTTCGGTCAGAGGAGGCGTACTTGAGGTTTTACGCCTCCACTCAACCCACGTGGACCGGCGCTGGGTCTCTGACGGTGGGCCCGCCTGGCCCACTGGTCAGGTTTGACCAGTCGCTCGCATCGTATCCCTCCTCTGCCCGAGCGGTGCGGGGCTCCGGCGATCGTCGCCGGCGAACGGCGGCACCGCTCGATAAACGGAGGTCATCCACGGGCTCAGGGGGTCGGGGCGGTTACTCCGGTGGTTGTTTTGTTCTCTGGGGTAGACGGAGCTGCCGACGGCGAGCTCCGCGGCGGACGGTGGTCGTCGGAAAAAGTGATATTTTGCCCGCGGCGAGTCCCGATCAAGATTGAGTAGGGGGACGGACTCGCGAGAGGGTGAGGGGGTTCCTGGTGAAGAGAATGGAGCGGAGGAGGCCTTGGTGGCACCGGAACGGCCGGGGCAGTGGCGGCGGCTGGAGTTGCCGGAGACGGGGAAGAAAGCCTCCCTGGGTCGAATGCGAGCAAGGGGAGCGCCACTAGGGTGGCCTAAGGGTTGCCTGCGTGCTCGGGGGAGTTCGGGGACCTCCTTTATAGTACGTCCACGTTGGTTTGCGGCGGCCGGGGATAAGAACGGCGGCGAACCGCCTCTCTGTGCTGCAGGGCGACGTGGCGGCGACGAGCGCTAGTGGACATGGCTACGGATGAGCTCGCGCTGCTCCAGGGGGCAGGTGGCGAGCGCTGGGGGCTTGGGCGGCGCTGGCTAGCACAGGAGTGGTCGGGCGACGGTTGCGGCCGCGGGCGTGCCGCCAAACGGCATCTGACGGCGGCGCTGTAGAGCGCCAGGGAGCGGTCGGGGCCTTTTGGCGTGACGCGGCGAGGAGGGGAGTGCGTGGCGAGGTTCTGCAGTGCGGGCCAAGCCAGGGGCGCACGATGCGGCGGCTCGGGTGCGCGGCTGCAGTTGGCATGCTCTGGGCGCGCCTAGTGCACGCCCACCAGCTGCTCGGCGAAAAGCCAGGGCGTGCTAGAGGTCTCGGGTGAGGCTGGGAATTAGCAGACCTAGGCTATGAGTAGTGAGGAGTGTATTGGACAAGGTAGTTAGGCAAGGGAAGCAAGATCACAGTGCAAGCTAAAACTCATGTCAAAACTGGTCATGCCTACAAGGTGCTCGACAGAATGCCACATGCACCTAGGATTCTCTTGGGGTGGCCAAAACTTCCAGAGTGGGGTCTCTATGGATGTATGAGAGGGTGGTGATGTTAGTTTGTTTAAAGGACAAACTTGTTAGTGCAATTTTTGCAAAACTCCAGTTCTGGAGAGAAGGTAAATGGCATCACAACATGGACCAAAAGTGTTCCAAAGAGTGCATGCTCCTGGACTTAGGGGTTTGGTAGGGTTGGCTACAAGTAGAAAAAGGAATCATGGGTAAAGGAGCAACTAAAAATGTGGTTGATGTACAAACCAGCAAGTTGGGCCAGAATGAAGATGAGGTTGATTCACTCAAATTTTTCAAAGTACCTCACTGGGTTTTTGCATAAAGTTGAATCATATGCTGCTACTAACATCCCATACTTTTGGTGGAGGCTAGAGAGAAGCATTTAAATGGGTTGCGGTGCAAAATTGCCCACTGGACCAGAGAAGAATATTGGGTGTAGAGCTCAAAATATTTTATGAATGAAAGTTATTTTTGTACAAAGGTGATTTAAAAACATCACATGACATCTCCAAATTTTGGTGGGATTTTTGAATAAATTCTTAAAGAGGTTGTAGTTCAAATATGGCCATTTAACTTGTAAAAACCATTTTCAAGAAAATAAAGAGCAAGCAAATTAATTATGTAAATTTGTTCTACTAATAAAATAAAAGTTTTTCTTGAGAGGTTTAAACAAGTCCAAAACATATTTGAAAAGTTCTCTTTTTGGGGAAAAACTCCATAATGACCAAGGGGATAATGGTTCAAAAATAAAAAAAATGAGCTCAGAAAATTAAAGTTTTAATTCCTGGCAAAATTTTAATTAATAAAACAAGGTCAAAAATTTTGGGGTGTCACAATCTTCCGTGGAGGCGACTAGGTCTTCCTCCCACTAGAGAGCCATGGCGGTCAAGGAAGAGCCAGTCGCCCAAGGCGAAGGCCGCACTTGAGGTGGAGGTGCCGGACGGGGCCGCGGTCGGTGAGGCGATCAAGGCAGAGGCGGGCGCGGTAGGGGGGTACCCGCATCATCGCCATCTCCGTAACCATCTCCGCCTCCATCTCCTTCTGCTTCGTCGAGCGGCCATGTCGGGGAAACGGTGTTGGAGTTCATCCTGCAACTGCGCGAGCCACCCCGTAGCCGCCTTCGCCTTCCCGAGGCATTCACGAGGGTGTTGGAGATCGACCAGCCACCGAGGCTTAGGCTTCACATGAAGGGGTGTTGCAATGGTGACATGTGGGTGAAGACAAGGTTCCCCTTCCCTCATGTAATGCTTCTTCGTCGGGGCTGGAAAACCTTCGCACACACCCATTTTCTTGATGAAGGGGAACGTTCTCCTCTTCAAGTTAGTGGAGAGCGACCTGCTCTCCGTCAAGGCCTTTGTGCGCTCGGGACACAGGCTAGGGTGTTGCGCGAAGAGCTCGACCAATGACGAGAGCTCCTCCTCGAGCGACAATGATGAGGAGGGGACCGGTGGGGAGGATGATGCGGACGGGTCTGACTAGAAGTCAGACGCCCCGTCCCTAGCAGTTTGTCGGGGAGGGGTGGTTCTTGGCGGTGGCTCCTCGAGCCAGCTCCTTGAACTTCTCAGGGTCGTTGCTTCTAGCGGCTGGCGTCGGAGGGCCGGAGAAGATGAAGAAGGCAGGTGGCGGGCCGTCAAGTCGGAATACGATGGCACCGACGGTTTCGTCGCGTATTGGCAGCCCACTGTCTCATCTTCCAGCTTTTTACCCCGCACCATCATCACCAGCCTTCTTCTGGGCGGCCGTCAGGATGTTCTCTTGGTGTCTAATGCTGCTCGTGCCTCGCCTAGGCACTCCTTTTTCCCTCTTGCTTATCCTGATCCACTTCCTGAGGAGAGGTACAAGAAAGGGATTACGGGCATCTTATCTTTTCTAGATTTTAAGCCTGTGGGCACTTGTCAAATTTAGACCTTGTAACCCCTTTCTCATGTTTACATTCCATATGAATTCTACTTGCTTGATCAATGCATTAATGAAAAAGGGGGTTTGCCGGGCTCTTTTGTGTGTGAGCGACGCCCACACCAAGGAGTGAGTCCTTGTTTTTTTAAGCAAACAACGTCGCCCGACAACAAGCCTTGCCGTCCTCCCAATTTACAGCCCAGCCACACTCACGCCCTTCACGGAGGTAGGGACAAAGCGGGATTAGCCCCCTCGCTTGTTTACCTTCCACCGCAAGTACAACCAGATTCCGCCCTGAAGGAGATTTTAGGCATAGGAAGGAGGGAGCACGACGGTATAGGAATGATTGATGTCTCGTACGTTCAAGTTTCATAGGAAACGCATGGCGGGGGAAATAAAACTTATCTAAATTTGCTGCCCCCGGCAACCTTGGCTTGCCAGGGTCGGGGGTATCGACCCGCCTTCTTTCATCCAAACGCTTTGCAGAAACGCCTGTGCAGCCTGCGAACCAAGAACGGACTGGAAGAGACAGAAAGACATGGCTCGACCTCTATGCTAGGGGTTAGCCGCCGCCAAGCACTATCAACCCTAACACAAAGAGAGAGACTCAACCTAGCATGCATGCTAATTTCTAGGACGCCAGCGCTTCATTTATTTATCTGTTGCTCAGGGTCTACGCCTGGCTTTGTACAAAGGGTTACATGCCTTGCCGGCAAGGCTTGTACAAAAAGTGGTCTCCCCGGAGGCCCGGCAACCGCGCCTTATGGGTAAAACTTGCGAAGATGTTCAATGTTCCAGGAGTTGCTCCCTGGAATCCCATCTACAGTCTCGAGGCGGACTGCGCCGGGCCTGGTGACTCGTATTACCCGGTAAGGGCATTCCAACTTCGGCGTCAACTTGTTGGAATTCTTGGCGGATTGAACTCACCGAAGAACAATGTCGCCTTCCTGAAGGCTTCGGGCATTAACCTGGCGGCTATGGTAGCGGCGCAAGGCTTGCCGGTAGCAAGCAGCTCGCACAGCAGCCCGAAGATGATCTTCCTCAAGGAGCATCGCATCATCTTGGCGCAACTACTCTTGCTCAAGCTCATCATAAGTGAGCACTCGAGGTGACCCGTATATGAGTTCTGTGGGGAGAACTGCTTATGCCCCGTATACCAGGAAAAAGGGTGTCTGGCCAGTGGCTCGATTTGGCGTCGTCCTGATCGACCAAAGAACCATTGGAAACTCATCAATCCAGTGCCTTCCACACTTGTGTAGCCTGTCAAAAGTCCTGGTCTTGAGGCCTCACAACACCTCTGCGTTTTCCCTCTCAGCCTAGCCGTTACTTCTGGGATGATCCACAGAAGCAAAACAAACCTTGCCGCCGAGGTCTTGGATATACTGCATGAAGGTGCGTCTCGTGAACTGCATGCCGATGTCGGTGATGACTCTGTTTGGTACACCAAAACGACAGACTAGCCCCTTGAAGGTTGATTGTGTTGTCACCTTTCTCACTGGTTCTACTTCCGGCCACTTTGTGAACTTGTTGATCGCGACGTACAAGTACTCAAAGCCCCCGACCGCATGGGGAAAGGGGCAAAGTATGTCGATCCCCCAGACTGAAAATGGCCAGGAAAGAGGGATTGTCTAAAGAGCTTGGGTGGGTTGATGAAGCTTCATTGAATGGAACTGGCACGCTTCACACTTGGTTACTAGTGCAGTTGTGTTGGATTTTGGGTTCCGGCCGACCCTAAGGTTCGAACTCTGGGGTGCGTGCGGAGATTACGCTCTCTACCTCTCCGTCTCGCAAAGATCTAAACTACTGAAAGAACAACACAAGAGACACAAGGTTTATACTGGTTCGGGCCACCGATGTGGTGTAATACCCTACTCCAGTGTGGTGTGGTGGATTGCCTCTTGGGCTGATGAGGATGAACAATACAAGGAAGAACAACCTCGCGAGGGCCTGTTCTTGGCTAGGAGGATGAACTGCTAGGAGGAGTTCAGCCGCCCTTCTTTCTCTCTGGATTCTAGCTCGCTAGTTCTCGACCTTCCGTCTATCCTGATTGCCTCTACCCTGGGGGTGGCTAGTCCTATTTGTAGGCAAAGGCCCTGGGCCTCTTCCCAAATATTGAGCGGGAAGGGCGCCAACAGTTGGCCATTTTGAAGGGGAACATCTGGTACACTTATCCTGACTAAAGTTGGTCCTCGCCTGCCAAAGGCTCTGGTGATGACGATGGCTTGGGCTCCACGATGACCTCCTCCTTGTCGCGGAGCAGGTCTTGGTCTCGTTGCACCGAAATGGATGCCTTTGCTTGATCCTCTCGCCTGTGCTTGCTCCCTTTGCACCAAAGAGGAAAGGGAGGACACTGCGTGGGCTGGCGCCCGCCTGGCGCCTTCGGTCGTCATGGCCTGCGTCATGGACACCTCGTGAGGTACCTCGCCTTGATCTCTCCGCCTCCTCGTGAGCCAGCCTGATGAGACCGCGCCTGAGGAAGCTCTGTGTCATCCGCCCCGCGAGGCTTGGCCCCTCGCGAGGGTCTTGGGTCTTGTGTTGATGAAGATGGGCCGTGGTGGGCCCCCTTTAAGCCACGCCGCATGCCGCAGGCAGGCAAGTCTGGGGACCCCCGTTCCCAGAATGCCGACAGTAGACCCCGGGCCCAAGGCGCGCCCAGACTTGGCCGTGCCGAGAGGCGAAAGGGTAAGGGCGAAGAGCCGCGGGCCCTAACAGCCTGCGGCCTTGGGCGCCGCGTGGCAGTTGATTGGACGTGGGTGTTTCCGCTCCCTCACGACGCCTCGGCAACTGCGCGGATCGGACAAGTCCCTGCACGCAAAGCGGGTCATGATTACCTGCGATCGTGGAGGTCGGCGGTTGGCCTTCGCCGACCATAAATACGGAACGGCATGCGCCCTTCCAGTCCATCTCTTCTTACTTCTCCTTCTTCCCAGTCCTTACTCCGTCTTGCTGCAATGGCTCCGTCGAGGAGGTTCTCGGCCGCAGAGAAGGGGAAGGCTCACCAGGTTGAGCCCGCCTCTCCCCTGCCCAAGCGTGGACGTGGGCGTCCCCGCAAACACCATGTGGCCTCCACGGCAGCTCCCCGTGGTCGTGGAGATGGTTTCCAGCACGGTGTCGGGCGGACAGTTGCGGTCGGGGGGCGCGCTTCTGTCGCGCGTCCCCCTAGGACGCGCTTCCACGCTGCAGAGGTGCTGCCGGAGTTCGTTGTGTGGTCGGCGGAGCCGACCAGCGCCCGGCTTCAACTCCCTCGCTTCCTCCTCGGTGAACTCCCGGCTGGCGCCCCGGGCGGCCTCTGGCTTGAGGCGGACGGCTGCTGCAGCTGGACCTCGTGGGCTTCACTGGAGGCCTCCTCGTCCGGGAGCCTGGCCTTGACCCGTGGTTGGCAGACGTTTGCCCGCGCGTGTGGCCTGAGCCGTCGGTGCATCCTGCACTTCATGTTTGGCGTCGATGCCACCCTCTACGTGAGGGTGTTTGGGGAAGATGGTCACCGCGCAGGGTGCTGCCCTGAGGACGACGAACGCGGCCGGGGACCCAGCCCCGGCGATCACGGAGAGGACAACGCTCGCGTGGTCGGCGGCGCTCAGGGTTCCCCAAGCTTCTCCGGTTCTTCTTCAGGCGGCGACTCTTTTAGCAGTGGCCGCGGCCAGCCCCCGAGCCACCGCGCCTGCTTGGGAGGTGGTGGCGCGTCTGCCCGCCGTCGCGCCTCGGTGAAGCACTAGAGGGAGTCTGCTTGAGCCCCAGAGGCGGCTCGAGTCATCCCTGCAGGCCGGTGTGGGGCGAGCTGCGCCCGATTTGCTCTTTCTTTTCCTTTTCCAGCGTAAAAAGACAGTAGCGTGGAGCCCCGCGGGGGCGTGTTTTGGGTTATTGCTATTAGTCATCGCTTTGCTTTCGTTATCGTGCTTCCTGGCTATGTGCCCGCGAGTGGATAGTTCTCGGCTCCAGCCGTAGTGGGGGGTGACCGACCCAGGCCCTGTGTTCGTGTCGCGGTGCCCGTGGGGCACGGACCGGAGGGGTGCTCCTGTAATGGGCCCAGGTCGCGGAGCCTTTGAACGATTAGGACAGAAACACTCGCGAGGGCGCTCGGCTGCCCCCTCGCGAGGCCTTGCATAAGAGAAATCGAGCCAGGAGAGTGAAAAGGCGAAGAACCACAAGTCAGGGTCGGTAACAGCTTCAATAAAACTTCGGAAAGCAAAATGAACAAACCAACCGCGGAAAGCAAATGAACAACCCAACCGCGGAAAGCAAATGAAAAAGCCGCGTCCGGCACCTAATCTAGTCTTCGACGTCTTCTCACCAGCACGGAGCTAAGTGCTGCCACTGGGCGTGGGAGGGAGCCCCAGGGCCTGAGGACGGCGCTCCTGAGACTCCAGGGCGTGTATAGCCCCAACTCATTATTACGTGAGAGTGTCACGGGCGGCGAGCTTCACAGGCGTTGGCCTTCTTCACAGGCTCCGGGCCTTTCTTCTTAGGGGAAACGAGCTTCACGGGCACTTCCCTCTTCACAGGCTCTGGGCCTTCTCCAAAAAGTACAATCTTCACAGGCGTTCGCCCTCTTCACAGGCTCTGGGCCTTTTCCAAAAAGGATAATCTTCACAGGCGTTCGCCTTCTTCACAGGCTCTGGGCCTTTTCCAAAAAGGATAATCTTCACAGGCGTTCACCTTCTTCACAGGCTCTGGGCCTTTTCCAAAAAGGATAATATTCACAGGCGTTCGCCTTCTTCACAGGCTCTGGGCCTTTTCCAAAAAGGATAATCTTCACAGGCGTTCGCCTTCTTCACAGGCTCTGGGCCTTTTCCAAAAAGGATAATCTTCACAGGCGTTCGCCTTCTTCACAGGCTCTGGGCCTTTTCCAAAAAGGATAATCTTCACAGGCGTTCGCCTTCTTCACAAGCTCTGGGCCTTTTCCAAAAAGGATAATCTTCACAGGCGTTCGCCTTCTTCACAGGCTCTGGGCCTTTTCCAAAAAGGATAATCTTCACAGGCGTTCGCCTTCTTCACAGGCTCTGGGCCTTTTCCAAAAAGGATAATCTTCACAGGCGTTCGCCTTCTCCACAGGCTCTGGGCCTTTTCCAAAAAGGATAATCTTCACAGGCGTTCGCCTTCTTCACAGGCTCTGGGCCTTTTCCAAAAAGGATAATCTTCACAGGCGTTCGCCTTCTTCACAGGCTCTGGGCCTTTTCCAAAAAGGATAATCTTCACAGGTGTTCGCCTTCTTCACAGGCTCTGGGCCTTTTCCAAAAAGGATAATCTTCACAGGCGTTCGCCTTCTTCACAGGCTCTGGGCCTTTTCCAAAAAGGATAATCTTCACAGGCGTTCGCCTTCTTCACAGGCTCTGGGCCTTTTAGGGGTAAAACCTCCAGAGGTGCTAGATGTTCCACGCGTTCTGGATGGGTACCCCCTCCGTGCTCTCCAAGCGCGTGGAGCCAGGCCTGGAAACATGAACAACCTTGAACGGGCCCTCCCACATGGGGGAGAGCTTGTGCAGCCCCTCCCTGGAGAGAACCCGCCTGAGCACGAGGTCTCCTTCCTCGAGAGTCCTGGGGAGGATGTTGCGGCGTGATATCGTCGTAGCGCCTGTTGGTACCTCGCCGCTCGTAACACGGCTTCTCGGCGGCGTTCCTCCCCCAGCACGAGGTCCGTCCCCGCATGGCGTCCTGCTGCGCCTCGTCGAACGCCAGGACCCGCGCGGAACAATGTCTGACCTCGTGAGGGGGGACTGCTTCGGCTCCGTAGACCAGGAAGAACGGGGTCTCTCCAGTTGGCTTGGTCGCGGTTGTGCGAATGGACCACAACATGGACTGGAGCTCATCGTACCAACCTCTGCCGCAGGCATCCAGCTTCTTCTTGAACGTCCTGGTCTGGAGGCCCCTCAGGACCTCTGCGTTGGCTCGTTTGGCCTGGTCGTTGCTTCGTGGGTGCGCCACCGAAGCGTAGCTTATCTGCGTTCCAAGGTTAGCACAATATGTTCTGAAAAGGTTACTGGTGAACTGCGAACCGTTGTCTGTGATGATGCGGTTCGGCACCCCGAACCGACTCACGATGCCTCTGATGAACTTGACCGCCGAACCCGCGGGGATGGTGCGGACGGCCTCTACTTCTACCCACTTGGTAAACTTGTCGATGGCAACATAGAGGTAGTGGTAGCCCCCTGGAGCCCGAGGGAACGGGCCCAGAATGTCCAGCCCCCAGACTGTGAATGGCCATGAAAGGGGGATAGTCTACATGCCTCCCGCCGGCTGATGGATCTGCTTGGCATGAAATTAGCAGGCTTCACAAGCCCTTACCAGTTCGACAGCGTCGTTGATCGCGGTGGGCCAGCAGAACCCGTTGCGAAATGCCTTGCCAACGAGGGTCCATGATGATGCATGATGCCCACAGTCCCCGTGTAACGCTCCGGATCTGATGCGCTAGGTGTCCGCCAGTTATTCGTCACCGTTGCCATGTCATTTGCTTTCGTGTCGCATTTTGCCGTGTCATCATCTGCATTTCATATCATGTCATCATGTGCTTCTCATTTTACATACGTGTCCGTCTCATGCATCCGAGCATTTTCCCCGTTGTCCGTTTTGCAATCCGGCACTCCTATGTCCCCCAGCGCCCCCTTTTACCTCTTTTTGTGTGCGGGTGTTAAACGGTCTCTGAATGGACCGAGGTTTGTCAAGCCGCCTTGGTATAGCACCGGTAGACCGCTTGTCAAGTTTCGGGTCAATCGGAGGTCGTTTGATGCTCCAACGGTTAACCGGGTAACCGCAAGGCCTCTTTTGTGTGCAGCCCAACAACCCCTTCAAAGTGGAGCAAAACCCATCCTAACCCCCTCCATCTTCTCGGTCGTTCGATCATGATCGCGTGGCCGAAAACCGCACTCCATTTGGAGCTTCCTAGCTCCTTCTACCTATAAAAACACCTCTCCCGTCCAAATCCCGGGTCCCGAAACCCTAAAATCCTCCCTGCGCCGCCGGACATGTCCGTTCTCCACCGGACGCATCTCCGTCGCCGCCCACAGCCAATGGCGCGCCGCCACGTGGCCTCTCCGCCGCCCCCGCGCCGCCGGCCCGCGCGGCCCGTTCGCGGCCCCCGCGGCCCGAGCCGCCGCTCGTCGCCGCCCGTGTGGACCCGCGCACCCCGCGCGCTCCGCCCCGCGGCTCCTCCGCGTCCTCGCCGCCGCCTCGCCCGGTCGCCGGCCGCCGCCGCCCAGCGCCCTCGCCGTCGCCCCGCTTGCCGTCGCCGGCCACTGCCCGCGGCCGCGCGCGCCATCGCCGTCCTCGCCGCACATCGCCGTCCTCCGCCGCCCGCGCCCGGATCCGGCCCCTGCCTCGCCGGATCCCGCTCCTACGACACCACCCCCATCCTTCTCCGACAAGTCCGGCGACGAACTCCGGCCGCCTCGGTTCGCGGGCTGACGAACCCTAGATCCGTTCTCGGAGTGGTATATTTTCTCCAGTCCCAAAATTATTGACATTATCATACCAGGTTCATCGCATCATAACTCTGCATCTGTGGCTCCGCTTTGGGCATATAGCATATCGAATTGTTCGCCTCGTTCATTACATCATTTCATATCATTGCATCATTTTCATTTGAGTTCATCTTGATGCCATAATCATCATGGCAAAACTGCTATGTGATGTTAACTGCTGTCTGTTACCAGACATGCTAATTTGTCATTTTTGTATCTTTTTGTGTGATTTTCTTTTGAGCATGAAGTCTACATGTGTTATGTGCTATAACATGCCATCTTTGATGCGGTGCAATCCATTCTTCATGATATTCTATGTATTGATTGTTTCAAGCTTGCAAAGTAGCCTCCATGATGTTGCTGTTTTCAGGGTCTTGGAATTTCACCAAGTCTGTCTGTTGTTATTTTTATGCCATGTATTCATGTTGCTACAGTGAGAGCCATGCCTCTTTTGAGTATGTTCAGTAAGGGTGTTCTATTCATGTGGTTATGCTCTATCCATCTACGCCTCTTCTTGCATTTATAGAGTGCATTATCATGTCTTAATCTTGCTCTACTTTTGCTAAAATGTTACTGGCAGATTGTTTACATGTTATTCGATGTTGCCAAGGTTGTTGTAGTTGATCCTTGTATGCTATGTTGTTATTCTTGCCATGTCTAGCTTATATGCCATGTCTAGTTGCTGGGTGTATGCTTAGTTTGTCATGCAATGCCTCGTAGTGAGTGCATCGACCTCTTAAACATGCCTACTTGTTATCTGTTTATGCCATGATCCAGTTTTTCACCAAGTCTAAATCTGTTTATGTTTTTGCTATGCTCACATGCTTGCAATTGTATTTTCTGATCCCTTTTGGCTTATGGCCAGTAAGGGATTCTTGTTCTATGCAACTAGTAGATTCATGCCATTCCTTGCTTTGCCATGATAAGTTCCTGGAATATGTTGTTTGATAGCTCTACACTTTGCAACCTGATGTTATTTCTGCCATGTCCTGAAATTCTGTTAAGTCTGTGAACCTGTTATTATTTGCAATCTTGCCATGCCCTTTTGAGCATGTTCTTTTATTTTTTGGAGAAAGCTCAGTGTTCATGTTTTGTCATGCTTTACCTGGACATCATGCCCGTGCCTTTTGTTTTCATGTTGAGTTCCTGTAGCATGTTGTTTTGATGCTTGCTAGATGCCTACTTGCTGTTATGGACAGATTGTTGTCATATCTTGTATAGAGTGTGTGTTGAACCGTTGCTCCGTTTTGAGCGTGCTCTATATGAAACTTGCTTAGTTTTGCATGTAGTTTCATATTTCCTTATTGGATCCATGTCTTGAATGTGTTTGCTTGATGTTTGTATGCATTTTGCATCAATGCCATGTTTAACTTGTTTTGCTCATATCTTCTAGGCCGTAGCTCCGAATCTAATGAACTTTATATGTAACTCGACTAGAATTTCGTGTAGATCATGTTGGTCAATCTTAACTTGCTGTTTAACCATTTGAACATAAGGTTTATTCAGATCCGGACCAATTTCGAAATTTGCATATGAGGACTTACCGGATTTGTTACATGTTGTCCCGGCCTCATTTAGACTTGCTTTGATGTGTTGTTCTTGTATGCATCATCTCTTGCATGAGTAGTATCATGTAGCCTTGCCATGCATCATACTTGATTGAGCATGATGCCTTGTACATGTGTGGTGTGTTTACCATGTTGTGTGCTTCTTCTCGCTAGTTCCCGTTTCGTTGCGATCGTGAGGATTCGTTCGTCTACGCTTGGTTCGTCTTCATGGCTTCATCTTCCTCATGGACTCGTTCTTCTTCCTTGTGGGATTTCAGGCAAGATGACCGTCACCTTGGATCTCACTACTATCATTGCTATGCTAGTTGCTTCGTTCTTTCGTTATGCTGCGCTACCTATCACTTGCTGCTCAAGCCTCCCAAATTGTCATGAACCTCTGACCTTTGTTACCATTCCTAGCAAACCATTGTTTGGCTATGTTACCGCTTTTGCTCAGCCCCTCTTATAGCGTTGCTAGTTGCAGGTGAAGATGAAGATTGCTCCATGTTGGATTATGTTTATGTTTATGTTTATGTTGGGATATCACAATATCTCTTATATTATTAATGCATCTATATACTTGGTAAAGGGTGGAAGGCTCGGCCTTATGCCTGGTGTTTTGTTCCACTCTTGCCGCCCTAGTTTCTGTCATATCGGTGTTATGTTCCCGGATTTTGCGTGCCTAACGCAGTTGGGTGATTTATGGGACCCCCTTGACAGTTCGCTTTGAATAAGACTCCTCCAGCAAGGCCCAACATTGGTTTTACCATTTGCCTAACATCTATCACTTTCCCTTGGGTCGGCCAGCCCGAGGGTCATCTTATTTTAGCCCCCCCCCCCCCGGGCCAATGCTTGTCTAAGTGTTGGTCCGAACCGAGCCGCCTGCGGGGCCACCTCGGGGAAACTCGAAGCCTGGTTTTACTCGTAGCCTGTCTCATCCGGTGTCGCCCTGAGAACGAGATATGTGCAGCTCCTATCGGGATGTTGGCGCATCGAGCGGTCTTGCTGGACTTGTTTTACCATTGTCGAAATGTCTTGTAGCCGGGATTCCGAGACTGATCGGGTCTTCCCGGGGAGAAGGAATATCCTTCGTTGATCGCGAGAGCTTATCATGGGCTAAGTTGGGACACCCCTGCAGGGTTTGAACTTTCAAAAGCCATGCCCGCGGTTATGGGCAGATGGGAATTTGTTAATATCCAGTTGTAGTAAACTTAAAGTAAACTCTTCTAAAATACCCCAACCGTGTGTGTAACCGTGCGTGTCTCTTTTCGGGGTTGATCGAGAGGAGAACACGGTTTCTAGGTTATGTTTGACGTAAGTAGGAGTTCAGGATCACTTCTTGATCATTACTAGTTGACGACCGCTTGCTTTGCTTCTCTTCTCGCTCTTATTTGCGTAAGTTAGCCACCATACATGCTTAGTCGCTACTGCAACCTCACCACTTTACCTCCTTCCTTACCCATTATGCTTTGCTAGTCTTGATACCCATGGTAATGGGATTGCTGAGTCCTCGTGGCTCACAGATTACTACACCATCAGTTGCAAGTACAGGTTATGCGATGATCATGACGTGAGAGCGATGTTTATTTATGTTGGAGCTCTTCTTCTGCTTCTTCTTCGATTGAGGGATAGGTTCCTGGTCTGCAGCCTGGGCTAGCAGGGTGGATATTGTTTGAGTTTCTATTTATGTTTCATCCATAGTCGGATGTTGATCTTGTATATGATGTATTGTTGTATTCATGGACTTTGTATGTATTGGTTGTATCCCCACTATTATGTAATGTTGATGTAATGATATCCACCTTGCAAAAGAGTCTTCAAGATGCGCTTCTATCCTTGGTGGGACCTTCGAGTTCCTTTAGGATAGGGTCGCATCTTGGGCGTGACAAGTTGGTATCAGAGCCTCGACCGACCTTAGGAGCCCCCCTTGATTGATCGTGTCGTTTGGCCGATGTCGAGTCTAGAAAAAAATCTTTTTTTGGAGTTTAGTTATATCGGAGAGTAGGATTTCTTTTTACACCTCAGCCCCTTCGTCGCTCTGGTGAGAAATCTTGACGTAGGTGTTTTGAATTACTCCTCTTCCCCTTCAAATTTTTCTTTAAGATCACGTGGTTAGTTTTCGTTCGTTGTCCTTCCTCTTATCCGGTGCATCTCTTGTCAAGTCGAATCGAACCTTTTGTCTTTCGCGAGATCAATCCTCAATTCTTTCTCTTCCGATGTTGTTTTCCCCATCCGAAGTTGTCCTTGTTTTTTTCCCACCCGCCCCCCCCCTTTTTCTTTTCAGAACCAGAGTTCGACATCGAGTATCCATTCAACTCGTGCGAAGCCTTTGCATTCTCTCCTCAATTATTTCAACCGGTGTTTTCTCTTCAAGTTACTCGTCGATTCCTCGTTCAAGTTGCCAGTGTTTTCCCGCCCTCCCACCCCTTTTATTCCAGGAGTCTGAGTCTTTATTCGAGCAATCAATTTTATTCGTGCGGAGTATCTTCAGTCTTTCCGCAATTGTTTCAACCGGTGAATTCTCGTTTGGTTCATCAATGTTCGTCTTGTTTTCTTTTCCGGTGGATCCAAATTCAAGTTTTCGTTGTTGATCGAATTCTTTTCCTTGAACGAAGTGTTTTCCCCTTGCTCGTTCTTCCTCTCGCCATTCTATTATCCCAGAGTGTTGAAGACATCTCAGAAGATTCATGTTTGCATTCAATTATTTCGAGGTTGTCACCTCATTTAAATCTTTCAGTTGTTTCGGTCATCATCTCTTCAACAATCCTTTCCAACGGTGTTTCTTTTCAGTGGGCCCTAACCCATAGGACTTTTCCCAGGATCTTACCTGACTCTTCTAATTGCCCGGAGGTAGTCTCAAATTCTTTTCAAAATATAACGTAAGTATGGATTTCATCAGTCAGATGCCTCGTCCAAGATCGCTCCCAAATTCTTTCATGTTCGGGTCAATCTTTTCTCTTTTCATTCTCCCGGAGTATCTCAACAATTTTTAATGGTGTTTCTCGTCGTCATTCTCAATATTTGAAGACCGAAGAAGTTTATCTCTTAAATCTTGCCCATTCTCCCGGAGATTCGCGGTGCTAGCCCGATGCTATCCGGTCAAATTGTTTCCAGTCGTGCTATTCTTTTCATTCATCCGGAGTATTTCAAGAGTTGTTTTTTCCGTCTCGATCATTCAGAGGCCATCTTTTCGGAAGATTTCTTCATTCTAAGTTTTCGAATTCATTCTCCAATTATTCTATGTTCGTGCCCCTTCGTTCGTCTCAATATTCTTCCGATGCTTCGTTCAAGTATTCTTCAATCAGTTCGCGATCTCTTCATTCTCGTGCATCTTGATTCACTCAAGTATCTTCGTTCATTTTCAAATTCTTTTCGGCGATTCGTTTTTTTCTCTTCGTTCGTTTACATTTTCACGGTGGTTCATTGAAGATTCCTTTTCCGTTCTCATCATATCAATTCATTCGTTTCTTTTCAATCCTACCGGTGGTTCATGAAGACCCTCCCAAATTTGGCGGTATATATTCCCTTAATCTTTTCCCAATGTGAATAAGTGGTATGCAATCCATTGCTCCTCATCAATTTAATTGGTGGAGGATAAGCATGACATAATTCTTATTCTCATTTCATCGTGGTCAAGTTGTGTAATTATTTTCTTCGGAGATTGTTCATGTTGAATAATTTCTCGGTGCTAAGTTGCTCGTCTTTTCTTTTCCGGAGTTCCAAGTCTTCTCGCTTGTCTCGTCACCAAGCTCCATCTTAATCATCGCAAGGCTTTAGTCTTATTTCTTTTCATCCTTCAATTGTACCTCGTCATCCTTTCGTTACCAGAGTTCTTCTCAGTGGCTCGTCATGATTTAATTCATTCTTCAAAGGGTTCATCAAGATTCTTGTTCAAGGAGTTCTAGCTTCTTTTCTTCTTGCTTCTTGAAGTGCAATTAATTCTCCGCGTTCTTTTGAGGTGGAGTTTTGCATTTCTTCGTTCTTCTCAGCTATTCAGTCTTTTCCGCTTGTGGTTGGCGATACCTCAAAATTTTGAGATGTTATCCATAAGTCCACAACAAGCTTATTCTTTTCGTTGTTGATTTTCTCAACAACTCCATTCAATCCTTTCTTCTAAGGATGCTCTCTAATTCATTCATGGTAGAAGTTGTCATCTTCTTCTCCGTTCCTTTTCGTTCAACTATTTCAAGTCTTCCGGAGGCATTGTGTTGTTCCTCTCGTCAAGTATCATCCCATCTTCTCAAGTTTCATGTTCTATCCTTTCCTTGTTTAACCGGAGTGTTGCTTAAACTCTTTCAGCCTTATTCCTTTTCTATCTTGTTCTAACCGGAGTGACTTCGAATTCATTTTGTTTCAGAGCTTTGATTTCCTTCGTAATCATCATTCCTCTTTTCTACCCGAGTGCTCTCGGTCTTGTTCATCCTCTCTCTTTCATTCTTATTTCACCTCATTCCTTTTTCCCCTCCGTCTCAGTCCTAAGATCTCGGGACAAGATCTCTTGTTAGTAGAGGAGAGTTGTAACGCCCCGGATCTGATGCGCCAGGTGTCCGCCAGTTATTCGTCATTGTTGCCATCTCATTTGCTTGCCTGTCGCATTTTTCCATGTCATCATCTACATTTCATATCATGTCATCATGTGCTTCTCATTTTGCATACGTGTCCGTCTCATGCATCCGAGCATTTTCCCCGTTGTCCGTTTTGCAATCCCGCACTCCTATGTCCCCCGGCACCCCCTTTTACCTCTTTTCGTGTGCGGGTGTTAAACAGTCTCGGAATGGACCGAGGTTTGTCAAGCGGCCTTGGTATAGCACCGGTAGACCGCCTGTCAAGTTTCGGGTCAATCGGAGGTCGTTTGATGCTCCAACGGTTAACCGGGTAACCGCAAGGCCTCTTTTGTTTGCAGCCCAACAACCCCTTCAAAGTGGCCCAAAACCCATCCTAACCCCCTCCATATTCTCGGTCGTTCGATCACGATCGCGTGGCCGAAAACCGCACTCCATTTGGAGCTTCCTAGCTCCTTCTACCTATAAAAACACCTCTCCCGTCCAAATCCCGGGTCCCGAAACCCTAAAATCCTCCCTCCGCCGCCGGACATGTCCGTTCTCCACCGGACGCATCTCCGCCGCCGCCCACAGCCAATGGCGCGCCGCCACGTGGCCTCTCCACCACCCTCGCGCCGCCGGCCCGTTCCCGGCCCACGCGGCCCGAGCGGCCGCTCGCCGCCGCCCGGGCAGACCCGCGCACCCCGCGCGCTCCGCCCCGCCGCTCCTCCGCGTCCGCGCCGCCGCCTCACCCGGTTGCCGGCCGCGGCCGCCCAGCGCCCTCGCCATCGCCCCGCTCGCCGTCGCCGGCCACCGCCCGCGGCCGCGCGCGCCGTCGCCGTCCTCGCCGCGCATCGCCGTCCTCCGCCGCCCGCGCCCGGATCCGGCACCTGCCTCACCGGATCCCGCTCCTCCGGCGCCACCCCCGTCCTTCTCCGACAAGTCCGGCGACGAACTCCGGCCGCCTCGGTTCGCGGGCTGACGAACCCTAGATCCGTTCTCGGAGTGGTATATTTTCTTCAAGTCCCGAAATTATTGACATTATAATGCCAGGTTCATCACATCAAAACTCTGCATTCGTGGCTCCGTTTTGGGTGTGTAGCATATCGAATTGTTCGCCTTGTTGGGTACATCATTTCATATCATTGCATCATTTTCATTTGAGTTCATCTTGATGCCCTAATCATCGTTGCAGAACTGCTATGTGATGTTAACTGCTGTCTGTTACCAGAACATGCTAATTTGTCATTTTTGTATCTTTTTGTGTGATTTTCTTTTGAGCATTAAGTCTAGATGTGTTATGTGCTATAACATGCCATCTCTGATGCGGTGCAATCCATTCTTCATGATATTCTATGTATTGATTGTTTCAAGCTTGCAAAGTAGCCTCCATGATGTTGCTGTTTTCAGGCTCTTGGAATTTCACCAAGTGTGTCTGCTGTTATTTTTATGCCATGTATTCATGTTGCTACAGTGAGAGCCATGCCTCTTTTGAGTATGTTCAGTAAGGGTGTTCTGTTCATGTGGTTATGCTCTATCCATCCATGCCTCTTCTTGCATTTATAGAGTGCATTATCATGTCTTAATTTTGCTCTACTTTTGCTATAAAATGTTACTGGCAGATTGTTTACATGTTATTCGATGTTGCCAAGGTTGTTGTAGTTGATCCTTGTATGCTATGTTGTTATTCTTGCCATGTCTAGCTTATATGTCATGTCTAGTTGCTGGGTGTATGCTTAGTTTGTCATGCAATGCCTCGTAGTGAGTGCATCGACCTCTCAAACATGCCTACTTGTTATCTGTTTATGCCATGCTCCAGTTTTTCACCAAGTCTGAATCTGTTTATGTTTTTGCTATGTTCACATGCTTGCAATTGTATTTGCTGATCCCTTTTGGCTTATGGCCAGTAAGGGATTCTTGTTCTATGCAACTAGTAGATTCATGCCATTCCTTGCTTTTCCATGATAAGTTCCTGGAATATGTTGTATGATAGCTCTACACTTTGCAACCTGATGTTATTTCTGCCATGTCCTGAAATTCTGCTAAGTCTGTGAACCTGTTATTATTTGCAATCTTGCCATGCCCTTTTGAGCATGTTCTTTTATTTTTTGGAGAAAGCTCAGTGTTCATGTTTTGTCATGCTTTACCTGGACATCATGTCTGTGCCTTTTGTTTTCATGTTGAGTTCCTGTAGCATGTTGTTTTGATGCTTGCTAGATGCCTACTTGCTGTTATGGACATACTGTTGTCATATCTTGTATAGAGTGTGTGTTGAACCGTTGCTCCGTTTTGAGCGTGCTCTATATGAAACTTCCTTAGTTTAGCATGTAGTTTCATATTTACTTATTGGATCCATGTCTTGAATGTGTTTGCTTGATGTTTGTATGCATTTTGCATCAATGCCATGTTTAACTTGTTTTGCTCATATCTTCTAGGCCGTAGCTCCGAATCTAATGAACTTTATATGTAACTCGACTAGAATTTCGTGTAGATCATGTTGGTGCATCTTAACTTGCTGTTTAACCACTTGAACATAAGATTTATTCAGATCTGGACCAATTTTGAAATTTGCATATGAGGACTTACCGGATTTGTTACATGTTGTTCACGGCCTCATTTAAACTTGCTTTGATGTGTTGTTCTTGTATGCATCATCTCTTGCATGAGTAGTATCATGTAGCCTTGCCATGCATCATACTTGATTGAGCATCATGCCTTGTACATGTGTGGTGTGTTTACCATGTTGTGTGCTTCTTCTCGCTAGTTCCCGTTTAGTTGCGATCTTGAGGATTCGTTCGTCTACGCTTGGTTCGTCTTCGTGGCTTCATCTCTTCATGGACTCGTTCTTATTCCTTGCGGGATTTCAGGCAAGATGACTGTCACCTTGGATCTCATTACTATCATTGCTATGCTAGTTGCTTCGTTCTTTCGCTATGCTGCGCTACGTATCACTTGCTGCTCAAGCCTCCCAAATTGCCATGAACTTCTGACCTTTGTTACCCTTCCTAGAAAACCATTGTTTGGCTATGTTACCGCTTTTGCTAAGCCCCTCTTATAGCGTTGCTAGTTGCAAGTGAAGATGAAGATTGCTCCATGTTGGATTATGTTTATGTTTATGTTGGGATATCACAATATCTCTTATATTATTAATGCATCTATATACTTGGTAAAGGGTGGAAGGCTCGGCCTTATGCCTGGTGTTTTGTTCTACTCTTGCCGCCCTAGTTTCCATCATATCGGTGTTATGTTCCCGGATTTTGCGTCCCTAACGCGGTTGGGTGATTTATGGGACCCCCTTGACAGTTCGCTTTGAATAAGACTCCTCCAGCAAGGCCCAACATTGGTTTTACCATTTGCCTACCACATATCCCTTTCCCTTGGGTCGGCCAGCCCGAGGGTCATCTTATTTTAGCCCCCCCCCCGGGCCAATGCTTGTCTAAGTGTTGGTCCCAACCGAGCCGCCTGCGGGGCCACCTTGGGGAAACTCGAAGCCTGGTTCTACTCGTAGCCTGTCTCATCCGGTGTTGCCCCGAGAACGAGATATGTGCAGCTCCTATCGGGATGTCGGCGCATCGGGCGATCTTGCTGGACTTGTTTTACCATTGTCGAAATGTCTTGTAGCCGGGATTCCGAGACTGATCGGGTCTTCCCGGGGAGAAGGAATATCCTTCGTTGATCGCGAGAGCTTATCATGGGCTAAGTTGGGACACCCCTGCAGGGTTTGAACTTTCGAAAGCCGTGCCCGCGGTTATGGGCAGATGGGAATTTGTTAATATCCGGTTGTAATAAACTTAAAGTAAACTCTTCTAAAATACACCAACCGTGCGTGTAACCGTGAGTGTCTCTTTTCGGGGTTGATCGAGAGGAGAACACGGTTTCTGGGTTATGTTTGACGTAAGTAGGAGTTCAGGATCACTTCTTGATCATTACTAGTTGACGACCGCTTGCTTTGCTTCTCTTCTCGCTCTTATTTGCGTAAGTTAGCCACCATACATGCTTAGTCGCTGCTGCAACCTCACCACTTTACCTCCTTCCTTACCCATTATGCTTTGCTAGTCTTGATACCAATGGTAATGGGATTGCTGAGTCCTCGTGGCTCACAAATTACTACACCCTCAGTTGCACATACAGGTTATGCGATGATCATGACGTGAGAGCGATGTTTATTTGTGTTGGAGTTCTTCTTCTGCTTCTTCTTCGATTGAGGGATAGGTTCCTGGTCGGCAGCCTGGGCTAGCAGGGTGGATATTGTTTGAGTTTCTGTTTATGTTTCATCCGTAGTCAGATGTTGATCTTGTATATGATGTATTGTTGTATTCATGGACTTTGTATGTATTGGTTGTATCCCCACTATTATGTAATGTTGATGTAATGATATCCACCTTGCAAAAGCGTCTTCAAGATGCGCTTCTATCCTTGGTGAGACCTTCGAGTTCCTTTAGGATAGGGTCGCATCTTGGGCGTGACACCCCGCCGTGTATGTCCCCCAGCAGTTCCTTTCCTTGCTCCCTAGAGATGCAGCGCAGTGATACGTCGTTTGGTTGCTTCCAGTAGAGTTCTCCATCCCTGATGCAGTATGCCGTGGCCTGCCCCGCCACGCGCTCCGCTTCCTCCTCCTTCTCCGGCAGGGTCCCTTGTGTTAAATAACTCCTAAGTTCCGTGATCCAGCACTCCTCCTGGGGTTCCATTGTCAGGAGCAGGCGTGCTCCTGAGGCCGGGCCGCAGACCGGGGCTCCCGAGGTTGGTGGCTGGGGGAGTTCCTCCCGAGGCTGAGCAGTGTTTGATAATGACGGCTGGGCTGAGGGCTTGAAGAGCCGCTCTTCGAAGACGCCAGGTGCCTGAGGTAACCGCCGGGACGCCCGTCCGGCGATGTCATCGTCCTCCTGATTGGTGCCGCGGGGCACATGCTTCAACTCCAACCCCCATAACTGTTTCTCCATTCTGCGGACCTCCGCTAGATAGGCTTCCATGTGCTCATCTTTTGGCTCATACACCTTGTTGGAGAAGTTGACAAGGAGCTGCAAATCACCCTTGACGGTAAGGCGCTTCACCCCCAGGGCGGCTGCGGCCTTCAAGCTCGCTATTAGACCTTCATACTCCGCTATGTTGTTGGAGACCTTTTCACCATGCTGGAAGCAGAGTTGTACAGCGTAGTAGAGCCTGTCTTGAGTGGGTGATATCAGCACCGCACCAGCCCCAGCGCCGTGCCTGGAGAATGCCCCATCGAAGTACATGACCCAACCCTCCGGCGCCTCACTCCCTGGGGAGAGGGACCGATCCTCGTCGTCCTTAAGGCCTGGTGCCTCCGTCCATTATGCCACGAAATCCCCTAATGCCGCTCCCTTGATGACCCTGGTCGTGCTGAACTCGAGCTGAAACGCCTGCAGTTCTATGTTCCATTCAGTGACCCTTCCGGCTGAGTTAGGGCTCCTGAGCACCCTTTCCAAGGGGTATGACGAGATGACCTTGATGGGGTGACCCTGGAAGTAGTGACGCAGCTTTCGCGAGGCCACCAGTAGCGCGAGGAGGAGCTTCTGAGGCATGGGATACCGTGCCCTCGCGTCCCGTAACAACGTGCTAACAAAGTACACTGGGTGTTCCACAAGGCTGAGTGCATCAGCGCTCGTGGCGCCCTCCGGAGGCAATGGCGCCTCGCGAGGCGACGAGGCCTCTGGAGGCAGACCATCCAGGTGAGTGTCCTCTGCTGCTCCCGGCGCACTCTTTTGTGGCTGATCTTCCTCAACCGCGGTTGCGGCCTTTGGGGGCCTTCCCTGTTCCTGTTTTGCCTTGTCCCGAGTTGCTGTTGTGGTTCTGATTTGGCGCTGCTCCCTAACCGCCACCAGGGCTGCGCTGGCGGAGTAAGGAGTGGTGGCGAGGTAGAGCACCAGGGGCTCCTGAGGACGCGGAGCCACCATGACTGGAGGGCTGGTCAGGTATTTCTTGAGATCTTGAAACGCTTTGTCTGCCTCTTCAATCCATTCAAAGGGCCCCTTTTTCTTCATTAGCTGGAAGAAAGGCAGCGCCCGCTCCCCAAGCCTGGAGATGAAGCGCCCTAGCGCGGTCACACGTTTGGTGAGCTTCTGCATTTCTTTGAGGGTCTTTGGCGAGCTCATGTCCTCGACCGCCTTGACTTTTTTCGGGTTAGCCTCGATGCCTCGATGGGACACGAGGAAACCCAAGAGCTTGCCTGAGGGGGCTCCGAACACACACTTCTCTGGGTTGAGCTGCAGGTTCACTGCGTCGAGGATAGCGAAGGTGTCCTCCAGGTCTTGTATCAGGGTCCTGGCCTCCCGAGACTTCACCACATTGTCGTCAACGTAAGCTTCGACATTCTTCCCAAGCTGCGGGCCCAAGGTGATGTGCATCAGCCGCTGAAAAGGTTGTCCCTGCGTTACGCAGCCCAAATGGCATGCATGTATAGGAGTACACCCCGCAAGGGGTTAGGAAGGCGGTCTTCTCGACGTCTTCTACCGCCATCTTGATCTGATGATACCCAGAGAAGGCGTCCAGAAAGCATAGCAGGTCGCACTCTGCGGTGGAATCAATGATCTGGTCGATGCGGGGAAGCGGGAATGGATCTTGCGGGCATGCCTTGTTGAGGTTGGTGAAGTCGACACACATGCGCTCCTTCCCTCCCTTCTTTGGCACCACGACGGGGTTTGCCAACCAATCCGGGTATCGGACCTCGCGAATGACCCCAGCGGCTTCTAACTTGCGGGTTTCTTGAACGATAAAGGCCTGCTTTTCTGTGGACTGTCGCCTTGCCTTCTGCTTCACGGGGCGCACGTTTGGGCACACGTTGAGGTGGTGCTCGATTACGCTCCTGGGAATCCCCGCTAACTGACCAGGCTCCCAAGCGAATACCTTTTTGTTCGCACGCAGGAACCTGATCAGGGCCTCCTCCTGCTCAGGTTCGAGGTTGGCGCCTATGGTGAAAGTGGCACTGGAGGTCCCTTCCTCGTCGACAGGTATCTGCTTGGTTTCCGCCTTGTCCTGGGTGAACAACTGCTTCTTCTTGCCGAGCGCAGCCCCCTTGGGCTCGGGGGTCCCTGAGTCGGCGGGCTGTGCCGACGCCGCCGTCCTAAAGGCGAGCTCGAGCAACCGCAGCGCGTCCCCGGCGTCCCCGCGAACGATGAGGACGCCGCTGCTCCCGGGCATCTTCATTAGGTTGTACGCCGGGTGTGTGGCGTCCATGAACTTGGCCAGCGCTGGGTACCCGAGGATGGCGTTGTAGGGGAGGCCAATGGGGGCGATGTCGAGGTCGACCATCTCCCGAAGGTTACTAGGAGCCGGATCTGTCCCAGGGAGCTGGATGACCCGCCCCCAACGCCCGAGAAGGGCCGGCTGGGTTGCAGCCGTTCCAGGGGTATGCGAAGGAGATTGAAGGCCTCAACCAAAAGCACGCTGAGGCCTGCGCCGCCATCGATGAGGGTTCTGGTGACGGCCACCTGGCAGATGGTGGGGGTGCACAACATGGGGAGCGCGCCCGAGCTTACCGAGTTGGAGGGGTGGTCTTCCGAGCTGAAGGTCAGGCCGGCCTTGGGCGCCGCCCGATCCGAGGGAGCCCCCTGCCGGGCGGAAGCGGCGCTGACCTGGCGGACAAACGGCTTGACGTGGCGACTTGTGGGTGGCGCCTGCGAGCCGCCCAAGAGGGGCGCGATGACCGGGGGCGTTGGTGTAGCGGCGCGGCCGTCTCGCTGTACTGACGGATGCTGAGATGATGCTTGCCGCCCGTTACCCGCCGGACCGGGGGAAGCGTTGATAGCGACCGATGGGGAATGACGAGGACGCCCGCCGATGGGAGCCGTCCGGGCGACACGGGAAGTGATGGCGGCCCGGCGCTCGGCGCGAGCCTGGCGAGCGTCGGACATGGACGCGACGGTCGGAGGAGAGCGGAGCGGTGGGAAACAAATTCTGGCGCACCCCTACCTGGCGCACCAAATATCGGATTTCGGGTTCCGGCAGACCCTAAGGTTCGAACTCTGGGGCGCGCGCAGAGATTACGCTCTCTACCTCTCCGTCTCGCAAAGATCTAAACTACTGAAAGAACAACACAAGAGACACAAGGTTTATACTGGTTCGGGCCACCGATATGGTGTAATACCCTACTCCAGTGTGGTGTGGTGGATTGCCTCTTGGGCTGATGAGGATGAACAATACAAGGAAGAACAGCCTCGCGAGGGCCTGCTCTTGGCTGGGAGGATGAACTGCTAGGAGGAGTTCAGCCGCCCTTCTTTCTCTCTGGATTCTGGCTCGCTAGTTCTCGACCTTCCGTCTATCCTGATTGCCTCTACCCTGGGGGTGGCTAGTCCTATTCATAGGCAAACGTCCTGGGCCTCTTCCCAAATATTGAGCGGGAAGGGCGCCAACAGTTGGCCATTTTGAAGGGGAACATCTGGTACACTTATCCTGACTAAAGTTGGTCCTCGCCTACCAAAGGCTCTGGTGATGACGCTGGCTTGGGCTCCACGATGACCTCCTCCTTGTCGCGGAGCTGGTCTTGGTCTCGTTGCACCGAAATGGATGCCTTTGCTTGATCCTCTCGCCTGCGCTTGCTCCCTTTGCACCAAAGAGGAAAGGGAGGACATTGCGCGGGCTGGCGCCCGCCTGGCGCCTTCGGTCGTCATGGCCTGCGTCATGGGCACCTCGTGAGGTACCCCTCCTTTATCTCTCCGCCTCCTCGTGAGCCAGCCTGATGAGACCGCGCCTGAGGAAGCTCTGCGTCGTCCGCCCCGCGAGGCTTGGCCCCTCCCGATGGTCTTGGGTCTTGTGTTGATGAAGATGGGCCGTGCTGGGCCCCCTTTGAGCCACGCCGCAGGCCGCAGGCAGGCAAGTCTAGGGACCCCCGTTCCCAGAACGCCGACAAGTTGCATCCTGGAGAGCGGTGGGCCAGAAGAAACCTTGCCGGAAAGCTTTGCCGGCAAGGGCTCTTGACCCCATGTGGGAGCCACACATGCCTCCATGTATCTCTGCCAACAGCTCCAGCCCGTCCTCCCGAGGAATGCACTTCAATTTCACGCCATTCGGTCTCCTTATGTAAAGGGCGTCATCCACAAAATGGTACATGCTGGACCGACGGGCTACTTTCTTTGCTTCTTCCTATTCCTCAGGGAGTTCCCCTGTTTGGAGGAAACAGACGGTGTGATGTGTCCTTGCCGGAGCCTGGGGCTCGATGGCAAGGACTAAAGGCTCGTCTTCGGCCGTGAGGGCAGCCGCCTCTACGGTCAGGTGTCGGATCACGGGTTCCGGCAAAACCCTCAAGGTTCGAACTCTTGGGTGCGCACGAAGATCTTCCCCTACCGATCCACGTCCTAGCTTTGCTAAGATCTCATGGACTAACTCGACGAACTCGCAACACAAGGGACACATGATTTATACTGGTTCGGGCCACAGTTGTGCTGTAATACCCTACTCCAGTGTGGTGGTGGTGGATTGCCTCTTCCGCTGAGGATGAACAGTACAAGGGGAAGAACAACCTCCTGAGGCAAGGTGTTCTTGTGCTTGGTGGACTTGTGTGGGTTAGGATTACTCAAGATGAGATGCATGAGGCTCAGTTCGAGTTTCCTCCTACTGTGGTGGCTAGTCCTATTTAAAGAGGCCCTGGTCCTCTCCCCAAATGTTGAGGGTGGAGGGAGCCAACAACGGCCTATTTGAAAGGGGACAGCTAGTACAGCTTATCCTGACAAAAGCAGTCTTCGCCTGCAAAAGGCTCTGGTGGTGACGCCGCCTTGGGCTCCACGGTGACCTCCATCTTGCCGTCCTGCTGGTCTTGGTCTCATTGCACCGATATGGAAACCTTTGCCTGATGCCTCGGTACTCCTCACCTGCGCTTGTTTCCTTAGCACCAAAGAGGAAACAAGGACACTGCGCGCACTAGCGCCCGCCTGGTCTCGATCGTCATGGATCACGCCATGAAAGACTCGCGAGGTTTGCCTTGCCTTGATCTCTCTGCCCCTCGCGAGCTAGCCTGGTGAGGCCGCTCCCGAGGAGGTCTTGTGTAGTCTGCCTCGCGAGGCTTGGCCCCTCGCGAGGTTCTTGAGTGCTTGTTGGTGAAGATGGGTCGTACGGGTCCGCTCATAGTGCCACGCTGTGGGCCGCAGGCAGGCAAGTCTGGGGACCCCCGTTCCCAGAATGCCGACAATAGCCCCTGGGCCCAAGGCGCGCTCGGGCTTGGCTTCAAGGCGAAGCCATAGGTCAAGTGCGGAGCGCCGCGGGCCCCAATAGCCTGCGGCCTTGGTCGAGCGTGGCTGTTGAGGTGACGTGGGCGTCTCCGCTTCCCCATGCTGCCTCGGAAACTGCCCAACTGGGAAAAGGTTGGCGTAGACTGCGCTTGCCTTGACTGCTTCCTTTTGCCTTGCTCAGATCCCCTTTTTTTGCGTCCTGCCTCCGAAATCCCCAGATCTGCTTACATCTTCTTCCGCATCAACGAGTAATGACGCCGTGCAAGGTCAAGTCTGCCTCGCCACCGGCTTGGTACGAGGCAGCCCTTGAAGCCCCCAACGTTTCATAGAAGAGCCTCGCCGCCACTCATGCAGCTCCGGCCGTTGGCCAAGACGAAGGCGACATCGTCAAGGGAGGAGTGCCTCTCGTGGGCGTCGATGGTGTTCAGGGATGACCTGTAGCTCCTTTCCTGTTTTATTCCTGCAATATGCACCGTGCCTCGTGGAGGCATTAAACTTGCATTTGATATTGTGACAACAATATGTCTTGTAATATTTGCTTTGAGATTTTGTGATTTTTCTTCCTATTTGCTTTGCGTTCTGCGTCGGCAGAGCCCGGCCCCGCGCATACCTCTGCTGCCGTTGGGCCGATCGGAGACCAGGACAGACCCAAGGAGTGAGAGGCTACGTGACCAGTTAGGCACCTGAGTCGCGATGCAAAGGAGTCCCACTTGACGCGCAAACAACTTATAGGAAGGAGACGCGGGGATAGGTTTGGTTTTCTACGTCGGCAGAGCCCGGCCCCGCGCATACCTCAACCGCCATTGGGCCGACAGGAGACCAGGACGGACCCAAGGAGTGAGGGGCTAAGTGACCAGTTAGGCTCCTGAGTCGCGATGCTTAAGAGTCCCCCTTGACGTGCAAACAACCTTCATACCATTCCTGGGCGGGCCACGGTCATCCCAGCGTCTGCCACAACATCCTCCACCCCGACCATAGCCCCGGTAGTTGCGCTCGGGGCATCGACCGAATCGCCCTTCGCGAATGGCCCTGAGCTCTTGACAGTCGTTGGTGTTGTGGCTATGCAGGTTGTGGAAGGCGAAGAACAGTTGGCCACCCTTGGAGGACTCGGGCTGGTCCCTGTCACGCTTGGTGCCCGGCTCCGCCGCGAGCATGGCTGCTCCCTTGCACTTCACGTCCTTTGCCTTGGCCTTCTTCTCCTCCGGGTCCCCCGCTGGGAGCTCGAGGAGGGAGAGGCACCCTTCCTCAGCTCTTGCGCACTTGGTCGCCAGGTTAAACAGCTCCAATGACGTGCATAGCTCCTCGTGGATGGCGAGCTCCTCCTTCATCTTGACGTCGCGGACACCATCAGAGAACGCGGAGATGATGGCCTCGTCCATCACCTTGGGGATCTTCAGGCGAACGTTGTTGAAGCACTGGATGTACTTCTGGAGGGTCTGTCCTGGTTGTTGCTTGACGCGGCGTAGGTCTCCCGCGGCCGTAGGGTGGTCGCGAGTGCCCTGGAAGTTAGCGATGAAGAGGTAGCGCATCTCGTCCCAGGAGGACATCAAGCCTGGAGGCAGGTTCAGGAGCCATGAACGAGCACCATCCTTGAGAGGCATGGGGAACCAGTTCGCCATGACTTTTTCGTCGCCGTTGGCTGCCTCGATGCTGAGCTCGTAGAGCTACAGGAACTCCGTGGGGTCGTGGGTGCCGTCGTAGCGCGGAGGCAGGTCTGGGTTGAACTTGCTCGGCCAGGCGATGCTACGCAGCTCTGGGGTGAAGGTGCAGCAATCGGCCGTGGTCACCGGGGCCCTTCTTGGAGGTGGAGCGTGGTCTTGGTGCCCATGCACCGCCACGGCAAGCGGCACGGGGCCCTGCCGCGGCAAGCGGTCCTGACGCGGCGGTGAGGGAAGCGGTGGGGCATTCTCTTGCGGGCGAGGGACTTCTTGGCAGCTTCCTTCTTCGTGCACTGCAACTGGATGCGGTGGGTGATGCCGCGGAGCCGCGTGCCTTTGCGCCAGGGCGCAATCCTGGGGCAAAGGTGGTGGAGGGGCTCCATGAGCTATGTCACCCTTAGCTGGCGGAGGGCGAGGCAGTGGGAGGGACGACGCAGGGGAGCACCCCGCGACATGGACAAGCTCGGCGATGCGGTCGAGCCAATCCTCATAGAGGTCATCGACGGGGCGGCAACGCAGGAGCTCGTGCGCCATGCACAAAGCGGCATGCACATCCGCGGGAGCGCGACGAGCGTGAGATGATGAACCGGCCGGGGTCAGCGATGGAGGGGCGCTGCGGCCATCCCGCCGCACCAAGGGGTGCAACGAGCATGCTTGCTGCTCGTTCCCCGCTGGGCCGGTGGCGGCAGGCAACGGAGAACGATGGGGTGGCCCGCCGACGGGAGCCGTCTGGGTGATGCGGGCGGCGAGGGCAGCCCGGCGCTCAGCGCGAGCTCGACGAGCATCCGCCATGGAGACGATGAAGCAACGACGCACGGAGAAACGGAAGGGAAGCTTTGGCACACCCCTACCTGGCGGACAAATGTTGGATCACGGGTTCCTGCAAAACCCTCAAGGTTTGAACACTACGGTGCACACGAAGATCTTCTCCTACTGATCCACGTCCTAGCTTTGCTAAGATGTCACCAACTAACTCGACGAACTCGCAACACAAGGGACACAAGATTTATATTGGTTCGGGCCACCATTGTGGTGTAATACCCTACTCCAGTGTGGTGGTGGTGGATTGCCTCTTGGGTTGAGGATGAACAGTACAAGGGGAAGAACAGCCTCCTGAGGCAAGGTGTTCTTATGCTCGGTGGACTTGTGTGGGTGAGGATTACTCAAGATGAGATGCTTAAGGCTCAGTTCGAGTTGCCTCCTACTATGGTGGCTAGTCCTATTTATAGAGGCCCTGCTCCTCTCCCAAAATGTTGAACGGGAAGGGAGCCAACAACGGCCAATTTAAAAGGGGACAGCTAGTACACCTTATCTTGACAAAAGCAGTCTTCCCCTGTAAAAGGCTCTGGTGGTGACGCCGCCTTGGGCTCCACGGTAACCTCGGCCTTGTCGTCCTGCTGGTCTTGGTCTTGTTGCACCGATATGGAAACATTTGCTTGACGCCTCGGTACTCCTCGCCAGCGCTTGCTTCCTTAGCATCAAAGAGGAAACAAGGACATTGCACGCGCTGGCGCCCGTGAAAATGCAACTATCCCTAGGTGGTTTTGGTAATTCATAACAACATATAGCTCATTGAGCTAATGCTATTCAAAGATAATTATTTCAGGAAAGCTCAATGATTGGCATGGCATGGATGATGAAAGTAGATTCCTCAAAATGCTAAGGACAAAGGATTGGCTAAAGCTTCAAGCTCAAGACTCTTCATTTTATATTTTAGTGATCCAAGATCACATTGAGTCTATAGGAAAAGCCAATAGTATCAAGGAGGGATGAGGTGTTGCTTAATGAGCCTCTTGCTTCATGTGCTTAGTGATATGCTCCAAAACCCTCAACTACTTTCCCATATCCACATTTGACCTAAACCCAAAGCCAAACTCGGTCATACCGATTCTTTCAATCCGGCGCCACCGAGTTTCACTTGTCATAGCCACTGCCAAACCCTAAGCAAATCTGTTCTACCGATAGGGATCTCGGTCTCACCGAGATGGGATTGCAATCTCTCCGTTTCCTTTTCATAACTTTTCGGTCTCACCGAAAGAGCGGATCGGTCCCACCAAGATTGCAATGCAAACTCTTTGTTTCCTTTTTGTAACTTTTCGGTATCACCGAAAGAGCAAATCGGTCCCACCGAGTTTACCTGACCAACCCTCTGGTTAGCTTATTACCAAATCGGCCTCACCGAGTTTGTGTAATCGGTCTCACCGAGATTACGTTATGCCCTAACCTTAACCATATCGGTCCTACCGAGTTGCATCTCAGTCCCACCGAAATCACTAACGGTCACTAGGTTTACTAAATTGGTCCGACCGAGTTTGTTGATTCGGTCCCACCGAGATTGGTGAATTGTGTGAAATGGTTGGATTTTGTGTGGAGGCAATAAATACCCCTCCACCTCCTCTTCATTCGTGGAGAGAGCTATCAGAACACATCTACACTTCCAACTCATATGTTCTGAGAGAGAACCACCTACCCCTGTGTTGAGGCCAAGATATTCCATTCCTACCATATGAATCTTGATCTCTAGCCTTCCCCAAGTTGCTTTCCACTCAAATCTTCTTTCCACCAAATCCAAATCCTGTGAGAGAGAGTTGAGTGTTGGGGAGACTATCATTTGAAGCACAAGAGCAAGGAGTTCATCATCAACACACCATTTGTTACTTCTTGGAGAGTGGTGTCTCCTAGATTGGCTAGGTGTCACTTGGGAGCCTCCGACAAGATTGTGGAGTTGAACCAAGGAGTTTGTAAGGGCATGGAGATCGCCTACTTCATGAAGATCTACCGCTAGTGAGACAAGTCCTTCGTGGGCGATGGCCATGATGGGATAGACAAGGTTGCTTCTTCGTGGACCCTTCGTGGGTGGAGCCCTCCGTGGACTCGCGCAATCATTACCCTCCGTGGGTTGAAGTCTCCATCAACGTGGATGTAGGATAGCACCACCTATCCAAACCACGACAAAAACATCCTTGTCTCCAATTGCGTTTGAATTCTCCAAACCCTTCCCTTTACATTCTTGCAAGTTGCATGCTTTACTTTCCGCTGCCTATATACTCTTTGCATGCTTGCTTGAATTGTGTTAAGATTGCTTGACTTGTGATAAGATAGCTAAAATCTGCCAAGAACTAAAATTGGGAAAAGGTTAAGTTTTTATTTGGTCAAGTAGTCTAATCACCCCCCCTCTAGACATACTTTCGATCCTACAAGTGGTATTAGAGCTTTGGTCTCCATTTGCTTTGATTTCCATAGCTTTTGGTGATCATAGCCTTGGCTTCACAACCTAGGAGAGTATGGCGTCTAGCGAGGGAAATTATCAACGTAGAGGTCCTTACTTTGATGGTACTAATTTTGCTAGTTGGAAGCATAAAATGAAAATGCATATTCTTGGACATAACCCTGCCGTTTGGGCTATTGTGTGTGTTCGTTTGCAAGGTGACTTCTTTGATGGAAAAGAACCAAACCGTGAAGCTACCGCGGAAGAGTTGAAGATGCTGCAATACAACGCTCAAGCTTGTGATATTCTCTTCAACGGACTGTGCCCCGAAGAATTCAACAAAATCAGCCGTATTGAGAATGCAAAGGAAATTTGGGATACTTTGATTGATATACATGAAGGTACCGACTCCGTCAAGGAATCCAAATTGGATGTGCTTCAAAGTCAACTTGACAAGTTCAAAATGAAGGATGGTGAAGGTGTCGCTGAAATGTACTCTAGGCTTGCTCTCATCACAAATTAGATTGCCGGCTTAGGGAGTGAAGAGATGACCGATAGATTCATCATCAAGAAGATCCTAAGAGCCTTGGATGGAAAATATGATACCGTGTGCACATTGGTCCAAATGATGCCCAATTACAAAGATCTCAAGCCAACGGAAGTCAATTGAAGAATTGTTGCTCATGAGATGTCACTCAAGGATAAAGAGGAACTTCACAACAAATCAAGTGGAGCTTATAAAGCCTCATGTGAAGCCCCCACATCATCAAGTGAGAAACAAACCTTCAATGAAGAACTAAGCTTAATGGTGAAGAATTTCAACAAGTTCTACAAAAGTAGAAGCAAAGATAGAAGCTCCAAGTCAAGATCCTACAATGACAAAAGATCTTCTAGTCGAGAGCGAAACTGCTACAATTGTGGAAGATCCGGACACTACTCCAATGAGTGTACGGCTCCCTACAAAAGAAGAGAAGATTCTCCAAAAAGAAGAAGCAAAAGAGAAGAATCACCATCTAGAGAGAGAAGGAGTAGAGATGATCGTTATGAACGAAGATACTCACAGAGAAACAAGGATTCGGAAAGAAAGGAAAAGTCATCAAGGAGCTAAACAAAACGAAGACATCGAGCTCATGTTGGTGAATGGGTATCCGGCTCCGACTCCGACAACCACTCCGAGAGAATTTATCACTCCGATTCCGAATATACTCAAGATGAAGGTGTTTCCGGTCTAGCACTTGTGTCAACCAACTCCTACGACATATTTGAATCACCAAATGAAGGAATTGGAAGATGCTTAATGGCCAAAGGTCCTAAGGTAACACATCCTGAGTATGTCGATTTCAATAGTGATGAAGATGACTTGTTAGGTGATGATGATTTACTTGTTGACAACTTTAGTGATGAATACTATGATGAAACGTCAGTTAATCATGATAATCAAGATAAAACGAATTACAATGATAAGGAGAAGATTGAGCATCTAAGTAAAGAACTAAACACTCTTAAGTTAGCTCATGAAACTATCTTCGAAGATCATCGAGAACTTTTAAGAGCTCAAGAGAAGTTACGCTTTGAAAAGCTCAATCTTGAGCAAGAGCATGAGTTCTTAAAAGCAATCAATGATGATCTCTGCAAGAAAAGTTCTTCTTACATTGCCAAGCGTTTGCTCTTATCCACTTACATGCCTCAAGTCAAGTCTAGTAACAAGAACAAGAAAGATTCTTCCTCTAGTTGTAACAATGATCATGTTAAATCCAATATTGTTTCTTCTAGTAGTTCTCTTGATTCCACTAATGATTCTCTTAGCCAAGTTACACTTGAGCAAGAAAATAGCTAATTGAAGGGAATTATAGAGAAAGGAGTCTACAAGAGCCTTGCCGGAGGTAAGCAATTCGAGGAAATTGTACGCAAGCAAGGAAGACACCGGAAGAATCAAGGTGTTGGTTTTGAACGAAAGTTCAACGCCAATGGAGTTGAGTGGGAAGAAGATCAATACCCCAAGACAAAGTTTGTTCCACAACAAGAGAAGTATGATCCTACTTATTTCAAGGGGACACAAGCTCAAGATGATCTTCCACCACAAGACTACAAACAAAAAGGCAAGGACAAGCTTCAAGAGGAAATTGATGCATTTGAAGAAGCTCCTAAGACCTTAGTCAAGTGGATTCCCAAGACTACTTCAAGTTCCACTTCATCAAGTACGACTACAACTCCAAGGATTCCCATCAAGATGGTGTAGATCCAAAAGAAGAAAAACTAGAGAGTTCTTGTGGGTGACTCCGCCAACATACTTCACTCTAATCATTTTGGCAAGAACAAGTGCAATCAACTTCCACATCTTGCACTAGTTCAAGGAGTCACAAACCCTCTTGTTGGTAAGTCAAGGGACAAGGTAACCTAAAAGCTTTCATGGACATCATCTTGTGTGTGCATCACTCTATGTCTATGGATATCCTTGTTTGTTCCTTGTGGGACTAACCCATGTAGGTATTGAAAGTGCAATTCACTCCAATGGATAGCTCCAATTGTTCTACATCAACATTGAGCATCCACATCTTCAACATCTACATGAAGTCATCATCGACAAAACCCAAGGTTAGTTCATCCCTCTTAGGGGGGATATCACATCTAGGGGGAGCTTTACTCTAAGACTTGAGCTAAAGCAACTCTAATGATGTGAACACAACAATGCTTTATGTAAAAGTGGTAACCCCACTTGTGCTTAAACGATGAGTATGACCTATGATCAAATGTTCTCATTTGACTCCTAAGTCAATATACTCATATATAGATGACCTAGTCATCGCCAATTGATTGATAGATGCTAGTATTGATTGTGCATGCTTTGTCACATATTTCAAGTGCCATTTTATTGTGTGAGCATGTTGGTTGCATATTTTACTCATTCGAGGACATCCACTTGTTGTTTTGATTGATTGATTTTCTTTTCTCTTGCCAAGTGGATGGACAAGAATGCCTAAGAACCTCCTCTAGCTATCTATGCTTTTCTCGTCTCAAACTCTATTCATGCTACATCACAAAATTTGATCAAGTCAGATTCGAACCACTCTGTGTGAGGAGCACTCGGAGTCCCCGATTCGTCATAGACTTAAACTTCCAAAACTTCTTTGTGATTCTCGGTCTGACCGATATCTCCTTTTCGGTCGTACCGAGATCATTAAGTCGATCTATGTTTTCGATCTTGGTGCAACCGATTTGAACTATTCGGTCACACCGAGTTGCAGTAACTGTATACAGTTTTGCATCTCGATGCCACCGAGTTGTTCCACTCGGTCACACCGACAAGGTCGGGCTATATATAGACACGGGCAAAAATTTGGAAATTTCTCCGAACCCCTTCGCCCGCGCGATAGCTCGCTCTGCCAACGTGGTCTCCGGATCGTCTCCTCGCCGCCAGCCGCCTCCTGTCGTTGGTCTCCATCGCCGTCAACGGAATTCAGCCCCGCCGTTGCCGCCGTAGCGAGTCTCCGCCGAACTAGGGTATGGACTCGATCTCTGTGCTATTCCCCATCTGATTCCTAGCACATTGTGATCTTATTGATTCTAGCCACGATTGAAACACTCCTATCCAGTCTATGCAATTCGTAGAATAGGTTTGATTTGAAATTTTAGGGTTAGGTTTCCGCCGAAACCACACCGAGTTGAAAAACTCGGTCCCACCGATTTGGCTCATGCCATTGCACAAGTGAGACTCGGTCTGACCGAGAATTACTAATCGGTGTGACCGATTTTGCAACTTTGTGAAACCCTAGCTGTCTCGGTGCCACCGAACTGTGACTCGGTCTGATCGAGTTCACTAGTTTAGGTTCCAAAACTGCTTCGGTATCACCGAGTTTAAAAATCGGTAGATCCGAAATGATTTCTGTGGGAAACTAAAACTAAGATTTTGAATCATTCTTTTGCCAAAACCTCTGCATTTTGTGATGCTCATCTATTCTACCTCATCTATAAACTCTTCACAGGGTCAGCAGTCAGCTTTTTCATCATGTCTGATCAGAGTGATAGCCAGAATATGTCAGAAGAACAAGTGCATATGAGTGAGGGCACTAGTCCCTCCAGTTCTTCAGATGAAGGCAGCAGGAGTACTCCTAGCAATTTGCCAAAAGCTGCCACCAGACAAAAGAAGAAGAGAACCTCAGACTTAGAGGATGAGGATTATGTGGCAGAGGAAGAGGAAGCTACTTCCAAGAGAGTAGTGCTCAAGAAGGAGTATGGCTCAGCCCAAAGCACAAAGCCAGGCTTGAAAGTCAAAAGGCTAGCAGGTAGACAGCCCATGCCTAAGGCCAGAGCCTCAACTCAGATTGCTGAAATGCCTACACCCAAAGGGCCAGTTGCTGCTGAAGGAAATAAGGAAAGGAAAAGAGGCAGATGGTGCAAGAAAGTTGATCCAATGGCTGAGTTTGAACAACATTCTTCTGAGGAAGAAGATGAAGAAGAAGAGGTTGCTGCACCAGCACCTAAGGCACCTAAGCTTATGGGTGATGCTATAAGGTCAGGGGCTACTGCATCAAAGCCCAAGGAAGCACCTAAAGCTGCATCAAAGGTCAAGCCAGCTCCAAAGCCAAAACCAAAGAGAAATACAAGGAGCATCCCAGCTGCTGAGAAGAATAAGGCCCCAGTGCCTGAAGCTGTTGGAGAAGATGAAGAAGGACAAGTTCTGAGAAAACTCAAGCCCAAGATCCCAGACCACAACGATGCTCACCCTGTGGCTGAGGATATGAAAATCAGAAGGGATTCAGGGCTGAGGAAGTGGAGAGCAGAAGATCCTTACGCTACAAGGAGAAGAACTGTTGTTGATTACAGGTTCCACACAAGGGAACAACAGGACTTCAATGAGACAGTTTTGCTTGATACGAAGCCTATCGTCTGTGACATGAGATGGGTAGACTGGGAATACATCAAGGACAATGAAGAGCACTATCCTGGAGTGCAAGACAGCTTCAAGGCTTGTGGAGTATCTGACTTTGTTGGGCAGAAGCTCACAAAGTGGAATGAAGAGCTGATCATGCAATTCTACTCCACAGCACACTTCTATCCAGATGGCAGAATTGTGTGGATGTCTGAAGGTACAAGGTACCAATCAACTGTTGAGGAATGGGCAAAATTGATCAATGCCCCAGAGGAAAATGAGGATTACTTGGACATATATGCCAAGAAGAAGATGGATCACAACTCCATGTCCAACATGTACAAGGAGATCCCCAACAAGGCCCTTGATACTTTCAAATTTGGGTCAGTACATTATCTTCTGTCAGGGCTACCAACTTTCAATTGGATTCTGAGGCACACTTTATTGCCCAAGTCAGGTGATCACAAGATGATCAGAGGCCATGCAATCAATTTGCTTCATATCTTTGATGTGCCACAGAAGTTCAAGATGATGAGCCTCATGGTAGAAACTATCAAAAGGACTGCAGCAGATCAGAAGAGGAGCTGTGGCTATGCCCCTCAGATCCAAGAGCTGATAAACTCCAAGATGGGCACAGGCCTATACTTATTGGACAAGGAACATTTGCCTATCCATCCATATTTTGAAGATAATCAAGTTGTGATGAACAAGGATGAACCATCATTAGCTCATGCACAAGCTAAGAAGGAGAAGGCAAGGAAGGAGAAAGCGGCCAAGATGCCAACTCAAGAGGAAGCATCTGAGTATTTCTTGAAAACCAAGCAAGAGCAGCTTAGTTACTTGATTGCATCCACACTAAGGATTGAGAAAGGATTGGCCACTCTCACTCAGAATCAGGAGAGCTTAGAGAGAATCGTAGAACAAAAGTTCTATGACTTGGATGTCAAAGTAACGGAGATTCAGTCTGCAGTGGAGAAACTTCAAGATGACATGCAGGAGAGGAAGGGGAAGACTACCACTGATGCATTTGCCAGAGTGCCACGAGCTCAGAGGTCAACAGGAGTGCCAGTTCCTGACACCAGAGCCACCACCTCAGCTCCAGCTACAGCACCAGCCCAACCAGCTCCAGCATCCACTTCAGCTCCAGCTCCAACCACGTCTACAGAAGACTTCGTCCTTGGAGTGATTCGGACTCCACCACCACTAGAAGATCAAGCCTGAGTGTCGATCTAGCACTATGCATTTTCTAGGAACTTTTTGGTAACTTGTTGCCAAAGGGGGAGAAAAATGTATAGATCATAGGCTTTGAGAGAGAGTGTTGCTTTTATTCTCTTTTGCTTTATTTGATGGTTTTTCAAACTTTGTTTGCTTTTGGTTGAGATTCTATGATATGCTTGTGAGACATTAATGATCATGTGTTTGATCATAAGCTACACTTATGCATGCTTGATATTATCCTATCTATCTTATGTGGTCATTCACTTTTATTGGTGATGAGTGCATGTATTCAATTCTTATCATTTTGAGCGCTCCACCAAGATGTATGTGACATGGAAGAGTAACCCATGATTCTAACTCTTTGTGCATTTGCAGTCCAAAGCAAATTTTAAATATGCACAAATTTAGGGGGAGCTCTTACTTTTCACATACTTCTCAAAGCGATGATATATTTCTTTCTTATTATCATTTGTCAAAGCTTTGATCTATATGTTGTCATCAATTACCAAAAAGGGGGAGATTGAAAGTGCAACTATCCCTAGGTGGTTTTGGTAATTCATAACAACATATAGCTCATTGAGCTAATGCTATTCCAAGATAATTATTTCAGGAAAGCTCAGTGATTGGCATGGCATGGATGATGAAAGTAGATTCCTCAAAATGCTAAGGACAAAGGATTGGCTAAAGCTTCAAGCTCAAGACTCTTCATTTTATATTTTAGTAATCCAAGATCACATTGAGTCTATAGGAAAAGCCAATACTATCAAGGAGGGATGAGGTGTTGCTTAATGAGCCTCTTGCTTCATGTGCTTAGTGATATGCTCCAAAACCCTCAACTACTATCCCATATCCACATTTGACCTAAACCCAAAGCCAAACTCGGTCATACCGATTCTTTCAATCCGGCGCCACCGAGTTTCACTTGTCATAGCCACTACAAAACCCTAAGCAAATCGGTTCTACCAATAGGGATCTCGGTCTCACCGAGATGGGATTGCAATCTCTCTGTTTCCTTTTCGTAACTTTTCGGTCTCACCGAAAGAGCGGATCAGTCCCACCGAGATTGCAATGTAAACTCTCTGTTTCCTTTTTGTAACTTTTCGGTCTCACCGAAAGAGCAAATCAGTCCCACCGAGTTTACCTGACCAACCCTCTGGTTAGCTTATTACCAAATCGGTCTCACCGAGTTTGTGTAATTGGTCTCACCGAGATTACGTTATGCCCTAACCCTAACCATATCGGTCCTACCGAGTTGCATCTCAGTCCCACTGAAATCACGAACGGTCACTAGCTTTACTAAATCGGTCCGACCAAGTTTGTTGATTCGGTCCCACCGAGATTGGTGAATTGTGTGTAACGGTTGGATTTTGTGTGGAGGCTATAAATACCCCTCCACCTCCTCTTCATTCGTGGAGAGAGCTATCAGAACACATCTACACTTCCAACTCATATGTTCTGAGAGAGAACCACCTACCCTTGTGTTGAGGCCAAGATATTCCATTCCTACCATATGAATCTTGATCTCTAGCCTTCCCCAAGTTGCTTTCCACTCAAATCTTCTTTCCACCAAATCCAAATCCTGTGAGAGAGAGTTGAGTGTTGGGGAGACTATCATTTGAAGCACAAGAGCAAGGAGTTCATCATCAACACACCATTTGTTACTTCTTGGAGAGTGGTGTCTCCTAGATTGGCTAGGTGTCACTTGGGAGCCTCTGACAAGATTGTGGAGTTGAACCAAGGAGTTTGTAAGGGCAAGGAGATCGCCTACATCGTGAAGATCTACCGCTAGTAAGGCAAGTCCTTCGTGGGAGAAGGGCATGATGGGATAGACAAGGTTGCTTCTTCGTGGACCCTTCGTGGGTGGAGCCCTCCGTGGACTCACGCAACCGTTGCCCTCCGTGGGTTGAAGTCTCCATCGACGTGGATGTAGGATAGCACCACCTATCTGAACCACGACAAAAACATCCTTGTCTCCAATTGCGTTTGAATTCTCCAAACCCTTCCCTTTACATTCTTGCAAGTTGCATGCTTTACTTTCCGCTGCCTATATACTCTTTGCATGCTTGCTTGAATTGTGTGATGATTGCTTGACTTGTCCTAAAGTAGCTAAAATCTGCCAAGAACTAAAATTTGGAAAAGGTTAAGTTTTTATTTGGTCAAGTAGTCTAATCAACCCCCCTCTAGACATACTTTCGATCCTACATCCCGCCTGGCACCCGCCTAGTCTCGGTCGTCATGGATCACGTCACAAAAGCCTCGTGAGGTTTGCCTTGCCTTGTTCTCTCCGCCCCTCGCGAGCCAGCCTGGTGAGGCCGCTCCCAAGGACGTCTTGTGTCGTCTGCCTCACGAGGCTTGGCCCCTCGGGAGGGTCTTGGGTGATTGTTGGTGAAGATGGGCCATATGGGCCCGCTCGCATAGCCACGCCGAGGGCCGCAGGCAGGCAAGTCTGGGGACCCCCGTTCCCAGAACGCCGACATCAGGGCTTGAGGCTCTGCCGGAGGTTGCCGTTCTCCAGCAAGCTTGGGGCACCCGACAGCGTCCTTGCCGGCGGCTCCTGGGAGCTCGGCGGGAAAGTACTCGCCGGGGCCTGCCTTCCTTCGCTTGTTCTGCCCTACTGATGGCTCAACGCATGGCTGAGTTAATTGAAGCACAAAAGTTCCTGGTTCCACAGGCAACTTGAGGGCAGCGCATTTTGACAAGTCGTCAGCATGGCCGTTCACTACTCGGGGAACATGCTCTGCTTGCAGTCCGTCAAAATGCTCTTCCAACTTCCTCACTTCATCCACATAGGCCTCCATCAACGTGCTCTGGTAATCCTTGTTAACTGGCTTGACGACGACATGCGAATCACCTCTGATGATGAGCTTCCTGATTCCGAGGTCTGCCGCGATCCTGAGACCAGCAAGCAATCCCTCGTACTCTGCCATATTGTTCGTTGATTTTTTCCAGGGAAAGTGCATCTGGACTACGTACTTGAGGCTCTCTCTGGTGGGCGCGACGAGTAGCATGCCGACACCCGCACCTTGTAGTGAGAAAGCCCCATCAAAGTACATAATTGTGGCACCTCGGCTCAGAGCGACCGGTTTACCCTGCATTGCCAGCCCAGAGACCATGTCTTCTGGCAACACACAACATATTGGTATAGAAAACAACTGCTTTATTGATGCTAGCGGAACAGAGTTATATTACAACAGCGGTCGAGGCCGAGCGGCACACTCAGTGCGGCTGAATAATATGTACATTATTTAGTGAACATAAAGGGGCCTCGATCCGAACAACTACGTGGCAGCGGAATAACATCGTAGCGGAAGCTCCATATCACAGGGACACCGATGTGGACACGATCTAGACTCGAATAGCGCTCCTCTCCAACGATACTTTCCCGAAATCTCGCATGACACGCTAGGTCAGTACATTGAATGTACTTGCAAGCTCACAACAGGCATAATCACAATGACAAACAATATCATGATATTTAACCAATTATTAAGGATGCAACACTACATGCCAACATGCTGTGATCATACCCGAACGTCTCTCAGGACAACTTACCAACCCTGATCATACTCGGATCACAACATACCACTAACGTGGTAACATAAACACACGACCAACATGGTCTTTAGCAAAATGACTCGTCATCCTTACGGCGATCACAACCACGACCAATATCTGGTCCCAACTCCCTCGATGGCCTTTCTGCCAACCTCAACAATGCAAAGTTTACAACTTAGTGTGCAATTTTTATTAATCGTTGACTCATGGTGGGACCTACTACGACGTGTCCGTGACCGTGGACTCGGCTATCTATAGATTATACACTCTGCAGAGGTAGCACACTGCACCCACACCACAGAACCCATGGCCTCGCACTCCCACTCGGGTGGACCAACGGCATTCCAACAAAACCCGTCCGTTGCCACAACACTCTCTCGTCCACTCCGACTCAAATTCCCAACGGGCTGGTCCTGGGTGGCCCCGTGTCTACCAAAGACACCCCGACCACCGTCGTGGTCAAAACACTCCCACTCGAGGACTCGGTACCATAATCTCATCAACGAGCACACAAGATTATGTCTGCTTACCGGGCGAGGGCAAGCACAACATAACCTTCCCTAGATGGAGGCACCGACCAGAGGCCGTGTCAATGGACCGAATCAAGGCCTTCCCATAAAGGCAATTGTGGTTGCACTGGAAAGAAACTAGATTCAGCGGCACCATGACCCAGTCAATGGTGTATTCAAGTTGAGTTATATTCAGGTTCAACTTTAAACTAAAATGACTGGTGTCATAGCATGCCATGAAATGTAAAACAACACATGCATCATATAATGATAAAAATGATCGATTTCATCCATATACACACCAAGCATAAACGTCAACAACTAATATTACTCTACTTGCTCAAAATGACTCACAACTTAATCAAAATATTTTGCAACAAGTTATATTAATTTCTTACGCAAGCAAGTAACTCCGATATATTTTTCATATGCATAACAAAGAGATTTTGTTATCAACAACTATTAATTTATTTATCAATAAGTTGGGTTCGAAACCTTCTGTAAGACAAATAATATGATTAAACCAGTGTTTAACAGAATAATTTCTAACAAATTTTATCACTTTATGAAGGAAAACACAAAGCTTTAAATAATTACTAACATGCATAACAAAATTATTTCTAACATCACCTCAAATAAATCTTAACTTACTTTACCCACTTAAACTAGTTTCAACTATTCTGTAAATCAAGCATAACAACTAACCAATATTTAACAGAATACAAATAACTCCATAATTATTAAATGCATGGATTAATCATCTCATTCAAGTAAGAAAATCACAAATATGGCAATGGCATCATGAAAATGTTGCTGTGGCTTGCCTTAGTGCGGATGAGGTTCACAAGCCTCCTGGTGATCCTCAAGACAAGCCTCACCTTCTGAAAATAACTTTAAACACAAAAAAGAAAATATCAAGAACAATTATGAAAATCACCAGAAATTCTAAACAGCTCAGAAAAATCTCATCTTTGGTGAGCTACTAGATTTCTTTTCAAAGAACACAATGCAAAAAGAATCAATTCATTTGGACTTATGGTTAAAAAGTTATAACCGTTTGAAGTGTTCTGTAAATTCAAATGAATTTGAATAAAAGAAAAAGACTGGGGGTGACGTCGAACGAGTAAAGCCCAGGGGAGACGCCACTCGTACCGCTTCGCGCGTGTACTGAGTAGCTGACTAGCGGGCCCTGCTAGTTAAGTGGGGGAAGAGGGAGAGAGAGACAGAGATGTCCGCAGCTTCGCCGGAGCTCTCGCCGGCGACAAGGGCTCCTTGGCCAAAATGAGAGGGAGGGATTTAGAGAGGGGGTCGAGGCACACATGCCCGTACCCGTAGCGTCGCTAGGGGTGGTCGGACGGCGTCGGAATCTAGCTCGCAAGCAGAGGCAGAACAAGGAGGTCGTGAGAGTAGAGGAAGACGGCGAGCAGAGGCCACTCCAGGGGCTCCAAGCGGGCGAGACGGCCTCACCGGAGAGAGGCGGAGGCCCTGGAGGGGTTACCCAGGCCTGGGAGGGGCTGAAACTACTGCGGAGACCAGAGGGGATCACTGGCGAGCTCGAGCTCGGGGACGGCGGCCCGAGGCCTGCCCGACCGGGCTACGGCTTCCTACTCGATCGTGGCGTGTGTGTGAGTGCTGGATGATGCTCGAGGAGGCTGGGGAGGGCTCTATATATAGGCGAGCGGCGAGGGTGCTTCTGGCTCTGCCGGTGGACACCTGTCCACGGCGCCCAACGACGAGCAGCGTCAGAGAGAGGGGGAGAAGGCGACGAAGGTCACGCGGCCACTGTGGGCGAGCGGAGACGAGCACAGGATCAAGACGGTGGCGACGAGCAAAGTGCGCTCCAGACTGTTGGGCTGGCCGAACGTTGCCCGTGCTTGCTGCGGCAAGCTCCGGCGTCGGCGAGTGCCAGGGAGGAGTTAAGGATGTCGAGACGATGATGGTGGCGAAGTTTGGCAAGGTTGGGCAGGCAGGGGAAGCGAGCACGCGCGAACAGAGCGTTCGGCGGCACCCAGAGCGCGTCGACACACATGCCTGGCACCGTGGACACGCGTGGTCACCACGCGAACTCTCTCCTCAGGCCAGCCTTCATCCAAAAATCATGTTTGGCATGTTGTTCGTGGTGGTTTTGAAGTTTACCACGGTTTGGTTTGGATCCAGGTGCAGTAGAGAAGATTTTACAAGCCAGGTAAGTTTTTGGTCAGTAACTTTGTGATGTTACTGTGGTCAAATGGATGGTTGTTTGAAGCTGTGCTTTGGAGGCTAGCTTAGAGTTACTAAGGTAAATAAGCACAAGAAAGTTGAGGTCAAATGGAGTAAGTAAAATGGTAGTTGCTGTAGAAACCACCATTTCTGTCCAGAACAGAAAAGATTTTCTGTAGCAAAAATATTTCGAAAAGTGATGAAATATTTTTTCTCAAAGAGGTGCCCTAGGGTTCCTAGAATATTTGTATATTATCTCAGGATTTTCTGAGCCATAAAAATTGGGGTTGCTTTGAAGCAAACAGATTTGGCTTAGGGTTTTTGAGAGAAAATGAATATTTTTCATTTAAGAAAAATATTCCAAAGATTATTTTGGGGTGGGTGAGAAGTGAAATGATGATTTAGGAGGAAAGTGAAGCACTTGGGTGAAAGCCAAGGATGCCCAGGTGTTTAAGTCCATTTGAAAAGATTCAAAAACTCCCAGTTTCAAAAAATTTCAAATGAAAACTCAAGCCAATAAGAGAGGGCAAAAACCAGGCTGTCACAAACCTCCCCCACATAGAATGAATCTCGTCCTCAAGATTCGGTTGCTTGGGAAAACCACTCTGGATACTGATCCTTAAGGAATTCTTCCCGCTCCCAAGTTGCTTCTGACTCTATGTGATGCTCCCACTGAACCTTGTAAAATTTTCTGACTTTGCTGCGAGTGACCCTTTCCATCTGATCCAAAATTTTGAACGGTCTTTCTTCATAAGTTAAATCTCTTGCCAATTCTATCTCAGCCATTGCAGTCCTTTTCTCAGGCGGGGACATGCATTGTATCAATTGCGAAACATGGAACACGTTGTGTATGTCAGCCAATCCCGGAGGTAGTTCTAGTTGATATGCAACCGTACCCACTTGAGACATAATCGGGAATGGACCAATGAATCTGGGTGCCAGCTTTCCACGAGTCTAAAATCTCTTAACTCCTTTCATAGGAGTGACTCGGAGGTATATGTGTTCTCCGGGTTCAAAACTGACTTGCCGATGCTTTGCATCATAATAACTCTTCTGATGGGACTTTGCCAATTGTAGTCTGTCTCTGATTTCCCTAAGTTGTCTCTCAGCTTCCAGCATGAGATCTATTTCGAAGACACGGCTATCTCCAGCTTCAGACCAATTTAGAGGAGTGAGGCACATACGGCCGTACGAAGCTTCATATGGTGACATCTTTAGACTCGTCTGAAAACTGTTGTTATAAGAGAACTCGGCATATGGCAAGCAATCTTCCCATGTAGCTGCGTTGGCTAGCACGCAGACTCGCAACATATCTTCGAGTATTTCATTTACCCGCTCTGTTTGTCCATCTGTCTGAGGGTGATAGGCAGTACTATGTTTCAGTGCCGTCCCCAAGGCTTGATGGAGACAGGACCAGAAAGCGGACGTAAACAAAGAACCTCGATCGGAAATGCTAGTTCACGGTAATCCATGCAGACTGACGATTCTGGATACATACAGTTGTGCAAGTTCATCTGCTCTGTATCTGGTGCTGATCGGAATGAAGTGAGCAACCTTGGTGAGGGTGTCTACTATAACCCAGATTGCATCTTTGCCTCGCTGAGTCTTAGGCAATCCTGTAATGAAATCTATGCAAACGTCAATCCATTTCCACTGTGAAACCAGCAGCGGTTAGAGGAGTCCGGCTGGCTTCTGATGTTTTGCTTTCACCTTGTTGCATATGTCGCAACAGGCTACAAAATAGGCAATGTCTTTCTTCATTCCATCCCACCAAAATATTTGTTTAAGGTCTTCATACATTTTCGTACCTCCCGGGTGAATGGAATACGAGGATTCTTGTGCTTCTGACAAGATTTTCTTCTTCAAGTCCGGTTGATTTGGTACACAAATTCGTCCACGGAATCGGAGGGTACTGAATTTGTCCTTGAAGAAATTTGGGGGCTGCCTTGCCATCTGGCCCTTGGCATGTTTTTGTAGCTCGGTGTCACCTGGCTGGGCCTTGCAGATTTCCATCTCAAGTGTGGGGGTAACTTCCAAAATATTAGCGAGGCCAGCATCCATGATGACCAAGTTGAGCTGAGCGATCTCCTCTTGAAGTTCGGTAGGCAATAATTTTAACACGACATTTAAGCTAATGGGCTTCCGACTAAGCGCATCGACAATGATGTTGGCCTTGCCTGGATGGTAATTTATTCCAAGGTCATAAGCCTTGACCAACTCTAGCCATCGTCGCTGACGTAGATTTAACTCTAGCTGAGTGAAAATGTACTTGAGACTTCTATGGTCGGTGAAAATTTGGCACCTTTTTCCAATGAGGTAGTGTCTCCAAATTTTTAATGCATGAACCACTTGTCTGGAGGCATCGCAATATACATCAAAGCTGCGATAAATGTTTGGAAGAGTAAATACAGGTGCGGTTGTCAGACGTGTCTTTATCTTATTAAAACTCTTCTCACTGTCCTTTGTCCACTTGAACTTTGTATCCTTTTTTAGCAGCTCCGTCATGGGTTTAGCAATTTTGGAAAACCCTTCAATGAAACGATGATAGTACCCAGCTAATCCGAGGAAACTCCGGATCTGTGTTACAGTCGTGGGCGGTACCCAATCGAGCACATCCTTTACTTTGCTCGGGTCCACGGCTATACCTTCGGCGAATAGTACATGTATGAGAAACCCAACTTGCTTGAGCCAAAATTCGCACTTACTGAACTTGGCATATAACTGATGGTTGTGGAGCTGTTGTAGCACTGCTCGGAGGTGATCCTTATGCTCTTCTTCACTCTTGGAGTAAATGAGGATGTCGTCGATGAAGACTACCACGAATTTGTCGAGGAAGTCCATGAACAGTTTGTTCACCATATGCATGAAGAAGGCAGGGGCATTGGTGAGACCAAAGGACATCATGGTATATTCCTAAAGACCGTACCGTGTAGTGAATGCAGTCTTAGTAATATCCTCCTTTTTAATCTTGAGCTGATGATATTTGGTCTGTAAATCGATTTTTGGGAATACTTTAGCCCCACTGAGCTGACCAAACAGATCGTCAATCCTTGGAAGCGGATATTTATTTTTGATTGTGACCTCATTCAGCTGGCGGTAGTCTATGCACATACGGAGACTACCATCCTTTTTACCCACGAAAATTGCAGGTGACACCCACGGTGAAGAGCTGGGACGAATATAACCTTTCTGGAGTAATTCGTCAAGCTATTTCTTTAGCTCCACTAATTCTGATGAGGGCATCCGATAATAATTCTTGTATAGCGGTGCGGTTCCAGGCAGAAGATCTATTGCAAACTCTAGTTCCCGATCTGGTGGCATGCCTGGCAATTCTTCTGGAAACACATCAGGGTACTCACTGACCACAGGAATAAATTCCAATTCAACCACATCAGTGCAAACTAGTTCTGGCTTGGGTATATTCTTGCGAGCATAGAATTTGGTGAGCTGCCCATTCAGGCTGGTCAAATTGACTTCTCAGGTTGCGCAGTTTATGCAAACTTGATACTTGGTCGACCAATTCATACCCAATATGATATCCAATTGCTCAGACTCAATGATTATCAGAGATGTTGGAAAGTAGATTCCGTTGATATTGATCTCCAAGTCACGGCAGACTAGATTGCTCTTGATTATAGATCCCGGGGTTTGTACCAGCATATTTTTGCCCAAAATCGTGCAAGGAAAATTGTTTTGGGCAGGAAACTCCGAGTAATAAAAGAATGGGAAGCCCCAGAGTCAAATAAAATTATGGCAGGTATGTCATTAACAGAAAACATACCAATGACGACTTCTGGCTTATCTTGGGCTTCATCGGCGGAGATATGATGCACGTGCCCAGGGAAGTTTTGCTGGGTTGGCCCTCACTCCATAAAGTTGACTTGTGGTCTGCTTAGGGCATTCATCTTGTGGTTCTTGGGGCACTGTTTGGCATAATGTCCGTTCTGCCCGCAAATGAAACAAGAATTATTGCGCTGGCGCTCCTCATGTGTTGGATTGGTTACAATATTCTTGACTTGAGTGGTGGCCCTGTTAACATTCTGCTGCCAATTTGGCATGTATTCCACCTGAGTCTGCTGCAAGGTACGAGCCTTTTGCACAGGTTGCCCATCCTTCTTTGGCTCAAACTTGCGCTTGTTGTCGTCTTTAGCAGGCCTATTATCTGATATAAGCTTGTGCTCCTATTCAGCAATGAATGCCTTGTCCACTAGAATTTGGAAATGTGTGAAATCAAACATACTGAGACCACACCGCAGTTGTGGATTTAAACCTCCAAGAAATATGTCAATCTTCCTTTCATCAGTGGCCACGTCATATAGAGAGTAACGGGACAAATGATTGAATTTTTGCAGGTACTCGGCCACAGACTGATTTCCTTGGACAAGCACGAGAAATTCACACTGCTTGGCCTTCATAACTCCAGTAGGGATATGATATATTCGGAAGTTATCCATAAATTTTTCCCAGGTGACTTCCTCCTCAACCGGCCACATGGCCTTTGTATTTTCCCACCATACGGCAGCTGCGCCTTCGAGGTAATGAGTTGTAAATGGAACTTTATCATTTCCTTCAGTACGGGAAATCTCAAGCTTTTTCTCCATGGTGCGCAACCAATCGTCTGCATCCAATGGATCAATAATCTGGCTGAAACTGGGTGGATTGGTCCTCTGAAAATCTGACAGCTTTGAGTGATGACAATTCTGATTTCCATTCTGTCCAACCATTTCTTGCACACTTCTCAATATTTCAATCAGATCATTGTTCCTTTTCTCTTCAAACATCCACAGAACTTGTTCGGTGGAGGGAGGATTAGGCGGTGGAGGTGGTGGTTGAACGTACGGCTCGGGAGAATGTCCTGCCTGTCGTGCGGAATGACGAACAGGAGTTCCCTCACGAACGTTGCTACTGCTGCCTCCCCGCGTCATCCTATGGTGATTTTTTCCCAAGACAACACAATCGGGATGAGAAACAACCAAAAATTTAAAGTTGGGGAAAAGCCAGCGACAAATCTCGAAAAAGGCAAACGTGCAAAGAAAATACGGCGATTGAAGTCCCAACATAATTATACATAGACTCATACATGAAAGATAAACAACATGACTGGTTCCACTACTCTCGTACATGAAGCATCATAGCTCGTACAACTACATCCGTACATCATCCAGACGACTGCAAATACTCAAAGACGCTACTGCTCTGCTAGTGATGCGGTGTCCTCCCCTGAAGCGGTCTCGGATCCCGAACTGACGTGGTTAACGGAAACTTTAGGGTTAAAAGTAACACGACGGGGCTGCCTCGAGGGCTCTCCCTCAAGGGCAGGGGTAGGATGAAACATCGAGGCTGCAGGAGTAGCGAGGAGTGAGACCCACTCGGCAGGAGCACTGAGAGGGTTCACGGCCGAGACGCCCGTGCTACTCGGGGGAGTAACTGGCGAAATTGGGGATCTAGTGCTAATTGGGACATAAGGGGTAAATCTCAGTGAGGAAGGAGTGGTGGCGGATCTAGCAGTGACCAAAGTAGTGGCTAAAGCAGTACGGGCACGAGTCTGCTCTCGAGCCAGCTCGTGGATCATCAGATAGCTAGCAGTGATATAGCGAGCAAGATGGCTAGCAACACTATCAGACTCCGGTTCAACGAGAGGGAAACGGACACGACCGTTGTCGTGCACAGATAGGTAGTAATAGAAACTTGGGTGGTGCTGCATTTGGACCTCGGTATAATGAAGCTCGTCAAGGACCTCAAATGCGGCAAACTAGACAGCCTGAGAGGCGGTGGAGGCGTAACCTCTCCGAGAAGTACGAGTGTAAGAGACGGAATCGGAACTGGTGCGCAGAGTAACCACTGCGTGATACTCATACACTGAGTCTGCTAGACGTTCCCGGTACACATGATGGACTGGTTCGTCTCCGTGAGGGTACAGCCGACGCCACACGTTGCGGATAAGGTGCGGTGACGTGTACGGCATCAGCTGCAACTGGCACGGATACGGCACCGGAGCCATCTACACTCACAACCATTAGCAGGCTAGCATAACAATAATAATCAAATGACTACAATGCAACAACCAGCTATAACTGCTACCGATGCTCAAATTTACTCGCGCCCTACAGTCAGCTTGGCTCTGATACCAATCGCTGTGGCACCCCGGCTCAGAGCGACCGGTTTACGCTGCATTGCCAGCCCAGAGACCATGTCTTCTGGCAACACACAACATATTGGTATAGAAAACAACCGCTTTATTGATGCTAGCGGAACAGAGTTATATTACAACAGCTGTCAAGGCCGAGCGGCACACTTGGTGCGGCTGAATAATATGTACATTATTTAGTGAACATAAAGGGGCCTCGATCCGAACAACTACGTGGTAGCGGAATAACGTCGTAGCGGAACAACTACGTGAAAAGCCGCCGAATACGAAGATTTGTCCGAGGAGAAAAGTCTCACCCTGGATCGCATCGCTGCGGATGATCGGAGGAGCCATCGGGCCTAAGAGCGATGACACAGAGTAACTCTCAATGAAAGAACGAATGTCGGTGTCAAAACCAGCGGATCTCGGGTAGGCGGTCCCGAACTGTGCGTCTAGGCGGATGGTAACAGGAGACAAGGGACACGATGTTTTTACCCAGGTTCGGGCCCTCTCGATGGAGGTAAAACCCTACTCCTGCTTGATTTATATTGATGATATGGGTAGTACAAGAGTATATCTACCACGAGATCAAGGATGCTAAACCTTAGAAGCTAGCCTGTGGTATGATTGTTGTTCTTGTTTTGTCCTACGGACTAAAACCCTCCGGTTTATATAGACACCGGAGAGGGCTAGGGTTACACAGAGTCGGTTACAATGGTAGGAGATCTACATATCCATATCGCCAAGCTTGCCTTCCACGCCAAGGAAAGTCCCTTCCGGACACGGGATGAAGTCTTCAATCTTGTATCTTCATAGTCCAGGAGTCCGGCCGAGGGTATAGTCCGGCTATCCGGACACCCCCTAATCCAGGATTCCCTCAAGGACAATCAAATAACACCTCATGTTTCAAATTTGTTACATAAAGTTTACCATACGTGCATGCTACGGGACTTGAAAACTTCAACACAAGCATTTCTAAAATTCACAACTACTCAACTAGCACAACTTTAATATCACTACTTCCATATCTCAAAACAATCATCAAGCATCAAAATTTTCTTAGTATTCAACACACTTCATAAGAAAGTTTTTACTATTCTTGAACACCTAGCATATTAGGATTAAGCACATTACCATGATATTTAAGACTCTCAAAATAATATAAGTGAAGCATGAGAGTTCATCTATTTCTTGAAAATAAAACTACCACCATGCTCTAAATGATATAAGTGAAGCACTAGAGCAAACAACAAACTACTCCAAAAGATATAAGTGAAGATCAATGAGTAGTCGAATAATTATGCAACCAAGTAAAGTTACCGATGAACGAAGACGAAAGAGGGGATGCCTTCCGGGGAATCCCCAAGCTTAGACGCTTGGTTATCCTTGAATATTACCTTGGGGTGCCTTGGGCATCCCCAAGCTTAGGCTCTTGCCACTCCTTATTCCATAGTCCGTCGAATCTTTACCCAAAATTTGAAAACTTCACAACACAAAACTTAACAGAAAACTCGTGAGCTCCGTTAGCGAAAGAAAACAAAACACCACTTCATGGTACTGTAATGAACTCATTCTTTATTTATATTGGTTTTAAACGTACTGTATTCCAACTTCTCTATGGTTTATAAACTATTTTACTAGCCATAGATTCATCAAAATAAGCAAGCAACACAATGAAAACAGAATCTGTCAAAAACAGAACAGTCTGTAGTAATATGTAACTAATGCAAACTTCGGGAACTCCAAAAATTCTAAAATAAATTGGTGGACCTGAGGAATTTATCTAGTAATCATCTTCAAAAAGAATCAACTAAATAACACTATCCAGTAAAAAGTTGAAGCTAATCTCGTGAGCGCTAAAGTTTCTGTTTTTTTAGCATGATCATAAATACTTCACCCAAGTCTTCCCAAAGGTTCTACTTGTCACAAACACTAATTAAAACACAAAACCACATCTAAACAGAATCTAGATGGATTATTTATTCCTAAACAGAACCAAAAAGCAAGAAACTAAAATAAAATTGGGTTGCCTCCCAACAAGCGCTATCGTTTAATGCCCCTAGCTAGGCATGATGATTTCAATGATGCTCACATAAAAGATAAGAACTGAAACATAAAGAGAGCATCATGAAGAATATCACTAGCACATTTAAGTCTAACCCACTTCCTATCCATAGGGATTTTGTGATCAAACAACTTATGGGAACAAGAATCAACTTGCATAGGAAGGTAAAACAAGCGTAACTTCAAAACTTTAAGCACATACAGAGGAAACTTGATATTATTGCAATTCCTACAAGCATATATTCCTCCCTCATAATAATTTTCAGTAGAATCATGAATGAATTCAACAATATAACCAGCACCTAAAACATTCTTTTCATGATCTACTAGCATAGAAATTTTATTACTCACCACATAAGCAAAATTCTTCTCATTCGGAATAATGGGAGTATCATAAGAGACTTGAATATTATAAATTGTTTCTACATTAAAGAGGTAATGTTCAGAGAAAGTGTACTCATAATCATGACAAGTTTTATAAATATAATCATCACTACTCTTTATATCATAAGTTTTATCACAATAATCATCGTAAGTAGCAACTTTGTTCTCATCATAATCGATTGAAACCTCTTCCGAAATAGTGGATACATCATTAAATAAAGTCATGACCTCTCCAAAGCTACTTTCATAAATATTATAAGATTCAACATCCTCCAATACTGTGGGATCACTAATTCCTAAAGTTGACACTCTTCCAAACCCACTTTCATCAATATAATCATCATAGGTAGAAGGCATGCTATCATCACAACAACTTTGCATATCAAAACTTGGGAGGCTAAATATTATCATTATTAAACATAGCATCCCCAAGCTTGGGACAAACATTAATTACAACAAATATATTCTCAAATATGTCATCCTCATCAAACATAGCCTCCCCAAGCTTGGGCCTTCTCATATCATAAGCATAATCACACTCATCATTAATAGTATAGATAGCACCAATAGTATAGCAATTATTATATTCTTCCAAGCAAGTGCCAAAAAGATTTTCAAGATCATAAGAAGTATCATTATCTTCCCAATCATGATCATCACAACAAGCAATAGGCATAACTAGATCATCGCCAAGTGCATCATCTTCCAGAATTATTTTTGATTCATTTTCATGAGGCACAACAATAATAGGAGCAACCTTATTTGGGAGAGATACCTTTTTACCTGTCTTCCTTTTTCTTTTCTTCTTCTTCACCACATCATGTGTGGGTTCAATCCTCCTTTTGGAGCTCCTTAATAATGAGATTGGTTGAATAAAAGGCTCCTCCTCGTTACCTGATTCATCATAAGAAATAATAGGACGATATTGGGAAGTCTCTTCCCTTCCGTTAGCATTCTCATCATCTTCTATTTGTTTTATTTTCTTTATGTAATTGGCAATATAAGGATTTTCAACGCAATTCACCATGCAATACATATAAATGTCCTCTATATTAAAATGAAGAACTCTAGCAAGGGCAAATTTTGGAATAACATTAGTTATACGTTTCATTTCTTCATAACCCAAGAGCAAACTAAGTTCATTACGATGGGCAAGGGAAATCAAGTCATCACAATTTCTGGACACGATACGATCATGAAACAATTTGCATTGGGTACTAAAATGATCACGTTCATTGCAAAGTTCACAAGTATGGCTAAGAAAAAATAAATTTTCAGAACATGCATCTAGCCTTTCTTGCAACCATTTGGTTTCTACGTACTTATGCCTCTTGCAATATCTATCTTCCCTATTTTGTGTGTACTTGCAAACCCAATATACTCCACAAAAATCGACATGCTTATAGGAGATATTTTCACCATGACTAGTTCAATCATCATAAGTACCATGGATATTCATGGAGTTCATACTAACAACATTGCAATCATGCTCATCATTCAAAGATTTAGTGTCAAACATTTTAATGCATTCTTCTTCTAACACTTTGGCACAATTTTCCTTTCCATCATACTCACGAAAGATATTAAAAAGATGAAGCGTATGAGACAAACTCAATTCCATATTTTTTGTAGTTTTCTTTTATAGACTAAACTAGTGATAAAACAAGAAACTAAAAGATTTGATTGCAAGATCTAAAGATATACCTTCAAGCACTCACCTCCCCGGCAACGGCGTCAGAAAAGAGCTTGATGTCTACTACACAACCTTCTTGTTGTAGACGTTGTTGGGCCTCCAAGTGCAGAGGTTTGTAGGACAGTAGCAAATTTCCCTCAAGTGGATGACCTAAGGTTTATCAATCCGTGGGAGGCGTAGGATGAAGATGGTCTCTCTCAAGCAACTCTGCAACCAAATAACAAAGAGTCTCTTTTGTCCCCAACACACCCAATACAATGGTAAATTGTATAGGTGGACAAGTTCGATGAAGAGTTGGTGATACAAGTGCAATACGGATGGCAGATATAGGTTTTTGTAATCTGAAAATATAAAAACAGCAAGGTAACAAGTGGTAAATGTGAGCATAAATGGTATTGCAATGATAGGAAACAAGGCCTAGGGTTCATACTTTCACTAGTGCAAGTTCTCTCAACAATAATAACATAGTTGGATCATATAACTATCCCTCAACATGCAACAAAGAGTCACTCCAAAGTCACTAATAGCGGAGAACAAACGAAGAGATCATGGTAGGGTACGGAACCACCTCAAAGTTATTCTTTCCAATCAATCCGTTGGGCTATTCCTATAAGTGTCACAAACAGCCCTAGAGTTCGTACTAGAATAACACCTTAAGACACAAATCAACCAAAGCCCTAATGTCACCTAGATACTCCAATGTCACCTCAAGTATCCGTGGGTATGATTATACGATATGCATCACACAATCTCAGATTCATCTATTCAACCAACACATAGAACCTCAAAGAGTGCCCCAAAGTTTCTACCGAAGAATCAAGACGAAAACGTGTGCCAACCCCTATGCATAGGTTCATGGGCGGAACCCGCAAGTTGATCACCAAAACATACATCAAGTGAATCACGTGATATCCCATTGTCACCACAGATACGCACGGCAAGACATACATTAAGTGTTCTCAAATCATTAAAGACTCAATCCGATAAGATAACTTCAAAGGGGAAACTCAATCCATTACAAGAGAGTAGAGGGGGAGAAGAAACATAAGATCCAACTATAATAGCAAAGCTCGCGATACATCAAGATCGTGCCAAATCCATTACAAGAGAGTAGAGAGAGAGAGAGAGAGAGAGAGAGAGATCAAACACATAGCTACTAGTACATACCCTCAGCCTCGAGGGCGAACTACTCCCTCCTCGTCATGGAGAGCGTCGGGATGATGAAGATGGCCACCGGTGAGGGTTCCCCCTCCGGCAGGGTGCCGGAATAGGGTCCCGAGAGGTTTTTGGTGGCTACAGAGGCTTGCGGCGGCGGAACTCCCAATCTATTCTCCGTTCTAGAAGTTTTAGGGTACGTAGGTATATATGGGTGAAAGAAGTACGTCGGTGGAGCTTCGGGGGCCCCACGAGGCAGGGGGCGCGCCCTAGGGGGGGCGCCCCCCACCCTCGTGGGCACCTCCCTTCTCTCTTGAGGTGGGGTCCAAGTCCATCCGGTAGCTTTCCTTCCAAAAATAACTTCCCTAGTTGATTTCGTTCCGTTTCGACTCCGTCTGATATTCCTTTTCTTCGAAACACTAAAATAGGCTTAAAACAGCAATTCTGGGCTGGGCCTCCGGTTAATAGGTTAGTCCCAAAAAATAATATAAAAGTGGATAATAAAGCCCAATATTGTCCAAAACAGTAGATAATATAGCATGGAGCAATCAGAAACTATAGATACGTTGGAGACGTATCACAGTGTGAGGCTGCCGTCGCTGCAGAATAACAGGGGGTGTGGGTGAGTGGAGGGATGGCCTGGCCAGAGGTAGGAGTAGTATGGGGGCGGTGAGGCCTCCGTGGCAGCACAACCGGCTACGGAAGGCAGGAGTAGGCGGCACGACCGGCGCTGCTTTGGGCGTCTGGACCAAGAAGACCAGATGTTGAAGAAGCACTACCGTTGTTGGATGGACATCGTACGGCCACTGAAGCTAGAATCGTTTATACTGGCTAAGTTGACAAAGCCCTTAGTATGCTCCAACTTAGCAGGCCCACAGGTCAGCCTCCAAAACGGTGTGCCCCAGATGTCAAGGGGAGGAATCATTTTTTGGGTGGCCGAAGCTAAGAATATCCGAGATTGAAGAAGAAGCACGACATCCATTGGATAGACATCCACCGGCCACTGCTCCTAGAACCGTGTGTTGTCTATAATAAGTTGACAAAGCCTTGCATACGCGTCAACTTCTTTTTTCAGGGGACGCGTCACTTAGTAGGCCCACAAGTGTGTGACAGAGAACTTATAGCCCATTTGCGTTTTGTAAGAATGTACATCCCATTTTTGAATTCTAATGGAATTTACAACAGCCCATTTACAGTTTGTTAAAGTACAGTCCATTTTCTAGCTAGGACAATGATTAATAGTTTCAACCAACCGTTGAAAACAGAATTCAATAAAATTTCCCACATTTTGATGGGATCCGAAATATTTTTATCCCAAAATTTCTTGTCAGATTAAGTATAAATTTGTATTACATAAAAATCCAATGAAACATTGCGCGCGCAACAATGAAAATTTAAGATTTTCAAAATCCATAAATAATATTTTATAAACTAATTTCGTGTTTGGTGCATTTTTTTTATAGTTACTGCTCCGTTTTTATAATTACATCCCATTTATTATTTTTTAAAGCCCATTTTCCTGTTAAGCCTAATGCATCCCTCCTAGGAAAGATTTGCAGCCCAGCGGGGCGGAGAATAACAAGTTGACATTGCCTGGGTATTCCTCAAAAAGACGTATAGCTGGGCTAGCCATTTTCATCTTGAAAAAATTAGTATCTGGGCTGGATATCTGGCTTGGGCTAGATGGGCCACAACCCGCCCAGTTAATACCCTGCTCTCTTGTGAACCCTGCTCTCCTCTGAACAACAACGAAATCATCGCCAAGAAAAACTCTACAGTGCTCACGCCTCAAAAACACAAATACTGCTCGAGCAGCTTGGTCCCAGCTGTCGGTCGCACCTTGTGCAATTCTCTCGTTTGACAATGGTGTGGGACCGTGATGTCAGGAAACTAGGAGAAAGCAAAAAAATATAGTTGTACATAATAAGGAGGCACTTGCGTAAGTACGGCTATGGCCCTAGTGGGTCCCTAGTGTCATCTAGTCAAAATAAAGTCATCTCCTGAATCCCCATGTTCGTTGACGACGTTAACAATGCTCGATGCCACGGCGAGTGCAACAACTCGAAGGACAACGGAGAGGGCCTCGTGGGCCCTACGGATGGTCTGATACCACTAGTAGAAAAAGGGTCAAACGTGAAGCACAGTAGTGTCGGTTTGAATTAGAGACGGCACTAATGTGTACATTAGTGCCGGTTCGTGGATGCGATCAATAGTACCGGTTCGTGGCGAACCTTTAGTACCGGTTCATGCCACGAACCGGTACTAAAGAGGCTGTGTCAGCCTGCGGTCAGGCTATGGCCCCACCATCACCATTTAGTGTCAGTTCGTACCACGAACCGGTACTAATGACGTTATGAAAGGCTGTTTTTAGTCCCACCTCGCTCCCCTAAGAAGCCTTTTACCACCTTAAATATGCTATTTCTCAAACTATCACAAGCACTTGGTCTTCATTGAACTCTATGTGTAGAATTTGTGGCCGCAATATGAGTCTTCATCGCTTTATAAATCGGTTGATGACTCATATTGACAATTCAGATTGTACACACAAGGATCATTGATGATCAAAGTATTTTTTATGTTATAAGATCATATTGACAATTTAGACTGTAAAGAAATATAAGATCATATTGACAATTTAGACTGTAAATGCTCTTATATTTTTTGCGTTCAGTATGCACCATTCAAAGCGACGCCATCAACTTTCAACCATTTTTGCCTTCATTTGCTATTTTTCATGCATTCAATGATTTGTTTTGAGAACTAAATGACCTGGAAATTGAAAAGCACTACAAATGAACTCTGAAAAAGTAGAGAGGGTTACGGCAAAACTGGATGCACTTCGTTTACAAACTGGACAATCTCTTTCGAAGTATTCAGGTTTCTGACGAAATTAAACTTATCTGTTACAAAGGAATTTCATTTTTTTAAACTTATTACAACTCCAGAATTTTTGTGCATTCAGTATGCACCACTTAGGAAAATTCAGTTAGATCTTCCCAATTCTTTCGTCTCAACCTCTTGCGCGCCGCTCCCTTCGTCGCCGCCCGTCGCCGTCGTCGTCGTCCCCGCCGCCGCCCCGAACGCCGCGCGCCGCCGTCTGTCATACCCGCCGCGCCGCCGTCCCGTATACGTATGTATCTCGCTCTCCTCGCGTACCTGCCGCGCCGCCGTCCGTCGTCACGTCGCACCCGGCCGGCCGGCCCGTACGCCGCCGCCCCCGCTCGTACGTACGGGGTGGCGGTGTACGGGGCCGCACACACATACCACACACGCATACACACACACATACGTACACACATATATACGTATACACACACATACACACACACATACACACACACACACATTTTTTTACTAATTTTCTGTTTTTTAGAAAAGTTAATTAGATGATCGAATGTTACATTAATGTCGAATGTTAGATGAATTAGCTAGCTAGATAGAAAAATTGTCGTACTAGAGATTGGAACTAGTTGAATAATTAATATAACTAGTTTATTTTTAGTAAGAAAATTGTCGAACTAGTTTATTTAGGTATATGAGATTTGAACTAGTTGAATAATTAATATAACTAGTTTATTTTTAGTAAGAAAATTTAGGTATCTGAGATTTGATGATCTAATAAAAATATTTTTTGTTAATGAGTATATCTTTTTATTTATTTTTTTTATATATTTTGAGTTTATATAAATGTTAGACTAATGTCGAATGTTAGATGAATTAGATAGAAAAGTTAAATATATAATAATGTCAATTGTTAGAGATGAATATAGTTAGATATATTAATGTCAAATGTTAGATGAATATATATTTGGCTAGATATAGGTGTTTAATGTTTCACCTATATGAACATAGGAAATGTCATCTGACGACGAAAAAGATTTCATTATGTGCGAACACTGTGAAGACCAGTGCGGCCTGTGCGACAAAAATTTCCTTGTTGATGGTAGGCGCTTCAGCATCAAGCTGGATGAGACATTCGAAGTTGATACAGTAAGTCACTTTGTCAATTATTATTTGAATGCAAAACTTATGCTTCATTTGCTTCAACTTATAATTTTAATTTTTCACTATTCTACTAGCGCATCCCCTGCCATGCAAGAATTTTTGTCTTGGATAAGATAGGTTTTAGTGCTATAGATGATATGGAGGTAAAGAGAGTTTACTTGAAGACGAAGCATGGGTATACTTTCAACGTCAAATTATATAATGGAGACACATACACCCATTTTGAATGCATAACTTGGCAAGAACTATGCAAGGCTTATGCATTTGAGCCTGATATGGTTATCACCTTTGATATTCGCCTGGAAGATGATATTGAAGGTAATATAGACATCTGGGTCGATTTGCAAACGCCTCCAGTTCTACCATTTGGTGAGTTTTTCTCAACCATGCATGCATATGTTTAATTGATACAGTTTATTCAAAAATAGTTGACAACTAATTTGTATTGTCAGCTTATTTCGGTTCAAGCAAACATGTTCGACGCTTGGTAGACAGGACCTACTACTGCCCCGGGGCTAAACTAAACTGCGAGGAGATAAGTCATTATGTTTCATGGCTTGAGTATCTTAATACTGTCAAGACAAAAAAAATTCCTGAACTTAGAAATGTTAGTACTCAAAACGTGCGACCAATGGTGATCATATTGAACTACGGTCACATCTATAATCGAAAGATGGTAAGATTTTAAATATTTGTCCTTAATTAGTGCATCTTTTGCATACATTATTTTTGAAGCTAAACTTTCATTGCTTAGTATATTAATTACTATACGATGTTCTTCAACAGGGACGTCCGATGACAGTTGTGCCTTAGTGGATCGAGACAAAAGGTCGCATGTCAATGGTTAGCTTACGACCAAGATATCCTACATTGCACATGAGTGCATTCAGGATTTTTGAAAGCGAAGAATGCTTAATAGTGAAAGATTGGAGCAAAATTGTTAACGATCGCAGAGAAGTACTAGGGGGCAGCAAGGAGAAGTGCAACCCAAGATTAGGAGACAGATTCATCTGCATGCTCCAGTATGATGAATCAGGAGAGCTATACATGTTCTATGCTATTCTACCTGAGAGGGAGCAGCAGGAGTAGCTACTAGTTCATGCTCTTAATTAGTACTTGTCTCATGTCCGTGTCCTGAACTTCGATGTTGGTGATGATTATGTTGAACTTGATGATATCTTTGCTTCTGTTACAAAGTGAATGTTTTCTCTTTAAGCTAGCCAGCGTTGGTGATGATTAGATAGCTAGCGGTAATGACTATGATGATTAAATAGTGGTAATTAGACGACTACGATGATTTTTAGCTAGCTAGAGTTTATTTATTTATTAATATGCAATGATGATGATGATGACGACGACTACAACTCGTTATAACATAAAACAATCCTAAATTAAATTGATAACACAAATTTAAATGAAAAATACAAAATAAAACCAAAAACCCACAAACATTTAGTACCGGTTGGTGTTACCAACTGGTATTAAAGGGCTCCCGGACCCCGGAGCTGGCTCGTGCCACGTGGTTGCCCTTTAGCACCGGTTCATGCTGAACCAGTACTAAAGGGGGGGCTTTAGTGACCACACTTTAGTGCCAGTTACCGAACCGGCACTAAAGGGCCTTACGAACCGGTGCTATTGCCCGGTTCTGCACTAGTGTACATCGCCTGTTGCTCATTCAGGAAGCCAGGATCATCGGACACCTATGAGCACCTTCAAGATACTGAGACGGCATGAAACGGTAAGGCCGCGCTTGGGAGCTCTGGTTTATTTCAAACCTGTATAAACATACAAGTGTAATTTACTCGTCATCGGAAACAACGCGTAATATACAGGCGTAATGGAACCAAGAGCCCGAGGTCTGTAAGTAAAACCGGCGGGTTACGCGTGTAATTTGAGAGACCAGTGTATATTTTATGTACTACTATATGGACGACATTACCAGACGATACATGCACGACGTGCGTATCATGCCATCCATGGGCAAGGCTAAAAGAGCACCTAATGGATGGATTAGCAATTGTCCAAGTGTCGTTCATCGTTTTTATCATGCATGAAGTACCTCCGATACTTTACTAGTCGAAATCAACCAACCAAGCGCCTTCGCCCGAGACCATCTGCTTTAATTTACAAGCGTCAGTTTTACAAGCGGTTTTGGTTGGAACACGATGATCCAATCACGGCCTAATATCATGAGTTCGTCGGAAGATCATATGGTTTCATGTCTAACCTACCCGGCTTGTCGTATAGGCTATGAATGAAACATTAGACGATGAACTTCTTAAGCACGGAAATAACAGAAGAGGATGATCTGCTTAAAAAGCAAATCACTGGCATTAGACCGACATGCAAAAAAATACGAAGCATTATTCTCAGGAGGCACGGTGAACAGCTCGTGATGTCGCATGCCACAATATTCCAAGCTCAACTTTGCAATCAAACACAAGGCCTGGCATTACATAGACAATATTCAGAACAAACTCTTAACACAGGAATATCTCAGCAGAGTAACTATTTACTTCTAAATTGAACACATGAATAGGAAAAACACTCGACGCTGCTCACAGCAAGGGCGTCCCACTCAAAAATATCAAATGCATGTCTTCTGGCTAACATCAACGAGCAAATTTTGACTAGGTTTTCCAATTCCAATATATTGAACTAACGTCTTCATCCTAACATCAATGATTTAACTTTGACAAGTTTTTCCCATTCAAAATATGTAATGCCTATGATCGTGGAGTCCTGTCGTAGCTTCTTGTACTTGTTTGGGCACTTTTTGCCCAGGGCACTCCACGTGTTGTTAAATTGCCAATGGTCTCTGCAGACTAGTCATGTCACCAGTGTCTAATAATACTCTGTAAAGCTTCTCGGTCATTCCTTATGTAATGTAGCGCAAACAGTGACTGCTTCTTTCTGCAAAGTGGAACGACCAACTGGACCCAGTAATGCAGTAGTTTGCCTTGGACACATTGGCTCCTTTTGTGCAGTTCAACTAAAATCGAAGTCGGAATAAAACCGAGCTTTAATTTTGATATCCTTGTAAGCAACAATAGGTATAAGGGAAACAATTACTGAGAAATAACGGTTGATGGCTTGTACTCCCAGAAGAAAAGCATCTACTGGTCTACTTTATCTTAATGGGAAACAAAGCAGGAGAGTAGGAATTCTCCATCAGTGTGTTCATATTGACTGGGACATTATCTTAACAATGCCTTGTTTCAACATGTATAAAGAACGACAAAGCAGAAAAGTACCATTCCTAAAACAATGCAACCGATTCATTTTAACAGAGACATTATCTTAACAATACCTTGGCTAAACATGTATAAAGAACTACAAAGCAGGATAGTACCATTCCTAACAAGTGTTGCAGTTTTGAACTAAGATTCAGTAGTTAATTAATACTGAGAGTGGCATTGCTTAATTTTACCAGCGTCATTAGATTAATGAAAAGCATAAACATTTCCAGGGGAGAGTGGGCGCAACAACTGTATGTGCTTCCATCTACTTATAAAGGGGGTGATGTAGAGTTTGTTGTAACAAAGCAACAAGCATCATGTCTGAGTTGGTCCCATTTTTGTTCACTACTTAATGGGAAAAGACAGCAATACAATAGCTTCAATTCAACATTTATTTAAAACAGTACAAATACAAGTAGCACAACATATCAAAGCACACTGCACAATCATGTGGATGAAGGCCTGTACTGACCTTTCGTGAGACGGACAAGATAAAATACGAATCTGCCAACACGAATAGGAAATCCAATCTCGTTTTGTGTAGTTGCACTGAAATCAAGCAAAGTGTTTCGCGTAGCGAAGAAAAATGTCACAATAACAACAAGTTGAATAGATATCCCTGTTTAAATAGAGGCAAAAAAGAAATCAATTACTGGCTAATAAAGGAGGATGAAACATGCGGCCACAAAAATGGTAATCCCGTCAATCCCTAACAAGTGTTGCAGTTTTGAAATAAGATTCAGCAGTTAATTCTGAGAGTGGCATCAATTACTGGCTTATAAAGGGGGCGATGCTAAATTTGTTGTAACAAAGCAACACGCATCATGTCTGGGTTGGTTCCATTTTTGTTCACTACTTAGTGGGAAAAGACAGCAATACAATAGCTTTAATTCAACATTTTTTTAAACAGTACCAAAACAAGTAGCACAACATCTCAAAGCACACTGCACATCATGTGGTTGAGACCAAGATTTGAAACAACTCGCCACGAAGACTGGAAACAAATCTCGATCTCCTTTTGTGAAGTTCCACCAAAATTAAGCAAAGTCACCGGTGTGACATTCAACTTCAACTGCACAAAACACTCTTAAAACATAAGTCTTTCGAGTAGCGAAGCAAAATGTTGCAATAGCAACAAGTTGAATCGATACCCCTGTTTTAACAGAGGCAAAAAAGGAAACAATTAATTGCCGATAAAGGAGGATGAAACAAACGGTGACAGAAAGAAGCATCTAACTTATCTTGGATGGAAAACAAAGTGGGACAGTAGCATTTCTAAAATGGTTGCATTGATTCATATTAACAAAGACATTCTCTTGAAACAACATTCATTAAAAAATGTAATTTACTTTTAACAGTGGCATTGCTTCAATTTTCCGGCGGCATTCTTAGATTAACAACGGCAAAATAGCTGTATGGGACATGCCAGCACCATTTGCATCCACACGTATAAATGGGTGATGCAGAGTATGTAGCCAAGCAGCATATATGCACTGGTCCCATATTTGTTCTCTTTCAACCTTCTTCATATGTGAGGGCAGCAAATCTAGTCCTGCACAAACTACCCGACCCCTTAGTTTCTTTCCCTTTTCAACAAAGAGATCAGTTCCTTACAGATTTGTGTACTGGGTTACCCCCTTTTTCCCTTTTCGACCTACAAAGCGGCTGGATAGTCAGTCTATACTACTTTCCGCCCCTCCTTTCCTCATTAAACCACGTCCTAGATTCTTGCTCTAGCCCACCGCACCCTTCTTTCCTCTTTGAACAAAGACCTAGATTCGACTACAGATCGAAAAAGATCCACATGCAGCTAGAGCAATGACGGTTTCAAAGAAACTTATACCTTAGGGTCGTCGGGATGTGGAAAGGCGTGCGGTGGGAGGACGGATTTGCCCACACTACGTACAGTAGCAAGGAAGAAGGGGTCGGTGGCCCTCCCGCACAGGCGCTGGGCGAAAGAGAACAGCGCAGCCGACAGTGGATTGCCTCCCTCGCCGAAGGCGATAGAGTGAACGCTGCACCTCCTCCCCGTCCCGGTGCGACGGGATACGGACGCCTCCTTCACCAGCTGTGAGGGGGGAGAGAGACCAGAGGCCAACACAGTCTTGTTTAGATCTGATGAATAGAGGGTGAGAGACCGTGAATATAGCAAACCCTAGCAAATGAACGCTGAGCCTCCAGCGTGTAACATATATGTAGTGCGGCGAGCGTGTGGAGAGTGCGGACCCTAGCGAACAAGCGCTGAGGCTCCCGCTTATATATACACTACTGTAGTACGGACTGAGCTCCGGTGCCTTCACTGCACCTGCTTTTGGCTGTATGACAGGTGAGCCAGCCACATTTTGGGCCCACCTGTCATAAATCCAAAGGCAGGTGCACTAAGTCAATGAAGCTGCGTCCATATAGTACTCTCGTGTATACGACTAATATATACTCCCTCCTTTCCGGTTTATAGGGCTTATATCAAATTTTTTGTTTTTCCATTTTATAAGGCACAATTTGGTTGTTTCCCATCACATGTTCAGATTCCAAGGTGCATTAAATCATTGCATGCAAGTATTAAGAGAAAATTGACCAATTCATGTAATTTATGCATGCATGCATTGCAATGAATGCATTGGTAAACATACTTTTTTGAGGAAAACAAGAGCATTAATTGGGTGCTTTTGCAAACTACAAAAAGTATTCCACCACTCACCATCTACCTTGGTTGGTGAGATTTTTGAATTGAGCCTTATAAACCGGAAAGGAGGGAGTAGTGGAGTGGTTTTCTTATTCTCTCCATAATAATCGTTTTAAATTGTGTAAGTACGAAACAAAACTCTTTATTTAATTTACATTGAAGAAAACTAGTACTACTTCCAATGAACTAACGATCCACGCCCACGCGTCTTGGTCGCACTTCCTGTCCTTCACGTGTGGTACACTACCCTCCCTTAAGTGAACAACCACACATGCGCCAAATTATCGGAAACGTGTGAGAGTGTGTACAAATAAAGAATTTTAATTCGGAAAAGTTTGAGAGTATTACAAAGTTTGACTTCAGTCAAATCTAATATGCGGAGTAAATAAAAATGGAGGGCTACTACGTCCATCTAGGTTTTTAGTCCACACCATTTTTTAAATCAAAGTTAATAGCTGGACAAATAAAATTAGAGCGGAGCTAGAGACAAAGTTGTGAGAAGGCTTAGAAATCAATACAAAACTTATGCTCTTCGAGGAAACATTTGGTTCATAGCCAATTGTGTGATAAAATTGCACCAACGTGAATGATGACTGCGTCTCCAACGCAACCAAGGTGAACTGACGAAGGATATCATCTTTGTGCGTAACAAGCAAAGAGCACTGATGGAAGACAGCTTGTTTTTCATTGAAAATCGACCAGCTTCACCAGCCGACGCAACCATGAGGCGCAACCATGAGCATCGATAGGTCATCGTGGTGATGCATCATCCATTTGGCATCAAGTTTGGGTGAGGCACCTATGAAGTTCGACAAATCCTCACTGTGGTCTGTTTCTTCTCAGTAATCAAGCTCGAGGAAGGAAGAACCACGTGGCAGAGGACAATGAGGCGGAACAACAATGGCCATCCAATTTTGTGCAGTTCCACTAAAATTGAGGAAGACATGCCCGGGTATGGAGACACGCATCGCTGTTTCCAAAAATATAAAAAAAGGGTTAGCAACGACATCTCAATTGCCAATAAGAATTAATGAAAAGTACACCAACAAACAGAAGCATCATAATTATCTTGATGGGAACTTAACCAGGATACCCGAGAAAAAAAAAGCATTTCTTCATTTAATCAGTGACAGTACTACCACCATATGGACAATGACCGCACAACCACCATGTACTTTTTGTCGAAATAACATGTATACCTCCAACGAGGCATAAATCAGGACAACTTTTCGAGTGGCATTTCCTCTATAATAGTAGTAGTAGGTGATGTTGGACCAGCCGACGAACCCTAGCTACTATGCATGGGGAGCTGGAGAGTAGTCGCATAGAAGAAAACCCGCACGCAGCAACCTGGGGAGCTGGACCAGTACAAGAAGTTATACCTCAGGTGGGAGAGATGTCATTTAGGCGGGCAGGCGGGATCTAACCACACGACGGCAGCGAACAAGGGCGCGGAGGATCTTCATCCGCGCCAGCGCCGGCTCCTAGAGGATGGTGCGCATCGGCTTCCTCAGTCGCCGATAGCGACAACGCCAACACTGCACCTCCTCACCTCCCGCAGCGGATGGGATTCGGCCGGATCTGTGACCACCGCTGAGGAGAGAGATAGAGTGGACACTATCACCTTGTTTTGGTATGGAGAGGGTGAGAGAGCGAGACGCGAGAAACTATATCAAACAAGAGGTTGTAATGGAGTAAAAAAATCTCTCCATAGCAGTGGTTTTAAATAGAATACGCGCGTTCCCGGAAAAAAGAAACTAAAACTAGCGGACAATTTTTTAAGAGTCTTTCTAGGACACATCTAAGTTAATGTCCACTCTGTTTGTGGTCTATTTTTTTGTTCCTAGTTTTTTTTTGTTTCTTGTTGCTACATTATATACTTGTGGGAGCTTAGATGTGATATCCTTAAATAACATTTAGATGTGAATTAGACAAACTGATTTTCTAACGTACCAAGAAAGAAAACTCGATCAAAAACACGCCCCCGGTTCCAGCTCGCGAGAGTCGTCGCGCACACGCACATAGACATAGACATGCATATCCATGTTGACGTAAAATTCCATTTCCATCTCCAATCATATTTGTCCAACTAGCACATTATTTACGTTGTTAATTATATACGTAGCAATATTAACGTACAACATCTCTTGTTTGCGCACGTCCGGACCGCTGCCACGGCCGGTCCTGACCAACCCGAACCCTCTTCATCACCCGCGCGTGCTTCCCGCCCGAAACGGTCAGTGCCGCATTCATGCCCGGCCAGATTGGACGCTACCTCTCACTGGCGCCTGCATTGAAGCGGCGCGCCGGCCGAGAGAGCGCCGCCCGCACCGCTTCCGGCTGCACGCGGTTGTTCCGCGTTCAAAGGTCGCAATAGCCGGCTACAACATGCATGGAAAAAGTTCTTGGGAGTCCGTGCTACAGCTAGATGTCCTCCCCCATCTCGTCAATCTCTTCCAGTAGTGCTAGTACTCCATGGCGCGGTCCATCGACAAGAAGGCGGGAAAGTTATTGTATACTCGGTTTGCGGTGAGTGGCATGCCGAGCAATCGTGTGGGGTCGAGCCGTGGAGGAGGGTGAGACACGAACACGACAGACGTGATTTAAATGTTGGTTTTGATCGATGGCGCGATCCAACGAAATGAAACGTTGGTTTCTCTCCATTTCCATTTTTTCTCCCGAAAAATGAAAACTTTCCACTCCATTTTCATTCCTATTCCAAGGTTGCCCCGTTACAACATTCTATCAAATACAAAGGAAAACTAACACGCATGCTGATGCATCTCAATGATTCATAGATCATAGCCAATATTTACTTGAAAACTTAAGAAAAAGGTTGTGAGAGCGTGTACGAAAGAAAAACTACTGATGGGGTCACTACGACTTAAACCCTAAACCCTAAACATGATTTAATTTCCTAGCCAGGTAGAACCTGTCGAAGGAAAGACGGCTGGCACCCTCGGATCATACGATGCTTTTGTGCAGTTCCACTAAAATCGACCTGAGCATCCCCGATGGCAAAGATATTGAAGAAGTGTGATGAGAATAATAGTACTGGCACTACTTCATGAGACATAAACTCATCACAAGTAGAAGCCGGTAGAAGTAGAGAAAGATCGACATGGAGATGGAGCTACGATAGTGGAGCAAGCCGGCTCCAGAAGGAAGATGGACTACCTGGGACGTCGGGCTGTAGCTAGAAGGGCGGTTGGGACGCGACATCGACCCATACCGCGGTGACCCCCGATTGGGACGCACCGACTATGGGTTTTCTCCCTCGCCGATGTCGACCGCGTCTACGCAGAACATTGTTCCCTCCCCCCAGCTGCGGGATCAGGCCCGTCGTTCTATGCTTGTGAGAAGAGCAACCTAAGCAAGCAGGCTTGTAGCTTAGGCTCCTCCTAGTGTATATATAGTGGTTTTCTTTTTCTCTCCATATAAACAATTTCATATTGCATACGTGTCATTTAAGAGCGAAATGATGGCTGCTTCTTCCGACTAACTTACTGTGTGATTTGACTGCTCCTTAGTGGCCCCTACACGTACTCCCCCTATGTGTATGCAACAGTCACGCGTACACATGCACGCAAAAACACGTGCGACGCCCTAATACATGCCTGTCCGAGCACACGACGGAACACACACGGTCACACTCAAGTGATCAACCTACACGTGCATGCACACACATGCAACCGACCGTATAAACACCGGAAAAAATATATATATATATTGAGAGCAATGAGCGTATTATGAAGTCCACTGACCGTATTTTTACAAATATACAATGACAGATAGTGTATTTATCTCGTTTGAAATTAAGCCATATTAACCGGAGAGGAGGCAGTATAGACTAGCATTACTTTGTTGTGTCCCGTCAACTTGCTGAACGAGGAGAAGGTTGCAGGATGGGAGAAGCTTGCGCACGGTGGCTCGCAGGACAAGGATAAACTATTGACTAATGCAAGCTCTCCCTCGCTCAGGCGGTTGACGTGCAACAGTTAATTCGGTGTCAGATTGCCAGAAGTATACACTATACTACTAGTGCTATTATTGTTCGACTTCCCGAATAGGCGAACAGCCAAGCGCAAAGTTTACTAGTACTACTACTATAGTCTATAAATGTACGTACTATACTAGTACTAGGAATCGGATGGAGGAGCGTCTACACCCTTATTATAATTTTAAAATGTGATAAAGCAATCTTCAACACATTTGGTTCTCTACGAGGGTTCTCGCATGTGATAATGGAAGTTGATTGCATGGAACACTCGCCACAATTCTCGCTTAATTCTGGCTCATATCATGTTACAAATAGTAGCGCTCGGTAATATTTCCTCTTTTTTTGTTATTCAGCATGTAAACAGGTCAGCAAACCTTGCGGCGCATCTTCGTGCGAACCGTGCTTGCTGCACTTTGAATGTGGCCGAGAGCTGGCTTGATGAAACACCTCGCTTCCTACTTCTTTTTTGCGGGGCACCTTGCTTCCTAGTGACCAGTGTTGAGACCAGTGTCTTGGCTGATCGTCCTAAGAATGCTTATATATGAATAAAGCTCTCTCATTTACCCGCAAAAAATATTAAGCCATATTAACCGAAAAAGAGGGAGTATGGACTAGCACTACTTTTTGGTGTGTCCCGTCAACTCGCAGAATGAGGAGAAGCTTGCAGGACAAGGTGAAGCTCGCTTACTCCTTTTGACTAATGCAACCTACCCTCGGTGGACATGCATCAGTCCATTCGGTGTCATATTGTCAGAGGCATACACTGTAGTACCCAACATGCGGAGTACCATCATTGTTCGACTTCACGAAGAGGCGTAGAGCCAAGCGCAGTAGTATGAGTAGTACTACTACTAGAACTGCATGGTGGAGCGTCTGTACTCTTATTTTTTGATGTCTGATAAAGTACATGTTTATTCTGGAGAAGGGCGGAAAACGGCAGCCCAACATGTCATGAATGAAATCGGTCAGCCAACCATGCTCGAATATATCTTGGCCTCTATGCGAGCATGTCTGTTTGTTCTCGCTCCTCGTCTCTCTCAAGGAACGGTGGGTTGGCTCTTTGCTGTCAATTGAGATCGGTTTGCTCACACTCCTGTCCCACATGTAAGTGATATGCCAAGAGGAGGTGCGTTGACCGACTGGCCATACGCGTACTTGGTTTTGCACCTTCATACTACTCCTCCCTCCGTGACAGTTTACAGGGCGCGCTTCATTATGATGCATTTATCTCAATGCATTTCCACCACCAGAGAGACTTTAGACACGTTTGGTTTAATGCTCAATTAATTAGGGCGTGGTAACCGCAATCAAGTCCAAAATTTTCTCTCCATGTATTGTACTACTACGAAGTGGAGTAAGTGCATGCATGTGTGTACCCGGGGAGGAAGCACTGCATGCATGTGTGTACGCATTATTCCCTCTAGTAATAGAGGCCGTGCTATAAATACCAATGCTATTTTTCAGGCTGATAGCTAGTCGCCTTTGTCCCACAGATTTTTTTCTTTTTTCTGAAGCGCGCTGTATAAACAGTGACGGATGGAGTAGTATGAGCGGATTCAAATAAGAGCGTATTGATGGTTGCTTCTTCAGAGCAACTTATAGTGGGAAAGGTGGGGCTTATGATTTGACTGCTCATTACTCACTATTAATGCGGCGCAATGACCGGGCTGAGTCTCCCATGCGGTTGTGCACTACCCCCTCGGTTCTTAAATATACTCCGGAGTATTTGTCTTTCTAGAGATTTCAACGAGTGACTACTCAAATATTTGTCTTTTTAGACATTTCAAATGGACTGGCACATACGGATGTATATAGACATATTTTAGAGTGTAGATTCACTCATTTTGCTCCGTATATAGTCACTTGTTGAAATCTCTAGAAAGACGAATAGAATATTTAGGAACGGAGGGAGTACACATACAAAGCAAAATAAGTGAATCTACACTCTAAAATATGCCCATTTGAAATTTGTAAAAAGATAAATATTTAGGAACGAAGGAGTATAATTTTGTGCATGGCACATGGACCCGGATGATGAAGAGGCTTGTAGCAATGCTATCAAGCTTCCATCATTTGTTTACATAATTGACGTACTATACAAATAATTTTCCAGCGAGATGAAATTGTACAATGGTGTGAGCTTTCAGCTTTTGATTCGCGTGTCTTGCCATCGATGCTCTTCCGGAAACAATAAAAAACCAACTTCCTTGCTAATGCATGTCAATTATTAGTAGATCAAAGCTAATAATTACATCACAACTGAAGACAGAGTTGTGAGAAGGTGTTAAATTAAAATTGATCCATGATTTCATTGGTAGCAACGTCCCAACAGCTCTGTCTAAATCAACAAGTCATGTTGGGAAAAAAAGTAGCTGTCTGGAGCATGCAACATTCCGATCATTTTGTGCAGTTCCACTAAAATAGAGCTGAGCATTCTTGTTCCAAAGATATTAAGTGTGATTACGATAATAGAGGCCTGCTGATGAAACAATAAACACACAAATAGAAGCCGGTCACCTTTGCAGTTTCTCTTAAGACTAACTAGTTGGAGAAGATTAGGCTCGGAGTTGGATGAGGAGGATAGAGCAAAATCAATCTCCCTTTGTGCAGTCGCACTAAAATGTAGAGACGTTGCCCGTGTGACATTTTAGTACAACTGCACAAAACACTCTTAAGAAAAAATTGATTTGTGCAGTTCACCAAAAGGTCGCAATAGCAACAAGGTGAAATGGATAGCCATGTTTGCAAAAAAGAGGTAGAAAGGAAACAATTACTGGCCAATAACAGTTGATGACACATGCGACGACAAAAAAGAAGCATATTCCTTTTCCTAAGGGAAGATAACAACACGGTTGTGTTTGTCTAAAACAGTGTGAGGACGAGAATGCAATATGAAAAGTACACTGGACGAGCTATGTTTTGGGCAAAGAACTATGGAAGATTGAGGGAGTCCTGGATTAGGGGGTGTTCGGAGAGCCGTACTATAACCTTTGGCCGGACTCCTAGACTATGAAGATACAAGATTCAAGACTTCGTCTCCTGTCCGGATGGGACTTTCCTTGGCATGGAAGGCAAGCTTGGCGATACGGATATGTAAATCTCCTTCCGTTGTAACCGACTCTGTGTAACCCTAACCCTCTCCGGTGTCTATATAAACCAGAGGGTTTTAGTCCATAGGACGAACAACAATCAGACCATAGGCTAGCTTCTAGGGTTTAGCCTCTCTGATCTCGTGGTAGATCTACACTTGTACTACCCATATCATCAATATTAATCAAGCAGGAGTAGGGTTTTACCTCCATCAAGAGGGCCCGAACCTGGGTAAAACATCGTGTCCCTTTTCTCCTGTTACCATCTGCCTAGACGCACAGTTCGGGATCCCCTACCCGAGATCCGCCGGTTTTGACACCGACATTGGTGCTTTCATTGAGAGTTCCTCTGTGTCCTCACTTTTAGGCCCGATGGCTCCTTCGATCATCAACGACGATGCGGTCCAGGGTGAGACTTTTCTCCCCGGCAGATCTTCGTATTCGGCAGCTTTGCACTGCAGGCCAATTCGCTTGGCCATCTGGAGCAGATCGAAAACTACGCCCCTGGCCATCAGGTCAGATTTGGAAGTTTGAACTACACGGCCAATATCCACGGGGACTTGATCTTCGACGGATTTGAGCCATAGCCGGGCACGCCGCACTGTCACGAAGGGCATGATCTAGCTCTGCCGCCGAACTATGCCCTGGAGGCCGCAGCCGTGTCCGCTCCGACCCTTAGCTCGGAGCCAACTGCACCAATCGAGGATGGGTGGCTGGACACCACCTCGGGGGCCGCAATCTCCACGGCGATCGAGCCGAACACCAGCCTTATCCTCTGCGAAGCCCATGACTGCAAGGTGTCGGACTCCGAGCCCTCCGCGCCCTTGCTAATCGAATCCGATTGGGCGCCGATCATGGAATTCACCGCCGCAGATATCTTTCAGCACTCGCCCTTCGGCGATATTCTGAATTCACTAAGGTCTCTCTCTTTGTCAGGAGAGTCCTGGACGGATTATGGCCAATAGGATTGGGATGCGGACGATGAAGAAATTCGATGCCCACCCACCACCCACTTCGTAGCCACTATCGATAATTTAACCGACATGCTAGACTTCAACTCCGAAGACATCGACGGTATGGACGACGATGTAGGAGACGAACAGGAACCAGCGCATATACGGCACTGGAAAGCCACCACGTCATATGACATATATATGGTGGATACACCCAAAGAAGGCAATGGCAACGGAACGATGGGGGATGACCTCTCCAAGAAGCAACCCAAGCGCCGGTGTCAGCGGCGCCACTCTAAGTCCCGCCAAAGCAAAAACATTGAAACCGGCACCGGAGACAATAACACCCCGGACAGTGCCGAAGACAACTCCCTCCATCAAGACTCAGCGCAGGAGGATGGAGAAGCCAGCCCTCCTGAGAGGGCGGCAGACAGAGAGGAAGAGGATGATAATTACATGCCTCCCGCCGAAGACGAGGCAAGCCTCGGCGACGACGAATTTGTCGTCCCTGAGGATCCCGCCGAACAAGAGCGCTTTTAGCGCAGGCTTATGGCCATGACGAGCAGCCTTAAGAAAAAACAGCAACAACTTAGAGCTGATCAAGATTTGCTAGCCAACAGATGGACTGAAGTCCTTGCGGCCGAAGAGTATGAACTCGAACGCCCCTCCAAGAGCTACCCAAAGCGCAGGCTGCTACCCCGGTTAGAGGAGGAAGCACCTAAACCTACATCACCTGCGCATGACGTGGCCAATCGGCCACCTCGTGGCCGCGATAGAGAGGCCTCACGGCCCTCCGCTCAAGCCGCACCCCGGCGTCGCTCAAAAAATACCAAGGCACGGGGAAACGCGCTAGACCTGCGCAATATGTTGGAGGACAAGGCAAGGCAAACAAGATCGATCTACGGATCGCGTGGGCGCCCCACGACTCAAGACGATAACCGTCACACCGGATACAGCAAATCCGGCCAGGCCAAACACAGCAGACAAAGCTCATTTGAGCTACGTCGTGATATAGCCCAGTACAGAGGCGCCGCACACCCACTATGCTTCACGGATGAAGTAATGGATCATCAAATCCCATAGGGTTTCAAACCCATAAACATCAAATCATACGATGGCACAACAGATCCTGCGGTATGGATCGAGGATTATCTTCTTCATATCCACATGACCCGTGGTGATGATCTACACGCCATCAAATACCTCCCACTCAAGCTTAAAGAACTAGCTTGGCATTGGCTTAACAGCTTGCCAGCAGAATCAATTGGTTGTTGGGAGGACCTGGAAGCCGCATTCCTCGACAATTTCCAGGGGCACCTATGTGCGACCACCAGACAACGATGACCTAAGCCACATAATTCAGCAGCCAGAGGAATCGGCCAGACAATTCTGGACATGGTTCCTAACCAAGAAAAATCAAATCGTCGACTGTCCGGACGCAGAGGCCCTAGCAGCCTTCAAACATAACATCCATGACGAGTGGCTTGCCCGGCACCTAGGACAGGAAAAGCCAAAATCCATGGCAGCCCTCACGACACTCATGACCCGCTTTTGCACGGGAGAAGATAGCTGGCTAGCTCGTAGTAATAACATGACCAAGAGCCCTGGTAATTCGGATACCAAGGACAGCAATTGCAGGTCGCGTCGCAACAAGCACAAGCGACGCATTAACAGCGACAGGCGCTCAGGATACGACAGTTAATGCCGGATTCAGAGGCTCTAAACCCGGTCAACGGAAAAAGCCATTCAAGAGAAATACTCCAGGCCCATCCAGTTTGGACCGAATACTCGATCGCTCGTGCCAGATACACGGCACCCCCAAAAAACCAGCCAATCACACCAACAGGGATTGTTGGGTGTTCAAGAAGGCAGGCAAGTTACATGCTGAAAACAGAGACAAGGGGCTGCATAGTGATGATGAGGAGGAGCCCCGTCCGCCGAACAATAGTGGACAGAAGGGTTTCCCCCCACAAGTGCGGACGGTGAACATGATATACGCAACCCACATCCCCAAGAGGGAGCGGAAGCGTGCGTTAAGGGACGTATACGCGTTGGAGCCAGTCGCCCCAAAGTTCAACCCATGGTCCTCCTGCCCGATCACTTTTGATCGAAGGACCACCCCACTAGCATCCGTCATGGCGGATTCTCCGCATTGGTTCTTGACCCAATCATTGACGGATTTCACCTCACTAGAGTCCTTATGGACGGCGGCAGCAGGCTGAACCTGCTTTATCAGGATAGAGTGCGGAAAATGGGCATATATCCCTCAAGGATTAAACCCACAAAAACGACCTTTAAAGGCATCATACCAGGTGTAGAGGCCAACTGTACTGGCTCAGTTACACTCGAAGTGGTCTTCAGATCACCGGATAATTTCCGAAGCGAGGAGTTAATCTTTGACATAGTCCCGTTCCGGAGTGGCTATCACGCACTGCTCGGATGAACCGCATTTGCAAAATTCAATGCGGTGCTGCACTACGCATACCTCAAGCTCAATATGCCAGGCCCTCGAGGAGTCATTACAGTCAATGGAAACACCGAACGCTCTCTCCGAACGGAGGAGCATACGGCGGCGCTGGCAGCAGAAGTACAGAGCAGCCTCTCAAGGCAATTCTCCAGTCCGGCTTCTAAACGTCTGGATACCGTCAAGCGCGCCTGGAGTAACCTGCAACAAGACCGCCTGGCACGATCCGATCAAACGTAGCAATACGGCCCCAACCCCAGCCCTCGCGAAACTGCAAAATCAGTACTACGCGTACATAACTACGCTCGGAAAATTCCATGGTCACAGGGGGAGGGGCACGTCCACGGCATGCCCTAAATGCGGCTCAACCGCACTAGGGGCTCCCTATTTCATCATTTTCTCTTACTTTCAGGACTCCATCATCCGGAAGGCCTGTCCCGCAGTACAACCGCCAAACACATGATGCAACAACCTAGGAGGCCGGAAGCTACGCTAAATTCCCAGGTGGTCTCTATATAACGAGCAAAATACTTGTCTTACATATCGTCTCGCTGCTCGCCCCTGGAGGGGGACATGTCAAATAGTCCCATCTCTTGCTTATCGCACTATTTGTATCGTTCTGCTTTTACAGCAGCATTTTAATATGAACAATGCTTAGCTTCAGCTGATTACTGCATTCTCTATTCATTTCCTTTTTTTAATATATATATATATATATATATATGTGTGTGTGTGTGTGTGTGTGTGTGTGTGTGTTCAGATATGACATTTAGCACCCGTAAACTTTGGTACGACCAATACGCCAGGGGCTCAAGCACCCCATAATATGGCGTGAGAAGTTCGAACACTTTCACAAGTGTGGCCCTCCGAACTTATAGCATTATATGCATCAGCTCCGAATCATGTCTTTGGTCAATAGTTGGGTGTGCCCGGCTCCCATGTTTTGGTACCTTACGTTCCGCTATATCGGCTAAGGTAGCGCTGGGAGAACTACTGCGATTGTGCCCCAGTTGAGCTGGGCCTAAGCACCTCAGTAGAGAAAGCTAAAACTGACTGTCATGATAGGGCGAGAGTTGGTCGCTGTTCGGGAAGGTTTCAAGTCCCTGAAGACTTATGCCCCTTAGACAAAGGAGCCGGCTTTGTCCGGCCTAGGCGTGTATAGCGCACCGAACTCGGTCTTCCGAATACTAGGGGCTTCGCCGAAATTTAAAATTATAGAATTCTATGGCTAAGTGAGAGTGATAACGCATTATAGACCGATTGCCTTGTTCGTTGTGCTGAGCACCTCCCTCGAAGGACCAAAGAATGGGAAAAAGAGTGGTCAGGTTCATCCCGAACACCCCAGCACTCGGGGCATGGGGGCAGAAGCCGACGACTCGCCATCTCCCAAAATTAATAAATGGCCGCACAGAAGGTAATATTTTAAATTAAACAAGCGTTGCATAGCGCATATGAACAAGTTTTCAGCGCACAGGATAAAACGAACAAGTTTCACTCAAATATTACATCTTTTGAGCATTCATCCGCCACAAGGCGGGCACCCTTCAGGACGCCCTCGTAATACATCTCGGGGTGGCAATGCTCCTTGCCCTGCGGCGGCCCGTCCTTTACAAGCTTCACGGCATCCAATTTGCCCCAGTGCACCTTAGCACGGACGAGGGCCCTACGGGCACCCTCGATGCAGACGAAGCGCTTGACGACTTCAAGCCTTGGACAGGCATCCACCAGCCGCCTCACCAGCCCAAAGTAGCTCCCAGGCAGGGCCTCTCCAGGCCACAGCCGAACTATAAAGCCCTTCAGGGCCTGTTCGGCCACCTTGTGGAGCTCGACTAGTTGCTTAACTGGTCTCTCAAAAGCACCGGGTGTCCGGCATCAGCGTATTGAGACCAGAACACCTTCTCCGTTGAGCTACCTTCCTCGGCCCAGTAGAAGGCGGTGGCATCTGACATGCTGCGGGGCAAATCTGTGAATGCTCCTGGAGAGCTCCGGACATGGGTAAGTAACAAGTAATTCACCTTCACGTGCTGGCTTTGCATAAAGAATGCCTTACCTGCCGCTATCTTTTTCATCGCCTAAACCTCCTGGAGGGCCTTCTAGGCTTCGGCCTTGGAAGACTTGGCAGCTTCAAGGGCCGCCGCGAGCTCGGACTTCCGCGTCTTCGAGTCAAGCTCCAAACTCTCATGTTTTTTCATGAGAGCCTGGAGCTCTTGCTGCACCTCGCCAACCCTCGATGCGCTCCGTGGCCGCCCTCTCTTCGACCTCGGACAACGCTTGCTTAAGGGTCGCCACCTTAGTTGTGGCCCCTACAATAGCCACGTTGATCCTGTCATTTTTGGCAATTGCACCTTTGATATATTCAAATAAGGTATCTCTTACCTTGTTTGTCCTCGAGATGCTTCTTGGCAAGGCCGAGCTCTTGCTGTCCACTCGAGGTTCTGCTTCAGCGTCTCCACCTCTACAGTCAGTGCGGCGGATACCAGTAGTGAAGCCTGCATACGCATATTGACTTACTTTTGTTAGACTCCTGCGAATGTTATTAGATCCTCTATTCGGCTTTTCTTTTCGAATGCCAAACAGAGCATCAGGGGCTACTATCTATGCGGTAATATTTTTACATATTTTTTACATACCTCAAAGCCTGTCAACAGGCTGTCACAGGCTTCGGTCAGCCCGCCCTTAGCGGACTGAACCTTTTGAATCACCACACTCATAATAGTGCGGTGCTCCTCATCGATGAGGCGCCGTTAAGCACCTCCAGCAAGTTATCCGGTGCCTCCGGTTGGGCGAAGGTCACCGGCGTCATAGGCTTGCCCTTCTTCTTAGGGGGGCGCCTGCCGGACTCCGGAACATTTGAAGGTTCCGGAGCGGTGTCCGGCCTAGGGCTGGACTTGGAGCTCTTGGGGGTTTTGTCCCCTGGGCACCTGGAGTCCGGGAGGTCGCCTTGCGGCGCCTCCAGGACCACCTCCTCCTGGCCTGGAGCCTCCTAGGACAACACTCGGCGTTATTCGTAGGGTGAGGGGAGGAGGCGGCCGGAAGTGAAGTATTGTTCACATCCGACGAATCCAGGGAACCGCTCGACATGTCGAGCCCGTCTTTGGGCAGACTGCATAAATATATTTGGCGTCAGGAAAAGCTATGCAATAAAGGAACGCCATGAGTCATTCTGGTATCCGAACACTTACGATTTTTCCAGGGGCTTGGCCCTGTGCGGCCACTCCTCTTCGCCGTCGTCGACATTGGTGGAGTAGTCCGGAGGGAGGGTCCTTCCTTTCACTACAAGAATACTGTTAATCCATGACAGTCTCAATCCGTCACACACCTGTACAAAACCATCATGGAAGGGTATCCATGATGGATCTGAAATCCGTCATGTATATCGTGTCATAATTTGACCATGGTACATTCCATGACGGATCATCCAGCCGTCATGGACGACCGTTAACTGACATACTCAAACGGCGTTAACATGTTTGCCACATCATCATCTAGCATGGAACAGACGTGGCAGCGCATGTAATAATCAGCCCATCTAAAATTTTGGCCCACTAAATTTCAGCTTGGTCCAGGAGTGGCAGGAGTGGAAGCCCATATAGTAATCAACATAAGTAGAATTTAATTCCATTAATTTCCAGTAAGGCCCACTAATTTCAGTCAAAGGGCATTTCAATCTCTCATTTTTGTTGGTCCATCGAAATTTTAAGCCAATAAGAATTTGACAAAAAACATATGCTCATGTAACTAAAAAAGTAAATTACATAAACACATCCGAAAATACACCTGTACAGTTGCAAAAAGAAAAGATCCAAAAAGCGCAAATTTTACAAGCATATTGTCAAGAACACTATGCTACTCTCTAACCAACACTGGCCCACATCAAGCAAGGCAAAGCGCTCGCCGGACATCAACCGTGAGTCTCCCGCTTTTCTGGCTGAGATCCGCCCGTCTACGCCAAAGTCTTCAGAACACATGTCGTTGCTGTTGAATACTCCCATGTCGTTATCTGCCACATGATGAAAAATATGTCATGTTATACAAGATTATATGGCTAGTAGGTAAACTAGAAGCAACTTAATTACTACACATTATCAAGTTCTATATTTTTCACTCCCGATATGCAAAGTAGTGCAACAAATTGAATCAAAAATGTAAAAATAAACAACTGGTGCCAACCAAAAAAGAATGATAACCATACATAGATCCGAAGTGGTTGCAGGAGTAATAGTATTGCCCTTCAATCAGGTACCGAACCTTCGATGCAGGATTGCTACTGCATCATTTTCTTGAGCGGTTGACAGTCTCCACTAATGAGGACTAAAATCATACTCTTGAGCGGTTACCTGTGCGCCGACGAACCATATTACCGGCTTGCAAAATCAGAAGAAAAAGGGAGGGGGAAATCAGAAGTAAAACGAAGGGAGGGGGACCTTTATTTGACGGTGAGGAGGCCAGACGCGTGCCACACGCTGACGAATTGGAGGGAGCATACCTGCACGGCTCATCCCCCGGCGGGCTGCTGGGCGTAGCAGCCCCGGCGACGGATGCATGCCCGCGGCGGCAGCCCAGCACGGCGCAGCCCCTGACCATGGTGGCACAAATCCACCAGGCCAGACCGGCTCGATGCGGCTACCTCGGCAGCTCAGCGCGTCTCCACAGAATAGATCGGGGCCGGCTGGATTTCACAGAGAGGTGTGCAGTGCGGGGCAAAGAACCTGGCGGCTGGGGGAGACAGGGAGAGGGCGGCTTGGAGGGTTCTGGAAGGGAAAGGAGACAAAGCGGCAGCCGTTGGATCTGGAGGGAATGTACGGTGTGGATGGGCGATCCGCGTGAAGGGAAGACGGACCAATCAAAATGCAGGGTCGGCAGGGAGCGTTATGGTTCAGTTTTGCACAGCATTGCACGCGCCGGCCAGGAATTCCGACTCCTTTTTTTGTTGTTGTTTATAGATTTCATTTTTTATTTTCTAATTATGTTTCTATCTCTTCGTTTTTTGGCATGCTTTATTTAACTCAAATCAAAGTTACGCCATCCATGTTCCTGTATGCCACATCAGAGACGAGGCCATAACAGCTTGACATGTTCTATTCCTCTATGCTACTTCACTTTTTAATTAAAAATCCATGTTCATGTGTATGCCACATCAGAGCCGGTCCCCATGTCGTTTCAAAAAAAAAGTTGCCCCCATAGTAGTTTGACATGTTAAGACAATATCCATTCGGGCCTTGCTGGTCCATGACGGATCTGGAAACCGTCATGATCCATGATGGATCATAAGCAGCTGGGCCTAATGGCACCTAATCTGTGACGGTTACAAGGAATGTCATGAGAAATCCGTCATGCATTAACAGATTTCTTGTAGTGCTTCTTGGACCCTCCGACCTCCCCAGCTGGGGCGGCCTTCCTTTTTTTTCCTTCCCCCGCTGGAGGGGGGAGGCCTCTTGTTCCTCCTCCTCGTCTTCACGGGAGGAGTGTGTCTCGGAGTCGTCGAACGATGAATCCGACACCACCAGGCCCCGGGAACTCTTTCGAGTTCCCGTGGCCTTCTTCTTGGTTTTCTTCTCCGGCACCACGTAGGGTGCAGAAACCAGCAGCCCCGTCAAGCGGGCGTCCGCTGGGTCTTCGGGCAAAGGAGACGGACAGTTGATCTGTCCGGACGTCTCCTGCCAATCATGTTAAAGGTAAGGGAGTGTAGATCCCACATAGAATCAAACTATGAAAGACAAATATACTGTAAGAGGTGAAAACAACTTACCGCGTTGGCTTGACGCTGCGCGCTGAATCCGCGATCCTCGGTAGTGGATGCGGGAGCCTCGGCGCCCTTGAACAGCACCTTCCAGGCATCTTCGTATGTAGTGTCGAAGAGCCTGCTCAGGGTTCGGTGCTGTGCCGGATTGAACTCCCACAAGCTGAAAGCCCGTTGTTGGCATGGGAGGATCCGGCGGATGAGCATGACCTGGACTACATTGATGAGTTTGAGCTTCTTGCTCACCAGGCTTTGGACGCATGTTTGGAGTCCAGTCAGCTCTCCTTTTTTACCCCACGATAGGCCCGTCTCTTTCCAGGAGGTGAGCCGCGTAGGGGCTCCAGATCGGAACTCGGGGGGCTGCGACCCATTCAGGGTCACGCGGCTCGGTGATGTAGCACCACCTCGATTGCCACCCCTTTAGGGTCTCCACGAAAGAGCCCTCAAGCCATAGGATGTTGGGCATCTTGCCCACCATGGCACCTCCGCACTCCGTCTGGCAGCCGCGCTCTACCTTGGGCTTGACGTTAAAGGTCTTCAGCCATAAACCGAAGTGGGGTGGGATGCAGAGGAAGGCCTCACACACGACGATAAACGCCGAGATGTTGAGGATGAAGTTTGGGGCCAGATCGTGGAAATCCAGGCCATAGTAGAACATGAGCCCCCGGACAAATGGGTGGAGAGGAAAGCCCAGTCCACGAAGGAAGTGGGTGAGGAACACCACCCTCTCATGGGGCCTGGGGGTGGGGATGAGCTGCCCCTCTTCGGGGAACCGGTGCGCGATTTCGTCAGACAAGTATCCGGCCCTTCTCAGCTTTTTGATGTGTCCCTCCGTGACGGAGGAGACCATCCACTTGCCTCCCGCTCTGGACATGTCCGGAGAAGGTTGAGGTGGGGAGTGCGGACTTGGGCGCTGGAGCTCGGGTACGTGAAAATGGATGAGCAAAGGAGGAAGAAGGCGTAGGTGAAAAGGTGGATCCTTATCCCCTTATATGGGCGGACGAAATTGTGTGCCCCCACCAGCCTGGTAAAACTCACTTATATCCCAAGCGCCGTAATCAATGGCGCGGTTGGGTTACCCACGCCCGTATTGATGTGAATCCCGTAATAAGGGGACACGATCTCTGCTTTGACAAGACGTGCCAAGGAAACCGCCTCGCTAAACACGCGGAGGTGGGACAACAAAACGATTCGAATAAATAATTGGCCGTGGTGTGATGTCACACTGCGGGGTACGTCAGCAGATTAGATTTGTGTAAATATTATTCTCTCTATGGCAATATGTGGAACTTATTTTGCAGAGCCGAACACTATCCTTGTGTTCACAATCTTCTACGAAGTATTCGGAGGAGGAATCCGCCTCGCAATGCCGAAGACAATTTGCGCGCCGGACTCGTCTTCATTGAAGCCTGGTTCAGGGGCTACTGAGGGAGTCCTGGATTAGGGGGTGTTCGGATAGCCGGACTATAACCTTTGGCCGGACTACTGGACTATGAAGATACAAGATTGAAGACTTCGTCCCGTGTCTGGATGGGACCTTCCTTGGTGTGGAAGGCAAGCTTGGCGACACGGATATGTAAATCTCCTTCCGTTGTAACCGACTATGTGTAACCCTAACCCTCTCCGGTGCCTATATAAACCGGAGGGTTTTAGTCCATAGGACGAACAACAATCAGACCATAGGCTAGCTTCTAGGGTTTAGCCTCTCTAATCTCGTGGTAGATCTACTCTTGTACTACCCATATCATCAATATTAATCAAGAAGGAGTAGGGTTTTTACGTCCATCGAGTGGGCCCGAACCTGGTTAAAAACATCGTGTCCCTTGTCTCCTGTTACCATCCGCCTAGACGCACAGTTCGGGACCCCCTACCCGAGATCCGCCGGTTTTAACACCGATAAAGATCCACATGCAGTGACGTGGGAAGACGGGCAGTGGAGCAAGGCCGGAGGGGATACCTGGAGGTCGTCGGGATGTAACTAGGTGAGCGGCGGCGGGCAGAATCTGCGAGCAGGTGGCGTAGGCCCTGCTGTGCCGGAGCTTGGTCAGAGAGAACGGCGTGTGGCACAGATCGGGACGTGCTGCCTCGGCGCCGTCGAACGGAGAAACGATGCACTTCCTCCCTTTCCCCCGGCGGACGGGATGCGGCCGGATCAGTGAACAATGGTGAGAGAGAGAGAGAGGCCACCGCACTCCCTTTCCCCAGGTGGACGGGATGTGGCCGGATCAGTGACCAACGGTGAGAGAGAGAGGCCACAACAGCCTTGTGTGAGATACTCTGAAGAGCGACAAACCAGGCAGGTAGGCTCCATTGTATATAGTGAGAGGACTACCTTTTTCTCCATAAAAATTGTTTTATATTCTATGTACGTGTCATTGAGCGCTATAACTTTATTTAAAAATAACGCTGCAACTCGTCAAGCCAAACTTTGTTTCGTGCACGCGTGGTACACGACCTCCCTAGCTAAACAACCACTACATGCGTTCAAATTAGCACGTGGGCTGCCATTTCATAAAGAAATGAGCTCCACCGTTGTAACGCCCTCGATGCGGCTATATCTCCCACGTGTCGAGGCACGACTTAGAGGCATAACCGCATTGAAAGCAATGTCGCAAGTGAGGTAATCTTCACACAATCCATGTAATAAATAAAGGGGAAAGATACATAGTTGGCTTACAATCGCCACTTCACACAAGTACATAAATAACATCCATCATACAGATTACACTCAAGGTCCGACTACGGTACCAAAAATGAAAGAAGACTACCCCAAAAGCTAAACAGATCCCCGGATCACCCCAACTGGGCTCCACTACTGATCATCTGGAAAAGAAACATAGTAACGGCCACGTTCCTCGTCGAACTCCCAAGTGAGCTCGGACGCGTCATCTGCACTGGCATCGTTGGTACCTGCAACTGTTGTGGTAATATCTGTGAGTCACGGGGACTCAACAATCTCACACCCGCGAGATCAAGACTATTTAAGCTTATAGGTAGGAAAAGGATAGTGAGGTGGAGCTGCAGCAAGCGACTAGCATATATGGTGGCTGCAACGCAAAAGAGAGCGAGAAGAGAAGGCAAAGCATGGTCGTGAAGCTAGAAGTGATCAAGAAGTGATCCTGAAATAACCTACGTCAGGCATAACTCCAACAACCGTGTTCACTTCCCGGACCCCGCCGAGAAGAGACCATCACGGTTACACACGCGGTTGATGTGTTTTAGTTAAGGTCAACTTCGGGTTTTCTACAACCGGACATCAACAAATTCCCATCTGCCTCATAACCGCGGGCACGGCTTTCGAAAGATAATACCCTGCAGGGGTGTCCCAACTTAGCCCATGATAAGCTCACACGGTCAACGAAGGATATTCCTTCTACCGGGAAGACCCGATCAATCTCGGAATCCCGGACTACAAGACATTTCAACAGCAATAAAACAAGTCCAGCAAAGCCGCCCGATTGTGCCGACAAATCCTGATAGGAGCTGCACATATCTCGGTCTCAGGGCACATCCGGATAAGCTAAGCGTACAGGAGCCAACATAACCCAAGTTGCCAAGGGACGGCCCTGCACGGTGCTCTAGTTTGGACCAGCAATCGAAGGAGAACTGGCCCGGGGGGGTTAAAATAAGATGACCCTTGAGTCTGCAGAACCCAAGGGAAAAAGGCTTAGGTGGCAAATGGTAAAACCAATGTTGGGCCTTGCTGGAAAAGTCTTATTCAAAGCAAACTGTCAAGGGAGTCCCATAAATCACCCAACCGTGTAAGGAACGCAAACTCCGGGAACATAACACCGGTATGACGGAAACTAGGGTGGCAAGAGTGGAACAAAACACCAGGCATAAGGCCGAGCCTTCCACCCTTTACCAAGTGTATAGATGCATTAATTAAATAAGAGGTAATGTGATATCCCAACAAATAAACATGTTCCAACAAGGAACAACAAATCCATGTTCCAACAAGGAACAAACTTCATCTTCACCTGCAACTAGCAACGCTATAAGAGGGGCTGAGCAAAAGCGGTAACATAGCCAATCAACGGTTTGCTAGGACATGGATGGTTAGGGGCTGACATGGCAATATAGGAGGCATGATATAGCAAGTGGTAGGTATCGCAGCATAGGCATAGCAAAAGAGCGAGCAATCTAGCAAGCAAAGATAGAAGTGATTTCGAGGGTATGGTCATCTTGCCTGCAAGAGTCTCAAAGTTGTCGAAAGCTTGGTCCTCGAAAGCGTTCTCAACGGAATCCTCGTTCATGTACTCGTCTCCCGGCTCTACCCAATACAAGAGACCAAGCAAAGGAAGCAATATCAACCACGATGCAATGCGCAAGCAATATGATGCAAAACATGGCATGATATGCGAGAGGTGATATGCAATGCGTATGCATGCTTCGGAAGGAAAAGGATGAACAAGGCATAATCTTGGCAAACCAAGCATGCCACTGGATAGATGAGGTGATTTCGGTTGAAATCGATATAAAGATCACCGGAATCGGATGCACGGTTTGCAAATGGCAAGCAATACAAGAATGACACGAATCTGCCATAAACAGCATGATGCTACTTAGCAAGCAACAAATAATTAAGCTACCTCTCCTAAACATGGCAAAAAAGCATATGACAGTAATCTACACAAGACGCGCGATAAAAGATGAACACTGAGATACGGCTAATTCACATCATAACAAGTCCAAACAAGCATGGCAAAAATGCAAACGATAACAAGTTCTCAGACTTAGTGAAATTAACAACATAGCAGAAACTAACATCAGGATGACATGTTCAGAGCAATGAAACAACATGCTATAGGTTCAGAATATAGCAAAATAAGGCACGGCATGAATCGACTCAAAGAACTTGACAAAAGTCCCTAACTTACCATAAGCCAAAAAGGATCATAAAACATGATTACACCCATGTCAATTAAGCAAGTTTCGTTACAGGTCTCAGACTTGGCAGAAAACTGGACATGGCAAAAACAGATAACGACTAGGCATGTTCGTGAGCTCGATGCACTCACTACATAGCATTGCATGATAAACTAAGCATACATACATCAAGACGACATGGTATAGTAACAATACATGGCAAGAATAACATCATATCATGCAAGGACCAACTACACCAAGCTTGGCGAAATCGAATAACATGTAAACAATCTGCCAGCAAAATTATGAAGCCAAAGTAGAGCTCGATTGACTCAAGCTATGGCACTCCATAATTGCAAACAAAGGCACGGATGGATAGAGTAAATACTCAAGTTCAAAACTCACTTACTGATCATGTTCAAATTATGCATAGATCTCTCAGAAACAACATGAATACATGGCATGAAAATAACAGCAGTCAGGGACTTGGTGAACTCACTAAGTCTCTGAAATCAGCAACATCAAGTGACCTAGTTTGCATGCTTGTGCTAGTCACCACATAGATCACAAAAATACATGGCAAAATTCTCTGGATAGGTAACATGGCATATTACAAAACTAATAGGAGGTACACATCAATCATGGCAAAAATGACAAAAGTGCATGTTCAGATAAGATCCAGCCACTAACATCAACTAGCCCTCTTCTAACAGCATTTCGGGCATCAAAATGACCTCAAATGAAAATGGTGCAATGGAACAAAATGATGTACTATTCGAGGCGAACAATTTGACATATTATACGCGCGAAACGGAGCTATGGATGCAAAGTCATGGCATGTCGAACATGTGATGATGATGCAAAATATTGGGGACTTAGAAATATTCGGGGTGAGGTAAAAGTCAACCGCCGGGCGCGCGGATCGAGGGCAGCGTGGATCTCGCCGGATCCGCGCCGGAGTTGCGCCGGAGTCGCCGGGGAGGGCGAGGGAGGCGGCGGCGAGCTCGGGGCCGCCGGATCCGCGTCGGGGCGGCCGGATCTGGCGCCGGCGACGGCGGAGCGCGGCGACGCGGGCGGCGCGGGCGCGGGGCGCGGCAGCGGCGGGCAAGCGCGGCAGCGGCGGCGGCGGCGTGGGCGGCAGGGAGCCGGCATGGGGCGAGCGGGCGCGGAGCAGGCGGAGCGAGGCGGCGGGGCGCGGGGGCTGGGCCGCGGGGGCCGGCTACGGGCCGCGCGGGCCGGCGGCGCGGGGACGGCGGCGTGGCCACGTGGCGCTGCGTGGTTGGCTGCGGGCGGCGGCGGCGAAGCGTCCGGCGGCGGCGGACACGTCCGCCCGCGCGGAGCGACGAAATTAGGGTTTCGGGGTGGATTTTGCCCGTGATAGAGGAGGGGGAGACGTTTTTATAGCTAGAAGGAGCTAGGGAGCTCCAAATGGAGAGCGGTTTTCGGCCACGCGATCGTGATCGAACGGCGGAGGACATGGGAGTGTCTTAGATGGGTTGTTGGGCTGTTTTGAAGGGGTGTTGGGCTGCAACACACACGAGGCCTTCACGGTTACCCGGTTAACCGTTGGAGTACCAAACGAACTCCGATTGACCCGAAACTTGACAGGCGGTCTACCGGTGCTATACCGAGGCCACATGTCGAGCCTCGGTCCATTCCGAGAATGTTTAATACCCGCTCACGAAGAAATGTAAAAGGGGAATAGAGATTGCAAAACGGACAACGGAAAAGCTGCTCGGATTTATGAGACGAACACGTATGCGAATGCGATGCACATGATGACATGATATGAAAAGCATGACATGAACAAAATGCAAAACGAGGGGAAACCCAACCACGGAGGAAATATCATATCACAATGCCGAAAATGGCAAGAGTTGGATTACAATTATGGCAAGTTACATCTGGGGCATTACAACCGTGTACTCGCGCTGGTGTGGCTAGGCACGAAGCGTGAGTACGTGCATGGTGCACCTATTCTCTTCTTGTATACGTACACCACCTACGTGGGGTTGTGTGAGAGAGATACAAACCTACGGAGATATAGTGTGTGGGTTCTTGAGAGTTTTTTTTTGGGGTGGGTCAATAAAAAAATGTAACATATGCAATGTGTGTGAAATAGAGTCCTGGATATAACATATATATGGAGGGGGTGATCCACGAGAAGAGAGTGGAGGTATCATCGCCTTGAGGTGTCCATAGAATCGAAGGAAGGGATGATGTGTGTGTGTGTGCGTGCGTGATCGATAAAGAGTGCCATCGAATTTGTGTGTGCCCACGTCAAAGATATAGAGTGGCTAGCCTATTGGAACGTGAGATGGGACATGTGCAGTTTGTCTCTGTGGCATGGATACCTAACTGCAGCGCTCGACTATCGGTGTGTGGTGGGGGAAGAGGGAGGCCCAATTAACTATAGAGGTACAATGTCTGGTATATGTGTGGAGGAGGAGAGATGTCTACCTCATGTATTAAGGAGATCGTTCTGCCTCATGTATTAAGGGAGGTCGATCGGCATCCATGCATGTGTTCAGGAGAGGAATAAGGTTGGGAGAGAGATAAAGCTAGAGTTTTGCAGGGGGTGGTAGTGGAGTTGCTTCTAACAAATGGTGGGATAGGCTTGCTAGACAAACGGAGGGCATGCCCGCAATATCAATAAGAGAGGAGATGGCTGCTTGTTGTCTGTGCACGTGCGTGTGAGAGACGAGTCAGGAGGCATGCATGAATGATGAGGGGGGACGATGTGGCTGTGGTAAGCAGACATAACTACATAGGAGGATCAATCGCCCTTTGTTAGAGAAAGGAGAGACATAACTTTTGAGGTACGTCAATCGATGGGGGGTAGTTAAAGTCGATCTAGGTATATGTTGGGAGATCGATCGGTATACATGCATGTGTGTGTTAGAAGCAAATGAGGCACGAGGAGAAGGATAGAAGGAGAGGGATGCATGTAGGAGGTGGTACGAGAGGCATACTATATCGAGGGGGAGGAGTGTGCGAGTACGAGAACGATGAAAAGAGTAGTGGGAGTGAGGCATGAACGGTGACAAGAGAAGAGGGGAAGCTTGTGTTTGTGCTAGGCACACCTGGCTAGAGAGGCATATCGATCGATGTGTGCCATAAAGAAGGAGCTGGGGGCCTACACACACCGTGGGTGAATGACCTAAAGTGAAAAGACGAATTTGCGTGATGGAGCTAGAGAATGCTGAGGGAGGGTGAGAGGGATGCGGGCGTGTGCATGCACAAGAGGAAGTTAGCGCTAGATACAAAGATAAGAGGGTTTTGTGGGCGTAAAAGACGAATAGAGATCATATATACTTCGTTATAAAAAGCGAATTAGGATATTTGAAGAATTTATCATAGTGTTTCAAACCGACGCATGTGTGAATATATATAACAGTGATACACATGGTGTGGTTATGAACATGTTATACTACATTTAATATATTTTATCTCTACTCTTATAGAAAAACGGAGTTGTTGATGATGGTGTGCCTGCCATCTTGCATTATAGGTCGTCCGATTTATATCTGGCGGATAGCAAGGAAACTATGATGGTTGAAGTTGGCAACAATCATGATTGTAGATTTTTATTGAAATAGATAAACGAATTCTAATTTAGTTCGAATTGCAGTAGTAGTATAGACATTTGGAATGCACTAAAATGTTGGTATGAGTAGGTTACATGCATTATACAGCAAGCGAAAAAATTTAATCGGACATAACATGGATTCATACTCCCTCCTTCCATCTATATAGGGCGTAATGAGATTTTTAAGACCGCCTTTGACTATTGACAAGATTAATAGTACATGACATGCACAATGTAAAAATTATATCATTGAAAGAACCTTTCACAGACGAATTTAACGGTGTGCTTTGTGTAAGTTGCATGTCATATATCATTGCTCTAATATTTGGTCAAATCTAGCATCGAAAAACGCATTAGGCCCTATATAGATGGAAGGAGGGAGTAGCTTTGAATAGCATTTGTATAGTAAAACGGGGCAAGACTCTCTCTTTGTGTGGTGTGAATAGTTTTATTTTTTTCGTTTTCTTTTTGGTTGAGGGAAGTGCGAATTGATTTGGTACATACAAGTACAATATTACTACACGTTAGTCTTGTCCCTAAAATGCATCCCGTGTTTTGTTATATCCCGAAAATTCCGATATCGTGCTCCCAAAATTGGCGCCTTCACAACCCGCGCCTTGCTATCCCGAAATTAAAACAGGCACGAAAACTCCCTCCAGCTGCCAAATCCCGACACGCGAAATCCCCCTTCTAACCCCGAGCCGAAAGGGCCGCTACTTCAAATCGGTGGGGGGTACTTTTGTAACACACCCTACATTTTGGAAAAGCGCGTCCCTAAGTCATGCTTCACCCCCTCCCATCGCCCCCTTTTCGCCATTCGAAATCCCAGGCCGCCATAACCTCTCTGCTCCAGCCGCGAAACCCCACCCTCCTTCATATGCCATGTCACCGCTGCCCAGCCGGAGCCTCTTCCCCGACGATGTCGTCCACCGCAACAGCTCGACGTCCCTCGTCCACCTCCCCGGATGAGGATCCGTCGTCCATCTCGCCGTCCCGCCGGTTTAGCCGCCCCGTCCTCCATCTCCAAGGAGCTACTCCGACGATCGCCTCGTCTATCGGGGCTGCTCCATCCCCACAGCGCCGCCTTAAACTGCTCCACTGGAACCACAACATCCTCACCGACTCCTCGGACGAAGCCAAGGCCTACTCGGCGCCACCAAAGAGGTTGTACACTCATCGCATCGCACCTTCTCCTTAACTCGACCTCCTGGCGCCGACGGTGCTCCATCCCGCACCCCCATGGAGCAGCTACCTTGAAGCCGGCGCCGCGGGCGACATCTCCACGGCGGCTCTCCCCCAGTGCGAGGCCCCTTTGGAGGCGGCGTCCATACCAGCTGAATCTGCTGCTGTTGCTCTGGCTCTCGCTCACTCGCTCGCGTTGCTGCTGCTGCTCCGGCTCTCGCTCGATAGCCCGCTCGCCTAGCTGCTGCTGCTGCTCTCCCCCTTGCTCGTGCTGCTGCTCTGCTTTGATTAAGCCACACTTCAGTCGACTGAATCGACTTTTGGGTCAGTCAATTTTCAGGGGTTGGGGGGGCTCGCCGGAGTTAAGGAAGAACCACCTGCAGCGGGGACGGGGGCTCGCCGGAGAGGTACCCCACTATCTATCTTAGGGTTTAGGGTGGGGGCGGGGGGCCTAGAGGGCTGGCTGGGGCGGCGGTGGTGAGTTGTTTTGGGGCGGCGAGGCGGCGCAGGGGCCGGCAGTTCGGCCGGTGGTGGCTGGCGGCTCAGGGGTGTGTAGGTTGAAGATGAACTGCAGGCCCTCCCTAAACTACATATCATGTGCCTCTGTGCTACCATTGTGTTTAGTTTCGACAGTAGCATTCAGATTCCAAAGTACATTTCAGTTTCGACAGTTAAGTTCAGAGTCAACCGTTTTTACCTCATCTGTTGTAGTCAAGTGGTTTTTGGTGATATTAATTTTACATCCATTTTACATCATCTATTGGAGATGCTATTAGAATCCCACTTGAGATTGACGATGTCTGTCTTGTGCTACTTCAGCCTTGACGTCGTACGGCTCACCGGAGCTGCTCCAACGACAGAACGATCCATCACAACAGAGCAGTACCCTGGACGCCGTCTACAGATTCCTCAGATCTTCTTCCACACCTCCGACAGCCACCTCTGCCTCAACTGCTTCAGCCACCAACCCAATGATGCTGGGGTCGACACGGCTACGGCAAAGAGGTTGTACACTTGTTGCTTCACTTATTACTATACATTCACGTTGATCCATTAGGGCTATTTTGGTTCAACAGAAAAACGTCGATCCACTGGTTGTTACCATCACTCTAAATTTCTGCATGCTCTCCTTACATAATCTCACCATATTTTTTCGTATGCATGTCAGATATTGTACACAGTCATGCTGAACATGTAGAGAAAAAGAGAAGAGTTTTGTGCGGCAATACAATGTCATGAAGACATCGCTCCATGGTGGGTTCAATGGCAAACCCTCCCCACCCCTCTCCAGATGGTAATCCAGAGGAAGATATCTGTTCTGAGGCGGATTCAGACGCCGCTGACCACTCCTATTTACCCCCAAGGTGTTTGCTCTACCTTGGCATGATGATGTTAGTCATATCATGCATATGTTGCCTTGCAATGCCTACTTTTGACATCATATATGTCATCTGCTTAGTTTAGACATGTTCTGTAATGCCACCTGTTTAGTTTCTATATCATATATGGGAATTATGCAGTCTCATATCTTTTAGCCAGCCATAATATATGTGAAATGTGCAACGCCATCCTGTTTAACCAGGCATAATATATTTGAATGATATCTTGCCCATCCTTTTCTTCATTACATTTCCATTTGTCGATAATGTTTGTACATTAAACTACTCTTCCTATGAATGAGCCATTTGGGTGGGAGATGGAAAAATCTGGAGTGAAAACAAGGCCTTCAGAGCAGACAGTGCTACCTGTCGAAGCAGATCTCTTGTTGGGTCCTGATAGCTCCTCCGAGATGGATTCAAAGACATATGACCAGTCCTATTCCCCCACTTAGGTGTATGCTCTAACTTGGCACGGGTGTACTGCTCATATCATGCATACGGTGTCTTGCATTGCATAGTTTAGACATCATATACACAATATTCAACACCATGTGCTTAGTTCAGACATGATATCGAATGCCCTCTGTTTAGCATATAACTCACATATGTGAATTAAATGATGCGATCATGATTACTTAGATAACATGTAGGTGAATTATGTCATGTGATCCTGTTTAGTTATTCATCATATCTTTGAATTATGTTATGCTATGCTATCCAGTTTAGATAGACATCATATATGTGAAATTATGTCATGCTATCCATTTTAGTTAAAGAATATACATGTCAACTATTTCATGCCCTCTTTTTTCCACACTATCTATTGCATCTGTCTCTCATACAATGTCTTTACATTCAACTATGTTTCCTGTTTATCAGCCATTTGAATTGGAGCGGGTGATGCCAGTATCTAGCGGACTAAAAACACGGTCTTCAAATAAAACAGTGCTACCTCTTGGTGGAGATAGTACCCCGGTTGTACATGCACAAGAACCAGCCCTACCACACATAACCCAAACTCTCACAGACTGTACCCCTACTGCGATGGACAGAGAACCAGCTTCCCCCAATCTAACCCCAACCCCAGCCGATAGTAACCCAGTTCCTATTGACACAGCACCATCTCCACCACAGAGCTCCCAAACAAGAGCAGTTAGTAAGGCAACTCCAGTGCCCAAAGGGCCAGTACTATCACGGCGAACCCCAACTCCACCAGTTAGTACGCCTATTCCTGTGGAGGAAGCACAACCAGCTAGTCGTAGTTTAGCATCTATCGCATTTGATGTTGTAAAATTGTATGTGCGTATCTTCCCATCTTGGAAATATTATACTGAAGATGAAGGTAAATGCCAGTTGCAGGTGTTTGTCCAGGAGTTATGTGTAAGTAATGTTATTCAGGGCAATTACTTTGCTTCGTCCCATACATCCTACCTCCATGATGGTTATAATACAGCAAATTTTCCCATTTTTCTCCATAGAGAAGGACCGATTTGGAAACTCATGATGAGGTAACCTGTGCTAATAGCTCTGGTATCTTCAAGAATGCTTGGTGGCAGTACCGGAATTACCTGAAGAAAACGTACTTCACCGGCAAAGAAACTCATCAAATTCCCTTACGTTCTCTTGAGACACATTTACTGGACGATGACTGGGAACGCCTTGTTCTGTACTGGTCCCGAACCAAGAATGTGGTAAGGTCTATGATCTCATTTTCTATTTTTAAGTATTATATTCTTGCGTCTTACTGTACTCTGTTCATGTAGAACAAGTGCCTAAACCAGAAGAACAAGTGTTCTAATTTAAGATTACATTGCTATCATAGTTCAAAAAAGCGGTAGGCGTTAATTGTGCATTTTGCCACCGCCTTGCGCTTTACTGACCAAAGCGCATGCTTATGCGCAGTTATGCATAGATTATGCATAGTTATGCGCAATGCGTTTTGCCAACGCCTAGAGCCTAGGCGTGCTTAAGCGCTCGCTTAGGCGTGCCTTTTTTAACTATGATTGCTTTGCTCTTGTATCATTGTATTTACTCATACAAACTTATTTTTAAATTGAAGGATCCAATCGAAACTCCAATGGCATAGCAGATATGTTCACGCATGTTTCTTTAACAGGTTTTCTCTTATCAGTAGCTCTATTGATTTCAATTTCAATTGTGTATACAGTTGGCATTCATATCATGCACATTACTAGCATCACAACAGAGCCAATAGTGTTGTTGTACATGTAGACCCGTGGTACCCATCTGAAATCTTGTTGTGTCGTGTAGTTTCCCACACTTTCTATTCTTTCACTGCTGCTTTGTCTTGAACTGATATGATTTGAACCATGTCTCTATTTTGATTTGGCAAGACAATGCAGTGACCATAGGACATAGATATGTGTTTGTTTGATGCTTTTATTATGTACTAGTACTTGGCAATAGAAGACTTGGTAGTTTAATCTTGTCCACCTAACTAATGAACTGGTTCACAGTTTCATATACTAGTACATGCTAAACTTGTTATGTGTCTGCTTGTTTCTTCTTTTAGAATGCTGACAGAATATTGGGGAAGGGTGCCTTATTAAGCAATGGTAAAGGAAGTAATGCAGATAAGGTTCAGGATAGTGATACATCCTTGTTGGTCTCCAACATAGCTGATAAAACAGCTAAGGAAGACTATCTTGAAGACAGCGAGACAACCCCAAAGTCCTATCTTTGTTTAGTGTTCGAGTTAGTGGCCACTACCGCTTGCACAAGCTATTCAAACTCACTGTCTGAATCAGTTCGGTTTCTTGAGTCTCAACTACAAGCTGAAAGACATCGATCAGCTGTGCTGTGACAAGAAGCGGAAGGACTGCGAAAGTCCCTAGAGCATTCAGATGCATACTTTCTGGTGCAACAGCAAGCGTTGGAGGATTTTAGCGCCAAACAGGACAAAGCTAATCAGCTTGCTAAGCTTATTGCCAGCATGGTGGATACCCAGGATAACGTTTCTTGAGCTCTTCTGAAGTTGTTTCAGTTATGCTGTTGTTTTGCTGCCGCGTTTATTTGCACTGGTGGCCAATTTTGACGGCCAGTGTTTGTAATGTGCTGCTTTGTTCCCTATATTTGCACTGGTGGCTAAGTTTGATGCCCAGTGGATATAATATGTGTAATACTGGTAATAGGCTAGCGTTAATTGCTTGCTTATTTATTTCCCTATTGTCCTGTTTAGTTGTTTGCTTGTAGTCACTGCAGTTCTTTTTCAATTTTTTTCTAGTGGCCACAATAGCCTATTTTTGGTAACTAGGCCAAAATAATCATGGCAACACACGGACTGTTGTAACCATGGGCCTCCTACAGGCCGTATGATCCATGGACCTTCGTCCGGCTGTAGGATCCATCGGCCTTCCATACGGGCCTTAGGTTCCATGGGCCTTCTACGGGCCGTAGGGTCCATGGGCCTTCCACGGGCCGTACGATCCATGGGCCTTCTATGGGCCCCATACAGGCCGTAGGATCATGGGCCTTCTACGGGGCGTATCATCATTTCGCCAATCATGGGCCATACTATTCGTGGACCATAACGAGCCATATTTGATAACTCTATGAAAACAGCCCAACCGGTTTTTTTACATGAAAACGGCCCAACGTATTAACGGTCCTCAAACGGGCCGACTGTAACGACGGGCTAAATTTGGCCCACAGGCAGAAAATGGCAGTAACAGGCCGTATGTAACTGAATGTTGCAAATGAGCCCAAGAATCAATGGGCCCTGAGAAGGCCGAAACATAACTTGGGCTAGAAACGACCCAATGGAATAACGGGCCGTTAATGGGTATAAAGTGATACACTGTTCATTACGGGCCAGTTTCACCACGGGTCGTTAATGGGCCAAGAGTGACAAAGGTCCTCATATGGGCCAAAAGAAGTCATGGGCCACACATGGGCCAGAAGTTAAAAAGGGGCTGAATCATATTGGATGGCCCAGATGACGCTACTGGGCCTAATTCGGGTAGGGTGTAATGGGCCCTGGGTTAGCGGGCTGTAAATGGGCCATATGCGAATAGGCCGTTAACAGGCTTTCTGTGGGCCGGCCCGCTAGCTTTTGACCAAGTCAAACGGGCCGGCCTTTTCACAGGAATGTGCCTCTGTTGGGCTGTGCCACGTGTCAACGTATCATAGGCGCCTTCGGTCCAATAAGCGGATGACATCTGTCCCAACGGTTAGCCGATACATGTTTCCTCCAGCCAATGATGATTTTACACATGGAAAATCCCCATTGGTCGGGGCTGTTAAGGGGTTATCGGATCCAAAATACGACCCGATAGCTTAACGGCGTTCCGTTACGGTGGATGCCACGTGTCGGTCACCCTTGATGAAAGCTCTTCTGTGACGCGCGATTTATCGTCATGGAAGTGGACACTTCCGTGATGATAATTTTGGTAATGTCATGGAACACTTCTACGACAGCACAGGTATGACTATCTTGATTCTGTCATAAATTTGTCATGGATGTACATGCATGACAAAAAACGCGACCTACTATGACAAACACGTATCATCACGGAAGTGTATTTTTTTGTAGTGCGTACAAAACAGTACGTACCACATGGGGTGATGAACGCGGTCTTTTCTTTGTCTTCATCATGAAGATCCGATGATATCCTGAGTAGACGTTGAGGAACGACAGCAGTTCACACCCGGCAGTGGAGTCCATTATCTGGTCAATGCGTGGCAAGGGGAAAGGATCCTTTGGACACGCCTTATTGATGTTTGTGCAATCAATACACAGCCTCCACTTCCCATTTGCCTTACGCACCACCACTGGATTGGCCAACCACGTGGGGTGGAGCACTCCTCTAACCAAGCCTGCTGCCTCCAACTGCCTGACCTCTTCGATGATGAACTCCTGCCATTCCAAAGCTTGCTTCCTAACCTTCTGCTTGACGGGTCGCACATGAGAATGCCGAGGATGTCGGATGCTTGCCATGCAAACACGTCGACATTTTCCTGCAGGAAGGCGACGAGCGCGCTTTCCTATTTACTGTCAAGGGTGGAGCTTATAGTAAAAGCTCCACCCGTGTCGTTCTCCTTTACGGGCACCTTCTTGGGCTCTGGTGGTGCTGCCTTGGATTTCTAGCTCTTGCCGGTGGAGCTCTCTGGCACGTCCTCAATGGGAGCCATGCACTTTGAAGAGGCACGCTTGCCGGAGTGGGTATAGGAGATCTTGCCAGTCTTCTTCTCCCCCGGGGCTACAGCGGCAGGAGCAAGTGCCTTGGCGGCAGTTGCTGCAACTGCCTCCCGGTAGAGCTGGTCGGCGCAGATGAGCGCATGTTTCTTGTCAGAGGGGACAGTGATGATGCATAGTGGCCCCGGCATCCTTAACATGTTGTACGCGTAATGTGACGCTGCCATAAACTTGGCCAGCGCTAGGCGGCCAAGGATCCCATTGTAGGGCAAGGGGATCTGGGCGACATCAAAGATGATCTTCTCCGTCCTTTAGTTCAGCTCGCCCCCAAAGGTAACGGGCAATGTGATTTTACCCTTCGACTGACGCCTACCTGGGTTGACTCATTGAAACATGCCCGTTTCCTTGAGATCTCCATCGAGGATTGGCAGCTTCTTGATCACAGCGGGTGAGATCAAGTTCAGACCGGCCCCACCATCAACTAGCACTTTGGTCACCTTGAGGTTGCATATTGTTGGTGAAACCAACAACGCCAGGCACCCAAACGCAGTCGTGCGGTCAGGGTGATCCTCGGTGTCAAAAATGATAGGTGTGCTGGACCACTTGAGTGGCTTCTGGGCATTGAACGCAGGCTCTGCCACAATGACCTCACGCGCCCACTGCTTTAGCTGGCGGTGAGAGGTGTGCAACGAAGTGCCACCATCAACACACATGGCCTCCGTGGCTTTCTGGAACTTGTGCTCGCCGGACTCGTCGTCCTCACCATGGACATCATCCTCCTCCTTCTTGTCGCGGCCCCGAGTGGGCCTCTCTTGTTGATTATCCTTGCCGTGGCGACCTCCTTGCACTACAAAAAAAAATACACTTCCGTGATGATACGTGTTTTTCACAATAGGTCGCGTTTTTTGTCATGCATGTACATCAATGAAAAATTTATGACAGAATCAAGATAGTCATACCTGTGCTGTCGTAGAAGTGTTCCATGACATTACCAAAATTATCATCACGGAAGTGTCCACTTCCATGACGATAAATCGCGCGTAACAGAAGTGCTTTCGTCAAGGGTGACCTACATGTGGCATCCACCGTAACGGAACGCCGTTAAGCTATCGGGTCGGGTTTTGGATCCGATAACCCGTTAACAGCCCCGACCAATGGGAAATTTCCACGTGTAAAATTCTTATTGGCCGGACGAAACACGTGTCAGCTCAGTGGGTCAGATAGGCGCCTATGGTACGTCGACACGTGGCACGGCTCAACAGAGGCCCATTCCTGTGAAAAGGCTGGCCCGTTTGACTTGGTCAAAAGGTGGCGGGCCGGCCCATGGAAAGCATGTTAACGGCCTGTTCGCATATAGCCCATTTATAGCCCGCTAACCCAAGGCCCGTTCTCCCTATCCGAATTAGGCCCAGTAGCATCATCTGGGCCATCCAATATGATTCCAGCCCGTTTTCACTTTTGGCCCATGTATGGCCCATGACGTCTTTCGGCCCATATGAGTCCCTATGTAACTCTTGGCCTACTAACGGCCCGTGGTGAAACTAGCCCGTAATGAATAGTGTATCACTTTACACCCATTAACGGCCCGTGGTGAAACTGGCCCGTAATGAACAATGTATCACTTTATACCCATTAACGGCCCGTTATTCCATTGGGCCGTTTCCAGCCCATGTTATCTTTCGACCTTCTCAGAGCCCACTTATTCTTGGGCTCATTTCCAGCTTTCGTTTACTTACGACCCGTTACTCTCATTTTCTGCTTGTGGGCCAAATTCAGCCCGTGGTTACAGTCGGCCCGTTTGTGGTCCATTAATATGTTGGGCCATTTTCATAGCGTCATCAAATATGGCCTATTAACGATGGCCCGTTATGGTCGGCCCATGAACGGACGATTCCAACTCTAGCCCGTTTACGGCCATAATGCGGCCTGTTATTGGCCCATGTTTGGCCATCAATCATATTGCCCGTATAAGGCCCATTGATGATACGGCCCGTAGAAGGGCCATTGTTTCTACGGCCCGTACAAGGCCCATTGTTTCTACGGCCCGTAGAAGGCCCACTGTTTCTATGGCGCGTAGGAGGCCAAGTGTCACTACAGTAAATATTAGCCCATGGTTACTATGGCCTAGTTTTTAAAAATAGGTTATTGCAGCCACTAGCAAACTGCGGAAAAAGAACTGCAATGACTAGAAGCAAACAAATAAACAAGACAACAAGGAAATACATAAGCAAGCAACTTACGCTAGGCTATCACGGCTATCACACATATTACATCCACTGGGCATCAAAGTTCGCCACCAGTGCAAATAAACGCACCGAGAAAAGAAAATACAAAACTGAGAGCACTTTAGAAGGCACTAGGCCTGGCCAAGTCGGGCCCCCCCAAACAGCTGAAGAAGCTGAGTAGACCTCAGTTGTGTCAACGATAGATGCATCAACACTAGATTTAAGGCATGATGGTGCGCACGGCAGTCCTCTGACATCTTCATTGCATCTTTGACTTCAAATCGGAGCTGAGCTGAAGCAAGCCCTTCCGCTTTAAGTTGAGACTGAAGAAGTCGAACTGATTGAGGCAACAACTGCACAGAGGTTGTCTCACACCTGCTGGTGAGTAGGTTCAACTCACTGTCTTCATCAAGACAGGACCTTGGGGTTATCTCGTTGTCCTCAAGATGGTTTGGCTCACTATCTTCCCTAAATTTCTGCCTAGAGTAAGAGATACAAGTCTGAAAGAGAAACAAGGAGAAACGTAACAGGTTTCACAATTATATAAGCAAATAAATGGATCTGTTCTGCATAAGGAACTTGTTTTTGCAACTACAATTTGAAACTGGTAGTTGTTGCATACATCCAATCAGATGTAAATAGCAAAGCAAACAGAAGTGGAGGAAATGATGTCTATCCTAATCTATACTAGAACAAAGTTTGAAGGCTTGAGAAGGATGAACTTACATTACATGTTAACACGGGCTGGACAAATCCCTTCTCCATGTTGATGGAAGGATAATTCAATAAATTCCCCAAAGAAAATTCTTTATAAGCGTTGCCATTATTCTACATTATGCAAAGAGTAAATATAGATCAAATAATATTGGAAGAAACAGAGGATAATGAAGCTCAGGTGCAGAGTGATGATACATAATCAAATAGCAATTAATTAAGTACAGCGTTACAAGGCAAAAGGGAGAGAGGTACTGACAAGAGCAATACAGAGCCCATTATTGTTTTGAAATCGTATGATCCTTTGAGCAAGGAGATTCATCTGAAATTAGTTTTCATACAAGAGAGAAGGTAAGGCACAAGCAGAAATTTATGAGTTCAAATTTTGAATTGATATCATAGAGAGTACCTGACGCTGGGCTCCCAGCAGTTCTAATAGGGGTTTGGCCACTGGAGTAGGTCTAAAGTGTGGTATAGTTGGGCATGTGGTTTCTGTGGCTGCTGATCTATCTGATTTAACAGGTATCACTACCTTTTCCAAATATCTAGTTTGTACTCCTTGAGGATCTGCACCCACCCTCTTCCTTTTGGACATATATTACAAAAGAACAACATTTGACTGGAAAAACATAGTGTGACAACACATGGAATAGGTACAGAAAATGGATAGGTATGGCATATACTCATATATGATGCTTAAACTAAGCAGATGGTGTAACAAAGTAGAAGTAATGCAAGAGGTCAGAAGCAAAATATGTGCGACCAATACAACTTTGCAAAGTTAGAGCAAGCACCTTGATGGGTGAATAAGATAGGCCATCCTCCACCATGCCAAGTTTGTTAGCCAGTGGATCGTTCCGCAATATTCCTCTTGCGTGCCCATTCTCATAATCATTTTGATAATGTTCAATATCTGACTTGCATGAAAACATAAAAACAAGTGAGATTTTCTTTGTAATGCAGAAGTGATTCTAATCCAATACTGCCTCCCTGTAAACCCCTTTGTGCTATCTCTGCAATTCTTTTAAAAGATGCCATGAATGCTGTAATTTGTTGTGTGCATTGATATAATGTGGCCTACTGCTCAAAACATGAGAGCTCCAGAAGTGATGACACTTCGCAGAGGATAGCTTCAACATATAGTAAAGAAGAACAAGTCGACCTGACCTGACATATTCAAAATATACTAAGGGAGAACAACTCGACCTGACCAGTTGACCGCAAGAGAAGAGTATCATCTTAAAGAAGAGCAGAAGAGCAAGAAGATTGAAGATATTACAAGTCTTTTAATACAATGTCGGTTAGCCACCCATGATGAACCAGAGCGCACACAGAAATACTATTCTTTCCGGTCTCTCCATATGTGGCTCACATGCATTTCGAAACTAAAGTAGGAACATTTAGCTAACCAATTAAACATCTCGCAGTTTTACTAATATCTGCAATAATATCAGATATGAATTTGTTTAGCTCGATGGGTGGAGCAGTGCTATTACGACACGAACCACGTAGGCAGATTGTGGTCATCATAAAATGGGGAAAACATAAGCATGATGAGTACAATATTGACCGTGGCAGTGGGATGGCAGATCTGAAGCTGCAAACCGCGCAAAGGGTAGTTAGCAACTGATGTTTGCTTTGAAATAACAACTAAGATTTGGCATGGACAAGAAAGTACGGTCAACAAGTGACAAAGAAATGCAATTATGCTGTCTCTCTATATGTCGCGACATGCATTTGGAAACTCAAGTGGGATCTTTAGCTAATTAATTAAATGTGTCGGTTAACTAATATCAGTATCATATCACAATCATATTTGAACAACTAAGCTTTTAAATTCTGAGTGTTGTGTTGTTTAGCTTGAAGGGTGGAGTAATGCTAGTACGACAGAAAGCACCTACGCAGATCATAGTAGAGTAGATAAAAGGGGAAAACCCTAAGCATCAAGAGAAAAATCAGGAAAGTGGAACTAGCTGGACCAGTGGGTGGCGCACATGCTTTTCGAAACGAATATAGGAACATTAGGTGACCAATTAAACGGTCTTTGTTTTAGTGATAGGAGCATCATATCAGATTCGTATTGTACCACATAAGCTTTGGGTTGAGGTCTTGAGGAGTAGTGCTAGCACGACACGAAGCACCTACGATGATGGTAGTGTATATAAAGGGGGGAAACCATAAGCTTTACGAGTATAGTGCCCGTGCCATGGCGGATCTGAAGGTGCAAACCGGACAAAGCTACTTCGCAACCAATGTTTGCTTTCAACTGGCCACTACGATTTGGTACGGACAAGAAAAGTACAGTAAACAAATTACGATTTATTTTCCGGGTGAGATCAATAACTTAAGCACATATGGAAGAGTACCTCCTCTCTTGCGACACCATGTAGGCCTATGTTGATACGTTGATGGTGCTGCGGGTGCGATGGCTGTCGGCGGCGGGGAAGAAGACTTTAGACGGCAGACGGCCGTGTCGGGGGATATATCTTGTTGCCGTGGACGACGCGGTCGTTGGAGCGGCAATGGCAAGGTGGACGACGGCGCCGATGAAGCGAGAGGAGGCGATGAAAGGATCCTGGTCCAGCGCCGTGGATGAGAAACGTCCATCTCTTGAAGTGGATGACGGGGTAGGGGTAGTGGCTCCAGCAAGGTGGAGGATGGGGTGGCGGACGGAGGAGGCTGGCCGCAGTGCGGAGGTTGTCGTGCCGCCGACGGTGTATGAATGGGGAAATGGAGTGGAGGGGGGATCTCAAACTTTGGGACGCGCTTCTCTGAAATGGGGGAAAGTTACGAACTTATCCCCCATTTAAAATTTCGGACATCGCGTCGGTTGGGGATAGGACGTTAATATCGCATCTCCCAAATATTTGTCGGTAACTATTTCGGGCGAGGAGAGGGTGTTTTGCCGCCCACGGTTGGCGCCCATGGTGTATGAACGGAGCTGACAGGTAGGGAGGTTGTGTCACGTCTGATGGAAGTTACACATCTGCCCCTATTTAAATTATTAGCCTACATCGATTTCGGGCGAGGAGAGGGTGTTTTGCCACCGACGGTTGGCGCCCACGGTGTATGAACAGGGCTGACAGGTAGGGCGGTTGTGTCACGTCTGATGGAAGTCACACATCTGCCCCTATTTAAAATATTAGCCTACATCGATTTCGGGCGAGGAGAGGGTGTTTTGCCGCCCACGGTTGGCGCCCACGGTGTATGAACGGGGCTGACAGGTAGGGCGGTTGTGTCACGTCTAATGGAAGTTACACATCTGCCCCTATTTAAAATATAAGCCTACATCGATTTCGGACGAGGAGAGTTTGTTTTGCCGCCCACCGTGTATGAATGGGGAAATGGAGGAAGAGACACATGTCTTTCGGACGACCTTGAATCAAATGTGTTTTGCCGCCCACATTTGGCGCCCACCGTGTCTGAATGGGCTCAGAGGCTGTCGTGTCACGTCTGATTGAAGTTACTAGTCTACCCCTATCGACAGGAGTGTAAATCCTCTCGATAAGGATGTCAAGTGTCAGGGGTAGACAGTAATTTCCATCTCGCAAACACTTGCTTCGAGCAGCCCACAAATTATAGTGGGTGTTTAGCCACTTCGTTCAAAACTTGGGAGAATTAGCATTCACGTTTTCCCTGGGACCTGACAAGCTAAATTCAAATCCAATTTGTATTCAATTACGAATATCCACAGATAATTATACGTTTTGTTATTTATTTCTTTAAAACCACAACAAAGATTTATTCCACCTTTATATATGATTATGATTTAGAAATGCCGTGATCTTCGAATTCAGTAGGTTGGATACACTCTGAGTCAAATAGTTATTTCATCCAATACAATATGCTCACACGACAAACAGTTCACCTTATGTCAATCATACAAGTACTGAGGATTACCTCGCCTAAAAAATTCGGATAATTTCAACACATGGACAACATAGGGGGTCTTGCAACATAATCCATTCAGAGACATGACACAACATGCTAGTACAATAATCTAATGAAAATTTCAACTGGTATCTAAAGAAGAACCGGGATTATCTTGGGCTTCAGATAGCAGAAACAGCAGAACCTCCTCCGTCTTCAAATGCAACATTCTTACTTCCTCCAATTCTTGGGTTGCTTGCATAATGCGTGTCGTTAATTCCATAATTTCCAGCCTCAAGATAAATATTACCTCATTCATGGCAGCCAAACCATCTATTTTTGCCTCTAGTAGAGCCTCGAGCACTATAATATCTGTGCTCGGACTGCTCTCCGGCGGTGTTGCCTCTGAACTGCTACCATCTGGTAACATGGATGGCGCACTGCTTCCACAAATAGATTCTGGGGTTGTACATTGTGTCCTACTGTGAACGGCATCCTAAAAGGTTTCCGCTGGACATCAGTAAGAGATAGTTATCATATGATCCAGGCAGTAAGCTTACATGGTAAGCGACGGACGAATTATTGCCGAGCATGGCAAAATATATTTAAATGGTTCGAAGCAGCATCAACCGAAAAGAAATTAAAATGGTAAGATGAAACTAGGGATGTAAGTGGCAAATAAATGAAATCCGCCAGTCCCATCTAGTTAGTTTTTGCTACCTCCCTAGTTCATTTTCCTCAAAAAAAAACTCTTTTGAACTATCATACCACTAGTGGAATTTAATCGGGATTAAACCGGACCCAGTTGACATCCCTAGTTGAAAGGGAGTGTACAGCCGCTATATTTAAGTTGCCAAGGCATCTAAGCAGTTGAAATAATCTGAGAAAGCACTTAACAGTGTGGCCTCATATAAACTACGAAGACAGTCTTGTGATGAAGTGGAGATGAAAAGTTAAGGACTCAAATGAAATAGGCATGCATTTCTTTACGATAGTACAGCAGGCACTGCTGACATATTGGCCAACTCAGGTATAGCCTAACAACAAATAAGCATTCGAATCAAGCAATACAACAAAGCAGACAACTGAACTATTTGTAATTCGGTAGGATTACACGTTGAGGTCACAAGCCAAGAAAGCAGCCCACTCGCATTACATTTCACATGTACTAAAACACACTGGCTTACCATATCTTGTTGTGAAGCCTAGCTGCTGTTGTAATGTTCTTTGAAGATATCGTCAGCATGCCGTGGTTGCAAGTCTAGTTATTGTAGTTTATTCTGCACCATCTATTTAGGTAAAATTAATTTTAATCGCATGCACTGGTCTGAATTGATCATCAATGGTTTATCTAAAGTAATGAAAGAAGGGTGTGTGCATACACGACAATACTCCCTCCGATTCTTTTTAATTTGCGTGTAACTTTTTCTCAGTTTTCTCGTATTAGTCTGCGCGTTGCCGATTCCTAGCGCTGGTTTCCTTTTGTGCCCCGCCCCATCCGCCTCTGCCCTAATTTATTGGCAAATTAGTCCAGAAAAATTAAACCAGTGCCCTCCTTGGTATGCGGGTCAAGAGTTATGCGCAGAGTAAATAGAATCAGAGGGAGTATATCTGCTTCCCTCTATTTTTATGCTTGTTCGAGGTGCTAGGCACAAAAGAACAAATATTTTGCTTGATGGGGTTGGTAGCTCCATAATTAATAGAAGCATCAAATTAGTCATGCAACTTGGGAAGATCAAGAACACACAAACAAGTAATGAACAGAGGCTCGGAGCAGTGATGTAATAGATAGCATCAGAAAATGTAGGGTAAAACGAACAAAAAGCAGCGGAACCACATGCTAGTTTGCTAATGTGTAATTAAGCATAGAGAACATTAGGTAGTCTGATGGAACCAACAGGTGGCATCAGAACAAAACTAAAGCATATTAACTATATGTGCACTGGTATGTAATTTAGCACATGTTACATGTTCACTGCCAGAAGTATGGCCCTACATGTGCAAGCAGAATAACGCGTCTCATGAAAAACTGAATGATGCCCTGAAGAAATTCAAAGGTGCGGTGCTTATGCTAGGAAAGTGAATGTAGGCGCCGGCCGTTGGATAATAGTACCTGATTATCGACGGCGTATGGGTATCATTGTCATACTTTATAGCTAAGGATCGTCGATGGTGCTCGTGTTGTGGTTGAGTTTGGGCCGGCTGTTGCCGTTGCTGAAGCGGCTCCAGTGCTACGGTTGCGGCGCCTGTCGGCATACAAGAAAGCTCATCTGTTGTAAGTGAGCAGTTGCACGATAAAGAGAAAAACCGAAGGAGTACAAATTGAAATAACCTGATGAGGCTGCGGCGTCGGTAAAGCAGGGTCAGTGGAGTTGAATATGGCATCCGTGGAGCGGGTCTGGTGTAGTGGAAGAAGGCTTCGGCGGGCGCGTTGTACAGTTCTTTCGGTGAGGCGGATCTGTTGCGGCGGACGAGGGCTTGTATGAAGGGCCAGCGAAGGGGCGGACGAGGGAGTCAGTGAAGGGCCTACGCTGTGGTGGACGAGGGCGCCGGTTAAGAAGATCCGGTGCGGTGGACCATGATGGCGGTCAAGGAGATCTGGAGCGGTGGGCAAGCCAGTCGCTGAAGCGGCTCCGGTGAAGTGGTGAGTTGGCAGTTAGGGGTTCCAAGGTGCGGAAGGTAGATCCGGCGGGGTGTGAGGTCCACCACTGCGGCGGAGGACTAGATTCGGGGGCTTGCCATGGTTCGGGGGGTCGGGGAGGGGAAGGGGAGGGGCTCTGGGGAAGAATGTTGGGGGAAAAGAGGGGAAAACAATGGAGTTACCAAAGCAGCCCTGTTCCGTTCATGTGGCAGGGCTAAAACAGGAATATCGCAGGGCTAAACTTTCGGGCGCGTGATATTTCGATGTGAGCGGGAAGTTTGAAAGCTTTTGGCACCTAAAATTATAAGTATTCTCCTCTCGTACGGCCGACTATGATATCATGGCCGACAATTTGTTTGTTTTGCACGCAAAAAAATATGCAAGTTTTGAAAATCAATGTCTCCAACTCGAAACTTAGATTGTCCATTCAATTCAAATATGGATCATTGAGCTACTACAAGCAAATACCATCATACGGTCCAATTCAAATGAAATTCCAAATGTGTTTATCGTAAATATGATGACAAAAGAAAAAATGTGTATGTGTATGAATAAAGTGGATGATTATAAAGTCTGAACATGATCATATGTGTATATCTCTAGGTTTGATATATGAATTTGAAATCACGAAATCCCGGCTTAAAAAATGTACCTCCATTTAAATGAATTACAAAAGCTAATGATGGAGTCGAATTCCAAAATTCCAATCTTAGATTTGTAATTCTGGTACATCAAGGTATATCACGCATGTTCAAAAGTATCGTTATCTCATAGTACAAACTGTGAAACAAATTCATCATCCATGAGTGCACAATATCTCAATTACGCTAAAGTGCCTCATATATAGACACCTCACTCTTTATCTGAAGTCAACTCCCCCCCACCACACACACACACACAGAGAAGTCGTTCTCTCCCCCCCAAACACCAACACACGAGCACATTAACACCCCTCTCTCTTGTAAAGTCCGAACCCCAACATAGGTCTCTATCACTTTGTCTCTCGGGCATGCACACATCTCTTCCCTCACTCTCTAGGTCTCCCGCTATCTCTCTTACCCAAGCACACGCACTATGTAGAGTGTATATTTCCCATACACACAAAACGTCACCCCCAAACGTCTATCTCCCTAGTTATGTGGTTCTCACGCACTCACCTCACACACCACCCCCACTGCAAACAAGCACACTTTGTCTCCTTGTGCACCACTCTCCTCTTTCTATCTCTCCCACATGCGGACCCGCCCCAGCTCCTTCCCTGTATGAATATATGTCGTGACTCTTTGCATAGCTCCCTAATGTATAATCCTTCTCGATTTCGCACATTGTTCTCTACACCATCTATTCTAGATCTCTCATGCAGTCCCTATCACACACACGATGACTCGCTTCCCTTGTGTCTCCGTTCATAGGCCAATTTCGGACAACACCAACATTGTCTCCATATCTATACGCCATTTATGGACACAAACGACCCCTCTCGCCCCCTCTCTTCCTCTCTCTCTCTCTCTCTCTCTCTCTCTCTCTCTCTCTCTCTCTTCGTCGCTAGCTCTCTCTTTCTCTCACTCTCACACCCCTCTCCCACACACACACTCGATGTCTCTTCCAAATAGTCTGCTCCCCCCGCCCGCACCCGTGCTATCTCGCTACTACACATGTCACACCATTCCCCCTTCCATTATACTAGGTTTACATCATCAGTGGTCTCTCTACTCCACATACACTCTCTCCCTCTCACACACAAATGCATGGACAACCGCACACAGACACGCACAAACACCCATTTACCTGGATCCTCATCTCTCCTCATGTCCGCATGTGTGTCTCACACACTCACTCTCTAATTATGTATATGTGTCTCCATGTTACACAACACAAAGCCCCATGTACATGTCTCTCTCTATCCTCCACACACATAGACACAAAGAATATGTTATCATTGCCTCAGTCTCTAACATATCACACACACTCTCTCACTCTCTCTCACTCACTCTCTCGCAAACATGCTCAACAAGGGTTTCCCCGTGGATAACTTACCGTCTATTCATGAACAGTCGTGGCAGTACGGCGAACACAAGACGTGAAAGAGAATAAATCTAGACGTGCTTAGACCACCTAGTATGACTACTAGGACTAGAGCAAGCAAAAAAGCGCGCCGCCGTCACCCACTCCTTGTCGGCGATGGGAAAATCTTCGTTTTACACAGTCGAGAAGTCATTGTGCTAAGGCCCCACATGCCGAGGCGTTGAATAGAATGTAGATGCTAGTTTACGGAAGCAAGTATCGATAATACGTTTGTATCTCCACACTCATATTTCTTCTCTTATTAAAACCGAGTTGGTGATGATGGTACGTGTGCCATCTTGCAATATAGACCGTCCGATCTATATCTGACGGATGGAAATTAAACTAAAAGATACCCACACCCCTCTCCAAATTTGCAGACAAGGCCTTCCCTCATTCATACTTATCTCCAACAAACCTCATTGTTGAGCAATTAAGAAAGGAAGCCTCTGGAACAAACTTGCCTGGTGGCCGCTGCCAGCATCGTCAATCCCCATGCCTCCGCTCAGTCCGACCACCAACCACCACCACACCCCACTCCTCTTCACCTTATGTCATATTTCTCGAGATATCATTAGTTTTTACATATGGGATTACTCCCGCAAGGGTCAATCACAACGAGTGTTTTATAAAAAAATGCATCTTGATGTTCCGTGCAATGCACGGATCTTGCTAGTACTCCTACACAAGACTAAGTTGGTGATGCTGGTGTGTCTGCCATCGGTCGTTTCTAACCATTAGATTTACATCTAACGATTGTGAGGTCAGTTGTTGCCTTTTCTCACCAACATCCCACTTGTCTACCAATTTGCAGAAAAACCCATAATTTGTATCTTAAAACCAACCACATCCCTCCCTAACCTCACCAAAACAGCCCAAGGAATATATTCTAATTGAAACATAATATATCTCTAGTGACATATGTATATAAAATTAGAGTGTTTTGTACCAAGTTTGTGAATAAGTATTATTCTAATTATGATTTGTTGCAACGGACATGAACATTGCTAGTATTTCCAACCATGCATTTCTTTTCCTAGTATTCCATAGTTTCGAGTTTTCCATCAAGATATTAGTCACTCATGGTTGATATTTACTTTCAATCATGTACACATATGCACTATGTAACTAGCCTTGCTTATTGGCTTCCAAATCTTAACTTTCACTCCTACTTACAATATGTAGAGTATTTAACAAAAAACTACCACTTTCAACCAGCTCTAGGAGGAATCTATTGTACAAAAAATAGCAAAAACATACCCAAAATTTCTTAATCCACGCCAAAAACTACCTAGTACTCTTACCAATTAGATTCGTTTAAACCCATTTATGTTAGGGTTGGCCCACATGTCCGTGCTCACAAGGCGGCTTAAACCAACACATTTTGTTTGACCGTTGACACGAGGGACCCACATCTGACCTTCTATCCTGTTATTCCCCCTCAAATCATTATTTTTCCTGAACATTACTTCAAACAGTACTGATGCGTGTTCGTCGGTGGCGCCGGTAATGAGCGAGTTGGCCGCCGCTACGCCGGACGGGCCAGACGCCGCGCTGGCCTCCGCACGGGTTGGCAGGCTGGCCCAAGCGTGACTCACGAGCGAGCAAGCCGCCGCGCTGGCCTTCGCTCGAGCCAGATGGCTGGCATTAGCGCGACGCGCGCGAGCAAGCTGCCGCGCTGCCGTGCCAATCTTGCTAGCAAACCTTGCAGAAGCAGCTAGACGGAGCTATCTTGGCTAGCTAGCGGCCGCGAGCGCCGGACGGAGCTGGCATCCGGGCTGCCGCAACATGGGCTCCGCACCACCGGCGGTTTTGACATTGCCTTCTGCCGACGGTGGTAGCTGCGTCCCTTGGCCGAGGATGACTAGGTGGACAGGCCGGAGGTAGGAGGTCACTCGAGGATTTTTTTGGTAAGAGCATGTACAATGGTTGACAAGGTAGTCTTATATTAAGTCTGCCACGTATGCAAGTGGTAGTAGTTTCTTGGCATTTTAGTGGTTTCTTGCATTATTAGAGCAAGTACAATAGAGCTGAGTCAGCGGGCTATAAGAAATAAACTACTACTACATGTTGGCTATAAGATGGGCTATAGATGACATGGCACTGGCTTATAGCCAGCAACTGGCTATACTATTAACCATGCTCTTAGGGGTTTCTTGGAAGGAACAATGTACGTACTACTAGCGACCAAAGGTGATTCTAGGTTGCCTGGTACTCCAACGAGTACTACTAGTGGTCGCGGGAGTGTATACCTCGTTTTGTGGGTTCGATCCCGGCCGAACGCACGGCGGCCTTTAAAAAAAATAGTATACTACTGCACTTCGCTGCGAGCCAATATTTTACATGGGTAGTTTGAGTTTTGAAGTCAAACGGACGTGCGGCCCCACAATCTGGGTGCACTGGACAGCCTAGCCACGTGAACGGGTTTTCCTTCCTAGCATCGCGTGGCTCGCGTGATCGCCCTAGCCGCACCTTGCTTGCAGCTTCCAGCTAGTAGCATATTTAAACTAGCGCCTCCCAATTAAGCCCGAGGAGCCGGAAAAGCCTGGCGGGGCATTGGGAACTGTGCAATATGGCTCTGTACATAAAGTGCTCTACTACTACTCTGTAGCTTGTGGCGTTGCATGCATGGACTTCACTCCATTATCAGCTCTACTATAAAAGAAATTCCTCTTGACGTGTTCTTTTTGAAACGGAGGCAAAAGCTTTGCTTCATCTCATTCATAAAGAAGGAACTACTAACAAAGTTTGACGAGATCCATTACACCTCCACAAATGGAAGCGAAAAGCCTAGTCTCGTTGTATCAAATAACTCAAATATTCTTCCCCCGCAGTAACCGTCGCTGATAAACAGGCTGCTAGTGTGTGCGTGAGAGGAGCGGCTGAGTAGGCCAGCTACATGAGAGGAGTGGCTGAAAAGAGCACCGAGATACCCACTAGGCCACTACGCAGGTGTACTTCCCCTGCATTGATAGTACAGCGATGGTTCTAGAGAACAGTAGTACCCTCCACTTCCAACTGTAGCTCCTTGGCCCTGAGATTCAAGAGTTCAAAACTGGTGCACTATACAAGACTAGACTAGAAGTACAGTACATCACACTACTAGTTGAGAAAAGTAGTACTAGTACTGCTACAGTACGAGTACGTACTCCTCCATCACATAATGTACGAAGTTTTTTGACACTAGTTGGCGTGTACAAGAAATGGCAAAAACGTACCCATAATTTCTTAATCCACGCCAAAAACTACTACCTAGTGCCAAACATTTCTTACTAGTGCTATTATTTACAGTATAATGCAATCCCATAACATTCCATAATGCTAGTACTAGTACTCCATGGTACCAAAAACTACTACCTAGTGCCAAAAATTTCTTACTAGTGCTATTATTTGGAGTAGTAAATAATAGCCTCACCCCTTTGCTGAGGAACGATCTACAGTTGGAAGGGACGAGGCCCTGTGGTTACTACGCTCTTATCTCCTCCTCGCCAGTTCCCCTCTCCCTGCCGAAAAGGCAGTTTGTCGCTGCTCCCATGGATTCGCCAGGCGGTTCTCCTCCTCGTCGGGGCTAGGAGACCTTGGACGACGATTCTCTGGGAGAAATCGCAAGTCGCTCTGACGTCTTCACCGCCGCAAGACTCGGTGCTTCGTGCATCAACTTTTTCAAGACGTTGCTTAAACAGGCTTGGGGAAAGGCCATGCTTGTTGGTCTTCCATGCGTCCTCGAGGAGAAGGTTCTTCTATGGGACAATTCTTCGAACAGTCCACCACTCCCTGGCCATGGTTGCACGTTGACTCCGCTAGAGTTGACAACGTTGAGAGGTAGTCGGATTTTGTCTGATGAGCAGGTCAGTAATGGAGTTTGATCATGTAGTACTTACTTATTCCATTTCCATCTCGTAATTTCTCCGCTGCCCACTGTCTTATATATAGGTCTGGGTCGGTGCTAACGAAGACTGGCTTGCATACCTCCGGCCGGATACCACCATGATTTTGCACAACATCCACAGCAGTGCGGCCGTTCTGGTAGACCCCTTCTCCACCATTGGGATCGGCCTTCCGGACTGGCTAGGCAAGAATACATATGATAATGCCTACATGATATTGAAGAAGATAGCAATTGCGGACCTGCCGACAAAGCGACGCGGCTACGACGATTACTATCTCATCGTGGTGTTCGACATAAGGATTGCCATCAATGCAGGAGGCAGTAACGGCAGAGGCTGGCGCAGGCGGCAGATTTGTACCCCTACATATTCGAAGATGCCGTGCACCATCTAGGTCGCATCTTCGCGGTGACAAGCCAGGGGACTTGTTTCATCTGGTTGACATCCTACGGTACGGGAGAATACAAACAGAATGCACAAACCATCATTTGAATCCCTAACGGTACTCCATTATTTTGCAGGGACCAGCCATCCCCCGATCAAAATAAGATCGTCGATCCTGGATGTGCATTTTCATCCACGATTCGGTCTAACCTGGAACCTTGTAGATGACTTTGGCATATTGGGATCAACTATCTTAGCAGTCGTTACCCATGGTACCACTGATGTGCAACATGGTCACATAATCTACCACGATCGGACCGTCGCTATCTACCCAGGTATTCCATTTTTTAACCCTCTCGCCTTCTCTTTCATTGTTGTACCAGTGGTATACTTTGTAATACTAGTAGGAGTACTTTTTACCTTGGAGGACGCGTATAGCTAGCTAGGCCCTTGAAGACTTGAACCCACTAGCTGCCACCATTTTTGTTTTTCCATGTCTTACTATCTCATCCATGTAGCCAAGAGTGGCTATATATAATAAGCCGGTTATTTTACTTCCTCTATACCGGAGTAGTACTATTTGCTGCACAGTATTACTGACCGCCACATTTGAGCACAACATTATTATGCATGGACCTTAACTATGTACGTCACCATGTGTCCAGATCAGGGATGCCGCGTGTACCAGATGAACGGCGCCGAGTTCGACCCCTGTGATGCTACATGGGTGCCGAGGAACACTCTTGGAGAGTATTCGCTTTTCATCGGGGACAGCTACCCCATTGTGAAGCGGATTCCACCTTCCGTGCACGACACGGAAGGCCTGCTGTTCATGAAGCATGGTTGTGTCTTCAGTGCGCACCGCCGGATGAACGACATGGTGGGACACGCTATCCTTGATTTATGCCGCTTCAGCTTGGATGAGTCTCCATCGTGTGGAACCGGACTAGAAAGCTGCGACAATGATTCCCGTTGCCCACCGCTATGGATCGTTCCATCCATGAAGAACACCTAGGACTGGAACCTGGAGGAGGACATGTAGCCCATCTATAACATGTAAGTGGCGTACGGTAATTGTGAACGGTAGCGCTGTGAATATATGTAGACTAGTCGTGCACAAATTTATCACATGAGTTGGAGATGAACTTGTGTGGCATACTGGCATTTGTCCTTTAGAATTTATTACCAGTAAATGAGTTATGTGTACGTGCAACTTGTGTGGTTGTTGCACGGGCTCCAACATGCTCTTTGAGAAAAAAAGGTGGCACATCTTTGGATATATGTGACGTGGCGGCATCATACAGTAGCATCGTTCACTATAGTTGTACTAGTACACTCCTACTAGGACGACAACTCCTATAAAACCTTGCGCTTGTCTCTTTGCCTCTTCGGGAGGTTCAACGGTTCGTACTCGTGTGAACCTTGCACTTGGCTCTTCGCCTCTTCGGAAGGTCCAACAATGATGATAATACAGTACAATATGCTTCTGGCAATCTGACACCGATTGAACTGCTGCACGTCCACCGCGAGGGCGAGGGCGAGGGAGAGGGAGAGGGAGAGGGCGCTGTAGTCAAAACCCTCTCCTCGTCCTGTGAACCACCGCGCGCGTGGGCGAGGGAGAGGCGTAGTAAGCAAGCTTCTCCTCGTTCGGCGAGTTGACGGGACACATCAAAGCAGTACTACTACTAGTAGTAGTAGTCCATACTGCGTCCTTTCCGATTAATATGGCTTAATTTGAAACGAGAAAAATACGCTGGCGGTCAACGTATGTAACAGGACGCTCTTTACGGTCACTATATATAGTTTTGCGGCGATTATGCGATCACTAGCTCATCGTAGAGCACCGTATTGCACCCTACTGAACGGCCACATAGTCGACGTGGCACTTTGTTGACTGGTTAAATTGTCACCTGGTTTCTGGGTCCCACCTGTTAGTTGGCAAAGCAAAGAAATCAGTTAAACAAAACATTACACAGGTGCGACACGAGTCCAACCCTTGCACGCGAACCGCCCTGGCTGTGTATGTGAGTGCATGCACGTGTCCTCCCTCGGTCTTCCAACAAAGAGTGTACTACATGATGTACATCTACACTTCCAATGCATTTAGCCTTTAATCTAAATCGATATTGATTGATAATGCACCAACTTGTGTTGTAGGTATAGGCTACATGTCTATCCTTAATTACAGCATGCAACGGCCTTCATTTAATCTTCTTATCTCAATGGTCGCATGCACACATAAGTTTTCTACTTTTGGGCGTTAATTATGCCATGGTCAATGTGTAAATCTCTAAATGTACAGTCTTTCACGGACATAGGGAGTAGGTTGAGCACTTGAGCGTGAGCGTGTGTGTTGCGTCATGTGATGTGTGCCGCATGGGTGCGTGAGTGTTGCGTGCGTCCATATCTACGTGTGAGTGTTGCATGTTGCATGCATGCATGCATGCATGGGGCTTACTCCCTCCCATTGACATGTTCATATTTCAAGCTTCCTCTGTTCCCTCCATATGGTGATACTCCCTCTGTTCCCAAATAGTACGGAGTAAAAGCCTCCCTCTGTTCCCAAATACGGAGTATTTGTATTTCTACAGATTTCAACAAGTGACTAGGTGCGGAGCAAAATGAGTGAAGTGAGCGTAGAGGCATAGGGATACTGTAGAAAGGAAGTCCTCGTGACCATTTATTCCCCATCTGGTCAGAGAGAACTATCCAATTAGTCTTCGGAGTGAAGTGACAATACACGCTGCAGCAGATGGGGCACGTAATTAATAAGCTGAACCAGCATGTTGGTGTTACTAAATCAGCCTTACCCACTACTGCCGTCATGTTTGCCAGTAGAACACGCTTCCGCAAATACGCCTACGCACCTCTGTCCTCCATTAACTAACATATGGGCCCTGTTGTGGTAGACCCACATGTCATCGGTGTAACTATATACACTTCGAAGGACGGTATATCCTGCTAGTAGTACTAGTAGAATTGAGACTGAATGCACTTTCTTCCCCGTCTTCCACTCTTCTTCCTCCTCTCTTCTTCTTCCTCCTCTATTCCCCATCGTCGGCCGCACACCATTTACCCCCGCTCACTGCTCGCCTGCCCGCTTCATCTTCCTTGGTAGCTCGTGCGTACCATATCCCCCCGCTCACTGCTCGGCCACACGAGGAGAAGCTTCTTCGCTCGCCCACCCGAATCCACTTCCCAGCTGGCTCGCAGGCACCAAAAAACCCAATAGCAGAACCGACAGACACGCAGAGCCGCGATTGGAATTCCCTCCCCGATGTTCTCTTGGAGCAGATCTGTAGTCGTATGGACCTACTCAGCACTGTCCATCTGGCCGCATGCTCGGTGTCTTTGTACCGTCTACTCGTCTGCAACCGGCCGGCTCTTCTCAAGACACCCTACTTGCTGATGCCCGATCCTCGCAGGTGGCCCAGACACCGACTTGACGATCCTACGGAGGTTGTCGTGGTGCCCCTCGACATGCTACCACTAACCGTCCACTTGTCCTTCATGCGCGGCCACTACTGGGCAGGCATGAAGGCCAACTGGATTGTCCTCATCCACCACACCAGTAGTCCGTGGAGTCTGGTGGATATCTACACCCAGCGAGAGATCACCCTTCCATCGTTGGATACCGCCGCCATCGAGCCTTGTGGCCCGCCGGACACTCCTGCCTACTACGCACGAGACGCGTCAAGCTTTTAGCTTGACCTCTATTTGCAGAAAGTTGTAATCTGCAAAGTGCCCACACCATCAGAAGCCTACATAGATTACAAGCTCATTGCCTTGTTCAACAAGGGATTAGTCTATCTGGAATCCAGTCACCATACATGGTTATGGCTCATCATCAATCCTATTGAGGAAATATTTCTGTCTGATGTTGTAGTGCACGATGGCATCGTTTACGCGGCCGACGCACAGATTGGCTACCTATATTGGTGGAATCTATCGTAGTGTAATTGTTCTATCTCATCTCATCTTTGCCTTATGAATACGACTGCCTGTTCATTTGTTACAAATTTAGAATGCATAGCATGTTTATAACCACATCATTTCTATATGTTCATCTCATTTCCTTGATTTTTATGACCACACATGTTATTGGTAGAGTTGATATGAGAACAATTGGCATCTAATGATTGTTAGAATACATATTATGAGCATAACATCATGATTGCTATATGTTACTCTCGTTTACAAGATTTTTATAAGAACGCATGTTATTGCTTAGAGTTGATATGAGAACAGTAGTAGTAAGTGCTATTTCCCGTATGGGACAGACCCACAAGACGGCAAAGTATGCATCTTTGTCCACTGGGCCACGAATACCAGATGGCAAAGTCCAGCTATTTTGCCCACTGGGCCACGAAAGACAGATGGCAAAGTATGAGTTTTTCCCGTTTGCCTGCCGCGACAGTTGATGGCAAAGTTAATAGACTTTGCCGTCTGGCTGGACGATCGGTAGATGGCAAAACACTTGACGCCGTCCGTCAGTCCATCTGTTCCGTCTGCTGCAATATTTTGCCATCTGGCTTTACCCGCTGATCGCAGAAGGTATAAACTGACGGCAAAGTCTGCCGTCAAGCAGAAAAAATAGTAGACGGCAAAGTATTCTTTGCCGATTAATCTTTGTCGTCTTACTTTGTCGTCTACTTCCTGACGGCAAACTCTTTGCCGTCTGGATTTACGTCTTTGCCGTCTGTTATCCACAGACGGCAAACTAGCAGTTTCCTATAGTGGTAGGCGCTGTCATAGTTGTTTTCCTCTCATTGTTACATGATGTTTGAACCATGACATATTGCTAGAATATGAAATCCAGTGGCTTATTTTTTTAACTTGGGGTATGATTATGACCACGACATTGCAATTCTCTATCTATGATATGTGTCACTGTTATAATAATCTTAATTCCACACATACTCTGAACATGATTGTTTATTTTTGTCTTTTTGGTCTCCAATTAGAATTGTTGCAGCAGACGCAAATGCACTGGACTTCATGATTCCAGGACCTGGAATCATACCAGCCGATGGGTGGTGGTTTATCGCTCGTTCAGCTGACGGCGGTCATTTGATGCTCATTCGCACATACCAAATTGACCAAACCATTACATCAAACCACATGCAGTACAATACGTGGGGCGTTCGTGACATTGATGGCTATGGCTGCTTCGTGTTCGAGAAAGATCCCAGCTCCATTGGGCCAGGCGTATTCAACTGGAGGCGGGTTTACAGCCTCGGCAACCACTCCTTGTTCCTCTAGCTCAATTATCCGATCATCCAACCAATCATCGATCATATCACCGGCGATGATTACTGTGGTATGCAACTTCCATTCGCAAGGGGGGCTGTGTTTACACATCATACCATGGGTTTCATGAATCAACATATCCAGAGATTCGTCGACACAGCTTGTTGCCAGATAATCTTCAATGTGTGAAAGTGTCGGGGCGGACGGGCGTCCCCCCGCGAGCACCTATGGGGCCGGAGCCCCTTTCGTTGTCCGGCAAGGGGGGCGGAGGGAGCACAGAGAGCAGATCGAGGCGGGCACACGAGCGGTTTACCCAGGTTGGGGCCGCGATGGACGCGTAAAACCCTACTCCTGCTTGGTTGTATTGAACTGGGGAGCTCGGGAGCTTGGGGAGCTAGCTGCACCGAGCGTATGGCTGTCTGGATGCCGAATCTCCGAACCGAACCGAACCCCCTCTACGTTGCACACGGGCCTCCTTTTATAGTGCAAAGGGGTCACCGACAGGTGTCAACGTAAGAGAAAGGGGTAAAAGCGTAAAAGGGGTGGTAGCTGTAATAGTGTGGGAACGGTGGCGCTACAGTGCGGCACAGTGTTATCATACCTACTTCTGACGGTAGGGGACAAGGGCATTAAATGCCCGTCACGGTCGCCCGGACAGCACCGAGGCGGACCGTTAGGTGCGCCACCGTTCGCCACGATGGCGGCTGCATGCCACCGCATGCCCCAGGCTGCGCGGTGCCTCGCCACGTGCCCTCGGGGGAAGCCCCGGAGCGACGCGTGGCGGGCGAGCTGGAGCGCAGTCTTGAGGTGGCGATCTTGCCGCGGCAAGTGGCCTGCCGCGGGGGTCGTCTTCCTGTGCCTGATAGCGTGCCAGCTATCAGGCCTTGCCGGGGCGCTTGGCGCGCCACGGCGGGCTTCTCTTGCGGTGCCTGGGTTCGGCCTTCCCGACAAGCTCCTCTTGTCGGGGGCTCGGTCGTCCCGGCAAGCTCCTCTTGCCGGGGTCTTGTCTTCTTGGCCCGGCAAGCTCCTCTTGCCGGGGGCCTTGTCTTGAAAGCTTGGTCTTCTCTTGGCGCTTCCAGGGCGGGCCCTGCCGCAGGGTGCTACGACTGCCCGTGCACAAGTCTGGGGTACTAAGGTACCCCTACTCTAGTACACCGACAGGAGCCCCCGGGCCTGGGCCACACATGGTGCCGAGCGTTGTTGGGCCAGGCCCTAACGGTGCACGGGCACGCATGGCCTTGGTCGCGCTGCTCCTTGACTCCGCATCCGCCGCGCCTTCCCCAGGCGGCGCGCGCTTACCGCGGCGTCGTGGGGGCGAAAACGCCCGTTCCCTCTTTAAGTGGAGGGAGGTGCGGAGGCGCGGCTCAATAAATGAACGGGGGCGGGGCGCGGCTTTCGAGGCGTCCGTTCCCCATAGTCACGGGATGGGGAGAGGTCGTCCCACCCGTCGCCTCGGTTCTGCGCGCCCACCACGCGGTCCTCATGCGCTCGGAGTCGCGGCGGCGGAGGCAGGGAGTCGGTCCGGCGCGGGCCGATGCAGTGGGTCGGCCCCAGTCGCCTGCCCTTCCTCCGCTTCTATTGGAGGAGCGGGGCGGCCGCGGTCCCACTCCGCTCCTTTATAAGGAGCGAGAGGGGGCGACAGAAATACGCACTCCATCTCCTTCCTCCTTCTGCTTCTGGTTTCCTTCCCCCATCCGCGATGGAGGGGGGGAACCCTGGTTCTTCTTCGGTTGCCGCGAGGGTGTCTGCTCGGCGGCGCGCCCCTCCTCCCCTTGCGCCCGCGGCGGCGGAGCCGATCGTCGGGGGAAGAGGGAGAGGGCGAGGTCGCGGACGAGGCCGTGGACGGGGCCGAGGCGTTCGGGGCGGACGGACCGGTGCGCCGCCCTCGCCCCCGCCAGCGGCTCCGTTCCTTCCCGCGGTCCATCTCGGGGACGACCCCTGTGAGTTCATTATCAGGCTGCGCCGGGCGCCTCGTCGCCACCTCCGGCTCCCCGCTCCATTCGCGAACGTGTTGGAGGTGGAGCAGCCCGAGACGCTAAACCTGCGCATGAGGGGCTGCGGGATCAGCGGGACGCGAGTCCACGTCGAGTCCCGAGCCCCCGGCGTGGTGTGTCTGGGCCGCGGGTGGAAGACGTTCGCCCGGATACACAGCTTGACGGAGGGGTTCACCCTCCACTTTAAGCTAGTGGGGGAGGACCTCCTCTCCGTCAAGGCCTTCTGGGGCTTCGGTATCCGGGCCCGGTGCTGCGAAGATAGCTCCTCCGACAGCGAAGGCTCCTCCTCGAGCGAGAGTGACGAGGAGGGGAGCGACAGCGACGACGAGGGGAGCAGCCGCCGGGATGACGGGTACGACTAGGCGTCGGTCGCAGCTCCGGGTGGCGCCGGCGGCCCCATCGACCGCGCCGGGCTCCGTGAACTCCCCGGGGTCGTCTCCTTGGGCGACTGGCGTAGGGGGGGCTGCTGAGGAGGATAGAGGGCGGACGTCGAAGGCCGCGAAGTCGGAGTACGGGCCGACTTCGGCAGCTGGCTGACGCTCCGGTGCCTCGTGTTCCAGATGTGCCCCCAGACGCCGCCATCACCCTTGCTCTCGGTGACGACCGCCGGGGTCTCCTCTTCGGCCCGGCAAGCTCCTCTTGCCGGGGGCTTGATCTCCTCGGGCGGCCGGAGTGGCGAGGCTGCGGAAGAGGAAGAGGCTGGCGGCAAGGCCGCTGCCTCATCTTCCAGCTCTGCCTCCGGCGCCTCCGTCTTCTTCAGCCTCCGGAGACCCCCGGGCGGAGCCCCCGGATCTTCTCTTGGTGTCTTCTGCCACCCATAGCTCATCTAGGCGCCCCTTTCGCCCTCTTCGCCTACTTGCCCTACCTCCTGAGGAGAGAGACAAGAAAGGGATTACGGGCACCTTATCTCTTTTCAGCTTGTAAGCCTTCGGGCCTTAGTTGCGTTTAAGCCTTGTAATCCCTCTTTTCATGTTTTTCATTCTCTCTGAACTGTACCTGAGTGGAATGTTTTTAATGAGAAGGGGATGTTTGCCGGATCATTTGTCTCGCGGGTGGAAACCGCGGTAAGGAACGAATCCTTCACATCGTTAAGATAGACAGTTCTCGCCCGGCAACAGGCCCGGCCGCCCCCCCGCACTGCTCGACCTTTCTCACGCCCTTGGCGGAGGCGGGGAGCAGGCGGGTCCTGGCCCCTCGCTTCCCTCCCTCTTGCTGCCGCGGCTGCTATCGAAACGGGCCCCAGGAACGTGCTCTGGGGCTTGCCGCTAAGAGAGCACGGTAGCTTTCTAGGAGGAAAGGAGGCTTTCAAATCCCACAGTCCATAAGAGAATGCATGATGAGGGATGCAAAACCTTATCTGAGGCTGCAGCCCCCGGCGACTCTGGCTCGCCGGGGCGTAGGTGTTGGCTCGCCCTTCTCCTCTTCCTTGTCCTTGAGCGGCCCGGCAAGGACATTCAATTCCTGCGAGCCAAAGGGAAAGGACGGGAAAAAGACGCGGACTCGACCTCTAAGTTAGGGGTTAGCGACAGTTAGGAACTGACAACCCTAACCAAGGACGAGACTCTGACTCAGCATGCATGCTAAAATCTAGGGCGCCAGCGCTTCTTTATCTTCGGCCAGGGGCTTCGCCTGGCTTTGTACGAGGGCTTAAATGCAACATCGGCAAGGCCTGCACAAACCGGTGGTTGCCGGAGCGGATCACGGCAACCGCGCCTTATGGGCGAAACTTGCGAAGATGCTCTATGTTCCCAGGAGTTGCTCACTGGTAGGCCCTCTCCGGTCTTGAGGCGGACAGCGCCGGGCCTCGCGACTTGTCTCACCCGATAAGGGCCTTCCTGCTTCGGCGTCGACTTGTTATAATTCTTGGCCGACTGAACGTGCCTAAGAACAAGGTCGCCTAACAGGGCAACTTTATCTGGTGCCAGGGGCTTCGCCTGGCTTTGTACAAGGGGTTACATGCAGCAGCGGCAAGGCCTGTACAAACCGATGGTTGCCGGAGCGGATCACGGCAACCGCGCCTAGCGGGCGGAACTTGCGAAGATGCTCTATATTCCCAGGAGTTGCTCACTAGTAGGCCCTCTTCGGTCTTGAGGCGGACAGCGCCGGGCCTCGCGACTCGTTCCACCCGACAAGGGCCTTCCTGCTTCGGCGTCAACTTGTTATAATTCTTGGCCGACTGAACGTGCCTAAGAACAAGGTCGCCTAGCAGGGCAACTTTATCTGGCGCCAGGGGCTTCGCCTGGCTTTGTACAAGGGGTTACATGCAGCAGCGGCAAGGCCTGTACAAACCGATGGTTGCCGGAGCGGGTCACGGCAACCGCGCCCTACGGGTGAAACTTGCGAAGATGCTCTATGTTCCAGGAGTTGCTCACTGGTACGCCTTCTTCGGTCTCGAGGCGGACAGCGCCAGGCCTCGTGACTTGCCTCACCCGATAAGGTCCTTCCCACTTTGGCGTCAACTTGTTGGAATTCTTGGCCGACTGAGCGCGCCGAAGAACAAGGTCGCCCTCTTCGAGACTCCTGGCCTTGACCTTGCGGCTATGGTAGCGACGCAAGGCTTGCTGGTATCGAGCGGCTCGTACCGCAGCCTGGAGACGTCCTTCCTCAAGGAGCAGCGCGTCATCTTGGCGCAGCCGCTCTTGCTCGAGCTCATCATAAGCGAGCACCCGAGGAGATCCGTATACGAGTTCCGTGGGGATAACTGCTTCCGCTCCATAGACTAGAGCGAAAGGTGTCTGTCCGGTGGCTCGACTTGGTGTCGTCCTGATCGACCAAAGAGCCGCCGGCAGCTCCTCAATCCAATTTCTTCCGCACTTGTGCAGCCTGTCGAAGGTCCTGGTCTTGAGTCCGCGCAGCACTTCAGCGTTGGCCCTTTCTGCTTGACCGTTGCTCCTGGGGTGAGCGACCGAAGCGAAACAGACCTCGGTGCCGAGATCCTGGGCGTATTGCATGAAGGCGCGACTTGTAAATTGTGTCCCGTTGTCGGTGATGACTCTGTTGGGGATTCCGAAACGGCAGACGATCGACCGGAAGAACTTGACTGCTGACTGCGCGGTCACCTTCCTCACTGGCTCCACTTCTGGCCACTTCGTGAACTTGTCGATTGCAACGTACAAGTACTCGAAGCCCCCGACGGCTCGGGGAAAAGGGCCGAGGATATCGAGCCCCCAGACCGAGAAGGGCCAGGACAAAGGGATTGTTTGGAGAGCTTGAGCTGGCTGATGAATCTGTTTTGCATGGAACTGGCACGCTTCACACTTGGTTACTAGTGCAGTTGCATCTTGGAGGGCTTCTTGCCAGAAGAACCCTTGCCGGAAGGCTTTCCCGACAAGTGCTCTTGCGCCAATGTGATGGCCGCATATGCCTCCGTGTATCTCTGCCAACAGCTTCTGTCCGTCTTCCCTGGAGATACACTTCAATCTGACACCGTTGAGTCTCCTTCTGTACAGCTCGTTGTCCACGAACTGGTACATACTTGACTGCCTGGTGATCTTCTCCACCTCTTCTGGGTCGTCGGGAAGTTCTCCAGTTTGCAGAAAACGGACGATCTGCCGTGCCCATGCCGGAGCCCGGGGCTCGACGGCAAGGACTAAAGGCATGAAGGCCGCTGCGGGGACCCCGGCTTCTACGGCAAGAACCTCTGGTTTAGCCGGAGCCGGTGATCCCCCGGCAAGCTTGCCGGGGCAAAGCTTGTCGGGAACCTCTGCTTCTACTGGACGGACCCTCGGACCCGCAGGAGCGGACTGTTCCTCAGCGTTCGGATTGTTGATCCGCTCGCCGGAGCAAGGCTCATCGGGGACACCTGCTTCGACTGGACGGACCCTCGGATCCGCAGGAGCGGGCTGTCCCTCGGCGTTCAGGCCGCTGATCAGCTCGCTGGAGCGAGGCTTACCGGGGACACCGGCTTCGACTGGACGGATCCTGGGATCCGCAGGAGCGGGCTGTCCCTCGGCGTTTAGGCTGCTGATCTGCTCGCCGAGGCGAGGCTTATCGGGGACACCGGCTTCGACTGGACGGATCCTGGGATCCGCAGGAGCGGGCTGTCCCCCGGCGTTCTGGTTGTTGATCTTGGGGACCTTGGCGGCGGTCTCAGGGAGGTCCGCCTGCGAGTAGTCGCCGGAGACCAACTTCCTTTTCTTGGACTGCCCAACTGATGGTGTAACGGATGGTTGAGTAAGCTTGAGCAAGAAGGTCCCTGGTTCCACAGGTAACTTCAGCGAAGCACACTTCGAAAGGCCGTCCGCTATCTCATTCTGAGCTCTCGCGACGTGCTCCATTTGCAGCCCTTCAAAGTGTTCTTCCAGCTTCCTCACTTCATCGACGTAAGCTTCCATCAGAGGGCTCTGGTAGCTCTTGTTGACTTGCCGGACCACCAGTTGAGAATCTCCCCGCACGATCAGCTTTCTGATCCCAAGTTCGGCCGCAATCCTGAGGCCGGCGAGCAAGCCTTCATACTCAGTAGTATTGTTGGTAGCTTGCTCTCTTGGGAAGTGCATCTGGATAACATACTTGAGGTGCTCTCCGGTGGGCGCGATGAGTACCACGCCAGCACCGGCGCCTTGCAGCGAAAAGGCACCATCGAAGTACATTACCCACTCGCTTGTTGCTCCTTGTACGGGCGCGCTTGTTTCTTGGCCTTCTCCATCTGGCGTCGGGGTCCACTCAGCTATGAATTCTGCCAAAGCCCGGCTCTGTATGGTTGAAGTACTTTCAAACTTGAGCCCAAAGCTTGACAGCTCCAGTGCCCACTCGACGATCCTGCCTGTTGCCTCTGGATTGTGCAATATCCTCTTCAGCGGAAAGCGAGTGACTACTGTTATCTCATGCGCTTGAAAGTAATGGCGCAGCTTTCTCGAGGCCATGAGGAGGCCGAAAAGCAATTTCTGCACCCCGGAGTATCTTGATCTAGCTCCCTGCAAGAGGGAACTTACAAAATACACCGGGCGCTGCACCATCTTCTTCCGCGTTCCATCCTGTTCCTGTGCAGGGTGGCCTTTGTCGGGGCCAGAGCTTGCTGGAGCAGCCCCCTGCTCGTCGCTGGACTCGCTTGTAGGTGGTACAGGCTCCTCGTCGGCCTCCCTCTCCGCCACTAACGCAGCACTAACCACCTGGTTGGTTGCCGCTAGGTATAGCAACAACTTTTCCTGTGGTCTAGGTGCGACAAGTATTGGAGGGGAGGATAGGTACCTTTTCAAATCTTGCAGCGCTGCCTCCGCTTCTGGAGTCCACTGCATGGGGCCTGCCTTCTTCAAGATTTTAAAGAAGGGCAGGGCGCGTTCTGCAGACCTTGAAATGAACCGACTGAGGGCGGCCACACAACCGGCAAGCTTTCTGACGTCCTTGACGCGCTCTGGGGCTTCGATCTGCTCGATGGCTTTGATCTTGTCGGGATTAGCTTCAATCCCCCTCTGTGACACAAAGAACCCGAGAAGCTTGCCGGAGGGGACTCCGAAAACGCACTTCTCGGGGTTCAGCTTGAGCTGTATCTTGCGCAAGTTCTGAAATGTCTCTTCCAGATCTTGGACCAGGGTTTCCTTGCTCCTGCTCTTCACCACGATGTCATCCATGTAGGCCTCCACGTTCCTATGGATCTGCGGCTCGAAAGCAGAGTGTACTACCCTTGCAAACGTTGATCCCGCATTCTTCAGTCCAAACGGCATGCGTATGAAGCAATAGGTGCCGCATGGAGTGATAAATGCGGTCTTCTCTTCATCTTCCTTGGCCATAAAGACTTGGTGATAGCCTGAATATGCATCAAGAAAAGAGAGTAGCTCACATCCGGCAGTGGAGTCAACAATCTGGTCGATGCGCGGCAAGGGAAATGGATCTTTGGGACATGCTTTATTCACGTCGGTGAAGTCTATGCACAGTCTCCACTTCCCATTGGCTTTGCGCACGACGACCGGATTGGCCAGCCACGTTGGATGGATCACACCTCTCACTAGGCCTGCTGCCTCTAACTTCTTGATCTCTTCGCTGACGAATTCTTGGCGCTCCACGGCTTGCTTTCTCACTTTCTGCTTGACGGGTCGCGCGTGAGGACAGACAGCGAGCTTGTGCTCAATCACCCTCCTGGGAACACCGGGGATGTCGGACGGTTGCCATGCAAACACGTCGTCATTCGCCCGCAGGAAGGCGACGAGCGCGCTTTCCTATTTGCTGTCAAGCGTGGCACTGATGGTGAAGGTACCGCCAGTGCCGTCCTCCTTGGCGGACACCTTCTTGGTTGCCGGAGGAGCGGTCATTCCCTTCCTGTACTTGCCGGCGGAGCTCGATGGAACGTCCTCGACGGCGGCGCAGCACTCCGAAGAGGTGCGGTTGCCGGAGTGGGCTCCAGAGCACTTACCGGGCTTGGTCTTTGCCTTCTTCCCCCCGGGGGCTTCAGCGGCGAGGGTGTCCTTCTCTGCCGCGGCTGCTACATCCCGGTAGATCTTGTCGGCGCAGATAAGCGCATCCTTTTTGTCGCCATGGACAGTGATGACGCTTATCGGCCCCGGCATCTTGAGCACGTTGTAGGCGTGGTGGGAAGCCGCCATGAACTTGGCGAGAGCGGGACGGCCGAGGATCCCATTGTATGGTAACGGGATATCGGCGACGTCGAACGTGATACGCTCAGTCCTGAAGTTAAGCTCGCCGCCAAAGGTCACCGGCAGAGTAATCTTCCCCTTGGGCTTGCTCCTCCCCGGGTTGATTCCTTGGAAGGACCCGGTCTCCTCGAGCTCGCCGTCGGGGATCTGGAGTTTCTTGATCACAGCGGAGGAGATCAAGTTCAGCCCGGCCCCGCCGTCTACCAACATTTTGGTGACCTTGAGGTTGCGGATGGTGGGTGAGACCAGCATCGGCAAGCACCCGACCGCGTTTGTGCGGTCAGGGTGATCCTCAAGATTGAAAATGATGGGCGTGCTGGACCATTTGAGGAGCCTGCGCGACTCCACGGGCGGCTCTGCTGCGTTCACCTCTTGCGCCCACCGCTTAAGCTGGCGGTGGGAGGTGTGCAGAGAGGCGCCACCGTCAACGCAAAGGACCTCCGTGGCCTTCTGGAACTCCTGCTCGCTGTTATCTTCGTCTTCCACGTCTTCGTCGTCGTCTTCTTCATCCTCGTCGCGGCCCCGGGGAGGCCGATCGCCTTGCCGCTGCTTGGCCTTGCCGCGGCGTCCTCCCCGGCCGACGGGCGGCCGCTTCTTGCTTGGTTCGCCACCCCCACCCTGGGCCTTCCCCTTGTCGCGCCTCTCGTACTCAGCCTTCTGCTGCACGACGAGGTACTCGACGCTTTTGCAGTTGGAGAGATCGTGGCCCTTGGTGCGGTGGATCTTGCAGTATTGCTTGTCGGAGCCGTCCTGCTTGTCGGCTGCCGCCACGGGGGCAGGCTCCTTGCCGGAGCCGCCAGCCTGCGTTTGCTTGGCGGGAGCCTCCTTGCCGGACCCCTCGACGGCAAGCACCTCTTTCCTGTTCTTCCTCCTATTATTCCGCCGCTGGCTCCTCTTCGCCGGGGCGGTGTCGTCACTGTCGCTTTCTCCTGCGCCAGCATCCTCCCCGGGGAGTTTCCTCCCCTCCTCCGCGCGCGCGCACTTGTCGGCCAAGGCATATAGCTCGCTGACGTCCCGGATCTTGGTCATGGCCATCTCTTCACGCATGCGGCGGTTGCGCACGTTTTGGTGGAACGCGCTGATAACCGCGGCAGGGTGAACGTCGGGGATGTTGCGATGCACGCGGCTGAAGCGCTGGATGTACTTGCGCAGGGGTTCTCCTTCCTTCTGGGCTAGGATGTGGAGGTCGCGATCCTGGCCGTGAGGTTTGTGGCCGCCTGTGAAGGCGCCAACAAACTGATGGCGAAGATCCGCCCAGGAAGAGATGGAGCCTTCCGGCAAGTGCATAAGCCACGAACGAACGTTCGGCTTAAGCACGAGAGGGAAGTAGTTCGCTAATATCCTCTCGTCGCGCCCCCCGGCAGCTTGTACAGCGATTGTGTAGATGCTGAGAAACTCCGAGGGGTGCGTCCTGCCGTCGTACTTCTCCGGTACGTCGGGCTTGAAGTTCTTCGTGCTGGGCCACCGGACGTGTCGCAGCTCGCGGGTGAACGCAGGGCAACCTGCCGCGTACGGTAAGTCACCTGGTTCACCGGGCGCGTACGCGTCGACAGCGTTCCCAGCCCGCTGGTCTGATTGCCGCCGAGTTTCTCGGCGGCGCTCAATCCTTGTTCGAGCGTCTTCTTGCTGCCGCTCGTCGAGGACTTGGCGCTGGTCCCGGCGAGTCCGCGGGTCCGACGACGCTGTGGAGCCGTCGCCGGCGTTGTTCCAGCGGGGCGGCGTCTTCTGCTTCTGCGCCGGGGAGTGCATGGTGGTCGCACCTCCGGCGGTCTTGTCGCCGTCGGCCTTCGTCTTCTCGACCTGCCGGGGCCGTGAGGTCGCCGGCCGCTGCGGCGTGTCGTTGTTGGCGAAGGCGATCAGGCTCTGAATGGTGGCCCTCCAGCTTTCGGCCTTGCCAGCCGCTGGAGGGTAGTCGAGGAGCAGTTGCGCTCTCGCGAGCGCTTCTGCCGGAGTGGAGGGGAGCGGGGGCGAGTGGCGCGAGGAGCGGGATGCGCTCGGACTCCTAACAATGTTAGAAAGAGCGGGGTCCCTCCCCGGCGCCCTTGCCTTGCCCGTGTCCGGACGGGGGCCCGCGGCGTCCCGCGAACCTCCTGTTTGCCCTTGTTCCAGCAAGCGGATGCCACCTCCCGTGGCATGGCGCTGCTGGGTCGTCGTTTGAAGGGACGGATGCGGCGCGTCCTCGGAGGCCGAGGCTCGGTCGTCCGCCCTGTTCTTGGATTTGGTGGCGCCGCGATTGTTCTCGCCGGTGGCCACCACTCCGACGGCGTCTCCCCCGCCCACCGTTGGCTCCGGCAGCGGTGGGAGTGACGCGGACGGGCCCGCGGCCTCCGAAGCCTTCTTCTTCGGGGCCATGGTGTTGATGAAGCTAGCGAGTTCGGAGAAGCTGGCGAAGAGCGCGCTCGCGCGAACGCAGGATCTGATCCGCACAACCTCGACGCACCCCCTACCTGGCGCGCCAAAGATGTCGGGGCGGACGGGCGTCCCCTCGCGAGCACCTATGGGGCCGGAGCCCCTTTCGTTGTCCGGCAAGGGGGGCGGAGGGAGCACAGAGAGCAGATCGAGGCGGGCACACGAGCGGTTTACCCAGGTTCGGGCCGCGATGGACGCGTAAAACCCTACTCCTGCTTGGTTGTATTGAACTGGGGAGCTCGGGAGCTTGGGGAGCTAGCTGCACCGAGCGTATGGCTGTCTGGATGCCGAATCTCCGAACCGAACCGAACCCCCTCTACGTTGCACACGGGCCTCCTTTTATAGCGCAAAGGGGTCACCGACAGGTGTCAACGTAAGAGAAAGGGGTAAAAGCGTAAAAGGGGTGGTAGCTGTAATAGTGTGGGAACGGTGGCGCTACAGTGCGGCACAGTGTTATCATACCTACTTCTGACGGTAGGGGACAAGGGCATTAAATGCCCGTCACGGTCGCCCGGACAGCACCGAGGCGGACCGTTAGGTGCGCCACCGTTCGCCACGATGGCGGCTGCATGCCACCGCATGCCCCAGGCTGCGCGGTGCCTCGCCACGTGCCCTCGGGGGAAGCCCCGGAGCGACGCGTGGCGGGCGAGCTGGAGCGCAGTCTTGAGGTGGCGATCTTGCCGCGGCAAGTGGCCTGCCGCGGGGGTCGTCTTCCTGTGCCTGATAGCGTGCCAGCTATCAGGCCTTGCCGGGGCGCTTGGCGCGCCACGGCGGGCTTCTCTTGCGGTGCCTGGGTTCGGCCTTCCCGACAAGCTCCTCTTGTCGGGGGCTCGGTCGTCCCGGCAAGCTCCTCTTGCCGGGGTCTTGTCTTCTTGGCCCGGCAAGCTCCTCTTGCCGGGGGCCTTGTCTTGAAAGCTTGGTCTTCTCTTGGCGCTTCCAGGGCGGGCCCTGCCGCATGGTGCTACGACTGCCCGTGCACAAGTCTGGGGTACTAAGGTACCCCTACTCTAGTACACCGACAGAAAGGCATCAAACTTCCATGCGATGGATGGCTTTTGCAAACCTGACATGCGGCGATGTGGTTCATGCCAACAGAAAATATGCACAACTTGATTTGTGCTGATATCTAGACTGAGCCATGTATTCTGCTGCTGTAGTACGACCCTCTTTTGTTGGATATTATGTACTGTTGTTAGTTTGAAGCACTCCTCTGGTTTGAAGGATAGATACCTTCCTGGGATCAAGTGTATCCTAACTCACCTGTGTAGGATGTACTGATAATGATGATGGAGATGTTGTGCAGAAGCCATATATATATATCAGTTAGGCTTCAAGTGCGTACTTGTTAGTTAAACCTATGTATAAATTGTGACACTAAATACGACTAGTAAGTAGTACAGTAGTAGTACTTGTATACGTCGGTCAAATTATTCATCATGTCCACACATTGAATTGACGTGACAACACGCTGCGCGTGAGGTGACACAAGAATCTCGGCGGCGTTTTCGTGTATTTTGGACTTCAGATTTGGAGTACCACTTATCTGTCGAAATCTTTCATCATTCACTTAAAACAGTCGATTGATCATACATTGAGTACCATATAACTGAAATTACCGATGCAAGTCGAAGAAGGATTGGCCCGTGCTACCGGCTGGCGTCAAGTTCGATCCCACGGATCAGGAGCTGATCGAGCACCTTGAGGCCAAAGTGAGTGCTGACAGCGCGAGATTTCAGTCTCTCATTGATTTGTTCATACCAACCATCGACAGCGACCACGACATATGTTACACCCAACCTGAGAAACTTCCAGGTAAGACACCGATCGGCTGTCTACTTGCACAAACATATTCCTTTGTTTATAGCTCTATTTTTCTTTTTAGACGCAGACCTGGTGAAGCAATTACAATTTGACTGTTAATAAAAAGTGAAACAAGTGACTGCAACATGCCAAAGATGTTATGAAAATGCCAACTAGGTACACTAAAACCTGTATTCCACAATACTGCAGGTATCACACTTAGTGGCCTAAGGAAGCATTTCTTCTAGCGCAATTCTAGGGCGTTCAAAAGGGGTACGTGGACGCGTCGCAAGATACAGTCGGAGTGCATCATGCACGCGATGTGGCACAAGACCGGCGATACCTTGCCGGTGATGGTCAACGGCCGGCAGACGGGCAGCGAAAAAGGTTGTAGTGCTGCACACCAACAAGAACTTCGACCAGCAGAGGACCAACTGGGTGATACACCAGTACCACCTCAGGGACCTGGAGCAAGAGAAGGAGCAGGAGCTGGTCCTCTGCAAGATTTTCTACCAGACGAACACTAGGGCCAGGAGTAAAAAGATTATAAGTTAGTTTGGTATTGGTAGTTGTACTACTTTGTCGTCCGCAAGTTGGTATTGTTGTTAATGATCTTTTGGTATGAACTTGCATTTGCTTCCAACCATCATGCCGAGGGTCGACGTGGATATAAAGTTGATTCATTTGTTTCGAAACGAATTTTCAGGCACCTGATTTTTATTTGATGGGTAGCATAAGCACCCACTGTTCGAATTCCCAGTTCTCCAATTTTTTTGAAACAATTGCATGTACTTATTATGACGATAAAAAAACAATATCCGTGCTGCATCCCAGTTATCAGTCTGTACTTGCAGAATTCTCTCGTTTATTGAGCACGTATATTGTTTTTTCAGGTCGAGCAAGTTTCAACTGGGCTGTAGATTGCGCAGGGTTGTTTTGTTTTTAACAGGCCCAACCCATGACGACAACGGGGCACAAAGATCCAACAGGTATCTACTGGCCTCTGGCCCACCAGCGTTAGTTACATTTTGTCTTACAACATCCACAGGCAGTTTTTTTTACTGAATCAAACACACAGCCCAGTTCTATTTTCCTCTTGAAACGCATGTCCTACATACGTTTTCTAATATCTACCTATAGTTTTACTAGTTCATATACATGTATCATTGTATTGAAAATACATAAAATTCCCTTTTCATATTTACATCCTTCTTTTTGTTGTTTTTTCCCATCCAGCGCTGATTTTTTTACCACTGGTTTTCCCTTAAACCAACTAAATTGTCCCACATCTTATTTGCTTACAAAAACAAAACGATTTTTTTTGGCAAATCAATAAGTTCTTAAAAAAATGTTTATCATTTCGGGATTACAATAGTTCGGACTCCACCGAAATATGCAAAATAAGGTTGGACTTTTTGACCGTGGTCCTGGGCAGAAAATGGGCTGTAATAAATTACTTAAGAATTAGCAAATGGGCTGCAAATTATAAAAAATAGCAAACGGGCTTTATGTTGTCTGCCACAGATTTGGATGCTGACTTGTGGGCCTGCTAAGTTCATGTGTACACAAGAATTCTCAAAAAAGAAACTTAGTCAACAATCGACTCTACCAGCGTCAGACCGTTAGATGTCAATCTAACGGCAATCGTGCTTCTTCAGTCTCTGATCTTCCTGCCCCAGCCGCCCAAACTAGCGCCGTCAGAACCACCTACTACCGCCTCCCGTCGCTGGCAGTGCTGCCGGGAAGGCCTCACGGCCCCATCATACTCGCATCCCTGGCCTGTCTATCCCTCTACTCACCCGTACCTATTGTTATTTTTCGGCGACGGCAGCCGAACCAGTCAACCCTCGTACTCTCCACCGCGTGGGCAGCAACTGTCGTGTGTTCCCCGGATCCGTGTCGTTCCCTTCATAGGCCTCGCCGTCGTCCACCGCCCTGGTGCTCTCGGCGCGGCGTGGTCAACGATGTCCATCCAACGGCCGTAGTGCTTCTTCAACCTCTGGTCTTCTTGCCCTAGCCGCCCAAAGCAGCGCCGGTCGTGCCGCATGCTCCTGCCTCCCATGGCTGGCTGTGCTGCCGCGAAGGCCTCACCGTCCCCATACGACTCCCACCGCTGGCCAGGCCATCCCTCCACTCACCCACTCCCCCTGTTATTCTGCGGCGACGACAGCCTCACACCGCAGCCGAACCAGTGAACGCTCGTACTCCTCTCCGCGTGGGCATCCACTTTGGCGTCTTCCCCGGCTACGCGTCGTCCCCTTCCTAGGCCTCGCCGTCGTCCACCGCTGTGGTGCTCTCGGCGCGGCGTGGTCAATGTGGTCAACGACCGACTTCCATCGAAGAGTACTGTATGTGGAGAGGCTGACAGCTGGGTCCACAGCAGCTGCAAGGAAGTGCCTCCTTATACGCGGAAAATAGTTATTCCTCCACCTGACAGTGGGGACCCACCGGACGGGCCACCACTATATTGTGAAAAAATCGTTTCCCCCTAACTGCTGGGACCCACCGGACGGGCCACCGTATTTCGCGAAAAAAAGGTTCCCCCCACTGTAAGCTCGGACCCACCGGAAGTGCCTCCTTATTACACACAAAAAAATGAATACTCCCTCGGCTAGCTAGGACCCATCTTGCTGGGAGTCTGACTTGTGGGCCTACTAAGTTGACGGGGACGAAGGGCTTTGTCAACTTAGTCAATATGAACGATTCTAGCTCCAGTGACCGTACGATGTCCATCCAACGGCCGTAGTGCTTCTTCACCCTTTGGTCTTCTTGCTCCAGCGGCCCAAAGCAGCGCCAGTCATGCCGCATGCTCCTGCCTCCCATGGCCGGTTGTGCTGCCGCGGAGGCATCACCGCCCCCTACTATTCGCACCGCTGGCCAGGCCTTGCGGAGACGGCCGCCTCACACCGCAGCTGAACCAGTGAACCCTCGTACTCTCCACCGCGTGGGCAGCAACTGTCGTGTGTTCCCCGGATCCGTGTCGTTCCCTTCATAGGCCTCGCCGTCGTCCACCGCCCTGGTGCTCTCGGCGCGGCGTGGTCAACGATGTCCATCCAACGGCCGTAGTGCTTCTTCAACCTCTGGTCTTCTTGCCCTAGCCGCCCAAAGCAGCGCCGGTCGTGCCGCATGCTCCTGCCTCCCATGGCTAGCTGTGCTGCCGCGAAGGCCTCACCGTCCCCATACGACTCCCACCGCTAGCCAGGCCATCCCTCCACTCACCCACTCCCCCTGTTATTCTGCGGCGACGACAGCCTCACACCGCAGCCGAACCAGTGAACGCTCGTACTCCTCTCCGCGTGGGCATCCACTTTGGCGTCTTCCCCGGCTCCGCGTCGTCCCCTTCCTAGGACTCGCCGTCGTCCACCGCTGTGGTGCTCTCGGCGCGGCGTGGTCAATGTGGTCAACGACCGACTTCCATCGAAGAGTACTGTATGTGGAGAGGCTGACAGCTGGGTCCACAGCAGCTGCAAGGAAGTGCCTCCTTATACGCGGAAAATAGTTATTCCTCCACCTGACAGTGGGGACCCACCGGACGGGCCACCACTATATTGTGAAAAAATCGTTTCCCCCTAACTGCTGGGACCCACCGGACGGGCCACCGTATTTCGCGAAAAAAAGGTTCCCCCCACTGTAAGCTCGGACCCACCGGAAGTGCCTCCTTATTACACACAAAAAAATGAATACTCCCTCGGCTAGCTAGGACCCATCTTGCTGGGAGTCTGACTTGTGGGCCTACTAAGTTGACGGGGACGAAGGGCTGTGTCAACTTAGTCAATATGAACGATTCTAGCTCCAGTGACCGTACGATGTCCATCCAACGGCCGTAGTGCTTCTTCAACCTTTGGTCTTCTTGCTCCAGCGGCCCAAAGCAGCGCCAGTCATGCCGCATGCTCCTGCCTCCCATGGCCGGTTGTGCTGCCGCGGAGGCATCACCGCCCCCTACTATTCGCACCGCTGGCCAGGCCTTGCGGAGACGGCCGCCTCACACCGCAGCTGAACCAGTGAACCCTCGTACTCCACACCGCGCGGGCTTCCACTGCCGCGTCTTCCCCGGCCTCACGTCGTCCCCTTCCTAGGCCTCACCGTCGTCCACCGCCGTGGTGCTCTCGGCGCGGCGTGGTCAATGTTTTCAACGACCGATTTCCATCGAAAGAGTACTGTGCGTGGAGACGCTGACAGCTGGTTCTAGGGCCGCAGCAAGGAAGTGCCTCCTTATTACGCGCAAAATAATTATTCCTCGACATGACAGAGGGGACCCACCGGACGGGGGATCGTATTTCGCGAAAAAAAAACATTCCCCGCGCTGTCAGCTCGGACCCACCGGAAGTGCCTCCTTATTACCCACAAAAAAATGAATACTCCCATGGCTAGCTGGGACCCACCTTGCTGGGAGGATGACTTGTGGGCCTACTAAATTGAAAGGGACGAATGGCTTTTGTCAACTTAGTCAATATGAACGATTCTAGCTCTAGTGACCGTACAATGTCCATCCAATGGTCGTAGTGCTTCTTCAACCTCTGGTCTTCTTGCTCTAGCCGCCCAAAGCAGCGCCGGTCGTGTCGCATGCTCCTGCCTCCCGTGGCCGGCTGTGCTGCCGCAGAGGCCTCACCGCCCCTACTATTCCCACCGCTGTCCAGGCCCTGCAACGATGGCAGCCTCACACCGCAGCCGAACCAGTGAACGCTCGTACTCCTCTCCGCGTGGGCATCCACTGTCGTGTCTTCCCCGGCTCCACGTCATCCCCTTCCTAGGCCTCGCCGTCGTCCACCGCCGTGGTGCTCTCGGCGCGACGTTGTCAATGTGGTCAACGACCGACTTCCGTCCGAAGAGTACTGTACGTGGAGAGGCTGACAACTGGGTCCACGGCAGCCACAAGGAAGTGCCTCCTTATTACGCGGAAAATAGTTATCCCTCCACCTGACAGGGGGGACCCACTGGACGGGCCACCAGTATTTTGCGAAAAAAATCGTTTCCCCCTGACTGCTGGGACCCAACGGACGGGCCATCGTATTTCGCGAAAAAAACGTTCCCCCCGCTGTCAGCTCGGACCCACCGGAAGTGCCTCCTTATTACGCACAAAAAAATAAATACTCCCCCAGCTAGCTGGGACCCACCTTGCTGGGAGGCTGACTTGTGGGCCTACTAAGTTGACGGGGACGAAGGGCTTTGTCAACTTAGTCAATATGAACGACTCTAGCTCTAGTGACCGTGCGATGTCTATCCAACAGTCGTAGTGCTTCTTGAACCTCTGGTCTTCTTGCTCCAGCCGCCCAAAGCAGCGCCGGTCGTGCCGCATGCTCCTGCCTCCTGTGGCCGGTTGTGTTGCCGCAGAGGCCTCACCGCCCCCTACTATTCGCATCGCTGGCCAGGCCCTGCGGAAATGGCAGCCTCACACCGCAGCCGAACCAGTGAACCCTCATTCTCCCCTCCGCGCGGGCTTCCACTGCCGCATCTTTCGCGGCTCCGCGTCGTCCCCTTCCTAGGCCTCGCTGCCGTCCACCGCCGTGGTGCTCTCGGCGCGACGTGGTCAATGTGGTCAACGACCGACTTCCATCGAAAGAGTACTGTGTGTGGAGACGCTGACAGCTGGGTCCACGACCGCAGCAAGGAAGTGCCTCCTTATTACGTGCAAAATAATTATTCCTCCACCTGACAGAGGGGACCCATCAGACGGGGCACCGTATTTCGCGAAAAAAACGTTCCCCCCGCTTTCAGCTCGGACCCACCGAAAGGGCCTCCTTATTACGCACAAAAAAAATGAATACTCCCCCGGCTAGCTGGGACCCACCTTGCTGGGAGGCTGACTTGTGGGCCTACTAAATTGACAGGGACGAATTGCTTTGTCAACTTAGTCAATATGAACGATTCTAGCTTGAGTGACCGTACGCTGTCCATCCAACGACCGTAGTGCTTCTTCAACCTCTGGTCTTCTTCCTCCAGCCGCCCAAAGCAGCGCCGATCGTGTCGTATGCTCCTGCTTCCCGTGGCCGGCTGTGCTGCCGCAGAGGCCTCACCGCCCCCTACTATTCCCACCGCTGGCCAGGCCCTGCGATGACGGCAGCCTCACACCGCAGCCGAACCAGTGAACCCTCGTAGTCCTCTCCGCGCGGGCTTCTACTGTCGTGTTGTCCCCTTCCTAGGCCTCACCGTCATCCACCGCCGTGGTGCTCTCCGCGCGGCATGGTCAATGTGGTCAAGGAACGACTTCCATCGGAAGAGTATTGTACGTGGAGAGGCTGACAGCTGGTTCCACAGCCACAACCCATTTTTTGTGATTTTCCAAGTAAGTCGCTTTGTCAGGCCTGTTGGGCTGCAAATCTTTCAAGACAAGGAGAGCTTTCATTCGGCTGGACGAGAAAATGGCCCATCAGTAAGGAGAAATGGGTTGTACATTTTTAAAACACGTCCAATAGTTTCGAATATCTTTTTTTTTCATTTCAAGATTTTAAATTACATTAATTTTTATGCGTGGAGAATTTGCTGGATTTTATATTGATATACATTTATTTTTAAAATCAGTTTGAATGTGAGTGGAATTTCGGGATTAAAAACAGTTCGTACCGCACCGAAATATGCAAAATTTCATATAATTTTTTAACCATTGCCACAATATGGGCTGTAATGCTAACAAAAAGAATATGGGCTCCAAAAAAACCTTAAGAATTAGCAAATGGGCTGTAAATTATTAGAAATAATGGCAGATGGGTTGTATGCTGTTTTCCATAGATTTGAGGCTTTCCTGAAAAAAAGGTTGATGCACAAGCACTGACTGTTGGATGTCCATCCAACGGCCGTCGTGCTTCTTCAATCTCAGCTCTTCCTGCTCCAGCCGCTCAAACAAGCGCCGACGGGACTGCCTGCTCCCTCCTCCTTGCAGTCGGCTGTGCTGCCGCGCAGGCCTCACCGCCCAACCGTACTCCCATCGCTGGCCTATCCATCCCTCTACTCACCCATGCCTGTTGTTATTCTCCGGCGATGGCAGACGAACCAGTAAACCCTCGTACAGTCGTACTCCCCTCCGCGTGGGAAACAACTGCCGAATCCTCCCTGCCTCCGTGTCGTCCCCTTCCTAGGCCTCGTCGTCGTCCACCACCCTGGTGCTCTCGGCGCGGCTTGGTCAACGTGGTCAAGGAACGACTTCGATCGGACGTGGACTGTACGTGGAGAGGCTGACAGTTGGGTCCATGGCCGCAGCAAGGAAGTGCCTCCTTATTACGTGGAAAATAATGATTCCTCCACCTGACAGCTGGGACCCACCGGACAGGCCACTGTATTTCGCGAAAAAAAACGTTTCCCCCTGACTGCTGGGACCCACCAGCTACATCTTCGCACGCAAGGAAGTGCCTGACAGTCAGGACCCACCTGGTCGAAGCATACGTAGCGTTGTCATTCTGGTCGCGAACATGTACGTACATATATACTGGTCGATGTAGAGGCGCGCACGTGTCGTAGTAGAGGCGCGCACATAGCATGTACACGTACGTACAGCGGCCAGGGTGCAAGAAAGAAAATACAGCCACGTATGTGTACATACGGGCGGGGTCTCGAATGCCTACCCGCGCATATGTACGGCCAGGGCTCGTGTACATGGCTGGGTCGGAACGAAGAAACAACATCGTCGTCATGTTCATGGGGAGGCAACGGAATGCGTCGTGTTCATGGGGATGCAACAAAATGCGTCGTGTTCATCGGGAGGGCTTGGACGGAACATGCGATGGAAACGAGGCCTGGCGTAACGCAGAACGGAGGAAACGGCCTTGTGTTTGACCGGCCATGTTCGAAACGGGATCCTGTTCATCGAGAGGGGTCTGGCGTACCGCAAAACGAAGGAAACGGACCTCCTACGGTCGAAACGGGGGTCTAGTTGATTGGGAGGGGTGTGGCATACCGCAAAACGGAGGAAACGGACTTGTGTTGGAGCGCCACAGTCGAAATGGGGGTCCTGTTCATCGAGAGGGGTGTGGCGTACCGCAAAACGGGACTCCACGGGATACTGCTCATCTCCACCGTCGACCCCCTCCAGCCTCCACGAGCTACAGTTCATCCACTGTCGACCTCCTCCAGCCTCCACCTGCGACTGTTCATCCACGGGCTCCTGTTCATCCAGCCTCCACCGCGCGCTACTCCACCGGATACTGTTCAACCAGCCCTCTCCACAGGCTCCTGTTCAACCACCTCTCCACGGGCTACTGTTCATCCTACCCTCCACCGTCTACTGTTCATCCAGCCCTCCACACCATGGGGTCCTGTTCATCCACCCCTCCATGGGCACCTCTCCACCGTCTACTCTTCATCCAGCCCTCCACCACACCAGGGGGTCCTGTTCATCCAGAGGCAACGCCACCGATCACTGTTCATCCAAACCCCCCGCAACGCTCACTGTTCATCCCATCGATCGGCTTCAGTTAGCAGTAGTAGCGAAGGAATCGCTTGATCTGGTTCAGCTAACAGCCATCGATCGATCGCTCAGGTTCAGTAATGCGTGGCCTGCAGTGCAATCGCTCGGGTTCAGTTAGAGCCCAACGCCTCGCTCGAGTTCAGTTAGAGCCAACGCCTTGCACACACGCGCATACGTGTAGGAGAGAAACGCGCATCGCTCGGCCCCCGACCTCCCACCGTAACCGGGAACTCCCTGAAATTTTCCTCGCCCTCACTTCTACCACGGTTTTTTCCGTCATGGACGGCCCAAAGAATGTCATGCAGCTGCGTCTCTGGCCCACCCAGGACGAAAAGCCCATTTTCTGTCATGATTTTGTTCATAGAAGTAGGAGCCCACCACATCTATGATGATACCGGGTTTTGTCACAATTATTGTCATAGAAGTGTCATATGTATGACAGAAAAAAAATTCGTTCGGCCCAAAATGTCACGGATGTGTCTTTTTTTGTAGTGTTGGCCGCCATGCTTCTTGTCGGACCCCTCAGCGCCATCCTGACCCGTCTCCTTGACCCTCCTTTCATATTCAGCTTTTTGCTTCTCCGCAAGCAGCTCAACCCGTCGGCAGTTCTGGACATCATGGCCCTTGGTGTGATGGATCTTGCAATACTACTTGTCGGAGCCTCTTGGCTTGTCAGCAGCCACCATGGCCCGGCAGGTGGCGCACCCGGCAACTTCCTTGCCGGGGTCGTCTGCCTTGGCCTTCTTTGATGTGCCGGGGTTGTCGGATCCCTCAACGGCAAGCCCGGTCTTGCCCTTACGCTTCCTGTTGCGGCGTTGGCCCTTCTTTGCTGGGGCGGCGGTGTCTTCGTCTGTGCAGTCGGTTTCCGCACCGGCGTCGTCGCCGGGGTACTTCCTTCCTTCTTAAGCCCGAGCACATATGTCAGCTAGAACATAAAGCTCGCCACATCCTTGACTTTGTTCATTGCCAGCTCTTCATGCATCTTGCGGTTGCACACGTTCTAATGACACGCACTGATAACGACGGCGGGGTGAACATCTGGGATATTGTACTGCACACGGCTGAACCTTTGGATGTAGTTGCGCAGATTCTGGTCATCCTTCTAGGGAATGACTTGCAAATCACTTGCTTGGCCAGAAGCTTGGTGGCCTCCGGTAAGGGCGCCAACAAACTCGTGGCACAGATCCGACCAAGAAGAGATGGAATCCACTGGCAAGTGCATCAACCATGACATGGCGTTGGGCTTAAGTGCCAACGGAAAGTAATTGGCAAGCACCTTGTCGTTGCGAGCCCTGGCGGCTTGCATCGCGATGGTGTATATGTTGAGGAATTCCGACGGGTGAGTCTTCTGATTGTACTTCTCCCCAACACCAGGCTTGAACGTGCAGTGGGAGGGCTACTGGAACTGCCGCGGCTCACAAGTAAAGCCCGGACAACCCAACTCGTAGGGTAGGTCGCCGGAACCCCCCGATGCTGGGTGGTCCATAGTGGGCCCTGCACGCCTATCTGACTGATACCGCACTTCCCGGCGCCACCTAATGGTGGTCCAAGCATCCTCCTGGGCTCGCTCCCGAAGAATGTGACGTTGGTCGCGGCGGGCTCCTGGGTCGGACGATGCTGTGGAAACGTCGTCACAGGCGTCGGCTCGACGAGTCGGCGGCTGCCGTTGCTGGCGTGGGGGAGGAGAGTGCACCGTGGTTGCAGCGCCTCTGGTCCTCCCACCATCGGCGTGTGCCGGCTCTACAGAGCGCCAGCACGAGGGTCCTGCTGGTCACGGTTCATCTGTGTTGGCAAAGCTGATGAGGCTCCGAATGGTGGCTCTCCACTCGTCGAGCTTCTCAGCAGGAGGAGGGAAGTCGAGGAGCAGCTGGACGTGTCAATGCTTCCGCTGGCATGGGAGGTGGCGAAAGGTGCGTCGACCGTGATGCGCTTTGAAATCTAACCATGTTAGAAGGAGCTCTATCACGGTCTCGCGGTCATGTGCCGCTCCCGCCTGTTTCCAGGCGTGCACGCCGGCCCGGTGCATCTTGAGAATGACGCAAAGGGCTCTTCCCGCGGCGGCGCCCAGGGGAACCATCGTCGCGGTGTTGCTCATCACGCGCGTCCTAGGAAGGTCACGGCGCGGGCACCGGCTGGGGCGTCATAGAGGCTGCCGCGCCACCCGTGGGCAGCACGGCCCCGCCTCCGGACCCAGCGGCGTGTGGCTCGTCGTCTTGAGCCCGAACGACGCTGCTTGCCTGGCTCCGATAGCCAGAGTGCCGTGGATGCTCACAGGCCGTGCCTCCGGCACCACCCGCGGCCACCCCATCGCCCTCCCGTTCTGGTGCGGACGGGCCGGCTCCGGACGACCCGATCGCTGTGATCCCCTTCTTCTTGGGGGCCATGGCGATGATGAAGTTGGTGGGTTGGCTTCATAAAACCGGATTTTCATAGCTTGCGCCCCCTATGGGATCACAGGGAATCCCTACTACGGTTGCCCGGGGTGCGGGGCTGTAAAAAGAGAGGGTTTATAAGATCAACGCGGGGGAATTTTATCCAGGTTTGGGCCGCAAGCGATGCGTAATACCCTAATCCTGCTTTGGTGTATATTTGGTGTTCTTGTGATCTTGAACTAGCTGTGGTGCATGCCTACCCCAAAAAGTCCGAATCCTTCCTCAGTACACCTCGGGCCTCCTTTTATATGTCAAAGGGGCCGCCACAGCGGCACACAGGAGGTGGAAAGTGTCTATAGTGTACAAGTTTATCTCTGTCATCGTGGGACAAAACGCATTGAATGCGCTACCGACGTGTCCTCTTGCTTTATCGGGGATGGCAAGGAAGCTTGTTTGGTCCGTCGCCGCCTCGCCTCTCTTCAACGCGCGTCCAAGCTGACGATGCATGCAGCGCCACGCTGGCTGGCTGGCTGGCTGCTGTGCTGGTGCGGTGGCAGGGTCTTCACGAAGATCCGCGTGCCACCACGCAGGTGCTTGCTTGTTTGGCCTAGGAGATGCATGCTGCCACGTAGGTACATGCCTAGTTGGCACGCTGGCTGCTGCGTTGGGACGGCCACGTGGTAGTGAAACCTTGGTAAGTGTGGGCTTGGTTGTGGCCCCGCAGATGTCCCCAGCAAGGGTCTTGCCGAGGCCCCGACAAGGGTCTTGTCGGGGTCTTGTGAGCGTCCTTGGCAAGGGTCTTGCCGGGGGCCTTCGTCTTCTGGTTGTTATCTGATCTTGCAGGCCTTCAGTCTTCACAAAGATCTACATACCACCATGCAGGCACCTCCCGAGCCTTGGTTCCAATGTTGTCGATGGTGTCGGAACTCTCAAGCTCAAGGGTGGCGGTCTTGCTGGTATTGGATAAGTTGCCCTGGCAAGGCCCTTACCGGGGCAGCGTAGGTCGTACCGGGCAAGTCTTTTGCCGGGGGAACCCACCTTATTCCTTTGCTCTTCGTGCCTCTGGTCTCAGCATAGCTCTGGTAGCCTTGTTCCTTGCTTCCTCTGCCCCGCCGAGTGTGGCCGCAGGTGTGGCTACAACTGCCTGTGCAAAATTAAAGGTGTACAGAAGGCCCCTACTTTTGTACACCGACACACTCAAATTACCATACCGAAATAGTCTTTCTCCCCACTTTATATACAAAGCAAACCACTGAGCACAAGGTGCAACAAGGTACCAACAAGCGGACACACACACACACACACAGCCACCGCACACAGTCTCGCAATAACACAAACACACGCACACACTACAAAAAAACCACTTCCCTGATGATATGTGTTTTTCACAGTAGGCCACGTTTCCTGTCATGCATGTACATCCATGACGATTTTATGACAGAATCAAGATAGTCATACTTGTGCTGTCGTAGAAGTGTTCCATGAAAATACCAAAATTATCATCACGGAAGTGTTCACTTCCATGATGATAAATGACGCGTCATGGAAGTGCTTTCGTCAAGGGTAACCAACACGTGGCATCCACCATAATGGGCCGCCGTTAAGATATCGGGTCCGGTATTGGGTCCGATAACCCGTTAACAGCAACGACCAATGTGGATTTTCCACGTGTAAAATTCTCATACGCCGGTGGATCCACGTGTCGTCTCAGCTTTGGGACATATGTCATCCAGCGAATGGATGGGATGCACCTATGATACATTGACACGTGGTTTGGTCCAGCAGTGGCCCATTCAGGTCCAAAGGCCGGCCCGTTTGACCTGGTCAAAAGGTAAAGGCCCTGCCCACTGAAAGCCTATTAACGACATGTTCGCATATAGCCCATTTACACCCTGCTAACACATGACCCATTATGGCCTATCCGAATTAGGCCCAGTAGCGTCATCTGGGCCGCCCAATATGATTTCAGCCCATTGTAACTTTCAGCCCATGTATCGCCCATGACGTCTTTTGGCCAATATGAGGTCCTGTGTAACTCTCGGCCCACTAACGGCTCGTGGTGAAACTGGCCCATAATGAATAGTATATCGCTTTATGCCCATGAAAGGCCCATTATTTCGTTGGGCCATTTCCAGCCTGTGTTATCTTTCGGCCTTCTAAGGGATCATTTATTCTTGGGCTGATTTGCAGCAATCGGTTACTTACGGTCCCTTACTGGCCTGTTCAGGTTGTGGGCCAAATTCAGCCCCTGGTTAAAGTTTGCTTGCTTGTGGCTCGTTAATCCTTTGGGTCATTTTCATAGCGTCATCAAATATGGCCCATTAGTGGCCTATTGGGCCTGTCGATAGAATTAAGCCCGCTATACTCATCTGCCTACTAAAGACCCATTGTGGCTGGCCCATGAACGACGATTCTCACTCTAGCCTGTTTTGGCCCACAATGGTCTATTATTGGCCCACGTTTGGTCAATCGATCATACGGATCTTAGAAGGCCCACCGAATCCATGACCCATAAGAGGCCTGTAGGTGACCCATGGTCACTATAGCAGATAGCAATACCATGGTGGCAATGGTCCATATGTTGCCCATTGTTATGGTGGCCTAGTTTTACAATATCAGTTATTGCGACCACTAGCAAACCACGGAAAAAGAATTGCATTGACTTCAAATAAACAAGACAACAAGGAAATAAATAAGCAAGCAAGTTACGCTAGACTATTATGACTATTACACATATTACATCCACTGTGCATCAAAGTTCGCCACCAGTGCAAATATGGAGAACAAAGCAGCATATTACATACACTGGTTGTCAAAGTTGGCGAGCAGTGCAAATAAATGCCACAACAAAACAAGTCCAGAATTGAAACCACTTCACAGGAGCTGAAGAAACAATATCCTGGCTATCCACCATGCTCGCAAGACGCTTAGCAAGGTTATTAGCTTACTCTTACACTACTAGGGAAAAGCCTATACACAGAATCTTACCAGCAGCGCGCTTTAAAATCAGGCGATGCTGCTAAGTAGCAGTAGCACGGGTTTTTAACCCTCGCTACTACTAAGTTGATAGCAGTAGCGCTGGTTTAAACCCTCGCTACTACTAAGTTGATAGCAGTAGCGTTGGTTTTTAACCCTCACTACTACTAAGCGGTCTCTACCGTGCCCCCCGGGACATGCCATAGTAGTAGCGCGGGTTTTAACCCTCGCTACTACTAAGTTGATAGCAGTAGCGCTGGTTTTTACCCCTCACTACTACTAAGAGGTCTCAACCGTGCCCCTCCAGGACATGCCATAGTAGTAGCGAGGGGTAAAATCCCTCGCTACTACTAAAGGTCCCATTTTGAAACTCTACCCCCCCTCCCCGTGGATCACCTTTTCGGTTTTGTAAAAAGCAAAAGAAAATGATAAAAACTTCAAAAATTAAAATCCTTCGAGATGTAGTTATGTTACTACATCTACTAGTTAGGAAAATTTAAAAACTTAAATTTGGACATGTTTTGCAAAAAGTGTAGGGAAAATGTAAAACGGCTATAACTTTTGCATACGATGTTAGAAAAAAAACGTATAATATATCAAAATGTTTCAAAAATTAAAATCCTTCGAGATGTAGTTATGTTACTACATCTACTAGTTAGGAAAATTTAAAAACTTAAATTTGGACATGTTTGGCAAAAAGTGTAGGGAAAATGTAAAACGGCTATAACTTTTGCATACGATGTCAGAAAAAACGTATAATATATCAAAATGTTTAGCACGAAAATCCGCATACGATGGAGACCGCCTACAGCTAGTTTGCAAATTTTTAGAATCCTCAAATTCTAAAAGGAAAAAAGTTATGCTCAAATTTCAGTTTTTTAAAATTTTGGTCAAATCTAGTCAAACTGTGGTCAAACTACTTATTCAAGAAGTATTAGTGTTACTAAATAATTATTCAATAATATTCGTGTTACTAAATAATTATTTCAGTTTTTTGGATGTTTGGTCAAATCTGGTCAAACTTTGGTCAAACTTTGGTCAAACTACTTATTCAAGAAATATTAGTGTTAATAAATAATTATTGCTTTTTAGAACAATAGTTTTAAACTCAAACAGTGAAATGTGTGACTTCATGCCCAAGCTAAACTCCCGAGGGTTAATAGGATTGACATCTTACTATTGTCAGGAAAACAACAAGTGCAGACTTGGAATCGAGGGAGAATAGAACCTGAAAGTTAAGCGTGCTCAGGCTGGAGTAGTGAGAGGATGGGTGACCGTCCGGGAAGTTAGATGATTTGGAATGATGAGGGGTGATTAGAGATTAAATTGAGCAGCGATGAGGGGTGATTGGAGATTAGAGGTTAAAATAATTCAGAAATTTGAAAATTTTGGCAAAAAAATTGAAAAAAAATTCAATTTTTTAGATTTCAAAGCACGGGTTAGTAGTAGCGCGGGTTTTACCCATGCTACTACTAACGGACGTAGTAGTAGCGCGGGTTGCACCCGCGCTGCTGCTATACGTTAGCTGTAGCGCCTTATTAGTAGCGCCGCCCCCGCGCTACTAATAGGCCCAAAACCCGCGCTGCTGCTAGGCTTTTCCCTAGTAGTGTTATTTGGCGCTTAAATTCTCCAACGCTTGATGTTGCACCAGAGAGTATGCATCTGAATTCTGCAGGGACTTCCTCAGTCCTTCGGCTTCGTGTCGCAGCACATCTGATCGATGTATTTCAGCTTGAAGTTGACACTCAAGAAGACGAACTGATTCAGGCAGCGAGTTCGAAGAGCTTGTGTCAGCAGTAGTGCCCGGCAACTTGAACACGACATCAAGACAGGACTTCACGGTTGTCTTAGTGTCTTCAAGATAGTTTTTATCAGCTTTCTAGGAGACCAACAGGGATGTCTCACTATCTTGACCCTTATCTGCATTACTTCCTTACCATTGCATAATAGAGTACTCTTCTCCAATAGTTTGTCCGCATTCTAAAAGAGAAACAAGTAGACACATCACATGTTTGTCGGATTTCGGGTTCCAGCAGACCCTTAAGGGTCGAACACTGGGGTGCGCGCGGAGATCTCTCCCCTACCGATCTACGTCCGATCTCCTCGCGTGATCTAAGCTAGAAACGACGAACAACACAAGGGACACGAGATTTATACTGGTTCGGGCCACCGTTGTGGTGTAATACCCTACTCCAGTGTGTGGTGTGGTGGATTGCCTCAAGGGCTGATGATGAACAATACAAAGGAAGAATAGCCTTGCGAGAGGTGTTCTTGAGCTGGTGCGGGGTGTTCTACTTAGTCCGGGGCTCTCTGGTCCGATTCGATTGCCCCTGCTATGTGGTGCTAGCTCTACTTATAGAGGCCCTGGGCCTCTCCCCAAAATAATGAGCGGGAAGCGCGCCAACAATTGGCCATTTTGAAGGGGAACATCTAGTACAAGTTATCCTGACCAAAGGTGGTCTTCGGCTGCCAAAAGCACTGGTGATGACGTCGTCTTGGGCTCCACGGTGACCTCCGTCCTGCCGCTCTGCTGGTCTTGGTCTCGTTGCACCGGAATGGTAACCTTTGCCCGATGCCTTGGCCTGTGCTTGTCCCCTTTGCACCAAAGGGGAAACAAGGACACTGCGCAGGCCGGCACCCGCCTGGTGCCCGCCTGGTCTAGATCGTCATGGCTTGCGTCACGGGTTCCTTGCGAGGTACCCCTTCCTTGATCTCTACGCCTCCTCGCGAGCCTGCCTGATGAGGCTGCCCCATGAGGAAACTTCCTGTCGTCCGCCCCGCGAGGCTTGGCCCCTCGCGAGGGTCTTGAGCTTGAGCTGATGAAGATGGGTTGCGCTGGGCCCCCACTTGAGCCACGCCACAGGCCGCAGGCAGGCAAGTCTGGGGACCCCCGTTCCCAGAATGCACATAGTAGCCCCCGGGCCCAAGGCGCGCCCGGGCTTGTCCTAGTAGGGAAGCGAAGGGGCAAGCGCGAAGCGCCGCGGGCCCCAATAGCCTGCGGCCTTGGGCGACATGTGGCGTTTGATGGGACGTGGGCGTCTGCGCTTCCCCACGACGCCTCGGCAACCGCACGACTTCACAAGTCCCTGCATGCAAAGAAACGGGTCATGATTACCTGCGATCATGGTGGCCGGCGGTTGGCCTTCTCCGGCTACAAGTACGGGACTGCGTGAGCCGCTTCAGTCCATCTCTTCCTGCTACTCCTTTTCTTCTTCTTGGCCACTCACCGTTCCCATGGCTCCGAAGAGATTCTCGGCCGCGGAGAAAGGAAAGGCCCATCAGGCTGGGCTCGACTCCTCCCCGACCAAGCGTGGCCGAGGCCGCCCCCTCAAGCATCCCGCGGTCCCCGTAGTGGCTTCCTGCGACCATGGAGACGGCCCCCTACGCGGTGGTGAGCGCCCAGTTGCCAATGGGAGCCATGCCGCGGCCGCGCGGCCCCCTAGGCCGCGCTTTCGCTCTGTGGAGGTGCTGCCAGAGTTCGTCGTGTGGTCGGCGGACCCAACCAACACCCGGCTCCAGCTCCCCCGTTTCTTCGTTGGTGAGATGTCGGTCAGCGCCCGGTGCGGCCTCTGGCTTCAGGCGGATGGCTGGTGCAGCAAGGCCTCCTGGGCTTCGGTGGAGGTCTCCGTCTCCGGGAATGGGGCCCTGACCCATGGCTGGCAAACGTTTGCCCGTGCGCGCGGCCTGAACCGGTGGTGCACCCTATACTTCAAGTTCGATGGCGATACCACCCTCTACGTGAGGGTGTTCGGGGAAGATGGTCGCCGTGCTGGGTGCTGCCCCGAAGATGATGATTGCGGCCGCCTGTCCAGCCCTGGTACTGACCAGGATGCAGACGGCGTCAGGCGTACAAGCGGCGGTGCTCGGGGTTCGCGGAGCTTCGGCGACTCTCTCTCAGGCAGCAGCTCCTCCAGCGGTGGCCGCGACCAGCCCCCGCGCTGTCGCGCCCGCCTGGGTGAAGGGAGCAGGTCAGCCCGCCGTCGCGCCCCGGTGATGCGAGAGGAGGCATCCGCCTGAGTCCCTGGAGCAACCCGAACCGTCGCTGTAGGTTGGTGCCGGGCAAGTCGCTCCTATTTTGCTTTTCTCCCTTTCCCTGCGCAGAAAAAGAACGTAGTGTAGGGCCCCGTGGGGGCGTGTTAGAACTGTTGTGGTTAACTATCGCGCTGCTTCCGCTTTCACTATGCTATGTTTCTGCGCCGTGTGCTTCATGCCCTGCAAGGATTTAGCAGGAGGGGTAACTTTCGGTTTTGGTTGTGTGGGCAATCGGCCCAGGTCCTGCGCTCGTGTCGTGATGCCCGTGGGGCACAGACTGGGAGGGGTGCTCCCACAGAGGACTCGGATAGGGAGGCTCCAAACGGTCGGGGCAGAAGACACTCGCAAGGGCGCCCACGAGTCTCCGTCGCTAGACTTGTGCGAGAAAACGAGGCAAGCGAGTGAAGAAGATAAAGAGTTGCAAGCCAGGAACGTCAACAGCTCCAATAAAACCTCAAATGAGCATAAACAAGCCAACTGCAGAAAGCAAATGAAAAAGCCGCGTCCGGCACCTATTCTAGTCTTCGACGTCTTCTCACCAGCGCAGAGCTAAGTGTTGCCACTGGGCGTGGGCGGGAGCCCCGGAGGCCCGAGGGCGGCACTCCGGAGACTCCGGGGCGTGTACAGCCCCACTCATTATTACGTGAGAGTGTCACGGGCGGTGAGCTTCACAGGCATTTTACTTCTTCATAGGCACCGGGCCTTTCCCAAAACGTGGCAGCTTCACAGGCATTTGTCTTCTTCACAGGCACCGGGCCTTTCCCAAAACGCGACAGCTTCACAGGCACCGGGCCTCTCCCAAAACGCGGCAGCTTCACAAGAATTTGCCTTCTTCACAGGCACTGGGCCTTTCCCAAAACGCGGCAGCTTCACAGGCATTTGCCTTCTTCACAGGCACCGGGCCTTTCCCAAAACGCGGCATCTTCACAGGCATTTGCCTTCTTCACAGGCACCGGGCCTTTCCTAGGCGCTAGGCCTCGCTCAGGGATAGAACCTCCGGAGATGTTGGATGTTCCACACGTTCTGGATGGGTACCCCCTCCATGGTCTCCAAGCGCGTGGAGCCAGGCCTGGAAACATGAACAACCTTGAATGGGCCCTCCCACATGGGAGAGAGCTTGTGCAGCCCCTCCCTGGAGAGAACCCGCCTGAGCACGAGATCCCCTGGCTCAAGAGTCCTGGGGCGGATGTTGCGGCAGTGGTATCGTCGCAGCGCTTTTTGATACCTTGCCGCTCGCAGCGCGGCTTCTCGACGGCGTTCCTCCCCCAGTACGAGATCCGTCCCCCATGGCGTCCTGCTGCGTCTTGTCGAACTCCAGGACCCGCGCAGAGCGACGCCTGACTTCGTGAGGGAGAACAACCTCTGCTCCGTAGACGAGGAAGAACGGGGTCTCGCCCGTCTGCTTGATCGCAGTTGTGCGGATTGACCACAGCACGGACTGGAGCTCGTTGTACCAGCCCCTGCCACAGGCCTCCAGCTTCTTCTTGAAGATCCTGGCTTTGAGGCCCCTCAGGACCTCCGCGTTGGCTCGTTCGGCCTGGCCGTTGCTCCGGGGGTGTGCTACTGAAGCGTAGCATATCTGCGTTCCAAGGTTAACACAATACATTTTGAAGAGATTACTGGTGAATTGCGAACTGTTGTCGATGATGATGCGGTTAGGCACCCTAAATCGGCTCACGAGGCCCTTGATGAACTTGACTGCGGAGCCTGCTGGGATTGTGCGGACAGCTTCGACCTCAGCCCACTTGGTGAACTTGTCCACAACGACGTAGAGGTAGCGATAGCCCCCTGGCGCCCGAGGGAACGGGCCTAGAATGTCCAGCCCCCAAACGGCGAATGGCCATGAGAGGGGTATAGTCTGCAGACCCCCCGTAGGCTGATGGGTCTACTTAGCGTGAAACTGGCAGGCCTCACAAGCCTTCACCAACTCAACGGCGTCGCTGAGCGCTGTGGGCCAGTAGTATCCACTACGAAATGCCTTGCCGACAAGAGTCCGTGACGATGAGTAGTTCCCACAGTTTCCGCCGTGTATGTCGGCCAGCAGTTCCTTCCCTTGCACTCTGGAGATGTAACGTAGGGACACGTCGTTTGGTCGCTTCCGGTAGAGCTCTCCATCCCTGATGCAGTAAGCTGTGGCCTACGTGCTACACACTCCGCCCCCTCCTCGTTCTCCGGCAGGGTCCCCTGCGTCAAGTAGTCCTTGAGCTCCGGGATCCAACACCCTTCCTAAGGCTCCAATGCGAGGAGCAGGCGTGCCCCTGAGGCTGGGCCGCAGACCGGGGCTCCTGAGGCAGGCGGCTGAAGGAGCTCCTCCTTTGGTTGCACCGTGCTCGACAGTGACGGCACCGCCGAGGGTTTGAAGAGCCGCTCTTCGAAGACGCCAGGCTCCTGAGGCAACCGCCTAGATGCCCTCTTGGCAATGTCATCAGCCTCCTGATTGGTGCCGCGTGGCACATGCTGCAACTCCAGCCCCCAGAACTGTTTCTTCATCTTGCGGACCTCAGCGAGGTAGGCTTCCATGTGCTCGTCCTTTGGCTCCTATATCTTGTTGGAGAAGTTGACGAGGAGCTGTGAATCGCCCTTGATGATGAGGTGCTTCATCCCTAAGGCAATTGCGGCCCTCAAGCCTGCTATTAGGCCTTCGTACTCTGCTATGTTGTTGGAGACCTTTTCTCCGTGCTGGAAGCAGAGTTGTACGGCGTAGTAGAGTTTGTCCTGGGTGGGGCAGACGATCACTGCGCTAGCTCCTGCGCCGTGTCAGGAGAACGCCCGATCGAAGTACATGACCCAGTCGTACGGTGCTTCACTTCCCGGGGAAAGTGATCGGTCTTCGCCTGCCTCGAGGCCCGGTGCTTCTGCCCATTCTGCCACGAAACCCGCAAGTGCTGCTCCCTTGATGGCTCTAGTCGTACTGAATTCTAGCTGAAATGCCTGTAGTTTGATGTTCCATTCTGCAACCCTCCCAGCTGAGTTCGGGCTCCTGAGTACTCTTTCCAAGGGATGCGCTGAGACGACTTTGATTGGATGGCTTTGGGAGTAGTGCCGCAGCTTGCGTGAGGCCACTAATAGCACGAGGAGGAGTTTTTGAGGCATGGGTTTCCTCGCCCTTGCATCCCATAGCACCGTGCTGACGAAGTACACGGGGTGCTCGACGAGGTTGAGGGTGCCGGAGCAGCTTGCGTCCTCCAGAGGCCGAGGCGTCTCCTGAGATGGCAGATCCCCCGGCGCTTGGTCGCTCGGAGCGGCCTCTGCTGCTCCAGGCGTGTCCTCCTGATGCGGCTGTTATTTTTCGGCTGCGGTCGTGGTCTTCGTGAGGCCCTCTTGGCTTTGCTTTACTCCTGCCTGGGCGGTTGCTGCGGCCTTGGTCTGGCGCTCCTCTCTGACGGCCACCAGGGTAGCGCTAGCGGAGTACGGGGTGACCGCAAGGTAGAACACCAGGGGCTCCTAAGGGCGTGGAGCAACCATCACTGGTGGGCTGGTAAGGTACTGATACATCTCCATCGTATCTACTTTTCCAAACACTTTTCCCCTTGTTTTGGACTCTAACTTGTATGATTTGAATGGAACTAACCCGAACTGACGCTGTTTTCAGCAGAATTGCCATGATGTTGTTTTATGTGCAGAAAACAAATATTCTCGGAATGTCCTGAAACTCCATGGACATCTTAGAAAAAACAATAAAAATCCTCGCCAAAGATGAAGACCAGGGGGCCCACACCTTGTCCACGAGGGTGGGGGCGCCCCCCCCTCTAGGGCACGCCCCCTACCTCATGGGCCCCCTGGACACCCTGCGACGCCAACTCCAACTCTATATATTGGCTTTCGGGGAGAAAAATCAAAGAGAAGAAATCATCGCGTTTTACGATACGGAGCCGCCGCCAAGCCCTAAAACCTCTCAGGAGGGCTGATATGGAGTCCGTTCGGGGCTCCGGAGAGGGGGATTCGTCGTCGTCGTCATCATCAACCATCCTCCATCACCAATTTCATGATGCTCACCGCCGTTCTTGAGTAATTCCATCGTAGGCTTGCTGGACAGTGATGGGCTGGATGAGATTTATCATGTAATCGAGTTAGTTTTATAAGGGTTTGATCCCTAGTATCCACTATGTTCTGAGATTGATGTTGCTATGACTTTGCTATGCTTAATTCTTGTCACTAGGGCCCGAGTGCCATGATTTCAGATCTGAACCTATTATGTTTTCATGAATATATGTGAGTTCTTGATCCTATCTTGCAAGTCTATACTCACCTACTATGTGTTATGATCCGGCAACCCCGAAGTGACAATAATCGGGACCACTCCCGGTGATGACCATAGTTTGAGGAGTTCATGTATTCACTATGTGCTAATGCTTTGTTCCGGTTCTCTATTAAAAGGAGACCTTAATATCCCTTAGTTTCCAATAGGACCCCGCTGCCACGGGAGGGTAGGACAAAATATGTCATGCAAGTTCTTTTCCATAAGCATGTATGACTATATACGGAATACATGCCTACATTACATTGATGAATTGGAGCTAGTTCTGTGTCACCCTATGTTATGACTGATACATGATGAACCGCATCCGGCATAATTATCCATCACTAATCCGGTGCCTACGAGTTTTCCATATACTCGTTCTCGCTTATTTACTTTCCCGCTGCTACTGTTACAATCACTACAAAATACCAAAAACAATAGTTTTGCTGTCTTTACTTTTGTTGCTGCTACCACCACTATCATATTACTTTGCTACTAAACACTTTGCTGCAGATACTAAGTTTCCAGGTGTGGTTGAATTGACAACTCAGCTGCTAATACTTGAGAATATTCTTTGGCTCCCCTTGTGTCGAATCAATAAATTTGGGTTGAATACTCTACCGTCAAAAGCTGTTGCGATCCCCTATACTTGTGGGTTATCAAGACTAATTTCTGGCGCCGTTGCCAGGGAGCATAGCTCTATTCTTTGAGTCACTTGGGATTTATATCTGCTAGACACTATGAAGAACTTGAAAGACGCTAAGACTACAATTTCTCCCTCAACTACGAGGGGAGGTATGGAACTGCCATCTAGCCTTGCACTTGATTCACCTTCTGTTATGAGTAAGCTAGCGACACCTAAACCTGCTTCTGCTATTTGTTCTGATATGTCGCATGTTATTGATGATGCCACTTCTGCTATACATGATACTTATGATGAAACTTCTTCTATGCCTGATACTACTGTGCCCCTTGGTGAATTTCTTGATGAACAAATTGCTAGGGCTAGAGAAAAAGAAATTATTGAATCTGAATATGATGATGACAGTGATGATGAAAATATGCCTTTTATTCCTGAGGGTTATCTTTTTGATATGGAATCTTCTGCCGCTATTTTAGCTTGCAAAGATAGATATGAGCTAAAAAGTTTATTAGCTAAGTGGAACAAAGAATCATTTAGAGATAAAATGATACCTGACCCTGCTTTTGCTACTTCACCTATATGCGTTCCTGATAAGGATTATGAATTCTCTGTTGATCCAGATATTATTACTTTGGTTGAATCTGATCCTGTTTATGGCTATGAATCTGAAACTGTTGTCGCACATATTACTATATTAAATGTTGTAGCTGCCCTGTTCACTAATGATGAGATATCGCGTTACTTTTATGAAATATTTTCGTTCTCATTAAAGGGTGATGCTAAGATATGGTTTAATTCTCTTGATCCTGGTTGTGTGCGTATTCCCCAGGATATGATTTATTACTTCTCTGCTAAATATTTCCCTGCTCATAAGAAACAAGCTGCTTTAAAGGAAATATACAACTTTGTGCAAATTAAAGAAGATTGTCTCCCACAAGCTTGGGGGAGGCTTCTCAAGTTACTTAATGCTTTGCCTGATCATCCTCTTAAGAAACCTGAAATAGTTGATATCTTTTACAATGGACTAACCGATGCTTCCAGAGATTACCTGGATAGTTGTGCTGGTTCTCTTTTTAGCGAAAGAACACCAGATGAAGCTGAAATTCTATTGAATAATATGTTGACAAATGAAAATAATTTGGCACCTCCTGAGCCAGCTCCTGAGCCAGCTCCTGCTCCAATTACTGAGCCTATTCCTAAACAACTCCGAAGAAGAGAGGTGTTCTATTTCTCAGTCCCGAAGATATGCAAGAGGCAAAGAAATCTATGAGAGAAAAAGGTATTAAAGCTGAAGATGTTAAGAATTTACCTCCTATTGAAGAAATACATGGTCTTAATTTACCGCCTATTGAAGAAACATATGATCTCAATCACTTATTTACTGAAGAACCTCCTGATCCCGATATCCCGACACAGGTAGTAAAGGTAAACTCTCTCTATAGATTTGATGAAGGTGATATCCCTCACTATAAGTCTGCCAGGCAGTGCTTTGATGAGTTTGATAATTTTATTGTCAAACAAGAAAATTTCAATGCTTATTTTGGTAGACAATTGAAATATGATTCCATTATGATTAAATACTTGGGCGATTATATGGCTAATATTAAAGGTGAACTTAAACTTGTTAGCAAACATGCTTCTATGGTTACCACTCAAGTAGAACAAGTACTTAAAGCTCAAAAAGAAGTACTTGATGAAATGAATAGTAGGAAAAATGATTATGCTGTTAGAGTGGCTACTAGAACTGGTAGAATGACTCAGGAACCTTTGTATCCTGAAGGCCACCCTAAGAGAATCGAGCAAGATTCTCAGAGAAATAATATTGATGCAACTAGTTCTTCTAAGAAGAAGAAAAAGAAAAATGATAGAACTGTGCAAACTTCTAGTGAACATATTGCTGAACCACCTGATAATCCAAATGATATATCTATGTCTGATGTTGAAACACAATCTGGTACTGAACATGAACCTAGTGAAAATGTTAATGATGATGTTCATGATGATGCTCAACCTAGTAATGATAATGATGTAGAAATTGAACCTGTTGTTTATCTTGATAACCCACAATCAAAGAATCAACGTTATGATAAAAGAGACTTTGTTGCCGGGAAACATGGTAAAGAAAGAGAACCTTGGGTTCACAAACCCATGCCTTTTCCTCCCAAGCCATCCAAGAAAAAGGATGATGAGGATTTTGAGCGCTTTGCTGAAATGATTAGACCTATCTTCTTGCGTATGCGATTGACTGACGTGCTCAAAACAAATCATTATGCTAAATATATGAAAGATATCATTACTAATAAACGAAAGATACCGGTAGCTTAAATTTCCACCATGCTTGCTAATTATACTTTTAAGGGTGGAATACCAAAGAAACTTGGAGATCCCGGAGTACCTACTATACCTTGCTCCATTAAAAGAAATTATATTAAAACTGCTTTATGTGATCTTGGAGCCGGTGTTAGTGTTATGCCTCTCTCTTTATATCGTAGACTTGACTTGAATAAGTTAACACCTACTGAAATATCTTTGCAAATGGCTGATAAATCAACTGCTATACCTGTCGGTATTTGTGAGGATGTGCCCGTTGTGGTTGCAAACGTTACTATTTTAACGGACTTTGTTATTCTTGATATTCCCGAGGATGATAGTATGTCTATTATTCTTGGAAGACCTTTCCTCAATACTGCAGGGGCTGTCATTGATCTCAACAAAGGCAATGTCACTTTTCATGTTAATGGTAATGAGCATACGGTACACTTTCTGAGGAAACAACCTCAAGTCCACAGTATCAACTCTATTGGAAAAATTCCATCGATTATATTTGGAGGTTTTGAATTTCCTCTTCCTACTATCAAAAAGAAATATGATATACTTATTATTGGGGATGTGCATATCCCCGTTGAGGTAACTTAGTGTTATTCGAAATTTCTCCAGTTTCATGATTATCGGAATGAGTTTGTTAACAAGACTTGATCAACCTTGTTAGTGGATTCTTTTTGATGAGCATGAGATGGATGAAACTAGAAGCACAACCATCTGTACCCTCTTTATACTTTCTGTTCTTTAGTAGAAATAAAGTAAAAATAGTATTTTCTGTCTGTTTCCTGTCTTATTCGTGCAATATAAAATTATCCCAAAAATAAAAGCCCTCAGAATGACATGCCAATTTAATATGATTTTTTCGGGAATATTTGAGGATTTATTGTGCAAAAATTACCACGGGAGGAGCTGCCACCTGGCCACGAGGGTGGAGGGCGCCACCCCCCTCTAGGGCGCACCCTCCTGCCTCGTGGGCCCACGGTGGCCCTCCTCCACTTATCCCTGCACCCATCTTCTTCCTCTGCCTCACACAAACCCGAAAAACCAACTCAAGCACGAGTTCCAGCCACTTTTGCTGTGATTTTCGATCTCCTTGCTCAAAGCACCTCTCAAAAAACTGCTTGGGGAGATTGTTCTTGGTATGTGACTCCTCCATTGGTCCAATTAGTTTTTGTTCTAGTGCTTTATTCTTTGCAAATTTGTGTTGCATAGGTGACCATGTTCTTGATCTTGCATGTCAAATTTATATGGTTCCAAGTAGTTCTAATGCTTGATATAGGCTCTAGGCACTTGTAGGAGTAGTTGCTATTAGTTTTATTGAAGTTGGTTCACTTTTGTTGCAAGTTACTAAAAATTTCAGATTTTTTTTCAGAGAAAAGCAATATGCTTAGGAAGATGTTCCAAGGTGGTTCTTCAAGGAAGCAAGGACCCAGAATTGCTATGCATGATGCTGACGAGGATCCACCAAGAGACGCTCCGGTGCGTCCTTGCGAATGGCCGTCGGAAAATTTTATGGACCGTGCGGGAATTAAAGAAGAATTCAAAGCATATTTGCGCAATGCCAGGCTTGAGGATTTGGAGGCTAACAAATGCCACCAGTATCATGATCTCACAAGTTCGTTTGTGAGGAGGTTTGAGTATTCATCTTCACGTAATTCTCCTTTAGTCATGTTTGATCTTTATGACAAATCTTATACCATGGACTTAGAGGATTTCACTCTTGCTTGCAAACTTCCATCATGGGGCAGTATTAGGGATCCCCCTAAATATGAATTTAGAAACTTTCTTTCTAGTATAACTGTAGGGGAATCTAGAGATGTATGTAGCTTCATCACCTGCACCAGCCAAATATGCATATAGTTATAGGTATTACATTGTTCATTGCTCTATAATGTTATTTTGCCAGCACATTCCATGTGCTGACCTACACAGGCTGCAACGTATTATGTTGCAGAGTTTTCAAACGAAGAGTAAGGTGTGCTAGGTCGTTGTCGTGCACTCAGCTATGCCGTTGGAGTTGATGGACTCATTTACCTTCGAAGCTTCCGATGTTATCTTATTTAGATGGCATACAGCCATATTACTGTAATAAGTTCTCTTTTCAAACATTCAATGTAATAAGTGTGTGATTGAAACTCTGTTATAAATCCTCGAGTACTGTGTGTGTCAGCTTTACCGATCCAGGGATGACACTTATACACAGAGATTTGACCGTCTGAGGTCGGATCGCTACATCTATATGGTTAGTCATCCAGATAGCTTCCGGCTTGTATCCTCCTTATAGTGTTGCTAATGTATTTGGCAAGTGGTTACATGGGATAGATTATAGGTTTAGAACTCTTCTTAGGGTGGGAGCACTTTCCGTTATTTGGTCACTTTGGCTATGTAAAAATGATAAGGTGTTTAACGATAAAAGTATTTTTATGATGCAGGTCATCTACAGATGTTCCGAGACTCTTCGTTTATGGTCCTCTCTACAATGTGTGTAGAATTGAGACCTGTTTATGAAGGTGTGTACACGATTGGAGGAAACGTCGAGGGATACTTCTACCCAACATGGTGACAGCATGATCTTAGGATTGGCCCACCTCCGCTTTAGATGTTATACAGACTCTACATGTTTCTTTGTATTTTGCCTTCTTAATTTTTGTTTGTGCGACAGGACTTGTTTGGCTGTGTGCATCTTAGTTATGCAAAGGCCACGTGTAATGCTTAAACCTTTTAAGTAATGAAGCGCCCCTTTTCAAAAAAATGCATACCCTACAAAACCAAGTTATACGTCCTCTAATTGGTTTTACCAAAAATTTAATTACGCGGTTAACCAGTTTTAACAAGTAAAACTAGCTACCTACGTCCACAATTTAGACAATGATTCTTGATGCTAGATTAAGTTTTGGTGTGTGTGAAACAAGAGACTGAATTAAAAATCTCTAGCCACACACTAAACTTCGTCAAATAGGCATGACCCCCTAGAAGATCATCCATCTTGGCACCCTTTTGTGTATGTGATGGTTCACTATTCTCAACTATGGTGAAGCCCAAGGAACTATTACCAGATTGTTGACACCCAGAGCCGATCGATTTTGTCAGAACCTTGAAAAAAGCAACACCATGTCGTTGATGAATTGAACCGAAGCAACACTCGAGGGAAGCATAGCAAGAACATCAACCCTCATAATCGCATTTGATCTAGATCGCAACCTGCACCTACTCATATAATTGCTCATGATGCCACTATTAGGAAATATAGTAGAGAACAAAAAAGTACATCACTACGATCACCCAAGGTCAATATGAAGATGCCTAACGGGTTGGGATCACGATCGCTACCGTCACTGAGTTGCAGTGAAAGAAGAATGTGTCGAGTTAGATCATACTTGGAGTCCCTCGAACCATCGATGATTGATCCCTCATACCACCCATGAACAGTCCCTCGAGCCAAAGAACAAAAGCACGACATCTCTACTTGGTTGCAAGCGTGGAACCCTCATGATCCGGCAGCGCTTCGCCGTCCAGAGCTAATTGTCACCATAGAATTAGAGGGAGGAGATTAGAACCACACAGGGCTTCTAGTTATGAGGACAAGAGGATTAGTCTAGCTATAATTAGTCAACTAGGACCAACTAAAACTAGAACCAGAAGAACTATAGGAGGCTCCAAAACGTGTATTTTCAAAAGAGCAAAATCCTCATGTATATATAGGATGGAGGGGGGAAGAGGGAAGCCACCAAGGGAGGAAGTTTCCCTCTTGGGGCGCCGGCCTAGGAGGAGGAGGATGATTCCTCCCCCTTGTCTAATTCTAAGGAAGGAGGCACTTTTCCTACTTGGATCTTTTTGGCCCAAGTTGCCTTCCACCTGTTGGACTTTTGAGGCCCAATGATATTTAAATTGAATATAAAATATTCTAAACACTTCTATAATATTTTATAAAAATTTTAACATCTCCAGAAACTTTTTCCACCTATATATAATTTAACGATAATACTCGGTATTACCCGATACTCAGCGAAACCCTTCCGGTCACTGGTACAGTGAGGTGCTATACAAACATTTTTAACCCCTTTCCGCGACGGTGTTCTGAACTGTCGCCTAGTGAGTGACTGCGATAGGGGGATCCTTCCCACATAACCAAGAAACCATCGGGGATAGGCCCTCCTGGAACACACGCTCGGCAAAACGAGATTGTGTGCGATGGGCAAGCGATCAAATACGATTATATAGGCCAAATCTGTCCCGGTCGTAAGTACATCCCACACAGTCAGTCCCAAACAAACGTTTCCTTTTCTTATGTACATTCCACACAGTCAATCCAAGGAATACGTTTCCGTTCTTATGTTCATCCCACACAACCAATCCAAGGAAAAAGTTTCCGTTCGTATGTATATCCCACACAGTCAATCTAGGGAAAACATTTCCATTCATATATACATCCCACTCAGTTTTATGTATAGTCTCGTTTGTGATAGGTGTAACTATCACACATGCTCTGCCTCGGTTAACCGTTTGCTTTTATTCAACTACATCACACATGATTTAATGAAGAACATTGTATGGCATTGGGCTATCCATCACAAGCGCTTTTACTGCTAGAACCGTTTGCAAAGTTCCATGACCCATTTAGCAGGTTTATTAGTTTACAGTTAATAATTCCAGTATTACAAAAATTCACATTTCATATCGATAGTTTTTTGCGAATTTCATATCAGGCACATAAATATATTTTAACATCACAGTACGATAGCTACCTGAAAACAACACAGTACAACATATAGCTAGTTCAGCTTCATAAGAATAATATTAGAACAATATATTCATTTCCCTAATGGAGATCATCCAGGCTCGTCTTATCCACCTCTGCTTTCAGTTCAGTAAGAACCTCTTTTGCACTGGCCAACTGGGAAAATGCCTCCTCCTTCGCCAACACCATCTTAGCAAAGTATGATTTAAAATATCTGAGCTCGTTCTTCACCTTTCTCTTTTTATCCCGCATCTTCAAATATTGTTTAGCATTGACAACACTTTCTCTAATCCTACCTCTGTTCTCTTTCTCATACATGCTCCAGAGCTTTGCTAGGAACATCTTAAAAGACTGTGGCCACTCTTGATCAACCCACTCCAGGAAAGAACACTTCCGTTCATCCTATAATATTTAAAACTAGATCAGTAACAATTGTAGGGGAAATGGGTTTATACCAACGTAGAAAATCACCAATACTTATTTTGAAAAACTGAAGAAATATGTTAATTATGACGTATCTTCACAAAAAGATCAATGTGCAAATGAATTAATTGCTACAGGGACAACAACCAAATTCTGAAACATCAGAAACTATAATTAACTACAACAACGCTACAAGTTATTACTCATGTACCATAAATAAAAAATTAAACATTTTGTGAGGAAGCTAAATATAACTGCAATAGCATAGTGATAGTGTTTGGATGACAGCAAATTGATACTAACAGGCGTGTACATGCACAAATTTAGTAACATAGAACTAATAGCACTAAGGCCGTCCACTATGTATGCCAAAACTGGTGTAAAGTCAACTATTGCTACATTTCACACCGGTGCCCTGCACTGGCGAGCCGATGCAGCGGAAAAAATCAGGGACCCAGACTCCAGCGCAACTAGTTGCTCCGATGCCTAGTTCCTTCGTGCCATAAAGATGTATTTTATTGCTTGACTGTTCGGATGTGTGGACCAAAGTTGGCTGCACAAACTACTGAATCGGTACCAAATAATTTTCTAATGGCACCGCTGATGAGATCGCAACATTTTTAGATAGTAGGTACACACTGTGACATTGTCTTAGGATGCGTTTGGTTGAAGGTGTGATATAAATGGGTTGGGACCGTGACAGTGTCTATAATCACATCTAACAAATGATTAGTAACAACGAAAGTGGGGCTAACCTTCTCTGCACATGCTAGAAACTCCTCCCGTTGTCCACAGATTCAAACACAACTAGCTTCACGCATGGAGATTGATGATGACAACGAGTAGACAGATCTTCAGCCACCCCGCTCCATTCGTTGCAACTGATGGTCCTAGGGAGCTACAAGAGGAAGAAATGATTCAAATCGATCATCGGGTTAAAATCCTTCATTCCAAGTCATAGCCTGAGAGAGAGAAGAGAGCCATACCTTGGTGGTGGCGGAGTCGGAGGAGGAGGAGGAACCGCTGGACAGGTCATTGAACAAGACCATGGCGACCCCGGCGGTACGATGCAAGACGGCGAGAGCGAGGAAGCGGCTATAGCTTAGGAAGTAAGGAAGGAGGAAACAGGGTAAATGTGACTTGTGATCAGGCACAAAAGGGATGGGGAAGGGGGGTAGATATTTCGGCGGTAGGCCAAAAATTTCAAAATGTGGAGGGAAACTTTGCGCGCGGTGCCGCCGGACACTATTCACTTTGAACGATTGTGTGCATCGCAAACGAATATTCTGCTTTACGCGCATGGGATGAGTTTGATAATTGAAAATTTTGTGGAAATTTCCCTGGGTACTGTCCTCATCCATGTCATTGCATAATTTAACATTGCTTGCTAATCTGGGCACACAAAAGAGCATACAGAACACAGACCACACATACTGAATCGAGCAATTTTAGTAATTAAATATAGCAAGTTGACCTAAACATTGCTCTACAAAAGACCAGCATTAAAAACAAAGCCTAAGTACGCATAATTTTGACAAATTCGCCGCCGCCCCGGCCTATGCATCACCGATGTGAGATGAGATGTCGATGACTTGTCCTGGCGACATGCCGCCATTCATAGACTCCACTTTCCCACCACTTGAGTCGACCTCGTCCTCGTCCTTGTCCTCGGCGCCGCCCTCAAGGTTGTAGTACTCGTAGTAGTGGCTACGCCAGAGCTCGCGTTGGTACTCTGCCGCCGATTCCTCAACCGACAGACTCTTCTCTACCTCGACCTCGGCCACGCGCAACTCCTCCTCCCGGCGCTCCTCGATATCTGCCTCCTCCTGCATTTCCAGCTCCTGCTCGGCGGTCTCATGAGGAAGAAGGTGCTCCATGGCCACCGCCACCTTTTCGGACGTGGCTTGCATGTTGGATTCTGAGGTGGCCTCGAATATCTTGGCGTGTGAGTCCTTGATCTTGGCTTGGATGGCCTCGACCCAGGCCTGGGTGACATTGGCGGCACAGACGGCAGCTCGAGTGCTATCGGCGTTTGCAACCGCTGTTGCAACAACAGCTACAGTCGTCTCGGCTGCAGCAGCTTCCCTGTCAGCTGCCGCAGACACCCTCTCGGTGGATGCGGCCGCTCTTAATGCGGATGCGGTGGCACTCTTGGCGTAGGCGATCGCGCTCTCGGCACAGGCGAAGGCGCTCGGGGAGGACGCGGCCATCGTACTGGCCTTCATGAAGCGTTTCCACGATGTTGTCTTTGCGAGAAGGGGTTGCGGGAATGGGGATCGGGATTCATTGTTTCGAGGGTTGCCGGTACTGGAGCAGACGAGCCGGCGAAGCTTAAGGAGGAACACTTAAATAGACCCACGAATTTTCATTGCAAACGATTCCTACAAAAAATTGTGTGTGATGTTGTTGATATTTTATATTAGCAGTGAAAGACGAATTTGGAGTAAAGGGGCAATGGATGGTGTTTTAAATGTATGAGAAATTTTGTTGTACTAATACAAATGTCATTTCAAATTTTGGAAAATTTCAGGAGTCATTTGACCTTTTAAGGCATCTAAGTGATTTTCTAGCCATTTAATGACCGTAATTTAAAATTGAACTACATTTACATGCCACAGTTAACCATAGCTGTTTGAAAAGTCATATTTTGTGTACTTGTGTGTGAGCTAATCTCGTGTGAAGTAAATTGGAAGGAATTTCAAACATATTGCTCTCACGGCATGGACACACACTACTACAGGATGGTCCAAACATGACACTACGACCAGAGACCCTTCGACGAAACTGTGTGTGATGCCATAATCGCAAACGGTGGTGTTAAAAAACCATCAAATAGGTGCAGAACGTTTGCGATGATAGATGCATCAAACACGGTTCAGAATTTAGTTGCGTGTGCGATGCAGGGCATACGGTTCAGCTCAATGAACTGGTTGTGATGAGAAGGCACAAAAGAAACGGTTAGCCAGATGAAGGCATGTGCGATATACAGTATACGGTTCACTGGGATGAACTGTGTGTTAGACAACACAATGCAAACGGTTCAACAGAACAAGATGTGCGTGATACGTGCCAAAGAGGTCCGTAATCTGAAATGTGTGTGAAGACCAATAATAAAACAGACGATTGCTGCTAATAAGCCGTGTGAATTGCTCTGTCTATAGTAGAAGAACATGTATATAACTGAAATAAACATCCAATTACAGAAGTGACTATACAGATCATTCGCACACACCTCAATAAACAATTGCATGCATTCTAAAGTAGGAGAAACGATCGTCTAGTCATCTACTTCTTGTGACGCTCCCGCAACTGCTATGTGGCTTGATCCCTCGTCTGGGTCAGGAAGAAGATAGTTCCTCGTGTGAACGATCCGCCTATACATCTCATAGCTTGTGTACGCATCCATGGCCGCGTACTTGACATGTTATTCATCCAGTCTCTTATGCCACACACTGTGCCCGACGTTCTTGTCCTTATTGCTCTCTTGCTTCATCTTCACGTAACAGAGGTCGATGACGACCGAGGCGAGGTCAACCAGCGAGTTCAGTTTCTTTTGTCGGTGCCCCAGACCTTTTAGTGGTGCTGGATGTTGACAAAATTCGGGCATTTGAAGTCCGAAACCTTGAGTGCTTTTAGATCGTTGGTGGTGTCCACCGTAGCGAAACTGTAGTCGAAGCTCTTGATAAATCTGGAGAAACGCTCGCAAGGCCTTGTGGCAAGGTGGAAGTGGTAGACGAGGATGTCATGTCACACACACAACTAGGCGACGACAACCTTCTGATCGTGCCCGGCACGACCGATGGTGTACTCGAGGTCTAAGCTGACCACTCGGTACTTTTCCTCGGCAAGGAACTGCTCCATAGTTTGGATGGAGCTCTCCACCGAGACCGGATCATTCGTGTACACCACCGAGAGGGCCTTCCCCCTCACATGGGTGTCCACTATGTGATGCGTGGTGAACTGCTGCGTGGTGAACTGCCCGCTGTTGTAGTTGTCGGCCGCTGGGAGCGCCATTGGAGCCACGGGGACTGCCATTGGAACCGCTGGGTGTCCTCTTTGTATGTGTCCTCGTGGGTGTGCTTATTGTGATGTGTGAGACGAGAGATGAAGGTAAATGGCCCCAGGAATAAAACGGGCCGGGTGGCATGGATTCTCGGCGCGTCCCCATGACAGTTTTTGCAACGGGTAACTGCATCATCGTGCCGCGCCCCGCGCAACCACTTGCACACGAACGTGCGTGATCGTGCGCCGACCCAAAATACTGGCAGCGTGCATGGAGGGATGAGGGCAGAGCACCCAGAGGGACGCGAGAGCAGAGCTCGCTGCGGCCTCCTAAACCGCAAGCAACCACACACATGGAGTAGTTGAACACGGAGCAAATGCTTGCCTACAAGCCGTCCAACAATTGCGTCCCTGCGTAGAGAGCGGCCGTGTGGTACGACCTCCATCTAGTCTATAGTCTCCTTTATATTCCATGCCGTACTTTTCCCTCAAATTTAACCAACAAAATGTTAATGCATGTTTTAAAAATTATATAATTGGAAACTATGTTCAAATACAAATCCAACTATATAATCTTTGGCGACATGCATTCGTATTTTATTAGTTAAATAATACTTATAAACCAGGACGGTGGTATAGTAGGTAATTAAATTGCAAATATTTTTTATTAACCGTATGTGTACGTGGCCTTTCGTCCTCCTCTCGCACGTCTTGTCACCCGGTACCGCAGACTGCTTACAGCGCAAGCTTGCGCAGCACGCGGGGGCGTTCTTTTTGCCAAACTGTGGCGCCAATGAATCATCGTGAGCCCGTTCCCACGCAACCTCACAGGTTCCCGCGCAAGCTTCCCACCCGACTCGGTGAAATCCCCGAAAATCCCAATGCTTATCGGCCTGCAATAAAAACCCTCACGGCCGGCGAGTCTTACGTCGCATTTTCCCCTTCATCCCTATAGCTTATCTCGTCTGCTTCTCCCACATTCGCCAATGGCACCGGTCCGTCGTCGTCGCTCAGCCACTCCACCATCATCCGAGGACAGCTCTAGCTGGGAGGCTGCACCGCGGCGGCGGCGCAGTCCCCGGCGTAGTGTAGTGCGCGGGGCGTCCCTGTTAGGTGTTCGCTGAACACCCACCACACGCTCCGCCGCCGGTGCTCGTCGGCAACTGTTGCCGGCCGCCATTGTCGCCACACCACCCTCGAAAGCCAGGGTCGTCGCCCGCTCCGCCTCCGCGGCCCGAAGGCGGGAGATGTCCGTCGTGGCCGCCAGCCCACTGCCGGCCATTGTGGCCATCACCCGCTCTGCCACCGCGGCCCGAAGGCGGGAGGTGGTGGTCGTGGCCGCCACCCCGTCATCGGCCGCCGTGGACGCCAGCCCACCGTCGACCGTCAGGGTCATCACCCACTTCGCCACCGCACGTGAGACAGCGACATTGCGCGCTACACTAAGTTCCTGCTGGAGGAGGAGGAGCGCCTCGTCGAGCACGCAAAGCTCCTTACCGCCGTAGTGGCAGCAGCACACACCGCCTCAGAGCCGAGGAATCAGGAGATCTACAAGGAGAACCACCGCTTCGAGAGGGGTCGTCTGGAGCGGCAGAGGGCGTTCGAGGCGAGCGTCGCTGAAGCTGCATTAGCGGCAGGCACCGCATTGCGGTTGCCCAGCTCATCGGTAGGCTCCTCCTCCGCCGCCTCTTACTGAGCGCGCTCGGCAGAGGAGAGGCAGCCGGAAGTAGTACAAAGCCCCTCTGCAGTAGTAGTAGTATTTAGCGGCTATTTTGTTCAGTTCATCTGACTATAGATGTGGTGGAACTATACAACATACTTAAAATTAGCTAGTATATATAGTTGAACTAGCTATTTCAGTACGTGGTTGGCAACAACTGGGGAAAAGTTTGGTCGGTACAGCTGTCGTGTTGAAGTGTTTGTATAAATTAAGAACGACTGCTTAATCTATGAATGAAATCTATGCTTAATTACTGAATTTTAGTTGCAAAAATTAGATACTGCTAGTGAATTTTAGCTTCATATTTTGACAAATCGCAGTGTTAGAAGGACTGACAAATCTTACCAAATTGTTTGTATGTGGTTCCACACGGGTCATCCAAAACAACCGTTTGCGTCGAAGGGATGCACAAATCATGCGCTGCTCTCACTTTGCATACGGGTGTTCTATCTAAAACGTTTGCGATCAAGAGCTGCAGAAATCCTTCTTAGCAAATTTTCTCTGGGCTTCCTGGGTAAGCTGTCGGTTTGCATACGGGTGTTCTAACTGAAACGTTTGCGATGAGTGTTTTATATTTAGAAACCGAATTAAACTGTGGCTTGGGTGCCATTAATGGAGAGGATGCGAGCAAGGCGGGTGTCGGTATCAAAACGGCAGATCTCGGGTAGGGGGTCCGAAGCTGCGTGTCATGGATCGATGGGTAACAGGAGACAGGGGACACAATGTTTACCCTAGTTTGGGCCCTCTCTATCGAGGTAATACCCTACTTCCTGCTTGATTGATCTTGATGAATATAGGGTTACAAGAGTTGATCTACCTCGAGATCATATGTTGCGGTCTAAGACCTAAGGGTATGAGGAGTAATGTCATAATGATCTATCGACTAGCCTGGCCTTGGCTTATATAATGCACCAGAGGCCTAGGATAACAAGAGTCCTAGCCGAATACGTTGGTGGAGAGGAGTCCTTGTTTTGATCACCAAGTCTTGTGGAATACTCCTTGTATGCGGCATGGGTTGCCCGAAGTGGCCCATGAGTGAACCGCCATGGGGGTCTTCGGCCCGATCCAACTGGTCAGGAGACGATGTGGTGAGTACCCCCTAGTCTAGTACACCGCCAGTAGCCCCCTGAACCGGTCTTCAAGTTGGGGACGCTCCTCGATTCTTCCGAACTGTTCTTCATCTTCGGTCGTCGGTCTTGAAAACTGGTTCAACAAATCTTCTCATCTCCGATCTTGAGGATCGCCGAAGTAAATCAGAAGAGTTTACACGTCGGGTATCCAAGGAGCCCCTTTATGTTCTTGGCCTTTATCAATGCCTTATTATTATTATTATTATTATTATTATTATTATTATTATTATTATTATTATTATTATTATTATTATTATTATTATTATTATTATTATTATTATTATTTACGCCACACCTCGGGTTTGAAGTTGTTCCCATGCGGTGGTGTCCTCTTGCATCCGAGCTCCAACGTCGGACTACATTCGAGATATCTTTTGCAGCCGAGCACCAACGCTGGACTATATCCGAGCTCCAACGCCTGACTATATTCAAGGTGTCATAGATCACCTTGGCTTGAAAAAGTTTTAAGGAGGTTATCCGAGTTTAACGCTGAAAAGTTCTCTATGGAACGAGCCATTCGAATCCGGGCTTTATGCCGGACCACTTCCGAGCTCCAACGATGGTCAGCGTCCTAGGTGTCATAAACTACCTCGGTCTTTTAAATGATTGAACGAATTCGGCCGAGTTAATGCCGGAATTGCCCTCTATGGAGCCAGCCACTGGTGCCCGAGCTTTATGTCGGACTGCTTCCGAGGTAGTTTACTCTCTGCCAAGATATATAGCCAGTATATGTATATCCAGTAGCCCTCGAGGTGTGTGTCGGTCTAAAACCCGAGATGCACTTGAAGGAAAACATAAAACTGCTGATCCTAGTAGCCCCTGAGACTTAGGTCAATTTGTGAAATCGGCCAGAGGATCAACTCCTAGCTCGGCAGCATACGCGGGAATAGAAACAGTGTGTAATATATTAGAAATAATGATCAGCAGACAGGCCCCTGAGAGAGGGTTGTGAGAAGTCGCCTTGATATATAGCTTGATTCTGGATAAGTCCCATATGGTACTTATTGTTGTCCGAAGACACACTTGCCCATAGTTCGGTCATGCCGAACACTGAGCACTTTGAATTCTCTGCATTGAATAAGCAATGCAGTGGCCCCCGAGACACTAGTCGGGTGGCAACACCAGATCAGGGGATCGATGTGCGCGAATCCCAGTAGCCCCCAAGCCTTACTGTGGGCACGGGTGGCCGAATTAAGGATCGATATCCGTTTGGCAGAAAATTTTGTTGTGTTTAACACAAACTTGTCGGAAAGAGAACAAAGATCTATTAAAGGAGCTAGAGCCAGCGAAAGCTTGGCTCGCCAAGGTCGGCCCCAAGGGATTAATATATAGGAAATTGATGCCACTTGGGAATTATGGGAGCGTTATGTAAGTTGCTCGGTTGTCTCAGCGAGATTGTGCCCCTAGCTCTTTAAAAGATGGGCTGCAATAAACCAACTTTATTCGTTTATCAGTTGAAAGTGGCCCATCGTTGGCGTCTACCCCTTTGTAGATACTACACAGGGTGTTTCCGCAATAACAAGACAGCCCTTAGCCAACATCTCGATGCCCAAAGGCGGTTGTGTTAGTGGAAACGAGGCAATCAGATATGCGGGCTTTATAACTTTCACTTAGCCATACGAGCTTTAAACTGGGGAAGCTAGCTACAAGCCCCCAATTAGTGTTTGGCGACAGCCGAGGTCAAGCCATAAACACTTTGGCCAATGTTATGAACGGCCCGTCATTTAACATAGTCATCGGATCGCTGACCAGTTTACGCTTATTGTGACAGTCAGTTTTCAGCTTTCTCCACTGAGGTGCTTAACCATGCAAGCTGGAAGCACAATCGCAGTGGTTCTCCCTGCGCACACCTAGCCGAATAAAGCGGGACGTAGGAGGCAAGCACAGGAGCCGGGCAACCCAACTATTGACCGAAGTCACAATTCGAAACCGATGCATATATAGTACTATCCGAGAATGTTTTGCCGAATCTCTAAAGTTGTCCGGAGTTGTACTGCGAGACTTATGCTGAAAACACACAAATGTTTAAAAGTGCCACAGGCTTGGAAAACCAAAAAAAATTCAGTACAAACTGGACGTCCGAACAAGATCAAGCGTTCGGTGCCAATCCGAAAATTGGAAAAAAATTGTGCTTCTGTCGTGCTTTAACATGACACATCCGATCTCAAGACTTCAAGCGGGTTAGCCTATGGCTTCAAGCTCCTTATCCCAAAGGAGGAGTACTTTTCCGAGGCCAGTTTAGCAAACTAAACTCGAGCGGCTTTGAGAGAGAAGACAGGCTATCCGGCTATTGACCATACACTCGAGTCGAAAAAGGAGCGGTAGAAAAAGACTTTGCAACGAGCAAGAAGAAAACACATTTACTATAAAACAGCTCATATAAATTTTAAGAGCCCCCAAGTGACTTGGGTAAAAGAATTTTATGTATAATGATGGTATGTACCGAAGTACTTATATCATATTTGTGTTCACCCGAACTTTAAACGCATCTTAACCGACCGTCGGCTTCTCCCTCTTCGGTCAAGGGACGAAAAGTGTTATGTACTCCACCTGTCGAGAATATCGACGGTGTTTCCGATAACTAGGCAATCAGGCCATAAGGCTGTAACAGACAAAGCGCGCTCAGGGAACTTATGCTATATTACTGACGAAGTGTAAGAAGCATCTTCGAAGAAAATAGTACCTCCATCGATACCTTTCTTCGGTTGCTCATTGTTACTATGAGACTTGAGCAATAGATTTTTTGTACTCATGAGTTCCGTTTTGTGCCCACCATGACTCAAAACAATAAGAGCACTAGCTTTCGGCTTCACCCAGTCTGAGGTCCGAGCTCGGATGACCCGATCGTGACAATCGCAGAGGTGCTCCCTTTACTCCCTAGCCGAACAATAGGGAACGTAGGGGTAAACACAGGAGCAAGGCAACCCATCTTGCGGAACACTTAAGTCAACGTGGTGCATATTGTGGCGTAATACACGAACAAGGAACGAAGCCATACAAGTATAATCATATACAAGAGGAAATGCTTCATAAAGGAAGCCCCCAAATAAATGGGGCATTTGAACTTGTATGTCACAAACAAAGTTTTTACAAGGAAGTTTTTCACAAACAACTTTTTGCCAAAAAAGTATAATGCTTGGTTGAACCGAACAAAATTTAAAATTGGAAGTTTTTGAGCATGAAAGTGACTTAGCTAGTTAATGTGCTCGATGCTGATGACGCGGTCCGAGCTTGATGCGCGACAAGGTTCCTTCCCCCAAGCCGGTCCCGAGGTGGCGGAGCAAAGAGCTCGGCACTCCGAATTGGTGACATAGCACGGCCAATGCAGGCCGGCAGAGTGACGCTGGCATCGAAATCAATGTCGATGCAGGGCGTCGGCATGATGTGGTAAAGGCATGGCAAAGCCCGAATTCACAGGTCAGTCTGAGTTCCGGATGCGGCGTTCGCCGAACTATGTACGGAAACTGACCGAACCACCACGCGAACTCGTTAATGCGGCCACCATTTGCTAGACCTGTGTGCAGATGATGGAACAAACCAGAGTAATAATTCCTTGGAAAAAATAAACCCAAACAAGCAAAAATTGGGACTCGATCCGCATACCCATTGCCATCCCTTCATGGGCGGTGAAGCAACGGCATGGTGATGCTAGTAAAGGTTGGCTCGCCGAGGCAAAGCCCCCAGTCCAGCTAACGTGACAAAGTCGGTTGGTTGACGACGCCGAATTCTCCGGAGTAGGTTGAAGAAGGGATGGCGAAGCCCCCGGTCCAGACGAGGTGACGGAGCAGGTCGGTAAGGAGACATTGCAGCTGCCATGTCAGCCGAGGTGGCGAAGTAGTTCAGCGTGATGGACATCGGCTCGAAGAAGCAACGGTGTGGCCATGCCGATGCAGGTCATAACTCATGACGTGGTCAATGCCGGCTTGATGAAGTGACCGTACGGCGATGCCGATGTGCCCGCTCCGTGTAATCCGTGGGGCGGCGAGGTTGGTGATGATTTATCCTTCGTGATGCCTAACTCTTGTTCGGCTTGCCGAGATGATGATCCGAAGAAGTTGAGCTCGACTCAACAAAGCGATGACGTGTCCAACGCAGGTCGGCAGCCGTGGAGCAACATTGTCAGGCTGGTTTGACACCAGTGCGATGGTGAAGATCATATTGGAAAAGAACTTAAAATTAGTGGGATGTGTTTATGAACAAAACACAATACCCCATACAAAACTTCCTCCAAAAAGGATGTTCGAAATACCGTTCATAACAAAGATGAACTCGGGTCGGATTCGTTCTCGCGCAGAAAACAGATCTGAAAAGTGATGCACTAATCGGATGGTTCCCAGAGTTTGGACGGTTGGATCGAGCTGAAATTTTGAGGGGTGGTAGATGTAGGAATTCCGCAGCCGAACAACGGTTCGATCTTCCAAAGGACGTCCGAGCTAGGTGCTAGACACCACGCTCCAAACTCGTCCAGATTCTCGTCCGGATTCAACGTGGTTCTGGTATATCAGAGACCGGCGGAAATTGCTCCATCGGAATGCGACGAAATTTTACAGTGTTGTTGTAGACGCAATTATGCACAATTCCACATGAGGAATCGTCAAAGCGATGCTCGAGGAGGTGGTGGCAGTGGATACAAGTTCGCTGTTCAGAAAACAGCACGGTCGCCCGAGGGCAATGTTGACGTTGAGCCCCCGAGCTCCATGGAAGATTCCTCCATGATCTTGATAGAGATCAGAGTTGATGTTGATGACGGACCTCATCCAAACATGATGATTGGAGGCAGGGCAAAGTCCACGATCAAGCCAAGGTGACCAGTCGAGGGCGTCGAAGACGCCGACGTCACAGTTGATCTGCAGACGAGCCATTGATCCTTTTACCGACCACACAGCGGAACTCTAAATGAAAGCACCATTGTCGGTGTCAAAACCGGCAGATCTTGGGTAGGGGGTCCCAAGTTGCGTGTCATGGATCGATGGGTAACAGGAGACAGGGGATACAATGTTTACTCAGGTTCGGGCCCTCTTTATAGAGGTAATACCCTACTTCATGCTTGATTGATCTTGATGAATATAGGGTTACAAGAGTTGATCTACCTCGAGATCATATGTTGCGGTCTAAGACCTAAGGGTATGATGAGTAATGTCATAATGATCTATCGACTAGCCTGGCCTTGGCTTATATAATGCACAAGAGGCCTAGGATAACAAGAGTCCTAGCTGAAAACATTGGTGGAGAGGAGTCCTTGTCTTGATCACCAAGTCTTGTGGAATACTCCTTGTATGTGGCATGGGTTTCCTGAAGTGGCCCATTAGTGAACCGCCATGGGGGTCCTCGGCCTGATCCAACTGGTCAGGAAACGATGTGGTGACTACCCCCTAGTCCAGGATACCGTCAGCGGGCACCCATGGAAGTCAAAGGGCTCGCTTCCCAGTGAGCATGCGCATCGTCCAGCTCGCACACTTCCTGGTGAGCCTGTGCACTTAAGGACAGCTTGCACACCTCCCGGTCAGCCTGCGCACCGGACGGCCCTCGCACGCCTCCTGTTCAAACAAGGTCAAGCAATCGTCCGCACGACACCTCCTACAGCCATTGAAACCAAGACACGTGGCGTCACGTGAATGGTTAACAGAATTTTCGATTTACTAGAATTTAAAAAACAGGCATGTCAATGTTTTGCCGGCAATCAACGGTGCCCTGGTGTTTGAAATTTATTCCCATTTCTTGCATGGGACCTAAGCATGCACCCAAGGACACATATTTCATTTTTGAACCAATTTATATGCACTAGAGCATGTGCATGTAGTTCAAATTTGAATTCTGCACATAAATGCATTGAAAACTCAGGTAATGCATTAAAATGTCCAAACGAACCCTGAAAAATCACTAAAATTCACAAAACACTCCTGTTGTTCTATGTTGACATGAGAAAAAAAATTGAGAGCAATAAGAGGCAATGGATATCGTTTCGTCCAAAAAGGTGGGACATTCCCTACCGAAACCATCATGCTTGTTGTGAGAAGTTCCGGTTTGTGACAAGCATATACCCAAACCTTTGCCAAATGGGACAAAATTTGTACCACGACATGTTGATGCCGCTCCATGATAGCATGCCAAGTTTCATGAATTTCAGACGAGTTTTGAATTTACTACAATTTAAAACGAGGCATCTCAATGTTTTGCCGGCAATCAACGGTGCCCTGGTGTTTGTAATTCATTCCAATTTCTTGCATGGGACCTAAGCATGCACCCAAGGACACAGATTTGATTTTTCAACCAATTTATATGCACTGGAGCATGTGCATGTAGTCCAAATTTGAATTATGCACATAAAATGCATGGATAACTCCGTTAATGCATAAAAATGTCCAAACAAACCCTGAAAAATCACAAAAAATAACACAACACTCATGTTCTTCTATGTTTACATGAGAGAAAAAATGAAAGCAATAACAGGCAATGGATATCGTTTCGTCCCCAAAGGTGGCACGTTCCCTACCAAAAACCATCATGCTTGTTGTGAGAAGCTCCGGTTTGTGAGAAGCATATACCCAAACCTGCCCCAAATGGGACGAAATTTGTACCACGATATGTTGATGCCGCTCCATGATAGCATGCCAAGTTTCATGAATTTCAAACAAGTTTTGGATTTACTAGAATTTAAAAACCAGGAATCTCAATGGATTGTCGGCAATCAACGGTGCCCCGGTGTTTGAAATTCATTCTTATTTCTTGCATGGGACCTTAGCATGCACCCAAGGACACAGATTTGATTTTTCAACCAATTTATATGCACTAGAGCATGTGCATGTTGTTCAAATTTGAGTTATGCACATAAAATGCATTGAAAACTCAGTTAATGCATAAATATGTCCAAATGAACCTCGAAAAATCACAAAAAATCACACAACACTCTTGTTGTTCTATGTTGACACGAGAAAAAAGTTTGAAAGCAATAAGAGAAAATGGATGTCGTTTCGTCCACAAAGGTGGGACGTTCCCTACCGAAAACCATCATGCTTGTTGTGAGAAGCTGCGATTTGTGAGAAGCATATACCCAAACCTGCCCCAAATGGGAAAAAATTCTACCACGGCATGTTTATGTCGCTCCATGATAGCATGCCAAGTTTCATGAATTTTAGACGAGTTTTGGATTACTAGAATTTAAAAACCAGGCATCTCAATGTTTTGCCGGCAATCAACGGTGCCCCGGTGTTTGAAATTCATTCCCATTTCTTGCATGGGACCTAAGCATGCACCCAAGGACACATGTTTGATTTTTTCAACCAATTTATATGCACTGGAGCATGTGCATGTAGTTCAAATTTGAATTGTGCACATAAAATGTATTGGAAACTCAGTTAATGCATAAAAATGTCAAAACGAACCCCGAAAAAAAAAATCACACAATACTCCTGTTGTTCTATGTTTACAAAAGTAAAAAATTTGAAAGCAATAAGAGGCAATGGATATCATTTCATCCACAAAGGTGGGACGTTCCCTACCGAAAACAATCATGCGTGTTGTGAGAAGCTCCTGTTTGTGAGAAGCACATACCAAACCTGCCCCAAATGGGACAAAGTTTCTACCATGGCATGTTGATAGCATGCCAAGTTTCATGAATTTTAGACGAGTTTTGGATTTACTACAACATAAAAACCAGGCATCTCAATGTTTTGCCGGCAATCAATGGTGCACTCGTGTTTGAAATTCATCCCCACTTCTTGTGTGGGACCTAAGAATGCACCCAAGGACACAGATTAGATTTTTCAACCAATTTATATGCACTGGAGCATGTGCATGTAGATCAAATTTGAATTACGCACATAAAATGCATTAAAAACTCAGTTAATGCATGAAAATGTCCAAACGAACCCCGAAAAATCACAAACAATCACAAAACACTCCTGTTGTTCTATGTTAACACGAGAAAAAAATTGAAAGCAATAAGAGGCAATGGATATCGTTTCATCCATAACGGTGGGACGTTCCCTACCGAAAACCATCATGCTTGTTGTGAGAAGCTCCAGTTTGTGAGAATCATCCCCAAATGGGACAAAATTTGTACCACAGCATGTTGATGCAGCTCCATGATAGCATGCCAAGTTTCATCAATTTCAGACGAGTTTTGGATTTACTAGAATTGTAAAACCAGGCATCGCAATGTTTTGCCGGCAATCAACGGTACCCCGGTGATTGAAATTCATTCCCATTTCTTGTGTGGGACCTAAGCATGCACCCAAGGACATAGATTTGATTATTCAACCAATTTATATGCACTGGAGCATGTGCATGTAGTTCAAATTTGAATTATGCACATAAAATGCATTAAAAACTCAGTGAATGCATGAAAATGTCCAAACGAACCCCGAAAAATCACAAACAATCACAAAACACTGCTGTTGTTCTATGTTGATACGAGAAAGAAAATTGAAGGCAATAAGAGGCAATGGATATCGTTTCGTCCACAAAGGTCAGACGTTCCCTACCGAAAACCATCATGCTTCTTGTGAGAAGCTTCGGTTTGTGAGAAGCATATACCCAAACCTGCCCCAAATGGGAAAAATTCTACCACGGCATGTTGATGCCGCTCCATGACAACATGCCAACTTTCATGAATTTTAGACGAGTTTTGGATTTACTAGAACTTAAAAACCAGGCATCTCAATGTTTTGCCGGCAATCGACGGTGCCCCGGTGTTTGAAATTCATTCCCATTTCTTGCATGGGACCTAAGCATGCACCGAAGGACACATATTTGATTTTTTCAACCAATTTATATGCACTCGAGCATGTGCATGTAGTTCAAATTTGAATTATGCACATAAAATGCATTGGAAACTCAGTTAGTGCATAAAAATGTCCAAACGAACCCCGAAAAATCATAAAAAATCACACAATACTCCTGTTGTTCTATGTTTACACAAGAAAAAATTTGAAAGCAATAAGAGGCAATGGATATCATTTCATCCACAAAGGTGGGACGTTCGCTACCAAAAACCATCATGCTTGTTGTGAGAAGCTCCAGTTTGTGAGAAGCACATACCCAAACCTGCCCCAAATGGGACAAAATTTCTACCACCGCATGTTGATGCCACTCCATGATAGCATCCCAAGTTTCATGAATTTCAGACGAGTTTTGGATTTGCTAGAATTTAAAAACCAGGCATCTCAATGTTTTGCCGGCAATCTACGGTGCCCCGGTGTTTGAAATTCATTCCCATTTCTTGCATTGGACCTAAGCATGCACTCAAGAACACATATTTGATTTTTCAACCAATTTATATACACTGGAGCATGTGCATGTAGTTCATATTTGAATTATGCACACAAAGTGCAATGAAAACTCAGTTAATGCATAAAAATGTCCCAACGAACCCCGAAAAATCACAAAAAATCACACAACACTCCTGTTGTTCTATGTTGACACGAGAAAATTTTTTGAAACCAATAAGAGGCAATGGATATCGTTTCGTCCCCAAAGGTGGGACGTTCCCTACCGAAAACCATCGTGCTTGTTGTGAGAAGCTCAGTTTGTGAGAAGCATATACCCAAACCTGCCCCAAATGGGACAAACTTTGTACCATGGCATGTTGATGCCGCTCCATGATAGCATGCCAAGTTTCATGAATTTTAGATGAATTTTGGATTTACTACAACTTAAAAACCAAGCATCTCAATGTTTTGCCGGCAATCAACGGTGCCCCGGTGTTTGAAATTCATTCCCATTTCTTGTTTGGGACCTAAGCATGCACCCAAGAACAGAGATTTGATTTTGCAACCAATTTATATGCACTGGAGCATGTGCATGTAGATCAAATTTGAATTATGCACATAAAATGCATTAAAACTCAGTTAATGCATGAAAATGTCCAAACGAACCCCACAAATCACAAACAATCACAAAACACTCCTGTTGTTCTATGTTGACACGAGAAAAAAAATTGAAAGCAATAAGAGGCAATGGATATCGTTTCATCCACAAAGGTGGGACGTTCCCTATCAAAAACCATCATGCTTATTGTGAGAAGCTCCGGTTTGTGAGAAGCATCCCCAAATGAGACAAAATTTGTACCACAACACGTTGATGAAGCTCCATGATAGCATGCCAAGTTTCATGAATTTCAGACGAGTTTTGGATTTACTAGAATTTTAAAACCAGGCATCGCAATGTTTTGCCGGCAATCAACGGTGCCCCGGTGTTTGAAATTCATTCCCATTTCTTGCATGGGACCTAAGCATGCACCCAATGACACATATTTCATTTTTCAACCAATTTATATGCACTGGAGCAGGTGCATGTAGTTCAAATTTGAATTATGCACATAAATGCATTGAAAATTCAGTTAATGCATAAAATTGTCCAAACAAACCCTGAAAAATCACAAAAAGTCACACAACACTCATGTTGTTCTATGTTGACACGAGAAAAAAAATTGAAAGCAATAAGAATCAATGGATATCGTTTCGTCCCCAAAGGTGGGACGTTCCCTATAGAAAACCATCATGCTTGTTTTGAGAAGCTCTGGTTTGTGAGAAGCATATTCCCAAACCTGCCCCAAATGGGACAAAATTTGTACCACGACATGTTGATGACGCTCCATGATAGCATGCCGAGTTTCATGAATTTCAGACGAGTTTTGGATTTACTAGAATTTAAAAACCAGGCATCTCAATGTTTTGTCGGCAATCAACGGTGTCCTGGTGTTTGAAATTCATTCCCATTTCTTGCATGGGACCTAAGCATGCACTCAAGGACAAAATTTATTTTTCAACCAATTTATATGCACTGGAGCATGTGCATGTACTTCAAATTTGAATTATTCACCTGAAATGGCTAGAAAACCAATTTAATGTATAAAATGTTCAAACAAACCCTGAATAATTCCAATTCTTTTAGGACACACATATAGTTGCATGTTCACTCCAGAAAAAAGGTCTAGAAATTCAAACACCGTCCATTGCCGTTGTGACCCCATTATGTAATTCAAATCAAAATTAAAAATAAAGTAGATCGCACACAGTTTATTGTCAGCAACCGTGTGAGATGTAGTACAAAATATCTTGGAGCACCGTCATTGTATAGTACGCCTATATGGCTTATGCGAGAAGGTGCGTCAGCTATAGTCCACAGCCTGCGTCTCAAGCACACTAGCTCGCTCCCAAAATATCATTTCACTGTTCAATCGTCATCGGTGAAAGATGGGCACGCGGACCCGTGTCATGAGGGCAACTTCTGTGGCCCACTCTGGCGAGAGCGCGTCCGCAGCCGCCATGCGCGTGCTAACAAGGTGCATGAGCACGGCCGCAATTTGTGACCGGGCGGCAAAGGTAGCCCAAACGGCCGCTGTTGCTTCTCAGGTGGCGGCACCAACATCTACCTCGAGGATAACAACTAGCGAGAGTGGCACAACAGCTGTCCGTTCCGCAGAGGTGGCCTTAGCCCTGATGGAGGCCGCCCACGACCATGTCAAGGCCGCCCACGCCTAGCTCCTGGCGGTCACCACACAAATCAATCGAAGCTTCTCCGACAACGGTCGGCAACCCATAGCCAAAGACGTGGCAATCACCGAGAGCGTTCGAGCAGCCGTCCGTTCCTCCACCGCATACCTTGCAACGACAGAGCCCGTCCAAGCCCAGATCGCGTCCGCCCACGCCCAGCTCGTGGCGGCCTTTTCCAAAGAGTGGCGGACGCGGATGGCAAGATGCTTGCCGAGTATGGTGCGATGGATACCATGGAGCCCCTTCCTCAGGAGACCGTCAGGCGCGAGCTAGACATGGAGGCCGCGGCGGAGATTGATGAGCACCAGCCGTAGTAGTACTCTATGTGTTGTTTACTTAAGAGCATTGGTCTTTAATTTGTTAGAGTAATGTTTAGGTTAGCTAGCTCTGTTTAATTGCTGAACTTGCTCAATTAAGAAGTATTGTGGTGTTGTAGTCTCCTTTGTGTACCAAAATTATGCAATGACACGGATGACCACTGTAACCATGGAAATTCGAACTAAAACTTTTGACGTCCAAACTCATCACACACGAGTCAAGCTATCAGAATCGTTTGTGATGTCCACATATCATACATAGTTCTGAATAAGGGACCGTGTCTGATGACACTTTGCGCGCCAGTTTTTTGGCTGAAGTGATTCCAAATTTTCGGCTTCCGTGGAAATATCTACCTTCCCCCCCCCCCCTTACCAAAATACACATTACCCCTCTTTCCGCCTTCCTTTCCAAGTTGAAACCTTCACTCCTTGCTTGCAGCGCCGTTGCCTCCTCATCGGTGATCCTCCTTCATGCTGCTCGGCCTCCTCTATCCAGGCAGGTAATCCACACCCGACCCCCATCCTTCTCCTCCTTCCACATCCCACATGCCCCGACCAGCAGTGCGAGTGCGACACCTTCCACCCAAATCACCGACCCCTCCACCAAATAAGTGTCGTCCTAAGACATGGTGCACACAGTATAGCCAGGGCCTCAAGGAGCATTTGGCAGCGGAGAAGCAAATCGCGGCCGCACGCGCGGATGAGGCCGCGATGGCTGCCATTCGTGCCGACCCCCAGATCTTGGAGGAGTACCTTACCAATTGCTATCTACGCCGGTTAAGCATGCTCGGTTTACCCGTTGCATGTGCTGCTCCTGCCTTTCCTTCACAAAACCTAGTGAATTGTTCTATCTAATTTCACCATGCAATTTGTTGCTCTAGTGTATATGTTTAATATGTCGTGCAGTGTGGTGCTCACTTATTAACTGCTTTGTTAATTAGTTGTCGTCTACAGTCAACTGTTTGGTTCAATTCTACAAATGTGATGTTCAATTCTTCAGGCTGCAATTTTGTATTGTCTTCCATGTGAGAAATAAATCGAATTTATCTTTACAAAATTGTGGGTGCATTCTGCTATGTATACCATGTGAGGAATAAATTGAATTTGGCTGTAGTAAATACATGAGAAACAAATACAATTGCTACAATTGGTTGTAGTTAACTGTTTGATTAACTCTCTGATCTTCTATTAGGAGTATGTTATATTGTGCAATTGGTGCTCAGTTAATGTTTCGTTCATTTGTTGTGGTGTTTAGTTAACTGCTTGGTTCAATGTTATATTGTGCAATGTGGTTGTCAGTTAATGTTTGGTTCCTTTGTTGTGGTGTTTAGCTAAGTGCTTGGTTCAATTCTCCCGTGCGATGTCCAATTGCCGTGGGTAGAATTTTGTATTGTTGTGCATGTGAGGAATAAATCTAATTTGTCTGCACTTAATACATGAGAAACATATACAAGTTCTATATTTCCTAGTTCTTAATCATGATTGGTTTGGGTAAATGGGTTTTCCGTGTGGCTTCAATTAATCTGATGAATCTGCAATGTGCTTATTTTTCATCAACATATTTTACTGATAACATGTGAACCCTTACTTAACCTGATGACTAACTACCTTATATGTGTTGCAGGGAAACAATGGGAAGCACTGAGGTTTACAATCGAGGTTAGCACGTGCATGGTCCGTTGTCTAATAGCACATTATTGTGCAATTGCAGGAACCATTCTAATATTTTGGTTTTTAACAATTTGGTCTTGCCAATGTTGGGGATATCGCTTATCGGCAACTTATAGGTCGACCCATGATAAGGGATAAATCAGCCAGTTTATCAGCATATCAACCGATTTATCGCCATATCTACTAATTTATCGGCCAATTTATCTTATCGGACAGACACCAATAAGCGATAAATCGGCCGATTTAGCGGAATATCGAAAGATTTCTTGAATAGTGGGTCTTGCACATGTAGGTCGTGCTGTTAGAGGTTTTGACCCACTGTTCGACCCTTTTTGCATATGGGGAAATGAGTTGTCCATGAATATCAATCAAATCAAGAAACTCAAAAAGATTGTTAGGATAAAGAAATTAGCGACAAAAAACAACAAGATCTTTGTCTGCACAATGAAGAAGACATTAGTTCACTACAAGATGGTACTAACTATTATACCTTGCCTTTTTTATTCCTTTGCCCCATTTCCAATATAGAGAAGATATTTATGCACATCCTTGTGTTCAGGCCTTTCCAAAGCAGTTCACTGATGATTACCTCTCAAACCACCTCTATGGTCAGGAGGCGAGGAAGGTTTTCATACAACACCCAGGGTTCAATATTGAAGTGTTCCTGAAGAGGTCGAAGGACGGATGGTCAATCATCCACAGGCACTGGCCTAAAGTTGCAAAGACCTTCAACATTAATGAAGGCTCAATATTCGCCTTCCGCTTCAGCAGTTTTCCAGATGAGATGCATCTGTGTATATACCGTCTATGATGCTAATTTCGAAAGGTTCTACATGTTGCATGTGGAACTTGCTGCTGGTGCAGTTGTGTAATGTGGTAACTGAGTGCTGAAGCTATATCATGTTGTACTCTGATGTATTTCAATTATGAAATTATGCTTCCTTAATATGGAAATGAAATATATTGTGTGCTTAATATGAATGTCAATTAGATTAATAAATGGATTATTAATAATAGGGCAATTAGCCTGCTAATTGGGTTTTGATATTTCAAACGATTGTTGAAAAAATACCATGGGCGATGACCTCAGGCAACGCACACAGTTTCTAGGAATAAACCTTGTTGAATCAATGAACAATCACACACGACTTTCCATTGAAAACTATTTGCGTTAGGCCACCTTGCGCAAGTGTTTACCACATAAAAATTGTGTGTCATGGACAACCTTTGCCACATAGTTTCTTCTATGGACCGTGTGTGCTACATTCAATAACGCAAACGATTTAACGGGAAAAATTTTGTGTTATGTACATGTGAACGGAAACGTTTTCCTTGGAGCGACTGTGTGGGATGTGCATACGAACGGAAACGTTTAGTGGGGACTAACTGTGTGGGATGTACTTGCGACCGGAAACAATTTCGTCATATAATTGTATTTTTTAGCTCTACTATACGTATTTTTTGTATTTGAGTGCTCGCCGGTCGCACACGACCTCATTTTGCCGAACGTGTGTGCCAGGAGGACATATCCCCGATGGTTTCTAGGTCGTGTGGGAAGGACCCCCCTATCACCCACACTCACTTGGCGACGGTTCCAAATGCCGTCGCGCAAAGGGGTAAAAAACTGTTTGTTTAGGACCGCCGCGCACCAGTGATATACATGGAGTGCCATGGCATTTTAATTCCAAAAAAAATAAAAAAATAATTAGAAAAACATGAAACCTTGCTTGATGTAATGTCATGCCACCAAGATGATGTGTGGTAAATAGATTGTCCTGTTTGACGAAAGTTTGGACACACACCCCTCACAAACAGTAGCAACTCACCAGAAGGCTCGTTCGGAGAGGTAACAATGTGTGTTTGATGACGAACATGAGATGACTTCCTCTTATGACCTTCAATTTTTTCTACATTTAATGTGCACTAATACAACTATCATGTGAAAAATTGGAAAATTCTAGATGTCATTTGACCTTTTAAAGACATTTAAGTGATTTTGTAGCCATTTAATGACCATAATTTAAATCTGAACTACATCTACATGCAACGGCTAACCATAACGGTTTGAAAAATCATATTTTTGTGTACTTGTGTGCGAGTTAATTCCATGTGCAGTAAATTGGAAGGAAATTTCAAACATATTGGTGTGACGGTCTGGACACACATGCATGGAGCGCCATGCCATTCAACTTCCAAAAAATAAAAAAATGATCAGAAACACATGAAACCTTGCTTGACGTAATGTCATGCCACCAAGATGATGTGGTAAAATAATTGGCTTGTTTGACGAAAGTTTGAACACACACCCCTCACAAACTGGAGCAACTCACTAGAAGGCTCGTGGTTTCGAGAGGGAACAATGCATGTTTGATGACAAATGGGCGATAGCTTCCTCTTATGGGCTTAATTTTTTTTACAGTTAACATGCACTAATACAACTGTCATGTCAAAATTTGGAAAATTTCAGGGGTAATTTGATGTTTTTAAGACATTTAAGTGATTTTCTAGCCATTTACTAACCGTAAACCAAATTTGAACTAAATTTACATGCAGCGGCTAACCATAATGGCTAGTAAATTCCATGTGCAGTAAATTGGAACGAATTTTCAAACATTTTGGTGTCACGGCTTGGACACATGCATGGAGTGCCATGGCATTTAAATTCCAAAAAATTAAAAAATCATCAGGCGCTGTAAATATCTAGTGTTCAAAAAAGAAAATGTAAAGATCTGGCAAGACAACTGGCCCCCACACCATTCGCACTCTATTTCGCGCCTCGAGGTTCGGAAGGTGAGTGGCGCGGGTTATTAATCATAAACGGTTCTGTATTGGAACCCGTCAGCTATTAAGTTCACACACAGATTTCGCTCTGGGAATCGTGTGTAATTCAAACTACAGTACTCTTACATTCCGGCGACCGGCGTGTGTACTATTCCCGTCGATCTAGATTCCGGCCACCAATAAATACTACCTTGCTCACGTCATCCCGCCTCCATTCTCATCTACATCCTTCCCTCGCTCGCCCTCTCTCTATCTATCTCTCTCTCTCTCTCTCTCTCTTTCTCAAATCTCGGCCATGGCGCCGCCGATCTTCCCACGTGTTGACGAGGAGGCGTCGTCCCCCGAGGACACTCAGTCGAAGAGCAGCGACGAGGAGGACCCCTACGCGCCGCCGAACTAGGTTGCGCCGGACCCCCCAAATTTGGAGTTGTTTCGGGGCTAGTACAATCATTGTCTGTGGAAGTGGCTACCACCGGCTGAGAAAGTCTGGAAAGTGGCGTTCAAGAAGGAGATGGCAGAGAAGGAAGCCAGGTACTAGGTGGCCTGTGAATCCCGTGATGCCGCCTATTGGAAAAAGTCAGCTTCGCCAACCGACTATTTGTTGGAAAAACTTCTATCAGACTGTTGGTCGGTATTACTCACATATAGTGACCAACTGTTGGTCGGGAATGCTAAAATGTATGGCATCAAACCGTTGGTCAGTGATAATTGCACTACTATCACACACTAGGTCGACAAATATTGCCGACCGACCGTGGGTAACCAACTAGACCGTGCACGCGACTTAGCGCGAAACCCATGCCGAAATTTTCATGTCGCGCACCCTCGCTGCTCTTTTCCCATGTGGAGGTGGTCTTGTGGCACTGATGCTCTCACCCAGCTACCGCCGGCGGCAGTTCTTGTTCCTGCCCAGGAGCCCGTTCAGGCCATCCCTCCCCTCGCTCCCATGGCGCCACCGCCCCAACCCATACCCAACTCCCTCTTGCCCCTCCCATGGTAGCAGATCTGAGCGATACAAGGTCCCTTCGGTCCTTGTAGTTCGGAACGAGGAAGGCGGCCTCTGCTCCCTTATCTTCTGACGACTAGGAGTGTGGTGGCTACTTGGTTGGTGCCCCCATCTCTCTTAGCCATCCATGGCAAAAACGACATCCGTAAGCTCTCTCTCTCCCCGTGTGTGTGTGTGTGTGTGCAGATTTTAACTCCAAGCGATGAACCTTCCATAGCCCAGCAGCTGGTGCCCCCATCTCTCTACAGATTGATTCTTAAAAAACAGCGCTGCTTTGATTCATGGAAATTATTAAGTTCTTGAAGCAGTAAAGTTCAAATCCTAGCCATCGATTACTATTATTGTCTATTTATATTGTGTGATTGCTAGGAGACTTAATTGGATAATGTTTTTTGTAGGGTGAAACGAACTTGAATATGTTTGGTGGATGTTTGGGCAATTACTCAACTACTAAGTAAAACAGAAGGCCACTGAAACTTTCGTAGATTTTTGTGGTTCCAGTGTAAGTATTTATTTTATTGTTTCAGCATTATACTTGATTAATGCTTTGATAGTAAGTGCAATGAATACATGATTGCAGTACATGAATCCATGATTATTTTCATTAGGATATTTTCTGGAGATTTTCTTAAGTGTGTACCTAACCAACTGAATATTATAGATGCATTTGTTACTTTTACTTGACAGCATTGAGACTCTGAAGTTTGCACGGTTCAATCGACACATGGTGAGTCAGCATTTACCTATTTTCGTGAAGGGCCTGCCAAGAGTGTTGCCAATATGAGTGTGCTTCGTGCTACAGAAATGGATTTTCGAAAACTTGTAGCACATGGTGTCCTGGGAATCCTGGTTGTGTAAATTTCACCTGCTAGCTCATTATCAGGTATTTTTATGCATCTATTAATCATATGAACTATACAAACAGGGGTAGGATACAATTTGGAGCAATTTTGGTAGTTAAACATCCTTACTTTCAAACTGTCAATTTTTTCTTGTGTTATGAATGGATCCACATCATTTTAGCTTATCTGAATGGCATAAATATGGTGTGTGTGTACAAGTTTAGCAAATATGATGTTTTTTTGTCATAACATACATGGCATTGGAAGTGGGCATCCTAGGGTGTTGTTGGATCTCTTAAGTTGGCTGATGTTATTCTTGTTATTTTGCATGAAAATACAGTATTTGTGAATCACCTTTCTGTTGTTTTTTAAGAATATAAACTTAGACACTAATTAATCAATAAAACAGAATGGTATGTTGCATATGATAAAAGAACCAGAAGCTGGATAAATTTTGTAGTCGTAGTTGTATTATCTAGCAGATAATAGCTTATGTGTGCCCATATCTCAACCAATTCAGTAAAGAAGAGCATAGCAGGCAATAGGCTTTGTATTTGCATAGTCGTAGTTGAACTTAGCATTCAAGTCTACTTTGTCACCATAGCCCTATGTTGATACTCTAGTAGATTGTCAGTTGTTTTTATAGAATTCTCTTGAGTAAAAGGGTGACAATTCATCCATGACTTGATGTCTTGATAAGTTGACATACTTTTTAAATTTCGTTTTTGCTCTCGTGAACACGGGAAGTGTTGCTTATGCTAGTGTGCATACTCACTTGGGAAGAAATGGAAGTAGGAGAGGTGACCTTCAATTCCTCACCTACAATTATCTTATAACTACTAGTTAGAGGCACCGTACGAGCCTTTAGGATAAATCCCCACGTACAAATGAACTTGCATCACCTAGAACCTTTTGACTATCTAATGTTTCATACTAGTTATCCAATCTGAGTTAAATCATACATTAATTAAGTGGAACTAAACCATGTTTTAGGGTGAACTACATGCAGCATTGAGCATTCTAATTATTCTTCTGCATTGTTCTCTATTTCAACACTATGTAGTGTAGGCTGAAGTGATGGCTTGTATGACTGATGTAATTTCTTCTCAAGAAGAACTATTTTCTGCATAGTATATTGGTCGCAGACTACTTGCTGTAAATGCCTGATTTTGATGGATTTTGTTCATGGCTTTGATTATACAATCAAGAATATTTAACCTTTTGAGACAAATTCAATAGAGCATATCATCCAATAGTAAGGATTTCAATTGTCATGGTGTATTCAAGTCAAAGCTAAATAGTAGACTTCATCCTCCTACCTTGGCAAGGATACCAGGTGAATATACTTTGGTGTTGTAGCTTCTTTCCTTCATATTACTCTTATTTTGGGGGATTTCATTTGTTCTTAATCTTATTTCCGTTCTGGTGAAAATTCTTTGAACCTTTTGGAAAAATGTACATTTTAAGTGTTCCCCCTTTCTGCCCAAAACAAAGTTATGTGAGCTAAGATAATACTTTCAGGAATTCAGAAAGAGTTGCATCTATAATTAGCTTTCAACTCCATTTATCCAGTGTGAACTACCAGAAATCTATACATCTACTGAAAGAGTCACTGTTACATATATTTAGCTTTTAGCTCACTGTATCCACTATCTTCAAAGTTGTATGTTTATTTTTTTGGAAACAAGTGTTGGAATATTGGCTACTAGTGCAGTAACTTAAATATATCCCCAGCAATCGTACAAAGTAAATGATGCATTTCCTTCCAAATGGATATACAAAAAGTTGAGGGTTTCTATGCCACATCCATGGTTACTGCTGGAAGTCGATTGGCAGTCTTGATGTACCGATATGCTATTTTTATAGATTAGGTAAGTGTATTCTTCATTTTGGGTTGTTGTGTGTGCGTAGTCTAGATGTTAATTCTGCCTTCATTTAATTTCATAGATTAATTAAGCATTGTAATATTTGAGATTTGTTTGACTTTTGTAGGAAGCAAACACAAGGATGGACTCACTATGAACCATGAAGCCAGCGATCCACATCAAATGGATGTTTTAGCTCTCATTTTGTATAACTGATGTGTCATAGTTGCATCTTTTAGCTGTCCTTTTGTGAACCTGATGTATGGTGTCTTGGCGGTTATTTCTAGAACAAACTAAAGTGTATGTACGTGACATGGTGTCTTGGTTGTTATGTCTAGAACAGACTGAAGTCTATGTATGTGACAGTAAGTTAAATGGAAAAAAAATGTTTGGTGCACCTGATGTATGGTGTCTTGTTGACTATCCTTAGAAACATGAATTATATGTATGTGAAAATCAGTAACATATGTTAATTAACGTTGTGGTTGGCTAAACAATGTTGGTCGTCAAAAGAAAACACTATCTGATTGTTGGCCGGCAAAACAAACCCTGTCTTACAGTCGGTCGGGAAAGGCTAATGCAAGCCCCAATAGAATTTTGGTCGGGAAAGGTACATGGCTGCCCCAACAAATCGTTGGCGGAAAAGGCCCAGGGCTTCCCCAACAGACTGTTGGTCCGGAAAGGCCCATGGTAGGCCCAATAGACCGTAGGTCGGGAAAGATGCACCATAGCCACCCAACAATCGGTCGGGAATCATATGTCGGTCGGGAAAGGGCTTTCCCATCTGGAATTTTCCTAAAAGACTGTATCGGTCGGCAATACTCTTTCCTGACGGATTGTCTGTCAGCGGAAGCTGTATTTCCGACCAACCTGGCTGTTGGGGATGTAGTGCTATGGTGTAGTCATAGGCGGGCACGTCGTCGTGCGGAAAAAGGAGGAGGTGGATCTTTGGGGGCGGGTGCGTCGTTGTGCGGAGGAGGTGTACGAAGACGGGTACTTCGCGAGGAAGGTCAAATATGAAGGAAATATGCCCTGGAGGCAATAATAAACTTATTATTTATTTCCTTCTTTCATGAAAAATGTTTATTATTCATGCTAGCATTGTATTAACCGGAAACTTACTACATGTGTGGAGACATAGACAAACAGAGTGTCACTAGTATGCCTCTACTTGACTAGATCGTTGAATTAAAGATGGTTAAGTTTCCTAGCCATAGACATGAGTTGTCATTTGATTAACGGGATCACATGATTAGAGAATGATGTGATTGACTTGACCCATTCCGTTAGCTTAGCACTTGATCGTTTAGTATATTGCTATTGCTTTCTTCATGACTTATACATGTTCCTATGACTATGAGATTATGCAACTCCCGGATACCAGAGGAACACTTTGTGTGCTACCAAACGTCACAACATAACTGGGTGATTACAAAGGTGCTCTACAAGTGTCTCCGACGGTACTTGTTGAGTTGGCATAGATCGAGATTAGGATTTTTCACTCTGATTGTCGGAGAGGTATCTCTGGGCCCTCTCAGTAATGGACATCACTATAAGCCTTGCAAGCAATGTGACTAATGAGTTAGTTGCGGGATGATGCATTATAGAATGAGTAAAGACACTTGCTGGTAAGGAGATTGAACTAGGTATTGAGATACCTACGATCGAATCTCGGGCAAGTAACATACCGGTGACAAAGGGAACAACATATGTTGTTATGCGGTTTGACTGATAAAGATCTTCATAGAATATGTAAGAACCAATATGAGCATCCAGGTTCTGCTATTGGTTATTGACCGGAGATGAGTCTCGTTCATGTCTACATAGTTCTAGAACACGTAGGGTCCGCACGCTTAACTTTCTGTGATGATTTGTATTATGAGTTATATGAATTGATGACCGAAGTTTGTTCGGAGTCCCGGATGAGATCGGGGACATGATGAGGAGTCTCGAAATGGTAGAGACGTAAAGATCGATATATTGGAAGGCTATATTCGGACATCAGAAAGGTTCTCAGTGATTCGGTATTTTTGGGAGTAGCAGAGAGTTACGGGAATTCGTATTGGGCCTTAATGGGCCATACGGGAAAGGAGAGAAAGGCCTCAAGGGTGGTCACACCCCTTCCCCATGGACTGGTCCGAATTGGAGAAAGGGGGCGCCTATTCCATGTGGGAGGTGGAATTCTACTAGGACTAGGGAGTCCTAGTAGGACTCCACACTTTGGGCGCGCCCTATGAGGGCCGGCCTCCTCCTTCCTCCATCGTTTATATACGTGGCTAGGGGGCACCTCATAGACACAGAAGTTGACCATTGATCTCTTAGCCGTGTGTGGTGACCCCCTCCACCATAAAACACCTTGGTCATATCGTCGTAGTGCTTAGGCGAAGCCCTGCGCCGGTAGCTTCGTCATCACCGTCATCACGCTGTCGTACTAACGAAGCTCTCCTTCGAAGCTCTACCTGATCGTGAGTTCATGGGACGTCACCGAGCTGAACGTGTGTAGATCACGGAGGTGACGTACGTTCGGTACTAGGATCAATCGATCGTGAAGACGTACGACTACATCAATCGCGTTGTCATAACGCTTCCGCTTTCAGTCTACGAGGGTACATGGACAACACTCTCCCCTATCGTTGCTGTGCATCACCATGATCTTGCGTGTGCGTAGGACTTTTTTTTGAAATTACTGCGTTCCCCAACAGTGGCATCTAAGCCAGTTTCATGCGTAGATGTTATATGCACGAGTAGAACACAAGTGAGTTGTGGGCGATACAAGTAATACTGCTTACCAGCATGCCATACTTTGATTCGGCAGTATTGCTGGATGAAGCGGCCCGGACCGACATTACGCGTACGCTTACACGAGACTGGTTCTACCGATGTGCTTTGCACACAGGTGGCTGGCGGGTGTCAGTTTCTCCAACATTAGTCGAATCGAGTGTGGCTGCGCCCGGTCCTTGTTGAAGGTTAAAACAACACTTACTTGGCGAAATATCGTTGTGGTTTTGATGCGTAGGTAAGAATGGTTCTTGCTCAGCCCGTAGCAGCCACGTAAAACTTGCAACAACAAAGCAGAGGACGTCTAACTTGTTTTTGTAGGGCATGTTGTGATGTGATATGGTCAAGACATGATGCTAAAATTTATTATTTGAGATGATCATGTTTTATAATTGAGTTATCAGCAACTGGAGGAGCCATATGGTTGTCGCTTTATTGTATGAAATGCAATTTCCATGTAATTGCTTTACTTTATCACTAAGCGGTAGCGATAGTCATAGAAGCAATAGTTGGCGAGACGACAACAATGCTACGATGGAGATCAAGGTGTTGCGCCGGCGACGATGGTGATCATGACGGTGCTTTGGAGATGGAGATCAAAGGCACAAGATGATGATGGCCATATCATATCACTTATATTGATTGCATGTGATGTTTATCCTTTATGCATCTTATTTTGCTTAGTTTAACGGTAGCATTATAACATGATCTCTCACTAAATTTCAAGGTACAAGTGTTCTCCCTGAGTATGCACTGTTGCGACAGTTCTTCGTGCTGAGACACCACATGATGATTGGGTGTGATAAGCTCCACGTTCACGTACAATAGGTGCAAGCCAGTTTTGCACACGCATAATACTCAGGTTAAACTTGATGAGCCTAGCATATGCAGATATGACCTCGGAACACTAGAGACCAAAAGGTCGAGCGTGAATCATATAGAAGATATGATCAACATAGTGATGTTCACAATTGAAAACTACTCCATCTCACGTGATAATCAGACATGGTTTAGTTGATATGGATCACGTAATCACCTAGATGATTAGAGGGATGTCTATCTAAGTGGGAGTGATAACCCACAAGTATAGGGGATCAATTGTAGCCTCTTTCGATAAGTAAGAGTGTCGAACCCAACGAGGAGCTAAAGGTAGAACAAATATTCCCTCAAGTTCTATCGACCACCGATACAACTCTACGCACGCTTAACGTTCACTTTACCTAGAACAAGTATAAAACTCGAAGTACTTTGTATGTGTTGTTGGATAGGTTTGCAAGAATATAAAGAGCACATAAATAAAAACTATGGGCTGTTTAGGTAAAGAAGCAATAAAGTTAGTATAACGGCTGTGGAGAAGTGGTGGTAGGAGTTGCGAAATTGTCCCTAAGCAATTGACTACTTTACTAGACCGGTAGCAAGTTTTATGTGGGAGAGGCCACTGCTAGCATGTCATCCCTGACTTGGAATTCTATGCACTTATGATTGGAACTATTAGCAAGCGTCCGCAACTACTAACTTTCATTAAGGTAAAACCCAACCATAGCATTAAGATATATCGGTCCCCCTTCTATCCTGTATACATCAATTTCTATGCTAGGTAGAAACTTCTGTCACCCTTGCCCTCCAATACATAGTCCTATCAACATACTACTAACCCTATGGTGTGATCCACGCGTGCGCTCATATGATGGGCACCAAAGGACAACAACATAACCACAAGAAAATTAAGCCAATCATAGCAATTCATCAATCACCGATAGGACAACAAAAATCTACTCAGACATCATAGGATGGCAACACATCATTGGATAATAATATGAAGCATAAAGCACCATGGTCAAGTAGAGGGTACAGCGGGTTGCGGGAGAGTGGACCGCTGTAGATAGAGGGGGGAAGGTGATGGAGATGTTGGTGAAGATGACGGAGGTGTTGGTGAAGATCGCGGTGATGATGATGGCCACGTCAGCGTTCCGGCGCCACCGGAAGAGAGGGGGAGAGGGGCCCCCTTCTTCTTCTTCTTCTTCTTCCTTGACCTCCTCCCTAGATGGGAGAAGGGTTTCCCCTCTGGTCCTTGGCCTCCATGGCATGGGATGGGCGAGAGCCCCTCCGAGATTGGATATGTCTCTCTGTCTCTCTCTGTTTCTGCGTTCTGGGATTCTGCCATTTCGCTGTTTCTTATATATCCGGAGATCCGTAACTCCGATTGGATTGAAACCTTCGCCCAGATTTTTCTCCAAAAATTAGATTTATTTCGGCCGAAGAAGAGCAGCAACCGCCTTACGAGGGGCCCACGAGGATCAGGGGCGCGCCAAGGGGGCAGGCGCGCCCCCTGCCTCGTGGCCACCTCAGGCACCATCTCGCTTTGACTCTTCCTCCCATATTTCCCAAATATTCCAAAAATATTTTTCGTCCGTTTTTATTCCGTTTGGATTCCGTTTGATATGGGGTTTCTGCGAAACATAAAACATGCAACAAACAGGAACTGGCACTGGGCACTGAATCAATATGTTACTCCCAAAAATAGTATAAAAAGTTTCCAAAAGTATATGAAAGTTGTATAATATTGGCATGAAACAATAAAAAACATATAGATACGACGGAGACGTATCAGGGAGTTCTTAAGTAATATGATTAATTGAACTTCAATTTATTATGTACTTAGTCTTGGTAGTATTAGCATATCTATGTTGTAGATCAATAGCTCGCGTTTAGCTCCCCGGTTTTATTTTTGATATGTTCCTAGAGAAAACTAAGTTGAAAGATGTTAGTAGCAATGATGCGGATTGGATCCGTGATCTGAGGATTATCCTCATTGTTGCACAGAAGAATTATGTCCTTGATGCACCGCTAGGTGACAGACCGGCTGCAGGAGCAAATGCATACGTTATGAACGTTTGGCAAGATCGATATGATGACTACTTGATAGTTTAGTGCACCATAATTTACAGCTTAGAATCGAGGCTTCAAAGACGTTTTTGAAATGCCACGGAGCATATGAGATGTTCCAAGAGTTGAAATTAGTATTTCAAACTCATGCACATGTCGAAAGGTATGAGACCTTTGACAAGTACTTTGCCTACAAGATGGAGGAGAATAGCTCAGCTAGTGAGCATGTGCTCAGAATGTGTGAGTGCTACAATCACTTGAATCAAGTGGGAGTTAATCTTCCAGATAAGATAGTGATTGATAGAGTTCTCTAGTCACTATCACCAAGTTACTAGAACTTCGTGATGAACTATAATATGCAAGGGATAACAGAAACGATTCCTAAGCTCTTCGTGATGTCGAAATCGACGATGGTAGAAATCAAGAAAAGCATCAAGAGTTGATGGTTGACAAGACCACTAGTTTCGAGTAAAGGTCAAAGGGAAGAAGGGGAACTTCAAAAAGTACGGCAAGCAAGTTCCTGCTCCCATGAAGAAGCCCAAAGCTAGATCCAAGCCTGAAACTGAGTGCTTCTACTGAAAAGGAAATGGTCACTAGAAGTGGAACTTCCCTAGATACTTGGCGGGTAAGAAGGATGGCAAAGTGAACAAAGGTATATTGGATATACATGTTATTGATGTGTACTTTACTAGTGTTCATAGCAACCCCTCGGCATTTGATACCGGTTCAGTTGCTAAGAGTAGTAACTCAAAACGGGAGTTGCAGAATGAACAAAAACTAGTTAAGGGCAAGGTGACGATGTGTGTTGGAAGTAGTTCCAAGATTGATATGATCATCATCGCACACTCCCTATACTTTCGGGATTAGTGTTGAACCTAAATAAGTGTTATTTGGTGTTTGAGTTGAGCATGAATATGATTTGATCATGTTTATTGCAATACGGTTATTCATTTAAGTTAGAGAATAATTGTTGTTCTGTTTACATGAATAAAACCTTCTCTGGTCATACACCCAATGCAAATGGTTTGTTGGATCTCGATCGTAGTGATACACATATTCATAATATTGAAATCAAAAGATGCAAAGTTAATAATGATATTGCAACTTATTTGTGGCACTGTCGTTTAGGTCATATTGGTCTAAAGCGCATGAAGAAACTCCATGCTGATGGGATTTTGGAATCACTTGATGCTTGCAAACCATGCCTTATGGGCATGATGACTAAGACTCCATTCTTCGGAACAATGGAACGAGCAACTGACTTACTGGAAATAATACATACTGATGTATGCGATCCGATGGGTGTTGAGGCTTGATACGTCTCCAACGTATCTATAATTTTTGATTGCTTCATGCTATATTATATTCTGTTTTGGATGATTAATGGGCTTTGTTATACACTTTTATATTATTTTTGGGACTAACCTATTAACCTGAGGCCCAGCCCAAATTGTTGTTTTTTTGCCTATTTCAGAGTTTCGCAGAAAAAGAATATCAAATGGAGTCCAAATGAATGAAACCTTCGGGGATGTGATTTTTGGAACAAACGTGATCCACAAGACTTGGAGTCTACGTCAAGAAATCAAACAGGAGAGCACGAGTCGGGGAGGCGCCTACCCCCCCCCCCCCCCCGGCGCGCCCTCCACCCTCGTGGGGCCCATGTTGCTCCACCGACGAACTTCTTCCTACTATATATACCTATGTACCCCCAAACCATCAAAGGCATCCACGAAAACCTAATTCCACCGCCGCAACCTTCTGTACCCGTGAGATCCTATCTTGGGGCCTTTTCCGGCATCCTGCCGGAGGGGGCATTGATCACGGAGGGCTTCTACATCAACACCATAGCCTCTCCGATGATGTGTGAGTAGTTTACCTCAGACCTTCGGGTCCATAGTTATTAGCTAGATGGCTTCTTCTCTCTCTTTGGATCTCAATACAAAGTTCTCCATGATTCTCGTGGAGACCTATTCGATGTAATCTTCTTTTGCGGTGTGTTTGTTGAGACCGATGAATTGTGGGTTTATGATCAAGTTTATCTATGAACAATATTTGATCTTCTTTGAATTCTTTTATGTATGATTGGTTATCTTTGCACATCTCTTCGAATTATCATTTTGGTTTGGCCTACGAGATTGATCGTTCTTGCTATGGGGCAAGTGCTTAGCTTTGGGTTCAATCTTGCGGTGTCCTTTCCCAGTGACAGTAGTAGCAGCAATGCACGTATTGTATTGTTGCCATCGAGGATAACAAGATGGGGCTTATATAATATTGCATGAGTTTATCCCTCTACATCATGTCATCTTACTTAAAGCATTACTTGTTCTTTTGAACTTAATACTCTAGATGCTTGCTGGATAGCGGTCGGCGTATGGAGTAATAGTAGTAGATGCGGAATCGTTTTGGTCTACTTGTCGCGGACGTGATGCCTAGATACATGATCATACCTAGATATTCTCATAACTATCCTCAATTCTATCAATTGCTCATCAGTAATTTGTTCACCCACTGTAATACTTATGCTATCTTGAGAGAAGCCACTTGTGAAACCTATGGCCCCCGGGTCTATTTCCTATCATATTAATCTTACAACACTTCGCTATTTTTATTGCCTTTTATTTTACTCTACATCTTTGTTATAAAAATACCAAAAATATTATCTTATCATATCTATCAGATCTCACTTTGGTAAGTAACCGCGAAGGGATTGACAACCCCTTTATTGCGTTGGTTGCGATGTTTTTATTTGTTTGTGTAGGTGCGAGGGACTTGAGCGTGGCCTCCTACTAGATTGATACCTTGGTTCTAAAAAACTGAGGGAAATACTTACACTACTTTACTGCATCACCGTTTTGTCGGGGGAAATCTGCCTCCACGAACAACTATGGGGACCGAGAGGTCGCGCGAAGAGCGATCGAGGCGATGCACACAAGGGATTTTACCCAGCTTCGGGCCGCAAGGATGCGTAAAACCCTACTGCTGCTTTGTGGATTGTATTGTGTTCTTGCTCGGGAGCGCGTGGTGCTACAGTACACACAAGCCGCTGGCGAGACCGAGCGTAGCGATGGGTGTCCTCCCTTCCTCCTACGTGCGCATGGGGCCTCCTTTTATATGCTCAAGGGGTTACCCACAGGTAGCAGCGCAGGTGGGGGCAAAAAATGGGAGAATGCTGTAGTGGGTACAGCTGCCTGCACAGTGGCTGTACAGTGCTATCATACCTAACTCTGATGGCAGGGGACAAGGGCATTAAATCCCCGTCCGCATCGCCCAGACGGTGCAGGAGAGGGGACCGCCAGGAGCGCCACCGTTTGCCACGATGGCTACTGTGTCAGCGTCGCTTCGCCACCGCATGCCACTGGCTGCGCAGCCTCTCTCCACGTATGCCTGGAACGGCCCCAGAGCGACGCGTGGGTGGATGAGCTGGAGCGCAGGCGCGGGGTGGTGACTTGCCGCGGCAAGCGCCTTGCCGCGGCTGATGTCTTGTCGCGCCCGGGAGCTTGTCGCTCACCGGTCCTTGCCGGGACGTGGAGCGCGTCGCAGCAAGTATCTTGTCGTGCCTCGGTCGGCCTTCCCGGCAAGCTCCTCCTGCCGGGGTCTTGTGCTTCGAGCGGTCGTCCCGGCAAGGTCCTCTTGCCGGGGCCTGGCTCTCTTCGGGTGGCCTTCCCGGCAGGCTCCTCCTGCCGGGGCCTTGGCTCAAATACTTTGTTCTTGGATGGCCCAAAAAGGGACCACGGAGAGTCTTGGCGATCGCCTGGCAAGCCTTGCCGCGGGGTGCTACGACTGCCCGTGCACAAGTTCGGGATACTAAGGTACCCCTACTTTAGTACATGGACAGGAGCCCTCGGGCCTGGGCCATACACGGTGCCGAGCGCTGTTGGGCCAGGCCCAAAACAGTGCACGGGCACGCGCGGCCTGGGTCACGCTGCATCTGCTTCTGCGTCCACCACGTCCTCCCCGAACGGCACGCGTCGAACGCGGCATCATGGGGAGAGGCGTGCGTGACGTGGGCGGCATGTGCGGGGCTGAGCCCCGCAGGCGCGCGTCACGTCGCAGGTGATTTGTTTATTCGGAAAGGCGAAACGCCGCCCTCCTCCCCTTATAAGCAGGGGAGACAGGGGGAGACCTTGGATGGAGAGGTGCTCGCCTCCACCGGGCTGACGCTAGTTTACGCGCCAAGCAGCAGCGGCGGCGAGCCTGAGGAGGAGCGGCTACTCCGGAAGCTGGTGTCACTCTACCGCGCCCGACAAGCCCAGGTGGAACGCCGGGAAGTGCTTGTCGCGAAGGCGGGAGCGGACATGGAGAAGCGCGCCGGGGAGCTCCGGGAGCTCAACCAGGAGGCCCTTCGATCCTTGGTGGAGGAGCGAAGGCAGCTCGACGAGGCGCGGACGGCCTTCATCCTCGAGAAGGCAGAAGCCGAAGAGCAGCAAAGGCTTGCCGCCGCGGGGCTGGCCACGCGGGAGGGCGAGCTGGTGCAGCAGAAAGCCAGCCTCGCCAGCCACGAGGAGGAGGTCGCCGCGCGCGAGCAAGCGCTTGGCGGAGCCCTCAAGGAAGCGCAAGAAGCCGCCGCGGCCGCCAAGGCCGCCAAGGAGGCACTGGAGGCGAAGGTGGCGCAGCTCGACACTGATCTCAAGGCGAGCGGTGAGGAGCTCGCCGCGCTCAAACAGGAGCGCGAGAAGGGCACCCACACCCTTGGCGAGCTGCAGGGCCGCTTCGCCGAGAAGATCAAGGAGCTCGACGCCGCCAAGGACTCCAACGCCAATCTCGAGGTGAAGCTGGGCACCTTGAGCGCCAAGGAGCGGGAGACGACCTTGCGGAAGGAGGTCGCGGACAACGAGGCGCTGCTGAAAAGCGCCGCAGTTACCCAGAACAACTTCAGGGCGACGGTGGAGCAGTGGACTGAGGGTCTCGTGGACATCGCCGCCGCCATCGACCAGGAGTTGACGCTGCTGGGGATGGAGGGACACGAGTATCCCTCCGGCGAAAATGTCCCGCCCAGCGCCAAGCTCACTTCGTTCTTCAAAGGCGTGGTGGCGGCCCTTCAGCATCTCCGGAACGCGATCCCAGAGCAGCTGGCCGGCGAGACGCACGACGCCATCGCCGGAGCCCTCGAGAAGGTGTTGGTGAAGATCGCCTTCCGCAACCCCGGCATCAGGCTCACCAACGTCCTCAAATCCCTGCCGGCAGACGCTGACCTCGAGGAGATCAGGGCCCTCGTCGCGCCCATTGTGGAGAAGGTGGCCGGGATCAAGAGGATCGAGGGCGACCGCGTGGATTAGGTCGCCTGCTCTTTTTTTTGTCGCCGCTGGCCAAGTCATGAAAGCGATTCATTAGGGCTGCGACAAGCTTATCTTTGTAATATAACTCTATCTCAGGTAGTGATTGCACTGTTATTTCCTCTACTTGACTCCGTGCTTTTTATGTTTTTGCCCTACGCTTTTGGGGACTTGTCGGCGTAGGCCTCCGCCTTACCGCGGGCTCAGAGTGCAGGACATCAGCAGCCCGCCAACGGCGCCACTACCGGCAAGAAACCTTGCCGCGGCTAGCTGCAGCTCACTTAAATTGTTGAGCAGGCTCAAAGCAAAGTAAGTGTTGCGAGTGCAGTCGCAGCACACTTAAGCTGCCGAGCGAGCTCGAAACAAAGTAAGGATGCCACTCTGGTTGTAGCACACTTAAGTCGTTGAGCGGACTCGAAACGAAGTAAGGGCGCAACTAGCCACGAGCCGGTCCCTCCGCGCACAGGTTTTCCGTACAAAGTACGGTCGTTCGAGCAAGATAACCTCAAAATCATAAAAACTCGATTGCTCAAACTTTGGCAACTTAGCTTTTCCGTGGCTCGCTGCCCGGCAAGGTCGCTTTCCGGCAACGCGAAACATGGGGCTCGCCGTTGCTTACCGGGGGGTCAGTGCTGCACAGAGTGTCAGATAATGCATGCAAAGGATAAAGAGCATGAGCTCGACAAGGTGCGCGGAGCACATGAACTCAATCTGTGCACAGGGTCTGCGCCTGGCTCTGTACGAAGGATCACATGCGACAGCGGCAAGACTTTGTACAGAAGGGTGGTTGCCGGACGGGGTCCGATAACCGCGCCTTACGGGCGAAACTTACGAAGATGCCCAACGTTCCAGGAGTTGCTCACCGGAGTGGTATCTTCGGTCTCAAGGCGGACAGCGCCAGGCCTAGCGACTCGTTTCACCCGGTAAGGGCCTTCCCACTTCCTCGAAACTTCTGTCGCTAACCTCTGGTAGCGAGCAGCTCGCACAGCGGCCTGAAGACGGTCCTCCTCGAGGAGCAGCGCGTCATCTCGACGCAGCTGCTCTCGCTCGAGCTCAGCGTGAGCGAACACTCGAGGTGGCCCGTATGCGAGATCCGTGGGGCTAACTGCCTCCGCTCCATGGAATAGAGCGAAAGGTTGCCTGGTCATTCCAGGGCTTACCTGCGCCGAGAGGTGTCGGCGTATGTTCGGACGCCGTGGCATCATGAGCTCGGTGCATGTTCGGATGCCGCGGCGCATGAGCTCGCTCGACGACGCCCGTTTCGCTGCCGGCGCCGTCCCCACCACCCGTTTGCTCCAAGGGCGGTGGGTTCGACGCGGACGGACCAGCCACCTCCGGAGCCTTCTTCTTTGGTGGCATGTCGACGAAGATGATGGAGATCAAGCTGGTGCAGACGCCGGATCAGGTTCACACAACTTCGACGCCCCCTACCTGGCACGCCAAAGATGTCGGGGGAAATCTGCCTCCACGAACACCTATGGGGACCGAGCCCCTTCCTTGGTTCGGCGAGGGGCGGAGGTCGCGCGAAGAGCGGATCGAGGCGATGCACACAAGGGATTTTACCCAGCTTCGGGCCGCAAGGATGCGTAAAACCCTACTGCTGCTTTGTGGATTGTATTGTGTTCTTGCTCAGGAGCACGTGGTGCTATAGTACACACGAGCCGCTGGCGAGACCGAGCGTAGCGATGGGTGTCCTCCCTTCCTCCTACGTGCGCATGGGGCCTCCTTTTATATGCTCAAGGGGTTACCCACAGGTGGCAGCGCAGGTGGGGGCAAAAATGGGAGAATGCTGTAGTGGGTACAGCTGCCTGCACAGTGGCTATACAGTGCTATCATACCTAACTCTGACGGCAGGGGACAAGGGCATTAAATGCGCGTCCGCATCGCCCAGACGGTGCAGGAGAGGGGACCGTCAGGAGAGCCACCGTTTGCCACGATGGCTACTCTGTCAGCGTCGCTTCGCCACCGCATGCCCCTGGCTGCGCAGCCTCTCGCCACGTACGCCTGGAACGGCCCCAGAGCGACGCGTGGGTGGATGAGCTGGAGCGCAGGCGCGGGGTGGCGACTTGCCGCGGCAAGCGCCTTGCCGCGGCTGATGTGTTGTCACGTCCGGGAGCTTGTCGCTCACCGGTCCTAGCCGGGACGCGGAGCGCGTCACAGCAAGTATCTTGTCGTGCCTCGGTCGGCCTTCCCGGCAAGCTCCTCCTGCCGGGGTCTTGTGCTTCGAGCGGTCGTCCCGGCAAGCTCCTCTTGCCGGGGCCTGGCTCTCTTCGGGTGGCCTTCCCGGCAGGCTCCTCCTGCCCGGGCCTTGGCTCAAATACTTTGTTCTTGGATGGCCCAAAAAGGGACCACGGAGAGTCTTGGCGATCGCCTGGCAAGCCTTGCCGCGGGGTGCTACGACTGCCCGTGCACAAGTTCGGGATACTAAGGTACCCCTACTTTAGTACACCGACACCTTTCTTCTTCAAGGGAAAACCAACGCAGTGCTCAAGAGGTAGCAAGAAGGATTTCTGGCGCTGTTGCCGGGGAGTCTACGCAAAAGTCAACATACCAAGTACCCATCACAAACTCTTATCTCCCGCATTACATTATTTGCCATTTGCCTCTCGTTTTCCACTCCCCCACTTCACACTTGCCATTTTATTCGCCCTCTCTCTTTTCGTTCGCCTCTTTTTCGCTTGCTTCTTGTTTTCTCGTGTGTTGGATTGCTTACTTGTCACTATGGCTGAAGATAATACTAAATTGTGTGACTTTACCAATACCAACAACAATGATTTTCTTATCACTCTGATTGCTCCTCTTACCAATACTAAATCTTGTGAAATTAATGTTGCTTTATTGAATCTTGTCATGAAAGATCAATTCGCTAGCCTTACTAGTGAAGATGCCGCTACCCATCTGAATAGCTTCGTTGATTTGTGTGATATGCAAAAGAAGAAAGATGTGGATAACGATATTGTTAAATTGAAGCTATTTCCTTTTTCGCTTAGAGATCGTGCTAAAGCTTGGTTTTCGTCTTTGCCTAAAAATAGTATTGATTCTTGGAATAAGTGCAAAGATGCTTTTATCTCTAAGTATTTTCCTCCTGCTAAAATCATCTCTCTCAGAAATGTTATTATGAATTTTAAGCAACTTGATCATGAACATGTTGCACAAGCTTGGGAGAGGATGAAATTAATGATATGTAATTGCCCTACACATGGTTTGAAGCTTTGGATGATTATACAAAAATTTTATGCCGGATTGAATGTTGCTTCTAGAAATCTTTTAGATTCGGCCACGGGAGGCACTTTTATGGAAATCACTTTAGGAGAAACTACTAAACTCATAGATAATATTATGGTTAATTATTCTCAATGGCACACCGAAAGATCTACTAATAAAAAAAGTGCATGCAATAGAAGAAATTAATGTTTTGAGTGGAAACATGGATGAACTTATGAAATTATTTGCTAATAAAAATGTTTCTTCTGATCCTAATGATATGCCTTTGTCTACTTTGATTGAGAATAATAACGAATCTATGGATGTGAATTTTGTTGGTAGGAATAATTTTGGTAACAACGCGTATAGAGGAAACTTTAATCCTAGGCCGTACCCTAGTAATCCCTCTAATAATTATGGTAATTCTTACAACAATTCTTATGGAAATTTTAATAAGATGCCCTCTGAATTTGAGACTAGTGTTAAAGAATTTATGAATTCGCAAAAGAATTTTAATGCTTTGCTTGAAGAAAAGTTGCCTAAGATTGATGAGTTGGCTAGGAACGTTGATAGAATTTCTCTTGATGTTGATTCCTTGAAACTTAGATCTATCCCACGTAAGAATGATATCAATGAGTCTCTCAAAGCCATGAGAATTTCCATTGATGAGTGTAAAAAAGAACCGCTAGGATGCGTGCTAAAAAAGATTGCTTTGTGAAAGCATGTTCTTCTAAGTTCTATGAAAATAAAGATGAACATCTAAAAGTTATTGATATGTCTCCTATTAAATCTTTGATTTTCAATATGAATCTTGATAATGATGGGGCTTGAGATGAGTCACCTTTACCTAGAAGGCGTTCCAAAAATTCGGAGTTTTTAGATCTTGATGCTAAAATTGGTAAAAGTGGGATCGAAGGGATCAAAACTTTTGATAGCAATGAACCCACTATTTTTTATTTCATGGAATTTAATTATGATAATTTCTCTTTGATAGATTGTATTTCCTTGTTTCAATCCGCGCTAAATTCTCCACATGCTTATAGTCAACATAAAGCTTTTACCAAACATATCATTGGTGCTTTAACGCAATCTTATGAAGAAAAACTTGAGTTGGAAGTTTCTACCCCTAGAAAACTTTATGATGAATGGGAACCTACTATTAAAATTAAAATTAAAATCATGCATGCTTTGCTTTGTGTGATTTGAGTGCTAGTGTTTCCACGATTCCAAAAACTTTGTGTGATTTGCTAGGATTTCTTGAATTTGATGATTGTTCTTTGAACTTGCACCTTGTCGATTACACCATTAAGAAACCTATGGGAAGAATTAATGATGTTCTTATAGTTGCAAATAGGAACTATGTGCCCGTAGATTTCATCATTTTTGATATAGATTGCAATCCTTCATGTCCTATTATTCTTGGTAGACCTTTCCTCGGAACGATTGGTGCAATTATTGATATAAAGGAAGGGAATATTAGATTCCAATTTCAGTTAAGGAAAGTCATGGAACACTTCCCTAGAAATAAAATTAAATTTCCATATGAATCTATTATGAGAGCTACTTATGGATTGCCTACCAAAGATGGCAATACCTATATATATCCTTGCTTTTATGCCTAGCTAGGGGCGTTAAACGATAGCACTTGTTGGGAGGCAACCTAATTTTATTTTTGTTTTTTGTTTTTCACTTATGTTTAGGAATAAATATTTGATCTAGCCTCTGGTTAGATTTTTTTATGTTTAAATTAGCGTTTGGGCCAAGCTAAGCCTATAGGATCTTCTTGGATGATAGTTATTTGATCATGCTGAAAATTCCAGAAACTTTCTATTCACGAAAAAAAATATTAAAAATAACCACAACGTGATAAACTATTGATTATAGTTGCAGCAGATCACTAAAAAAATTCGAGGTCATCCTATTTTGGTAGATTTTTTTGAGATCCATAAGTTTGCGTTAGTTGCAGATTAATACAGACTGTTCTGTTTTTGACAGATTCTGTTTTTCGTGTGTTGTTTGCTTATTTTGATGAATCTATGGCTAGTAAAATAGTTTATAAACCATAGAGAAGTTGGAATACAGTAGGTTTAACACCAATATAAATAAAGAATGAGTTCAGTAAGTAGCTTGAAGTGGTGTTTTGTTTTCTTTCACTAACGGAGCTCGCGCGATTTTTTGCTAAGTTTTGTGTTGTGAAGTTTTCAAGTTTTGGGTGAAAGATTTGATGGATTATGGAACAAGGAGTCGCAAGAGCCTAAGCTTGGGTATTCCCATGGCACCCCAAGATAATCTAAGGACATCAAAAAGCCAAAGCTTGGGGATGCCCCGAAAGGCATCCCCTCTTTCGTCTACTTCCATCGGTAACTTTACTTGGAGCTATATTTTTATTCACCACATGATATGTGTTTTGCTTGGAGCGTCTTGTATTATTTGAGTCTTTGCTTTTTAGTTTACCACAATCATCCTTTCTGTACACCTTTTGAGAGAGACACACATAAATTGGAATTTATTAGAATACTCTATGTGCTTCACTTATATTTTTTGAGCTATATAGTTTTGCTCTAGTGCTTCACTTTTATCATTTAGAGCACGGTGGTGGATTTGTTTTATAGAAACTATTGTCCTCTCATGCTTCACTTATATTATTTTGTTCGTCTTCAAACAGCATGGCGATTTTCTTTAATTATCATATCATGAGAAATTTGATGCTTGATAATTGTTTCGAGATATAAAGGTGGTAATATCAGAGTCATGCTAGTTGAGTAGTTGTGAATTTGAGAAATACTTGTGTTAAAGTTTGTGATTCCCGTAGCATGCACGTATGGTGAACCGTTATGTGATGAAGTCAGAGCATGATTTATTTATTGATTGTCTTCCTTATGAGTGGCCGTCGGGGACGATCGATGGTTTTTTGCTACCAATCTATCCCCCTAGGAGCATGCGCGTAACACTTTGTTTCGATAACTAATAGACTTTTGCAACAAGTATATGAGTACTTTATAACTATTGTTGAGTCCATGGATTATACGCACTCTCATCCTTGCACCATTGCTAGCCTCTCTAATACCGCGCATTTACACCGATATCATACACCCACCATATACCTTCCTCAAAACAGCCACCATACCTACCTATCATGGCATTTCCATAGCCATTCCGAGATATATTGCCATGCAACTTACCACCGTTCCGTTTTCTATGACACGCTTCATCATTGTCATATTGCTTTGCATGATCATGTAGTTGACATCGTATTTGTGGCAAAGCCACCGTTCATAATTCTTTCATACATGTCACTCTTGATTCATTGCATATCCCGGTACTCCGCCGGAAGCATTCACATAGTCATATTGTTCTAAGTATTGAGTTGTAATTCTTGAGTTGTAAGTAAATAAAAGTGTCATGATCATCATTATTAGAGCATTGTACCAAGTGAGGAAAGGATGATGGAGACTATGATTCCCCCACAAGTCGGGATGAGACTCTGGATGAAAAAAAAGAGGCCATAAAAAGAAGAAGAGATAAGGCCCAAATAAAAAATGAGAGAAAAAGAGAAAAGGGACAATGCTATTGTCCTTTTACCACACTTGTGTTTCAAAGTAGCACCATGATCTTCATGATAGAGAGTCTCTTATGTGTCACTTTCATATACTAGTGGGATTTTTACATTATAAAACTTGGCTTGTATATTCCAATGATGGGCTTCCTCAAAATGCCCTAGGTCTTCGTGAGCAAGCGAGTTGGATGCACACCCACTTAGTTTCTTTTGTTGAGATTTCATATACTTATAGCTCTAGTGCATCTGTTGCATGGCAATCCCTACTCACTCACATTGATATCTATTAATGGGCATCTCCATAGCCCATTGATATGCCTAATTGATGTGAGACTATCTTCTACCTTTTTTGTATTCTCCACAACCACCATTCTATTCCACATATAGTGCTATGTCCATGGCTCACGCTCATGTACCGCGTGAAGATTGAAAAGTTTGAGAACACCAAAAGTGTAAGTGCATCTAGTGCCCCTTAGTGATTTTGGTGTATTGAAGACTTATAGGTTAAGCATCTGATGTGTTTATGAGTGTACACAGGTCTATAATTCTATGAGGAGTTTGAAACTTACAGTAAAAGTCGACCCCTAAAAATGAAGTTCTTCGACTGAAGACTTTGATATTCTGAAGACTTTCTGAAGACTTTGAATGTGAAGAAATTGGTGTGACCTTGAAGACATAATATTCGTTCGAGGAACGTGAGGCGTGAAGACTTTTGTTTTCATAGTTTCATTTTTCTCTTTCTTGAGTCATAGGAAACACCGTACTGTTAAAGGGGGTCGAGGAAATACTAAGGAGAAAATTTCCATGTGATGATCAACTCAAATCCCACACCTACCAATCCCTTCGAGTGAAGCCATTGGAAATCTCATACAGTTCAGTCAATTTCTTCAGTGACAGAGACGCAGTTCTTCTGGTCACTGAGGACTTTGCTCTGACTGAGGAGTTAGGAGTTTGCCAGTGCGAATTGCCTACATAGTGAGGAACATGATAGCCCTGAGGAATTTGTACTCCAAATTTCCGACCGTTGTTGTGCCACGCGTCAGCTGTCCTAAAATATCTTGTCCACCTAACGGTCATATCATTGAAGGGCATTTATGTCTTATCATGTCGGGCTACTCCCTAGGCTATAAATAGCCGCCCCCTTCAACCACTAGCTGGTTGGCTGCTCCGCTTGAACTTGACACTTGTCATTTGAGAGCAACCCATCCTCCGAGGACTTTGAGCGAAAATCATCAAGTGAGGAAAATCCAAACCCAAACCCAAAACACCTACAAACCCAAAGTGATTGAGCATCACCGAAGAAATTGATCCTGCGTGGATCCGACGCTTGTTACCTTTGAAGACTGTGCTTCTTCCAGACGGTTAGGCGTCAAGGTCTAGAGCATCTAAGAGGAATTGTGGATCACCGAGTGACCAAGTCTGTGAAGGTTTGGAAGTCACCTGAAGACTTACCACGAGTGATTGGACGAGGACTGTGTGTCCTTAGTTCGAGGAGAATACGGTGAGGACTTGGTGTCCCGAGCTGCGTGCTCAGGACTGGGTGTCCGGGACTGTGTGTCCTCGAGTTTAAATACTCAGCCGCTCCAACCAGACGTACAACTGAGACAGCAGTTGGAACCGTTCTACCAAATCATTGTCTTCACCAAGCTTACTGGTTCCATTTCCTCAACACCTTCATTTCCTCATTACTGTGTTGTTTGTTTCTTCATATCTGTGTTTGAAGACTTTGACCGAAGACTTTCACAAATTCCTCAGTTCAATTTCTTCAGTCTGTTTGTCTTCATCTAGATTTATCCTGTGCCTACGCTTTCTGTACTCTGTGTTTGTCTTCATTTCATCATGATGACCATGCATGTAACCTGTTATGTTTACTTCTGAGTACTTATTCCGCTGCTAGTATTTCTTCGCTAAGGAATTTCCTCACGAGCAAATTCCTCAGTGAAGAATTTCATAAAAATCGCCTATTCACCCCCCCTCTAGTCGATATAACGCACTTTCAATTGGTATCAGAGCGAGGTACTCCCTTGTTCTGTGTGATTTTGGTTTAACCGCCTGGAGTTTTAGTTATGTCGACCGCAGGTATGATCAAAGTCTCTGCTGGGTGTCCTACCTTGATGGGACGGACTACCCCTACTGGAAGAACAAGATGCGCATGCATCTTGAGGCAATTGATAACGATCTCTGGTATGTTGTGGAAAATGGTGTTCCCTCCGTCTCACCCTCACTGAACGCTACCGATGTGAAGAGATTCAAGCAACTTGATTCCCAAGCGAAGAATATCATATGTGGTCATCTGAGCAAAGGACAGTATGGTAGAGTGAGTGCTTTGGAAACTGCTAAGCTTATCTGGGATAGGCTGTCCAAAGTCGATGAAGGAGTTTCAACTCAGGGTGATTCTCGAGTTGATGTTCTTCGAAATCTCTTCAACCGCTTCAAAAGACTCAACAATGAAAATGTTCAGCAAACCTTCGATCGCCTCATTGACATCTCAAATGAGCTTCAAGCACTTGGTGCCACTGACATCACCGACCATGAGGTGGTGAAGAAATTGCTGAGATCGCTTGATTCCTCATTTGACACTCTGGCACTGATGATTCAAGAGCGTGCTGATTACAAGTCACTTGACCCCGCTGATATCCTCGAGAGGCTAAACACTCATGAGTTCTAGCTTGCTGAGAAGAGAGATCTCTACGGTTCGAGCTATGGCAGATCACGTGCACTGAAGGCCAAGGTAGTATCTGAGTCCGAAGATGAAGACTCTGATAGCAGCCTTGGTGATCCTGAAGAACTAAGTCATGATCTGGCGCTGCTTGTGAAGAAATTCCAGAAGTTCTCAAGACGTGGTCGTTTTGGAAAATCCTCAAGGAGCAACGATTCCTCAACCAGTGACTATAAGAAGAGGCTTTGTCACAAGTGCAAGAAATCAGGACATTACATTCAAGATTGTCCTCAATGGGAAAAGGAATCAAAGAAGAAGAAATACAAGGATTACAGTTCTAATGATGCGAAGAAAAAGAAGAAATCCTCAAAATCTTCATCATCAAAATCCTCGAAGTCTTCGTCTCACAAGAAGAGCAGCTCCAAGAAGGCTCGGGCATTCATTGGCAAGGAAATGGACTCTGAGGCTGAATATGAAGAAAATGAGGAAGAGGAACAATCTGAAGACTCTGAGTCTGGTGTGCCGAGCCTAGCCCTCGCTACTGCATTCGTCAGCAAATCCATCTTCAACGCTGAAGAAAGTGATCTCACCAACAAGGCTGACGAAGGCAGTGATGACTACGCTCCCACCTATTGCTTTATGGCAAAGGGTGCCAAGGTACTCAAATACGCCTCCTCTGAATCTAGTGATGATGAATCTGATGAAAATCTTAAGCCTAGCTACTCTAAACTTGCTAAGATTGCTGTGCAACAACACAAGGCTTTTGAAAAGGTTCAAAACATGCTAGGCAGAAGTGATGATATGTTGGGTGAAGAAATGGATCGCACTAAGGCCTTGACTGAAAATCTTCAGAGACTTCAGACTAAGCTTGACAACCTTCAAAATCATCATAACACTCTCTTATCTGATCATGAGAAGCTTTCTTATGAATATCTTCAAAAGAAGCAAGATCTTGAGAAGATAAGAGTGAGTTATAAAGATCTTCAGAAGGAGCGCGATTCATTACTTGCTCAACAAATCAGCGCTACTCAGGAAGAATTTATTCCTCCATGTTTAAAATGCATTGAACGAGAATCTGCTAATTCTTCACCTGAATGTTCAAATGCTTCAAATGTTACAAATTCTTCACCTGTCTCTACTATGACTAATTCCTCATCTGAGGACATTGCTAGTATCACTGACGATGCAGGGCTGAAGGAATTGTACATGACAGGCATGTACAAAAGCCTCAAAGGGCATCAGGCTCTTTGTGATGTGCTTAAAAAGCAGATCCTCAACAGGAACCCTAGGAAAGAGGGTATTGCCTTTGAGAGGAAACTCAATGCGGATGGTACTTATTGGAAGCCTGAGCAGTACCCCAAAACCTCATGGGTTGCTGCAAAGGGACCTCCAGTTGATCCATCTGATTTATCTGGCTATACATGTGAATCTTCTCATTCTTCTGATGAGTCATTTGACTTCAACTATAAACTGTTCAAAAATCAGAATGGTGAAGTATTTGCTAGATATGTTGGCACTAACTGCAGGAACGGTTCCCCTATGAAGAAAATCTGGGTTCCCAAAAGCTGCCTTGAAAGTCTTCAGGTGAATGTCCTCATGACACCACCTGTGAAGAAAAGGAACCCCAGATCTAATTCTTCATATGGACCAAATTCCTCACATGGATCAAAGTCCTCATATGAACATCATCGTGCTAACAACTCTGTTTCGCAGGGAAGAGCCAAGGGCTATGAATATGAGCATCATTCTTCAAATTATTATGTTCATAAGTCCTCGAAGAATTTCTCTGCTTATTCATATGCTTATCCTAACCCCTCTTATGTGAAATGAAACGGTTTGGCTGCTTTGCCACCATTCTCATATGGAGCTCGCAGAGTGATGAACTCTTTGCCACCCCTTCAGATGTGGGTGGTGAAGAAAAAGAACTAATCTCTTCTGCAGGGTCAGGTCTCTAGACGTGCTGTAACGTCTGAAGAATTTGCTGGGGACCTGACAGAAATGCCTGAAAGGACGCAGGCTAACCATGATGAAATGAACTTTCATTTCACACGTCCTCCCTCTGTTTTATCGGTTCTACTGCTTGATGAAATTGATCTGATGAATTGTGATATCATATTCTTCACTACTGAAGCATATGAGGTTCGTAAGTTGCACTAATTCATCTGCAGGATGATCAACCCAAAGCCACTGGATGGGTACTTGATAGTGGATGTACAAATCACATGACCGGTGACAAGAATCTGTTGATGGATGCTCCCTTATCAGCATCACACATGAAGCATATCATCTTCGCTGATAAAAGCAAAAGTCAGGTATTGGGTCTAGGTAAGGTTGCCATCACAAAGGATCGACACATGGACAAAGTCATGCTTGTTGAGTCCTTAGGATACAATCTTATGTCTGTCTCAATGCTTTGTGATCTTGATATGGTTGTTGTCTTCGGCAAGTATCGTTGTGTTGTGATTATGGAATCTGACAAATCCAAAGTCTTCGAAGGCTTTAGGAAAGGAGACTTGTATATTGTTGATTTCTCTGCAGATTCACAACCTGCCGTGTGCCTACTTGTAAAAGCTTCAGAAGGATGGCTATGGCATCGACGACTTGGTCATGCTGGCATGAGGAATCTGCACACACTTGCGAAGAAGAAGCATGTCATTGGCATTGAGAATGTCAAATTCCTCAAGGATCACTTATGCGGTGCCTATGAAGCTGGAAAGATGACCAAGGCCAAGCATCCAGCGAAGACTATCATGACCACTACTCGTCCATTCGAATTGCTTCACATGGATCTCTTTGGTCCTAACCATTATTCCTCTGTCTCTAATGAGGCATCTCAATATGGTTTTGTTATTGTTGATGATTACTCTCGTTACACATGGGTGCACCTTGTCTCTTACAAAACTGAAGTGCAGGAAGTCTTCAAACGATTTTCCTCGAGGGCTTCAACTAACTTTGGTGTGAAGATCAAGCACATCAGAAGTGACAATGGCACTGAGTTCAAGAATTCGGGTCTCGATGACTATCTTGATGAACTTGGTATTACTCATGAATTATCTCCTCCTTATACTCCTCAACAGAATGGCGTTGTGGAGCGCAAGAACAGGACACTTGCTGAGATGGCTCGCACTATGCTCGATGAGTACAAAACCCCTTGCCGTTTCTGGGTTGATGCAATTGATACTGCATGCCATATCATCAACAGAGTATATCTTCACAAATTCTTCAAGAAGACTGCCTATGAACTCCTCACTGACAAGAAACCCAATGTGAGTTATTTCAAAGTCTTCGGTGCTAAATGCTGATTTAGAAATCCTCATCACAACTCTAAATTTGTACCGAAAGCACATGAAGGTTTCATGCTTGGTTACGGAAAGGACTCGCACACCTACAGAGTCTTCAACAATGTTCTTCACAAGATTGTTGAAACTTTAGATGTGCGGTTCGATGAAACTAATGGCTCGCAAAGAGAGCACCTACCTTCTGTGTTAGATGAACCAGCACCTGAGGAATCGATCAAGCACAAGGCTACTGAAGATATCATTCCTACTGAAGAATCTGCTGAAGAATTCGTTCCAGAACGTGAAGAACGTCGAACTGATGCACCTGAAGAAAATGCTGAGGAAATTGATGCTGAAGAAAATGCTGATCAAATTCCTCAACGGCAACCAACTCACCCTCGCGTTGCAAAAGAAGTGCAAATGGAGAAGATCATCGATGACATTAGAGCACCAGGTCCTCTCACACGCTCAAAAGCTTCACATCTATCTAACTTTTGTGGGCACTTTGCTTTTGTCTCTATCACAGAGCCCACTAAGGTAGATGAAGCATTTCTGGAGCCTGAGTGGATTCAGGCCATGCAAGAAGAATTACATCAGTTCAAGCTCAACAACGTATGGGAACTGGTCAATCGTCCCGATCCTCGCAAGCATAACATCATTGGTACAAAGTGGATCTACCGCAACAAGCAAGATGAAAATGGTGTTGTGGTGAGGAATAAGGCACGACTAGTAGCTCAAGGCTACACACAGGTTGAAGGAATTGATTTCGATGAAACTTTTGCACCTGTTGCTAGACTTGAAGCTATTCGCATATTACTTGCTTATGCTAACCATCATGATATCATCTTATACCAAATGGATGTGAAAAGTGCATTCCTTAATGGTAAGATTGAGGAAGAAGTATATGTTGCTCAACCACCAGGTTTTGAAGATCCAAAACATCCTGACAAAGTCTCCAGACTTAACAAGGCCCTCTATGGCCTCAAGCAGGCCCCACGGGCGTGGTATGACACATTGAAGGAATTCTTCATGAAGAAAGGCTTCACACCCGGTTCACTCGATCCCACTCTTTTTACTAAATCATATGATGGTGAACTGTTTGTGTGCCAAATATATGTTGATGATATCATCTTTGGCTGTACTGACCAACGTTATAGTGATGAATTTGCCTATATGATGAGTGAAGAAAATCAAATGTCTATGATGGGAGAATTGAAATTCTTCTTAGGTCTACAAATTCGTCAACAGCACAATGGGATATTCATATCTCAGGAGAAATACCTCAAGGATGTCCTGAAGAAATTCGGCATGCAAGACTGCAAAGGTCTCAAAATTCCTATGCCCACAAATGGTCATCTATGCACTGATGAAAATGGTACTGACTTCGATCACAAGGTATACCGCTCCATGATTGGCTCTTTATTGTACTTATGTGCATCTAGGCCAGATATAATGCTTAGTGTTTGCATGTGTGCACGATTTCAAGCTGCACCGAAGGAATCACACCATACGGCTGTGAAGCATATTCTTCGATATCTAGCTCACACACCAACACTAGGATTATGGTACCCCAAGGGCTCAGACTTTGACCTCATTGGATATTCTGATTCTGACTATGCTGGTGACCGTGTGGATCGTAAGTCAACATCTGGTACTTGTCATTTCCTCGGACGATCCTTGGTCTGTTGGTCCTCGAAGAAACAGAACTGCGTATCACTGTCTACTGCTGAAGCTGAGTACATTGCTGCTGGTTCTTGCTGTGCTCAACTACTATGGATGAAGCAAACGCTTAAGGACTATGGAGTCAACGTGAAGAATGTTCCTCTTCTCTGTGACAATGAGAGTGCCATCAAGATTGCTCACAACCCAGTTCAGCACTCGAAAACAAAGCACATTCAGATTCGTCATCATTTTCTTCGTGATCATGTGTTGAAGGGCGACATTTCTATTGAGCATGTGAAGACTGAAGAACAGCTAGCCGATATCTTCACTAAGCCCTTGGATGAGAAGAGATTTAGCAAGTTGCGGTGTGAGCTAAATATCTTAGAATCTTCGAATGTACTTTGAAAATGCACTCATCCTAACACTTATGCAAAATTGATGACTTAGAAGTGAAACACATGAAGAAACATTTTTCTTCAATCAATGAAGAATAACACTCTAAGTGTGAAGAAATTAATGAAGAATTTAGTTCTCAGAATCCTACGACAATTGTACGCGGTGTCTGAAATCATCATTCTTACACGGTGGGTCATGCCACCACAAAAGTTGAAAATCTTCAATTTGAGTTTTTCCTCAACTTTTGAAATTCTTCAGTTTTTCAAATTCTTCAAACTTTACAAAGTCTTCACTTGTGCCGTCGTTTTTCTTCATTCGCTATATATATATATATATATATATATATATATATATATATATATATATATATATGAGTTTATGTCCTCTACAACATTCACTTATAGCTATTTCTTCAAGTTGGAATTTTTTTTTGCTAAGTGAATGTGATCGGACCCTTCCCCTCTATGCTATACTCAATCCAGTCTATTCACAAATTCTTCATGTGCGTTCTATTTGAAACTCGTTCAAATTCTTCACTGTGTCCTTGTCAGCTGAAGAAAATGTGAACGGAACGTTAAAACTAATCTTATCCAAACCTTCGGTTTTGCCGCTCAATCCGTTCCACTTCCCACGATGGATTATTTTACTCACCCACGATCTTACACGATCTCCACTACACAGTACGTGGGTGACACATGTCAAGTGAAGGAGAACGGCCAGGGGTATGTTAGTCCTAAATCTTCGGACGAGCAGTTTTTACTGCAGCTATAAATACCCCTCCGTCGCCATCCTCACTTCTTTACTCCGCTCGATCTCACTTCCCCCGCTCGAGTTTCCAAACCCTAGCGCCGCCGCTACTCCATCGTCGCTGGTGAGAAAGAGCTTCACTGCCTCGACCTCGTCGCCGACGTACTCGCGCCGACTGCGGAAATCTTCACCTTCGCCGCCGCCGTAGACGTCTTCCTCCGCCAAGTTAGGGCGTGGAAGATCTGCATTGACGAACTTCTCTGTTCCAACTCACAGTTCGTCGTGTTCTTCATTCAGGGTAATTAAAAGCTATTTTTACTGCCCTCTTTGATTCGAAGTTTCTCTACAAAATCTTCAAAGGTGTTTTTATTCTTCAAATCCTCACACACAAAACACCTCACTCATTCTCTGTTCTTGATTCATTTCCTAAGTCTAAATTTCTTCAAGATTCCTCAATTGTGTGGATTCTCAATCTACACAACTCTGGAACCTAAGATATATATGGAGCTTAGTGAAATTCCTCAAGACGAATCTAGTCAAATTCCTCAAAACTTGTTCTTTATGAAAAACCCTCTGAGAATGCATATGACCTCTTCAAATTCCTCGCAACTATACTCTGTTCACAGGTACACATGTCCGCTGCTGAATCCTTAGGTTCTCATCAACTTAACTCATTTGCAGTGTTCCTTGAAGAAAAGTTGCATACTTCTTCAGAGAATTCCATTGTTCAAATTCCTCATCTGAAGAAAATGGCTGAAGGTAAAAGGCCGCAGAAAGGAGGAAAGATACCAGAGGTCATGACTGCATTTGAAATCCCTGAGGACATTTATGCTGGGTATTGCACACCTGATGAATCCGAATTTGGTAAAGAAGACAAAAATCAGCGCAAGGTGCGCATCCAAAGGATTGAAAGGAGATGGGCAAGAGAATGGAGGGAGTACATATATGTTACTCCTAAGTACATGAAGAAATTCATCGTAAACCCTCCATGTCAACGCGCTCCATTGGCACCTGGCCAAGTGGCTGATCCCACAAGCATCAGAAGAGGAGAGGATTTTCCTCAAGAATGGGCTAAGCGCCAGCGTAAACTGCAAAAGCAAGCAAAAGAAGCAGTGAGGAAATTCAAAGAAGAATCTGCTGCTGCTGCTGCCACTGAGGCTTCTGCCAAGCCGAGGAAATCAATGATGAAGAAGCCTGCTCGTAAGCCAAGTGCTTCACCTTCAATGCCCTCACGGCCAAGTTCCTCAGCTGCGCCCTCACGGCCAGAATCTTCAAAATCTTCAAAGCAAATTCCTCATGCTGCTCCTGCTCCCACAAAGTCCTCAGCTCCTGTGCATCTGGCCTCATGCCAAAGGACAACTGGCATCTCTATTGCCTCTGGTGTCTCAGCTAGTTCCTCAGCTGCACCAAAATCCTCAGCTGGACCCTCGTTACTGAAGAAAAAGGCTACCGTTGGACGCGACACACGTCCAAGTCCAAAGAAGCAAGTGGTCTTCACTATGCCCTCTGATGATGATGAAGCTGATGAAGAAGAACTCGCTGAAATCATTAGAGACCGCCAAGAAAGGGCTGCTAAAGCCAAAGGCACACCTGTGCCCCTGCTTTTGGATCCAAGGGCGATCCTAGATTATATTGATCTTTGGAACAAGGATCCCAACACTCCTATGCCTGATTTCAAGCTGACACCTGGCCAAAGTCACATGCTGACTCACTTCATCCAAGAGGAGAAGTGGAAATATGATAGGGCCAGAGAGATCAAGAAATCCCAGTACCGCAAAGAGAAGCTGCTGAAGAAAAATGTTCTCAAAATGAAGCCTGAGGAACTTGTCAAGATGCAGGCTGAGATCAAAGCCCTCAGCGACAACTTTGACTCATACTATGCTGATTGGCAAGGAGCCAAGGTCAGATTTGTGAGGCTGACTGATACCTTCACCAAGGGTACTGCCTCAAAGCAACAAATTCCTCAAGCTGAAGCATCTGTTCAGCAAACTGAAGAACATGCCAGCACCGCTGATGAAGTTCAGGCTGCTGAAGAAAATGCTAGTTCCAAGGCTGATGACTCTGCTCCAGCCGTTGATGAAATTGCCAGGGCATCCACTAGTGGTGCGCCTGAAGAAAATGAAGAGACCAGGGCAACTGCATCAGTTGTGCCTGAAGAAACTGAACCAGATTCCTCAGCTCCACCTGCACCAACTCCAACTCCAGTTCTTCCCTCTGCTTTAGATGTGAAGAAAACCAAGGTTGCAGAGCGAGCTGCAGTGAAGAAAAGGAAAGCATCAAGTGCTTCAGAATCTTCAGTCCCAAAGAAGATGAAGCCCATGACCAGCTCATTTGCCAATCCAATTGATGTTGTTCCTATCTCCTCCATGCCATCAAAGGACCTTGTTCCTTTTGGTGAAGATTATGAGATCCCAAGTGGATCAGATGAAGAAACTCAGTCTGCTGCTTCCTCAGAGCAGATTGATGAAGAAATTGAAGTGGATACAATCCCTTCAACCCCAATTGTCTCATCACCAATGCCTCAGTTTGATGCTGAAGAGGCTGGTGTTGAAGAAATTGATGATGAAGATGTGGATATTGGAAGCACAACTCCAGTAATGAATGATGACTTTTGAGAAAGTCAGCATCCCAATTCCCCACTCTTCACTCCCCTGCAGCAAATTCCTCAATCTTCTTCACCAACCGTAAAATTGGGCTCTGATGCAACTCATCCCACTGCTTCTGTGAATGAAGAAATTCCAGCCACTAGTGCTGAAGAAACTGCTGCTGAAACAGACAAGGTGACTGCACCTGAGGAAAATACTGTAATTCCTCAGCCTGAAGAACCTGAGCTTGTGATTCCTGAGGTCGTGATGCAACTCACTGACACTCCTCTGCCAAGGCCAAAGGATCCATTCTCACGCAAACAGAAATTCAAGGCTGAAGACTTCTATGGCGAGCACGTATTCTTCACTGAATACAATCCTTATGACTCTGCTCGCATAAGGAAGAGGCGTTTCTGGACTGCCAGCCAAGCAAATTTCTATTCCTCAGTGCTTTACAACAAAGACAAAGTCTTCGACCATGCACATATTCCTCACATGGATATGGAATCTATGCCGTGCTTTACGCCAGTCCTCAGTGTTCTTCACGACGCTGGGCTACTCAACTTCTGCACAGATATATGCGATTGGAATGAAGAACTTATTCTTCAGTTCTATGCTACACTGCACATCACTGGCAACTCTGAAGATGTCAATTCATGGGTTCTGGACTGGATGACTGAAAATACACATTACAAGGCCCCAGCAACTGAATTGCTTTGCTGCCTTTCTCTTAGTCCACCCACTAAAGATGCGCGTTGCATGTATGATGAACCTGAACTGTCAAACCACTATATGCAAGTGCTCATGAAGCCTCTGAAGCCAGGGCAATCACCTCGTACCAAATTCCTCGTCAAGGAATTGCTGTATGTGCCTAGGACTGTCTATCGCATTCTGACGAAGACAATATGTCCCATCAAAGGACATGATTCTTCCGATGAAGAAATTGTTGGCATCATGAAGAATATGCTTTTCAATATCATACATGGCGTTCCCATAAACTTCCATGATTTCTTCATGAGGACTCTAGCCAACATTGCTATGTCACCATTTGAGCTGAAGCCTTATGCACCTTGGATTATGAGATTCATCAGGACAAGGTCTTCACTCAACTACAAGGCTGAAACTCTCAACCACTGCAGCTACTTGCCTCCTATTGAAGTCCTCAAAAGGACATTTTCCTCAGCTGATGAAAAGGGCAAGGCCACTGCTGTGATAGATGAAGGCATTCGTCCATTGGATGGTCAGTTTCGCAAGGCTGCTTCTTATTCCACCAATGATGACTCTGCCACACATGACTCTGCTGCTAATACTGCCAAGACAAATCCTCAAGCCACAGCACCCAGGGTGATGACTGATCGTGAGTTACTCCTCCGTCTTCATCAAAAGGTTGATCGCAATCACAAATGGGTCAAGCGTCAGTTTGATTCAATTCTTCACAACATGACTGCCACATATAATGCAGTGAAGAAAAACCATTACTACCTTCATGAAACCTTCAACCGCACCTGGGCTGTTCTGTCTCAAGTATATAGTGCTGAAGATTTAGAGAACATGGGCCTCAAAGAAGAATTTGCCTGGTCGGCACCTCCGCCGAAGAAATTCAAGAAGGTCAAGGTTCCTTCTCTGGTGGCCAGTTCATATTCTTCATCGCGCGACACTGATGAAAATGAAGACTTGGGCGACACTGCAGCAGGACCTACTTCAACAACCGACCCCAACAACACTGGCGCTCCTCCATCGACTTGAATATCTTCAGGGGCGTTAGTCCTCAGTTTCTATCCTTTTGGTCATTTGATGACAAAGGGGGAGAAATCTGAGTTAGTCTTCAAGCGGGTCTATTATAAGGGCATATTTTTTAAGTTACAACTCTTGTTCTTTCGAAACTTTATTGGATCGAGTTGTAATCTTAAACCCTATGGTGCTCGGTGCTTTGATACTTTTGTCGCTCTATGCTCTGATACTTCGATACATGCTTGAGCTCTGATACTTTTGATGCGCTATTCTGCATGCTTATTCCTCATTAATGTTATCGCACGCATGCTGAATTGCATCAGGCACCATATTTCATCATGCATTTCAAATTTTTCATATCATATATCAAATGCATGTATGAATTACAAGATATAGGGGGAGATCTCCATGATTTAACTCTTCAAGTGTGCATTGCTTCAAAAGCAAATTCCTCACTATGCACAACTTCAGGGGGAGTTCTTCTATATCTTGCAATCAAATTCCTCAATATTAGTTTCTACACTTCACATATTTATCCCCGTTGAAAACTTAACCTATATTGTCATCAATCACCAAAAAGGGGGAGATTGTAAGTGCATCTAGTGCCCCTTAGTGATTTTGGTGTATTGAAGACTTATAGGTTAAGCATCTGATGTGTTTATGAGTGTACACAGGTCTATAAGTCTATGAGGAGTTTGAAACTTACAGTAAAAGTCGACCCCTAAAAATGAAGTTCTTCGACTGAAGACTTTGATATTCTGAAGACTTTCTGAAGACTTTGAATGTGAAGAAATTGGTGTGACCTTGAAGACATGATATTCGTTTGAGGAACATGAGGCGTGAAGACTTTTGTTTTCATAGTTTCATTTTTCTCTTCCTTGAGTCATAGGAAACACCGTACTGTTAAAGGGGGTCGAGGAAATACTAAGGAGAAAATTTCCATGTGATGCTCAACTCAAATCCCACACCTACCAATCCCTTTGAGTGAAGCCATTGGAAATCTCATACAGTTCAGTCAATTTCTTCAGTGACAGAGACGCAGTTCTTCTGGTCACTGAGGACTTTGCTCTGACTGAGGTGTTAGGAGTTTGCCAGTGCGAATTGCCTACACAGTGAGGAACATGATAGCCCTGAGGAATTTGTACTCCAAATTTCCGACCGTTGCTGTGCCACGCGCCAGCTGTCCTAAAATATCTTGTCCACCTAACGGTCATATCATTGAAGGGCATTTATGTCTTATCATGTCGGGCTGCTCCCTAGGCTATAAATAGCCGCCCCCTTCAACCACTAGCTGGTTGGCTGCTCCGCGTGAACTTGACACTTGTCATTTGAGAGCAACCCATCCTCCGAGGACTTTGAGCGAAAATCATCAAGTGAGGAAAATCCAAACCCAAACCCAAAACACCTACAAACCCAAAGTGATTGAGCATCACCGAAGAAATTGATCCTGCGTGGATCCGACGCTTGTTACCTTTGAAGACTGTGCTTCTTCCAGACGGTTAGGCGTCAAGGTCTAGAGCATCCAAGAGGAATTGTGGATCGCCGAGTGACCAAGTCTGTGAAGGTTTGGAAGTCACCTGAAGACTTACCACGAGTGATTGGACGAGGACTGTGTGTCCTTAGTTCAAGGAGAATACGGTGAGGACTTGGTGTCCCGAGCTGCGTGCTCAGGACTGGGTGTCCGGGACTGTGTGTCCTCGAGTTTAAATACTCAGCCGCTCCAACCAGACGTACAACTAAGACAGCAGTTGGAACTGGTCTACCAAATCATTGTCTTCACCAAGCTTACTGGTTCCATTTCCTCAACACCTTCATTTCCTCATTACTGTGTTGTCTGTTTGTTCATATCTGTGTTTGAAGACTTTGACTGAAGACTTTCACAAATTCCTCAGTTCAATTTCTTCAGTCTGTTTGTCTTCATCTAGATTTATCCTGTGCCTACGCTTTCTGTACTCTGTGTTTGTCTTCATTTCATCATGATGACCATGCATGTAATCTGTTATGTTTACTTCTGAGTACTTATTCCGCTGCTAGTATTTCTTCGCTAAGGAATTTCCTCACGAGCAAATTCCTCAGTGAAGAATTTCATAAAAATCGCCTATTCACCCCCCTCTAGTCGATATAACGCACTTTCAAAAAGTATGAAACAATTGCTTGGCTTGTGATCGGGGTTGTGCATGATTAAATACTTTGTGTGATGAAGATAGAGCATAGCCAAAGTATATGATTTTGTAGGGATAACTTTCTTTGGCCATGTTATTTTGAGAAGACTTGATTGCTTAGTTAGCATGCTTGAAGTATTATTGTTTTTATGTCAATATTAAACTTTTATCTTGAATCTTTCAGGTCTGAACACTCATACCACAATTAAGAGAACTACATTGAAAATTATGCTAAGTAGCATTCCGCATCAAAAATTCTGTTTTTATCATTTACCTACTCGAGGACGAGTAGGAATTAAGCTTGCGGATGCTTGATACATCTCCAACGTATCTATATTTTTTGATTGCTTCATGCTATATTATATTTTGTTTTGGATGATTAATGGCTTTGTTATACACTTTTATATTATTTTTGGGGCTAAACTATTAACCGGAGGCCCAGCCTAAATTGCTGTTTTTTTTGCCTATTTCAGAGTTTCGCAGAAAAGAATATCAAACAGAGTCCAAATGGAATGAAACCTTTGGGAACGTGATTTTCAGAACAAACGTGATCCAGAGGACTTGGAGTCTACATCAACAAATCAACCAGGAGAGCACGAGGCAGGGGGCGCGCCTACCCCCCCTAGGCGCGCCCTCCCCCCTCATGGGGCCCATGTTGCTCCACCGACGTACTTCTTCCTCCTATATATACCTACGTACCCCCAAACCATCAGATGCATCCACGAAAACCTAATTCCACTGTTGCAACCTTCTGTACCCGTGAGATCCCATCTTGGGGCCTTTTCCGGCGTCCTGCCGGAGGGGGCAGTGATCACAGAGGGCTTCTACATCAACACCATAGCCTCTCCGATGATGTGTGAGTAGTTTACCTCAGACCTTCGGGTCCATAGTTATTAGCTAGATGGCTTCTTCTCTCTTTTTGGATCTCAATACAATGTTCTCCCCCTCTCTCGTGGAGATCTATTCGAAGTAATCTTCTTATTGCGGTGTGTTTGTTGAGAACGATGAATTGTGGGTTTATGATCAAGTTTATCTATGAACAATATTTGAATCTTCTCTGAATTATTTTATGTATGATTGGTTATCTTTGCAAGTCTCTTCAAATTATCAGTTTGGTTTGGCCTACTATATTGATCGTTCTTGCAATGGGAGAAGTGCTTAGCTTCGGGTTTAATCTTGCGGTGTCCTTTCCCAGTGACAGCAGGGGCAGCAAGGCACGTATTGTATTGTTGCCATCGAGGATAACAAGATGGGGTTTATATCATATTCCATGAGTTTATCCCTCTACATCATGTGATCTTACTGAAAGCATTACTCTGTTCTTTTGAACTTAATACTCTGGATGCATGCTGGATAGTGGTAGACGTGTGGAGTAATAGTAGTATATGCAGAATCGTTTCGGTCTACTTGTCGCGGACGTGATGCCTAAATACATGATCATAGTTAGATATTCTCATAACTATGCTCAATTCTATCAATTGCTCAATAGTAATTTGTTCACCAACTGTAATACTTATGCTATCTCGAGAGAAGCAACTAGTGAAACCTATGGCCCCGGGTCTTTTTCCTATCATATTAATCTTCCAACACATAGCTAGTTTTATGCCTTTTATTTTACTTTGCATCTTTATTATAAAAATACCAAAAATATTATCTTATCATATCTATCAGATCTCACTTTCGTAAGTGATCGTGAAGGGATTGACAACCCCTTTATTGCGTTGGTTGCGAGGTTTTTATTTGTTTGTGTAGGTGCGAGGGACTTGAGCGTGGCCTCCTACTGGATTGATACCTTGGTTATCAAAAACTGAGGGAAATACTTACGCTACTTTACTCCATCACCCTTTCCTCTTCAAGGGAAAACCAACGCAGTGCTCAAGAGGTAGCAAGGCTCGTGGCGGGTATCGTTATTTTCTGACCTTCACAGATGATTTGAGTAGATATGGGTATATCTACTTGATGAAACATAACTTTGAAACATTTGAAAAGTTCATATAATTTCAGAATGAAGTGGAAAATCATCGTAACAAGAAAATAAAGTTTTTACGATCTGATAGTGGAGGAGAATATTTGAGTTACGAGTTTGGTTTTCATTTGAAACAATGTGGAATAGTTTCACAACTCACGCCACCTGGAACACCACAACGGAATGGTGTGTCCGAACATCATAACCAAACTTTGTTAGATATGGTGCAATCTATGATGTCTCTTACAGACTTACCACTATCATTTTGGGGTTATGCATTAGAAACGACTGCATTCACGTTAAATAGGGCACCATCTAAATCCGTTGAGACGAATGTTGGGGAACATAGTTATTTCAAAAAAAATACGCACATGCAAGATCATGGTGATTCATAGCAACGAGCGGGGGGAGTGTGTCCACGTACCCTCGTAGACCGAAAGCGGAAGCGTCGGCACAACGCGGTTGATGTAGTCATACGTCTTCACGATCTGACCGATCAAGTACTGAACGCACGACACCTCCGAGTTCAGCACATGTTCAACTCGACGACGTCCCTCGAACTCCGATTCAGCCGAGCTTTGAGGGAGAGTTCCATCAGCACGACGGTGTCGTGACGATGAGGATGTTCTACCGATGCAGGGCTTCGCCTAAGCACCGCTACAATATTATCGAGATGGATTATGGTAGAGGGGGGCACCGTACACGGCTAAGAGATCCAAGAGATCAATTGTTGTGTCTATCGGGTGCCTCCCTCCCCGTATATAAGGAGTGGAGGAAGGGGAGGGGGCCGGCCACCCTAGGCGCGCCCCATGAGGAGTCCTACTCCCACCGGGAGTAGGACTCCCACCTTCCATGTGGGAGTAGGAGAGGAGAGGGAAGGAGAGAGAGGGGGAAAGGAAAGGGGGGCGCCGCCCCCCTCCTTGTCCAATTCGGACAGGGGGTGGGGGCGTGCCTGCCCTTGGCTGCCCCTGCTCTTCTCCACTAGGGCCCAATAGGCCCATTAGTCTCCCCCGGGGGTTCCGGTAACCCCCCGGTACTCCGGTATATGCCCGAAACTCCCCGAAACCATTCCTGTGTCCGAACATAGTCGTCCAATATATCGATCTTTACGTCTCAACCATTTCGAGACTCCTCATCATGTCCGTGATCACATACGGAACTCCGAACTATCTTCAGTACATCAAAACACATAAACTCATAATATTACCATCATCAAACTTTAAGCGTGCGGACCCTACGGGTTCGAGAACTATGTAGACATGACCGAGACATGTCTCTGGTCAATAACCAATAGCAGAACCTGGATGGTCATATTGGCTCCCACATATTCTACGAAGATCTTTATCGGCCAAACCGCATAACAACATACGTTGTTCCCTTTGTCATCGGTATGTTACTTGCCCGAGATTCGATCGTCGGTATCTCAATACCTAGTTCAATCTCGTTACCAGCAAGTCTCTTTACTCTTATCGTAATACATCATCCCGCAACTAACTCATTCGTTGCATTGCTTGCAAGGCTTATAGTGATGTGCATTACCGAGTGGGCCCAGAGATACCTCTCCGACAATCAGAGTGACAAATCCTAATCTCGAAATATGCCAACCCAACAAGTACCTTCGGAGACACCTGTAGAGCACCTTTATAATCACCCAGTTACATTGTGACGTTTGGTAGCACAAAAAGTGTTCCTCCGGTAAACGGGAGTTGCATAATCTCATAGTCATAGGAACATGTATAAGTCATGAAGAAAGCAATAGCAACATACTAAACGATCAAGTGCTTAGCTAACGGAATGGGTCAAGTCAATCACATCATTCTCCTAATGATGTGATCCCGTTAATCAAATGACAACTCTTTGTCTATGGCTAGGAAACATAACCATCTTTGATCAACGAGCTAGTCAAGTAGAGGCATACTAGTGACACTCTGTTTGTCTATGTATTCAAACATGTATCATGTTTCCGATTAATACAATTCTAGCATGAATAATAAACATTTATCGTGATATAAGGAAATAAATAATAACTTTATTATTGCCTCTAGGACATATTTCCTTCAGTCTCCCACTTGCACTAGAGTCAATAATCTAGATTACACAGTAATGATTCTAACACCCATGGAGCCTTGGTGCTGATCAAGTTTTGCTCGTGGAAGAGGCTTCGTCAACGGGTCTGCAACATTTAGATCCATATGTATCTGGCCAATCTCTATGTCTCCCACTTGGACTTGGTCCCGGATGGAATTGAAGCGTCTCTTGATGTGCTTGGTCCTCCTGTGAAATATGGATTCCTTTGCCAAGGCAATTGCACCAGTATTGTCACAGAAGATTTTCATTGGACCCGATGCACTAGGTATGACACCTGGATCGGATATGAACTCCTTCATCCAGACTCCTTCATTTGCTGCTTCCGAAGCAGCAATGTACTCCGCTTCACACGTAGATCCTGCCACGACGCTTTGTTTAGAACTGCACCAACTGACAGCTCCACCGTTCAATATAAACACGTATCCCGTTTGCGATTTAGAATTGTCCGGATCAGTGTCAAAGCTTGCATCAACGTAACCATTTACGATGAGCTCTTTGTCACCTCCATAAACGAGAAACATATCCTTAGTCCATTTCAGGTGTTTCAGGATGTTCTTGACTGTTGTCAAGTGATCCACTCCTGGATTACTTTGGTACCTCCCTGCTAAACTAATAGCAAGACACACATCAGGTCTAGTACACAACATTGCAAACATGATAGAGCGTATGGCTGAAGCATAGGGAACATCTTTCATTTTCTCTCTATCTTCTGCAGTGTTCGGGCATTGAGTCTTACTCAACTTCACACCTTGTAACACAGGCAAGAACCCTTTCTTTGCTTGATCCATTTTTAACTACTTCAAAATTTTGTCAAGGTATGTGCTTTGTGAAAGTCCAATTAAGCGTCTTGATCTATCTCTATAGATCTTGATGCCCAATATGTAAGCAGCTTCACCGAGGTCCTTCATTAAAAACTCTTATTCAAGTATCCTTTTATGCTATCCAGAAATTCTATATCATTTCCAATCAACAATATGTCATCCACATATAAGGTTAGAAATGCTACAGAGCTCCCACTCACTTTCTTGTAAGTACAGGCCTCTCCAAAAGTCTGTATAAAACCATATGCTTTTATCGCACTATCAAAGCGTTTATTCCAAGTCCGAGAGGCTTGCACCAGTCCATAAATGGATCGTTGGAGCTTGCACACTTTGTTAGCTCCCTTTGGATCGACAAAACCTTTAGGTTGCATCATATACAACTCTTCTTCCAGAAATCCATTCAGGAATGCAGTTTTACATCCATTTGCCAAATTTCATAATCATAAAATGCGGCAATTGCTAACATGATTCAGACGGACTTAAGCATCGCTATGGGTGAGAAGGTCTCATCGTAGTCAATCCCTTGAACTTGTCGAAAACCTTTCGCAACAAGTCGAGCTTTATAGACAGTAACATTACCGTCAGCGTCAGTCTTCTTCTTGAAGATCCATTTATTCTCAATTGCTTGCCGATCATCGGGCAAGTCAACCAAAGTCCATACTTTGTTCTCATACATGGATCCCGTCTCAGATTTCATGGCCTCAAGCCATTTTGCGGACTCTAGGCTCACCGTCGCCTCTTCATAGTTCGTAGGTTCGTCATGGTCTAGTAACATAACCTACAGAACAGGATTACCGTAGCACTCTGGTGCGGATCTTACTCTGGTTGACCTATGAGATTCGGTAGTAACTTGATCTTAAGCTTCATGATCATCATCATTAGCTTCCTCGCTAATTGGTGTAGGTGTCACAGGAACCAGTTTCTATGATGAACTACTTTCCAATAAGGGAGAAGGTACATTTACCTCATCAAGTTCTACTTTCCTCCCACTCACTTCTTTCAAGAGAAACTCCTTCTCTAGAAAGGATCCATTCTTGGCAATGAATGTCTAGCCTTCGTATCTGTGAAAGAAGGTGTACCCAACAGTTTCCTTTGGGTATCCTATGAAGACACATTTCTCCGATTTGGGTTCAAGCTTATCAGGTTGAAGCTTTTTCACATAAGTATCGTAGCCCCAAACTTTAAGAAACGACAACTTTGGTTTCTTGCTAAACCACAGTTCATAAGGCGTCGTCTCAACGGATTTCGATGGTGCCCTATTTAACATGAATGCGGCCGTCTCTAAAGCATAACCCCAAAATGATAGCAGTAAATCAGTAAGAGACATCATAGATCGCACTGTATCTAGTAAAGTACGATTACGACGTTCGGACACACCATTACGTTATGGTGTTCCGGGTGGCGTGAGTTGCGAAACTATTCCGCATTGTTTCTAATGTAGACCAAACTCGTAACTCAAATATTCTCCTCCATGATCAGATCGTAGAAACTTTATTTTCTTGTTACGATGATTTTCAACTTCACTCTGAAATTCTTTGAACTTTTCAAATATTTCAGACTTATGTTTCATTAAGTAGATATACCCACACCTGCTTAAATCATCCGTGAAGGTGAGAAAATAACGATACCCGCCGCGAGCCTCAACATTCATTGGACCACATACATCAGTATGTATGATTTCCAACAAATCAGTTGCTCGCTCCATAGTTCCGGAGAATGACATTTTAGTCATCTTGGCCATGAGGCATGGTTCGCAAGTACCAAGTGATTCATAATCAAGTGATTCCAAAAGTCCATCAGTATGGAGTTTCTTCATGCGCTTTACACCAATATGACCCAAACGGCAGTGCCACAAATAAGTTGCACTATCATTATCAACTCTGCATCTTTTGGCTTCAACACTATGAATATGTGTATCACTACTATCGAGATTCAACCAAAATAGACCACTCTTCAGGGGTGCATGACATAAAAGATATTACTCAGATAAATAGAACAACCATTATTCTCATATTTAAATGAATAACCGTCTTGCATCAAACAAGATCCAGATATAATGTTCATGCTCAATGCTGGCACCAAATAACAATTATTTAGGTCTAAAACTAATCCCGAAGGTAGATGTAGAGGTAGCGTGCCGACGACGACCACATCGACTTTGGAACCATTCCACACGCGCATCGTCACCTCGTCCTTAGCCAGTCTTCGCTTAATCCGTAGTCCCTGTTTCGAGTTGCAAATATTAGCAACAAAACCAGTATCAAATACCCAGGTGCTACCGCGAGCTCTGGTAAGGTACACATCAATAACATGTATATCACATATACCTTTGTTCACCTTGCTATCCATCTTATCCGCGAAATACTTGGGGCAGTTCTGCTTCTAGTGACCAGTCTGCTTGCAGTAGAAGCACTCAATCTCAGGCTTAGGTCCAGACTTGGGTTTCTTCTCTTGAGCAGCAAATTGTTTGCTGTTCTTTCTTGAAGTTCCCCTTGTTCTTCCCTTTGCCCTTTTTCTTGAAACTGGTGATCTTATTTACCATCAACACTTGATGCTCCTTCTTGATTTCTACCTCTGCAGCCTTTAGCATTACGAAGAGCTCGAGAATCGTATTATCCATCCCTTGCATGTTATAGTTCATCACGAAGCTCTTGTAGCTTGGTGGCAGTGATTGAAGAATTCTGTCAATGACGCTATCATCCAAAAGATTAACACCCAGTTGAATCAAGTGATTGTTATACCCAGACATTCTGAGTATATGCTCACTAACAGAATTATTCTCCTCCATCATGTAGCTGTAGAACTTATTGGAGACTTCATACTCTCAATCCGGGCATTTGCTTGAAATATTAACTTCATCTCCTGGAACATCTCATATGCTCCATGACGTTCAAAACGTCGCTGAAGTCCTAGTTCTAAGTCGTAGCATGGCACACTGAACTATCGAGTAGTCATCAGCTTTGCTCTGCCAGACGTTCATAACATCTGGTGTTGCTCTTGCAGCAGGTTTGGCACCTAGCGGTGCTTCCAGGACGTAATTCTTCTGTGCAGCAATGAGGATAATCCTCAAGTTACGGGCCCAGTCAGTGTAATTGCTACCATCATTTTTCAACTTTGCTTTCTCAAGGAACGCATTAAAATTCAACGGAACAACAACACGAGCCATCTACCTACAACAACATAGACATGCAAAATACTATCAGGGACTAAGTTCATGATAAATTTAAGTTCAATTAATCATATTACTTAAGAACTCCCACTTAGATAGACATCCCTCTAATCATCTAAGTGATCATGTGATCCAAATCAACTAAACCATGTCCGATCATCACGTGAGATGGAGTAGTTATCAATGGTGAACATCACTATTTTGATCATATCTACTATATGACTCACGCTCGACCTTTCGGTCTTAGTGTTCCGAGGCCATATCTGCATATGCTAGGCTCGTCAAGTTTAACCCGAGTATTCTGCGTGTGCAAAACTGGCTTGCACCCATTGTAGATGGATGTAGAGCTTATCACACCCAATCATCACGTGGTGTCTCGGCACGACGAACTTTGGCAACGGTGCATACTCAGGGAGAACACTTTTATCTTGAAATTTAGTGAGAGATAATATTATAATGCTACTGTCAATCAAAGCAAAATAAGATGCATAAAAGATAAACATCACATGCAATCAATATAAGTGATATGATATGGCCATCATCATCTTGAGCTTGTGATCTCCATCTCCGAAGCACCGTCATGATCACCATCGTCACCGGCACGACACCTAGATCTCCATCGTAGCATAGTTGTCGTCTCTCCAACTATTGCTTCTATGACTATCGCTACCGCTTAGAGATAAAGTAAAGCAATTACAGGGCGATTGCATTGCATACAATAAAGCGACAACCATATGGCTCCTGCCAGTTGCCGACAACTCGGTTACAAAACATGATCATCTCATACAATAAACTATAGCATCATGTCTTGACCATATCACATCACAACATGCCTTGCAAAAACAAGTTAGACATCCTCTACATTGTTGATGAAAGTTTTACGTGGCTGCTACGGGCTGAGCAAGAACCGTTCTTACCTACGCATCAAAACCACAACGATAGTTCGTCAAGTTAGTGTTGTTTTAACCTTCTCAAGGACCGGGCGTAGCCACACTCGGTTCAACCAAAATTGGAGAAACTGACACGCGCCAGCCACCTATGTGCAAAGTACGTCGGTAGAACCAGTCTCGTGTAAGCGTACGCGTAATGTCAGTCTGGGTCGGTTCATCCGACAATACCGCCGAACCAAAGTATGGCATGCTGGTAAGCAGTATGAATTGTATCGCCCACAACTCACTTGTGTTCTACTCGTGCAAATAACATCAACGCATAAAACCAGGCTCGGATGCCACTGTTGGGGAACGCGGTAATTTCAAAAACTTTCCTATGCACACGCAAGATCATGGTGATGCATAGCAATAAGAGGGGAGAGTGTGTCCACGTACCCTCGTAGACCAAAAGCGGAAGCGTTAACACAACGCGTTTGATGTAGTCGTACGTCTTCACGATCCGACCGATCAAGTATCGAACGCACGACAACTTCGAGTTAGCAACGAAAATTACTTAGAGTTATTGAATCAAAGTGTGGAATCGATTCTCTTATAGGTGTTCTCAAGTGACTAATAACTCAGAAGCAATACTAGATGAAGACTCATAGGAAGCAACCCAGTTCTTTGATATTCTCGAGGTACCGGAGGGTAATACTCGAAGGAAGAGCGAAATAGAGATTGGACAGATGAAATTGCAGAAGACAAGTATTTTAACTTGTCCGGGAAATGGAATCAAGGAGAAAATATGACCGGAACCACGATTGCAAAGAATCAATTTACAGATGCAAGATGAGCTTATACCAAGGGAACATTTGATTATAAGAGAAGCTTCTGTGATAAGGTCTACATCGTGTCTATGGGCATGAACACAAAGTTCAATGTCGACTCCCACTTCTTCAATGCATAACCCCTCGTTTTCGAAGAAATTGTAGTGTTGAAATTATATCTGGCAAAACACCAGAAGAGTATGACTCATGAAAATCGCAGGTTCACACGGATTAGGGAAGGCATAGGTTCAACCCATAGGGGCATCTTAGGAACCTATTCCACAAACTTCAGAAGTAACAACACAAGCTCGAAAGCAGAGCATGGTTGACAAAAGGAGAGGATACAATTACCAAAGGCATTATGTACCTGGGAAAGAACTTCACGAGGTTCTTTGAATATGAAGGACACTGTCGGATGATAATCAAATAATGGATCCGACGATCCACAACGGAGCTGATGTGATTATCAGTACTCAATCAGAGGAAGAAAAAATGCAAAGGCATTGGGTTAGAGATATATCTGGATAACTTCAAAGCTTAAATACAAAGTAATTACAAATTTTCAATCAGAGGATCAGAAGTAGAGGCTCTGATCAAAAGATAATTGAGCTGAATCGATATAGATCGACAATCGATGAAGGTTTGATTTGCTAAGAACAAGCTCAAGTTCGGAGTGACGTCTGAGCCGGAAGGATGCTAGGATCTGATTGAGGATTGCGAGCATTCGCAACATATAGGATCAAGGGACTCAAAACGATAGTGACAGAGGATGTCAACGGAGAATACTAGAAATATGGAATTAACCATAATGCAGGCACGCAAGACTTTCCAAAGCAATAGGTTGCAAAGGATTCTTGGAAGGTCGGATAGCATTTCGGGATATTTTGTGGAACACATGCATAATTAGGAATGAACAAATCCTTGATAAGTGTGAGGAATTACTCGGACATGTATTCAGGCGGAAAAGGAGCTGCAACGCAGCAAGCACAATGGATTCTCGAAATAATAGGGACAAGTTCCGGGAATCTTGTAGTAGCAAGAGCAATTGGGGACGAATGTAAGAATGACAATTGTATGTAGTTATCCATAGGGGTTAACGGTGGAAGGGAATTGCAACGGCGAAGGGAACAAGGGTCTCGGGAAACATCGAGGAGTATCTGTAGAATCTTCTGGCGAAGCAAGCAATCATCGATAATGTTGGGGCTCTCCGGGAGGAAGTGGGTACGAGAACCTAATGTCAGTGTTAGTAAAATGTTTAACCCAAATAGAAGAGAGATCAGAGTCCCAGAGCATAGACGAGAAATAAAAGATCCTAATACCACACAATGGCAATGTGGGTCCGTAAGCCACACAACCATGTTAGTAAAAGTTTTTGTAGCGACTAGACTTGACTTCGGCCAAGGAGTTGGAACGAGGGCTACCTACAGGCAGTCGGCTCTGATACCAACTTGTGACGCCCTCGATTCCATCATACACTAATCATACACGCAAATCTGTATGATCAAGATCAAGGACTCACGGGAAGATATCACAACACAACTCTAGACACAAATTAAAATAATACAAGCTTTATATTACATTCCAGGGGCCTCGAGGGCTCGAATACATAAGCTTGAATACACATGAGTCAGCGGAAGCAACAATATCTGAGTACAGACATAGGTTAGACAAGTTTGCCTTAAGAAGGCTAGCACAAAAGTAGCAACGATCGAAAAGGCAAGGCCTCCTTCCTGGGAGCCTCCTAACTACTCCTGTTCGTCGGCGGTCTCCACGTAGTAGCAAGCATCGGCGGTGACATCTGGCTCCTAGGCTCCGACATCTGGTTGCATCCACCGGAAAGAAGAAGAAAGGGGGAAAAGGGGGGGCAAAGCAACCGTGAGTACTCATCCAAAGTACTCGGAAGCAAGGATCTACACTACATATGCAACATTATCAAAGGAAGGCTGTATAGGTAGACTGGGCTGCAGAAATGCCAGAATAGAGAGAAGGCCTAGTCCTATCGAAGACTAGCATCTTCTGAAAACCACCATCTTCAAGCAACCGAAGGGAGTAGAGTAGCATAAAGTAAAGTAGTAGAAGTGTTATCAACCTCGGCCGGAGATCCTTTCTCGACTCCCTGCAAGAAAGTAATCCCAGAGCCATACTATCCAGTTATCATCACAATCCAATTCTCATCACCATCCAGTTCTCATCACAAGTATCCAGTTCTAGTTGTATCGATCGGGATACAACTCCAAGTGTCCGTTACCACAGGACAGGCTATCGATAGATGTTTTCTTCCCTGCAGGGGTGCACCAACTTACCCACCACGCTCGATTAACTCTGGCCGGACACACTTTCCTGGGTCATTCCCGGCCTCAACCAAACAATACGCCGCAACCCGACCTAGGCTTAATAGAGAGGCCAGCACGCTGGACTAAACCTATGCCCCCAGGGGTCATGGGCCATCTCCCCGGGAACTCCTGCACGTTGCGTTGGCGGCCGATGAGCAGACGTAGCTACCTCCTTCAACAAGGCAGGCGCTTACGCAGTCCAACCCCGCGCGCGCCGCTCAGTCGCTGATGTCTATTAAGCTTCGGCTGATGCATACGACGCAGAACGCCCATACTATGCCCACATGATGGTTAGTGCTATCAGGCCAGAGGCCCCTTGGATCAAATATCCAAATCGTAGTGGATTAGGAACGTGCAGTAACAAGCAGAGACTCACGAAAGATGTGACCCCGTTGCCCCATCTCGAGGACTTGCGGCAAGGGCTAGGAATGCCCGGCCACGCCTCGTAATTATCTCGCGGGCACCTTCCACGTCCGCCCGACTCCACATCACTCGCAATTAAGCTCGCGTGGGTACCCCTCATGGTCGACCCGTCTTTCCAAGTAACAGTGGTAAAGTCCAAGTATCCGTGTGTCCAAACATCAAGGGGAAAACCCGAGGAATCACCCCCGATGAATTCCACTAGATGTAATCATCAAGGTGAACGTAAGAGGAACCAACAGAGTCGTATCGGAAGTGGTTAAGATGGAAATCACCCTCGATGGCCACGACCCAATGGCTACACTACAGGGTTAACATCAGAAGTGCTGAAGAGGTTCACCCTCGGTACTCGATAGTAACCCAGTAGTCGCGAGCAACTAAGGGGAAGTGATGTGCAGTGTCGGGGCCTGGTCTTCGATCACGTAGATCGAGTCGTCGATGATGAAGCAGGGGCAACAAGGGCAAGGTGGGGGTCACTGATGGATCACTAACCAACCTATACTAAGCAGGTCTAGGATAAGCAGGTTAGGTACAACAACAGATAAAAAAGCAGGCTATGCATCAGAATAGGAGCAAACAATAATAGTAGCAAAATCTAATGCATGCATGAGAGAATGGAATGGGCGATATCAGGATGATCAAAGGGGGGGCTTGCCTGGTTGCTCTGGCAAGGAGGGGTCGTCGTCGACGTATTCGATCACAAGGGCATCAGCATCGGTCTCGAGGTCTACCGGAGAGAAGAGGAGGAAGAAACAATAAATATAAAGGAAGCATAACATCACAAAGCATAACATGGCAATAAACTATGCCGGGTGTGACCTAACGTAAGGCTACACGATATAGGAGAAGGGGAAATTCAACCGGGAATGTTTTCCCGGTTCCAGACCTGTGTCACACAGATGACCGGAGGGGGAAAGTTGCGTGTTCGCTATGCTAGGGATGTGTGGCGGATGAATGGGCTGCATATTCGGATTTGTCTCGTCGTTCAGAGCAACTTTCTTGTAGAAAACTTTTTCATCCGGGTTACGGTTTAATTTCTATGATTTTTCAAAGATTAAAGCCTTTTCTGGACTTGTTATTATTAACAGAAAAAGAATATGATGTCAGCATAATGTCAGCAACGCGTCAGCATTCGGCTGACCTGCTGACTGGCCAAACTGATAGGTGGGGCCCACTTGTCATATACAGTGGACTAACAGAAGCTTAAATTTAACTAAACTGAGGCTAATTAGAAGTTGGGCCCACATGTCACTGACTGATCATGTTTAACTAAAAAAGTTTACTTTTAAAAACGTTTGGCTAACATAATTAGGGGTGTGGGTCCCATTAGTCAGTGGGTGGGGAATAGTACCCCGCATTGACTGTGGTCAACACGGTCAAACAAAGGCGCAGGGGCCCACTGCCAGCGGCACTGGGTGGGCCCGTGCCATGCCAGGTCAGGGCCGGCGCCGGAGGAGCTCTGGCGAGCCTCCCGCCGCGGCAAGTTCGCTGGAGAGCGTCGGAATCGCGCTACGGGGCTCGGTTCCGAGCGTGCGAGGGCGCGTTCGAACGGCGAGGCTGGGCCGCTTCCAATCGTGGTGGTGGCGCGGGCCGCAATGGCTGAAAACTTCGTCGGCGGCTAGGTCAGCGGCGGAGCCCTGCGGGAGACGATGAAACAGAGCTACGGCGTGCTAAGGCTCGAGAGAAAGGGCTAGGCAGGCACTGCGCGACGCGGTGAAGCTAACGGGCATACGCCCGTGACTAACTGGTCACCGGAGACTCGCCGGTGACGAGCTCCGCGGCGTTGCGTTCAGGCGCACTTGGGGAAAGTAGCTAGGGAGCGCGCCAAGTCAGCAAGGAGATGGAAAAGGTAGAAAATCTCACCGGGGAGGCACAAGGTGGCCCGGTGTAAGATTAGTAGCAGCAGCAGTTGCCAGAGACGACGGAGTTCGCCGGCGACAGAGGCGAAAGGGGGCGGCTCGATCCGCTCCACGCAGTGGCTCCCGGCTCGCGCTCACGGACGAGGACCGGGTAGACGACGACAGCGGAGCGGACGGACATGGCAGATGGTCTCGGGGCCGCCGGTGGCCGCGGGATTGACGGAGGTACGACGACGATGGCGCTCGGCAGAGGGGGAGAGGAGCGAGCGTGCGAGAGAGAGGGAGGAGAAATATCTGCGGGGGGAGGAGGGGGGATCTGACCAGGCTGAGAGGTGAGGGGTCGGCCTTATCCTCTCCGGGGAGTCGCCGTCGAGACGGTCCGGCGGGGCTCGCCCCTGTTGCGACCCCGGTCGGGGGAACAGGGGGAGAAGGCGACCGAGGGACTGCGGGGTTGGGCTGGCCTGGCTGGCCCGAGGCTCAGCTGGGCCGGGGGGTCTAGGACCAGGGGGTTTCCCCTTTTTTTTAAACCTTTTTCCCCTTTTATTTGCATCTTTTGCAATTTCTTTTAGCCACATTAACTTTGCAAAAATATGCCACTGGCCAAAACAATTTTAAACAGTTATTGGGCACTGCCATAAAAAGTTTGGGGCCATCAGGAGTTGTCCAAGCATTTTAGAAAATGAAAAGGATGTCTTAAATACTGCTGGACCAAATAATAAATTCTCAGGGGCAATTTGGGAATTCCAAAAAATGTTGGCTTCAACATGACAAATATCTAGGGATTATTTGCCATAGGATGAACTATTTTATTTGCATGAAAGAATAAGCAAATATTTGACATGCAATTTGAATTTGAATTTGAAGCAGATTTTGGACAAGTGGCATTTTGGTATGATGATCACGATGACATGACCTTCATTAGGGAGAGATTACTGTAGTGTGATGCTGGGGATGTTACAAATCTCCTCCACTACAAGAAATATCGTCCCGAGATTTAAGTGGGGAAGTAAAGAGTAACTTCGGGAGAACTGACCCTTAAAGGGTTAATTATCTGGTGAACAATTCAGGGAAAGAGGCAGAAGTATCTCGAGTCGAAACTTAATAAAATATCGAGAGCAAAGTATGATGGTACAATAGGAAGTTTCAACTGAATGGACAAACGATTGATACCTGAACAGAGTGTGAGAAAAAGGGGGTCCGGAGCATCGGGAATAGATCATCTCTCGGAAGGTGGCTCGTGAAAACGCACAAATCCAAGAGCATATAATACTTCGGCATCAAGGTTGTACATGAGAGTCAGGTTTCGATCCTGTGGAACTGTGGGTTACGGGCCCACCATGTGGGTTAAAAGTAGGAAGGTCGCTGATAGCAAGGCATGTCAGAGCTTAGACTGTCAGTTATGTTGGCAACAAAGTTTTGGTACCAAGGGCGTGGGACCAAGAGAAGCATTTCCCTGCTCGTAAGACGAGGCAGACCAATAGGCTAAGTTCTCGTCCATCGGTGGTTACCGGAATGTCGTCAATAATAGTAACAAGGTCACGCTAACAAAGTTGTAAACCGAGGTGTTTCCATAAGCAGGGAATTTTTTTTGCTTATAACATATATAGATCACAAGAAAGGTTAAGCAAACCAATGGAAAGGAAAATGTGTTTAGACACAAGATTTAGGAGTGTAACTTTTCCCAAGGAAAAGTAGAGCAGGATATACATGTTAGATCAACAAGTACATCACCATTTGGATAAAGAGGCAAGGGAATTCATGGTGTTATCCATACAACGGTGTTTGGATAATAGGGCAAGAAACATTTGGCAATGCACTTCCAATGTTCTTGTTGATGTTCGGCGTATCACAGTCATGCTTTGAGGTAACATTAACATGGTGTTTCAAGCAAGATTGAAACTGAAGGTCACAAGAAGTACAAAGGAACAATTCCACGAATGTCAAGGAATGTAAGATATAATCAAAACATGACCAAGTCTATATTGGAAGGAAGTCAAGGATGGTGTCGATGACAACACGCATCATCGACGGGCAAGGATGGTATTCTCCTCAAGAATTCGATTGATATCTTAGAACAAGGCAGTATGTTGATGGTGATCACGACAAATTTTGTTGAGAGGCTCTATGAAGATGCCATCGAGCAGCAACGACATCAGCAAAAGGAATGATGAATCGAAGGCTATTGGAACCACGGATACGACATAAGCTCGGATTCAGGCTTGTTGTTCAAGGTGGAATGATAAGATGAGGAAGATCGACGTAAGCCTCGCTCATCGTCAAAAAGTTGTGCTCCGGGAATAAGGACCAGGTAGCACAGTTAAAATTGGCACGACAATGATATAGTCGACCAGGTTAGGAATGAATTGAAGGACTATTAAACTCGTAAGCAACGAAAATTACTTAGAGTTATTGAATCAAAGTGCGGAATCGATTCTCTTATAGGTGTTCTCGAGTGACTAATAACTCAGAACCCGGGGGGAAATCTGAAATCGGTGAGAACCAATACTAGATGAAGACTCATAGGAAGCAACATCGTTCTTTGATATTCTCGACGTACCGGAGGGTAATACTCGAAGGAAGAGCGAAATAGAGATTGGACAGATGAAATTGCAGAAGACAATTATTTTAACTTGTCCGGGAAATGGAATCAGGGAGAAAATATGACCGGAACCACGATTGCCAAGAATCAATTTACAGATGCAATATGAGCTTATACCAAGGGAACATTTGATTATAAGAGAAGCTTCCGTGATAAGGTCTACATCGTGTCTATGGGCATGAACACAAAGTTCAAGGTCGACTCCCACTTCTTCAATGCATAACCCCTCGTTTTTGAAGAAATTGTAGTGTTGAAATTATATCTGGCAAAACACCAGAAGAGTATGACTCATGAAAACTCTCAGGTTCACACCGATTAGGGAAGGCATAGGTTCAACCCATAGGGGCATCTTAGGAACCTACTCCACAAACTTCAGAAGTAAACAACACAAGCTCGAAAGCAGAGCATGGTTGACAAAAGGAGAGGGTACAATTACCAAAGGCATTATGTATCTGGGAAAGAACTTCACGAGGTTCTTTGAATATGAAGGACACTGTCGGATGATAATCCAATAATGGATCCGACGGTCCACAACGGAGCTGATGTGATTATCAGTACTCAATCAGAGGAAGAAAGAATGCAAAGGCATTGAGTTATAGATATATCTGGATAACTTCAAAGCTTAAATACAAAGGGTTTACAAATTTTCAATCAGAAGATCAGAAGCAGAGGCTCTGATCAAAAGATAATTGAGCTGAATCGATATAGATCGACAATCGATGAAGGTTTGATTTGCCAAGAAAAGCTCAAGTTCGGAGTGACGTCTGAGCCGGAAGGGTGCTAGGATCTGATTGAGGATTGCGAGCATTCGGAACATATAGGATCAAGGGACTCGAAACGATAGTGACGGAGGATGTTAACGGAGATTACTAGAAATATGGAATTAACCATAATGCAGGCACGCAAGACTTTCCAAAGCAATAGGTTGCAAAGGATTCCTGGCAGGTCGGATAGCATTTTGGGATATTTTGTGAAACACTTGAATAATTAGGAATGAACAAATCCTTCATAAGTGTGAGGAATTATTCGAACATGTATTCAGGCGGAAAAGGAGCTGCAACGCAGCAGGCACAATGGATTATCGAAATAATAGGGACAAGTTCTGGGTATCTTGTAGTAGCAAGAGCAATTGGGGACGAATGTAAGAATGAAAATTGTATGTAGTTATCCATAGGGGTTGACGGTGGAAGGGAGTTGCAATGGCAAAGGGCAAAAGGGTCTCGGGAAACATCGAGGAGTATCCGCAGAATCTTCTGGCGAAGCAAGCAATCATCGATAATGTTGGGGCTCTCCGGGAGGAAGTGGGTACGAGAACCTTGTCGGGGCGGACTGGGTCCCCCGCGAGCACCTATGGGGCCGGAGCCCCTTTCGTTGTCCGGTGAAGGGGGGCGGAGGGAGCACAGAGAGCAGATCGAGGCGAGCACACGGGCGGTTTACCTAGGTTCGGGCCGCGATGGACGCGTAAAACCCTACTCCTTCTTGGTTGTATTGAACTGGGGAGCTCGGGAGCTTGGAGAGCTAGCTGCACCGAGCGTATGGCTGTCTGGATTCCCAATCTCCGGACCGAGCCGAACCGAACCCCCTCTACGTTGCGCACGGGCCTCCTTTTATAGCGCAAAGGGGTCACCGACAGGTGTCAACGTAAGAGAAAGGGGTAAAAGTGTAAAAGGGGTGGCAGTTGTAACAGCGCGGGAACAGTGGCGCTACAGTGCGGCACAGTGTTATCATACCTACTTCTGACGTTAGGGGACAAGGGCATTAAATGCCCGTCACGGTCGCCTGGACAGCACCGAGGCGGACCGTTAGGTGCGCCACCGCTCGCCACGATGGTGGCTGCATGCCACTGCATGCCCCAGGCTGCGCGGTGCCCCGCCACGTGCCCTTGGGGGAAACCCCGGAGCGACGCGTGGGCGGGTGAGCTGGAGCGCAGTCCTGAGGTGGTGATTTGCCACGGCAAGTGGCTTGCCGCGGGGGTCGTCTTCCTGTGCCTGATAGCTTGCCGGCTATCAGGCCTTGCCGGGGCGCATGGCGCGCCGTGGCGGGCTTCTCTCGTGGTGCCTGGGTTCGGCCTTCCCGACAAGCTCCTCTTGTCGGGGTCTCGATCTTCGGTTTCTTATACTTTGTTCTTGGATGGTATTACATGGGCTCAGTCGTCCCGGCAAGCTCCTCTTGCCGGGGCCTTGTCTTCTTGGCCCGGCAAGCTCCTCTTGCCGGGGGCCTTGTCTTCTTGGCCCGGCAAGCTCCTCTTGCCGGGGGCCTTGTCTTGAATGCTTGGTCTTCTCTTGGCGCTTCCTAGGCGGGCCTCGCCGCAGGGTGCTACAACTGCCCGTGCACAAGTCTGGGGTACTAAGGTACCCCTACTTTAGTACACCGACAGGAGCCCCCGGGCCTGGGCCACACACGGTGCCGAGCGTCGTTGGGCCAGGCCCTAACAGTGCACGGGCACGCGTGGCCTTGGTCGCGCTGCTCCTTAACTCCGCACCCGTCGCACCTTCCCCAGGCGGCGCGCGCTTATCGCGGCGTCGTGGGGGCGAAACGTCCGTTCCCTCTTTAAGTGGGGGGAGGTGCGGAGGCGCGGCTTGATAAATGAACGGGGGTGAGGCGCGGCTTTCGAGGCGTCCGTTCCCCATAATCACGGGATGGGGAGAGGTCGTCCCACCCGTCGCCTCGGTTCTGCGCGCCCACCGCGTGGTCCTCATGCACTCGGAGTCGCGGCGGCGGAGGCAGGGAGTTCGGCCGGCGCGGGTCGATGCAGTGGGTCGGCCCCAGTCGCCTGCCCTTCCTCCGCTTCTATTGGAGGAGCGAGGAGGACGCGTCCCCACTCCGCCCCTTTATAAGGAGCGAAAGAGGGCAACGGAGATCCGCACTCCATCTCCTTCCTCCTTCTGCTTCTGGTTTCCTTCCCCCATCTGCGATGGAGGGGGGGAACCCTGGTTCTTCTTCGGTTGCCGTGAGGGTGTCTGCTAGGCAACGCGCCCCTCCTCCCCTTGCGCCCGCGGCGGCGGAGCCGGTCGTCAGGGGAAGAGGGAGAGGGCGAGGCCGCGGACGAGGTCGTGGACGGGGCCGGGGCGCTCGGGCCGGACGGATCGGTGCGCCGTCCTCGCCTCCGCCAGCGGCTCCGTTCCTTCCCGCGGTCCATCTCGGGGACGACCCCTGTGAGTTCATCATCAGGCTGCGCCGGGCGCCTCGTCGCCGCCTCCGGCTTCCCGCTCCATTCGCGAGCGTGTTGGAGGTGGAGCAGCCTGAGACGCTAAACCTAAGCATGAGGGGCTGCGGGATCAGTGGGACGCGAGTCCACGTCGAGTCCCGAGCCCCCGGCGTGGTGTGTCTGGGCCGCGGGTGGAAGACGTTCGCCCGGATCCACAGTTTGACGGAGGGGTTCACCCTCCACTTTAAGCTGGTGGGGGAGGACCTCCTCTCCGTCAAGGCCTTCCGGGGCTTCGGCATCCGGGCCCGGTGCTGCGAAGATAGCTCCTCCGACAGCGAAGGCTCCTCCTCGAGCGAGAGTGACGAGGAGGGGAGCGACAGCGACGACGAGGGGAGCAGCCGCCGGGATGAGGGGTCCGACTAGGCGTCGGTCGCAGCTCCGTGTGGCACCGGCGGCCCTGTCGTCCGCGCCGGGCTCCGTGAACTCCTCGGGGTCGTCTCCTTGGGCGGCTGGCGCAGGGGGGCTGCTGAGGAGGACAGAGGGCGGACGTCGAAGGCCGCGAAGTCGGAGTACGGGCCGACTTCGACAGCTGGCTGACGCTCCGGTGCCTCGTGTTCCAGATGCGCCCCAGACGCCGTCATCACCCTTGCTCTCGGTGACGACCACCGGGGTCTTCTCTTCGGCCCGGCAAGCTCCTCTTGCCGGGGGCTTGATCTCCTCGGGCGGCCGGAGTGGCGAGGCTGGGGAAGAGGAAGAGGCTGGCGGCAAGGCCGTTGCCTCATCTTCCAGCTCTGCCTCCGGCGCCTCCGTCTTCTTCGGCCTCCGGAGACCCCCTCGCGGAGCCCCCGGATCTTCTCTTGGTGCCTTCTGGCACCCGTAGCTCGCCTAGGTGCCCCTTTCGCCCTCTTCGCCTACTTGCCCTACCTCCTGGGGAGAGAGACAAGAAAGGGATTACGGGCACCTTATCTTTTTTCAGCTTGTAAGCCTTCGGGCCTTAGTTGCGTTTAAGCCTTGTAATCCCTTCTTTCATGTTTTTCATTCTCTCTGAACTGTACCTGAGTGGAATGTTTTTAATGAAAAGGGGGTGTTTGCCGGATCATTTGTCTCGCGGGTGGAAACCGCGGTAAGGAACGAATCCTTTACATCGTTAGGATAGACAGTTTCTTGCCCGGCAACAGGCCCAGCCGCTCCCCCGCACTGCTCGACCTTTCTCACGCTCTTGGCGGAGGCGGGGAGCAGGCGGGTCCCGGCCCCTCGCTTCCCTCCCTCTTGCTGCCGCGGCTGCTATCGAAACGGGCCCCAGGAACGCGCTCTGGGGCTTGCCGCTAAGAGAGCACGGTAGCTTTTCAGGAGGAAAGGAGGCCTTCAAATTCCACAGTCCATAAGAGAATGCATGATGAGGGATGCAAAAACTTATCTGAGGTCGCAGCCCCCGGCGACTCTGGCTCGCCGGGGCGTGGGTGTTGGCTCGTCCTTCTCCTCTTCCTTGTCCTTGAGCGGCCCGGCAAGGACATTCAATTCCTGCGAGCCAAAAGGGAAAGGACGGGAAAAAGACGCGGACTCGACCTCTAAGTTAGGGGTTAGCGACAGCTAGGAACTGACAACCCTAACCAAGGACGAGACTCTGACTCAGCATGCATGCTAAAATCTAGGGCGCCAGCGCTTCTTTATCTTCGGCCAGGGGCTTCGCCTGGCTTTGTACGAGGGCTTATACGCAACATCGGCAAGGCCTGCACAAACCGGTGGTTGCCGGAGCGGATCACGGCAACCGTGCCTTATGGGCGAAACTTGCGAAGATGCTCTATGTTCCCAGGAGTTGCTCACTGGTAGGCCCTCTTCGGTCTTGAGGCGGACAGCGCCGGGCCTCGCGACTCGTCTCACCCGATAAGGGCCTTCCTGCTTCGGCGTCGACTTGTTATAATTCTTGGCCGACTGAACGTGCCTAAGAACAAGGTCGCCTAACAGGGCCACTTTATCTAATGCCAGGGGCTTCGCCTGGCTTTGTACAAGGGGTTACATGCAACAGCGGCAAGGCCTGTACAAACCGATGGTTGCCGGAGCGGATCACGGCAACCGCGCCATATGGGCGAAACTTGCGAAGATGCTCTATGTTCCCAGGAGTTGCTCACTGGTAGGCCCTCTTCGGTCTTGAGGCGGACAGCGCCGGGCCTCGCGACTTGTCTCACCCGATAAGGGCCTTCCTGCTTCGGCGTCGACTTGTTATAATTCTTGGCCGACTGAACGTGCCTAAGAACAAGGTCGCCTAACAGGGCAACTTTATCTGGTGCCAGGGGCTTCGCCTGGCTTTGCACAAGGGGTTACATGCAACAGCGGCAAGGCCTGTGCAAACCGATGGTTGCCGGAGCGGGTCACGGCAACCGCGCCTTATGGGTGAAACTTGCGAAGATGCTCTATGTTCCAGGAGTTGCTCACTGGTACGCCTTCTTCGGTCTCGAGGCGGACAGCGCCAGGCCTCGTGACTTGTCTCACCCGATAAGGTCCTTCCCACTTTGGCGTCAACTTGTTGGAATTCTTGGCCGACTGAGTGCGCCGAAGAACAAGGTCGCCCTCTTCGAGACTCCTGGCCTTGACCTTGCGGCTATGGTAGCGACGCAAGGCTTGCTGGTATCGAGCAGCTCGTACCGCAGCCTGGAGACGTCCTTCCTCAAGGAGCAGCGCGTCATCTTGGCGCAGCCGCTCTTGCTCGAGCTCATCATAAGCGAGCACCCGAGGAGATCCGTATACGAGTTCCGTGGGGATAACTGCTTCCGCTCCATAGACTAGAGCAAAGGGTGTCTGTCCGGTGGCTCGACTTGGTGTCGTTCTGATTGACCAAAGAGCCGCCGGCAGCTCCTCAATCCAATTTCTTCCGCACTTGTGCAGCCTGTCGAAGGTCCTGGTCTTGAGTCCGCGCAGCACTTCAGCGTTGGCCCTTTCTGCTTGACCGTTGCTCCTGGGGTGAGCAACCGAAGCGAAACAGACCTTGGCGCCGAGATCCTGGGCGTATTGCATGAAGGCGCGACTTGTGAATTGTGTCCCGTTGTCGGTGATGATTCTGTTGGGGATCCCGAAACGGCAGACGATCGACCGGAAGAACTTGACTGCTGACTGCGCGGTCACCTTCCTCACTGGCTCCACTTCTGGCCACTTCGTGAACTTGTCGATTGCAACGTACAAGTACTCGAAGCCCCCGACGGCTCGGGGGAAAGGGCCGAGGATATCGAGCCCCCAGACCGAGAAGGGCCAGGATAAAGGGATTGTTTGGAGAGCTTGAGCTGGCTGATGAATCTGTTTTGCATGGAACTGGCACGCTTCACACTTGGTTACTAGTGCAGTTGCATCCTGGAGGGCTTCTTGCCAGAAGAACCCTTGCCGGAAGGCTTTCCCGACAAGCGCTCTTGCGCCAATGTGATGGCCGCATATGCCTCCGTGTATCTCTGCCAACAGCTTCTGTCCGTCTTCCCTGGAGATGCACTTCAATCTGACACCGTTGAGTCTCCTTCTGTACAGCTCGTTGTCCACGAACTGGTACATACTTGACTGCCTGGTGATCTTCTCCATCTCTTCTGGGTCGTCGGGAAGTTCTCCAGTTTGCAGAAAACGGACGATCTGCTGCGCCCATGCCGGAGCCCGGGGCTCGACGGCAAGGACTAAAGGCATGAAGGCCGCTGCGGGGACCCCGGCTTCTACGGCAAGAACCTCTGGTTCCGCCGGAGCCGGTGATCCCCCGGCAAGCTTGCCGGGGCAAGGCTTGTCGGGAACCCCCGCTTCAACTGGACAGATCCTCGGATCCGCAGGAGCGGACTGTTCCTCAGCGTTCAGACTGCTGATCTGCTTGCCGGAGCAAGGCTTATCGGGGATACCTGCTTCGACTGGACGGATCCTGGGATCCGCAGGAGCGGGCTGTCCCCCGGCGTTCTGGTTGTTGATCTTGGGGACCTTGGCGGCGGTCTCAGGAAGGTCCGCCTGCAAGTGGTCGCTGGAGACCAACTTCCTTTTCTTGGACTGCCCAACTGATGGTGTAACGGATGGTTGAGTCAGCTTGAGTAAGAAGGTCCCTGGTTCCACAGGTAACTTCAACGAAGCACACTTCGAAAGGCCGTCCGCTATCTCATTCTGAGTTCTCGGGACGTGCTCCATTTGCAGCCCTTCAAAGTGTTCTTCCAGCTTCCTCACTTCATCTACATAAGCTTCCATCAGAGGGCTCTGGTAGCTCTTGTTGACTTGCCGGACCACCAGTTGAGAATCTCCCCGCACAATCAGCTTTCTGATCCCAAGTTCGGCCGCAATCCTGAGGCCGGCGAGCAAGCCTTCATACTCAGCAGTATTGTTGGTTGCTTGCTCTCTTGGGAAGTGCATCTGGATAACATACTTGAGGTGCTCTCCGGTGGGCGCGATGAGTACCACGCCAGCACCGGCGCCTTGCAGCGAGAAGGCACCATCTAAGTACATTACCCACTCGCTTGTTGCTTCTTGTACGGGCGTGCTTGTTTCTTGGGCTTCTTCATCTGGCGTCGGGGTCCACTCAGCTATGAATTCTGCCAAAGCTCGGCTCTGGATGGTTGAAGTACTTTCAAACTTGAGTCCAAAGCTCGACAGCTCCAGTGCCCACTCGACGATCCTGCCTGTTGCCTCGGGATTGTGTAATATCCTCTTCAGCGGAAAGCGAGTGACTACTGTTATCTCATGTGCTTGGAAGTAATGGCGCAGCTTTCTCGAGGCCGTGAGGAGGCCGAAAAGCAACTTCTGCACCCCGGAGTATCTTGATCTAGCCCCCTGCAAGAGGGAACTCACAAAATACACCGGGCGCTGCACCATCTTCTTCCGCGCTCCATCCTGTTCCTGCGCAGGGTTGTCTTCGTCGGGACCAGAGCTTGCCGGAGCAGCCCCCCGCTTGTCGCTGGATTCGCTTGCGGGTGGTATAGACTCCTCGTCGGCCTCCCTCTCCGCCACTAACGCAGCACTAACCACCTGGTTGGTTGCCGCTAGGTATAGCAACAACTTCTCCTGTGGTCTAGGTGCGACAAGTATTGGAGTGGAGGATAGGTACCTTTTCAAATCTTTTAGCGCCGCCTCCGCTTCTGGAGTCCACTGCATGGGGCCTGCCTTCTTCAAGATTTTAAAGAAGGGCAGGGCGCGTTCTGCAGATCTTGAAATGAACCGACTGAGGGCGGCCACACAACCTGCAAGCTTTCTGACGTCCTTGACGCGCTCTGGGGCTTCGATCTGCTCGATGGCTTTGATCTTGTCGGGATTAGCTTCAATCCCCCTCTGCGACACAAAGAACCCGAGAAGCTTGCCGGAGGGGACTCCGAAAACGCACTTCTCGGGGTTCAGCTTGAGTTGTATCTTGCGCAGGTTCTGAAATGTCTCTTCCAGATCTTGGACCAGGGTTTCCTTGCTCCTGCTCTTCACCACGATGTCATCCATGTAGGCCTCCACGTTCCTATGGATCTGTGGCTCGAAAGCAGTGTGCACTACCCTTGCAAACGTTGATCCCGCATTCTTCAGTCCAAACGGCATGCGTATGAAGCAATAGGTGCCGCACGGAGTGATAAATGCGGTCTTCTCTTCATCTTCTTTGGCCATAAAGACTTGGTGGTAGCCTGAATATGCATCAAGAAAAGAGAGTAGCTCACATCCGGCAGTGGAGTCAACAATCTGGTCAATGCGCGGCAAGGGAAATGGATCCTTGGGACATGCTTTATTCACATCGGTGAAGTCTATGCACAGTCTCCACTTCCCATTGGCTTTGCGCACGACGACCGGATTGGCCAGCCACGTTGGATGGATCACACCTCTCACTAGGCCTGCTGCCTCTAGCTTCTTGATCTCTTCGCTGATGAATTCTTGGCGCTCCACGGCTTGCTTCCTCACTTTCTGCTTGACGGGTCGCGCGTGAGGACAGACAGCGAGCTTGTGCTCAATCACCCTCCTGGGAACACCGGGGATGTCGGACGGTCGCCATGCAAACACGTCGACATTCGCCCGCAGGAAGGCGACGAGCGCGCTTTCCTATTTGCTGTCAAGCGTGGCACTGATGGTGAAGGTACCGCCAGTGCCGTCCTCCTCGGCGGACACCTTCTTAGTTGCCGGAGGAGCGGCCATTCCCTTCTTGTACTTGCCGGTGGAGCTCGATGGAACGTCCTCGACGGCGGCGCAGCACTCCGAAGAGGTGCGGTTGCCGGAGTGGGCCCCAGAGCACTTACCGGACTTGGTCCTTGTCTTCTTCCCCCCGGGGGCTTCAGCGGCAAGTGTGTCCTTCTCTGCCGCGGCTGCTACATCCCGGTAGATCTTGTCGGCGCAGATAAGCGCGTCCTTTTTGTCGCCATGGACAGTGATGACGCTTATCGGCCCCGGTATCTTGAGTACGTTGTAGGCGTGGTGGGAGGCTGCCATGAACTTGGCGAGAGCGGGACGGCCGAGGATCCCATTGTATGGTAACGGGATATCAGCGACGTCGAACGTGATGCGCTCAGTCCTGAAGTTGAGCTCGCCGCCGAAGGTCACAGGCAGAGCAATCTTCCCCTTGGGCTTGCTCCTCCCCGGGTTGATTCCTTGGAAAGAACCGGTCTCTTCGAGCTCGCCGTCTGGGATCTGGAGTTTCTTGATCACAGCGGAGGAGATCAAGTTCAGCCCGGCCCCGTCGTCTACCAACATTTTGGTGACCTTGAGGTTGCGGATGGTGGGTGAGACCAGCATCGGCAAGCACCCGACCACGGTTGTGCGGTCGGGGTGGTCCTCAAGATCGAAAATGATGGGCGTGCTGGACCATTTGAGGAGCCTGCGTGACTCCACGGGCGGCTCTGCTGCGTTCACCTCTCGCACCCACCGCTTAAGCTGACGGTGGGAGGTGTGCAGAGAGGCGCCGCCGTCAACGCATAGGACCTCCGTGGCCTTCTGGAACTCCTGCTCGCTGTTATCTTCGTCTTCCACGTCTTCGTCGTCGTCTTCTTCATCCTCGTCGTGGCCCCGGGGAGGCCGATCGCCTTGCCGCTGCTTGGCCTTGCCGCGGCGTCCTCCCCGGCCGATGGGCGGCCGCTTCTTGCTTGGTTCGCCACCTCCACCCTGGGCCTTCCCCTTGTCGCGCCTCTCGTACTCAGCCTTCTGCTGCACGACGAGGTATTCGACGCTTTTGCAGTTGGAGAGATCGTGGCCCTTGGTGCGGTGGATCTTGCAGTATTGCTTGTCGGAGCCGTCCTGCTTGTCGGCTGCCGCCACGGGGGCAGGCTCCTTGCCGGAGCCGCCAGCCTGCGTTTGCTTGGCGGGAGCCTCCTTGCCGGACTCTTCGACGGCAAGCACCTCTTTCCTGTTCTTCCTCCTGTTATTCCGCCGCTGGCTTCTCTTCGCCGGGGCGGTGTCGTCACTGTCGCTTCCTCCTGCGCCAGCATCCTCTCCGGGGAGTTTCCTCCCCTCCTCCGCGCGCGCGCACTTGTCAGCCAGGGCATATAGCTCGCTGACGTCCCGGATCTTGGTCATGGCCATCTCTTCACGCATGCGGCGGTTACGCACGTTCTGGTGGAACGCGCTGATAACCGCGGCAGGGTGAACGTCGGGGATGTTGCGATGCACGCGGCTGAAGCGCTGGATGTACTTGCGCAGGGATTCTCCTTCCTTCTGGGCTAGGATGTGGAGGTCGCTATCCTGGCCATGAGGTTTGTGGCCGCCTGTGAAGGCGCCAACAAACTGATGGCAAAGATCCGCCCAGGAAGAAATGGAGTCTTCCGGCAAGTGCATAAGCCACGAACGAACGTTCGGCTTAAGCACGAGCGGGAAGTAGTTCGCCAATATCCTTTCGTCGCGCCCCCCGGCAGCTTGCACAGCGATCGTATAGATGCTGAGAAACTCCGAGGGGTGCGTCCTGCCGTCGTACTTCTCCGGTACGTCGGGCTTGAAGTTCTTCGTGCTGGGCCACCGGACGCGCCGCAGCTCACGGGTGAACGCAGGGCAACCTGCCGCGTACGGTAAGTCACCCGGTTCACCGGGCGCGTGCGCGTCGACAGCGTTCCCAGCCCACTGGTCTGATTGCCGCCGAGTTTCTCGGCGGCGCTCAATCCTTGTTCGAGCGTCTTCTTGCTGTCGCTCGTCGAGGACTCGGCGCTGGTCCCGGCGGGTCCGCGGGTCTGACGACGCTGTAGAGCCGTCGTCGACGTTGCTCCAGCGGGGCGGCGTCTTCTGCTTCTGCGCCGGGGAGTGCATGGTGGTTGCACCCTCGGCGATCTTGTCGCCGTCGGCCTTCGTCTTCTCGACCTGCCGTGGCCGTGAGGTCGCCGGCTGCTGCGGCGTGTCGTTGTTGGCGAAGGCGATCAGGCTTTGGATGGTGGCCCTCCAGCCTTCGGCCTTGTCAGTCGCTAGAGGTTAGTCGAGGAGCAGTTGCGCTCTCGCGAGCGCTTCTGCCGGAGTGGAGGGGAGCGGGGGCGAGTGGCGCGAGGAGCGGGATACGCTCGGACTCCTAACAGTGTTAGAAGGAGCGGGGTCCCTCCCCGGCGCCTTCGCCTTGCCCGTGTCCGGACGGGGGTCCGGGGCGTCCCGTGAACCTCCAGTTTGCCCTTGGTCCAGCAAGCGGATGCCGCCTCCTGTGGCATGGCGCTGCTGGGTCGTCGTTTGTCGGAACGGATGCGACGCGCCCTCGGAGGCCGAGGCTCGGTCGTCCGCCCTGTTCTTGGATTTGGTGGCGCCGCGAGTGTTCTCGCCGGTGGCCACCCCTCCGACGGCGTCTCCCCCGCCCACCGTTGGCTCCGGTAGCGGTGGAAGAGACGCGGACGGGCCCGCGACCTCCGAAGCCTTCTTCTTCGGGGCCATGGTGTTGATGAAGCTAGCGAATTCGGAGAAGCTGACGAAGAGCGCGCTCGCGCGAACGCCGGATCTGATCCGCACAACCTCGACGTTGCCCCCTACCTGGCGCGCCAAAGATGTCGGGGCGGACTGGGTCCCCCGTGAGCACCAATGGGGCCGGAGCCCCTTTCGTTGTCCGGTGAAGGGGGGCGGAGGGAGCACAGAGAGCAGATCAAGGCGAGCACACGGGCGGTTTACCCAGGTTCGGGCCGCGATGGACGCGTAAAACCCTACTCCTGCTTGGTTGTATTGAACTGGGGAGCTCGGGAGCTTGGAGAGCTAGCTGCACCGAGCGTATGGCTGTCTGGATTCCCAATCTCCGGACCGAGCCGAACCGAACCCCCTCTACGTTGCGCACGGGCCTCCTTTTATAGCGCAAAGGGGTCACCGACAGGTGTCAACGTAAGAGAAAGGGGTAAAAGTGTAAAAGGGGTGGCAGTTGTAACAGCGCGGGAACAGTGGCGCTACAGTGCGGCACAGTGTTATCATACCTACTTCTGACGGTAGGGGACAAGGGCATTAAATGCCCGTCACGGTCGCCTGGACAGCACCGAGGCGGACCGTTAGGTGCGCCACCGCTCGCCACGATGGTGGCTGCATGCCACTGCATGCCCCAGGCTGCGCGGTGCCCCGCCACGTGCCCTTGGGGGAAACCCCGGAGCGACGCGTGGGCGGGTGAGCTGGAGCGCAGTCCTGAGGTGGTGATTTGCCGCGGCAAGTGGCTTGCCGCGGGGGTCGTCTTCCTGTGCCTGATAGCTTGCCGGCTATCAGGCCTTGCCGGGGCGCATGGCGCGCCGTGGCGGGCTTCTCTCGTGGTGCCTGGGTTCGGCCTTCCCGACAAGCTCCTCTTGTCGGGGTCTTGATCTTCGGTTTCTTATACTTTGTTCTTGGATGGTATTACATGGGCTCAGTCGTCCCGGCAAGCTCCTCTTTCCGGGGCCTTGTCTTCTTGGCCCGGCAAGCTCCTCTTGCCGGGGGCCTTGTCTTCTTGGCCCGGCAAGCTCCTCTTGCCGGGGGCCTTGTCTTGAATGCTTGGTCTTCTCTTGGCGCTTCCTAGGCGGGCCTCGCCGCAGGGTGCTACAACTGCCCGTGCACAAGTCTGGGGTACTAAGGTACCCCTACTTTAGTACACCGACAAACCTAATGTCAGTGTTAGTAAAATGTTTAACCCAAATAGAAGAGAGATCAGAGTCCCAGAGCATAGACGAGAAATAAAAGATCCTAATACCACACAATGGCAATGTGGGTCCGTAAGCCACACAACCATGTTAGTTAAAGTTTTTGTAGCGACTAGACTTGACTTCGGCCAAGGAGTTGGAAAGAGGGCTACCTACAGGCAGTCGGCTCTGATACCAACTTGTGACGCCCTCGATTCCATCATACACTAATCATACACGCAAATCTGTATGATCAAGATCAAGGACTCACGGGAAGATATCACAACACAACTCTAGACACAAATTAAAATAATACAAGCTTTATATTACATGCCAGGGGCCTCGAGGGCTCGAATACATAAGCTTGATACACAAGAGTCAGCGGAAGCAACAATATCTGAGTACAGACATAGGTTAGACAAGTTTTCCTTAAGAAGGCTAGCACAAAAGTAGCAACGATCGAAAAGGCAAGGACTCTTGCCTGGGAGCCTCCTAACTACTCCTGGTCGTCGGCGGTCTCCACGTAGTAGCAGGCATCGGCGGTGACATCTGGCTCCTGGGCTCCGACATCTGGTTGCATCAATCGGAAAGAAGAAGAAAGGGGGAAAAGTGGGGCAAAGCAACCGTGAGTACTCATCCAAAGTACTCTCAAGCAAGGATCTACACTACATATGCAACATTATCAAAGGAAGGTTGTGTAGGTGGACTGGGCTGCAGAAATGCCAGAATAGAGAGAAGGCCTAGTCCTATCGAAGACTAGCATCTTCTGAAAAACACCATCTTGCAGCAACCGGAGGGAGTAGAGTAGCATAAAGTAAAGTAGTAGAAGTGTTATCAACCTCGGCCGGAGATCCTTTCTCGACTCCCTGCGAGAAAGTAATCCCAGAGCCATACTATCCAGTTATCATCACAATCCAATTCTCATCACCATCCAGTTCTCATCACAAGTATCCAGTTCTAGTTGTATCGATCGGGATACAACTCCAAGTGTCCGTTACCGTAGGACTGGCTATCGATAGATGTTTTCTTCCCTGCAGGGGTGCAGCAACTTACCCACCACGCTCGATTAACTCTGGCCGGACACACTTTCCTAGGTCATGCCCGGCATCGGCCAAACAATACGCCGCAACCCGACCTAGGCTTAATAGAGAGGCCAGCACGCCGGACTAAACCTACGCCCCCAGGGGTCATGGGCCATCTTCGCGGGAACTCCTGCACGTTGCGTGGTCGGCCGATGAGCAGACCTAGCTACCTCCTTGAACAAGGCAGGCGCTTATGCAGTCCAACCCGGCGCGCGCCGCTCAGTCGCTGACGTCTATTAAGTTTCGGTTGATGCATACGACGCAGAACGCCCATATTATGCCCACGTGATGGTTAGTGCTATCAGGCCAGAGGCCCCTTGGATCAAATATCCAAATCGTAGTGGATTAGGAACACGCGGTAACAAGCAGAGACTCACGAAAGATGTGACCCCGTTGCCCCGTCTCGAGGACTTGCGGCAAGGGCTAGGAATGCCCGGCCACGCCTCGTAATTATCTCGCGGGCACCTTCCAGGTCCGCCCGACTCCACATCACTCACAATTAAGCTCGTGCGGGTACCCCTCAGGGTCGACCCATCTTTCCAGGTAACAGTGGTAAGGTCCAAGAATCCGTGTGTCCAAACATCAAGGGGAAAACCCGAGGAATCACCCCGATGAATTCCACTAGATGTAATCATCAAGATGAATGTAAGAGGAACCAACCTCGAGGTTCACACTTGAGGGGTTGCACGACAGAGTCATATCGGAAGCGGTTAAGGAGGAAATCACCCTCCATGGCCACGACCGAATGGCTAAAGTACAGGGTTAACATCAGAAGTGCTGAAGAGGTTCACCCTCGGTACTCGATAGTAACCCAGTAGTGTCGAGCAACTAAGGGGAAGTGATGTGAGGTGTCAGGGCCTGGTCTTCGATCACGTAGATCGAGTCGTCGATGATGAAGCAGGGGCAACAAGGGCAAGGTGGGGGTCACTGATGGATCACTAACCAACCTATACTAAGCAGGTCTAGGATAAGCAGGTAAGGTACAACAGCAGATACAAAAGCAGGCTATGCATCAGAATAGGAGCAAACAATAACAGTAGCAAAATCTAATGCAAGCATGAGAGAATGGAATGGGCGATATCGGGATGATCAATGGGGGGGCTTGCCTGGTTGCTCTGGCAAGGAGGGGTCGTCGTCGACGTAGTCGATCACAGGGGCATCAGCATCGGTCTCGAGGTTTACCGGAGAGAAGAGGGGGAAGAAACAGTAAATATAAAGCAAACATAGCATCACAAAGCATAACATGGCAATAAGTTGTGCCGGGTGTGACCTAACGTAAGGCTACACGATATAGGAGAAGGGGAAATTCAACCGGGAATGTTTTCCCGGTTCCAGACCTGTGTCACACAGATGACCGGAGGGGGAAAGTTGCGTGTTCGCTATGCTAGGGATGTGTGGCGGACGAACGGGCTGCATTTTCGGATTCGTCTCGTCGTTCTGAGCAACTTTCATGTAGAAAACTTTTTCATCGGGGTTACGGTTTAATTTCTATGATTTTTCAAAGATTAAAGCCTTTTCTGGACTTGTTTTTGTTAACAGAAAAAGAATATGACGTCAGCATAATGTCAGCAACGCGTCAGCATTCGGCTGACCTGCTGACTTGCCAAACTGATAGGTGGGGCCCACTTGTCATAGACAGTGGACTAACAGAAGCTTAAATTTAACTAAACTGGGGCTAATTAGAAGTTGGGCCCACATGTCAGTGACTGATTAGGTTTAACTAAAAAAGTTTATTTTTAAAAACGTTTGGCTAACATAATTAGGGGTGTGGGTCCCATTAGTCGGTCGGTGGGGAATAGTACCCCGGGTTGACCGTGGTCCACGCAGTCAAACAGAGGCGCAGGGGCCCACTGCCAGCGGCACTGGGCGGGGCCCATGCCATGCTATGTCAGGGCCGGCGCCGGAGGAGCTCTGGCGAGCCTCCCGCCTCGGCGAGTTCGCCAGAGAGCGTCGGAATCGCGCTACGTGGCTCGGTTCCGAGCGTGCGAGGGCGCGTTCGAACGGCGAGGTTGGGCCGCATCCAATTGTGGTCGTGGCGTGGGCCGCAACGGCCGGAAACTTCGTCGGCGACTAGGTCAGCGGCGGAGCCCTACGGGAGACGATGAAACGGAGCTACGGCGTGCTACGGCTCTGGAGAAAGGGCTAGGCAGGCACTGCGCGGTGCGGTGAAGCTAACGGGCATACGCCCGTGACCAACTGGTCACCGGCGATGAGCTCCGCGGCGCTGCATTCGGGCGCACTTGGGGAAAGCAGCTAGGGGGCGCGCCAAGTCAGCAAGGAGAGGGAAAAGGTAGAAAAGCTCACCGGGGAGGCACAAGGTGGCCCCGTGTAAGATTAGTAGCAGCAGTAGTTGCCGGAGACGACGGAGTTTGCCGGCGACAGAGGCGAAAGGGGGTGGCTCGATCCGCTCCACGCAGTGGCTCCCGGCTCGCGCTCACGGACGGGGACGGGGTAGATGACGACGGCGGAGCGGACGGACATGGCCGGTGGCCTTGGGGCCACTGGTGGCCGCGGGATCGACGGAGGTACGGCGACGATGGCGCTCGGTAGAGGGGGAGAGGAGTGAGCATGCGAGAGAGAGGGAGGAGAAATATCTGCGGGGGGGGGGGGGAGGGGGGATCTGACAAGGCCGAGAGGTGAGGGGTCGGCCTTATCCTCTCCGAGGAGTCGCCGTCGAGGCGGTCCGGCGGGGCTCGCCCCTGTTGCGACCCCGGTCGAGGGAACAGGGGGAGAAGGCGACCGAGGGAGTGCGGGGTTGGGCCGGCCTGGCTGGCCCGAGGCTCAGCTGGGCCGAGGGGTCTAGGCCCAAGGGGTTTCCCCTTTTTTCCCCTTTTTCCCCTTTTATTTGCAGCTTTTGAATTTTCTTTCAGCCACATTAACTTTGCAAAAATATGCCACTGGCCAAAACAATTTTAAACAATTATTGGGCACTACCAAAAAAAGTTTGGGGCCATCAGGAGTTGTCCAAGCATTTTAGAAAATGAAAAGGATATCTTAAATACTGTTGGACCAGATAATAAATTCTCAGGGGCAATTTGGGAATTCCAAAAAATGTTGGCTTCAACATGACAAATATCTAGGGATTATTTACCATAGGATGAACTATTTTATTTGCTTGAAAGAATAAGCAAATATTTGACATGCAATTTGAATTTGAATTTGAAACAGATTTTGGACAAGTGGCATTTTGGTATGATGATCACGATGACATGACCTTCATTAGGGAGAGATTACTGTAGTGTGATGCTGGGGATGTTACAGATAGGAGAGGGAAGGAGAGAGAGGGGAAAGGAAAGGGGGGCGCTGCCCCCCCCTCCTTGTACTATTCGGACTGGGGGAGGGGGCACGCGGCTACCCTTGGCCGCCTCTCCTCTTCTCCATTAGGGCCCAATAGGCCCATTAGTCTCCCCGGGGGGTTCCGGTAACCCCCTCGTACTCCGGTATATGCCTGAAACTCACCGAAACCATTCTGGTGTCCGAACATAGTCATCCAATATATCGATCTTTACGTCTCGACCATTTCGAGACTCCTCGTCATGTCCGTGATCACATCCGGGACTCCGAACTACCTTCGGTACATCAAAACACATAAACTCATAATATAACCGTCATCGAACATTAAGCGTGCGGACCCTACGGGTTCGAGAACTATGTAGACATGACCGAGACATGTGTCCGGTCAATAACTAATAGCGGAGCCAGAATTCTCATATTGGCTCCCACATATTCTACGAAGATCTTTATCGGTCAAACCGCATAACAACATACGTTGTTCCCTTTGTGTAACGCCCTCGATGCGGCTATATCTCCCACGTGTCGAAGCACGACTTAGAGGCATAGCCGCATTGAAAGCAATGTCGCAAGTGAGGTAATCTTCACACAACCCATGTAATACATAAGGGAAAGAGATACATAGTTGGCTTACAATCACCACTTCACACAATACATGAGTAAAGCATTACATCATACAAATACGATCAAGGTCCGACTATGAAACCAAAATACAAGAAGACTACACCAAATGCTACACAGATCCCTGATCGACCCCAACTGGGCTCCACTACTGATCAGCTGTAACGAAACAACACAATGAACACGATCTTCATCGAGCTCCGCCTCGAGCTCGGGTGCGTCACCTGCACGGTTTCATCGGCACCTGCAAACTGGTTTTGGAAGTATCTGTGAGTCACGGGGACTCAGCAATCTCACACCCGCGAGATCAAGACTATTTAAGCTAATGGGTAGGACAGGGTAGTGAGGTGGAGCTGCAGCAAGCGACTAGCATATCTGGTGTCTAACATACGCAAATGAGAGCGGGAAGAGAAGGCAAAAGCATGGTCGAACAACTATGATCAAGAAGTGATCCTGAAACTACTTACGTCAAGCATAACTCCAACACCGTGTTCACTTCCCGGACCCCGCCGAGAAGAGACCATCACGGTTACCCACGCGGTTGGTGTATTTTAATTAAAATCAACTTCGGGTTTTCTACAACCGGACATTAACAAATTCCCATCTGCCACATAACCGCGGGCACGGCTTTCGAAAGTTCAAACCCTGCAGGGGTGTCCCAACTTAGCCCATGATAAGCTCTCGCGATCAACGAAGGATGTTCCTTCTCCCCGGAAAGACCCGATCAGTCTCGGAATCCCGGCTACAAGACATTTCGACAGTAATAAAACAAGACCAGCAAAGCCGCCCGATGCGCCGACATCCCGATAGGAGCTGCACATATCTCGTTCTCAGGGCAACACCGGATAAGCGAAGCGTACAGGTACCAACATAACCCAAGTTGCCAAGGGACGGTCCCGCACGGTGCTCTAGTTTGGACAAACACTTAGACAAGCATTGGCCCGGGGGGGCTAATAAAGATGACCCTTGGGTTAATTACTCCCAGGGGAAAGGTAGGTGGTGGTGAGGCAAATGGTAAAACCAAGGTTGGGCCTTGCTGGAGGAGTCTTATTCAAAGCGAACTGTCAAGGGGGTCCCATAAATCACCCGACCGCGTTAGGGACGCAAAATCCGGGAACATAACACCGATATGACGGAAACTAGGGTGGCAAGAGTGGAATAAAACACCAGGCATAAGGCCGAACCTTCCACCCTTTACCAAGTATATAGATGCATTAATTAAATAAGATATATTGTGATATCCGAACAAGTAAACATGTTCCAACAAGGAACAACATCTCCATGTTCCAACAAGGAACAAACTTCATCGTTACAGTTTTCAGACTTAGCAGAAAACTGGACATGTCAAAACAGATAACAAGTAGGCATGTTTACGAGCTCGATGCACTCACTACAGAGCATTGCATGATAAACTACGCATACAGCCACCAAGAAGACATGGCATATAAGCTATACATGGCAATAACAACATAATATCATGTAACGATCAACTACAACAAGCTTGGCAAAATCGAATAACATGTAAACAATCTGCGAGTAACATTTTATAGCAAAAGTAGAGCTCGATTGATTCAAACTATGGCACTCCCTAATTACAAACAAAGACATGGATGGATAGAGAAAATCCATATGTTCAATACACCCTTACTGATCATGCTCAAAAGAGGCATAGATCTCTCTGAAACAACATGAACACATGGCATAAAAATAACAGCAGGGAATAACTTAGTGAAATTACAAAGTCTCTGAAATCAGCAACAATATGATCCCTAGTTTGCATGCTTGTGCTAGTCACCACAAAGATAACAAAAATACATGGCATACACCCCTGTAAAGATGGCTTGACATATTACAAAACACATGTAGGACTCAAGTTCATAGGGTGCACACATCAATCATGGCAAAAATGGCAAAAGTGTATCTACTGAAACAGATCTGAAACTAACATCACATAGCCCTTTTCTAACAGCATTTCGGGTATCAAGATGAGCTCAAATGAAAATGATGCAATGAGCTGAAATGATGTACTCATCGAGGCGAACAATTTGAAATATTATACGCACGAAACGGAGCAGTATGCAGCAAGTTATGATGCGATGAACATGGCACAAAATGATACAGAGAAAAAGACTTAGCAGAAATCGAGGGAGAGAAGAAGTCAACCTCTCCAAATCTAGAACGCACGGAAACCAAGGCACGGCCGGAGGAGGGACGGGGAAGGCCGGAGGAGGAGGGTCCGGGCCGGATCTCGCCGGATCCGGCGCCGGTGGAGGCGAGGGCGAGGCCGGGCGGAGAGGCGCGTGGTGGCGGAGCTCACGGGGGCGCGGGCGGCGCGACGGAGCAAGGCCGTCGGAGCGGGGCGGCGCCGGCGCGCGAAGGCGGCGGGCGGCGCGGCGTGATCGGGACCGGGCGGAGGCGCGCCGGCGGGCGGGGACGCGGCGGCGGCGGCAGACGCACGGGAGGCCGAGCGCGGGCGGTGGGGACGCGCATGGGCCGGGGCGGGCCTCCCCTGGGCCCCGCGGGCCTGGCGGCGGGGAGGAGGCCGAAGGAGGCTACGTGGCGGTGGCGGATTGGGTGAGAGCGGCGGCGGGGCTGAGGTGGCACGATGGGATTGGCCCGGGTGATGTGGAGGGCGGACATGTCCGGCGTGGGAGGAAGAAACGTCCGGCGGCGCGAGGAGAACGAAGGCTAGGGTTCATCTGCGCGAAAAATCGGGGGGAGACACATATTTATAGCTAGGAGGAGGTAGGAATGTCCAAATGAGGTGCGGTTTTCGCCCACACGATCGTGATCGAACGACCGATATGATGGAGAGGGTTTGGATGGGTTAATGGGCCACTTTGGAGGGGTGTTGGGCTGCACCAAGAGAGGCCTTTGCGGTTAACCGGTTAACCGTTGGAGCATCAAACAACCTCCGAATGACCCGAAACTTGACAGGCGGTCTACCGGTGCTATACCAAGGCCGCTTGACAAACCTCGGTCCATTCCGAGAAAGTTTAATACGCGCTCACGGAAAAAGGTAAAAGGGGATGCCGGGGAACATAGGAGCACCGGATTGCAAAACGGACAACAGGGAAAATGCTCGGATTCATGAAACGAACACGTATGCGAATGCGATGCACATGATGACATGACAAGAAATGCAGATGATGACATGGCAAAGTGCAACACGCAAGGAAATGACATGGCAACGCTGACGAATAACTGGCGGACACCTACCGCAACAGATCCGGGGCGTTACAACACTCCACCACTACGAGAGGATCTCGTCCCGAGATCTAGGATGGCACCGGAGAGAAATGGAAGAACAAGAGGTAAAACAATGTTGCTTCTTTGACAAACGAGTGAAATCAAAGAACCTTGACAGGTTGAACAAAATGAAAGAACGAAAACAACGAAGATGAACAAGGTTGAAAACACTCCGTTAGAAAAGAGGAACATGGGATATGACGAGAACCCAGCTGTTTAGTGATAAGATAGATATTGAAACCACTCCGGTTAAAACTAGATAGAGAAGGAATAAGATTGATATAATTTGGGCAGCACTCCGACTGAAAAGTGAAGGGATTTGAACACGATCTTGACAAGATGAGAGGATACTTGCTGAAATTAACAACACACTGCCTCCGGAACTATTAAAAGAATGGCATAAGGGGTAAGAAAGATTTCAGACAGCACTCTGGTTGAGAAGAGATGCCAGACTTGATAAGATGAGAGAGCTCGAATGAAAACACAACACTCCGGTTAAATGGATAAGCAAGGAAAAGAACATGATCTCCAAAATGAGATGATGGGTTGAAGAAAACATCACAATGCCTCCGGAAGAAAGAATAGAAAATAGCTCATTGGAATAAAAGAATGGAGAAGAAAATGACAACTTTTGCCACAAATGAACTTGGAGAGCACCCTTCCAAGAAGGTTAGAACGGAGTTGTTGGAAAACCAACAACGAAACGAATAAGCTTGTAGCGGGCTTATGGAAACATCTCAAAATTATGAGGTGAGCTTCTGCCACTAACCAGAAGCAAAAGATTGTATTGATATAAACAAGGAGACGAGAAACTTATTTCACCGGGAGGACAAATGAAGAACTTGGGTCATTTAAAAGCACCATAAACAGCAACAATCCATAGGGAAAGCTTTAAGTGAAATATAACCCAAGATAACTCCAAGGAAGAAATAGATGGATTTAATATACCTCATTCTTGACAACATGTGAATCATGAAAGACGAAGGGAAATTGTCAAGAACGACATAACACCACCTCAAAAGATATTGATGGAAAGAATTGCACTTTGAAATGCAAGATGATGAATGATTGAACTCCTCCAAACAAAACAAGTGTTAAGCACCCTGTTTAATTTTGAGTATTAGTTTGGCGGATCTTAACTCCGAGAGAAATCTTGAAGAACAAATGAATAATGAAAAGGGTCCTTGACGAACCACCATGTGAACCTCCATGAAGAACTCCGGTAAGAAAAGGATGATAAAAGAAAGAGAAGTTGAAAACACAAGGTGAAGCCTTGCAGCGATAAGATGAAGCTTTGAAATGATATAACCGAGAAAACTTGGAACTCCGAGGAAGATAAGGTGAAACAATTGAAAACAAGAATTTGAAGAACCTCCGGAATAGGGAATTGAGTTAACTCGATGAAACAAGAATAAGAATTACATTATGCTCATCCTTCACCAATTAAATTGATGACAAGCAATGGATTTGACGTACCACTTATTCTCGTAGAAAGGATTAAGATAGAATGGCGCAAACTGGGAGAAGGTATTGATGGAACCACCGGTTGGATTTGGAAACAACGAATGAATTGATATGATATCCAAGAAAAGATAAATCTTGAACGAACCACCGTAAGAATTGAAAATGAACGAAGAAAAGATAAAGAAACACCGGGAAGAATTTGAAAATGAACGAAGATACTTGAGAGAATTTAGATACAAGTGAACGCAGAGATCAAGAGCTGACTACAGGATACTTGAACGATTCACCGGTAAGATTTGGAGAACGAGAGCTGAAAGCTTGAACGAATAATATTGAGATGATGGCTCCAGAGAATTAAACTAAAAAGACTCCTGAAATGCTCCGGATGGGTGAAAAGAATTCTCACAGTCTAAAACAATTATGAGAGGATGGCATCAAGCTAGAACAATGAATCTTGAAGAGAATGGAGCAAAATTTAAGAGAAACTCTTCTTTGGTCTTCAAAATCCGATAATGACGACGAGAAACACCACCATGAATTGTTGAGGCACTCCGGAAAGAAAAAATAGAAAGGTTGAACCAACGATGAAAAGAATTTGAAAGCTCTTGGAGAAAGACATTTGACTGATGATAATTCATTCTTACGTCAAAATTGGAAAAGCATTTGAGAATAACTCTGGGAAAATTAGAAGAGTCAGGTAAGACCCTGGGAAAAGACTTGTGGGTTAGGGCCCACTCAAAAGATACACCGTTGAATGATTTCTTGAAAAGAGAGATTGCACCGGTTGAATCAAATGGCTTGAATGAGATAGCATCCTCAAAAGAACTTGAGTGAATTGAGAATGGAAACTTAAATCTTCTGAGATATCTTCATCACTCTGAAACAAATGAATAGGGAGAGGTGAATGATTAAGAGATACACCGGCATAAGAAAGCACTTGAAATGAGAAAAGGAATATGATCAACACCGAAAGCTTGACTTGAGTCCGCCAGAGAAGAAAAGAATGAAGAATAATAGACTTGAAGCTTCTTTAGCATCTTCATGAGAAATCACCGGATAAAACATTAAAGGAAAAGAATGAAGAAACTTCACTCAATAAAATGGATACTTGGTTAAGAAATCTGAGTCCTTGAAGAAAAGAGGTGGGAGGGCGGGAAAAACAAAGACAACTTGGAATGGATGAAACAAGCGACATTGGGAAAAACTGAGAGGTGATCTTGTGAATGTTGAAATGATCGGAACCACTTGAAGAGAAGCACACCGGTTGGAAAGAATTGAAAAGACAACCTTGATGAACAAGAAGGATTAGCACTCCCATAGAAACATGAGAACACCGCTTAGGAAAGGTATGGATTCAACATTTGACATTGAAGCAACTCGAATACCACAAAAAAAACAAAAAAAAAGGATTTGGCTTGCAGAATATGCCAGAAACAAACATATGATAGAGATTTACCCAATCCCATATCATGCATCTGTCGAAAAGATATTCTAGGAGCTACTTGAATTCCCACCTATAAACTCCCGAAACTTTCTGGTTATGCAATCTGGTATTGGGGATACAGGGGACACAAAATATATCACCCAAACTAACAATACCTAGATCCAGCTGTATCCATCCTTCAACACATAACCAAGAAAACTCTGGAAATCGTTTACCTCAACCTTCGAAAAGCATCCGTTATACGAGTTATGGCAATACTCCCGCACTCGCCTCAGTACTGGGCTATCAGGGTTATCTCACCAACAACTGTACAAAAGAGATTTTCGATGTCGGCGTACTAAACTCAGGTATTTCAGAACTGCAACGATAAAATTATGACGATAACACCTCAGAGCTCAACTCCCCGGGACACCTCCACTAAACCCCTGCTGACAGGAGGCACCAAGACAATGTTGTCATCATAAAACCATCTGAACGATTCTAAGATACCCGCGTGATCCTAAATTTTTTTAGTGAAATTTGAGAAGAGAAGAGTCAAAACTCTACGTCAGGATGCCTTACCAGAGCGATGAGGAGACTGGGAAGTAAAAAGAATTCCTAAACTCTCCGATACATAATTCCTAAATGACTCAAAACATTTTTCTAGACACAACTCGGCCGCTAAAAACGATCAATCAGTGGGGGCTCCTAAGGTCGGGGAAGGCTCTAATACCAACTTGTAACGCCCTCGATGCGGCTATATCTCCCACGTGTCGAAGCACGACTTAGAGGCATAACCGCATTGAAAGCAATGTCGCAAGTGAGGTAATCTTCACAAAACCCATGTAATACATAAGGGAAAGAGGTACATAGTTGGCTTACAATCGCCACTTCCCACAATACATGAGTAAAGCATTACATCTTACAAATACGATCAAGGTCCGACTACGGAACCAAAATACAAGAAGACTACCCCAAATGCTACACAGATCCCTGATCGACCCCAACTGGGCTCCACTACTGATCAGCTGTAACGAAACAACACAATGAACACGATCTTCATCGAGCTCCGCCTCGAGCTCGGGTGCGTCACCTGCACGGTTTCATCGGCACCTGCAAACTGGTTTTGGAAGTATCTGTGAGTCACGGGGACTCAGCAATCTCACACCCGCGAGATAAAGACTATTTAAGCTAATGGGTAGGACAGGGTAGTGAGGTGGAGCTGCAGCAAGCGACTAGCATATCTGGTGTCTAACATACGCAAATGAGAGCGGGAAGAGAAGGCAAAAGCACGGTCGAACAACTATGATCAAGAAGTGATCCTGAAACTACTTACGTCAAGCATAACTCCAACACCGTGTTCACTTCCCGGACCCCGCCGAGAAGAGACTATCACGGTTACCCACACGGTTGGTGTATTTTAATTAAAATCAACTTCGGGTTTTCTACAACCGGACATTAACAAATTCCCATCTGCCACATAACCGCGGGCACGGCTTTTGAAAGTTCAAACACTGCAGGGGTGTCCCAACTTAGCCCATGATAAGCTCTCGCGATCAACAAAGGATGTTCCTTCTCCCCGGAAGGACCCGATCAGTCTCGGAATCCCGGCTACAAGACATTTCGACAGTAATAAAACAAGACCAGCAAAGCCGCCCGATGCGCCGACATCCCGATAGGAGCTGCACATATCTCGTTCTCAGGGCAACACCGGATAAGCGAAGGGTACAGGTACCAACATAACCCAAGTTGCCAAGGGACGGTCCCGCACGGTGCTCTAGTTTGGACCAACACTTAGACAGGCATTGGCCCGGGGGGGCTAATAAAGATGACCCTTGGGTTAATTACTCCCAGGGGAAAGGTAGGTGGTGGTGAGGCAAATGGTAAAACCAAGGTTGGGCCTTGCTGGAGGAGTCTTATTCAAAGCGAACTGTCAAGGGTGTCCCATAAATCACCCGACCGCGTTAGGGACGCAAAATCCGGGAACATAACACCGATATGACGGAAACTAGGGCGACAAGAGTGGAATAAAACACCAGGCATAAGGCCGAGCCTTCCACCCTTTACCAAGTATATAGATGCATTAATTAAATAAGATATATTGTGATATCCCAACAAGTAAACATGTTCCAACAAGGAACAACATCTCCATGTTCCAACAAGGAACAAACTTCATCGTTACAGTTTTCAGACTTAGCAGAAAACTGGACATGTCAAAACAGATAACAAGTAGGCATGTTTACGAGCTCGATGCACTCACTACAGAGCATTGCATGATAAACTACGCATACAGCCACCAAGAAGACATGGCATATAAGCTATACACGGCAATAACAACATCATAGCATGTAAGGATCAACTACAACAAGCTTGGCAAAATCCAATAACATGTAAACAATCTGCCAGTAACATTTTATAGCAAAAGTAGAGCTCGATTGATTCAAACTATGGCACTTCATAATTACAAACAAAGACATGGATGGATAGAGCAAATCCATATGTTCAAAACACCCTTACTGATCATGCTCAAAAGAGGCATAGCTCTCTCTGAAACAACATGAACACATGGCATAAAAATAACAGCAGGGAATGACTTGGTGAAATTACCAAGTCCCTGAAATCAGCAACAATATGATCCCTAGTTTGCATGCTTGTGCTAGTCACCACAAAGATCACAAAAATACATGGCATACACCCCTGTAAAGATGGCATGACATATTACAAAACACATGTAGGACTCAAGTTCATAGGGTGCACACATCAATCATGGCAAAAATGACAAAAGTGCATCTACTGAAACAGATCTGAAACTAACATCACATAGCCCTTTTCTAACAGTATTTCGGGCATCTGAGCTCAAATGAAAATGATGCAAAGAGCTGAAATGATGTACTCATCGAGCCGACAATTTGACATATTATACGCATGAAATGGAGCAGTATGCAGCAAGTTATGATGCGATGAACATGGCACAAAATGATACAGAGAAAAAGACTTAGCAGAAATCGAGGGAGAGAAGAAGTCAACCTCTCCAAATCTAGAACGCACGGAAACCGAGGTGCGGCCGGAGGAGGGACGGGGAAGGCTGGAGGAGGCGGGTCCAGGCCGAATCTCGCCGGATCCGGCGCGGGCGGAGGCGAGGGCTAGGCTGGGCGGAGAGGCGCGTGGTGGCGGAGCTCACGGGGGCGCGGGCGGCGCGACGGAGCAAGGCCGGCGGAGCGGGGCAGCGCCGACGCGGCGTGCTCGGGCCCGGGCGGAGGCGCCCGGTGGGCGGGGACGCGGCGGTGGCGGCGGACGCGCGGGAGGCCGAGCGCGGGCGGTGGGGACGCGCGCGGGCCGGGGCGGGCCTCCCCTGGGCCCCGCGGGCCTGGCGGCGAGGAGGAGGCCGGAGGAGGCCACGTGGCGGTGGCGGATTGGGTGAGGGCGGCGGCGGGGCTGAGGTGGCACGAAGGGATTGGCCCGGGTGATTTGGAGGGCGGACATGTCCGGCGTGGGAGGAAGAAACGTCCGGCGGCGCGAGGAGAACGAAGGCTAGGGTTCATGTGCGCGAAAAATCGGGGGGAGACACATATTTATAGCTAGGAGGAGGTAGGAATGTCCAAATGAGGTGCGATTTTCGCCCACACGATCGTGATCGAACGACCGAGATGATGGAGAGGGTTTGGATGGGTTAATGGGCCACATTGGAGGGGTGTTGGGCTGCACCAAGAGAGGCCTTTGCGGTTACCCAGTTAACCGTTGGAGCATCAAACAACCTCCGAATGACCCGAAACTTGACAAGCGGTCTACCGGTGCTATACCAAGGCCGCTTGACAAACCTCGGTCCATTCCGAGAAAGTTTAATACCCGCTCACAGAAAAAGGTAAAAGGGGACGCCGGGGAACATAGGAGCACCGGATTGCAAAATGGACAACGGGGAAAATGCTCGGATTCATGAAACGAACATGTATGCGAATGCGATGCACATGATGACATGACAAGAAATGCAGATGATGACATGGCAAAGTGCAACACGCAAGGAAATGACATGGCAACGCTGACGAATAACTGGCGGACACCTGGCGCAACAGATCCAGGGCGTTATACTTTGTCATCGGTATGTTACTTGTCCGAGATTCGATCGTCAGTATCTCAATACCTAGTTCAATATTGTTACCGCCAAGTCTCTTTACTCGTTCTGTAATACATCATCCCGCAACTAACTCATTAGTTGCAATGCTTGCAAGGCTTATAGTGATGTGCATTACCGAGTGGGCCCAAAGATACCTCTATGACAATCGGAGTGACAAATCCTAATATCGAAATACGCCAACCCAACAAGTACCTTCGGAGACACCTGTAGAGCACCTTTATAATCACCCATTTACATTATGACTTTGGTATCACACAAAGTTTTCCTCCGGTAAATGGGATTTGCATAATCTCATAGTCATAGGAACATGTATAAGTCATGAAGAAAGCAATAGCAACATACTAAACGATCAAGTGCTAAGTTAACGGAATGGGTCAAGTCAATCACATCATTCTCCTAATGATGTGATCCCGTTAATCAAATGACAACTCTTTGTCTATGGCTAGGAAACATAACCATCTTTGATCAACGAGCTAGTCAAGTAGAGGCATACTACTGACACTTTGTTTGTCTATGTATTCACACATGTATCATGTTTCCGGTTAATACAATTCTAGCATGAATAATAAACATTTATCATGATATAAGGAAATAAATAATAACTTTATTATTACCTATAGGGCATATTTCCTTCAACGACACCATATGAACTGTTGTTTGGCAAGAAACCAAAGTCGTCGTTTCTTAAAGTTCGGGGTTGCGATGCTTATGTGAAAAAGTTTCATCCTGATAAGCTGAAACCCAAATCGGAGAAATTTGTCTTCATAGGATACCCAAAGGAGATAGTTGGGTACACCTTCTATCACAGATCCTAAGGCAAGACATTCATTGCTAAGAATGGATCCTTTCTAGAGAAGGAGTTTCTCTCAAAAGAAGTGAGTGGGAGGAAAGTAGAACTTGATGAGGTAACTATACCTGCTCCCTTATTGGAAAGTAGTTCATCACAGAAATCTGTTCCTGTTACTCCTACACCAATTAGTGAGGAAGCTATTGATGATGATCATGTAACTTCAGATCAAGTTACTACCGAACCTCATAGATCAACCAGAGTGAGATCTGCACCAGAGTGGTACGGTAATCCTGTTCTGGAGGTCATGTTACTTGACCATGACGAACCTACGAACTATGAGGAAGCGATGATGAGCCCAGATTCCGCGAAATGGCTTGAGGCCATGAAATCTGAGATGGGATCCATGTATGAGAACAAAGTGTGGACTTTGGTTTCCTTGCCCGATGATCGGCAAGCCGTAGAAAATAAATGGATCTTCAAGAGGAAGACGGACACTGATAGTAGTGTTACTATCTACAAAGCTAGACTTGTCGAAAAAGGTTTTGACAAAGTTCAAGGTGTAGACTACGATGAGATTTTCTCACTCGTAGAGATGCTTAAGTCTATCCGAATCATTTTAGCAAATTTCCATATTTTATGAAATCTGGCAAATGGATGTTAAAACTACATTCTTGAATGGATTTCTTAAAGAAGAGTTGTATATGATGCAACCATAAGGTTTTGTCGATCCTAAAGGTGCTAACAAAATGTGCAAGCTCTAGCGATCCATCTATGGACTGGTGCAAGCATCTCGGAGTTGGAATATACGCTTTGATGAGTTGATCAAAGCATATAGTTTTATACAGACTTGCGGTGAAGCTTGTATTTACAAGAAAGTGAGTAGGAGCACTACAACATTTCTGATAAATATATGTGAATGACATATTGTTGATCAGAAATAATGTAGACTTTTCTGGAGCATAAAGGAGTATTTGAAAGGATTTTTTCAAAGAAAGTCCTCAGTGAAGCTGCTTACATATTGAGCATCAAGATCTATAGTGATAGATCAAGACACATGATAAGTTTTTTCAATGAGTACATACCTTGACAAGATTTTGAAGTAGTTCAAAATGGAACAGTCAAAGAAAGAGTTCTTGCATGTGTTACAAGGTGTGAAATTGAGTAAGACTCAAAGCCTGACCACGGCAGAAGATAGAAAGAGAATGAAAGTCATTCCCTGTGCCTCAGCCATAGGTTCTATAAAGTATGCCATGCTGTGTACCAGATCTATTGTATACCCTACAATAAGTTTGGCAAGGGAGTACAATAGTGATCTAGGAGTAGATCACTGGACAGCGGTAAAAAATTATCCTTAGTGGAATAAGGATAAGTTTCTCGATTATGGTGGTGACAAAAGGTTCGTTGTAAAGGGCTGCGTCGATGCAAGTTTGGACACTGATCCAGATGACTCTAAGTCTCAATCTGGATACATATTGAAAGTGGGAGCAATTAGCTAGAGTAGCTCTGTGCAGAGCATTGTTGACATAGAAATTTCCAAAATACATACGAATCTAAATATGGCAGACCCGTTGACTAAACTTCCCTCACAAGCAAAACATGGTCACACCTTAGTACTCTTTGGGTGTTAATCAAACGGCGATGTGAACTCTGACTCTAGTAAACCCTTTGAGTGTTGGTCACATGGAGATGTGAACTATGGGTGTTAATCACATGGTGATGTGAACTATTGGTGTTAAATCACATGGCGATGTGAACTAGATTATTGGCTCTAGTGCAAGTGGGAGACTGAAGGAAATATGCCCTAGATCGAGGCAATAATAAAGTTATTATCTATTTCCTTATTTCATGATAAATGTTTATTATTCATGCTAGAATTGTATTAACCGGAAACTTAGTACATGTGTGGATACATAGACAAATAGAGTGTCACTAGTATGCCTCTACTTAACTAGCTCGATGAATCAAAGATGGTTAAGTTTCCTAGCCATAGACATGAGTTGTCATTTGATTAACGGGATCACATCATTAGAGAATGACTAGTCGGCAACCCGTGCATCTGCACGGGCTAGTACATTATTTACACATTTGCACAAACAGTCACAAAGCAAGTATTATATATTGGAAGTGAAATATGTAGGAATAATACATGAACCACGTGTTTTTTGCCCAACCGAAGGACTAAAAGGAAGTACATTCCTTCAAATAGTTCCTCATTCATAGTTTCTTATTTTGAATGGTACTAAGCGAATAGCATCATTGAAGACTTTTAGAATTGGCTAAGTTCTATGCCCAGCCGACGTTTACACATGATGTACTATTGTACTATAACATATTTCAAAACTTATTTTTTTCCATTTTTTCCATCGATATATCAATATGTTCCCCCTAGTAAAAAACAAACGTAATATATTTTTAGGCATATAAAAGTTATTTAGTTATATAAATGTCTAAAGTAGAGAATAATAATGTTTGAAACAAGGGGGTGTAAACCAAAAAATAAAAATCAGATCACTAATAGAGAAATAACCTGTATTAAACCATAATAATTATTCAAGGTAAATATGTTGAAGTTAAGTAGACATAGATAGATAGATACACTAGATGATATGGCAATAGTCATAAATCTACATGTATCGACATACAACTGCATCATGAGTCGTCAATATACAACAGTTTGTAAATCTCAACCACCTTGCCATCTTGAGTGCTACTCGATCATTCATTGTCCTGCAATATATGTATTTGATAAAAAAATTGTATATGTATGCAAATACAATGCATCAAAATAAGCAGATGCTAACAACAATATACACCTCGCATGCTATTCCATGATCCTTTTTCCTGCAGTATAAATTTGATAAAGTAAAAAAATTAGAATAGAAATATACTGTGCATTAATAATACAGTATATATATATGTGTGTGTGGAAAGGTCTTGCCCAGGTCACCTGATAAAGCCAGCTTTACCATTGGATACAGAGTTAACATTCATGCATGTAGATATGAGCCTGCAACATATTTATCCTCTAATATGTGAATGCATGGATGTAAGATGGGAAATCAGATTCAATGTAAAAATACGCACGCCTATGCACATCATGGAGACCTTATCATGATGCAACAAATCAAATTATAAGTTAGGCACTGGGGAAATTACCTTTGGTAAGGAACAATAGCAGGCAATATATTTGCCCTTTTTCATAAGCTGATGGTTGCCCCTCTAGATCTACCAAGTGATGTACTGGAGAGGAACATGTCTACCGAGGAGCTTTTTGGGTGTCAACAACAACATTTAGGAATAACATCTTCTACAAAAGAGTTAAATAAGAAATAAGAAACTTCACAGATGTGTGGTGTATAAAACTACAAATAACAGGGACTTCCTTCTAACTTCAAGAGAAATTGATGTATAGTTAACTGTTCTGTAGTGGGCCATTGTATTTAAAAACATGGTGCGCATAAAATGGTAGCATAATAGAAGTGATCATTAATTAAGTTAAGAATATTACAAAATAATGTTTCACAAAAAAGGAGATTAGACAAAGGCTTCGACTTTGATTGATATTATGACTGTTGCTTCATGAAGCACCAGTCAGTCATGGAAAAATGACAGCCCTCCTTTCATGTCAGACATGCACTAAGAATATTCCAAACAGACCTCTGACTTAACTAAATACACTTATTGGTTTAATTCTTAAAATTTTAGTCTTCATACTATTTATAAAAATTAAATTAATAAAGCAGAGAGAGTCTGAAGATTGTTACTTAAAACCTAAGATACTCTTACTGATAACGTAACTAACTCAGTTCTGAAAAAAAGCTTGGAGTCACTCTTATTTGTGTGCTGGCTCGCTTGGGGCAAGGAATGCTTTTTTCGCAATAGAAAAATAGTTGTACATGCTTCACATTTGTGAAAAAAAAGAATAGTTCGTGCAATTTATTTCTACTAATTCGCTTGCATAAATTGTAAGAGCGTAACTAAACATATACTGAAATCCTAAAACTTTCCGCATCAGATGAGTAATAATCCTACATAGACTGGTAATTAAATCCATTTTCCTACATGGTCCTCAAATAGCGAAGCATCAGGCAAGGCCAGACAATCATGATGTTTTGTTTGTACTATCTCAAATCTCGCAAATTTAGAGGAATGTGCAACATACCATGAAGTAACTATTACCAAACATCAGCTATTTGTCATTTCCATGGTGGCTAATAATGTACGTCCCGTACATCAGGGACAACTTTCAACATGATGGAAAAACACAAAATTAGTCCAGCCCAATTACATCAACATGTAGTGCACGTGCAACAAATCTAGCTTGATAAAGTTTTGCTTGTGAAATCTATGTTGTGTCCATGATATCAGAGAGAATATTAACATGATTAAATGTTAACTGCAGCATAGAACTTAAGATACATACTTGCTTGCCTTCAGAGTGGGCGCATGAGTAGCAAGCGATGAATGTCCATGGTTTGAATAGATGCGCCATCGGCCCATCGCAACTCTTTCCCTCAGGATCCTTAGTCTCATGGATGTTGCCATGGCGGCACCTATGAGCTAGATTTTAATCAAAATAATAATAACGTCTTTAGTAGTTTACAAAACAATATATATATATATATGTATATATATATATGTATATAGAAGGATATTATGCAGCTGGTTAGCAGGGTGCAAAAAGGAATATTTAATAAGATAGCCTCAATCTGTATTGTTGGACACAATTAGGTCGTTATAAACAGGGTAAAAATATATTGCCTTGGTGTCATTTCCTGAGAGGAAATAACTATGCGAAGTACTACAATATGCAAAAGTGGAATATCAGTTGAACTGAAAAATACTCACTGGGTGCGTTGGTGTTGTTTCCTCAGAGGAAACAACTGTAGTAAGCGGCACGATATAAAATGTTATCTGGAATATTGTTGGTTGAACGAACATATGTTCAATAGTCGTACAAATATGGTTTAATTAAACATCAACCAAATGGTGAAGAAACCATTTTTCCACCATAAATAGAATGGCAACAAAAACAAAAAGATTGATGTATCAGGTAGAGTAAACTGATAGATTACTCTTTAACATCTGATATTCTGTAAGATCCAGAAACATTTGTGTATAGTAAGCCTATCAGAAAATTAACATTATGATGTGAATCAGTAGATGCATGATTGGAGACATGCTCAAAGAAGGCAGCTCTGGGAGGATCTTACTGGGTGTCAGCATCAACTTTCAGCAATAGTATCTAGACCGGTGCAGTTCATAAATTGAACCACAAACTTTAGATATCTATGGTGAACAGAATTATAATCAGCACGAAACACTTTCAGATAGTCTGCCTTCTAACAACAACCAAAAATGATACACACCATGCAAATGGCAAAAAATGAATCAAAAAGTGAGACTTGATTGATACCTCAAGGTTGCTTCATGAAACTTTTTTTCAGTCTTCAAAAATGAATGTGCATCCTATCATGTTTGACCAACAATTTTTGATCTCATTGAACTCACCACCAGTTCGATTCTCTAATGGTCTTCAGAACTATTAAAAATGTGAAAAGTTACAAATTGTCATTTCAATCCAAGATAACCTTCTAAAGCTTAAGAAAAAGGTAATCACAACATACTCGAGTGAAATGCTTTTGTAAAAATAGCTTGGAATTATTATGACTCGTGATATTTAGTGTGCTTGTTCGCCTTGTCATACAGTGTCCCTTCATTTTGCTAGATGATGAATAATAGGAAATTTATTATAAAATGCCTCACGCATGTAAAAACTAATGCTTGATGCAGTTTTTCATTTGGTGAATCATGTGCACAGTCCATGACCATAGCTGAAACTAAAAGCCTAAATACTTTCTAGGTAGCTCGTAATAAGACTAATCTATGGCTGGAAACTGAATCACATTGAATGCTAACTCGTCAATACAGAATTGTTTGTAGGGAAGAAGAGAATATCTCGAACTGAACTCGCAAAAGAAAAAAAGAATATATCAGACTATTTTCTCTACCAGATTGGATGTCACAATTTTTTATGAGTATGTAAAATATAGCAGAATGGATACCCTGAAGTAATTGTTATCAACCATCGTATATATTAGTTGCCCAGTGCATACTATATATGTGTTAAGGACAATTTTTCTGTTGTAATAAAAATTGATGGCAGATCTCAAAAATAGCAATGGACATATTAGAGATATATTATGCAATGCAGTTGGCACAAATCTGGCTTACAAAATTGCAGAAATAGCACTAACAAATAGATACTTCCCTGCTGACTTGATACAGAGGCGACCGTCACCAAAAACCAAAATGGTTTTAAAATATGAACAGTTGGGTCAGGAGCAATATTACCTCAAACTTGAAACCCTCGTTCAACAAATTTGGCTTGGCATCCTCGTTCTCTGTACACATTACCTAAAACATGGATGGATCAAAGATTAGAGCTAGGCAGGGGAAAGAAAGGTCCACTTTGCATAGGTTAGTGTTGTACTTGAAGGAGTACTATTGGATCACCGCCTTCTATTGAAGCTCCTATGATGTCTTAGCCGCCACCCAGGCGTGCTGCTCGAGGCAGGGCGCGTTGCAGCTCTGCAGGCGCTCCGCAAGGCGGTCGCTCCACTAGTACCACATGGGCGCCACCACATGCATGGCTCCGTCATTCCTACCGCCATCGATGGTGAGAGGCACAAGGGTCTTGGATCTTTCAGCAGGCGGCCAAGCTAGGATCTGGAAACGATGGCTACCAGCACGACCGATTCAAGGCGAGGACTGATGGCTCGAGAGCAGTCAATGGAGGAGGGCGTGGATCCAGTTGGAGCATCGTCGTTCCGCATGCCGCCGGTGTCTCGGTCTCCCTGTGGAGGCAAGGCAGAGAAACATGAGAGAGGAGCAGGGAAGGACGGGAGAAGTCAAAGCAGGAGGATGGCGCGGCGGCTGCTTCTCGATGGTAAGCTCACCCGGATGCGACGGATGCTCCGGCATCGCAATGGACGCGGAGGAGTCGAGGTGGTGGCGGGTTTTGCAAGCTCTGGCAGCGCGGCTGTTTGGGGCCGAAGGAAAGAAGCTATGGATTTTTTTTCTTTTGTTTTTATGGAAGGATACGTCTGGAGTATATGAGCAGGTTGAGTTTTTTTGTCATGAAAGAGATAACGATTGCTTTAGTTTTTTCTTTGAAATTTGAAGATTTGTTTTTTTTGGAATAATCGATAGATTAATAATGGTATAATTGTGTTTTAGATGGACTCATTATTACAACCGATGGAAAAAATCATGGGCTTTGATGCGCTTTTTTTTTGCAATGAAGCAAAATTTTAACTAAATCTACACCGTAATAATTTGGTCCCACCACGTTAATGGCTCATAATTTCTAATTAACGTGGTAATTTCTTGGGAGTCTGTGATTAGAATAGGTATAGATAGATAGATAGATAGATAGATGTGATTGAGTCGACCCATTCTGTTAGCTTAGCACTTGATCGTTTAGTGTATTGCTATTGCCTTCTTCATGACTTATACATGTTCCTATGACTATGAGATTATGCAACTCCCAGATACCAGAGGAACACTTTGTGTGCTACCAAACGTCACAATGTAACTGGGTGATTATAAAGGTGCTCTACAGGTGTCTCCGATGGTACTTGTTGAGTTGGCATAGATCGAAATTAGGATTTGTCACTCCGATTGTTGGAGAGGTATCTCTGGGCCCACTCGGTAATGCACATCACTATAAGCCTTGCAAGCAATGTGATTAATGAGTTAGTTGCGGGATGATGCATTACGGAACGAGTAAAGCACTTGTCGGTAACAAGATTGAACTATGTACTGAGATACCTACAATTGAATCTCGGGCAAGTAACATACCGATAACAAAGGGAACAACGTATGTTGTTAGCAGTTTGACCGATAAAGATCTTCGTAGAATATGTTGGAACCAATATGAGCATCCAGGTTCCGCTATTGGTCATTGACCAGAGATGAGTCTCAGTCATGTCTACATAGTTCTCGAACCCATATGGTCTGCACACTTAACATTCTGTGACGATTTGTATTATGAGTTATGTGACTTGATGACCGAAGTTTGTTCGGAGTCCCGGATGAGATCGGGGACATGATGAGGAGTCTCGAAATGGTCGAGCTGTAAAGATCGATATATTGTAAGGCTATATTCGGACATCGGAAAGGTTCCGAGTGATTCGGGTATTTTTCGGAGTATCGGAGAGTTACGGGAATTCGTATTGGGCCTTAATGGGCTATACAGGAAAGGAGAGAAAGGCCTCAAGGGTGGCCACGCCCCTTCCCCATGGACTGGTCCGAATTGGACTAGGGAAAGGGGGTGCCCCCTTCCTTCCCTCTCCTTCTCCCTTCCCTTTTTCCTATTCCATGTGGGAGGTAGAATCCTACTAGGACTAGGGAGTCGTACTAGGACTCCACACTTTGGGCGCGCCCTATGAGGGCCGGTGAGGGAGTCTTGGATTAGGGGGTATCCGTACGGCCGGACTATATCCTTTAGCCGGACTGTTGGACTATGAAGATACAAGATTGAAGACTTCGTCTCGTGTCCGGATGGGACTCTCCTTGGCATGGAAGGGAAGCTTGGTGATAGGGATATGTAGATCTCCTCCCATTGTAACCGACTCTGTGTAACCCTAGCCCCCTCTGGTGTCTATATAAACTGAAGGGTTTAGTCCGTAGGACAACAACAATCATACCATAGGCTAGCTTCTAGGGTTTAGCCTCTACGATCTCGTGGTAGATCAACTCTTGTACTACTCATATCATCGAGATCAATCAACCAGGAAGTAGGGTATTACCTCCATCGAGAGGCCCCGAACCTGGGTAAACATTGTTTCCCTTGCCTCCTGTTACCATCCACCTTAGATGCACAGTTCAGGACCCCCTAGCCGAGATCCGCCGGTTTTGACACTGACATTGGTGCTTTCAGTGAGAGTTCCACTATGCCGTCACCGTAAGGAAGGATATCTCGTCCCGTTGTCAAGGACAGTGCCACCTCTGGGGGAGCCCTGGCTGTCGGCCAAACTCTCTGGCTAGGCAGTTTCGTCATGACCGCCCATTCGGCTGCGGCGCCGAGATGACTTCTCGGGTTACCGAGAATAGCCTCCACGTCAGCTCGGAACTTGTCGATCAGATAGATCCAATTGAGCTCTCCTCCCTAAACGAGCTCTTGGATCGCATCGCCGCTTTGGGAGTCGCTATGGACCACGATCGGATTGGGCTTAAACCCGACCAAAGGGATATTAGCTCTCCGCCGGTCACCCATCAGGTAGCGGTGGTGGAGGAACAATGCGGCAATTTTTCCTCTATTTTGAGGACAAACTATGTCCAGATTCCAGAGCTCTCCGAGCCGGATACCCGTCTACGGAAGGACATCGCCCAAGCCTCGAGCCTTGAATCAGGTAGTGGGCCAGACCTATTGGGCGACATCCCGGAGCCCGAACTTCCAAGATTGAAACTCCCATGCCCCTGGGTCTCAGATCAGGTCAGGGTCCGGACTCAAATCCGCCCACCCACCCAGATACAAGCGATCTCTCTCACATTAGACAAGAGCCCCAGGAAATAGTACATCACTATTGGGCGAGATTCCTCCTTGTAATGAACAAGGTCAAGGACAGTCGTGAGGAAGACGCAGTTTCATTCTTCTGCAATAATTGCACGGACAAGGGAATCCTTAACGCCATAAGCCGCCGCAACATAGCACACTCTGCTTACTTGGCGGCCATAGTACGGAAGTACTGTAAGATGGAAAGTGCCTGGAAAACCGAAACAAAGTTTTGGGATAACCCGGCTTTGGCTAAACACCCAGTCCGAATTAAACGGGTGCACCCTCGTAAGTCACCTGATTCAATCGCAAAAAAGCTAAAGCCCACTACATGGCATGGAACCGTATTGGAGGGATGGCTTAACAGACCCTGCAAAATTCACAGTACGGTGGAAACCACACCAACGCACAGCCTTAGAGCATGTTTGGTACTCCAGCAGGTTCCTAAGAGCCGCGAGGATCTCCTCATTCAAAACACCGTAGAGCAACATCCCGTGGATTACAATACGGTTTTAACAGTCTTCGAGACATTCGCCACAAATAATAGGCGCAAGCGAGCACTCCGCAGCCTTGCCGAGATCTGCCAGGTGGCAGCAATAAATCCATGGAGTGACACGGCTATCACCTTCAATGCCAGTGATGAACCTAAATTCCGAACAGCTTGAGTACCAGCCGCATTAGTCCTTAGTCCAATTGTGGATGGCTTTCGGCTCACTAAAGTGCTCATGGGCGGTGGCAGCGGATTAAACCTCATTTACAAGGAAACTCTTCAAAAAATGAAAATAACTTGAACCGCATTGAGCAAAGCAGCACAACCTTTAGAGGAATCATCCCCAGTCGGGAGGCACGTTGCGCTGGGAAAATCACACTAGATGTGGTATTTGGCACACCGGAAAATTACAGGTCCGAAGAAATCACATTCCAAGTGGCCCCGTTTAGTAGAGGATACCACGCCCTTCTAGGGCGGGAGGCATTCATAATCTTCCAAGATATACCCCATTATGGGTGCATGAAGCTCAAAATGCCTGGGCCCAATAGAATTATCACTCTAGCTAGTGATCCAGACTTAGCGCTCCACGCTGAAAACAAAACAGCCGCACTAGCCCTCGAGGCACTATCCGAAACCCTAGCGGCAGAGGAGTTAACTGCGCTATGCTCGACCGTGGACAAGGACGACGTGATACTCGACAAGAGATCCAAGTCCACCACTTTCAAACCAGCGGACGAAATAGTCAAATTCCAAGTCAACCCAAAGGACCCTACCAAAACAGCCTCAATTGGGGCACAGTTAAACCCCTCTGTGGACGCCGCACTACGGGAGTTCCTGCGCGAGAACTGGGATATATTTGCCTGGCACCCATCAGATATGCCAGGAATCCCACGCAGGTTGGCTGAGCATAGCCTTAACATTCTAAAAGGATTCAAGCCGGTCAAGCAGACTCTTTGGCGTTTTTCTGAACCTAAGCGACAAGCTATGGGTGAGGAGCTAGCCAAGTTATTGGAGGCCGGATTCATCAGAGAAATAAAACACCCGGACTGGCTAGCAAATCTGGTGATGGTACCAAAGAAGAACAAATCATGGCGCCTATGTGTCGATTTCAAAGACCTTAATAAAGCTTGCCCAAAGGATCCCTTCCCCCTCCCGCGCATTGATCAAATTATCGACGCCACCGCGTGACACGACTCATTGTGCTTCCTCGACGCGTACTCCGGCTACCACCAAATCAAGATGGCGGAGTCCGACCAAGCCGCAACCGCATTTACCACGCCATACGACCCCTTCTGTTTCAACACAATGCCTTTCGGGCTTAAGAACGCCGGTGCAACGTATCAACGCATGATTCAGACATGCCTGGAAAAGCAGATCAGGAAAATAGTGGAAGCATACGTAGATGATGTGGTCATCAAAACCAGACACGTTGACTCTTTAATAGACGACTTGAGGCTCATGTTCTGTCGGGGGATATCGGCCTCCACGAGCACCTATGGGGACGGAGCCCCTTGTCGGTTCGGCGGGGTGCGGAGGTTGCACAAAGAGCAGATCGAGGCGACACATGCACACGCAACGATTTTACCCACTTTCGGGCTGCATGGATGCGTAAAACCCTACTGCTTCTTTGTCTGGTTGATTATAGTTCTTGCTCTGGAGCGCAAGAAGCTACATTAAGTTGGAGCTGGACGTAGACGAGGGTCTACTGGGTCTGGATTCCCCCCTCTCTACGTGCGCATGGGCCTCCTTTTATATGCTAAGGGGTTTCCCACAGGTAGCGACGCAGGCGAGGGTAAAAATGGCAAGGAACTGTCCGAATAGTGGCCGCACAGTGCTATCGCACCTAACTCTGACGGCGGGGGACAAAGGCATTAAATGCCCGTCTAGATCGCCTGAACAGTGCCGAGGCGGACCGTTAGGGGCGACTCTGCCAACGTCGCATGCCATGCGCGCGCCCCAGGCTGCGCGGCGCCCCGCCACGTGTCTCCGGGGAAGCTCCAAAGTGACGCGTGGGCAGGTGAGCTGGAGCGCATGCCTGAGGTGGTGGTTTGCCGCGGCAAGTGGCTTGCCGCGGTGGTCGTCTTGCCGCACCTGAGAGCTTGCCACTCATCAGGCCTTGCCGAGGCGCGCGGAGCACCGCGGCGGGCTTCTCTTGGTTTGCCTTGGCTTGGTCGTCCCGGCGAGCTCCTCCCGCCGGGGCCTTGGTGCTTCGGCTTAGTCGTCCCGGCAAGCTCCTCTTGCCGGGGCCTTGTCGCCTTGGCCCGGCAAGCTCCTCTTGCCGGACCTCGCCTTCTCGGCCCGGCAAGCTCCTCTTGCCGGGGCTTGGTCTTCTCGGCTCGATTACTTGGCCTTCGTCCGGCCCAGAAAGGGCCGTGGAGGCTCTTGTCGCTCCCCTGGCAGGCCTTGCCGCGGGACGCTACTACTGCCCGTGCACAAGTTCGGGGTACTAAGGTACCCCTACTTTAGTACACCGACAGGAGCCCCCGGGTCTGGGCCATACACGGTGCCGAGCGTTGTTGGGCTAGGCCCTAACAGTGCACGGGCACACGTGGCCTGGGTTGCGCTGCTCCTTAACTCCGTGCTCGTCACGCCCTCCCCAAGTGGCGCGCGGTTATCGCGGCGTCGTGGGGGGGGGGGGCGAGGCGTGCGAGACGTGCGTGACGTGGGTGGTGTGCGCGGGGCTTGAGGCCCACAGGCATGCGTCACGTCGGGCACGACTCCTTTATTTGGAAAGGCGGAACGTCCGCCCCCGCTCCTTCCCCCCTTTATAAGCGGAGGGGAACAGGGGCAGCTCGCCATTCCGCCGGTTGCTATTCCTCGAAAATCTCCGCACTCCCTCCTCACTAGAGAATGCAGCGAATCGCCTTCGCAGCCCCCAGCGCCGCCCACGCCGACAACTCCCCCTCCCCGTTTCTGCCATGGCCCCGAAGAGCGACAAGGCGAAGGGGAAGGCCGTGAAGTCGGCCGAGGCGCTGCGGCTGGAAGCGCTTCGGAAGGAGACGGCGACGTTCCCCCCTTAGCTTGATGCGCTGAGGCTGAAGAACGAATACCTCCTCTTCTGGTCGACGGCGACGCGAGCGCATCCGCGCACGCGAGTTCTTCCCGCCGTCGCCCAGAAGCTGTACCCGACCGGGTACCCTTTCTTCGCCGTGTTCTTCCTCTGCGGGCTCTGCCCGCCTTTTTTGGAGTTCTTCTGCGACATCATGCACACCTACAACCTCCACCTCCTTGACTTCACCCCCAACGCCATTCTGACAATGGCGGTTTTCGCACACCTTTGCAAGAACTTTGTCGGAGTTCGCCCCAACGTAGCCCTCTTCCGGCACTTCTTTACTACTCAGGTGGAGAAAGGAGAGCCGCTGTCCGGCGGAGTCGCCTGGATCTCCAGGACCGGCAAGAAAGAGGCCTACTTGGAGGGGGAACTCCGTGGCAGATAGGAGGAGTGGAGGGCCGAGTGGTGCCTGATCGTCGAGGAGAATCCACCGTCGTTCACCGCCGTGTGCCAAACTCCAGTGGTGCGCGGCCGCGACTGGAGCGACCTGGCCCCGGACGATGCCAAGCTGAAGATTGCCGCCACCCGAATCCTGCGCCTCAGGTTTGCCGGGCTCACCGTCGGCGCCGTCGGCGCGGATTTCCTTCGCCGGCGTATCGCCCCCCTGCAGGAGAGGGGGAAGCCGGCTTGGGAATTCCAAAACGCGGCGGACATCATGAGGCTGCGCCCGGGCCTTAACTACAACTTCACCGTTCTGGAGCTCGACGGAGTGTTGAAGGAGCTGTTCAAGCATGACTCCGAGCACCCAGAATGGTTCAGGTTGCCACCGGGCGTCGTCCCCCTGTGCAACAACTCGGCGCTCAGCCGCATCCTCGCGATGATGCCGTTGTGCGACTCGGACGGGATCGACGCGACCTGGCAGGAGCCGGCGGACGACGTCGTGCAAGCCTTCTTCGACAACTTGGAGGAGGTGCCGGTCGACCCCGACGAGAAGAGGGGCCTCACGCGGGACACCACCCCCGAGGAGCTGGCCTACATCGCCTCCAGGATGGAGGAGGCGGCGGCCGCCGCGGCCGCGGGCGAGTCTGGCTTCACCCTGGCCGAGGCAGACGCGGCGTAGGCGGAGAGCCTCACCGACCAAATGGAGCTCGCCGGCGCGGAGGAGCCAGCCGGGCACGATGGTGCGGGCGAGCCCGCCCAGGACACGAGTGGCTTGCCGGAGGCTGACGCGCCATCCCCGCGGCTCCCGGGCAGCTCGTCGCAGGCGGAGCCCCCTGCCCAGCTGAGGAGGCGTCTCCGCAGGGTCGGGGAGGTGGTGCGGCAGGCCGACCAGCAACCGCACCCACGGGTGACGCGCGCCTCCGAAGCAGCGGGAGCGGGGTCCTCACGGGCCACGGCTTCTGCTCCTGCCGCTCCCCGTTCCACGGCGGCAACGGGGGCGGGGTCGTCCACCGCCCCCGCCAAGTGGTCCCGGGAACCCACTCCCCTGTCTCCTCGTGCCTGGAGCAAGCCGGTTTTTGATTATTCCGCACTCAGCTCCGACGACGAAGAGGAGGACGGAGAGTAAGTTCTGGGTAGAGCTTGTATCTTCTTGATTTCTGTTGCTTCGTCTTGTTTCGCAGCCCATTCATCCTCCCCCGAAACCGTTCCCTTTTCAGGACTCTGTCCCAAAGGAGGGCGAAGAGGGCCAAGGTCCCGCTGGTCGTCCTTGAGGACGAATCTCCCCCGGCAACTGGGGAGGTGCCGGAGGCGACCTTGCCGGACTCGACAGCGGGTCCGCAGGGCAGCCCACAGCGCAGCCCTCAGGGTGAGGGCACGGCTAGTTCTTGCCGTTTGGCGCGCGCGCGAGCTTCCCTTCTCTTTGTTGACATGTGGCTGTTGTTGTTGTCGTTGGGTAGGAGCAGAGCAGCCCCAGCAGGCGACCCCGGGGGGCACTCCTGCCGCGCCGTCTGCGTCGACCACCCCGCCTAGGGAGAAATCTCCGGCAAGGGAGGAGCCCCCGGCAGGGGAGACCTCCCCGGCAAGGGAGGAGCCCCCGGCAAGGAAGACCTCTCTGGCGAGGGAGGGATCTCCGGCGAGGGACGCGGCCAGCGGTCCCCCGGCAGCGGAGGCCGCGGCCACGGACCCTGCCACCGGTAAGCCCCCCTGCACGGAAAACTTCCCCTGGCTATCTTTCCTGATGAGCTTTTTTACCGGCTGTTCAGCTGACTCTTCTCCCCTCTTCCGGCCATCAGACCCGCCCATCGCGGACCCGATGGAGACTGAGGTCGTCGTCGGGGAGGGCGCACGCGGCGACGCCGACGACGTCGTCGTCATCGAAGAGGCGGACGGCACCGACGAACTCGCAGGCGGCGGGGAGGCCGAAGCCGCCAAGGCCGCCGCGGCGGCAGACGGCGAGGGGAATGGCGACCGTTCCGACGGCCCCGGGGAGGCAGGGGCGTCAAGCACTCCGCCGTCCGGCGATCCCGCTGCTGCCACCGCGTCGGGCCCCGAGGAGCCCCTGGCAGGTGCCTACCTGCAGGCCGGCGATGGCGTCTTCATCAGGCTCCCCTGGGAGCCCAGCTCCAGGGCGCCGGTCGAGGGGGAGGCCTTGGACGGAGAAGTGCTCGCCTCCGTCGGGCTGACAGTGGTCGACGCGCCAAGCACCAGCAGCAGCGAGCCCGAGGAGGAGCGGCTGCTCCGGAAGCTTGTGTCGCTCTATCGCGCCCGACAGGCCAAGGTGGAGCACCAAGAGGCACTCGTCGCGAGGGCCGGCGCGGACATGGAGAAGCGTGCCGAGGAGCTCCGGGAGCTCAACCAGGAGGCTCTCCGGTCCTTGGCGGAGGAGCAGAGGCTGCTCGACGAGGCGCGGACGGCCTTTCTCCTCGAGAAGGCGGAGGCCAAAGAGCAGCAGAGGCTTGCCGCTGCGGGGCTATCCGCGCGGGAAAGCGAACTGGTGCAGCAGAAGGCCAGCCTCGCCAGCCACGAGGAGGAGGTTACCGCGCGCGAGCAGTCGCTTAGCGGGGCCCTGCAGAAAGCGCAGGACGTTGCCGCGGCCCCCGAGGTCACCAAGGGGGAGCTGGAGGCGAGGGTGGCGCAGCTCGTCAGCGACCTCAAGGCGAGCGGCGAGGAGCTTGCCGCGCTCAAACAGGAGCGCGAGAAGGGCGCTCACACCCTTGGCGAGCTGCAGGGCCGCTTCGCCGAGAAGATCCAGGAGCTCGACGCCACCAAGGACTCCAAGGCTGTCCTCGAGCTGAAGCTGGACACCCTGGCCAAGGCGCTGGAGGGCGCCAAGGAGCAGGAAGCGACCTTGCGGAAGGAAGTTGCTGGCAACGAGGAGCTATTGAGGAGCGCCGCCGTTACCCCGAACGCCTTCCAAGAGACGGTGGAGCGGTGGACCGAAGGCCTCGTCGACATCGCCACCACCATCGACAAGGAGCTGAAGCTGCTGGGGATGGAGGGCCACGAGTACCGCTCCGGCGAGAACGTCCCGGCGAGCGTCAAGCTCACTTCCTTCTTCAAGGGCTTGGTGGGGGTGCTCCAGCATCTCCGGGAATCGATCCCAGAGCAGCTGGCCGAGGAGACGCGGGAAGTTGTCTCCGGGGCCCTCGAGAGGGTGCTGGTGAAGATCGTCTTCCGCAACCCCACCATCAGGCTTAGCAACGTCCTCAGGCACCTGCCGGAGGACGCCGACCTGACGGAGATCAGGGCCCTCGTCACCCCCATTGTGGAAAGGGTGGCCGGGATCAGGCGGGTCGAGGGCGACCGTGCGGATTAGGCCGCCCACCTCTTTCTTTTCTTCCCTTGTCGCTGCTGAGCATGTCATAGAAATAGCTGATTAGAGCAGCGGCAAGTCATTTTGTAATATAACTTTTATCTTAGGCAGTCCATTGCGCTGTCATCTCCCTCGTTCGACCTTGTGCTTCGTACGTTCGCGCCCTACGCTTCCGGGAACTTGTCGGCGCAAGTCTCCGCCTTGCCACGGCTGCCGAGTGCGGGACATCAGCAACCCGCTGACGGAGCCTCCACCGGCAAGAAACCTTGCCGCGGCTGGCGCAACTCACTTAAATGTTGAGGAGGCTTAGGGCGAGGTAAGCGTGGCGACTGCAGTCGCGGCACACTCAAGCTGCCGAGCGAGCTCGAAACAAGTAAGGACGCCACTCGGGATGTAGCACACTTAAGTCGTTGAGCGGACTCGAAACGAAATAAGGGCGCAACCAGCCACGAGCCAGCCCCTCCGCGCACAGGTTTCCCATACGAAGCTCGGTCGTTCGAGGAAGATAACTTAAGGATAAAAGGAGCTTAATTGCTCAAACTTTGGCAACTTAGCTTCTCTGTCGTTTGCAGTCCGGCAAGGCGCAGCTTCCTCGGGCGACGCCCAGCCTATCCTGTCATCCCCCCTACTCGAGGTAGGGGAACAGCGAGGGCTTGGGGCTTCACGGCCCGCCATTGCTTGCCGGAGTCGAGTGCTGCACAATCGTGTCGAATGATGCATGCGCCAAGCGGAGAGGCGCGAAATCGACAAGATGTGCGGGGCACATAAGCTATGCTTGGGATCTGCGCCCGTCTCTGTACCAAGGATTACATGCAACTGCGGCAAGACTTGGACAGAGAGGATGGCCGACGGAACGGGTTCCGACTGCCGCGCTGGCAAGGTCCCTCCCACGGTCGGTGTCGACTCGTTTGGATCTTGGCGGCCTGGGCTCGCCAAAGAACGAGGTCGCCTTTCCCACAACTTCCGGCGCTAACTTCTGCGGCTACGGGAGCGGCGCAGAGTTTGCTGGAGGCGAGAAACTCGCTCAGCGGCCGGAAGGCGGTCCTCCTCAAGGAGCAGCTGCTCTTGCCCGGACTCTGCGTGAGTGGGTACTCGAGGAGGGCCGTGCACGGGTCCGTGAGGAGGAATGCCTCCGCTCCACGGGGTGGAGCGGAAAGGTACCTAGCCATACCTGAGCTCACCTGTGGTCGCCAAATCTGGTTCGCACAACCTCGACGCGCCTCCTACATGGCGTGCCAAAGATGTCGGGGGATATTGGCCTCCACGAGCACCTATGGGGACGGAGCCCCTTGTCGGTTCGGCGGGGAGCGGAGGTTGCACAAAGAGCAGATCGAGGCGACACACACACACGCAACGATTTTACCCAGCTTCGGGCCGCATGGATGCGTAAAACCCTACTGCTGCTTGTCTGGTTGATTATAGTTCTTGCTCTGGAGCGCAAGAAGCTACAGTAAGTTGGAGCTGGACGTAGACGAGGGTCTACTGGGTCTGGATCCCCCCCCCCCTCTCTACGTGCGCATCGGCCTCCTTTTATATGCTAAGGGGTTTCCCACAGGTAGCGACGCAGGCGAGGGTAAAAATGGCAAGGAACTGTCCGAATAGTGGCCGCACAGTGCTATCGCACCTAACTCTGACGGCGGGGGACAAAGGCATTAAATGCCCGTCTAGATCGCCTGAACAGTGCTGAGGCGGACCGTTAGGGGCGACTCTGCCAACGTCGCATGCCATGCGCGCGCCCCAGGCTGCGCGGCGCCCCGCCACGTGTCTCCGGGGAAGCTCCAGAGTGACGCGTGGGCAGGTGAGCTGGAGCGCATGCCTGAGGTGGTGGTTTGCCGCGGCAAGTGGCTTGCCGCAGTGGTCGTCTTGCCGCACCTGAGAGCTTGCCGCTCATCAGGCCTTGCCGAGGCGCGCGGAGCGCCGCGGCGGGCTTCTCTTGGTTTGCCTTGGCTTGGTCGTCCCGGCGAGCTCCTCCCGCCGGGGCCTTGGTGCTTCGGCTTAGTCGTCCCGGCAAGCTCCTCTTTCCGGGGCCTTGTCGCCTTGGCCCGGCAAGCTCCTCTAGCCGGACCTCGCCTTCTCGGCCCGGCAAGCTCCTCTTGCCGGGGCTTGGTCTTCTCAGCTCGATTACTTGGCCTTCGTCCGGCCCAGAAAGGGCCGTGGAGGCTCTTGTCGCTCCCCTGGCAGGCCTTGCCGCGGGACGCTACTACTGCCCATGCACAAGTTCGGGGTACTAAGGTACCCCTACTTTAGTACACCGACACGTTCGACAACCTCCGAACATATGACATCAAGCTCAATCCGGAAAAAATGCGTTTTCGGCGTGCCCGCCGGAAAGCTCCTGGGTTTCATCGTCTCCAGTAGAGGAATTGAAGCAAATCAGGCTAAAATCTGAGCCCTGTCATAGTTGGCCATCCCAACAGACCTCAAACAAATCCAGAAATTAATTGGATGCGTGGCGGCCTTAAGCCGCTTTATCTCCTGATTAGGAGAAAAGGCACTACCCCTTTGTCGCCTTCTTCGGCGCACCGAACACTTCGAGTGGACGGATGCTGCCACGGCTGGATTGGAAAAAATAAAAGCCATACTGGCCACCAACCCAATCCTGGCCACACCAAACATCAGCGAACCAATGCTGCTATATATAGCGGCGACTCATCATGTCGTAAGCACAGTGCTCGCCGTCGAACGAGAAACGGATGGACATAAATTCCCCCTTCAAAAGCCGGTATATTATGTATCCACTGTCCTCACTCCATGCAAATCACGGTACCCGCATTATCTAAAGATAGCGTATGCTGTATTCATGGCATCTCGGAAACTAAGACACTACTTCCAAGAGTGTTTAATTACAGTGGCTTTGGAAGTGCCACTGAACGACATAATAAACAACCGTGACGCCACAGTCCGGATTGCCAAATGGGCCATTGAGCTACTCCCGTTCGACATAACATATAAACCTCAGCGAGCTATTAAGTCGCAGGTATTGGCCGATTTTGTCGCCGAATGGACAGAAGCCGAACTCCCTAAAGAGTACGGCGCATACTCCAATTGGATTATGCAATTCGACGGCTGTAAAATGTTGGCCGGACTAGGGGCTGGCGTCGTCCTGGCGCCCCTACCGGAGATACAGTCTAATATGTACTCCAAATTGAAAGTGCGTTATATCGACTAGAGGGGGGTGAATAGGCGATTTTTACGAATTCTTCACTGAGGAATTTGCTAGTGAGGAAATTCCTTAGCGAAGAACTACTTGCAGCGGAATAAGTACGTAGAAGTAAAATAACAGAATACAAGCATAGTCATCATGATGAAATGAAGACAAACACAGAGTACAAAAAGAGTAGTCACAGGATAACACAAGATGAAGACAAACAGACTGAAGAAAATGAACTGAGGAAATTGAGGAAGTCTTCAGTCAAAGTCTTCAAACACAGATATGAACAAACACACAACACAGTAATGAGGAAATGGAAGTGTTGAGGAAATAGAACCAGTTGGCTTGGTGAAGACAATGATTTGGTAGACCAGTTCCAACTGTTGTCTCAGTTGTACATCTGGTTGGAGCGGCTGAGTATTTAAACTCGAGGACACCCAGTCCTGAGCACGCAGCTCGGGACACCAAGTCCTCACCGTATTCTCCTTGAACTAAGGACACACAGTCCTCATCCAATCAGTCGTGGTAAGTCTTCAGGTGACTTCCGAACCTTGACAAACTCGGTCACTCGGCGATCCACAATTCCTCTTGGATGCTCTAGACCTTGACGCCTAACCGTCTGGAAGAAGCATAGTCTTCAAAGGTAACAAGCGTCGGATCCACGCAGGATCAATCTCTTCAGTCATGCTCAATCACTTTGGGTTTGTAGGTGTTTGGGTTTGGGTTTTGGATTTTCCGCACTTGATGATTTTTGCTCAAAGTCCTCAGAGGATGGGTTACTCTCAAATGACTAGTGTCAGTTTCTCTCGGAGCACCCAACCAGCTAGTGGTTGTAGGGGGCGGCTATTTATAGCCTAGGGAGCATCCCAACATGATAAGACATAAATGCCCTTCAATGATATGACCGTTGGATGGATAAGATATTTTGAGACAGCTGGCGCGTAGCACAGCAACGGTCGGAAATTTGAGGTACAAATTCCTTAGGGCTATCATGTTCCTCACTGTGTAGGCAATCCGCACTAGCGAATTCCTAACTCCTCAGTCATAACAAATTCCTCAGTGAAGAGAAGAACTGCGTCTCTGTCACCGAAGAAATTGACTGAGCTGTATGAGATTTCCAATGGCTTCACTCGAAGGGATTGGTAGGTGTAGGATTTGAGTTGAGCATCACATGGAAATTTTTCCTTAGTATTTCCTCGACCCCCTTTAACAGTACGGTGTTTCCTATGACTCAAGAAAGAGAAAATGAAACTACGAAAACAAAAGTCTTCACGCTCCATGTTCCTCGAATGAATACCAAGTCTTCAAGGTCACACCAATTTCTTCACTTTCAAAGTCTTCAGAAAGTCTTTAGAATACCAAAGTCTTCAGTCGAAGAACTTCATTTTTAGGGGTCGACTTTCTCTGTAAATATCAAACTCCTCATAGACTTATAGACCTGTGTACACTCATAAACGCATCAGATCCTTAACCTATAAGTCTTCAATACACCAAAATCACTAAGGGGCACTAGATGCACTTACAATCTCCCCCTTTTTGGTGATTGATGACAACATAGGTTAAGTTTTCAACGGGGATAAATATATGAAGTGTAAATGCTAATATTGAGGAATTTGATTGCAAGATATAGAAGAACTCCCCCTGATAATGTGTATAGTGAGGAATTTGCTTTTGAAGCAATGCACACTTGAAGAGTAGAATCATGGAGATCTCCCCCTATATCTTGTAATTCATACACGCATTTGATATATAATATGAAGAATTTGAAATGCGTGATGAAAAATGGTGACTGACGTATTTCAGCATGCGTGCGATAATATTAACGAGGAATAAGCATGCAGAATAACGTAGCAGAAGTATCAGACCACCATCGGGTTTAAGTTTACAACTCGATCCAATAAAAGTTTCGGAAGAACGAGAGTTGTAACTTAGCAAAAAAACATTGTATATGAGCGTTAAAATAGACCCGCTTGAAGACTAACTCAAATTTCTCCCTCTTTGTCATTGAATGACCAAAAGGATCAAAACTGAGGACTAATGCCCCTGAAGATAATCAAGTTGATGAAGGAGCTCCAGCGTTGTCGGGGTCCGTTGTTGAAGTAGGGCCTGCCGCAGTGTTGTCCAAGTCTTCATTTTCATCAGTTTCACGCGGTGAAGAACAGGAGCTGGCCACCAAAGAAGGAACCTTGACCTTCTTAAATTTCTTCGGAGGAGGTGCAGACCAGTCAAAGTCTTCTTTGAGACCCATTTTCTTCAGATCTTCAGCGCTGTAAACTTGAGACAGAACATCCCAGGTGCGGTTGAGGGTTTCGTGGAGGTAGTAGTGGTTTTTCTTCACTGCATTGTGTGTTGAAGTTATGTTGTGAAGAATTGAACCAAACTGACGCTTGACCCATTTGTGATTGTGATCAACCTTCTCAGGAAGACTGAGGAGTAACTCACGATCAGTCATCACCCTGGGTGTTGTGGCTTGAGGATTTTGCTTGGCATTATTGGCAGCAGAGTCATTTGTGGCAGAGTCATCATTGGTGGAGTAGGATGCAGCCTTGCGAAATTGACCATCCAATGGACGAATGCCTTCATCTATCACAGCAGTTGCCTTGGCTTTGTCATAAGCTGAGCAAAATGTCCTTTTGAGGACTTCAATTGGAGGCAAGTAGCTGCAGTGGTTCAGAGTGTCAGCTTTGTAGTTGAGTGAAGACCTTGTCCTGATGAATCTCATAATCCATGGCGCATAAGGCTTCAGCTCAAACGGTGACATAGCAATATTGGCCAGAGTCCTCACGAAGAAATCATGGAAGTTGATGGGAACGCCATGACAGATGTTGAAAAGCATATTCTTCATGATGCCAATGACTTGGTTTACGAGCAGGCTTCTTAGGCATAGATTTCCTCGGCTTGACAGAGGCCTTAGTGGCAGCAGCAGCAGCAGCAGAATCTTCGTTGAATTTCCTCATTGCTTCTCTGGCTTGTCTTGCCAACTTGGCTTGACGCCTGGCCCATTCTTTAGGGAAGTCCTCACCGCGTTTGACGCTAGTGGGATCAGCCACTTGGCCAGGTGCCAATTTGGCTCTTGGGCATGGAGGGTTAAGAGCGAATTTCTTCATATCTTTGGAGTAACATATATGTACTCCCTCCATTCTCTTGCCCATCTCCTTTCAATCCTCTGAATGTGCACCTTGCGCTGATTCTGGTTTTGTTTGCCAAATTTGGCTTCATTAGGTGTGCAGTACTCTTTGTAAATGTCCTCAGGGATCTCAAACGCAGTCATAACCTCAGGTTTCTTTCCTCCTTTCTGCGGCTTCTTACTATCTGCCATATTCTTCAGCCGAGGAATTTGAACAATCGAATTCTCTGGAGAAGTATGCAGTTTTCTTTGAGGAACGCTGCAAATGAGCTAAGTTGATGAGAACCTAGTGATTCAGCAGCGGACATGTGTACCTGTGAACAGAGTATAGTTGCGAGGAATTTGGACAGGTCATATGCGTTCTTAGAGGGGTTTTCAAAAAGAACAAGTTTAAGGAATTTGACTAGATGAGTCTTGAAGAATTTCACTAAGCGTGCTTTGTCTTAGGTTCCAGAGTTGTATAGATCGAAGATCCACACAATTGAGGGACCTTAAAGAAAATGATGCTTCAGGAAACGAATCAAGAACGGATGACATGTGAGGTGTTTAGTGTGTGAAGATTTGAAAAATAAAACACCTTTGAAGATTTTGTAGAGAAATTTCGAATCAAAGAGTGTAGTAAAAGTAACTTTTAATTACCCTCAATGAAGAACACGACGAACAGAGAGGTGAAACAGTGAAGTTCGTCAGTGTAGATCTTGAACGCCCTAACTCGGCGGAGGAAGACATCTACGGCGGCGGCGAAGTGAAGATTTCCGCGGTCGGCGCGAGTACGACGGCGACGAGGTCGAGGCAGTGAAGCTCTTCCTCACCGGTGACGATGGAGTAGCAGCGGCGCTAGGGTTTTGGGAAGCTCGAGCCGGAGAGAGAGATCGAGTGGAGTAAAGGAAGTGAGGAAGGGGTGAGGGGGTATTTATAGAGGCAGTGAAAAACTGTTCGCCCGAAGATTTGGGACGAACGTGCCCCTGACCCTTCTCCTTCGCACGACATGTGTCACCCACGTACTGTGAAGTGGAGATCGTGTAAGATCGTGGGTGAATAAAAAAATGCATCGTGGGATGCGGAACGATTTGAGCGGCAAAACCGAAAATTTGGATAAGATTAGTTTTAACGTTCCATTTGCAATTTCTTCAGCTGACAAGGACACACTGAAGATTTTGAACGAGTTTCAAATAGAACGCACATGAAGAATTTGTGAATAGATTGGATTGAGTATAGCATAGAGGGGGAAGGCTCCGATCACATTCACTTAGCAGAAAACACCAACTTGAAGAAATAGCCATAAGTGAATGATGTAGAGGACATAAACTCATATATATATATATATATATATATATATATATATATATATATATATATATATATATATATATATATATAGCCAATGAAGAGAAACGACGGAAACAGTGAAGATTTTGAAAAGTTGAAGAATTTGAACAACTGAGGAATTTCAAAAATGAGGAAAAACTCAAATTGAAGATTTTCAAATTTTGTGGTGGCGTAACCCACCGTATAAGAATGTTGATTTCAGACACCGCGTACAATTGTCGTAGGGTTCTGAGAATCAAATTCTTCATTAATTTCTTCACACTTAGAGTGTTATTCTTCATTGATTGAAGAAAAACGTTTCTTCATGTGTTGCACATCTAAGTCATCAATTTTGCATAGGTGTTAGGATGAGTGCCTTTTCAAAGTACATTCGAAGACTCTAAGATATTTAGCTCACACCGCAACTTGCTAAATCTCTTCTCATCCAAGGGCTTAGTGAAGATATCGGCTAGCTGTTCTTCAGTCTTCACCTGCTCAATAGAAATGTCGCCCTTCAACACATGATCGCGAAGAAAATGACGACGAATCTGAATGTGCTTTGTCTTCGAGTGCTGAACTAGGTTGTGAGCAATCTTGATGGCACTCTCATTGTCACAGAGGAGAGGCACATTCTTCACGTTGACGCCATAGTCCTTGAGTGTTTGCTTCATCCATAGCAGTTGAGCACAGCAAGAACCAGCAGCAATGTACTCAGCTTCAGAAGTAGACAGCGATACACAGTTCTGTTTCTTCGAGGACCAACAGACCAAGGATCGTCCGAGGAAATGACATGTACCAGATGTTGACTTGCGGTCCACACGATCACCAGCATAGTCAGAGTCAGAATATCCAATGAGATCAAAATCTGAGCCCTTGGGATACCATAATCCTAGTGTTGGTGTGTGAGCTAGATATCGAAGAATATGCTTCACATCCTTATGGTGTGATTCCTTTGGTGCAGCTTGAAATCGGGCACACATGCAAACACTAAGCATTATATCTGGCCTAGATGCGCATAAGTACAATAAATAACCAATCATGGAGCGGTATACCTTATGATCGAAGTCAATACCATTTTCATCAGTGCATAGTTGACCATTTGTGGGCATAGGAATTTTGATGCCTTTGCAATCTTTCATGCCGAATTTCTTCAGGACATCCTTGAGGTATTTCTCCTGAGATATGAATATGCCATTGCGCTGTTCACGAATTTCAAGACCTAAGAAGAATTTAAACTCTCCCATCATAGACATTTGATATTCTTCACTCATCATATAGGCAAATTCATCACTATAACGTTGGTCAGTACAGCCAAAGATGATATCATCAACATATATTTGGCACACAAACAATTCACCATCATAAGATTTAGTGAAGAGAGTAGGATCGAGTGAATCGGGTGTGAAGCCGTTCTTCATGAAGAATTCCTTCAAGGTATCATACCACGCCCGTGGGGCCTGCTTGAGGCCATAGAGGGCCTTATTGAGTCTGAAGACTTTGTCAGGATGCTTTGGATCTTCAAAACCTGGGGGTTGAGCAACATATACTTCTTCCTCAAGCTTACCACTGAGGAATGCACTTTTCACATCCAGTTGATATAAGATGATATCATGATGGTTAGCATAAGCAAGTAATATGCGAATAGCTTCAAGTCTAGCAACAGGTGCAAAAGTTTCATCGAAATCAACTCCTTCAACCTGTGTGTAGCCTTGAGCTACTAGACGTGCGTTATTTCTCACCACAAGGCCGTTTTCATCTTGCTTGTTGCGGTAGATCCACTTTGTGCCAATGATATTATGCTTCCGAGGATCTGGACGATTGACCAGTTCCCAGACGTTGTTGAGCTTGAACTAATGTAATTCTTCTTGCATGGCCTGAATCCACTCAGGCTCCAGAAATGCATCATCTATCTTAGTGGGCTCTGTGATAGAGACAAAAGCAAAGTGCCCACAAAAGTTAGATAGATGTGAAGCTTTTTAGCGTGTGAGAGGACCAGGTGCTCTAATGTCATCGATGATCTTCTCCACTTGCACTTATTTTGCAACGCGAGGATGAGCTGGTTGTCATTGAGGAATTTGATTAGCATTTTCTTCAGCATCAGTTTCCTCAGCATTTTCTTCAGGTGCATCAGCTCGACGTTCTTCACATTCTGGAATGAATTCTTCAGCAGATTCTTCAGTAGGAATGACATCTTCAGTAGACTAGTGCTTGATAGAATCCTCAGGTGCTGGTTCATCTAACACAGAAGGTAGGTGCTCTCTTTGCGAGCCATTAGTTTCATCGAACCGCACATCTACAGTTTCAACAATCTTGTGAAGAACATTGTTGAAGACCCTGTAGGTGTGCGAGTCCTTTCCGTAACCAAGCATAAAACCTTCATGTGCTTTCCGTGCAAATTTAGAATTGTGATGAGGATCTCTAATCCAGCATTTAGCACCGAAGACTTTGAAATAACTCACATTGGGTTTCTTGTCAGTGAGGAGTTCATAGGCAGTCTTCTTGAAGAATCTGTTAAGTTATACTCTGTTGATGATATGGCACGCAGTATCAATTGCATCAACCCAGAAACGACGAGGAGTTTTGTACTCGTCAAGCATAGTGCGAGCCATCTCAGCAAGACTCCTGTTCTTGCGCTCCACGACGCCATTCTGTTGAGGAGTATAAGGAGCAGATAACTCATGAGTAATACCAAGTTCATCAATATAGTCATCGAGACCTGAATTCTTGAACTCAGTGCCATTGTCACTTCTGATGTGCTTGATCTTCACACCAAAGTTGGTTGAAGCCCTTGAGGAAAATTGTTTGAAGACTTCCTGCACTTCATGTTTGTAAGTAATAAGGTGTACCCATGTGTAACAAGAGTAATCATCAACAATAACAAAGCCATATTGAGATGCTTCATTTGACACAGAGGAATAGTGATTAGGACCTAAGAGACCCATGTGAAGCAATTCAAATGGACGAGTGGTGGTCATGATAGTCTTCGCTGGATGCTTGGCCTTGGTCATCTTTCCAGCTTCACAGGCACCGCATAAGTGATCCTTGAGGAATTTGACATTCTCAATGCCAATGACATGCTTCTTCTTTGCAAGTGTGTGCAAATTCCTCATGCCTGCATGACCAGGTCGTCGATGCCATAGCCATCCTTCTGAAGCTTTTGCAAGTAGGCACACGGCTGGTTGTCAATCTGCAGAGAAATCAACACTATAAAAGCCTCCTCTCCTAAAGCCTTCGAAGACTTTGGAATTGTCAGCTTCCATAATCACAACACAACGATACTTGCCAAAGACAACAACCATATCAAGATCACAAAGCATTGAGACAGACATAAGGTTGTATCCTAAGGACTCAACAAGCATGACTTTGTCCATGTGTCGATCCTTTGTGATAGCAACCTTACCTAGAACCAATACCTGACTTTTGCTTTTGTCAGCGAAGATGATATGCTTCAGATGTGATGACGATAAGGGAGCATCCATTAATAGATTCTTGTCACCAGTCATGTGATTTGTACATCCACTATCGAGGACCCACTTAGTGGCTTTGGGTCTATCATCCTGTAGATGAATTAGTGCAACTTACGAACCTCATATACTTCATAAGTGAAGAATATGATATCACAGTTCATCGGATCAATTTCATCAAGCAGTATGACAAATAAAGCAATGTGAGGACATGAGAAATGAAAATTCATTTCTTCATGATTAGCATGCGTACTTTCAGGCACATTGTCAGGTTCCCAGCAAATTCTTCAGACGTTTGAGCACGTCTGGAGACCTGACCCTGCATAAGGGATTAGTTCCTTTTCTTCACCACCCACATCTGAAGGTGTGGCAAAGAGTTCATCACTCTACGAGCTCCATATGAGAATGGTGGCATAGAGGCCAAACCATTTCGTTTCACATAAGAGTGATTAGGGTAAGCATATGAATAAGCAGAGAAATTCTTCGAGGACTTATGAACATAATAATTAGAAGAATAATGCTCATATTCATAGCCCTTGGCTCTTCCCTGTGAAACAGAGTTGCTAACACGATGATATTCATATGAGGACTTTGATCCATATGAGGAATTTGATCCACGTGAGGAATTTGGTCCGTATGAGGACTTGGATCCATATGAAGAATTTTATCTAGGGTTCCTATTCTTCACAGGTGGTGTCATGAGGACATTCACCTGAAGACTTTCAAGGCACCTTTTGGGAACCCAGATTTTCTTCATAGGGGGACCATTCCTGCAGTTAGTGCCAACATATCTAGCAAATACTTCACCATTCTGATTTTTGAATAGTTTATAGTCGGAGTCAAATGACTCATCAGAAGAATGAGAAGATTCACATGTATAACCAGATAAATTAGATGGATCAACTGGAGGTCCCTTCGCAGCAACCCATGAGGTTTTGGGGTACTGCTCAGGCTTCCAATATGTGCCATCAGCATTTAGTTTCCTCTCAAAGGCAATACCCTCTTTCCTAGGGTTTCTGTTGAGGATCTGCTTTTTAAGCACATCACACAGAGTCTGATGCCCTTTGAGGCTTTTGTACATGCCTGTCATATACAACTCCTTCAGCCCTGCATCATCAGTGATACTAGCAATGTCCTCGGATGATGAATTAGTGATAGCAGAGGTAGGTGAAGAATTTGTAGCATTAGAAGCATTTGAACATTCAGGTGAAGAATTAGGATATTCTCGTTTAATGCATTTCAAACATGGAGGAACAAATTCTTCCTGAGCAACGCTGATTTTTTGAGCAAGTAATGAATCGCGTTGTCGGCGTTCTGGGAACGGGGGTCCCCAGACTTTCCTGCATGCGGCCTGCGGTGTGGCTCAAAGGGGGCCCAGCACGGCCCATCTTCGTCAACACAAGACCCAAGACCCTCGCGAGGGGCCATGCCTCGCGGGGCGGACGACACGGTGCTTCCTCAGGCGCGGCCTCATCAGGCTGGCTCATGAGGAGACGGAGAGATCAAGGCAGGGTACCTCACGAGGTGCCCATGACGCAAGCCATGACGACTAAGGGCGCCAGGCGGGCGCCAGCCCGCGCAGTGTCCTCCCTTTCCTCTTTGGTGCAAAGGGGGCAAGCGCAGGCGAGAGGATCAAGCAAAGGCATCCATTTCGGTGCAACAAGACCAAGACCAGTCCAACGATGGGAAGGAGGTCATCGTGGAGCCCAGAACGGCATCACCACAGGGCCTTTGGCAGGCGAGGACCAACTTTACTCAGGATAAGTGTACTGGATGTTCCCCTTCAAATTGACCAATTGTTGGCACCCTTCCCGCTCAATATTTGGGAAGAGGCCCAGGGCCCTTGCCTATAAATAGGACTAGCCACCCCCAGGGTAGGGGGGGACACACACACAAAGGTAGAAGCATCCGGCACGAGGCACCCAGAGCATAAGGAGAGAGAGAGAGAGAGAGAGAGAGAGAGAGAGAGAGAGAGAGAGAGAGAGAGAGAGAGAGAAGGGCGGCTGAACTCCCTCAGCAGTTCATCATCCCAGCTAGAACATGCCCTCGCGAGGCTGTTCTCCCTTGTACTGTTCATCATCATCAGCCCAAGAGGCAATCCACCCACCACACTGGAGTAGGGTATTACACCACATCGGTGGCCCAAACCAGTATACACCCTATGTCTTTTGTGTTGTTCTTTCAGTAGCTAGATCTTTGCGAGACGGAGAGCTAGAGGGCAGAATCTCCGTGCGCACCCCAGAGTTCGAACCTTAAGGGTCTGCTGGAACCCGAAATCCGACATTTGGCGCGCCAGGTAGGGGTGCCCCGGAATTTGTCTTCCACCGCTTCGTTCTCCTCCGACCGTCGCGTCCATGTCTGACGCTCGTCGGGCCCGCGCCAAGCGCCAGGCCGCCATCGCCTCCCGCGTCGCCCAGACGGCTCCCGTCGGTGGGCGTCCTCGTCGTTCCCCGTCGCCCGCTGTCAACGCGGACACCGGCCCGGCGGGGAACGAGCAGCAAGCGTCGTCTCAGCACCCGTCCGTGCGGCGAGACGGCCGCACCGCTACTCCGTCGCTCACGCCAGCTGGCTCTTCGTCCCACGCACTCCGCGCGCCCTTGGAGGCTCGAGCTGCACTCATCACGGCAAACGAGCTCCTGCGCTACCGTACCGTCGACGACGTCTACAAAGAGTGGCTCGACCGCGTCGCCGAGCTTATCCGCGCCGCAGGGGGCTCTCCTGCACCGTCTGCTACGCTACGCCGCACCCCTCCCCGCGCAGGCCATGAAGCTCCGGGGGCGTACCAGCCACCTCCACTCCAAGAAGATGCCATGGCTCCAAGGCGCATGGCCCCTGGGCGGAACCCGCTCCGTCAGGCGCCAGCCCAGCAAGAACGGAGCTGCCAAGAAGTCCCTCGACCGCAAGAGGCTGCCCGAGCGCTTCCTGCTCCATCTCGCCACGACCCTGCTCCAGCTCCGGCACGTCAAGACCCCGCGCTGCTTCCAGCTGTAGTGCATGGGGAACCTCAAGGCCAAGCTCTCCCTCGACCGAAGCCTCCCGTGGCCACTGCAGGCTGCCGCGCCTACACCACCGAGCTGCGCAGCGTTGCGTGGCCCGGCAAGTTCAAGCCAGACCTGCCTCCTCGCTACGACGGCACGACTGACCCCGCCGAGTTCCTCCAGCTTTACGAGTTGTGCATCGAAGCTGCCAGCGGGGAAGAAAAGGTCATGGTGAACTGGTTCCCCATGGCGCTCAACGAAGGAGCTCGTACCTGGCTCCTGAACCTAGCCCCAGGCACGATCTCTTCCTGGGACCAGATGCGCACTCGCTTCATCGCCAACTTCCAAGGTACTCGCGACCGGCCGCCCGCCGTGAGCGACATGCGCCGCATCAAGCAACAACTCGGAGAGACCCTGCAAAAGTACATCCAGCGCTTCAACAGCGTGCGTCTCAAGATCCCCAAGCTGTCCAAGGAAGCAATCATCTCAGCCTTCTCCGACGGTGTGCGCGACGTCAAGATGAAGGAGGAGCTGGCGATGCATGAAGACCTGTGCACCTCCCTGGAGCTGTTCAACTTGGCGACCAAGTGCTCCAGGGCTGAGGAGGGGCGTCTCTCCATCCTCGAGCTGCCTGCCGCGGACCCAGAAGAGAAGAAACCCAAGGCCAAGGATGTGTAGCGCAAGGGGGCTGCCGTGCTCGCGGCAGAGCCTGATACCAAGCGGGGCAAGGATCTGCCCGAATCCTCCAGGGGCAGCCGATACTACGTGTACCACGATCTCCACACCCACAACACCAATGAATGCCAAGAGCTCCGTGCCGTGCGAGAAGGAAGGATCGGCCGACACCCCAACCGCGCTGACCGGGGCTACGGCCAAGGAGGAGGATGAAACCCAGGACGCTGGGAAGACCGCGGCCCGCGCCAAGGGTGGCGTGATCAACCTCGCGAGGATCGCTGGCGAGACTTGCCTCGCAAGGGGGATTGGCGGGATCAGCCTCGTGAGGATCGCCTGCAGGGCAACGCAGGCCTTCCCCCGCTGCCGCCTCAGCCAAGGAGGAACGAGGACCGCCACCAAGACGAGGGAGCTGGGGGCTTCCAGGAGCCGCGTGCAATCGCCTGCATCCTGGACGGAGCTCAAGCCCCAGCCTCCCAACGCATCTTCAAGCAGTTTGCCCGTGAAGTGAATGCAGTCCTCCCCAGGATCGAAGCAACGCGCCCTCTCAGGTGGTCGGCGTGCACCATCACGTTCAGCTCAGCGGATCAGCTCAAGTGCGCGGCCACAGCCAGGGTCCTCCCGATGCTCTGTTCCCCAGTCATCAGCAACATACTGGTCACCAGGACCCTCATCGACGGTGGAGCAGGGCTCAACGTCCTGTCCGTGGAAACATTCAACAATCTCCAAGTGCCCAATGACCAGCTTCAGCCAATCAAGCCCTTCTCCGGAGTCACTGACGGTTCCACGATCCCGGTCGGGCAAGTCCGCCTCCCTGTCACCTTCGGGGCCCGCAGCAACTACCGCACCGAGCTCATCGACTTCGATGTCGCTCACATCCGCTTGCCGTACAATGCCATCCTCGGGTATCCAGCGCTGGCCAAGTTCATGGCCATAACTCATCATGGCTACAACGTCCTCAAGATGCCAGGAAGTGGCGGAGTCATCATGGTGCCGTGTGAAGAGAGGGATGCAGTGTGCTCCCTGGAGCGAGCCTTTCAGGCCGCGTCACTAGAAGACCCAGATCGCGGAGGCAGGAGGCTTCCCGAAACCACCCCCAAGAAGAAGAAGGCATCATCCGGACCGGCCCCTCAGGGCCCGTGTCTGCCCAGGGGGACCCTCCTTCCATCGCATAGGAAAGCGCGCCCGGTGCCCTCCTCAGGCAGGGCTCGGGGGCTCTCACCTGGAGGGCCACCGACCTGGCCAGGGTCACGAGGGAGGCACTTGGGAACCACGTGGAGGTGTGCTTTGAAGCACGTTTCCCTCAAGAAGGAGCGAGGCAAGGAGAGTCAGACTAGCAGGAGTTCATTAACCAGGCCGTTCAAGAACTACAGGAGTCAAGAACCATGAGAGGTTGCCGCCACCTACCGGCTGTGGCTCCCCATCCAGGCGAGGACGGTGGGCTGCGTGTCTGCATCGACGTACCAGGGCTCAATCAGGTCGCCACGGCGGAACGCCTCTGTCCCTCACAGGTGGGGCGTTGTGGAGGTCCACCCCACAGCTATGTTCATCTGCCTTACGGCTTGCCGAACGTGGCTGCTGCGTACCAGCGCCTCATGAGGGGCATCATGGAGACTCAGGAAGATAGGCATTCCGCAGTCCTGGCGGAGATGGAGATGATTCGCGAGGAGCCACCAGCGCTCCGGAGCGTCCTTAGGCCCCTAGGCCTGGGGGCTCGTGAGGATCGGCTCCCGCAGCCCACCGAGTCTGCTGCACCAACACCACTTCGTCCGCAACAACTCCAGGTGACATCTTTCAAGCTTCATTTCCAACTGGGAACGCCCTCCCAGGGCTGCTTCATTCCCAGGCCGCGTGGGTCCGTCCCTGCGGCATGTATCCCTTTTTAGTTTTCGATCATTAGCTTGCTTTGTTGGGGGCGCCCCTCGGGCTACATCATCCCCAGGCCGCTCGGGCCAAGCCCAGTGGCGTGTATTTTCCTTGCGTTTATTTCCAACTATGCATTCGCCTATCATGCTTGATTACTTGATGCTAGTTCACGGCACCTCTTCTTCTCAATGTCGACCACTTGCACGTTAAAGGGGGGTACCTGAGCATCGCGACTCAGGGCTCATCCTGGCTCTCCAGCCCTCACTCTCTAGCCTTGTCCACGGCATCGCGACCTGGCATACCAGCGACGGCTGAGACAAGCTCGAGGGCCGGGACCCGAAGACGTAGAGTGCCGGCATCTAACCAAATCTGCAGGAACGCATCTCAAGATACGGCCCTGTGCCAGGCGCAACCCGCCTAGAGGTAGGGCTCCGTGAATCTTGCGCTGGCTCACGGGCGCCCAAGTACACCTCACCTGCGCCGACTAGAGCGACTAACGGCCGACTGATAGCCATCGTGGCAACCCTTTTCTCCTTCTGTGATGAGCTTGCAGGATCCCCTGAGGGAATTGCGCAAGCCGAGGCCCTCGCGGAGCTCTCTTCATCCTCGTCCGCGCAAACTGCTTGCACGTTAAAGGGGGGCGCCTGAGCATCGCAACTCAGGGCTCCTACCGGCACTCCAGCCCTCACCCTCTGGCCTTGTCCACGACATCGCGACCTGGCATACCAGCGACAGCTGAGACCAGCTCGTGGGCCGGGACCGGAGGACGTAGAGCAGAAAGGGGAGCAAAGGCGAGGGGGAAGGGGCACGCGGGGACCTCGTCAAGCAACTCCGCTCCAGCTGCTGCGCAGACTCGGCGATACACCAAGAGTAACCCCTGATTAACAAGATAAGTCACCGCCCGAAAACACCGGCTACCGTAGCGACATCACCCCCCTTTCTCACCGCGCGACGGCTGCTTGGGCGCCAAAGGGGACCTCCTGAGCATCACGACTCAGGGGCTCTTACCGGACCCCGGGTCGCTCACCTCCTGGCCTTGACCACGGCATCGCGACCTGGCATACCAGCGACGGCTGACGCCGCCTTGGGACTGGGACCTGTCGACGCAGAGCACCAAGCCCTCGCGAGGTTCGAAAGGGAAGACTGAGCTACGACGGAATTAACGACTCGCACAGTTCCATAGCAAAAGTCACATATTAACAGAAAGGATCACGGACACCTTACAAGCCCCCATTGGACGCAGTATGGTTCCTTGCAGGAAACGAATCCTAAGGGTTGCTATCTACAGTGCCCCTGCAGACGATTCCATCATCAACAGTGGGCCCTCAGGTACCGGCGCCAACCCCATCCAGATCAGAGTCGGCGGCGGCCGAGCGAGCCCGCCCTGCTCCGGGAGCGGCGCTGGCTCGCGGGCTCATAGCTGTCGTCGCTCGTCTCCGAGGTCGCGAAAATCTCGCTGGGATCGTTGGATCCTCCGGCTCTTCCGTCGCTTGTGGAGATGTCCAGGGAGCGGTCGGCAGGTCCAGCCCTCACCGCGGCAGGGTCCTGGCCACCTCTCCTGGGGCAGCACTCTAGCCAGCGCCCATCCGCGTCGAAGACCTTGAAGAACATCACCGAAGCGCCATTGTACTCTAGGTGGATCGTGAGGGCGTCCCTTGCTCTGCAACCCCGAGCGATCTCGCCCCAGCCGCGAGTCATGAAGACCTCGCCCAAGGCAAGAATCGCGACCTCTGCCTCGGTCGCGGGGGTGCTGCAGTCGGCGTGCTGCAGCCATAACTCCAGGAGTCTTTCCTGTGGGAAGACGGAGGCGAAGAAAGGAGGAACGCGAATCCAAGTTCGTAGGCATGGCGGCGTGGAGCACGAGCTCGCGGGAGGAGCCCTCGGCATGGACTCTAGGAGGAACGACCCACACCTTCGTGACCCGGCGGCGCCGGCGGCGGTGCCGGCCGCGGGGATCGACATCGCCCCCTCTGAGGCCCTCGACGTGGGCGAACAAGAGAAGCGGAAACCCCGGCGGAGGCCGCTCGTACCAAGGCCTCGACACCACCTGACGGTCTCCTTCGTCTCGGCCGCGAAGGGCAAGTCGCTTCTTCGGCGGGAGCGGGTCTGGTCCCTCTTGAAGAGCCTTTCCCTTCTCCGCTGCAGAAAACCGGCAAATCGGAGCCATCAAGGCGAAGGAGAAAGCAAGGAGGGATGGACTGGAAGGGCACGCGCGGTGCCGTACTTATAGCCGGCGAAGGCTAACCGTCAGCCACCACGATCACAGGTAATCATGACATGATTTGCATGCAGGGACTTGTCCAATCCGCGCGACCATCGAGGCGTCGTGGGGTAGTGGAGGCGTTCACGTCCAATCAACCACCACGCGGCACCCAAGGCCGCAGGCTGTAAGGGCCTGCGGCGCTTCGCCCTTGCCCTTTCGCCTCTCAGCACGGCCAAGTCCAGGCGCGCCTTGGGCCTGGGGGCTACTGTCGGTGTTCTAGGAACGGGGGTCCCCAGACTTGCCTGCCTGCGGCCTGCGGCGTGGCTCAAAGGGGGCCCAGCACGGCCCATCTTCATCAACACAAGACCCAAGACCCTCGCGAGGGGCCATGCCTCGCGGGGCGGACGACACGGTACTTCCTCAAGCGCGGCCTCATTAGGCTGGCTCATGAGGAGGCGGAGAGATCAAGGCAGGGTACCTCACGAGGTGCCCATGACGCAAGCCATGACGACTAAGGGCGCCAGGCGGGCGCCAGCCCGCGCAGTGTCCTCCCTTTCCTCTTTGGTGCAAAGGGGGCAAGCGTAGGCGAGAGGATCAAGCAAAGGCATCCATTTCGGTGCAACAAGACCAAGACCAGTCCAACGGTGGGAAGGAGGTCATCGTGGAGCCCAGAACGGCGTCACCACGGGGCCTTTGGCAGGCGAGGACCAACTTTAGTCAGGATAAGTGTACTGGATGTTCCCCTTCAAATTAGCCAATTGTTGGCGCCCTTCCCGCTCAATATTTGGGAAGAGGCCCAGGGACCTTGCCTATAAATAGGACTAGCCACCCCCAGGGTAGGGGGGGGGACACACACACAAAGGTAGAAGCATCCGGCACGAGGCACCCAGAGCATAAGGAAAGAGAGAGAGAGAGAGAAGGGCGGCTGAACTCCCTCAGCAGTTCATCGTCCCAGCTAGAACACACCCTCGTGAGGCTGTTCTCCCTTGTACTGTTCATCATCATCAGCCCAAGAGGCAATCCACCCACCACACTGGAGTAGGGTATTACACCACATCGGTGGCCTGAACCAGTATAAACCCTGTGTCTTTTGTGTTGTTCTTTCAGTAGCTAGATCTTTGCGAGACGGAGAGGTAGAGGGCAGAATCTCCGCGTGCACCCCAGAGTTCGAACCTTAAGGGTCTGCCGGAACCCGAAATCCGACACGCGCTCCTTATGAAGATCTTCATAACTCACTCTTAGCTTCTCAAGATCTTGCTTTCTTTGAATAAATTCATAAGAAAGCTTCTCATGATCAGACAAGAGAGTGTTATGATGACCTTGAAGGTTGTCAAACCTGGCCTGAAGTCTCTGAAGATTTTCAGTTAAGGCTTCAGTGCGATCCATTTCTTCACCCAACATATCATCACTTTTTTCTAGCATGTTTTGAACCTTTTCAAAATCCCTTTGTTGTTTCACAGCAATCTTAGCAAGTTTTGAGTAGCTGGGCTTAAGATTTTCATCAGATTCATATTCACTAGACTCATAGGAGGTATATTTAGGTACCTTGGCACCCTTGGCCATGAAGCAATAGGTGGGAGCATAGTCATCACTGCCTTCATTAGCCTTGTTGGTGAGGTTACTTTCTTCAGAGTTAAAGGTGGACTTGCTGACGAATGCAGTGGCGAGGGCTAGGCTCGCCACACCAGACTCAGAGTCTTCAGATTCCTTCTCTTCCTCTTGTTCCTCAGATGCAGCTTCAGAGTCCATTTCCTTGCCAATGAATGCCCGAGCCTTCTTGGAGCTGCTCTTCTTGTGAGATGAAGACCTTGAGAATTTTGATGATGAAGATTTTGAGGATTTCTTCTTTTTCTTCGCATCATCAGAACCGTAATCCTTGTATTTCTTCTTATTTGATTCCTTTTTCCCACCGAGGACAATCTTGAATCTAGTGTCCAGGCTTCTTGCACTTATGACAAAGCCTTCTCTTCTAGTCACTAGATGAGGAATCATTGCTCTTTGAGGGTCTTCCAAAGCGACCACGTCTTCAGAACTTTTGGAATTTCTACACGAGCAGTGCTAGATCATGACTCAGTTCTTCAGGGTCGCCAAGGCTGCTACCAGAGTCTTCATCTTCGGACTCAGATACTGCCTGGGGCTTCAGTGCACGTGATCTGCCATAGCTCGAACCATAGGGATCTCTCTTTTCAGCAAGCTGGAACTCATGAGTATTCAGCCTCTCGAGGATATCAGTGGGGTCAAGTGACTTGTAATCAGCATGCTCTTGTATCATCAGTGCCAGAGTATCAAATGAGGAATCAAGCGATCTCAGCAATTTCTTCACCACCTCATGGTCGGTGATGTCAGTGGCACCAAGTTCTTGAAGCTCATTTGAGATGTCAGTGAGGCGATCGAAGGTTTTCTGAACATTTTCATTGTCGAGTCTTTTGAAGCGGTTGAAGAGATTGCGAAGAACATCAACTCGAGAGTCACGCTGAGTTGAGACTCTTTCATTCACTTTGGACAGCCTATCCCAGATAAGCTTGACAGTTTCCAAAGCACTCACTCTTCCATACTGTCCTTTGCTCAGATGGCCACATATGATATTCTTCGCTTGGGAATCGAGTTGCTTGAATCTCTTCACATCGGTAGCGTTCAGTGAGAGTGAGACGGAGGGAACACCATTTTCCACAACGTACCAGAGATCGTTATCAATTGCCTCAAGATGCATACGCATCTTGTTCTTCCAGTAGGGGTAGTCCGTCCCATCGAAGGTAGGACACCCAGCAGAGACCTTGATCATACCTGCGGTCGACATAACTAAAACTCCAGGCGGTTAAACCAAAATCACACAGAACAAGGGAGTACCTTGCTCTGATACCAATTGAAAGTGCGTTATATCGACTAGAGGGGGGTGAATAGGCGATTTTTATGAATTCTGCACTGAGGAATTTGCTAGTGAGGAAATTCCTTAGCGAAGAACTACTTGCAGCGGAATAAGTACTCAGAAGTAAACATAACAGAATACAAGCATAGTCATCATGATGAAATGAAGACAAACACAGAGTACAAAAAGAGTAGTCACAGGATAACACAAGATGAAGACAAACAGACTGAAGAAAATGAACTGAGGAAATTGAGGAAGTCTTCAGTCAAAGTCTTCAAACACAGATATGAACAAACACACAACACAGTAATGAGGAAATGGAAGTGTTGAGGAAATAGAACCAGTTGGCTTGGTGAAGACAATGATTTGGTAGACCAGTTCCAACTGCTGTCTCAGTTGTACATCTGGTTGGAGCGGCTGAGTATTTAAACTCGAGGACACACAGTCCCGGACACCCAGTCCTGAGCACGCAGCTCGGGACACCAAGTCCTCACCGTATTCTCCTTAAACTAAGGACACACAGTCCTCATCCAATCACTCATGGTAAGTCTTCAGGTGACTTCCGGACCTTGACAAACTCGGTCACTCGGCGATCCACAATTCCTCTTGGATGCTCTAGACCTTGACGCCTAACCATCTTGAAGAAGCACAGTCTTCAAGGGTAACAAGCGTCGGATCCACGCAGGATCAATCTCTTAAGTGATGCTCAATCATTTTGGGTTTGTAGGTGTTTGGGTTTGGGTTTTGGATTTTCCTCACTTGATGATTTTCTCTCAAAGTCCTCGGAGGATGGGTTACTCTCAAATGGCAAGTGTCAGTTTCTCTCGGAGCAGCCAACCAGCTAGTGGTTGTAGGGGCGGCTATTTATAGCCTAGGGAGCAGCCCGACATGATAAGACATAAATGCCCTTCAATGATATGACCGTTGGATGGATAAGATATTTTGAGACAGCTGGCGCGTAGCACAGCAACGGTCGGAAATTTGAGGTACAAATTCCTCAGGGCTATCATGTTCCTCACTGTGTAGGCAATCCACACTAGCGAATTCCTAACTCCTCAGTCAGAACAAATTCCTCAGTGAATGGAAGAACTGCGTCTCTGTCACTGAAGAAATTGACTGAACTGTATGAGATTTCCAATGGCTTCACTCGAAGGGATTGGTAGGTGTAGGATTTTAGTTGAGCATCACATGGAAATTTTTCCTTAGTATTTCCTCGACCCCCTTTAACAGTACGGTGTTTCCTATGACTCAAGAAAGAGAATATGAAACTACGAAAACAAAAGTCTTCACGCTCCATGTTCCTCGAATGAATACCAAGTCTTCAAGGTCACACCAATTTCTTCACTTTCAAAGTCTTCAGAAAGTCTTCAGAATACCAAAGTCTTCAGTCAAAGAACTCCATTTTTAGGGGTCGACTTTCTCTGTAAATATCAAACTCCTCATAGACTTATAGACCTCTGTACACTGATAAACGCATTAGATCCTTAACCTATAAGTCTTCGATACACCAAAATCACTAAGGGGCACTAGATGCACTTACACAAATACTGTATACAGACTCCAACAATGCAGCCGAATACGAGGCCCTGTTACATGGTCTCCGGATGGCAGTTTCCATGGGTATTCAACACCTGGACGTGCGCGGGGACTCAAACCTTGCAATATCCCAAATAAATGGAGACTTTGATGCCAAAGATCCGAAAATGGTGGCTTATCGCGACGCCGTCCTCAAGATGTCAGCTCGGTTCGAAGGGCTCGAATTCCACCATGTGGCTCAGGAAAACAACCAAGCGGTGGATATCCTCGCTCGTATCGGTGCTAAGCGCGATACGGTCCCACCCAACATCTTCTTGGAAAGACTATTCAAGCCATCCGTGGTATGGGAAGGGGACACCGGCAACAATAGTCCGTACCCGGCTACAACGCCAGATACCGAACACTCTGACATGATCAGAGGCTCCGCCCCCGAAATAACGCCTTCAGCCCATGTAACAATGGCAGCCATCGCCCCATGAACTGAACCATTCCTGGCCTACCTAACTAGACAGGAACTTCCCAAGGACCGAGATGAGGCACACTGCATTGTGCGGCGATCTAATGCCTACAAGGTCCACGTGGGAGACCTTTATAAGAAAAGCACCACCAGAGTCCTTCAAAGGTGCATCTCCGAAGAGGAAGGGCAGAAGCTTCTGGAAGAAATCCACGCCGGACTCGGCAGCCACCACGCCGCAGCCAGGGCCCTCTTAAGTAAGGCCTTCCGCACAAGATTCTATTGGTCGACAGCCCGGGCGGATGCACAGGACTTGGTCCAACGCTGCGTCGGTTGCCAGCTTTTTGCAAACCAAAGCCATATGTCGCTCGTCGCACTACAAACAATCCCGATTACCTGGCCTTTTGCGGTCTGGGGGCTTTACATTGTTGGACCCCTTCAAGGGGGAACCCATAAGAAAAAATACTTACTGGTCATGGTGGATAAATTCACCAAATGGATAGAAGCCAAACCTATTAAAACAGCTGAATCCGGACCAGTGATTGACTTCATATCCGGGGTTGTACACCGTTATGGCGTCCCCCACAGCATCATCACCGACAACGTCACGAACTTCACTGCCGACGAGGTAAAACTATGGTGCAGCAACATGGGCATCAAGCTCGATTACGCTTCTGTCTATCACCCACAAACTAACGGTCAAGTCGAGCGAGCAAATGGTCTTATCATAAGCGGCATCAAACCCAGATTACTGTGATCCTTAAAGGAATCTAACACGCACTGGGTAGAGGATCTAGACTCCATCCTCTAGGGGCTGCAGACCATGCCGAATCGCACTACCGGATACACACCGTTCTTTATGGTGTACGGCGCAGAGGCGGTTCTGCCCTGCGACATAATTCAATACTCACCTCGAGTGCGCATGTATGAAGAAAGAGAGGCCGAGCTTGATCGGCGGGACAGTTTGGACGCCCTCGAGGAGGAGTGTGATGTGGCAAAAGCCCGTTCCGCATTCTATCAACAACAGGCTAGAAGATACCAAAGCAGAGAAGTACGGGCCAAAACTTATAATGTTGGCGAACTCGTTCTTCGCCTACCGGAGAAGAAAAAGGACAAGCTCAAGCCCAAATGGGAAGGTCCCTTCGTTATTGACCAGGTTCTGACCGGTTGAGCGTACCGTCTGCGGCATGCATCGGACAATCTACTCGAGTCGAATCCATGGAACGCAGCCAGACTCCGAAGATTCTGTGCCTAGTGTCGGACCCCATGTTCGTCTACTTACCTCTGTCAATTTTTTTACACGCGTTATCTATCTTTTTCTTCTTTATTTATTCCCCTTTTTCTTTCAAGGCCTATATAGGCTAAAAGGTGTTTCGACTACACAATTTTGACGCGCTAGCTGCGCTCATGATACCTGGGGGCTTCTTACATAGAAGCTTAATTATTTTACTGGGCCTCATGCCCTGCACATGTGTTATTCTTCCGCATGTACCTTTTTTCGCCATTATATGCATCGATATGACTTAAGTTTTGGCCAAGATGGGTTCCTGGCTCTTGTATTTATGCCCTACGTTCCCGTTAATTCGGCTAGGGCATAAGGGGAGCACCTCTCGATTGTTACTGCCGGGTCAGCCGGATGTGTACCTCAGACTGGGTGAAGCCGAAAGCTAGCGTTCTTAAGGGAATATTCGGTCGGTGAACAAAAGATGATTTTTTTTATTTTTAATGCATGCCCCTAGATTTTTGCCTGCGTCTCTTCTCGCAGTCCGAACATGCACCTTAGGGCAGGCGTACCCAGGGAAAGGAACCCTTAACGGAACTATTCTCCCTGGAAGATGTTTCTTAACATCCATGTAATATAACATAACTAGTTGGGTACTTGTCTGTTCAAGCACTTATGACCCCTCCGCCTGGTTTCCATGCATACCCCGGTTTTTATATAGCTGAGTGGGTATTCGGATACACTCCGGACTATTGGGTCCCGAGGTCGAAGCGAAAAGGTCCGCCATGACAAATGAATTACAATCCGGCTAGTGACATTCTATATGTCATTTACATTACACAGTCACTTAGACTGACTAAATTCTTCTTCTATACCATCCAACAGGCTGTCTAGCCTACAGTCCTGTTGGGAATACTTTGTGGCTAACTCTACTTGGTGATACACCAAACTGACATGGATTTGTTTCCCATCAGGCCCCACAGGTCCGACCTCGGCTAGGTGGTTTGAGTCAGCCTTGGTATACCGCGTCTTCACCATGGCCCAGGCTTCTCTGGCACCTTGACGGCAGGCTGATACCTTCCATAATTGGAAGCGCCGCCGCGCTCCCTTGAGCTTCTCGGCAAGCTCTCCAAGGCCTTCGGGAAGGGAGACGGATGGCCACAAGGCCTGGGCAATACCTTGCATCACATGCCGAACTTGTTCGTGCAGTTGTGAGAGCTCTGGTAGAAGATCACCCGCAGACCCGGGCATCTCATTCGCGGGATGACCCGTCAGCATACTTGCAGACATAACTCTCTTAGCTGGCTTCTTCGCCGAACACTTTTTAGAGTTCGCTCAAGCACTTACTGAAATGCCGCGTCAAAGCCGCTTGTTCTCCTTCACGGAGTCCGATAGCTGGGCGCGGACATCCTTTAGTTCCATGTCCGCTGGGTATTGGCATCTTGGAGATCGTTTTTCTCCTGCCTAACCTTTGTAAGCATGCGCTCGCCGGCCTTTAGCTGCCGTATGACATGTTGCTCATCCGGATTCACTCCGGCGTCATCCGCAATATTTATTGTCAGAACTGCGTGCATGCCGCATCCTATATGGTACCTGTCATTCTTTAAAGCAGGTGTTATCGGAGGCGGCCTTCTCGGACTCCTTCAATGCGGCCACTGCGGCCCGTAGCTGGGCCTTGCACTCTTCCAGCTCTTGAGACAATTGGGTATTCTTCTCTGTAAGAACTTGCATCAATAATGATCCTTAAATCAGTTGTGCCAACTGCTTCAAGTCTCAGGGGCTACCGATATATATAATCATCAAATTTTCTTACCCGTATATCCTTCACATACTAGTCCGGGGCTGCAGCAAGACCGTTATGAGTGGCACGGAGGTATGCATCTCCCGAGTTGAAGGCGTTAAACGCCTCTTGAGAGAAACAAGCGTCACGAAGTACGGCCCGGCGACACCTGTGATTCATGGCGCTCTCCACTTCGGAATTTGTAGCAGATATTTTATCAACATCCTCTGTAGGAGGAACGTCCGACGTGTGCCCCGCCTCCGTGTCCGGCCCTGGAGCCCGGCTAGTGGAGGCGTGATCGGCAACTTCTCCGGGTATAGTCAGGCGAGTGTTTTTCCTTCTGGGAAACATGGGTGTTATTATGTTTTTAAAGACAACACCCACGGAGCAAGGTTTTATATTATACCTCTGCGCCGACGTCTCAGTCTGATCCGCTTTCCTTTTCATCCTGCCTGGCTTCGGCACCTCTTGTTGGCAACTCGCCACGGGCTCGGCATGGTGTCCGGAGGACCTTCCCTAAAAAACACCATACAGATACGGTAGGTGAAGGGCGTACAAAGGGATTCTTCTCAAAGGTCGGGACTCTGGTCTCACTTACCTACGAGGCAGGGAGTAGCCCCGAATAGTCGGCTGTAATAGCCACCATGGCCACATCACGGCTTAATTGATAAAATATCCTATCAATCAGCTCCACGAATATGTCCGGATCCTCTTGAAGGCCGGGGTCGACGGTCCGCTCAGGTTCCTCTGGTTGTGGAGGTGGGCTGTTGATCCCCCTACGACTTTACACAGCTCCTGCGGTGAAATGGAGAGATGAAATATTTATTGCAAAAATGCGGAAAAGATGGGTATAAAAAGTGGCAGCTTACCTACCTTGGAGGATTGTACATGGAGAATCCGTCCCGCGGCTTGATGCGGAGGAACTCCTCTTCCTCTCCCTTGTACAGACCGGCCAGAATTTTTGCCAGAGTGGCAACTGAGTCCGGCCCCTTACGGCCGCAGCGGGTGGCATTGTTTTCCCTGTTAAAATCCCACATAGGGCGGGCTCGATATTGAAGCAGCTGCACTCCTCGCATAATGCATATTGACATAACCTCGGTTGTAGTCAGTCCTGATAGAGCCAGCGCCTTTATCCGTCCCATCAAGTAAGAAACGTCTCTATCATCTGCCTCCTGAGGGCTCCATCTTAGGCGCTACTTCGGAGGAGCATTATTGAACTCAGGAAGGCCAATCCGAATAGGATCCAGAAGAGGGGCGTCCTCTATATAGAACCACTCTTAAGGCCAGTCTTCAGACGTCTTCTTCGGGGTACCGGATAGGTATCCGGTCCCGGCGATGCGCCATATTTCGGCTCTGCCCACTTGAAATATTGATCCCCTCTGTGTACGGGGCACAACGCAGAATAGCCTTTTCCACAGCACGGAATGAGCTTCGCAGCCCAGAAACAGCTCGCAAAGGGCCATATAACCAGCGATGTGCAATATGGAGGCAGGGGTGAGATTATGCAATTGGAGCCGTAAAACTCCAGGAGCCCTCGTAGGAACGGATGGATTGGAAATCCGAGTCCCCTTAATAAATAAGAAACGAGGCATACCCGCTCCCCCTTGGAGGGGTCGGGAAAGCTCTCCGCTTGCTCTCCGCCATTATAGGTGGCGAGCCCGGCTCGAACAGGGACCATGTACGCTGGGTCTGTAGCTTCACTAATTGGCTGTGCAGGACGGAACACTTCATCCAATCTCCGGGCTTAGGGCAACGGAGCGAAAGGAGGAGCTGCGCTGGCCGGCCATGTTGGGATGGATTTCGCTCAGGCGCGCTCGGTGAATGCTTGCTGAAGAATGGTGTGATTTGGATCTGAGAATCCTCGTCTCTTTAAGTAGGCAGTTTGTTCACATAGCTACGGTGGTAAATGTAAAAACGCCCTGGTTTCTCGCATTCCTTCGACACGTGGAAGATGGCCATTATTCGGCGTGGAAGCCAAGAAGCGCAAGTATTTATGAGAAGCCGGACACTATTTAACAGGTATTCGGGATTTGGAGAAGAACCCGCCTTGCAATGCCGAAGACAATCTGCGCGCCGGACTCATTGTCATTGAAGCCTGGTTCGGGGGCTACTGAGAGAGTCCTGGATTAGGGGGTATCCGGACAGCCGGACTATGTCCTTTAGCCGCACTGTTGGACTATGAAGATACAAGATTGAAGGCTTCGTCTCGTGTCCGGATGGGACTCTCCTTGGCGTGGAAGGCAAGCTTGGCGATACAGATATATAGATCTCCTCCCATTGTAACCGACTCTGTGTAACCCTAGCCCCCTCCGGTGTCTATATAAACCGGAGGGTTTAGTTCGTAAGACAACAACAATCATACCATAGGCTAGCTTCCAGGGTTTAGCCTCTACGATCTCGTTGTAGATCAACTCTTGTACTACTCATATCATCAAGAACAATCAAGCAGGAAGGAGGGTATTACCTCCATCGAGAGGGCCCGAACCTGGGTAAACATTGTGTCCCTTGCCTCCTGTTACCATCCACCTTAGACGCACAGTTCGGGACCCCCTACCCAAGATCCGCCGGTTTTGACACAGACAACCGGCCTCATCATCCCTCCATCCTTTATATACGTGGCCAGGGGGCACCCCATTGACACACAAGTTGATCATTGATCTCTTAGCCGTGTGCGGTGCCCCCCTCCACCATAATCCACCTCGGTCATATCATCGTAGTGCTTAGGCGAAGCCCTACAGCGGTAGCTTCATCATCACCATCATCGCGTTGTCGTGTTGACGAAGCTCTCCCTCGAAACTCTACTGGATCGTGAGTTCGTGGGACGTCACCGAGCTGAACGTGTGCAGATCGCGGAGGTGCCGTACGTTCGATACTAGGATCGGTCGATCGAGAAGACGCACGACTACATCAACCGTGTTGTCATAATGCTTCCGCTTTCGGTCTACGAGGGAACGTGGACAATATTCTCCCCTCTCGTTGCTATGCATCACCATGATCTTGCGTGTGAGTAGGATTTTTTTGAAATTACTGTGTTCCCCAACAAAAGGCGCTAGGCGCCTCATCGCTGCATTGAGGTGGTCCGATAAGCTCTAGCACGCCACAAACTAAGAGCTCCGGTGGACGCCCAACGAAATGGCAAGATCGTTCGCGCTCGTCTGCCAGCAAGAGGCAACTCGGTACGTCAAGCGCTGCGAGGCGGAGGAGGCGGAATACTGCCTCCATGCTGGGAAGACGCCGCGCACCAGGGAGCGGCTGGCGAGGGGCTGCCGGAATACTGCCCTAGGAGGGATTATTAGCTTTAGAATTATTCGTTTTCAATTTAATGCATTGTACCTGGTAGTTAAGTATCATCATGTATATGTGATGATATTATATATATTCTGTGATGAACTAATGAATAATTAATATATATTATGAATTCCATTTTCTATCTGTTTTTGTATACTAATTTGTATCTAGCTGTTATCATCCACATATATAGAATGGAAAGCATATATACACACATTGACACGGAACATATAAGAATGGAAAACATAGTGCACACATTGAAACAGAGCAATAAATAGAGCAATATTATGATTGCTATGAATACATAGCGATCCATGCTACCTCTTGAGCACTACGATGGATTTCTTGAAGACAAAAGGATGATGTAGCAAAGTAGCGTAAGTATTTCCCTCCGTTTTTGAGAACCAAGGTATCAATCCAGTAGGAGGCTACGAGCGAGTCCCTCGTACCTTCACAAAGCAAATAACTCCTCGCAACCAACGCGATAAGGGGTTGTCAATCCCTTCACTGTCACTTACGAGAGTGGGATCTGATAGATATGATAGATAATATTTTTGGTATTTTTGTGATAAAGATGCAAAGTAAAATAAAAGCAAAGTAAAAAATCAAAGGCAATAATAAAGTGATGGAAGATTAATATGATGAAGATAGACCCGGGGGGCATAGATTTCACTAGTGGCTTCTCTCAAGAGCATAAGTATTTTATGGTGGGTGAACTAATTACTGTTGAGCAATTGACAGAATTTAGCATAGTTATGAGAATATCTAGGTATGATCATGTATATAGGCATCACGTCCGAGACAGTAGACTGACTCCTACCTGCATCTCCTACTATTACTCCACTCATCGACCGCTATCCAGCATGCATCTAGAGTATTAAGTTCAAGAAAACAGAGTAATGCCTTAAGCAAGATGACATGATGTAGAGGAATAAATTCATGCAATATGATAAAAACCCCATCTTGTTATCCTCGACGGCAACAATACAATATGTGCCTTGCTGCCCCTACTGTCACTGGGAAAGGTCACCGCAAGATTGAACCCAAAGCAAAGCACTTCTCCCATTGCAAGAAAGATCAATCTAGTAGGCCAAACCAAACTGATAATTGGAAGACTTGCAAAGATAACCAATCATACATAAAAGAATTCAGAGAAGATTCAAATATTGTTCATAGATAATCTTGATCATAAACCCATAATTCATCGGTCTCAACAAACACACCGCAATAAGAAGATTACTTCGAATAGATCTCCACGAGAGAGGGGGAGAACATTGTATATTGAGATCCAAAAAGAGAGAAGAAGCCATCTAACTACTAACTATGGACCCAAAGGTCTGAGGTAAACTATTCACACTTCATCGGAGGGTCTATGATGATGTAGAAGCCCTCCGTGGTGGATGCCCTCTCCGGCGGAGCTCCGGAACAGGCCCCAAGATGGGATCTCGTGGGTACAGAAGGTTGCGGCGGTGCAATTAGGGTTTTGGCTTCGTATCTGATCGTTTGGGGGTACGTAGGTATATATAGGAGGAAGAAGTACGTCGGTGGAGCTTCGTGGGCCCCACGAGGGAGGGGGCGCGCCTGGGGGGGAGGGTGCGCCCCTACCTCGTGCCCACCTCGAAGCTTCCTTGGCGTAGGGTCCAAGTCTCCTGGGTCATATCCGAAGGACCGCGTTTCATTCCGTTTGGACTCCGTTTGATATTCCGTTTCTTCGAAACTCTGAAATAGGCAAAAAACAACAATTCTGGGCTGGGCCTCCGGTTAATACGTTAGTCCCAAAAATAATATAAAAGTGGATAATAAAGCCCAATATGGTCCAAAACAGTAGATAATATAACATGGAGCAATCAAAAATTATAGATACATTGGAGACGTATCATGCATTGCCAAGCTTAATTCCTGCTCGTCCTGGAGTAGGTAAATGATAAAACCAGATTTTTTGATGCGGAGTGCTATTTGGCATAATTTCAATGTAATTCTTCTTAATTGTGGTATGAATATTCAGATCCGAAAGATTCAAAACAAAAGTTTAATATTGACATAAAAATAATAATAATTCAAGCATACTAACAAAGCAATCATGTCTTCTCAAAATAACATGGCCAAAGAAAGTTATCCCTACAAAATCATATAGTCTGGCTATTCTCTATCTTCACCACACAAAGTATTTAAATCATGCACAACCCCGATGACAAGCCAAGCAATTGTTTCATACTTTAAACATTCTCAAAACTTTTTCAATCTTCACGCAATACATGAGCGTGAGCCATGGATATAGCACTATATGTCGAATAGAATGGTGGTTGTGGAGAATACAAAAAGGGAGAACATAGTCTCACATCAACTAGGCATATCAACAGGCTATGGAGATGCCCATCAATAGATATCAATGTGAGTGTGTAGGGATTGTCATGCAACGGATGCACTAGAGCTATAAGTATATGAAAGCTCAACAAAAGAAACTAAGTGGGTGTGCATCCAACTCGCTTGCTCATGAAGACCTAGGGCATTTTGAGGAAGCCCGTCATTGGAATATACAAGCCAAGTTATATAATGAAAAATTCCCACTAGTATACGGAAGTGACAGAATGAGAGACTCTCTATCATGAAGATCATGGTGCTACATTGAAGCACAAGTGTGGTAAAAGGATAGTAACATTGTCCCTTCTCTCTTTTTCTATCATTTTTTTATTTGGGCCTTTTCTCTTTTTTTAGGCCTATTTTTTTATTTTATTTTTTTGTCCGGAGTCTCATCCCGACTTGTGGGGGAATCATAGTCTCCATCATCCTTTCCTCACTTGGGACAATGCTCTAAAAATGATGATCATCACACTTTTAGTTTTCTTACAACTCAACAATTACAACTCGATACTTAGAACAAAATATTATTCTATATGAATGCCTTCGGCGGTGTACCGGGATATGCAATGAATCAAGAGTGACATGTATGCAAGAATTATGAACGGTGGCTTTGCCACAAATACGATGTCAACTACATGATCATGCTAGCAATATGACAATGATGGAGCGTGTCATAATAAACGGAACAGTGGAAAGTTGCATGGCAATATATCTCGGAATGGCTATGGAGATGCCATGATAGGTAGGTATGGTGGCTGTTTAGAGCAAGGTATATGGTGGGTGTATGATACCGGCGAAAAGTGTGCGGTATTAGAGAGGCTAGCAATGGTGGAAGGAAGAAAAATGCGTATAATCCATGGACTCAACATTAGTCATAAAGAACTCATATACTTATTGCAAAAATCTACAAGTTACCAAAGCAAAGTATCACGCGCATGCTCCTAGGGGGATAGATTGGTAGGAAAAGACCATCGCTCGTCCCTGACCGCCACTCATATGGAAGACAATCAATAAATAAATCATGCTCCAACTTCATCACATAACGGTTCACCATACGTGCATGCTACGGGATCACAAACTTTAACACAAGTATTTCTCAAATTCACAACTACTCAACTAGCATGACTCTAATATCACAATCTTCATATCTCAAAACAATTATCAAGCATCAAACTTTTCTTAGTATTCAACGCACTCAAAAGAAAGTTTTACAAATCTTGAATACCAACCATATTAAGATTTTTTAAGCAAATTCCATGCTATTTAAGAGTCTCAAAATAATCTAAGTGAAGCATGAGAGATCAATAGTTTCTTTAAAACAAATCCACCACCATGCCCTAAAAGATATAAGTGAAGCACTAGAGCAAAACTATATAGCTCAAAAGATATAAGTGAAGCACATAGAATATTCTAAAAAATTCCAAATCATGTATGGCTCTCTCAAAAGGTGTGTACAACAAGGATGATTGTGGAAAACTAACAAAAAAATACTCAAAAAATACAAGACGCTCCAAGCAAAATGATGGGGAACGTAGTAATTTCAAAAAAAATCCTACGCACACACAAGATCATGGTGATTCATAGCAACGAGAGGGGAGATTGTTGTCTATGTACCCTCGTAGACCGACGGCGGAAGCGTTATGATAACGCGGTTGATGTCGTCGTATGTCTTCACGGACCGACCGATCAAGCACCGAAACTACGGCACCTCCGAGTTTTAGCTCACGTTCAGCTCATGACGATCCCCGGACTCCGATCCAGCAAAGTGTCGGGGATGAGTTCCGTCAGCACGACGGTGTGGTGGCTATGTTGATGTTCTACCGTTGCAGGGCTTCGCCTAAGCACCGCTACAACATTATCGAGGATTATCGTGGAGGGGGCACCGCACACGGCTAAGAGAACGATCACGAAGATCAACTTGTGTGTCTAGAGGTGCCCCCTGCCCCCGTATATAAAGCAGCAAGGGGGGAGGCCGGCCGGCCCTTGGGGCGCGCCAAGGAGGGGGGAGTCCTCCTCCTAGTAGGAGTAGGAATCCCCTTTCCTAGTCCAACTAGGAAGAGAGAAGAGGGAAGGAAAGAGAGGGAGAGGGAGAGGGAAATAGGGGCCGCGCCCCCCTCCCCTAGTCCAATTCGGACTCCTCATGGGAGGGGGGCGCCACCTCCTGAGCTTCTGCCCTCTCTCTCCCCTCAGGCCCACTAAGGCCCAATACTTATCCGGGGGTTCCGGTAACCCCTCCGGCACTCCGGTTTTCTCCGAAACCACCCAAAACATTTCCGGTGTCCGAATATAATCGTCCAATATATCAATCTTTATGTGTCGACCATTTCGAGACTCCTCGTCATGTCCGTGATCACATCCGGGACTCCGAACAACCTTCGGTACATCAAAACATATAAACTCATGATCAAACTGTCATCGTAAAGTTAAGCGTGCGGACCCTACGGGTTCGAGAACAATGTAGACATGACCGAGACACGTCTCTGGTCAATAACCAATAGCGTAACCTGGATGCTCATATTGGCTCCTACATATTCTACGAAGATCTTTATCGATCAGACCGCATAACAACATACGTTGTTCCCTTTGTCATCGGTATGTTACTTGCCCGAGATTCGATCGTCGGTATCTCAATACCTAGTTCAATCTCGTTACCGGCAAGTCTCTTTACTCGTTCTGTAATACATCATCCCGCAACTAACTCATTAGTTGCAAGGCTTGCAAGGCTTAAGTGATGTGCATTACCGAGAGGGCCCAGAGATACCTCTCCGACATTCGGAGTGACAAATCCTAATCTCGAAATACGCCAACCCAACAAGTACCTTCGAAGACACCTGTAGAGCACCTTTATAATCACCCAGTTAAATTGTGACTTTTGGTAGCACAAAAAGTGTTCCTCCGGTAAACGGGAGTTGCATAATCTTATAGTCATAGGAACATGTATAAGTCATGAAGAAAGCAATAGGAACATACTAAACGATCAAGTGCTAAGCTAACGGAATGGGTCATGTCAATCACATCATTCTCCTAATGATGTGACCCCGTTAATCAAATGAAAACTCATGTCTATGGCTAGGAAACTTAACCATCTTTGATTAACGAGCTAGTCAAGGAGAGGCATACTAGTGACACTCTGTTTGTCTATGTATTCACACATGTATTATGTTTCCGGTTAATACAATTCTAGCATGAATAATAAACATTTATCATGATATAAGGAAATAAATAATAACTTTATTATTGCCTCTAGGGCATATTTCCTTCAGTATCCCACTTGCACTAGAGTCAATAATCTAGATTACACAGTAATGATTCTAACACCCATGGAGCCTTGGTGCTGATCAGGTTTTGCTCGTGGAAGAGGCTTAGTCAACGGGTCTGCAACATTCAGATCCGTATGTATGTTGCAAATTTCTATGTCTACCACCTGGACTAGATCCCAGATGGAATTGAAGCGTCTCTTGATTTGCTTGGTTCTCTTGTGAAATCTGGATTCCTTCGCTAAGGCAATTGCTCCAGTATTGTCACAAAAGATTTTCATTGGAGCCGATGCACTAGGTATGACACCTAGATCGGATATGAACTCCTTCATCCAGACTCCTTTATTTGCTGCTTCCGAAGCAGCTATGTACTCCGCTTCACACGTAGATCCCGCCACGACGCTTTGTTTATAGCTGCACCAACTAATAGCTCCACCGTTTAATGTAAACACGTATCCGGTTTACGATTTAGAATCGTCCGGATTAGTATCAAAGCTTGCATCAACGTAACCATTTACGATGAGCTCTTTGTCACCTCCATAAATGAGAAACATATCCTTAGTCCTTTTCAGGTATTTCAGGATGTTCTTGACCACTGTCCAGTGATCCACTCCTGGATTACTTTGGTACCTCCCTGCTAGACTTATAGCAAGGCACACATCAGGTCTGGTACACAACATTGCATACATGATAGAGCCTATGGCTGAAGCATAGGGAACATCTTTCATTTTCTCTCTATCTTCTACAGTGGTCGGGCATTTAGTCTTACTCAACTTCACACCTTGTAACACAAGCAAGAACCCTTTCTTTGCTTGATCCATTTTGAACTTCTTCAAAACTTTGTCAAGTTATGTGCTTTGTGAAAGTCCAATTAAGCGTCTTGATCTATCTCTATAGATCTTATTGCCCAATATGTAAACAGCTTCACCGAGGTCTTTCATTGAAAAACTCTTATTCAAGTATCCCTTTATGCTATCCAGAAATTCTATATCATTTCCAATCAGTAATATGTCATCCACATATAATATTAGAAATGCTACAGAGCTCCCACTCACTTTCTTGTAAATACAGGCTTCTCCAGAAGTCTGTATAAAACCAAATGCTTTGATCACACTATCAAAGCGTTTATTCCAACTCCGAGGGGCTTGCACCAGTCCATAAATGGATCACTGGAGCTTGCACACTTTGTTAGCTCCCTTTGGATCGACAAAACCTTCTGGTTGCATCATATACAACTCTTCTTCCAGAAAACCATTCAGGAATGCAGTTTTGAGATCCATTTGCCAAATTTCATAATCATAAAATGCAGCAATTGCTAACATGATTCGGACAGACTTAAGCATCGCTACGGGTGAGAAGGTCTCATCGTAGTCAATCCCTTGAATTTGTCGAAAACCTTTCGCAACAAGTCGAGCTTCGTAGACAGTAACATTACCGTCAGCGTCAGTCTTCTTCTTGAAGATCCATTTATTCTCAATTGCTTGCCGATCATCGGGCAAGTCAACCAAAGTCCATACTTTGTTCTCATACATGGATCCCATCTCAGATTTCATGGCTTCAAGCCATTCTGCGGAATCTGGGCTCACCATCGCTTCCTCATAGTTCGTAGGTTCATCATGATCTAGTAGCATGACTTCCAGAATAGGATTACCGTACCACTCTGGTGCGGATCTTACTATGTTTGATCTACGAAGTTCAGTAGCAACTTGTTCGGAAGTTCTATGATCATTATCATTGACTTCCTCACTAATTGGTTTAGGTGTCACAGAAACCGGTTTCTGTGATGTACTATTTTCCAATAAGGGAGCAGGTACAGTTACCTCATCAAGTTCTACTTTCCTCCCACTCACTTCTTTCGAGAGAAACTCCTTATCTAGAAAGGATCCATTCTTAGCAACGAATGTCTCGCCTTCGGATCTGTGATAGAAGGTGTACCCAACAGTCTCCTTTGGGTATCCTATGAAGACACATTTCTCCGATTTGGGTGCTAGCTTATTAGGTTGAAGCTTTTTCACATAAGCATCGCAGCCCCAAACTTTAAGAAACGACAACTTTGGTTTCTTGCCAAACCATAGTTCATAAGGTGTCGTCTCAACTAATTTTGATGGTGCCCTATTTAACGTGAATGCGGCCGTCTCTAAAGCATAACCCCAAAACGATGGCGGTAAATCTGTAAGAGACATCATAGATCGCACCATATCAAGTAAAGTACGATTACGATGTTCGGACACACCATTATGCTGTGGTGTTCCGGGTGGCGTGAGCTGCGAAACTATTCCGCATTGTTTCAAATGTAGACCAAACTCGTAACTCAAATATTCTCCTCCACGATCAGATCATAGAAACTTTATTTTCTTGTTACGATGATTTTCAACTTCACTCTGAAATTCTTTGAACTTTTCAAACGTTTCAGACTTATGCTTCATTAAGTAGATATACCCATATCTGCTTAAATCATCTGTGAAGGTGAGAAAATAACGATATCCACCACGAGCCTCAACATTCTTCAGACCACATACATCTGTATGTATGATTTCCAACAAATCTGTTGCTCTCTCCATAGTACTGGAGAACGGCGTTTTAGTCATCTTGCCCATGAGGCAAGGTTCGCAAGTACCAAGTGATTCATAATCAAGTGGTTCCAAAAGTCCATCAGTATGGAGTTTCTTCATGCGCTTTACACCGATATGACCTAAACAGCAGTGGCACAAATAAGTTGCACTATCATTATCAACTCTACATCTTTTGGCTTCAACATTATGAATATGTGTAACACTACTATCGAGATTCATCAAAAATAGACCACTCTTCAAGGGTGCATGACCATAAAAGATATTACTCATATAAATAGAACAACCATTATTCTCTGATTTAAATGAATAACCGTCTCGCATCAAACAAGATCCAGATATAATGTTCATGCTCAACGCTGGCACCAAATAACAATTATTTAGTTCTAATACTAATCCCGAAGGTAGATGTAGAGGTAGCATGCCGACCGCGGTCACATCGACTATGGAACCATTTCCCACGCGCATCGTCACCTCGTCCTTTGCCAGTGTTCGCTTAATCCGTATTCCCTGTTTCGAGTTGCAAATATTAGCAACAGAACCAGTATCAAATACCCAGGTGCTACTGCGACCTCTAGTAAGGTACACATCAATAACATGTATATCACATATACCTTTGTTCACCTTGCCATCCTTCTTATCCGCCAAATACTTGGGGAAGTTCCGCTTCCAATGACCAGTTTGCTTGCAGTAGAAGCACTCAGTTTCAGGCTTAGGTCCAGACTTGGGTTTCTTCTCCTGAGAAGCAACTTGCTTGATGTTCTTCTTGGAGTTCCCCTTCCTCTTCCCTTTTCCCTTTTTCTTGAAACCGGTGGTCTTATTTACCATCAACACTTGATGCTCCTTCTTGATTTCTACCTCCGCAGCCTTTAGCACCGCGAAGAGATCGGGAACTGTCTTATCCATCCCTTGCATATTATAGTTCATCACGAAGCTCTTGTAACTAGGTGGAAGTGATTGGAGAATTCTGTCAATGACGCTATCATCCGGAAGATTAACTCCCAGTTGAATCAAGTGATTACAATACCCAGACATCTTGAGTATATGCTCACTGACAGAACTATTCTCCTCCATCTTGCAGCTATAGAACTTATTGGAGACTTCATATCTCTCAATCCGGGCATTCTTCTGGAATATTAACTTCAACTCCTGGAACATCTCATATGCTCCATGACGTTCAAAACGTCGTTCAAGTCCCGGTTCTAAGCCGTAAAGCATGGCACATTGAACTATCGAGTAGTCATCAGCTTTGCTCTGCCAGACGTTCTTAACGTCGTCAGTTGCATCAGCAGCAGGCCTGGCACCCAGCGGTGCTTCCAGGACGTAACTCTTCTGTGCAGCAATGAGGATAATCCTCAAGTTACAGACCCAGTCCGCGTAATTGCTACCATCATCTTTCAACTTTGCTTTCTCAAGGAACGCATTAAAATTCAACGGAACAACAGCACGGGCCATCTATCTACAATCAACATAGATAAGCAAGATACTATCAGGTACTAAGTTCATGATAAATTAAGTTCAATTAATCATATTACTTAAGAACTCCCACTTAGAAAGGCATCCCTCTAATCCTCTAAGTGATCACGTGATCCAAATCAACTAAACCATAACCGATCATCACGTGAAATGGAGTAGCTTTCAATGGTGAACATCTTTATGTTGATCATATCTACTATATGATTCACGCTCGACCTTTCGGTCTCAGTGTTCCGAGGCCACATCTACATATGCTAGGCTCGTCAAGTTTAACCTGAGTATTCTGCGTGTGCAAAACTGGCTTGCAGCCGTTGTAGATGGACGTAGAGCTTATCACACCCGATCATCACCTGGTGTCTGGGCACGAGAACTTTGGCAACGGTGCATACTCAGGGAGAACACTTTTATCTTGAAATTTAGTGAGAGATCATCTTATAATGCTACCGTCAATCAAAGCAAGATAAGATGCATAAAAGATAAACATCACATACAATCAATATAAGTGATATGATATGGCCATCATCATCTTGTGCTTGTGATCTCCATCTCCGAAGCACCTCCATGATTGCCATCGTCACCGGCGCGACACCTTGATCTCCATCGTAGCATCGTTGTCGTTTCGCCAACCTTATGCTTCTACGACTATCGCTACCGCTTAGTGATAAAGTAAAGCATTACAGGGCGATTGCATTGCATACAATAAAGCGACAACCATATGGCTCCTGCCAGTTGCCGATAACTTGGTTACAAAACACGATCATCTCATACAATAAAATATAGCATCACATCTTGACCATATCACATCACAGCATGCCCTGCAAAAACAAGTTAGACGTCCTCTACTTTGTTGTTGCAAGTTTTACGTGGCTGCTACGGGCTTAGCAAGAGCCGTTCTTACCTACGCATCAAAACCACAACGATAGTTTGTCAAGTTGGTGCTGTTTTAACCTTCGCAAGGACCGGGCATAGCCACACTCAGTTCAACTAAAGTTGGAGAAACTGACACCCGCCAGCCACCTGTGTGCAAAGCACGTCGGTAGAACCAGTCTCGCGTAAGCGTACGCGTAATGTCGGTCCGGGCCGCTTCATCCAACAATACCGCCGAACCAAAGTATGACATGTTGGTAAGCAGTATGACTTATATCGCCCACAACTCACTTGTGTTCTACTCGTGCATATAACATCAACACATAAAACCAAGGCTCGGATGCCACTGATGGGGAACGTAGTAATTTCAAAAAAATTCCTACGCACACACAAGATCATGGTGATGCATAGCAACGAGAGGGGAGAGTGTTGTCTACGTACCCTCGTAGACCGACAGCGGAAGCATTATGATAACGCGGTTGATGTAGTCGTACGTCTTCACGGCCCGATCGATCAAGCACCGAAACTACGGCACCTCCGAGTTTTAGCACACGTTTAGCTCGATGACGATCCCCGGACTCCGATCCAGCAAAGTGTCGGGGATGAGTTCCGTCAGCACGACGGCGTGGTGACGATGTTGATGTTCTATCGTTGCAGGGCTTCGCCTAAGCACCGCTACAATATTATCGAGGATTATCATGGAGGGGGGCACCGCACACGGCTAAGAGAACGATCACGAAGATCAACTTGTGTGTCTAGAGGTGCCCCCCTGCCCCCGTATATAAAGGAGCAAGGGGGGAGGCCGGCCGGCCCTTGGGGAGCGCCAAGGAGGGGGGAGTCCTCCTCCTAGTAGAAGTAGGACTCCCCTTTCCTAGTCCAACTAGGAAGAGAGAAGGGGAAGGAAAGAGAGGGAGAGGCAGAGGGAAAGAGGGGCCGCGCCCCCCTCCCCTAGTCCAATTCGGACTCTTCATGGGAGGGGGGGCGCCACCTCCTAGGCTGCTGCCCTCTCTCTCCCCTTAGGCCCACTAAGGCCCAATACTTCCCCGGGGGGTTCCGGTAACCCCTCCGGCACTCCAGTTTTCTCCAAAACCACCCAGAACATTTCCGATGTCCGAATATAATCGTCCAATATATCAATCTTTATGTCTCGACCATTTCGAGACTCCTCGTCATGTTCGTGATCACATCCGGGACTCCGAACAACCTTTGGTACATCAAAACATATAAACTCATGATGAAACTGTCATCGTAACGTTAAGCGTGCGGACCCTATGAGTTTGAGAACAATGTAGACATGACCGAGACACGTCTCTGGTCAATAACCAAAGCGGAACCTGGATGCTCATATTGGCTCCTACATATTCTATGAAGATCTTTATCGATAAGACCGCATAACAACATACGTTGTTCCCTTTGTCATCGGTATGTTAATTGCCCGAGATTCGATCGACGGTATCTCAATACCTAGTTCAATATCGTTACCGGCAAGTCTCTTTACTCGTTTTGTAATACATCATCCCGCAACTAACTCATTATTTGCAATGCTTGCAAGGCTTAAGTGATGTGCATTACCAAGAGGGCCCAGAGATACCTCTCCGACATTCGGAGTGACAAATCCTAATCTCGAAATACGCCAACCCAACAAGTACCTTCGGAGACACCTGTAGAGCACCTTTATAATCACCCAGTTACGTTGTGACGTTTGGTAGCACACAAAGTGTTCCTCCGGTAAACGAGAGTTTCATAATCTCATAGTCATATGAACATGTATAAGTCATGAAGAAAGCAATAGCAACATACTAAACGACCGAGTGATAAGCTAACTGAATGGGTCATGTCAATCACATCATTCTCCTAATGATGTGATCCCGTTAATCAAATGACAACTCATGTGTATGGCTAGGAAACTTAACCATCTTTGATTAATGAGCTAGTCAAGTAGAGTCATACTAGTGACACTCTGTTTGTCTATGTATTCACACATGTATTATGTTTCCGGTTAATACAATTCTAGCATGAATAATAAACATTTATCATGATATAAGGAAATAAATAATAACTTTATTATTGCCTCTAGGGCATATTTCCTTCACAAAACACATATCATGTGGTGAATAAAAATATAGCTCCAAGTAAAGTTACCGATGGAAGTAGAGAAAAGAGGGGATGCCTTCCGGGGCATCCCCAAGCTTTGACTTTTTAGTGTCCTTAGATTGTCTTGGGGGTGAAATGGGCATCCCCAAGCTTAGGCTCTTGCCACCCCTAGTTCCATACTCCATCAAAAGATTTCACCCAAAACTTGAAAACTTCACAACACAAAACTCAACAGAAATCTCATGAGCTCCATTAGCAAAAGAAAACAAAAGACCACTTCAAGGTACTGTAATTAACTGATTATTTATTTATATGGGTGTTAAACCTACTGTATTCCAACTTATCTATGGTTTATAAACTATTTTACTAGCCATAGATTCATCAAAATAAGCAAACAACACACGAAAAACAGAATCTGTCAAAAACAGAATAGTCTGTAGTAATCTATAACTAACCCAAACTTATGGAACTCCAAAAAATCTACTAAAATAGGAATACCTAGGCAATTTGTTTATTGATCATCAGCAATTGGAATCAGTATTTTATCACGTTCTGGTGATTTTTAACAATTGTTTTCGTGAACAGAAAGTTTCTGGAAATTACAGCAAGATCAAATAACTATCATCCAAGAAGATCATATAGGTTTAACTTGGCACAAACACTAATTAAAACATAAAACACATATAAACAGAGTCTAGGTCAAATATTTATTCCTAAACAGAAGCAAAAGCAAAATAAAAATAAAAATAAAATTGGGTTGTCTCCCAACAAGCGCTATCGTTTAACGCCCCTAGCTAGGCATAAAAGCAAGGATAGATCTAGGTATTGCCATCTTTGGTCTTAGGGAAGAAGAGAGCAAACTTACTATCTATGGAATTAATCCTTCTATTTTGACAAAGTACATGGCCATGAAAGGTAGAAGAAAGATTAAGTATGTTGCGGAAATTGGCATCTAGGCTAGCTTTTATCTCTTCGATAGATTCGTTTTGGTAGGAAAGAAAAGAGATGTGATTTCAACTTTCTCGTTAATGGGGTGCCCAAATATAGTTTTCATCTTTTCATAGGTGTCTATGGGGTCCCCTTCAAGAAAAACCCTCTTCAAAAATAGAGTCCAAGACTTGTTTGAACGAAACGGGCAAACCAACATAAAAGCTTTTTAAGTAAACCTCAATTTGGTATTGAGGTACATAGCTAGCACGGATCCTTAAAAGCCTATCCCAAGCATCTTTCAAAGATTCATCAAGTAGATAACGAAATATTCCAGAATCTTCTTCATCAAAATTGCTAAGGTTTTCATTGATAATTCCGGCAGGTTTTTCCAGAGTATTTTTATTTATGAGTTTAGATAAGACAGCAGGATTGTCTAAAGCACTAGAACTTGGGAGAGATCCCCTAACTCTCTTTGATTCCGACATGATGAGGAAAAAGCAAGCGAAAAGAGGCTAACAGAAAAGATAGGGAGAATAAAACGGCAAGGGTGAACTGGGGGAGAGGAAAACGAGAGGCAAATGAAAAATAATGTAATGCGGGAGATAAGGCGTTGTGATGGGTACTTGGTATGTTGACTTTTGCGTAGACTCCCCGGCAACGGCGCCAGAAATTCTTCTTGCTACCTCTTGAGCACTGCGTTGAATTTCCTTGCAGAGGAAAGGATGATGCAGCAAAGTAGCGTAAGTATTTCCCTCAGTTTTTTAGAACCAAGGTATCAATCCAGTAGGAGGCTACGCGTGAGTCCCTCGTACCTGCACAAAGCAAATAACTCCTCACAACCAACGCGATAAGGGGTTGTCAATCCCTTCATGGTCACTTACGAGAGTGAGGTATGATAGATATGATAGATAATATCTTTGGTATTTTTGTGATAAAGATGCAAAGTAAAATAAAAGCAAAGTAAAAAAAGCAAAGGCAATAATAAAGTGATGGAAGATTAATATGATGAAGATAGACCCGGTGGACATAGATTTCACTAGTGGCTTCTCTCAAGAGCATAAGTATTTTACGGTGGGTGAACGAATTACTGTTTAGCAATTGACAGAATTGACCATAGTTATGAGAATATCTAGGTATGATCATGTATATAGGCATCATGTCCGAGACAAGTAGACCGACTCCTGCCTGCATCTACTACTATTACTCCACTCATCGACCGCTATCCAACATGCATCTAGAGTATTAAGTTCAAGAAAACAGAGTAACGCCTTAAGCAAGATGACATGATGTAGAGGGATAAATTCATGCAATATGATAAAAACCCCATCTTGTTATCCTCGATGGCAACAATACAATACGTGCCTTGTTGCCCCTGCTGTCACTGGGAAAAGGACACCGCAAGATTGAACCCAAAGCTAAGCACTTGTCCCATTGCAAGAAAGATCAATCTAGTAGGCCAAACCAAACTGATAATTCAAAGAGACTTGCAAAGATAACCAATCATAAATAAAAGAATTCAGAGAAGATTCAAATATTGTTCATAGATAATCTTGATCATAAACCCACAATTCATCGGTCTCAACAAACACACAGCAAAAAGAATATTACATCGAATAGATCTCCACGAGAGAGGAGGACAACATTGTATTGAGATCCAAAAAGAGAGAAGAAGCCATGTAGCTACTAACTATGGACCCGAAGGTCTGAGGTAAACTACTCACACTTCATCGGAGGGGCTATGATGATGTAGAAGCCCTCCGTGGTGGATGCCCTCTCCGGCGGAGCTCCGGAACAGGCCCTAAGATGGGATCTCGTGGGTACAGAAGGTTGCGGTGGTGGAATTAGGTTTTTGGCTCCGTATATGATCCTTTGGGGGTACGTAGGTATATATAGGAGGAAGAAGTACGTCGGTGGAGCTTCATGGGCCCCACGAGGGTAGGGGGCGCGCCCCCCTAGCCCCCTACCTCGTGCGCACCTTGAAGCTTCCTTGGCATAGGGTCCAAGTCTCCTGGGTCATATTCGGTGAGAAAATCACATTCCCGAAGGTTTCATTCCGTTTGGACTCCGTTTGACATTCTGTTTCTTTGAAACTCTAAAATAGGCAAAAAAAACAGCAATTCTGGGCTAGGCCTCCGGTTAATAGGTTAGTCCCAAAAATAATATAAAAGTGGATAATAAAGCCCAATATGGTCCAAAACAGTAGATAATATAGCATGGAGCAATCAAAAGTTATAGATACGTTGGAGACGTATCAATCCACGTCGAGACGACTCAACAAAATAAAACGCATCCATGAGACCATGACCAACATCCCTTGCCTACGGTAGCTCTAGGCTCTGCCTGAACTCATGCAAGCATTCGTCCAAGCGGTCGACACGCTCGCGGTACATCTGGAGCGCGATCTCAAGCTCTAAGTTGGCTATTTAATCGGAGATCACCAGCTCGACGATGTGACGGCCATGTTCCTCTACTGCGCCTAGTTGGACACCTGGGCCAAGGAGGCGGTCGAGCCTAGCGACCAGTGCATTGGCATCGAGCGGGCCGTGGACAAGGCGAACGGCGCGACCCATGCAAACGGCGCGGCGGGCATCTTGTGCCACTATGTTGTGGCCGGCCTTTGGTGCAAGTACGGTGCACAGGGCCTCTGCCCACTCCTGGCGAGGAATGGGGGTACTGACGGGACGTGTACCCAACTGTGAGGCCCTATCGACAGCAGGTAAGCACCGATGGATCCGCTCTTACTGTGCGGCATGCCACGCCTCTCGCTCTGCGGTGCACCAACGGTCCCGCGGTGCGGCGAACCGCATCCTATCGGTTCGGACACGCCTAGCTTGATCTGCGGTGCGCCATCGATCATGTTGTGCGGTGTGCTATAGCCTCTCAGCGTTGACATGCCTATCTTGATCCGCGGCGCTGAAGCGCCATCTGCCAAGGGTCTGCTCAACCCTGGCGATGACGCGCATCACGGCATCGTCCATCGCGTTGCCGGGGATCGCCTCGGCCTCGACGAGTTGTGACACCTTCTCGTTTACCTCGTCGACGAGGTTGATGGTAGAGGCGGCGCTTTGGGTAGGTTGGCATGCTTGCAAAAGTTGGATGTGCTACAAGCTGCTCTTGTTGCCTCCGTGCGTCGTGCACCGTCTAGGTTTATGCGCAATATTGCTGGGTGGCGGGAAACCGGTGAGGAAATGGCGGGAAATGGTGGCGTGTTCATAAAACGCCATCAAACAATGGAAACTTAGCATAGAAGGAACATTGAGCTAGCAGAAGAAGTAGATGATGATCGTTTATCCTAGTTAATTATGCATGTAATAGTTTACTTTGGTGTGTGGAAATGTCATGTGTGTACTAGCCACCTATGCAATTGAATGTTTGTCGTGTATTACACACATCTTGTTTATGGCAAACGTTTTTGTTCTGTTTGGTCAACGCAAATAGTTTATCGGGAATAAACTGTGTGCCCTCCATTGCACACACCTTGATCTGGATGAACCATTTGTGTTGCTTTGCCTAATCGAAAACAGTTCATCCGAGTGAACCATATGTCGTATACCGCACACACCTTGATTTGGCTGACCGTTTCTTTTGTGTTGCCTAATAAAAAATAGTTCATCTGAGTTAATTATATGCCGCATATCACGCACACCTTCGTCTGGCTGCCTATTTCTGTTGTTCCGCCTCATCACAAACAGTTTGTCCGAGTGAACTGTATGTCGTATATTGCACACGCCTTCATTTGACTGCCTGTTTCTTTTGTTCTGCCTCATAGCAAACAACTAATTGAACTGAACCGTATGCCCCGCATCGCACACGCAACTAAAATCTGAACCGTGTTTGATGTATCCTTCATTGCAAATGTTTTGCATCTTTTTTGACAGTTTTTTTACATCACCGTTTTTGATTAATGCATCGCACATAGTTTCATCAAAGGGTCTCTGATCGTAGTGTCGCATTAGCAGCATCCTGCAGTAGTGGGTGACCCCGGAACGCTTCCGGATCCTCTCAAAACTATTTGGAATATTCATGAAATAATTACACAAATATATTCTCATGAATCTTGTCCTACTAACGCTCAGTAGATCATGATTTCCTTAAGCTTGTTACCATGTAGGTACGGTAACTCACAGACAAGGACGAAATCGTTCGTTCAGTGACAAACAATAGGACCGTGGACGTCCATATTAGTCCATGTGAGTACACGAATGATATTTGAGTGAACCTTTCATTATCATGTGATTTCCCGTTGCTTCGCGGTACTTCACAAAACCCGGGATGTATCGGTATCCTCATGAGTCATCACCATGCTCACTATACCGAAATCCTCGTTATCGGTTTTGTTCTTCTTTCTCGTTATTGTTTTTTGGCATCCCTGTGACGAAGTCACTTGTGTCTGGCTGGACGATTATTGATGCTATCACACTGACAGGGACCTAATAATATCTCTCCATCGTTGGAGGAGCAAATCCCACACTCAAGCTATCTAGTCCCTTGTCAAAGTTTTCGACCAGCCTATAAGTTGTCGTTATGATCACCGTGTTATAGGTGACGGTTGAGCAGCCCCAAAGCACGCCGTACGGTAAGAAGTTACTACGATATCTCATGCCCTAAGGAGCAACATCACATGTTAACACTCCGGGTTATCACAACTGAATACAGACGATATCAATCCAATTCACAACAAACAAGTTTGGGTCAGTTTAATTGATCATTCTTCCGATATCATAATCTCAGTGCTATTTTACGACCATTGTTACACTTAACAATATCCCAAGTGTTGGAGATATGCCCTATAGGCAATCATGTATGATGATATTTCCTATGTTTTTATGAATAAAGATAGTCCTTGGACATTATCAATGATGTGTATCAACAAGTGTGTGACTTGTTTGTGGGACTATGCATTGTATGATGACTGTCGTAAAAGGTCCCTAGTCGAAAGGGTTGTGTGGACGCGCAGCCGACTAGACTAGCATATGACACGGTCGATGGCTTGGTCTCACTAGCCATGGAGCATTGGATGCTAACCGGATAATATGGACTCGAAAGGATCTAGTCGGACTCGACGTAGTCGGACTCGACGTAGTCGGATCCGAGTTGAGATAAGGTTTGAGTCAGACAGACCCAACTATGAGACACAGCGATATGTCATCTGTGAGTCTCTAGTACAACATACGTTCTATGTCCTAACGCCTGAGCTGGCGCATGTACTCGGGATGCTGACAAACTTGCTTTGGGCCAACCAAATGCTACTATGTGACTGGGTAGTTACAAAGGTAGGTTTCGGGCTTGTCTAGACCCATGCTGCGAGACATGGTCGAGCAAGATGGGATTTGCCCCTCCGATCAGGAGAGATATACTCGGGCACCGCGTGTGATCCGACCAAGATAAACATGGCCATGCGATTAGGATTATGAGATAATACGGTTTGTGGTCGGCATCACTGGAACGAGAAAGAGGTCGGGCTAGAACAAGGATGGCAGACTCGCCTTGAGCCCAACACATATATCGTGTGGCAAAGGGAACGGAAGTGTGATGTATAGATTCGCCTAACCAGCTTCATCGGACACTTGGAGTGAGCACGCTTGGCTAGAGGCCGCAACCGACTAGTCGAGTCAGATGTGATCTGACTCACGACCAAGTGAACGAGAACCTAAGGGGTCGCATGCTTAAGGGAAGGAACCTGTGAAGCCCGGTCCGACTCCGCGAGTCAGAAGTGATCCTACTCGGATTCAGATCCAGGACAAAAAAAACTTTGGGCTTTAGGATCTGTGCGAGGCCCAAGTGTTGAGCCCGCGACGGATGCCTATATATATAAAGTGGGGGTGCGGCACACTCATTCGATTGATTGCTTTGGCGCCGTCACTAGGGTGTGTGTCACAGCCCTAGAGTATTGCTTGTAATTAGTTGCATTTGCATCCATGCATCATGTTTGAGTTTAAATGAATTTGAATTGGGGATGTTCAAACCCTAGCATCAAATGGAATTCAAATAGGTTCAACCTAAAAATATTTTCAATGAACCTGAAATGCCCTTCATAAATGTTCATCATTTTTGTTTTGGTCCAGAACCTCTGCCAAAAATGGTGCACACTTTTCTAGGACAATCTGGGTTATTGAATTAAATCATACATTATTTGTTCTTGGACATTTAAATGCTATACATAATTTTAAATGTCCAAATAATCTTGAAGGTAAATGAGGGCTGTTGGAAATAATCCAAACAGTGCCTAGAAATATTTTCAGGATTTTTGAAAATGCTCTGGCATTTTTAATAAAGCCAAAACAACTGCAGAAAATAGAAAAGAGAGAGAGAGAAAGGCCAGAGACCACTTACCTGGACTGGGCCAGCCCACCTGGCCTGGTGCCAGTCATCCCTAACCTCTGCCAGTAGGCACAGGCGGGACAGCGCACGTGCGCGCGAGGCGCCACGCCTCCTCGTGCTTGCCGCCGAGCCTGTGGACGCGTGGGTGAACGCCCAGAGCCGTCCCGATCGAGCAGACATCCCCCACGCCTCCCCCTCGCTCCTCCTCGTTCGATCTCTGCCATGGCCGAGACCACCATGACCACAGCGTCGTTGTTGTCGCAGCCACCGCCTTCCCCTCGTCCCCTCGACATGCCCAAGAACTTCGCCTAGACGCCCCCGTCCTCTACGTCAAGCCACGCACCATCGGGCGCCCCAGAACGCCCTCTCTGCCGTCGTCTTCAAGCTCAAGCGCCGAAGATTGCAACCGCCGGCCCGTCGCCTCCAGAGCCTCCCCCAGGCCGTCGACCTTCTCTTCGACTTTGTAGTGAGCCTCTCCGTCGTTCCCCTCTACATCCCGCGTCGATTTCTCCCTCTAGCTAGATTCGCCATCGCGGCCGAGAGCTTTGCTCCGCCGGCCGCGTAGTCGTCGCGGCCACAGCTGCTGCCGCCTATGTTTGAGCATGTGGCTGTGCTCAGCGTGGTCCCAGGAGCCCAGAGCAAGCATCCGTTCGTCCTCCCGTCCACCGTAGCATCGTTCCCATCGAGGTCCGAGCTCTGGCTACTGCACCGGCCATCCCCGTCTTCATTCTGGTCCACTCCGGCTCGTGGTAGCCGCACCGTTGGACGCGGATGAGCCTCAACTGCGCGTAGATCCCCACTACCGTCTATTTGGTCGCCGGAGGGCAAAACTAGAGCATCGCCGCCGTCTCTGGACGTCGCCGGCGGCTAACCGCCGACGTAACCGGCCATTAGGGCCTAAGCACCCTACTAACTACCCCATGGGGTCAATGACAGCCAGGCCCCACCGCCTAACTAACCAGCTAACTATAATAGATTAAGATTAATCTAATTCTATTGGACTCACGCGTCAGCATTGACTTTGCTGACGTGCCCGTTGACCGGCCCCACATGTCATTCACTCGAGCCAGTACTGTGAGGCTGACCAGTGGGACCCACTGGTCAGGTTTGACCTGGACCGGCCCTGTTGACCGCCGACATCACAGTGATGTCATGCTGACGCAGTAATTCTTTTCTGGAATTTAAATAAATCTTAAATGGTTTATTTATTTCAGAAAATGTTATGAGCTTCTAAATATCATATAAAATCAACCGTAACTCCAAATGAAATAAGTTATATATTAAAAATTATCAGAAAAATCCAATCTTTCCATCTATACTGGTTTCACGCATGTTTAAATAAGTTAACTTTCTGTTTAGTGCAAAACATTATAAATCACTATTTAAGATCACAAATGAGTTTGAACTTTGAATCTTTGGTTCAAAATAGCTCAAACTCATCTGGTTATAGTTGCATTAGCTCAACACACTCATTTTACAATGTCATGATCATGCATCATATTGTGCATTGCATTGATTGTGTTTCCTTCTCTGTTGCCGGTGTTCGTCCCCTCTCAGTAGACGACCTACCAATGATGTGATCGATGACACCGATGAAGAACTATACTATCTTCAGAAGTGCCAGGCAAGCAAAACCCCCTTGTTCATTCCGATACAATCCCACTCTCTCGCTCTTGCTCTCTTTTACTGCATTACGACAACAACGATTCATCTGTTACTTGTTGCGGTAGTTGAACCCCTTTTCCTCTGCATGACATGTCATTGCCATAGTAAATAGATCAAACCCACTAGCATGAGTAGGAGTTGTTTGAGCCCTGATGTGCCTACTCATTCATGCTTGTTTGTCATGCCTGCTACTGCTTAGAGTTGAGTCAGGTCTGATTCATCGGGAATGAATTGGAATGGTGATGAACATGTCCTACTGTGTGTGAGCTAAGTGTGTGAACACGATTTGGTAAAGGTAGCGGTGAGAGGCCATGTAGGAGTACATGGTGGGTTGTCTCATTGAAACCGTCCTCAGGAACCGAGTTCTGTGTTTGTGATCCAGGAACAGCTACTACCACACATTGGGATCCTTAATTGACACTCTCGGCTTCTTAACCACCCTTGTCCTCTGTCCAGGAGTTGCAAGTAGTTTCTGGTGATTGTAGTATGCTGGAGGCCATGCGCAACACTGACCCGCGGGGTGGGCTGTGATGCGGTATGCACGTGGCACGGTGTACTGGGCGCCTGTTTGGTGTCTCGGGAACCCTGTTAACATCGTTCGGGGCCGTATGTGGAAACTTCGGCCGGACTCCCTGCGGATGGAACCTGAATAGGCGATAGAACTGGACTAGAGACTTCAGTGTTTAGGTAGGCCGTGGCCGACACCCTCGCCAGGCTTCCGCTTGAAGGTTGCTGAGATACATGACGTGTACATGGCGGTAAGTGTGAAGTAGTACACCCCTGCAGGGTTAACATAATCTATTCAAATAGCCGTGTCCGCGGTAAAGGACTTCTGGGTTGCCTATACAGTTCATAGACAAGTGAAAGTGGATACTCTAAAATGCGCAAGATAAGCGTGAGTGCTATGGATGGCGTTCTCGTAGGGAGACGGGAGCGGATCCATAGTGGTGTATTGATATGGTGAATATGTGGACTCGTGTGCGCCACCTCAAAAGAGTTACTTGAAGTCATAGTTTAGGATAGCCACTGAGTCAAAGCTGGCTTGATGCAGTCAAACTCCACCACCCACTTTGCTGATTCTGATGCATATGTAGCTAGTTCTTGTGTAAGTCTTGCTGGGTACATTTGTACTCACGTTCGCCTATTTTATGTTTTGCAGAGAGACGTCAGTCTCGCTAGTAGTTCCGTGTCGACTTCGACGTTTAGCTTGATACCTCAGCTACGATCTTGTGCCCTCGGAAGGATCTGGTAGATAGTCAGGCTTCTCAGCCTTTTTCATTTGTAGATGTCTGTACTCAGACATGTTAAGCTTCTGCATGTTCTTTGACTTGTATGCTCTGAATGTTGGGTCATGAGACCCATTGTCGGTGTCAAAACCGGCGGATCTCGGGTAGGGGGTCCCAAACTGTGCGTCAAGGCAGGATGGTAACAGGAGACAAGGGACACGATGTTTACCCAGGTTCGGGCCCTCTCGATGGAGGTAAAACCCTACTCCTGCTTGATTGATATTGATGATATGGGTAGTACAAGAATAGATCTACCACGAGATGAAGGAGGCTAAACCCTAGAAGCTAGCCTATGGTATGATTGTTGTATATGAGATTGTCTATCGACTAGCCTGACCTCGGTTTATATAATGCACCAAAGGCCTAGGATAACAAGAGTCCTAGCCGAATACGCCGGTGGGGAGGAGTCCTTGTCTTGATCACCAAGTCTTGTGGAATCTTCCATGTATGTGTCAGCTGTCCGAACTGGCCCATGAGTATACGGCCACGGGGGTCCTCGGCCCAATCTAATAGATTGGGAGACGACGTGGTGAGTACCCCCTAGTCCAGGACACCGTCAGTAGCCCCTTGAACCGGTCTTCAAGTTAGGGACGCTCCTCGATTCTTCTGAACTGTTCTTCATCTTCGGTCGTCGGTCTTGAAAACTGGTTCAATAAATCTTCTTTATCTTCGATCTTGAGGATCGCCGAAATGCATTCGACGGGTTTACACGTCGGGTATCCGAGGAGCCCCTTTAAGTTTCCGGCCTTTATCAATGCCTTTTTTATTTTTATGCCACACCTCGGGTTTGAAGTTGTTCCCGGGAGGCAGTGTCCTCTTGCGTCCGAGCTCCAATGCCGGACTGCATTCGAGGTATCTTTTGCAGCCGAGCACCAATGCCAGACCGCTTCCCAGCTGTAATGCCGGAATGTATCTGAGCTCCAACGCCGGACTGTATCCGAGCTCCAACGCCGGACTGTATCCGAGGTGTCGTAAATCATCTTGGTTCAAAGAAGTTTGAAGGAGTTTAGCCGAGCTTAATGCCGGAAATGCCCTCTATGGAGACAGCCACTAGCGCCCGAGCTTTATGCGGACTGCTTCCGAGGTGGTGCACCACCCCGAATGTGGGCCGATTTTTGTCAATATTTTTGATTGGTGTAATTTATTCTCTGCTGAGATATATAGCCAGTAGCCCTCAAGGTGGGTATCGGTCTAAAACCCGAGATGCACATGAAGGATGACATAAGACCGCTGATCCCAGTAGCCGCTGAGACTCAGGTCGATTTGCAAAATCGGTCCTGAGGATCAAGTCCTAGCTCGGCAAGATACTTCGGGACACTAAAAGCGGCGTGCTCAGTCCTCGAGACTCAGGTTGGGTGCGGCCGACCATCCTGAGGATCAAAATCTCCTCGGAAACTATACTGCACATAAAATTTTCTACATTGGACAAGCAATGCAGTAGCCCCCGAGACACTGGTCGGGTGGCAACACTAGATCAGGGGATCGATGTGCCCCTTTAATATGTTTAAATAATATGCCCGAAGCCCAGTAGCCCCGAGCCTTAATGCGGGCACGGGTGGCCGAATTAAGGATCGATATCCATAGTAAAATCACAAATTGTGTGTAATGACTCTATGTATCCAAGTACTTTACGTCATTTAATGCTCGGATCCGCATTGTACAAAACTTTGTTGACCGACCATCGGCTTCAATCTGGCCATACGGTTTTATGAACAAAGGTACGCAGAGAGATATGTTATATTACTGTTTAACAAAAGAAATGTCTTCCAAAGAAAATAGTCCCGCTATCGGTTCCTTTCTTTGGATTGTCATGCTAAGCATGATCATAAAACCTCAGCTCCAATGTAAGAGCAAAATATCAAGGATTTAGTTTGGGAGGCTAGTTAATAGCCCCCGGTAGTGTTCAGCGACAGTCGAGGTCAAGCCGTAAACACTTCGGCCAATGTTATGAACGGCCTGTTATTTAACATAGTCATCAGATCGCTGACCAGTTTACGCTTATTGTGACAGTCCGTTTTCGTCTTTCTCCACTGAGGTGCTTAACCATGTGAGCTGGAAGCACAATCGCAGTGGTTCTCCCTTTGCACGCCTAGCCGAACAAAACGGAACGTAGGAAGCAAGTGCAGGAGCCGGGCAACCCAACTATTGACTGAAGACACAATTCGAAACCGATGCATATATAGCAATATCTGAGAATGTTTTTGCCGAATCCCTAAAAGGTGTCCGGCGTTGCACTGCGAGACTAATGCTGGAAAAGCACAAATAGTTTAAAAGTGCCAAAAAGCTTGAAAAACCAAGAAACGTCAGTAAAAACATGACGTCCGAACAATATCAAGAGTTCGGTGCCAATCCGAAAATTGGTCTTAGAAAAAAGAAGTGCTTCTGTCGTGCTTTAACATGATACATCCTATCTCAAGACTTCGAGCGGGTCAGTCTACGGCTTCAACCTCATATCCCGAGGGCGGAGTACTTCTCATCAGGCCAGTTTAGCAAACTAAACTCTAGCGGCTTTGAGAGAGAAATTAGGCTCCCCGTCTAGTGACCGCACACTCGTGTCGAAAAAAGGAGTGATAAATAATAATAATAAAACTTTGCAACGACTAAGAAGGGGAACACTTATTATAAAACGACTCAAATAAACTTAAGAGCCCCCAAGTGACTTGGGTAAGAGAATGATTGCATGTACCGAAGTACTTACATCATATCTATGTTCAACCGAACTTTAAACGCGTCTTAACTGACCATCGGATTCTCCCTCTTCGGTCAAGGACCGAAGAGTGTTATGTACTCCATCGGTCGAGAATATCGACGGTGTTTCCAATAACCAGGCAATCAGGCCATCAGGCTGTAACAGACAAAACACGCTCAGGGAACTTATGCTATATTACTGCGAAGTGTAAGAAGCATCTTCGAAGAAAATAGTACCCCCACCGATACCTTTCTTTGGTGCTCATTGTTATTATGAGACTTGTGCAATAGATTTTTTGTACTCATGAGTTCCGTTGTGTGCCGACCATCATTGAAAACTATAAGAGCGCTAGCTTTCGGCTTCACCCAGTCTGAGGTCCGGCTCGGGCGACCCGATCGTGACAATCGCAGAGGTGCTCCCTTTACTCCCTAGCCGAACAATCGGGAACGTAGGGGTAAACACAGGAGCGAGGCAACCAGCTTGCAAATCGCTTAAGTCAATATGGTGCATATTGTGGCGTAATACACGAACAAGGAACGAAGCCGTACAAGTATAATCATATGCAACAGGAAAAGCTTCATAAAGGAAGCCCCCAAGTAAACGGGGTATTTGAATTTATGCGTCACAAACAAAGTTTGGACAAGAAAAAAAATTTACAAGCAACTTTTTTCCAAAAAAGTATAATGCTTGGTCGAACCGAACATAAGTTAGAAATTAAGGCTTTGAGCATGAAAGCGACCTAGCTGGTTAATGTGTTCGGTATTGATGACGCGGTCCGAGCTTGATGCGGGGCAAGGTTCCATTCCCCAAGCCGGTCCCGAGGTGGCGGCGCGGAGAGCTCGACACGCCGAAGTGGTGACATAGCACGGTCAATGCAGACCGGCAGAGTGACGCCGAAGTCCCCGGATCATTTTCCTGTGCACAAAAAATAGTGCAAACCGAAGATAATAGTAATAATGATAATTAAAAAAATCATTGCACAATAAATAATTTATGCAAAGTGAGTAATAAAAGAAGTATGGCCTGGCGCCGAAGTCAATGTCGATGCAGGGCGTCGGCGTGATACGGTCCGAGCTCTGGATGCGGCGTTCGCCGGACTATGCACGGAAACTGACCGAACCACCATGCGACTGTCGTTAATGCGGCCACCATTTGATAGACCTATGTACATATGATGGATAGACCAGAGTAATAATTCCTTGGGAAAAATGAACCAAAACAAGCAAAAAATACTGGGATTAATAGCACCTGGTTTATTTGTTGTAGCAATCCGAAGGAAGGTGATTCCCAAAATTAGGACTCGATTCGCACACCCATTGCCTGATGGGCGATAAAACGACGGCATGGCAATGCTGGTAAAGTTTGGCTCGCCGAGGCAAAGCCCTCGGCCCAGCTAACGTGACGGAGCTGGTCGGGTGGTGACGCTGAAGTGTCCGGAGTAGGTTGATGAAGAGATGGCGAAGCCCCCGGTACAGCCGAGATGTCGAAGTAGGTCGAAGTAGGTCGAAGTGATGGACACTAGCTTGAAGAAGCGATAGTGCGGCCCTATCGATGCAGGTCGTGACGTGGTCGATGCCGGCTTGATGAAGCAACCGCGCGGCGATGCCGGTATGCCCGCTCCATGTAATCCGTGGGGCGGCGATGTTGGTGATGATTTATCCTTCGCGATGCTGGACTCTTGTTCGGCTTGCCGAGATGATGATCCGAAGAAGTTGAGCTCGGCTCAACAAAGTGACGCTGTGTCTTAGCGCAGGTCGGCAGCTGTGGAGTAATATTGCCGGACTGGTTTGACACCAGTATGATGTTGAAGATCATGTTCAAAAGATCTTAAAGTTAGTGGGATGTGTTTGGGAACAAAACACAATACCCCATACAAAACTTCCTTCAAAAGAGATGTCCGAAATCCCGTTCATAGAAAAGATGAACTCGGGTCGGATTCGCTTTCGCGCAGAAAACAGATCCAAAAAGTGATGCACTAATCGCAAGGTTCCCGGAGTTTGAACGGTCGGATTGAGCTGAAATTTTGAGAGGTCGTAAATACAGGAATTCCGCAGCCGATCAACGGTTGGATCTTCCGAAGGACGTTCGAGCTAGTAGCTGGACACCACGCCCTAAACACATCCAAATTCCCGTCCAGATTTGACAGGGCTCCGGTATATCGTGGATTGCCAGAGATTCCTCCATCGGAACTCGGCGAAATTTTCCAGGGTAGTTGTAGACTCAATTCCGCACAATTCCACCAAAGCGATCGTCAAAGCGATACTCGAGGAGGTGGTGGCAGCAGATACGAGTTTGCTGTCCAGAAAAACAGCACGGTCGCTTGAGGGCAATGTTGACGTTGAGCCCCCGAGTTCCATGGATGATTCCTCCGTGATCTTGATAGAGATCGGAGTTGATGTTTGATGAAGGCCCTCGTCCGATCATGGTGATTCAAATACGGGGCGCAATTCTTGGTCAAAACAAGGTGACCAGTCGAGCTGGTGAAGAAGATGTCGAAGTCGCAGTTGATCTGCAGGCGAGCCATCGATCCTTTTGTCGATCACACAGCGGAACTCCCAATGAAAGCACCAATGTCGGTGTCAAAACCGGCGGATCTCGGGTAGGGGGTCCCGAACTGTGCGTGAAGGCCGTATGGTAACAGGAGACAAGGGACACGATGTTTACCCAGGTTCGGGTCCTCTCGATGGAGGTAAAACCCTACTCTTGCTTGATTAATATTGATGATATGGGTAGTACAAGAGTAGATATACCACGAGATCAAGGAGGCTAAACCCTAGAAGCTAGCCTATGGTATGATTGTTGTATATGAGATTGTCTATCGACTAGCCTGAGCTCGGTTTGTATAATGCACCAAAGGCCTAGGATAACAAGAGTCCTAGCCGAATACGCCGGTGGGGAGGAGTCCTTGTCTTGATCACCAAGTCTTGTGGAATCTTCCATGTATGTGGCAGCTGTCCGAACTGGCCCATGAGTATACGGCCACGGGGGTCCTCGGCCCAATCTAATAGATTGGGAGACGACGTGGTGAGTACCCCCTAGTCCAGGACACCGTCACCCATGATTGTAATATCTCGCTCCTTAGAGCCTAATGAATAAATACTTTGAGTCATAGAGTTTTGTTGTGATGCCATGTTGTATTTACACATATCGAGCGTATTGTGTGTACGATTGAAATGCTTGGTATGTGTGGGATCCGACAACCTAGTTGTTTATCCTTGGTAGCCTCTCTTATAGGGAAATGTAGTCTTGTGCTTCCATGAGCTATAGTAGTCCGCTATAGCCCGGTTCACCGGAGTCCTGCTAGCCCAGCACTACTGCTCCGGAACACCTGACTGGCCGACATGTGATTCACTTCGTTCCTGTGTCTGTCCCGTCGGGGAAATGTCACGCGGTGACATCCGGAGTCCTGCCAGCCTGCTACAGCCTGGTTCACCGGAGTCCTGTTAGCCCAGTGCTACAACCCAGATACGCACGCTGCTTACCGACATGCTCGATGTTGATTCATGGATGCCTGTCCCCGTAAGTTAGTGCCACTTTGGGTTCACGACTAGTCATGTCGGCCTGGGTTCTCTATCATATGGATGCCAGCGACACTATCATATACGTGAGCCAAAAGGCGCAAACGGTCCCGGGCCATGATAGGGCGACGCCCGTGGGAATACTGTGCGTGAGGCCGCAAAGTGATATCAGGTGTTACCGGCTAGATCGATGTGACTTGGAATCGGGGTCCTGAAAGTTCGCATGTGTTGCGAATAGCTACCTCCACTCACCGCCGACTATGTGATCGGACCTAGTAGTCCGCCGCGCGGTGTTCCTCCTACACGCGCGGATACCGTTAGAGGCCGTGCACTTGCACCGCTCTGACAATCCTGTACGTGGGATCCGACGACCGGTTGTTCGAGGGAGATCGGACGAGGAGGAGACAATCCACGCGGACATGCTGCCCCAACTCTTCTTCCGCTGCACGGCACTACGCGTCTAGTTGTAACAATCTGTGATCCATCCCCCGTAGCATGTTCTTGGTTGTTCTGCGCGTAAGAAAATTTTATTTGCAATCGACGCACCCTACCGTGGATCCCAACACTAAGATCCGGAAAATGTGATCACTAACAACACTTGAGCTAGTCCTAGAGACAAGATTAGGAACCTTTTATTTACCATTTATCGTTCCACGCATGCATATGAGGTTTCCATTGAATCGCATATTCTAGGATCCTATTAGTTATACCATGGAATATAAACTCTATAATTATGAATATGGAAATATAATAATACAAATATATTGCCTCTAGGGCATATTTTCAACATTTTGATCAAGTTATATATTTTTAATTAAAGAGGTAATAGGTGACACACCAATCGTTTTCATATATTCATCTTCACTAGCGAGAAAATGTGATTCCGGTTTAGCAGTCATTTTAATCGCTAGTGTAGTTTGTTTATCGGATATTTTTCCTAGCATATTTTTGGTTCGAGCAAGCCGGGATTGAAGGTTGGCTACTTATTGATTAACTTCATCAACTTGTTTACTAATGGAATCCAACAAAGTAGAATGCTCTTTAATTTCTTTAACAAATAGTTCATTTTGCTCATACTGTTCCCAATTTCAAACAACCTTTTAGCGTAAGAGTTATCACGGGGTTCGTTATTATTAGAGGGATTACCGGGATACGGTATAGGATTGAAATTACCTCTATAAGCATTGTTGTTGAAATTATTTCTAGTGATAAAATTCACATCAATAACATCATTATTTGGCTCAAACAATGTAGACAATGGAACATCATTTGGATCAAATGAGAATTTTTACTATTAAGCATATTCATAAGAGCATCCATTTTATCACTCAAAATAGAAATTTCTTCGACAAAGTTTACGTTCTTACCAGTTGGCGCTTGTTCAGTGTGCCATTGACAAAATTTTGTCCTCATATTATCGAGAAGCTTCGTGGCCTCTCCCAAAGTAATTCCCATAAAGGTGCCACCTGCAGCAGAGTTTATAAGATTTCTCTACACAAAGGTTAGTCCCGCGTAAATTTTTTGTATTACAATCCATAAGCTTAATCCATGAGAGGCCAATTTTTAATTTTTAATTTCATTATCTCACAAGATTGTGCAACATGTTCTTGCTCAAGTTGCTTAAAGTTCATGGTCCGGTTTCTAAGAGATATAATTTTGGCAGGAGGAAAGTACTTAGCAATAAAAGCATCCTTACATCTATCCCATGAATCAATACTATTGCGATGTAAAGATGGAACCTAAGTTTTAGCATGATCTCTTAGTGAGAAAGGAAATAATTTTAACTTACAATATCATTATGCACATCTTTTTTCTTTTGAATTTCACATAATACAATGAAGGTATTAAGATGGGATGCAGCATCTTCATTAGGATTTCCAGCAAATTATTACTTGATCTGTTCCACAATGTTGTGCGCCCACGCTTTCCGAGATCCAAGTTTGGCCATAAATTTAACTAGCGAGACTGACTGCGGCGGGAGCAAAAATTATATCATTGAATTCGTATTTTCGAAATTCAATGATATAATTTTTGCTCCCGCCGTAGTTGGTCTTGGTAGTTAAATTTACGATCAAACATGGATCTCGGGAAGCGCAGGCGCACTACATTGTGGAATGGAGGGAGTGTTCCATAATAAGATTTAGCAATGCAGCATTAATATCATATGACTCCACACTAGTAGCGGGAGGAGCAATTGCAGTATTAGTAAAATCATTATTATTAGTATTTGAGAAGTCACACAACTTAGTATTTTCTTCAGACATAGTGGCAAACCAAGCAAACAAGCAAAAAAAATTGTGTGTTTGTGATTTTTTTAGACGAGACTAATGAAAGCATATAAAGGAAAATAAAAAGTAGAACAAGTAGATGATAATTTGTGTGAACAAACCTATAGGTATTTGATGATGTATCCCCGGTAACGGCGCTAGAAATTCTTTCTGCTACTTGTGAACTGCATTGGGATTTTCCCCGAAGAGGAAGGGTGTAGCGGCTAGTATTTACCTCAGTGAGAACCAAGGTTATCAAACCAATAGGAGAACAACACAAATTCCTAGTAAGCAGTACCTACACACACAGGAGCAAATACTTGCGCCCAACACGGGCAAGAGGGTTGTCAATCCCATTGAACTCATTACTTGCAAGAACTAAATCTCATTATGGTATATGGATAAATTGCAAAGTAAAATAATACAAGTAAATTGCAGCAAGGTAATTTTGGTTTTACTAGTATGATTAAAGATTCGGGGGGGGGGGGGCTTAGTTTCACTGGAGGCTTCTCTCTCATAATAATAGCATACGGTGGGTAGACAAATTACTGTTGGGCAATTGATAGAAAAGCGCAAAGTTATGACGTTATTCATGACAATGATCATGTATATAGGCATTACATTTGAGGTAGGTATACCGACTCCTTCCTGCATCTATCACTATTACTCCACCCATCGATCGACTCATGTCTGCATCTAGGGTATTAAATTCATGACAAACAAAGCAGCGCTTTAAGTAAGATGACATAATGTAGATAGAATAAAACCAATCAATATAATTAAACCCTGTCATTTTATCCTTAGTAGCTGCAATACAATATCTGCCTCGCTACCCCTGTTGTCACTGGGTGAAGACATCGCAAGATTGAACCCACAACAAAGCAACTCTCCCGCTGAGATAAATCAATCTAGTTGGTCAAACCAAACTGATAGATCGGAGAGAAATACAAAGCTATACCAATTATGCATAATAAAGTTCAGAAAAGACTCAGCTACTTTCAATAAATAATCAGATCATAAATCCATAATTCATAGGATCCAACAAACACACCGCAAAAGAAAATTACATCGAATCGATCTCTGAAGAGAATATTGTATTGAAGATCAAAGAGAGAAAAGAAGTCATCTAGCTCCTAGCTATGGACCCGTAGGTCCGTGGTGAACTACTCACACATTATCGAAAGAGTAACAAGATTGATATAGAGGCCCTCTGTGATCGATTCCCCTTCCAGCAAAGTATCGGAAAAGGCCTCCAGATGGGAGCGCGGAAGAACAGACTTGCGGCGGCGGATTTTTTTTATGGCTTCTTTGGCGGTTCCCAATATTTAAGGATTTATAGAAGTGGAATTAGGTCAGACTGAGCCACGTGGGCCCACAAAGTAATAGGGTGCACCTTATTGCCTTGTCGTCTCCTCGTTTCGAGTCTGGTCACCTACCGAAGCTTCTAGGGTCTTTTATGTTCAGAAAAAAAGTCAAAAAGTCTCGTAGTGTTTGGACTCCGTTTGGTATATATTTTCTGAAAAAACAAAAAGAAGCAGAAAACAACAACTGACACTGGGCACTGAGTTAATAGGTTAGTCCTAAAAATGATATAAAATTGCATAAAAAGTATAAAAAGATAAATACGTTAGAGACACATCAGCAAGTTACTCGGCTTTAAATGATTGCTACCGCTTTCCTTTCCTTGGATGACACATAGATAGGCTCCATCCGGATGACAGAGATCTCCTTCGTCCAGGTAGAAAATTGTATGCTTGGATGTCTCCTCCACTTTTGATCCTCGCAGCGGCTGCTTCGTGTGGACAGCAGATAGAGCACAAGAGGTGTCGGGCCGCTCGCCAGCATGCACGTACGTGCACCGCGAGAGCCGGGAGGAGGGTGTGGCAAATGAAAAACATCACTTCGAACCCGCGGTGACCTATGTCATGACTAGCGGCTTGCAACAAACTGCGGCGTCTGCCCGTGCTATAACCGTTATCGGCGGAAGCTGCAACTCGAGGCGGCCTGGTAGTGGAAAAAGCTGCAAACCCCGGCGACCTAGTAGTGGAAAAAGCTGCAACCCTCGTCCGCCTGTGCCGCGGCCACCGGGATGATGCCCATACACGTATCCATGATCGAGGAGCCTGATGTTTTTTTTTTTTTGAGAAACGACTTATTACCTTATTTTATTTTATTTTATTTTTTTATAAGGGCAAGCCGGCGAAGTCATCCAACAAACCATAGTGAGATAGGAGCTTGGCGATGGAATTCACCCACACTAATTGACGATTAAGCCACGTAAAATCGATATTACAGGTACTATATACACACGTACAACAGGCGCACATACAATGCGCAATAAGACGTCGTGGCAGGGAGGTGGACGTGGCAAGCAGATCAAGGCAGCTTGGCGGATGCGCTTCTGCACCTCAAGACGGCGCCGCTGCCGGTGCCGGCACCCTTCGTCTCGGCCCGAAATTTGACGGAGAGCGCGTTCCTCCCGGCCACGGGCGCAGTGGGCCAAAGCCCGATGCTGACGGCCATGTCCTTGAGCCCCTCCAGCCGCTCGAGCGCCTCGACCACGGTGGCCATGCTTGGCCTGTCCCGGGGCTGCGCGCTGGTGCACTGCACCGCCAGGTGCGCCACCGCGCGCGTGCCTTTGACAGAGTAGTGCCCCGCCAGCTTAGGGTCCATGATGCAGCGGAGGCGGCGGCTGCTGGCGAGGTAGGGCCGGGTCCACTCCACGAGCTTGATGGTCTGCTCAGCGTGCGCGCTCCGGCCGCGGACGTGCTCCATGGCCCGGCGGCCCGTGAGGAGCTCCAGCAGCACCACACCGAAGCTGTACACGTCGCTCTTCACCGTGAGGTGGCCCGTCTGCACGTACTCGGGCGCCGCGTATCCGTGGGTGCCCATCACGCGGGTGGTGACGTGCGTGTCCTCCCCCTCGGGGCCCATCTTGGCCAGTCCGAAGTCTGACAGCTTCGCCGTGAATTCCTGTTAATTCCACCGATCGACGATCAGTTATACACACAACGTTAATTACGAGACTGCCGGACCGGTAGATCGATCCAATTCGATGCATGCCACTTCGTGAAGGAAGGAACGTACCGAGTCGAGGAGGATGTTGGACGCCTTGAAATCCCGGTAGATGACGGGCTGTTTGGCGCCATGGAGGAAGGCGAGGCCCTTGGCGGCGCCGATGGCGACCTTGAGCCTGGTGCCCCACGGTAGCGTCGCGGATATCCTTTTGAAGAGGTGGTTCTCAAGGCTGCCGCGCGGCATGAACTCGTAGACGAGGAGGCGCTCCTCGTCCTCGCAGCAGTACCCAAGTAGCTTTACCAGGTGCTGGTCCCGGAACTGCCCAAGGAAGATCACCTCGGCCTGCAACCCCATCCCCATGCAATGAAATTACTACTGGAGTAGTTAGTTAGGGTTGGTAAGGAATCTGACAACCGTACGTAACAGCGGGCAAGGATTATATTACCAGCCACTCCCTGTGGCCCTGGTGGCCGGCGATGTCGAGCTGCTTGACGGCGACGGGCTGGGGCTCAAGGCCGGGCCGCATGCCGGCGTCGACGAAGCCCTTGTGGACGGTGCCGAATCCGCCCTCCCCGAGTAGGTAGCCGCTGGAGAAGTCGTGCGTGACGCCGCGGAGCTCGTTGAGGCTGAAGGAGTGCAGCTGCATGGGGCCCACGCCCATCTCCCCCGCGGCCTCGTCGTCCTTGTCGTCCCTGGGCCTGGCGGGGCTGTTGGTCATGGAGGAAAGGCGGCGGAAGGAGGCGAGACGGCGCGAGAACTCGGAGCGTGCCGGGCGGCAGCGCGTGAGCCCGTCCCCGGCCACCACGGCGTCCTCGGAGCTGCAGCACTTGGTTGCCGACGCCAGCACCGGTCTCCATGGCCTCGGCATCCTCGTCTCTGCACTTGGTTAGGTACTAGTGTAGCTTGGATTGTTGGCGAGGGCGTGGAAAAGGAAAGGAGTAAGAGCGAGCTAGAGGTAGAGGTGGTGGAGACGGAGCAGTTGGTGCAGCAGGTTTGTAGTGGTTGTGAGTGTTGGGGGGAAACACGGCGTGGTAGGGATGATATAGCAATGGCGACGGGCGATTGGGCCAAAAGGGAGTGCGAAGCCAACCGATCCAACACACAACCCAACTGCCCGATCGAACCACTCCCTCTATCCTTTCCTTTGGTCCAGTGCAGTGCATGCATGCATGTGCTTATGGCATCCCCAGCTTCGCCTTTTGCATGCGTCTTTTTTCTCCCAAACCATACTAGCCTAGTAGTGTAGTACTTACCATCCATACCAAACTGATGGTCGATCGATCGCACCTGAAATGAAATCTCTATTCCTAATATCTCAGTTGATAGAATAGCCTTCATGGTTTTCTTCTCTGGTTTATTTTTGTCTGCTTATTTTCGTCTGATTTATTTTTCGTCTCACATCCCACCACCTTTCGCATTAAAAGCCAAACCATCCCATAACTCTTCCTTTCGTTTTTCCATCTCGGCGATCATATTTCCTCATTACGTACGATTCTTTCCTTCTTGAAATAAAGATCTCCGTCTTACTGATTTTTTAACAATCAAGCGTGGTTGTGGCCTTGTGGGCCACGCTTCCCAAATCACAAAAAAATTATGGCAAAAATCTTAACTTTCCTTATCCGACCATATAATTTTTATTAAAAAGTGGAAAGTAAATTATAAATTATTTCAGTAGTCCACCGTATGTTCTCCTAATCTCATTCTCCTCTCATCGTCTCCTCGAATCCATCTCCTCTGATTGCCAGCCATCTATAGATACCCCCCATAGATCACCATCCACGGTCACGAAGGAGTTAACGGCAGCGACGGCAAGCGAGGTAAAGGGTTCAGCGACGACAAGGCAGGCCACACCAGCAAGGCAGGCTGGGAGCATGTACCATGGCGGAGAACATGGCCGCATCAAGGACCAGGCTTCGTTCAAGGCATGACTCTTGCTTATATTCCTGTAATATCAATACGTAGTAGTACAGATTCGTATTCATGTACTACTCTTTGAGGGATCTTATTCCTACTACTGTATGCAAGTACGTGGATATATCCATGGGTGCATGTTTGGTTAATAATCGATTACTATCATCTTCAATTCAGATTCAGGGTGTTGCATGTTTGCTCGAAAGAAAATTAATTAGTGACTGGTTTGGTACCTATGATTGTTAAGACTGCTGTGGGATCACCATAATTCGAGTTTTACATTCTACGTATTTGGCTCACTTTTATTAAAATTGAATACTATTTTCTGTACAATTCTTAAACTTTTTTGTTGTGTATTATGTACGGCTCAATGGCTTCTCAAGATGGAGCACAAGGCTCAGCTGTGATAAGGAAAGGTTCATTGGCTTCTCAAGATGGAGCGTCTGAATCTCAAGTCACTCCAGCGTCTGAATCTCAAGTCTTACTCCTAATGTTTCAGAAGCTCTCGAGTGTACGCAAGATTGGTCTCATACGGATCTGTTAGGTACTCAACATTTGCACTTGCCTCCTATTTTTATTGTGCAAATACCTTGTTATTTATATAGTAATTGTTGGTTAGACATTAGGTGATTGGAATTCCACTCACTTTGCAGAATTTCAGAGTGTTCTAGAGGATGACGAAGAATAAATGTTAAAAAAATTACAACCTTCTTGTTTGTACTTCAGATATTTTTCGCTTAAATTGTAAGATTCTTTGCGTAATTAATTAAATCATGTTCTTTTGGTCTTCAGATAATAACTAAGTAGTTTGACCGGAAATAAATTTCTTACCATAAAAACAGGAAGTGAAAAACCATAGGAAGGAAAGTAAAGTTCCAGAAGCAAGGACTATCAAGATTTGAAACAAAATATATTATCGTAGTTTAGTAATTTACACCTATGGAAGCGAAATGTATGATATCTCTACTCTTAAAGGGGACTTTGTTCCTTCGCCTCCCCTCATTCTTGATTTTTTCCTGCCCACGTTCCCATCCCCTCTTTGGTTTCCTGTTGGTTTTTGGTATCCCCAACCGATGCGGCACAATGAAAACCATAAATATAGTAAATTGGAATAATCTAAACAAAATTGATACTTTTCCATAACCGTGTCGTGCATTAACTCAATCATATCAAATCAATCTTACCAGAATTTTAACTGAATCAAAACTTTCCTTGCCTTCTCTTATTATAATATTATAAAATAAAATATTATCAAAATCTAGAATATGGTAGATGTAAGGTACATGTCGGACAAGATTGATGTTGAACTAATAGAATATCTATGCCCCCGTTGCAACATACGGGGTCCAGGCATGGCACATCGCTCGCATTGCAACTGGCTTGTCTCCGAACTCCGCGAAGTAGGGGTGGGAGGAGCAGGAGACTGCGCCAAAATAGGAGGTGCAACATAGGTGTGTTGGATACATTTTGGTGCCCACCCGGGGTTTTCCTCGTGCAAGTAGAGGCACCATAGCCCTCGCCCATTGCCGGAGACAATGTTAGTGGATGGATGGCTGTAGGGGACAACGTTAGGATGAGATGCAATGGGAGAGGGAGAGAGAGGTGGGGGAGAGGGAAAAAGGTGACAGTGATATGATGTAAGGGGGGCAATGATTGGAATGACTAGGGTGTGGGCAATAGACACTGAATTTGTATTCGGATAAAGTTCCTAAACATATAGTTTTTGTGTTGTATAATGCGTTGGTCAACTTGATGATCTAGGAACCTGTGGATGCCCCGTGCACTCGTCTAGGGGGAGTGGTCATCTTTTCCTCTTGCGTTTGTTAATTCATGGGTTCACTTCAACACGTTAGACTTATTTTTCCAAACACAACAACTTAGCTACTCCATTGAATAACATACCATGTGTTGGTATTCATCGTTATAAATAACACAAAGAATTTTTTGTTCATCACTAATCTGTATCAATATGTGTTGTGTTCTCTCTCAGAGAAGTGAACTTTGAAAACCCTCCTCATTTTGAACAATGAATATTTTGAGGTTGAAAGTACAAACTTGATACGACATGAAAGACTGGGAGAAAAAATGGCCGTATTTGGAGCCGGATGGACACATGGGCAGATTTGGAGTAGGGTGATGATGGAGCAGACTGGTGTTGCAATGACCAAAAGAGCTGAAGTGAAAGAAGAGATGAAATGACAATGATGCAACCTTGTCATGTGATTCTTGTATGTATATTTGAGGTCCATAGAAAAATAAGTATTGGTGAGATAAGGTGATGGGGATGCATCTTAGGTGGAGATGAAAGCAAAGCCCAGTTAAACAGAGCATTATTAGTTTGTCAATGAACATGTGGTGGAAATAATGTTTTCATGTTCATGTGCCACATTTTCTTGTGATTTGTACTAAGGCGAGGCGCCTTGTATATCATCCTTCGTTGGTCATGTTCCATGTTGCACGACATACGTAGCAGAGCGAGACAACAAAGCAACGACATAGAAGCCACATGCAGAGTAAAGGGGCAATAGATTGAGAGGATGGTTATGTATGGGCAAAGAGGGCTAGCGAGAACAACTTCAACAGAAACGAGAGGCTAGAGGGGTGCATGGAGTTTGTTGGAATAGAGAGAAGCTATTTGCATTTGTGTTGTGGTTGAACATTGTGTGCAATGTCTTCATTCGGGAAGAGAAATATGAGCATTGTTTATAAATTTAATTTTTGACCCGTGACAATGCACGAACAATTTACTAGTTGTAGTATAATACACCACCTGTGGTACCAAGTCCAGTACACAGGATGTAGGATCCTAGGTGTCGGATCGGTTTTACACGTTTTAAGTTACTTCCCCTTATTTATTGGTACATGGGGAATGAGATCGAGTGACTTACTTGAGGCGAGTCACCAATGAACAGTAACCGTAACATTCTCCCTCTCTGGACCGCTCGATCAAGAATCAGTGGTCAGATCAACATGAACAACACCCTCTAAACAGTGTGTGTCTACAGTGTGTTCGCTACAGTGCATGTCTACAAGGACGCCGTATAGTGCATTGCTACAGTGCTATTTGGTACGGTATCTGATTTGAATTGTTCATTTCCGATCCAACGACCATGTTACATGGTGACCTGCTAGAGGCAAGTAACTGGATCTCTGTCCAGTACATTTTTTCGATAAAGGACTTTTCATTGAATAGATATATCGAGGTGATACAATCGCATAGAAAGAAAGCCCGGCCTCTGCATAGCTAGATGCACACAGCCAAAAAGTCAAGAGTGCCCTAAAAATAATAAAAATAATTCGGTACAAAGCGAATCAAATAAATCATGTCGAGGCTAAGGTGCAGTTGGTCCTATCCGTAGATCACACCGCCATCCATGGGGGTAGAAAACCTCCCTGGCCGAACGCTCCAGCCGTGTAGACGCCATCATAAAAAGGTCCCTGTCCTCCGGCCTCTACAGGATAGACCAAGTACGGAGCCATCGTGTACAAACATGAATAACCTGCATAGGAGATGAGACACATTGTTATTGAAGATCACTTCATTCCTGGTAAGCCACAGTGCCCAGCATAAGGCCGCCGCTCCCACGAGAATATGTGCAGAAAATTGTTTATCAATACCCCGCAACCAGTTGCCGAACATATTCCGTGCACTACGTGGTGGGTATAAATTAGAAGCTACCTGAACTATGGCCCAAACTGCCCGAGAGAATTTGCACTCGAATAATAAGTGTCTAATAGTCTCGTCATGTTGGCAAAAGACACATGTCTTAGAACCATGCTAGTTTCGTCGTGCCAGATTATCTCTAGTTAGAATGACTCCTCTATGTAAAAACCAGAGGAAAATCTTCACTCTTAGAGGAATTTTGAGCTTCCACAATTTCCTGTTATCAACTGGAACATCACAATGAACCATTGCATCATACATGGATTTGACAGAAAATTTGCCATTCTGATGCAAGTTCCATCGAAAGACGTCCGGCTCACCTGACAGTTGAATGTCCTCCAGACGAGTGAGTAATTCATTCCATGCTGCCAGGCGAGGGCCAAGAAGGTCCCTACGGAAAGAAATATCAGGGTTTTGTTGTCCTAAAACTTGTTTGATCGTGACAAATTTATGTCTGACAATCCTGTACAAGCTCGGATATTGCACCATTAGTGGGTTGTTCCCTAGCTAGGTGTCTTCCCAGAATCGAACCTGAGAACCATCCCTAACCGAGAAGGTCCCGAATTGGAAAAAGAATTCCTTGGACTTCATCACGCCACTCCAAAAATGCGAATCCCCGGGTTTCCAATGAACTTGAGAAATGGCATTGGATCCCACATACTTGTTGCGAATGATTTCCTGCCATACCCCATTCCCAGAGAGTAATTTGTAAACCCACTTGCTGAGAAGAGCAATATTTTTTATCTCAAGGTCTTGAATTCCCAGCCCCCCTTGACTCTTAGGTCTGCATAATACGCTCCACCTAGCCAGTCGATATTTCTTGGATTCATTACCGCACTGCCAAAAAAATCTAGATCTAAAATAGTCTAGTTGCTGGAGAACCCCTTTCGGTAGGTATATAGAACCATGTTGCTTAGGACAGAATTGATCAAGATCAAACGTCCCCCGTAAGACAAGAGTTTGGCCTTCCAGCTGGCTAGACGTTTCTCAAGTCTCTCTTCCACATACTTCCACTCAGCAATAGTTAAACGCCGATAGTGTATAGGAATACCCAGATATCGCATCGGAAACTGCCCGAGCTGACATCCAAAAATCTCAGCATACTCAGGTGCTGATTCTGTAGCATCACCAAAGTAAAAGAGTTCGCTCTTATGAAAATTGATTTTGAGACCAGAAAGTTCCTCAAAAGCACATAAGAGCAACTTGAGATTTCTTGCCTTGTCTAGATCGTGATCCAAGAAAAGGATAGTGTCATCCGCATATTGTAGAATAGATAGTCCATCTTCTACCAAGTATGGAATGACACCACTGATTTGACCGTCCAGCTTAGCCCGCTCAACAAGGGTAGCTAGCATGTCGGCCACAATATTAAACAAAATAGGAGAGGCGGGGTCCCCTTGGCGAAGCCCCTTCCTTGTCTGAAAATAGTTGCCAACGTCATCATTAACTTTTATGGCCACACTGCCTCCAGAAACAAAGCTCTCTACCCAACGACACCATTTTGGTGAAAACCCCTTCATGCGTAAAGTTTGCAACAGAAAGGGCCACTTAACTTTATCGTAGGCTTTTTCAAAATCTATTTTAAGAATGACACCATTCAACTTTTTCCGGTGAAGCTCATGTACAGTTTCATGCAAGACGACAACTCCATCTAATATGTTGCGGCCTTGCATAAATGTTGTTTGAGTGGGCTTTACGACATGGTCAGCCACCCCGTTCAACCGATTAGTAGCGACCTTCGTAAAGATTTTAAAACTTACATTCAGAAGGCAAATCGGTCGATATTGTTGAATACGATTAGCCTCCTTAATCTTGGGCAATAGGATAATTTCCCCAAAGTTTAAACGAGAAATATCAAGGTCTTCGGTGTGCAGTTGGTGAAACAGTGGAACCAAGTCTGCCTTAATCACGTCCCAAAAACATTGATAGAACTCTGCGGGAAAGCCATCCGGGCCCGGAGCTTTGTTGTGTTCCATTTGGAACACAACGGTTCGAATTTCCTCCTCAGAGAATGGGGAGGTTAGGAATCCATTTTCCGCTTCCGTAACTTGAGGGATGTCATGAGTAACAGATTCATCCAACTGAAAATTTGTTTCAGCTGAAGGTCCAAAAAGCTCCTTGTAATACTTAGTAATGAAAGTTCTAAGTGGTGTGTCCCCCTCAATTCAGCCTTCCTCCTGGTCAAGGGAGAATATGTGTTTCTTTCTATGTCTGCCATTGGCAAGCATTTGAAAGTATTTCGTATTATCATCACCTTGAACAAGCGAATCCGCCTTGCAACGTTGGTACCATTTAATCTCTTCCTCGCGTAATAGGCGGGCAATCTGCTCATTTAGATTGCTTTTTTTCTCAATCTCAACAGCAGTCAAAGGCCTGACCTCCGCTATTTTATCAAGGGAATCGATTAAGGTAGATAGTCGCAGTTTTTCTTTTTTGTAAATGCCAGCAGTATGCTTGGCCCATCCACGAAGGAATCGGCGCAAGGCGCGAATTCGATTGTTCCATCGTTGAATGGGTGTGTTACCATGAGGTTGACGCGCCCACACTTTCTTAACAAGGTCATGAAATCCCTCTCTAGTGAGCCAACCCAGTTCAAATTTAAACTGGTGACGGTTAGAACGTGGGATTGGTTGTCCAAAATCGGTTAGCAAAGGAGCGTGATCCGATAAGGCCTCAATACGTTCTAGAGCCCGAACCGATGCTAGGGGGTATTTATATTCCCAGTCGGTGGTAACTAGCACTCGGTCATGTTTTTCAAATGTTGGAACTGACCGATTATTTGCCCAGGTATACTGACGGCCAGACATCGTGATCTCCCTCAGATCCAGGCTGTCAATAACAACATTAAAGAGGAAAGGCCACCTAGTGTCAAACCGGTCATTGTTTTTTTCCTGCTCATATCGAAGGATATTAAAATCCCCCCCAATTAACATGGGGTGAGGATTGTCTCTACAGGTATTAACAAGTTCTTTTAGAAATGCAGACTTAAACTCCTCTTGAGCGGCGCCATATACAGCCACCAAACTCCACAGGAAGTTGTCGGACTTGTTTCGAAGGTGGAATTTAATATGATAATCCCCCTTTGACGTGGACAATAGTTGCAAGTAAGTAGAGTTAATACCTAGCAATATTCCACCGGACCTCCCGGTCGGCGGCAGTACGTGCCATTCGTAGTCCAAACCACTTGAAAAGTGGTCGAGAGTACGTGTTGGAAATTCACGTTTGCCCGACTCGGTGATAGCTACAAAGTCCAACGCATGATCCTTTACGCAATCGGCAATGTGTTTGTGTTTAGCCAAGTCACCCAGACCTCTGCTATTCCAAAACATGCCTCTCATGATGAACCAATTTTTTGTTTAGAGACCTTCACCTTCTTAGAAGAGCGCCCTCTTTTCTTTGCTGAGTTAGACTTATTCTTGCGCACCGATGCGACAAGCTCACAAAGCGTAGTGTCGCGTATAATATCGTCAAGGTCTACTTCAGTCGTGTCTTTAACCAAATGAGAGAGAAGCTTGCCTTCATGATTGGCATCAGCATCCTCATCCTCCTCATCTGACACGAGAGGGTCAACAAAACTCGACAATCTAGGAGCAACCGTAAGTCGGTCGAACTCCACTTGTTTAAGAGCCTTAACCGAAAAATCTACCTCTTTCTCATTACGTCCTAGTGACACTCCAAGTCTAGTAATATTTGAAGAAACTTTGGATTTATCAAAAGACATAAAAGATTTGCGAGAAGAGGTACCTTTGAAGCCAAGGTTGCGAACCGCCGTCCTACGCATGGCCTTCACCATAGAGTCCTCGTCTGTGTCTGCTGAATCGTCAGTCCCGACGTAGTGACGCCCGCTGCGCCTCAGCGGTGAAGGAGAAACATCGGCCGCCGAGCCCATCCCGGCGTCCCCGAGAGTCGGAGTAGTCTGCTGCGGCGATGAATAAGACATCCCGGCGACCCCAAGAGGCGGAGTAGACTGCAGTGGCGATGAAGAAGAAGATTGTATGGGCTGGTCGTCCACCTCCTCGAGTCCGTATCCCGGCACCCCCTGGTGGCGGAGGAGTAGATGACAGCGCTCGCAGCTGTGCCATGGCCGACTCCTGGCCAGCTCTAACGGCCGGGGAGAAGATCACTCCCCGACGAGTCGGAGATACAGGTGCTGGCGATGGTGGCGGCAATGTAGCGCTCGCAATCACCCCCGCAGGTGCCACCCCCTCATATATAGGGCACGCGTGGCTCCCCTCGTCGAGGGGCGGTGCTGACGGGTGGGTCGGTGTCGGCGACGCCAAAGACAGGGGAGCCGACGTCGTCGGAGGGGCAGCCATAGACGAGGTAGCCGGTGTCGTCGAAGAAGACTCCTTTAAAGACGAAGAAGCAGCCGTGACAGGAAGGCCTCGAAGAGGGTTCAGCGGTGTGATGGCACTGGTCATTTGCATGGGCACCACACCGCCCGTGGTAGCAATGGCCGAAGGGTTGTTAGGTGTTGAAGTGGGTTTGGACCTCTTGCTTGGATCGTTGCTCTTCACTGTATCCTCCCTGTCATGCCCCTTGTCGCCTCCTGGATCGTCGCCATGCTCCCAGACTCGAGGCACAAAATCACTATCAACCTGGAAGTATGATTTTTCCAGACTGTACCGGAACTCATAACCTTTTCTTTGAACCACCACATTGGTAGAGAGAGAGTCAATGGTGCTGCTTCTGAAAGCATCTAGGTTCAGCACCGCTACCTGGATACGAACAATTCCTCTCCGACGTAAACAGAGAAGATCGACGTCAAGCGTAGCGCCAATGACCGAGCCAACTGCCCAAAGCCCCAAGAAGTGTCGGAGAGCGTGAGGCACCCCATGCACATGGACCCAAATAGGTATCAGCTCGAAACGGTGTGGTATCTCTTCTGGCTTCCAAGGCTTAAACTCGATAGTGACATTGTGAGACTTGATGAAAACAGCAAACCCAGTGACCCTGTGCAAAACTTCCTCACTCGGGAAGGACATGAGAAAAGCATCCTGACCGTGCAGTATGGCCTCCCACGTCCACTGCAATTGGTACTGAGCAATCTTAGCAACCTCTGTCTCCACGATACTGGGAGTTATAGAGCCACCAGATATAGATACCAAGGCCGTCAGTGAATCCTGTGGTGCAAGATCCTCCCTGCAGACATTGTCGGGCATTTGAAAAAAGGCCATACTTTCAGTTCCGTAACCACAAAGCATCGCCACCGGCTTCGGCATCTTGAGAGCAGGGCAGCGCCGCAAAGTCATCGGGTGATTAGTCTTGTTGCAAATGAAACAAAATTGTTGTGTCTCGCAGTCATCATTTGTGTGCGTTGCAGACTGGCACTTAGAGCACCACACCTTCTTAGGAATTGCTACTCCCTCGGTTGCCCCTGAAGGCTGAAACGTAGGTGTAGGCTGCTGTTGCATTGATCCCAGCTGCATATGTGCGTACTGGTCGTGACCCGCTACCATCATAGACGAAGGGGCCATGGCGGGAACCTGCACTGCTGGCGGCATCATAGGGACTGCAGGTGGGGGAGTGGAAACTGGCGGGGCTGCTCCCTGGTTCGTCTTCTGACGGCCACCTTTGCTTCCCTTCGGCTTGCGAGGTCGTGCAGCAGCAGGGCCTCCGGTGACAGCAGAGTTATGTGGCGGCCTGGCATTGAAGCTGGGAGCCATCTGCACCCCGGCAGGACTACTATGATGCTGCACATAAGCGTTCATCACAGGTTGAAAACCTGTCGGCTGCTGATGTTGCTGCGCGAAGCCAGTCGTTGGTTGCAGAAGATACGGCGGCTGCGACACGAACTGACCCGAGGTGCCAAAAAACTGTTGCTGGAACGGCGCCTGATACGCCGTGGACTGCTGCACCGGCTGCTGATGTACCGGCGGCTGCTGCACCGGCGCGAAATTTCCCAACGAAGCATAGGGTTGCGCAACCTGCACCGGCTGGTAAACCCCCGGAGCGAAGCCGGGAGCGCCTCCCGACGGAGAAGCATTAGGCTGAGAGGAGCTTGAGGTCGGATTCGGTTGGTGGCCGGTGGAGGTGCCCGGCGGCGCAGATGGGTCGCCGCGCGTCATTGCTGGGGAGCGGACAACAGCCACGAAGGAACGATCAAACCTAGGGTTGACTACCTGCTTTGCCCGGTTCCACAAGTGGCCAAGCCAACGGCTGAGATTGACATCCGGAGCCGACGTCCAGGATTCGTCAGATGGCATGTCAGACCTGAAACAGCCGCAGATGACGGATCGAGATTTCGAACTGTGGCCGCGTTGGCGCTCCGCCTTGCCTGTCCCAAAAAAACGTCGGCGAAGAGACTTCCGGCAAGGCCTCCCCATCTCCGAGACACACCTGCGGCAAGAGATCACCGAGGATTCTTGGCGGCGATGCCCGAGGAGGCGGGATCGGGCCGATCCAAGGCTTGATCAGCGGTCTTGACCGGACGGGGACCCCGGAGACGCCGCGGGTGGCCGCGGCAAGTATCACCGGTGGCTTCTTCAATCCAGGCACATCCACGATAGCATCCGACGTAGAGGCCACCGTGATTTTCGCCGAGTCCAGCGATGGTTCTCCGTACTGGTCAGACCTGCAAACACGAGAAACCTCACCTGTCCGTCGAGATGACGGTCTCTCCCACACCCTAGACGCCGGTGTAGGGTAACCAATGTCTGCCCAGAACTCAGCTGCTAGTTCCTCGTCCGTCTTTCTCCGGCGAACAGCCGAAGGTGGCAGTGTAGCTGCACTAATGGAGGAGTCATCAACCGCATGCACCATCTCCTCCGCATCGGTAGAACCGAGGCAAGAGAACCGAGATCCGGAATCCGCCGGCGGCATCGGCGACCAGCATGGCGCTAGCATGAGCCGCCGCCTAGAGGCGAGCCGCATAGCCTCTACGTCTGTCCAGTACATGGTGTCCACAAGCACGTACTAGAGTACTGTGCTTCGTAAACTACACTAGTACTAGCACATGTATGCATGTGATGCATGGACCAGTGTCATGTAATTGACTGAGTAACCCACGTGGTCATGAATGCACGATTCACACAACTCCAATCGCGCCACTTAAACTGTCCGTGCATATTTATTTGGATGGAAACAGACAAAAGAGACGACCCAGCGCGTCGACGCAAACAGACCAGCGTCCGTTTTTTGTTCGCGTGTGATCCATTTCAGGACCAAATTTGGGTTGTGTATGCATCGGTGCGGACGTCGCGACGCCTGCCAGTTTCCTTGCCCCGGCCTGCCAATCAGTGGCACATTGGCCATTTCGCCCTTCCTCCCATCGACGGCCACCACAGCCCCCCCTCCTCGCCGCCGCCGCCCAGTTTCGGTGCCCCGGCCGACCGGCCATACCCAGATACCTTCTCCGAGCACCACAACACCCCTCGACGGCCCCATACTCCAGCGTTGGTGGACTGTTTCGCCGCCGTCATAGCACCCCTCGTTTCCGCTGGCGGCAGCATCGCCTTGCGCATCTACCTCGCTCGCTAGACGCCACCGCGTTCGCCTCCACGCCGTCAGCTCTGCTGCCTGCTCTAGGAGAGGCGCGAGGCTCTTCACCGGCCGACTTCTTCTACCATGCCCGCAAGGTGTTCAACGGTTCGCCCGCAAGGTACAAATGTCCTTGAATATTAACTTGGGGTGCCATGGGCATCCCCAAGCTTAGGCTCTTTTAACTCCTTATTCCTTCATCCAACAAGATCTCATCAAAAACTTCAAAACTTCAATCACACAAAACTTGACAAAATCTTCGTGAGATCCATTAGTATAATAAAACCAATCTTTGCTTTAAGTACTGTTGAAAACTCGTTCGTATTATGTTTTTGCATTATATATATTGTATTCTAACTTTACCATGGCTTATACCGCCCGGTACAATCCATAGATTCATCAAAACAAGCACATAATGCAAAGAAAACATAATCTGTCAAAAACAGAACAATCTATAAAGATGAGAATTTTAGTCATACTTATCTAACTCCAAAAATTCTTAAACATTTGGACAACGTAGGAAATTTGTATATCAATCTTATGAAAAAAAATCAGAATGCTTCGTTGCTTCTGTGATTTTTAAGAATTGTTTTACTGGACGCAAAAGTTTCTGTTTGCCAGCAAGATCAAATCAACTATCACCAAACATAATCCTAAAGGCTTTGCTTGGCACAAACACTACTTAAAACATGAAAAACACAATGATAACAGTAGCATAATTGTGCAAACACTCAAAAACAGAAAGAAAAAGGCAAAAATAATTTTTATTCATTGGGTTGCCTCCTGACAAGCGCTATCGTTTTATGCCCCTAGCTAGGCATAATGCATAGATTCAAGTATTGTCATCTTTCTTCTTATTTTCGATAGATGTGTTTTTGTCAGGAGGTTTTGCAAAAAATAACTTGAAAAACATTATCCATAGAAATTTTAGCATTATCAAGTTTCCCATCAACGTATCCCCTTTGATTTCCGGCCTCAATCCAAGAATATTTTTGATTAACATCATTGAAAACTTTTTGGACTATATCTAAAACGGGGATTTCCTTTTTAAGGTTCTCATAAAAAATATTTCCGAGAAAGTGTCTCAACATATAATCACTATTATAAAGGATCTCATCTATCACCGGTGTTTCATGGCTCATACCATAAAAATCAAAAATTTCCCTAGCCTCCCATACTATGTAATCAAATTCATTCATAAGAACAAGGGTAGCAAACATTTTAGCTTTATGGTCCTTTATAACGGTTAGCTCATAAAACAATCTTTGCAAGGTAGGATGGGTACAAATAAATCTATTTTCAAGTTTCAGAACTAGTGCTGAAATAGCTTCCGCATAAGATTTAGTTCTTTTAAGTATAGGAGCATCAACAAGAGTCAAATTTCCAACACAATTAAAAAATTCTTGAATATGTTCTTTTCCCATAACATTCCCTTGGCCCAAAACAAAAGTTTTAGCATCCAGATTACCAGATCGTCCAATTTTAAGAGTTAGGCCATCATCTCTTTCTACCATACCAAAATCACTCATGATGACATGTTCAAGCAAACAGAAGATCGAACGAGAAAAGGGCGAACGAAAAAGAAGGCTAATAAAAAGGCAATTTTTTGTGAAGTGGGGCAGATGAAAATGAGAGGCAAATGGAAAATCATGTAAATTGCAAGGAGATGTGATTTGTGATTAGGAACCTGATGGATGTTGATGATGTCTCCCCGGCAACGGCGCCAGAAATTCCTTTTGGTGTCGCTTCAAACTGCATCGGTATTTCCCCAAAGAGGAAGGGATGATGTAGTACAACTACAATAGGTATTTCCCTCAATTATGAAACTAAGGTATCAATCCAGTAGGAGAACCAAGCTACACTATGTAAATGGTACCTGCATACAAAGAACAAATACTTGCAAGCCAACGCGTAAGAGGGGTTGTCAATCACTCGTAGGTAACGGCGCCAGAAATTGGCAAGTTGATGGGAGACTATTTGATCCTCCGTGATAAAAAGATAGATACATTTGTGGTAGATTGGATAAATAGATCTCGATAAAATGCGAAATAAAAGATGCAAATAAAAAGTGAAGCAAGGTATTTTTTTGGTTTTTGGAATAATAGATCTGGAAACAAAACTGGCAAATAATAGATCGGAAAGCAAATATGATAAAGAATAAAGCTGGGGGCCATAGATTTCACTAGTGGCTTCTCTCAAGAAATAGCATACTGTGGGTAAACAAATTACTGTTGGCAATTGATAGAAGATCGAATAATTATGACGATATCCAAGGAAATGATCAATATATAGACATCACGTCCAAGATTAGTAGAGCGACTCCTGCCTGCATCTACTACTATTACTCCACACATCGACCGCTATCCAGCATGCATCTACATTGTTACAGTGAGGTGCTATACAAACGGTTTTTAACCGTTTTCTGTGACGGCGTTTGGAACCGTCGCCTAGTGAGTGTGGGCGATAGGGGGGTCCTTCCCACACCACCCAAAACCATCGGGGATAGGACCTCTGGTCACACACGCTGGGCAAAATGAGCTTGTGTGCGATGGGCGAGCAATCAAATATGGTTATACGTACAATTGTGTTAAAAAATACAATTATATAGGTCCAATCATTTCCAGTCGTAAGTACATCCCATACAGCCAGTTCCAGACAAATGAATTTGTTCGTATGTACATTCCACACGGTCAATCCAAGGAATATGTTTCCGTATGTACATCCCACACAGTCAATCCAAGAAGTATGTTTCCATTCGTATGTACATCCCACACAGTCAATCCAGGGAAAACGTTTCCGTTCGTAGGCACATCACACATAATTTTCCCCATTAAATCGTTTGTGATAGCGTCTTCATTGCTGATGATATTAACAATTTTACCATTTTTATTATGGAATGCATCACACACGGTGTGTAGAAGAAACTGTGTGGCATAGGATGTCCATCACACACAGTTTTTATGTGGTAAACGTTTGCGCATGGTGGCATAACGCAAAAAGTTTTCAAGAGAAAGTCGTGTGTGATTGTTCATTGATCCAACACATTTTCTTTCTAGAAACTCTGTGCGTTGTGTGATGTCATCACCCACGGTGTTTTCTCAATAACCGTTTGCAATAGAAAAAACCCAATTAGTATGCTAATTGGCCTATTATGAGTAATCCATTTATTAATTAAATTGACATTTCATATTGAGCACATAATATATTTCATTTTCGTATTACGGAACCAAGATTTAATAATCGAAATACATTGGAGTACATTTAGCTTCAGCACGTAGTTACACCATTTAGGCATATAGCTAGCTACCCCATTACACAACTGCACCATCACTAAGTTTCACATGCAACATCTACAACCTTTGGATATTAGCATCAGAGACGGTAGATAGACAGATGAATCTCAGCTGGAAAAATGCTGAAGCGGAAGGCGAATATTGAGCCTTCATTGATGTTGAAGCTCCTTGCAACTTTAGGCCAATGCCTGTGGACGATTGACCATCCATCGTGCGTCCTCTGAAGGAAGACTTCAATATTGTACCATGGGTGTTGTATGAATAGCTTCCTCGCCTCCTGACCATACAGGTGGTTTGAGAGGTAATCATCAGTGAACTGCTTTGGAAAATCCTGAAAACAAAGATATGCATAAATATCTTCTCTAATTTGGAAATGGCGTAAAGGAATAAAAAAGACAAGGTATAATAGTTAGTACCATCCTGTGGTGCACTGATGTCTTCTTCATTTTGCAGACGAAAATCTTGTTGTTCCGCATCTCTAGTTTCTTTATCCTAACAATCTTTCTTAGTTTCTTGACTTGGCTGATATACATGGATGATACGTCTCCAACGTATCTATAATCTTTTATTGCTCCATGCTATATTATCTATTGTTTTGGACTATATTGGGCTTTATTTTCTACTTTTATATTATTTTTAGGACTAACCTATTAACCGGAGACCCAGCCCAGAATTGTTGTTTTTTTTACTATTTCAGTGTTTCGGAGAAACGGAATATCAAACGGAGCCCAAACAGAAAAAAAAAATCTTCCGGAACGTGATTTTCTCACCGAACGTGATCCAGAGGACTTGGATCCTACGCCAAGGCATCGAAGAGGCGGTCACCAGGGTGGGGGACGCCCCCCTAGGGCGCGCCCCCTACCTCGTGGGCCCCTCGAAGCTCCACCGACGTACTCCTTCCTCCTATATATACCTACGTACCCCCAAATGATCAGAAGAGGAGCCAAATACCTAATTCCACCGCCGCAACCTTCTGTATCCATGAGATCCCATCTTGGGGCCTGTTCTGGAGCTCCGCCGGAGAGGGCCGTCATCACGGAGGGCTTCTACATCATCATAGCCTCTCCGATGAATTGTCAGTAGTTTATCTCAGACCTTCGGGTCCATAGTTAGTAGCTAGATGGCTTCTTCTCTCTTTTTGGATCTCAATACAAAGTTCTCCCCCTCTCTTGTGGAGATCTATTCGATGTAATCTTCTTTTGCGGTGTGTTTGTTGAGACCGATGAATTGTGGGTTTATGATCAAGTCTATCTTTGAATAATATTTGAATCTTCTCTGAATTCTTTTATGTATGATTGGTTATCTTTGCAAGTCTCTTCAAATTATCAATTTGGTTTGGCCTACTAGATTGATTTTTCTTGCCATGGGAGAAGTGCTTAGCTTTGGGTTCGATCTTGCGATGTCCTTTCCCAGTGACAGAAGGGGCAGCAAGGCACGTATTGCATCGTTGCCATCGAGGATAACAAGATGGGGTTTATTTCATATTGCATGAATTTATCTCTCTACATCATGTCATCTTGCTTAAAGCGTTACTCTGTTTCTAACTTAATACTCTAGATGCATGCTGGATAGTGGTCGATGATTGGAGTAATAGTACTAGAAGCAGGCAGGAGTCGGTCTACTTGTCATAGACGTGATGCCTATATACATGATCATACCTTAGATATTCTCATAATTATGCTCAATTCTGTCAATTGCTCAACAATAATTTGTTCACCCACCGTAGAATACTTATGCTCTTGAGAGAAGCCACTAGTGAAACCTATGGCCCCCGGGTCTATTCTCATCATATCAATCTCCATCACTTTAATCTTTCTTTGCTTTTTACTTTGCCTTCTACTTTTTACTTTGCATCTCTATACCAAAAATACCGAAAACATTATATATCAGTTCTCACTCTCGTAATTGACCGTGAAGGGATTGACAACCCCTAATCGTGTTGGTTGCGAGTTGCTATTGTTTTGTGCAGGTACGAGGGACTTGAGCGTGGCCTCCTACTGGATTGATACCTTGGTTCTCAAAAACTGAGGGAAATACTTACGCTACTCTGCTGCATCATCCTCTCCTCTTCGGGGAAAACGAACGCACGCTCAAGAGGTAGAAAGAAGAATTTCTGGCGCCGTTGCCGGGGAGGCTTACACCAAGTCAAGTCAAGATTTGGACTCCCGACAACGAGCCATTTCTGGCGCCGTTGCCGGGGAGTCTACGCAAAAGTCAACATACCAAGTACCCATCACAATCCCTATCTCTCGCATTACATTAGTTGCCATTTGCCTCTCGTTTTCCTCTCCCCCACTTCACCCTTGCCGTTTTATTTGCCCTCTCCTTCTCCTTCTCCTTCTTTTTTCCGCTTGCCTTTTTCTCGCTTGCCTTGTCGTCATGGCTAGTCTTATATCTTCTCTGTTATCTCCCGAGAACGAAGTTCTTAATTTTAAACAAAGGGAGGGAGAAAATCTAATAGACGCTTGGTATAGAATTTGCAATGCTCAAAACAGAGCTACTAGGAAGCAATCTACTTCAGTTCTTCTTCGCAATTTTTATGTAGGTGCTAGTCCTCGGTATAGATATATCCTTGATACCATTACCGGGGGGAATTTTTTGGGTAGCCATACTTTTGATTCTTATAATGCCATGATAGATTTATTTGGCTCACCACTTCTTTTGGTTAATGGAACTATGTTAACTTTGGAGCATGTTATGCAAAGGCTTGAAATTATTGAAAATAAAGTTGCTACCATGGAATCAATTGAAAATCTAGATAAAAAGATCCACAATCAAATTAGTCAATATGGATCTAAGGTAGGAATGACTTTGAAAAATATTAAGGAAAAAGAACCTATAGTTAATGAGAAGATAAATCTAGATTCTACTAGAATCGATAAACTTGAGGGTATCATTACAAATTTGGGAACCGCTTTTTCTTCCGTAAAGAATACCCAAAGTCCTCCTACTAAAATTGCCAAGCTTATGTATGTTCCTAAAAATAAGGGTGAATCCTCTAATGAAACTGTGGATCTTTAATCTATAAGTATTCATCCCGATATTTTTGCTATCATTAAGGAACCATTTGATACAAATGAATTCTTCAACCCTGTGCCTAAAAGTTTGATAATTACTAGAAATAAAGAAATTCCTAAATAAGGTAGACGCCTCATCGAAGAATTGCCTACCAAAGATGGCAATACCTAAATCTATCCTCGCTTTTATGCTTAGCTAGGGGCGTTAAACGATAGAGCTTGTTGGGAGGCAACCCAATTTTATTTTGAGTTTTTTGTTTTTGCTTCTGTTTAGTAATAAATAATCCAACTTCTGTTTAGATGTGGTTTTGTGTTTTAATTAGTGTTTGTGCCAAGCTAGACCTATTGGATCTTCTTGGATGATAGTTATTTGATCTTGCAGTAATTTCCAGAAACTTTGTGCTTAGTGCCCGAATTATTAAAAATCACCAGAATGTGATAAAATTCTGATTCTAATTGCTGCTGATCAATAAACAAATTGTATAGGTCTTCTAATTATGGTAGATTTCTTGGAGTTCCAGAAGTTTGCGTTAGTTACAGATTATTACAGACTGTTCTGTTTTTGACAGATTCTGTTTTTCGCGTGTTGTTTGGTTATTTTGATGAATCTATGGCAAGTATTGGAGGGTATGAACCATAGAGAACTTGTAATACAGTAGGTTTAACACCAATATAAATAAAGAATGAGTTCATTACAGTACCTTGAAGTGTTTTTATGTTTTCTTTCTCTAATGGAGCTCACGAGATTTCTATTGAGTTTTGTGTTGTGAAGTTTTTCAAGTTTTGGGTGAAATCTTTTGATAGATTATGGAAGAAGGAGTGAAAGAGCCTAAGCTTGGGGATGCCCATGGCACCCCCAAGATAATCCAAGGACACCGAAAAGTCAAAGCTTGGGGATGCCCCGGAAGGCATCCCCTCCTTCGTCTACTTCCATCGGTATTTTACTTGGAGCTATATTTTTATTCACCAACATGATATGTGTTTTGCTTGGAGCACCTTGTATTATTTGTGTCTTTGTTTGTTAGTGTGCCACAATCATCCTTGCTGCACACACCTTTTAGAGAGCCATCTATGAATTAAAATTTGTTAGAATACTCTTTGTGCTTCACTTATATCTTTTGAGCTAGGCAGTTTTGCTCTATGTGCTTCACTTATATCTTTCGAGCGCGATAATTTTGCTCTATGTGCTTCACTTAGATTTTTTACAGCACGGTGGTGGACTTGTTTTAAAGAAACTATTGATCTCTCATGCTTCACTTAGATCATTTTGAGAGTCTTAATAGCATGGTAAATTGCTTAATATTAATATGCTTGGTATTCATGATTTGTGAAATTTTCTTTTGAGTGCGTTGAATACTAAGAAAAGGTTGAAGCATGATAATTGTTTTGAGATATGGAGGTGATAATATTAGAGTCATGCTAGTGGAAGTAGTTGTTAATTTAAAGAATACTTGCGTTGAAGTTTGTGATTCCCGTAGCATGCATGTATGGTGAAGCGTTATGTAATGAAGTCGGAGCATGAGGTGTTTATTGATTGTCCTCCTTATGAGTGGCGGTCGGGGACGAGCGATGGTCTTTTCCTACCAATCTATCCCCTAGGATCATGCACGTAATACTTTGCTTTGATAACTTCTAGATTTTTGCAATAAGTATATGAGTTCTTTATGACTAATGTTGAGTCCATGGATTATACGCACTTTTTCCCATCCTTCCACCATTGCTAGCCTCTCTAATGCCGCGCACTTTTCGCCGGTATCATACACCCACCATATATCTTCCTCAAAACAGCCACAATACCTACCTATCATGGCATTTCCATAGCCATTCCGAGATATATTGCCACGCAACTTTTCCACCGTTCCGTTTATTATGACATCTACGTGGAGCTGGAGCTGACCCGCAACTCTTGGTGGAGTTAGTTGGGGTCGGGGTGGCCGGAGTTGGCGCCGGCGACGAGTTTGGCGGCGCCGGGGCTCGGGTGAGCCCGGACTTGTCGCTAGGGGGCACGGTGAGGCGCGTGGGATAGCGCGTTGAGCTCCTGAAGGTGCGGTAGGGCTAGTGGACAAGGTGGTGCGGCCGTTGGGTGGCCGGAGCCTCGTCGGCGACGAGCTCCGCGGCGGCGCGTGCGGGTGAGCTACATGTAATCGCTACGGGGCTCGAGAGAGAGAACGGGGAGGATGGGAAGGTGGCCAGGCTCACGGTGGTTGCAGCGAGCGTCGAGGCGGGCTCGGGGAAGGTCGGAGCTGAGCGGGGCGATGATGGCGATCTCGGCAGCCGGAGTTGGGGAAGACGGGGTCGGGGGCGACTCCAGAGCGGGCGAGTGCTCGGGGCTCGTCTTGCTCGAAGAAGAGGAGGGTGGCGGAGCTCGTGGACACGGTCGGGTGGCGCGGGGACGACGGTGGCTATGGCTACGACGGCGGAGCGGCGACGGTGGCGTCAGCCATGGCGAAGGGGAGCGAGGGAGGCGAGGCAGGGCGAGTGGGCGTGTCCCGGGGCTCGGGGCGACGACGTGGAACGCGTCCAGGGCAGCGGGGCGGCGAGGAGGTGAAGCAGGGCGGCGGGGAGCTGCGTGGCACGCGCTGAGCTCGCCGTCGAGCACCTGCGTGCCTGCCTGGCCGAGCCAAGCAGCTCGCTGGCGCGGCAGCTGGGCTGGGCCGGCAGGTGGGCCGGTTAGGCGCCAGGTAAGTTTTCCTCTGCTTTTCCTTTTTCTATTTTTCTGTAACTTTGTGGACTTATTAAAAATACCAAAACACTTCTAAAAATCACCAAACTTCATCTGGTCCTTAGCTGGAATATTTCCAGCAAGGAACATTTTGGTTTGGAAATATTTGAGCATTTGAAATATTTTATAAATTTTAAATGCCCAAATTCAAATACTAATGCATTAATTCAATGACCTTCTGTTGATCTAGAAAAATATGCACCATTTTTGCCAGAGGTTTTAATCCAAGACAAAGAGGGTGAACATTTTAGAAGGGCATTTCAGGTTCATTGAAAATATTTTTAGCAAACCCTAGTTGAATTCAGGAGGGGTGCTGGTGGTTCTGCCTTCCCCATTTCAAATTTCTGTCAAAAGTAAACATGATGCACACTCTAATGCATGAGCTAGCTAGGATGTGACAACTCACCCCCACTCAAAAGAATCTCGTCCCGAGATTTAGGTTCCTCCGGAAAGAAGGTGGGGTACTCGAGTCGAAGACGATCCTCCCTTTCCCATGTAGCTTCTTGCTCGGAATGGTGTGACCATTGAACCTTGAGAAACTTGATATTGTGGCGTCGAGTGGTACGCTCGGCTTGATCAAGGATACGAACGGGGTATTCTCGATAAGTGAGGTTATCTTGGAGATCAAGCATTTCGTGGTCCACTCCATGGATAGGATCCGAGAAGCAACGCCTGAGTTGAGAGACGTGGAAGACATCATGGACTCTGGAGAGATGCGGAGGTAGTTCCAGTTGGTAGGCAACTTCCCCTCGTTTGGTAAGAATGCGAAAGGGTCCAATGTAACGAGGAGCCAATTTGCCTTTGATACCGAATCGATGGGTTCCCTTTAAAGGTGTAACCCGAAGGTAAGCCATTTCGCCGACTTCATAAGCCATGGGCTTATGCTTGCGGTCATACTGACTCTTTTGTCGAGATTGGGCGGTTTTCAACTTCTCACGAATAATGCGAACCTGCTCTTCTGCATCCTGGATCATGTCTGGGCCAAAGAGTTGTCTCTCGCCGGTTTCTGACCAGTTAAGAGGCGTTCGACATTTTCGTCCATAGAGAACTTCAAAAGGAGCTTTACCCAAGCTAGCTTGATAACTGTTGTTATAAGCGAACTCGGCGAATGGAAGGCACTTCTCCCAATTCATACCGAAAGAGATGACAGAAGCTCGGAGCATATCCTCCAGAATTTGATTGACTCGTTCTACTTGACCACTTGATTGAGCATGGAAGGCAGTGCTAAAGGAAAGTCGAGTTCCCAAAGCATTTTGGAAGCTTTCCCAAAATCGAGAGGTGAAAAGACTTCCACGGTCTGAGTTAATTTCCAATGGGACACCATGGAGAGACACTATTCGAGAGATGTACAAATCAGCTAGCTGGCTAGCGGTTATGCTCTCGCGAACAGGTATGAAGTGGGCTACTTTGGAGAGACGATCGACAACAACGAAGATAGCATTATTCCCTCTTTTGGTTCTGGGAAACCCGGTGATGAAATCCATACCGATTTTATCCCATTTCCATTCAGGAATCTCCAATGGTTGAAAGGTGCCAGCGGGCCGTTGATGCTCTGCTTTGACACGACGACAGATGTCGCAACTAGCAATGTATTGAGCGATTTCTCTCTTGATCCTAGTCCACCAAAACCTCTGGTGTAGGTCTTGATACATTTAGTACTACCGGGATGAATGGTGAGAGGGGATTCATGAGCTTCCTTAAGGATCAATTGACGTAAATGTTGCTTCTTGGGAACCGCCAAGCGGTTTTCGAAGAAGACAACACCTCGTTCATCCATGGAAAAACATTTAGCAACTCCGCTAGCGATGTTTTCCCTGATGCGGGATATGCCCTTATCGCGCTTCTGGGCAGCTATGATCTGATCCGTAAGGTTAGGTTTCGCCACCAGGGTGGAAAGGAATCCTCGAGGAACAATTTGAAGGTTAAGCTTACGAAATTCCTCGTGGAGAAGTGGTTGACCTTGTTGTAACATCAGGTTGTTACAATAAGATTTACGACTTAGTGCATCAGCCATGACATTGGCTTTGCGTGGGGTGTAAGTTATTCCTAAGTCGTAATCCGAGATCAACTCGACCCAACGTCTTTGCCTGAGATTCAGATCCGGTTGGGTGAAGATATATTTCAAACTTTGGTGGTCAGTGTAGATTTCGCAACGATTACCCAGAAGGTAGTGTCGCCAGGTTTTGAGTGCATGGACTACTGCTGCAAGCTCTAGATCATGAGTGGGATAATTATCCTCATGTGGACGCAACTGTCGAGATGCGTAGGCAATCACATGACGATCTTGCATGAGTATGCAACCTAGTCCTTGTCGCGAGGCGTCGCAATAGATAACAAAGTCTTTAGAGAAATCTGATGGTACCAGCACGGGAGCAGATGTCAGGCGTCTTTTCAGTTCCTGAAAGCTGAACTCGCACTGTGGGGTCCACTCGAACTTTTTATCTTTCTTGAGGAGTTCAGTTAGAGGCTTAGCAACCTTGGAGAAATTCTCGACGAAGCGGCGGCAATAGCTCGCTAAACCAAGAAAACTCCGAACTTGCTTGACCGTTTCAGGTGGAGTCCAGTCAAGGACGGCTTGAACTCGCTCGGGATTGACAGCAATGCCCTTACCAGAGATTACATGGCCCAGATAGGTCACTTCTGGTAACCAGAATTCGCACTTGGAGAATTTGGCATAAAGGCGATGCTCTCGAAGTTTCATCAATACTAGCCTTAGATGTTCGGCATGTTCTTCCTCATTCTTGGAGTAGATGAGTATATCATCGAGGTAAACCACAACGAATTTATCCAAATACTCCATGAAGATCGAGTTCATTAACCGAGAGAAGGTGGCTGGAGCATTGGTTAAACCGAAGGACATGACGGTGTACTCGTATTGGCCGTAACGAGTGACAAAGGCCGTTTTGGGAATGTCCCCGTTCTTGATTTTGATTTGATGGTAGCCCAACCTCAAATCCATCTTGGAAAAGACTGAGGATCCAGCGAGCTGGTCATACAGGTCGTTGATCCTGGGGAGCGGATACTTGTTCTTGATAGTGACCAAATTGACAGGTCGGTAATCTACAACCATCCGATCTGTTCCATCCTTCTTCTTGACGAAGAGGACGGGGCAAGCCCATGGAGATGAACTAGGATGGATGAAACCCTTTTGCAAGGACTCATCGAGTTGTTTCTTAACCTCAGCTAGTTCTAGGGGTGCCATCTTATAAGGTCTCCTAGAGATTGGGACGGTTCCTGGAACAAGGTCTATTACGAACTCGACATCTCTGTCAGGTGGAACACCTGGCAGTTCCTATAGAAAGACATCGGGAAAGTCACGGACTACCGGAATATCTTCAAGGTCTGGAAGGGGGTTGGCATTTAGAGAATAGAGCTGACGTTCCGACACTCGGGTCAAAACGTTGACTGTCTTGCCCGATGGATGGGTAAGTTGGATAGTTCTAGTTGAGCAATCAATCTTGGCGTAATGAGCTGACATCCAGTCCATACCCAAGATGATGTTTATGTCTGAAGACTTGAGAGCTATTAGTGACGCAAGGAAGACCAATCTATCAACAAGAATTTCATTTCCATGGCTGATTCTAGAGGTTTGCCACTTAGAACCAGGGGTTTGAATTACCATGGAGGTGGGCATGTCACAAAAGGTGGTGTTGTGCAAACGAGCATAGCTCTTAGAAATAAATGAATGAGATGCTCCAGTATCAAAGAGAACAGTTGCCGGATGGCAATTAACAAGGAGCGTACCGAGAACGACGTTGGGGTCCTCTTGAGTCTCTTCAGCTGAAACGTAGTTGACATGGCCACGAGCAGTGGTGGCTGGCTTGGCGACTAGCACCTTCGCTGTTGACTTACCACGTCCAACAGACTTTCCGAACTGACTGGGGTTGTTCCGGGGACACTCACGGATGTAGTGGCCCGGCTCACCACACTTGAAGCAAGTTATCATATTGGGGCGTGGAGCAGTATTGGCAGTGGGGCCACCAAAAGTCTTGGGCGGCACATACTGCTGGTTGGGACGAGGCGCCTCAAAGGATGGCCTCGGGGTATACCTGGGTGGCATAGCAGAATTTGGGATCCAGACCCGGCGCTTCTGCGATCCAAAACCGGATGAAGAACCATAGTCACGGGAGTGCTTGCGTGAAGCTTCAAAATCATTCTGCCCTGTCTCGGCACTGATGGCCTTGTTGACTAGCTTCGGAAAAGAAGTGCATTTATGCAGACGAAAGTCACGACGGAGCTCAGGGCTAAGTCCCTTGCGGAACCTTGCCTGCTTCTTGGCGTCGGTGGATACCTCTTCGGGAGCATAGCGTGCAAGCTTCCCAAACTCGCGACTGAATGCATCCACAGTCAGCTTCCCCTGGGTGAAGTTACAGAACTCCTCCCTCTTGCGATCCATGAGGCCTTCCGGGATATGATGCTCACGGAAAGCAGCACTGAAATCAGCCCAGGTAGTGAGTTGGCCGACCGGACGCATAGCTTCATAATTCTCCCACCAAAGGCTGGCAGGGCCTTCGAAGTGATAGGCAGCAAAGGTGACTTTATCATCTTCAGCCACGTTGGCAGAACGTAGCTTGTGGGCGATGCTGCGGAGCCAGTCATCCGCATCGAGAGGTTCGATGGAATGACTGAACTTTGGCGGGTACAGCTTGACAAAGTCATTGATGGACACTGGATTGATCCTCTGCTGGCGTGCAGTGTTCTGCTCAATCCGCTCTAACAAGCGGTTGGTGTCGCGCCTGTTGCGCTCTGCCTCTAGCATCACTTCGGCCAGAGAAGGTGGTTGAGGCAGACTTTCCTCTCTAGGTGCACTAGCTTCTCCCTGCTCCGGAGCAGCAGGGTTGCTGCGGGTGTTGACCATCCTAGGAAAACAAAACAACGATTTAAACCAGGATGGCAAAATCTGGCCAAGGAAGTGCGGAATGTAATGGATAACAAGGAATGCAGAGATGATCATCCGTATGACATGGTAATATAGAAACTGCCATATATATACCAACGGTCATACACATCATACATAGTTTAGTACATGCTCAAGATGAAGTACAACTAAGACGAAAGACGTTACATCTCATCAGAGGCATTCCAAGCTCCTATACACCTCCGGAATTGATACACACTAAGTTATATTCCACAATCACGCAGGACGGTGGACATACAACTATTACAATACTAGCGAGACTACTACTAGCTCAGACGGCTCCGTAGAAGTCCTCATAGAAGTCACCACCCAGACCTGGAAGCGGAACATGGTCATCTGGGAACAGACGGTCCTGTGGTGCTTGTGGACCATAGGGACTTGGGTGCGGCCTCGGTCCAACAGACGGCGGCAGACGAGGTCCACGAGGAGGGGTGATGCCTCCCACCTCACGCCATTCCATGAAGTCTGGCAGACTAGCCCGCACAGGATACAAGTCTCTCATGTCCATGTATCCGGCTTGCACAACAGGTGCAAACCTCGTCAAGGTGGCCCAATGATCAACACGAGCATTAAAGAGCTCCATACGCAAGGCCCGGTTTTCACGGTCCTTATCTTCCAACATCTCAGTAGTGGTGCAAAGGAGTGAGTCCTCATGGGATGCATCACTGTACATGCCCTGAAGGTAACCATGCGCCCCAGGGAGGGATGCTGGCATGTAGCGAAATTCAGTGTTGCTCAACAAGGCAGTTCTAGCTCGCATAATGGTCATCATCGAGTAGGCTGCATCTTGAACGGACATCCCAATAGTGATCCCGAGTCCATAAGAACAGTGGAGTGGTTCCGTGGCTCCGGGATAAGATGGATATATCCTGACCGTGCACAGATATTGGCTCTGGTTAAAATCTCTAATCTGCTCTTCGACGGTGTATTCAGGATACCATCGGTAACCTGCCTCAACCATCACTCGAACCAACATGGCGGTATGACCACATATACCGATGCAACGGGTCAGACGAACCACTTGGTTTTGGGGAAGGGTAGCCATCTGAAAGCACAAAATAGTGCAAAGGTATTAGAATTTCTGGATGAAATTGGACAGCATAACGGCTGTAAATGCTCAGAAAAAGACTTGAGACATCCACAACAGTTTGCGAAACCACTCAACAACATCATATCAAGGTTCTGGTTCAATTGGCAACATACTAATCTTTAGTAGAACTGAACTGGGTTGTATCCAACAATCCTATAAGTTACTACGGATTTAGTAACACGTGAACCTGATAGAGAGAAGAGAGCCTAGTCCTTAACCCACGTAGAATGAGAAGAGAATGACTCAGAATAGAGGGCATAAGGTAAAGGAGTAAAAGAGCCTTACGTTCCCTCCCACAATCAATTCCCCTACATATAACTAAAGCATTTCTAGATTCGACATCGACCAGTTTGGCTTAGCGAACCTACAGGCAACCTGGCTCTGATGCCAATGCTGTCAGGACCCCGATCCTAAGCCACATTGATCCAGTGTGTAACACATCATATCACTTTGCAGCCTCACGCACGGTACTCCCACGGGTGCCACCTTACCTGGCCCGGGACCGTTTGCGCCTTTTGGCTCACGTATATGATAGTGTCGCTAGCATCCATATGACAGAGAACCCGGGCCGACATGGCTAGTCGTGAACCCAAAGCGGCGCTAGCCTATGAGGACAGGCATACATGAATCACATCGAGCATGTCGGTCATCAACGTATTTATTCGGGCTGTAGCACTGGGCTAACAGGACTTCGGTAACCCGGGCTGTAGCAGGCTAGGCAGGACTCCGAATAACAGCGCGTGACATTTCCCCGAAGGGACAGACATAGGAACGACGTGAAACACATGCCGGCCAGTCAAGTGTTCCAAGCAGTAGTGCCGGGCTAGCAGGACTCCGGTGAACCGGGCTGTAGCGGACTACTATCGCTCAGAAGCACTAGACTACATTTCCCCATATGAAAGGCTGCCAAGGATAAACAACTAGATAGTCGGATCCCACTCATACCAAGCATTTCAATCATACACACAATATGCCCGATATGAGTAAATACAACATGGCATCACAACAGTACTCTACGACTCAAGTACTTTATTTAGAAGGCTCCGAAGAGCCATACATATCATCCATACAGATAGGGGTCACATGACCCAACACTCAAGTCATACAAACATACAAGCACATGCGGAAGCAAGGTAGTCTGAGTATAGACACTAGAAAGAAAGAAGGCTTGACGAAGCCTGTCTATCTACAACGACCCTTCACAAGTCTTGGATCACCACCTGGGTGATAAGTCACTCGTCAACGTCGAGGTCTACATAGAACCCATCAGAGGGGTTGGTGCAGTCGTCTGAAAAACATGATTAAAGCAACATGAGTACGAAGGTACTCAGCAAGTCTTACAACAGGAACCTACTATACATGCACATTCTCAAGAAGGTAGTGGGGTTGTTGCAGCAAGCCAGCTTTGACTCTTGGCTAAGCTATCCTACGATAGACACCACTTGTAAATCATTTGTCGCACACGAGTCCACTATCACCAACACAATACTCCACCGTGGATCCTCTCTCGCCATCCTACGAGAGGGCCATCCGCGGTACTCACACTTATCTTGAGATTTTTAGCAGAATCCATTTACTTGTCTATGAACTGTTATAGGCAACCCAGAAGTCCATTACCGCGGACACGGCTATTCGAATAGATCATTTATAACCCTGCAGGGGTGTACTTCTTCACACATGTTTCCACCACTTAGCGTCTGCACACGACATGTGCTCGGCAGACTTCAAGCGAAAGCCGACGTGGGTGTAGACCACGACCTACCTAAACACTCAAGTCTCTAGTCCAGGTTTATCGCCTATTCGGGTTCCATCCGCAGGGAGTCCGGCCGAGGTTTCCACTAACGGCCCCGAACGATGTGAACAGGGTTCCCGAGACACCAAACGGGCGAGTCGGTACACCGTGCCACGTGCCTACCGCAACACAGCCCACCCCGATGGTCAGCGCCGCGTGCGGCCCCCAGCATACTACAAACACCAGAAACTACTTGCAACTCCTGGACAGAGGACAAGGGTGGATAAGAAGTCGAGCGGGGTCATATTTCAGGGCCCAATGTGTGGTAGTAACTGTATCATGGATCACAAACACAGATCTCAGTTCTTAAGGACGGCCTCAATGAAACAACCCACCATGTACTCCTACATGGCCTCTCATCGATTCCTTTACCAAATCGTGTTCAACACTTCACTCTTGTCACCGACACAACCTTTCACTCCAGTTCATCATCCCGATGAGCCAGACCTGACACAACTCGAAGCATAGCAAGCACAACATGGTAGGAACACACACACATGTATTGGCTCAATCAACTCCTACACATGCTAGTGGGTTTCATCTAGTTACTGTGGCAATGACAGGTCATGCAAAGGAAGTGGGTTCAACTACCGCAACACACAGCAGTTTGAAACGCGTTGTCTTAATGCAGTAAACAAGGGCAGAAGCGAGAACATGGGTTTGTATCAGAATGATCAATGGGTTGCTTGCCTGATGGAGTAGTAGTGGGATACTGCCCTTCAGTTGGATACTCGGAGATATCCTCGGAGGCAGAACCTACCACGAAGAACACATCGGAACACAATCAACTCATGACGATATGCAACAATATGATGCATGCTATGACATGGCATTATGGATGTGTCCTGACCTAATGCAAGTTAAACCAGAAAGGAATGAACTCATTTGAACCAAAGGTTCAAATGGTAGCTCATTTAACATAGCCTAATGGTGCATAATCTTATATTGCCTAAGCAGCAGGTTTAACTTGTTCTGACATGCATGAAACCAGTACCAATGGATAGGTTGGATTTTTTTGATCATTTTTCATATATAAAACTTTACATTTGGAGTTATAGATTAATTTCTATGAATTTTTGAAGTTTGGGTTAATTTCTGGATTTTCCTATATAAAATTAATTCCAGTAAATTAAATTACTGCGTCAGCATGAGGTCATGCTGACCTCAGCAAGTCAACAGCCGGTCCAGGGCAACTGACCAGTGGGCCCAGGGGGTTAGTGATTAATTAAACTCGTTTAATTAGTTTTAAGCTAATCTGGTGATTAACAGAAGGGGGCCCCACCTGTCATTGACTCAACAGAGTCAACCAGGGGCCCACCAGTCAACGGTCAAGGTCAACTCGTCGGCGTCTAGCCGCCGGCGAGCCCGACGCGGCGGAGGAAAGTGATTTTGGCCGTTCCGGCCACCAAATGTGGCGCGGAAGGCATCTACGTGGAGCTGGAGCTGACCCGCAACTCTTGGTGGAGTTAGTTGGGGTCGGGGTGGCCGGAGTTGGCGCCGGCGACGAGTTTGGCGGCGCCGAGGCTCGGGTGAGCTCAGACTTGTCGCTAGGGGGCACGGTGAGGCGCGTGGGATAGCGCGTTGAGCTCCTGAAGGTGCGGTAGGGCTAGTGGACAAGGTGGTGCGGCCGTTGGGTGGCCGGAGCCTCGTCGGCGACGAGCTCCGCGGCGGCGCGTGCGGGTGAGCTACATGTAATCGCTACGGGGCTCAAGAGAGAGAACAGGGAGGATGGGAAGCTGGCCAGGCTCACGGTGGTTGCAGCGAGCGTCGAGGCGGGCTCGGGGAAGGTCGGAGCTGAGCGGGGCGATGATGGCGATCTCGGCGGCCGGAGTTGGGGAAGACGGGGTCGGGGGCGACTCCAGAGCGGGCGAGCGCTCGGGGCTCGTCTTGCTCGAAGAAGAGGAGGGTGGCGGAGCTCGTCGACACGGTCGGGTGGCGCGGGGACGACGGTGGCTATGGCTACGACGGCGGAGCGGCGACGGTGGCGTCAGCCATGGAGAAGGGGAGCGAGGGAGGCGAGGCAGGGCGAGTGGCCGTGTCCCGGGGCTCGGGGCGACGACGTGGAACGCGTCCAGGGCAGCGGGGCGGCGAGGAGGTGAAGCAGGGCGGCGGGGAGCTGCGTGGCGCGCGCTGAGCTCGCCGTCGAGCACCTGCGTGCCTGCCTGGCCGAGCCAAGCAGCTCGCTGGCGCGGCAGCTGGGCTGGGCCGGCAGATGGGCCGGTTATGCGCCAGGTAAGTTTTCCTCTGCTTTTCCTTTTTCTATTTTTCTGTAACTTTGTGGACTTATTAAAAATACCAAAACACTTCTAAAAATCACCAAACTTCATCTGGTCCTTAGCTGGAATATTTCCAGCAAGGAACATTTTGGTTTGGAAATATTTGAGCATTTGAAATATTTTATAAATTTTAAATGCCCAAATTCAAATACTAATGCATTAATTCAATGACCTTCTGTTGATCTAGTAAAATATGCACCATTTTTGCCAGAGGTTTTAATCCAAGACAAAGAGGGTGAACATTTTAGAAGGGCATTTCAGGTTCATTGAAAATATTTTTAGCAAACCCTAGTTGAATTGAGGAGGGGTGCTGGGGGTTCTGCCTTCCCCATTTCAAATTTCTGTCAAAAGTAAACATGATGCACACTCTAATGCATGAGCTAGCTAGGATGTGACACGTAACTATAATTTTGATTGTTCCATGCTATTATATTATCCATATAGGATGTTTTATATGCATTTATATGCTATTTTATATGATTTTTCGGACTAACCTATTAACCTAGAGCCCAGTGCCAATTTCTGTTTTTTCCTTGCTTTTGAGTTTCGCAGAAAAGGAAAACCAAACGGAGTCCAATCTACATGAAAATTCACGGAGATTAGTTTTCGACCAGAAGAAGCCCACGGAGTATCAGAGATGGGCCAGAAGCGTCCCTAGGCACCCACGAGGGCGGGGGCGCGCCCTACCCCACTGGGCGCATCCCCTACCTTGTGGCCGCCTCGGAGACCCCGCTGACTTGTTCCCGACGCCAAAACCTCTTATATATACAGAAACCCCCAGAACATAACCTAGATCAAGAGTTCCGCTGCCGCAAGCCTCTGTAGCCACCGAAAACCAATCTAGACCCGTTCCGGCACCCTGTCGGAGGGGAGGAATCCCTCTCCAGTGGCCATCTTGATCATCCCGGTGCTCTCCATGACGAGCATGGTGTAGTTCACCCTCGGGGCTGAGGGTATGTACCAGTAGCTGTGTGCTTGATCTCTCTCTCTCTCTCGTGTTCTTGAGGTGGTACGACCTTGATGTATCACGAGGTTTGCTATTATAGTTGGATTTTTTGATGTTTCTCCCTCTCTACTCTCTTGTAATGGATTGAATTTTCCCTTTGAAGTTATCTTATTGGATTGAGTCTTTAAGGATTTGAGAACACTTGATGTATGTCTTGCATGTTCTTATCTATGGTGACAATGGGATATCACGTGGTCTACTCGATGTATGTTTTGGTGATCAACTTGTGGGTTCCGTAACATTGTGAACTTATGCATAGGGGTTGGCACACGTTTTTATCTTGACTCTTCGGTAGAAACTATGGGGCACTCTTTGAAGTTCTTTCTGTTGGTTGAATAGATGAATCTGAGATTGTGTGATGCATATCGTATAATCATACCCACGGATACTTGAGGTGATATTGGAGTATCTAGGTGACATTAGGGTTTTCGTTGATTTGTGTCTTCAGGTGTTTGAGGGAGTCCTGGATTAGGGGGTATCTAGACAGTCGGACCATATCCTTTGGCCGGACTGTTGGACTGTGAAGATACAAGATTGAAGACTTCGTCTCGTGTCCGGATGGGACTCTCCTTGGCGTGGAAGGCAAGCTTGGCGATACGGATATGTAGATCTCCTCCCATCATAACCGACTCTGTGTAACCCTAGCCCCCTTCGGTGTCTATATAAACCGGAGGGTTTAGCCCGTAGGACAACAACAATCATACCATAGGCTAGGTTCTAGGGTTTAGCCTCTACGATCTCGTGGTAGATCAACTCTTGTACTACTCATATCATGAAGATCAATCAAGCAGGAAGTAGGGTATTACCTTCATCGTGAGGGACCGAACCTGGGTAAACACTGTGTCCCTTGCCTCCTATTACCATCCGCCTTAGACGCACAGTTCGGGACCCCCTACCCGAGATCCGCCGGTTTTGACACCGACATTGGTGCTTTCATTAAGAGTTCCACTGTTTCGCCACCATAAGGAAGGATGCCTTGTATCGTTGTCGGGGACAGCGTAACCTCTGGGGGAGCCCTGGCTGCCGGCCAATCTCTCCGACTAGGCGGTTTCATCATGACCACCCATTCGGCTGCTGCGCCGACGATGACTTCTCAGGTCATTCAAAACAGCCTCCACGTCGGCTCGGAACTTGCCGAGCAGATGGATCCTATGGAGCTCTCTTTCCTAAACGAGCTCTTGGATCGCATCGCCGCTTTGGGAGTCGCTACGGACTACGATCGGATCGGGCTTAAACCCGACCAAAGGGAGATTAACTCTCCACCGGTTACCCATCAGATAGCGGTGGTGGAGGAACAATGTGGCAATTCTTCCTCTATCTTGAGGACAAACTATATCCGGATTCCAGAGATCTCCGAGCCGGATACCCGTTTACAGAAGGACATCTCCCAAGCCCTGAACCTAGAATCAGGCAGTGGGCCAGACCTATCGGGCAACATCCCGGAGCCCGAACTTCCCAGATCGGAAACTCCCCTGCCCCTGGGTCTCAGATTAGGTCAAGGTTTGGACTCAAGTCTACCCACCCACCCAGATATAAGCGATCTCTCCCACATTAGGCAAAAGCCCCAGGAAACAGTACATCATTACTGGGCCAGATTCCTCCTTGTAATGAACAAGGTCAAGGGCTGTCGCGAGGAAGACGCAATCTCATTCTTTTGCAATAATTGCACGGACAAGGGAATCCTTAACGCCATAAGTCGCCGTGACATAGCACACTTCGCTGACTTGGCGGCCGTAGTACGGAAGTACTGTGCGATGGAAAGTGCCTGGAAAATCGAAACAAAGTTTTGGGATGATCCCGCTCTGATTAAACACCCAGTCCGAATTAAAAGGGTGCATCCTCATAAGTCGCCCGACTCAATCACCAAAAAACAAAAGCCCACGACAGGGCATGGAACCGTATTGGAGGGATGGCTTAATGGACCCTGCAAAATTCACTGCACAGCGGATACCATACCAACACACAGCCTTAGAGCATGTTGGGTACTCCGGGAGGTTGCCAAGAGCGGTGAGGATCTCCTCATTCAAAATACCGTAGAGCACCATCCCGTGGATTACAATACGGTATCAATAGTCTTCGAGACACTCGCCTCAAACAATAGGTGCAAGCGAACACTCCGCAACCTTGCCGAAATCTGCCAGGTGGCAACAATAAACCCATGGAGCGACATGACCATCACCTTCAATGCTCGTGATGAACCTAAATTCCGAACAACCCGAGCACCAGCCGCATTGGTCCTTAGTCCAATTGTAGACGGTTTTCGGCTCACTAAAGTGCTCATGGACGGCGGCAGTGGATTAAACCTCATTTATGAGGAAACTCTTCAAAAAATTGAAATAGACAAGAACCGCATTGAGCAAAGCAGCACAACCTTCAGAGGAATCATCCCTAGTCGGGAAGCACGTTGCGCTGGGAAAATCACACTAGACGTGGTATTCGGCACACGGAGAATTATTGGTCCGAAGAAATCACATTCCAAGTGGCCCCGTTCAGTAGCGGATACCACACCCTTTTAGGGCAGGAGGCATTCACGATCTTCCAAGCCATACCCCATAACGGGTACATGAAGCTCAAAATGTCCGGGCCCTATGGGATCATCACCCTGGCTAGTGATCCGGACATAGCGCTCCCCGCCGAAAACAAAACAGCCGCATTGGCCCTCTAGGCATTATCCGAAGCCCTCGCGGCAGAGGAGTTAACTGCGCTACGCTCCACCGTGGACAGGGACGACGTGATACTCGACAAGAGATCCAAGTCCACCTCTTTCAAACCAGCGGACGAGGTAGTCAAATTCCAAGTCCACCCAACAGACCCCGAAAAACAGCCTCCATCGGGGCACAACTAAACCCCGCCGTGGACGCCGCACTACGAGAGTTCCTGCGCGAGAATTGACACATCTTTGCCTGGCATCCTTCAGATATGCCAGGAATCCCACGCAGGTTGGCCGAGCACAGCCTTAACATTTTAAAAGCATTCAAGCCGGTCAAACAGACTCTTCGGCATTTCTATGAACCTAAGAGACAAGCTATGGGAGAGGAACTAGCCAAGTTATTGGAGGTCGGATTCATCAGAGAGATAAAACACCCAGACTGGCTAGCAAACCTGGTGATGGTACCAAAGAAGGACAAATCCTGGCGCCTGCGTGTCGATTTCAACGACCTCAACAAGGCTTGCCTAAAGGATCCCTTCCCCCTCCCCCACATCGATCAAATTATCGACGCTACCGTAAGACACGACTCATCCTGCTTCCTCGACGCATACTCCGGCTACCACCAAACAAAAATGGCGGAGTCCGACCAAGCCGCAACGACATTCATCACGCCGTACGACCCTTTCTGTTTCAATAGAATGCCTTTTGGGCTAAAAAACACCGGTGCAACGTATCAACGCATGATTCAAGCATGTCTGGAAAAGCAGATCGGCAAAATAGTGGAGGCATATGTTGATGATGTGGTCGTTAAAACCAGACACGTCGACTCCTTAATAAACGACTTGAGGCTCACGTTCGACAATCTCCGAACATACAACATTAAGCTCAACCCGGAAAAATGCATCTTCGGAGTACCCGCCGGAAAGCTCCTGGGTTTTACCATCTCTAGTAGAGGAATTGAAGCAAATCCGGCTAAAATCCGAGCCCTGTCACAGTTGGCCATCCCAACTGACCTCAAGCAAATCCCGAAATTAATTGGATGCGTGGCGGCCCTAAGCCGCTCTATCTCCCACTTAGGAGAAAAGGCATTACCGCTTTATCGCCTCCTTCGGCGCACCGAACACTTCGAGTGGACGGACGCAGCCACGGCCGGACTGGAAGACATAAAGGCCATTCTAGTCACCAACCCAATCCTGGCCGTGTCAAGCATCGACGAACCAATGCTGCTATATATAGGGGCAACTCATCAAGTTGTAAGCGCAGTGCTCGTCGTCGAACGAGAAACGGATGGACACAAATTTCCCCTTCAAAAGCTAGTATACTATGTATCCACTGTCCTCACTCCATGCAAATCACGGTACCCGCACTATCAAAAGATAGCATATGTGGTATTCATGGCATCCCGGAAACTACAACACTACTTCCAAGAGTGTTCAATTACAGTGGCCTCAGAAGTACCACTGAATGATATAATAAACAACCGAGACGCCACGGGCCGGATTGCCAAATGGGCCATGGAGCTCCTCCCGTTCGACATAACATACAAACCTCGGTGAGCCATCAAGTCGCATGTATTGGCCGATTTTGTCACTGAATGGACAGAAGCCGAACTCCCTAAAGAGTACGACGCGTACTCCAATTGGATTATGCCCTTCGACGGCTCTGAAATGCTGGAGGGTCTGGGGGCCGGCATCGTTCTGACGTCCCCTACCGGTGATACAGTCCAATATGTACTCCAAATATTATACACAAACTCCAACAACGCAGCCGAATACGAGGCCTTGTTACACGGTCTCCGGATGGCAGTCTCCACGGGCATCCGACACCGGGAGGTGCGCGGGGACTCGAACCTCGCTGTATCCCAAATAAATGGAGACTTTGATGCCAAAGATCCGAAAATGGCGGCTTATCACAACGCCGTCCTCAAGATGTCAGCTCGGTTCGAGGGGCTCGAATTCCACCATGTGGCTCAGGAAAACAACCAAGCGGCAGATATCCTCGCCCGTATCAGCGCTAAGAGCGATACGGTCCCACCCAACATCTTCTTGGAAAGACTGTTCAAGCCATCCATGGTATGGGAAGGGGACACCGACAACAATAGTCCAGACCCGGCTACAATGCCAGATACCGAACACTCTGACATAATCGGAGGCTCCGCCACCGAAATACTGCCTTCAGCCCATGTGATAATGGCCGTCATCGCCCCATGGACTGAACCATTCCTGGCCTACCTAACTAGGCGGGAACTTCCCAAGGACCAAACTGAGGCACGTTGCATTGTGCGGTGATCTAAAGCCTACAAGGTCCACGAGGGAGAACTTTATAAGAAAAGCACCACCGGAGTCCTTCAAAGGTGCATCTCAGAAGAGGAAGGGAGGAAGCTTCTGGCAGAAATCCACGCCGGACTCGGCAGCCACCACGCCGCAGCCCGAGCCCTCGTAAGTAAGGCCTTCCGTACAGGATTCTATTGACCGACGGCCCGGGCGGATGCACAGGACTTGGTCCAACGCTGTGTCGGTTGCCAGCTTTTTGCAAACCAAAGCCATATGCCGCCCGTCGCCCTACAAACAATCCCCATTACCTGGCCTTTTGCGGTCTGGGGGCTTGACATGGTAGGACCCCTTAAAGGGGGAACCCATAATAAAAAATACTTACTGGTCATGGTGGATAAATTCACCAAATGGATAGAAGCCAAACCTGTTAAAACGGCCGAATGCGGACCGGTGATAGACTTCATATCCGGGGTTGTACACCGTTATGGCATCCCCCATAGCATCATCACTGACAACGACACGAACTTCACTCCCGACGAGGTAAAACTATGGTGCAGCAACATGGGCATCAAGCTCGATTATGCTTCTGCCCATCACCCACAACCTAACGGTCAAGTCGAGCGAGCAAATGGTCTTATCATGAGCGGCATCAAACCCAGATTAGTGCGGTCCTTAAAGGAATCTAACACGCACTTGGTAGAGGAGCTAGACTCCGTCCTCTGGGGGCTGCGGACCACGCCGAATCGCACTACCGGATACACACCGTTCTTTATGATGTACGGCGCAGAGGCGGTTCTGCCCTGCGACATAATTCATAACTCACCTCGAGTGCACATGTATGAAGAAATAGAGGCCGAGCTCGATCGGCAGGACAGTTTGGACGCCCTGCAGGAGGAGCGTGACGTGGCAAAAGCCTGTTCCGCATTCTATGAACAACGGGCTAGAAGATACCAAAGCAGAGAAGTACGGGCCAAAGCTTACAATGTTGGCGAACTCGTTCTACGCCTACCGGAGAAGAAAAGGACAAGCTCAAGCCCAAATGGGAAGGTCCCTTCGTTATTGACGAGGTTCTGACCGGTGGAGCGTACCGTCTGTGGGATGCATCGGACAATCGACTCGAGCCAAATCCATGGAACGCTGCCAGACTCCGAAGATTCTATGCCTAGTGCCGGACTCCGTGTTCGTCTCCTCACCTCTGTCAATTTTTTTACACGCGTTATCTGTCTTTTCCTTCTTTCTTTCTTCCCCTTTTTCTTTCAAGGCCTTAATAGGCTAAAAGGTGTTTTGACTACACAATTTTGACACGCTAGTCGCGCTCATGATACCTGGTGGCTTCTTACAGAGAAGCTTAATTATTTTACTGGGCCTCATGCCCTGCACATGTGTTATTCTTCCGCATGTACCTTTTTTCGCCATCATATGCATCGATATGACTTAAGTTTTGGCCAAGCTGGGTTGCCTGGCTCTTGTATTTATGCCCTACGTTCCCGTTAATTCGGCTATGGCATAAGGGGAGCACCTCTGCGATTGTTACTGCCGAGTCAGCCGGATGTGTACCTCGGACTGGGTGAAGCCGAAAGCTAGCATTCTTAAGGGAATATTCGGTCGATGAACAAAAGATGATTTTTATTTATTTTTAATACACGCCCCCAAATGTTTTTTGCCTGTGTCTCTTCTCGCAGTCCGGACATGCACATTAGGGCAAGCGTACCCAGGGAAAGGAACCCTTAACGGAACTATTCTCCCTGGAAGATGTTTCTTACTATCCATGTAATATAACATAACTAGTTGGGTACTTGTCTGTTCAAGCACTTATGACCCCAACGTCTGGTTTCCACGCATACCCCGGTTTTTACATAGCTGAGTAGGTATTCGTATACACTCCGGACTATTGGTTCCCGACGTCGAAGCGAAAAGGTCCGCCAGGACAAATGAATTACAATCCGGCTAGCGACATTCTACATGTCATTTACATTTACATTCACCTAGACTGAATAAATTCTTCTTCTATACCATCCAACAGGCTGTCTAGCCTACAATAATGCTGGGAATACTTTGCGGCTAACTCTACTTGGTGATACACCAAACAGACAGGGATTTCTTTCCCATCAGTCCCCACAGGTCCGACCTCGGCCATGTGGTTTGGGTCAGCCTTGGTATACCGTGTCTTCACCATGGCCCAGGCTTCTCTGGCACCTTGACGGTAGGATGATACCTTCCATAATCGGAAGCGTCGCCGCGCTCCCTTGAGCTTCTCTCCAAGCTCTCCAAGGCCTTCGGGAAGGGAGACGGATGGCCACAAGGCCTGCGCAATACCTTGCATCACCTGCCGAACTTGTTCGTGCAGTTGTGAGAGCTCTGGTAGAAGATCACCCACAGACCCGGGCATCTCATTCGCGGGACGACCCGTCAGCATACCTGTAGACATAACTCTGTTAGTTGGCTTCTTCGCCAAACTCTTTTTAAAGTTCGCTCAAGCACTTACTGAAAATGCCGCGTCGAAGCCGCTTATTCTCCTTCACGGAGTCCGACAGCTAGGCGCGACCATCCTTTAGTTCCACGCTCAGCTGGGCGCGATCATCCTTTAGTTCCACGCTCAGCTTTTTCTCCTGCCTAACTTTTGTAAGCACGGACTCGCCAGCATTTAGCTGCCGTATGGAATGTTGCTTATCCGGATTCACTCCGGTGTCATCTGCAATATTTATTGTCAGCACTGCGTGCATGCCGCATCCTATATGGTACCTGTCATTCTTTAAAATAGGTGTTACCGGAGGGGGCCTTCTCAGACACCTTCAATGCGGCCATTGACGTCCGTAGCTGGGCCTTGTACGCTTCCAGCTCTTGAGACAATTGGATATTCTTCTCTGTAAGAACCTGCATCAATAATGATGCTTAAATCAAGTCTTAGGGTCTACCGATCTATATAATCATCAAATTCTATTACCCGTATATCCTTTACATACTGGTCCGTGGCTGTGGCAAGACCGTTTTGAGCGGCATAGATGTACGCGTCTCCCGAGTTGAAGGCGTTAAACGCCTCTTGAGAGAAACAAGCATCACGGAATACGGCCTGGCGACGCGTGTGATTCATGGCGCTCTCCACTTCAGAATTTGTAGCGGATATTTTATCCGCATCCTCTATAGGAGCAACGTCCGACGCATGCCCCGCCTCCGTGTCCGGCCCTGGAGCCCGACTAGTGGAGGCGTGACCGGCAATTTCTCCGGATATAGTCCGGCGAGCGTTTTTTCCTTCTGGGAAACATGGGTGTTATTATGTTTTTAAAGACAACAACCACGGGGCGAGGTTTTATATCATACCTCTATGCCAGTGTCTCACTCCGAATCGCTTTCCCTTTTAGCCTGCCTAGCTTCGGCACCCCTCGTTGGCGACTCGGCATGGGCTCGGCATGGTGTCCTGAGGACCTTCCCTGGAAAACACCGTACAGATACGGTAGGTGAAGGGCATACAAAGGGATTCTTCTCAAAGGTTGGGACTCTGGTCTCACTTACCCGCGAAGCAGGGAGTAGTCCGGGATAGTCGGCTGTGATAGCCACCATGGCCTCATCGCAGCTTAATTGATAGAATATTCTGTCAATCAGCTCCACAAATACGTCCGGATCTTCTTCAAGGCCAGGGTCGAGGGACCGTTCGGGATCCTCTGGTTGTGGAGGTGGGCTGCTGATCTCCCCTACGGCTTTACGCAGCTCCTGCAGTGAAATGGCAAGATGAAATATTTATTGCAAAAATGCGGAAAAGATGGGTATAAAAAGTGGCAGCTTACCCAGCTCGGAGGATTGTACATGGAGAATCCGTCCCGCGGCTTGATGCGGAGGAACTCCTCTTCCTCTCCCTTGTACAGACCGGACATAATTTTTGCCAGAGCGGCTACTGATTCCGGCCCCTTACGGCCGCAGCGGGTGGCATCATCTTCCCCGTTGAAATCCCACATAGGGTGGCCTTGATATTGAAGCGGCTGCACTCCTCGCATAATGCATATTGACATAACCTTGGATGTAGTCAATCCTGATAGAGCTAGCGCCTTTATCCGGCCCATCAGGTAAGAAACATCCCTATCATCTTCCTCCTGAGGGATCCTTGGTCGCCAGCTTAGGCGCTTCTTCAACGGAGCATTATTGAACTCAGGAAGGCCAATCCAAATAGGATCCGGGAGGGGGACGTCCTCTATATAGAACCACTCTGAAGAACAGTCTTTGGACGTCTTCTTCGGGGTACCGGATAGGTATCTGGTCCCGGCGATGCACCATATTTTGGCTCTGCCCACTTGAAATATTGAGCCCCTCTGTGTACGGGGCATGGGGCAGAATAGCCTTTTCCACGGCGCGAAATGAGCTTCGCAGCCCAGAAACAGCTCGCAAAGGGCCACATAACCGGCGATGTGTAATATGGAGGCAGGGGTGAGATTATGCAATTGGAGGCCGTAAAACTCCAGGAGCTCTCGTAGGAACGGATGGATTGGAAATCTGAGTCCCCATAATAAATAAGGAACAAGGCATACCCGCTCCCCCTTGGAGGGGTCGGGAAAGCTCTCTGCTTTCTCTCCGCCATTATAGGTGGCGAGCCCGGCTCGAACAGGGACCATGTACGCAGAGGGGAGGAATCCCTGGGTCTGTAGCTTCATTAATTGGCTGTGTGGGACGGAACACTTCATCCAATCTCCGGGCTTAGGGCTACGGGAGCGAGAGGAGGAGCTGCGCTGGCCGGCCATGTTGGGATGGATTTCGCTCAGGCACGCTCCGATGAATGCTCGCTGAAGGAAGATGGTGTGATTTGGATCTGAGAATCCTCGTCTCTTTAAGTAGGCAATTTATTCACATAGCTAGGGTGGTAAATGTAAAAACGCCCTGGCTTCTCGCATTCGTTCGACACGTGGAAGATGGCCATTATTGGGCGTGGAAGCCAAGAAGCGCAAGTATTTATGAGAAGCCAAACACTATTTAACAGGTATTCGGGATTTGGAGAAGAACCCGCCTTCCAATGCCGAAGACAATCTGCGCGCCGGACTCATCATCATTAAAGCCTGGTTTGGGGGCTACTGAGGGAGTCCTGGATTAGGGGTTATCCGGGCAGCCAGACTATATCCTTTGGCCGGATTGTTGGACTGTGAAGATACAAGATTGAAGACTTCGTCTCGTGTCTGGATGGGACTCTCCTTGGCGTGGAAGGCAAGCTTAGCGATACGGATATGTAGATCTCCTCCCATTGTAACCGACTCTGTGTAACCCTAGCCCCCTCCGGTGTCTATATAAACCAGAGGGTTTAGTCCGTAGGACAACAACAATCATACCATTGGCTAGCTTCTAGGGTTTAGCCTCTACGATCTCGTGGTAGATCAACTCTTGTACTACTCATATCATCAAGATCAATCAAGCAGGAAGTAGGGTATTACCTCCTTCGTGAGGGCCCAAACTTGGGTAAACATTGTGTCCCTTGCCTCCTGTAACCATCCGCCATAAACGCACAGTTCGGGACCCTCTACCCGAGATCCGCCGGTTTTGACACCGACAATGTTATTCTAGTACGAACTCTATGAAAGATCGAACGGAAAGGATAGCTTCGTGTTTACTATGGACTCTTGAATGGATCGATCAGAAAGGATAACTTTGAGGTGGTTCCGTACCCTACAATAATCTCTTTGTTTGTTCTCCGCTATTAGCGACTTTGGAGTGACTCTTTGTTGCATGTTGAGGGATAGTTATATGATCCAATTATTTTATTATTGTTGAGATAACTTGCACTATTGAAAGTATGAACCCTAGGCCTTGTTTCCAGCATTGCAATACCATTTACGCTCACATTTATCATTATTTACCTTGCTGTTTTTATAATTTCAGATTACAAAAACCTATATGTACCATCCATATTGCAATTGTATCACCATCTCTTTGTCGAACTAGTGCACCTATACAATTTACCATTGTATTGGGTGTGTTGGGGACACAAGAGACTCTTTGTTATTTGGTTGCAGTGTTGTTTGAGTGAGACCATCTTCAACCTACGCCTCCCATGGATTGATAAACCTTAGGTCATCCACTTGAGGGAAATTTGCCACTGTCCTACAAACCTCTGCACTTGGAGGCCCAACAACGTCTACAAGAAGAAGGTTGTGTAGTAGACATCAGCTGGATGCTTATGTACAATGCAAGATATGGGAATGAATTTCAAACACCTCGGCACCGTGGGTCGCCTTCAAACGTTGAGACTTGGCTTTGAAATTCCATTAAATGGAAAACTCGTCAAAATTCATTAAACTTGGCATGCTATAATGGAATGGCACGAAAATGTTGTGCTAGAAAATTGTCCCATTTGGGGCAGATTTGGGTATAACCTCCTCACAAACCAAAGTTTCTCACAAGAAGCCTCATGGTTCCGGTAGGGGAACATATCACCTTTCTGGACAATACGATATTCGTTGCCTCTTTTTGCTTTCAATTTTTTTTTCTAGTGTCAACATAGAACAACAGGAGAATCGTTTTGAATTCTGTAATTTTTTGGGGGTTCATTTGGACATTTTTATAAATTAACTAATTTTCTAGGCATTTTATGTGCATCATTCAAATTTGAACTACAAGCACATGCTCTAGTGCAGAAAAATGTGTTGAAATATCAAATGGGTCTCCTTCGGTGCATGCTTAGGTCCCACGTCGGAAATGGGAATGAAGATCAAACACCTTGGCACCGTCGCTCGACCGCAAGCATTGAGATACTTGGTTTTGAATTTCCATTAAATCAAAAACTCGTCTGAAATTCATGAAACTTGGCATGCTATCATCGAATGGCATGAAAATGCCGTGGTAAAAAAATTGTCCCATTTGTGGTAGATTTTGGTATAAACTTCTCACAAACTAGAGTTTATCACAAGAAGCCTCATGGTTCCGGTAGGCGAACGTGTCAACTTTGTGGACAAAACGATATTCTTTGCCTCTTCTTTCTTTCAATTTTTATCTAGTGTCAACATAGAACAACAAGAGTGCAGTTTTAAATTCTGTAATTTTTGGGGGTTCGTTTGGACCTTTTTATAAATTAACTGATTTTCTAGGCATTTTATGTGCATAATTCAAATTTGAACTATAGGCACCTGCTATAGTGCTAAAAAAATGTGTTGAAAAATTTAATGTGTGTCCTTTGGTGCATGCTTAGGTCCCACGCAAGAAATGGGAATGAATTTGAAATACCTCGGCACCGTCGCTCGGCCGCAAACATCGAGATACATGGTTTTAAATTCTAGTAGATCCAAAACTCGTCTGAAATTCATGAAACTTGGCATGCTATCATGGAATGGCACGAAAATGCCGTGGTAAAAAAATTGTCCCATCTAGGGTAGATTCGGGTATAAACTTGTCACATACAAGAGTTTCTCAGAAGAAGTCTCATGGTTCTGGTAGGGGAACGTGTCATCTTTGTGGACGAAACGATATTCGTTGCCTCTTCTTGCTTTCAATTTTTATCTTGTGTCAACATAGAGCAACAGGAGTGTCATTTTATTTTGTACTTCTCCACAGTTTGTGAGGACATTTTTATACATTAACTGAGATTTCTTGGCATTTTTATACAATATTTTGCCTCTTTTTGATTTTAAATTTCCTCCTAGTGGCAACGAAGAGCAACATGATTGTCGTGTTAAAATTTGGAAAATTTCTGGGTTCATTAGGACATTTTTATACATAAACCGGATTTTGTAGGCAGTTTACGTGGATAATTCAAATATAAACTACATGCACTTGCTACGGTGCATAAAATGGGTTGAAAGATCAAAAGTATGTCTTTGGGTCCATGCTCAGGACCCATGCAAGAAATGGAATGAATTTCAAACACCTCGGCACCGTTGCTTGCAGGAAAATGCTGAGATACTTGGTATTTAAATTCTAGTAAATCCAAAACTCGTCTGAAATTCATGGAACTTGTCATGCTATCATGGAATAGCACCAACATGCTGTGGTAAAAGAATTGCCCATTTGGGGGCAGGTTATGGTATACACCCCTCAGAGCAACTCTAACCGCCAAATAACCGCCAAAGTGCGGGTCGGGGCGGGAAGACCTGTCCGACTAGACCCTGTATCCCGCCCCGGTCCACAAATATTTTTGCAGGGCATGGCAAAACTTCTCCCCCAACTTCTAGTTTCACGGGTTGGGAAGCCGACCCCAGCTCAGCCCCTATCCACAACGAGATTTGGCGGGAGGGACATTTCCGCCTACCCTTTCTTGCTCCCACACCCTCTGCCACCATTGCCGTGCCACCGCATGCTCTGGTGCATCCTCCCCAGCCGTCCCTCACTGCCGTGGACGACTCCCTGCTGTCCCCCATCACTGTGGAGGTCATGCACGCTCCTTCACCTTGGGCGGATCTCGTCGCCGGTGATGTTGGCCCCGCCACCGTTGCCCAAGCTAATGCCTCGCCTGCCCGCAAGCGGCAGGGCAACATGGTCGTGCAGGGCAGGATTCCGGCAGCCCCGCTGCGAAGGACCGTGCTCCGGGCGCCAACGCCGCTACGTGATCCCGGCCGGCGGCGAAGAAGGTCGGCACGGTCTCCAGCGTAAAACGGAGGAAGATTCTGGCTACAAAGAGGCCGGCTCCTTCATCAACTCTCTCCGCCGCTGAAAGAGGTTGTCGGATTGTGGGTTCCGGCTAAACCCTTGAGGTTCGAACTTTGGGGTGCGCACGAAGATCTCTCTCCCCCTAGCTCATGCTCTCACCACGATCTCAAATCTTTGCTCGCCGAACCCGAAGAACAAGGGACACAAGAGTTTATACTAGTTCGGGCCACCAACATGGTGTAATACCCTACTCCAGTGTGGTGTGGTGGATTGCCTTGTAGGCTGGGATGATCAAGTACAAGGGAAGAAATACCTCCTGAGGAGAGGTGTCCTTGAGCTCGGTGAGCTTGTGTGGTTGAGGATGATCTGAATGATCCGTCCCCTTGCTAGGGTGGTGGCTAGTCCTATTTATAGAGGCTCAGGTGCTCTTCCCAAATATTAGGCAAGAAGGGATCCCACAACAACCAATTTGAAGGGGGACAGCTAGTACAAGCTATCCTGACAAAAGGTGGTCTTCGCCTGCCAAAGGCTTTGGTAGTGATGTCATCATGGGCTCCGCGGTGACCTCCGTCCTGCCGTCCAGCTGGTCTTGGTCTAGTTGCACCGATATGGAAACCTTTGCCTGATGCCTCGGGACTCCTCGCCTGCGCCTGCTCCTTTAGCACCAAAGAGGAAACCAGTACTCTGCGCCCGCTGGCGCCCGCCTGGCCTTGGTCGTCATGGCTCAATTCACGGGAACCTCTCGAGGTGCCCCTCGCCTTGATCTCTCCGCTCCTTGTGAGCCAGCCTAGCGAGGTCTGGCTCCTAGCGAGGCTGCCCCTGAGCAGGTCCTGTGTTGCCCGCCTCATGAGGCTTGGCCCCTCGTGAGGGTCTTGAGTGTTTGCTGGTGAAGATAGGCCGTACCAGGCCGCTAGTGGAGCCATGCCATGGGCCGCAGGCAGGCAAGTCTGGGGACCCACGTTCCCAGAACGCCGGCAGTAGCCCCCGGGCCCAAGGCGCGCTCGGACTTGGCTTCGAGGCGAAGCCAAGGGGCAAGTGCGGAGCGCCACGGCCCCAAACGCTTGCGGCCTTGATTGATGCGTGGCGACCGACAGGACGTGGGTGTCTCTGCTTCCCAATGCTGCCTCGGCAACTGCCCGACTTGACGAGTCCCTGGTGCATGCAGAAAAGCCATCATTACCTGCGATCGTGGAGGCGGGCGGTTGGCCTCCTCCTGCTATAAATGGGGAGGGGGCGGAGCCCCCGTCGCCCATCTCTTCCTTCTTTCGCTTGCTTATTATTCCTTGCTCCACCATCTTGCAGCGACACCCATGGCACCAGCGAAGAGGTTCTCGACCGCGGAGAAGGGGAAGGCTGGCCAAGAGGGGCCCGGCTCTAATCTGCCCAAGAGGGGGCGTGGTCGCCCTCGCAAGCACGCCGCGACCCCCGCTATGGTTCCCCGTGGTCGAGGACGGATCTCTTCGGGGTCCGGTGCCGCTCTAGGCATCCGAGGCGGTGTTTCTCCTCCCGGTGGAAGTCGCTTGGGGAGTGGCGGTCCCAACGGCGAGGGGAGGCACGCCGTGGTCGCTAGGCCTCCCCGGCCACTCTTCCACTCAGCAGAGGTGCTGCCGGAGTTTGTTGTGTGGTCGGAGAACCCGACCGGCACCTGGCTCCATCTTCCGTGCCCCCTTAGCCGGAGAGCTAGCGACTTCAGGTCCCGACGGCCTCTGGCTGCAGGCGGACGGCTGCTGCAACAAGGCCTCGTGGTTCGCGGTGGAGATCTCCATCGCGGGCAACGTAGGCCTGGCTCGTGGTTGGCAGACGTTTGCCCGGGCACGTGGCCTGGGCAGGCGGTGCACCCTCCACTTTACTTATGACAGCGTCGCGACCCTCTTCGTGAGGGTGTTCGGGGAAGATGGTCGCTGATGTCTACTACGCAACCTTCTTCTTTTAGACGTTATTGGGCCTCCAAGTGTAGAGGTTTGTAGGACAGTAGCAAATTTCCCTCAAGTGGATGACCTAAGGTTTATCAATCCGTGGGAGGCTTAGGATGAAGATGGTCTCTCTCAAGCAACCCTGCAACCAAATAACAAAGAGTCTCTTGTGTCCCCAACACACCCAATACAATGGTAAATTGTATAGGTGCACTAGTTCGGCGAAGAGATGGTGATACAAGTGCAATATGGATGGTAGATATAGGTTTTTGTAATCTGAAAATATAAAAACAGCAAGGTAACTAATGCTAAAAGTGAGCGTAAACAGTATTGCAATGCTAGGAAACAAGGCCTAGGGTTCATACTTTCACTAGTGCAAGTTCTCTCAACAATAATAACATAGTTGGATCATATAACTATCCCTCAACATGCAACAAAGAGTCACTCCAAAGTCACTAATAGCGGAGAACAAACAAAGAGATTATGGTAGGGTATGAAACCACCTCAAAGTTATTCTTTCCAATCAATCCATTGGTCTATTTGTATAAGTTTCACAAACAGCCCTAGAGTTCATGCTAGAATAACACCTTAAGACACAGATCAACCAAAACCCTAATGTCACCTAGATACTCCAATGTCACCTCAAGTATCTGTGGGTATGATTATACGATATGCATCACACAATCTCAGATTCATCTATTCAACCAACACATAGTACTTCAAAGCGTGCCCCAAAGTTTCTATCGGAGAGTCAAGACGAAAACGTGTGCCAACCCCTATGCATAGGTTCATGGGCGAAAACCGCAAGTTGATGACCAAAACATACATCAAGTGAATCAATAGAATAACCCATTGTCACCACGGTTGTCCCACGCAAGGCATACATCAAGTGTTCTCAATCATTAAAGACTCAATCCGATAAGATAACCTCAAAGGGAAAACTCAATCCATTACAAAAGAGTAGAGGGGGAGAAACATCATAAGTTCCAACTATAATAGCAAAGCTCGCGATACATCAAGATCGAATCACCTCAAGAACACGAGAGAGAGAGAGAGAGATCAAACACATAGCTACTGGTACATACCCTCAGCCCCGAGGGTGAACTACTCCCTCCTCGTCATGGAGAGCGCCGGGATGATGAAGATGGCAATCGGTGAGGGTTCCATGAGGCTTGCGGCGGCATAACTCCAGATCTATTCTGTTCCCCAAAGTTTTTAGGGTATATGGATATATATATATATACGCGGAAGAAATACGTCAGGGGAGCCATGAGGGGCCCACGGGGGTGGAGGGCGCGCCCTAGGGGGGTGGGCGCGCCCCCTACCTCGTGGCTCCCTCGTTTATTTCCTGACGTGCACTCCAAGTCCATCAGGTATCTTTCCTTCCAAAAATAACTTCTCCAGAAGGTTTCATTCTGTTTCGACTCCGTTTGATATTCCTTTTATTCGAAATACTGAAACAAGGGAAAAAACAGGAACTGGCACTGGGCTCTGGGTCAATAGGTTAGTCCCAAAAAGAATATAAAAGTGGATAATAAAGCCCAATATTGTCCAAAACAGTAGATAATATAGCATGGAGCAATCAAAAATTATAGATACGTTGGAGACGTATCAAGCACCACAAGCTTAATTCCTGCTCGTCCTCGAGTAGGTAAATGATAAAAAAGATAATTTTTGATGTGGAATGCTAGTTGGCATAATTTCAATGCAATTCTTCTTAGTTGTGGTATGAATATTCAGATCCGAAAGATTCAAGATAAAAGTTCATATTGACATAAAAATAATAATACTTCAAGCATACTAACTAAGCAATTATGTCTTCTCAAAATAACATGGCCAAAGAAAGTTCATCCCTACAAAATCATATAGTTTAATCATGCTCCATTTTCGTCACACAAGAATGCTCTCATCATGCACAACCCCGATGACAAGCCAAGCAATTGTTTCATACTTTGGTAATCTCAAACTTATAAACTTTCACGCAATATATGAGCGCGAGCCATGGACATAGCACTATGGGTGGAATAGAATATGATGATGGGGGTCATGTGGAGAAGACAAAAAGGAGAAGATCTCACATCAATGGGGCTAATCATTGGGCTATGGAGATGCCCATCGATTGATGTTAATGCAAGGAGTAGGGATTGCCATGCAACAGATGCACCAGAGCCAGAAATGTATGAAAGCTCAACAAAAGAAACTAGGTGGGTGTGCATCCAACTACTTGCTTGCTCACGAAGACCTAGGGCACTTGAGGAGGCCCATTGTTGGAATATACAAGCCAAGTTATATAATGAAAAATTCCCACTAGTATATGAAAGTGACAAAACAAGAGACTCTCTATCATGAATATTATGGTGCTACTTTGAAGCACAAGTGTGTCAAAGGATAGTAGCATTGTCCCTTCTCTCTTTTTCTCTCTCTCTCTTTTTGGGCCTTCTTTTTTTATGGCCTTTCTCTTTTTTATGGCCTTTCTCTTTTTTATGGCCTTTCTTTTTTTATTCCTCACTTGGGACAATGCTCTAGAATATGATGATCATCACACTTCTATTTATTTACAACTCAATGATTACAACTCGATGATTACAACTCGATACTAGAACAAAAGATGACTCTATATGAATGCCTCCGGCGGTGTACCGGGATATGTGATGAACCAAGAGTGACATGTATAATAATTATGAACAGTGGCTTTGGCACAAATACTATATCAACTACATGATCATGCTAAGCAATATGACAATGATGAATGTGTCATGATGGAATGGTGGAAAGTTGCATGGCAATATATCTCAGAATGGCTATGGGAATTCCATAATAGGTAGGTATGGTGGCTATTTTGAGGAAGATATAAGGAGGTTTATGTGTGACAGAGCGCATCATATCACGGAGTTTGGATGCACCGGCGAAGTTTGCACCAACTCTCAATGTGAGAAAGGGCAATGCACGGTACCGAAGAGGCTAGCATTGGTGGAAAGGTAAGAGTGCGTATAATCCATGGACTCAAAATTAGTCATAAAGAACTCACATACTTATTGCAAAATTCTACAATTAATCAAAAACCAAGCACTACACGCATGCTCCTAGGGGGATAGATTGGTAGGAAATGACCATCGCTCGTCCCCGACTGCCACTCATAAGGAGGACAATCAAAGAACACCTCATGTTTCAAATTTGTTACATAACGTTTACCATACGTGCATGCTACGGGACTTGCAAACTTCAACACAAGTATTTCTCAAATTCACAACTACTCAACTAGCACAACTTTAATATCACTACCTCCATATCTCAAAACAATCATCAAGCATCAAACTTCTCTTAGTATTCAAAACACTCGTAAGAAAGTTTTTACTTATCTTGAATACCTAGCATATTAGGATTATTTAAGCAAATTACCATGATATTTAAGACTCTCAAAATAATCTAAGTGAAGCATGAGAGATCAAAACAAATCCATCACCGTGCTCTAAAAGATATAAGTGAAGCACTAGAGCAAACAACAAACTACTCCAAAAGATATAAGTGAAGATCAATGAGTAGTCGAATAATTATGCAACTATGTGAAGACTCTCTAACATTTAAGAATTTCAGATCTTGGTATTTTATTCAAACATCAAGCAAAGCTAAATACAATAAACGATGCTCCAATCAAAACACATATCATGTGGTGAATAAAAATATAGCTCCAAGTAAAGTTACCGATGAACGAAGACAAAAGAGGGGATGCCTTCCAGGGAATCCCCAAGATTAGATGATTAGTTGTCCTTTAATATTACCTTGGGGTGCCTTGGGCATCCCCAAGCTTGGGCTCTTGCCACTCCTTATTCCATAGTCCATCAAATCTTTACCCAAAACTTGAAAACTTCACAACACAAAACTTAACAGAAAACTCGTAAGCTCCGTTAGCGAAAGAAAACAAATCACCACTTCATGGTACTGTAATGAACTCATTATTTATTTATATTGGTGTGAAACCTACTGTATTCCAACTTCTTTATAGTTTATAAACTCTTTTAATAGCCATAAATTCATTAAAATAAGCAAACAACACCATGAAAACAGAATTTGTCAAAATCAGAACAGTCTGTAGTAATCTGTATCAAACGGATACTTCTAGAACTCCACAAATTCTAAAATAACTTTTTGGACCTGAGGAATTTTTCTAGTAATCATATGCGAAAAGAATCAATTAAATATCACTCTCCATTAAAAATTTGAAGCTAATCCCGTGAGCGCTAAAGTTTCTGTTTTTTACAGCATGATCATAAAGACTTCACCCAAGTCTTCCCAAAGGTTCTACTTGGCACAAGCACTAATTAAAACATAAAACCACGTCTAAAAAGAAGCTAGATGGATTATTTATTCCTGAACAGAACCAAAAAGCAAGAAACTCAAATAAAATTGGGTTGCCTCCCAACAAGCGCTAACGTTTAACGCCCCTAGCTAGGCATAATGACTTCAATGATTCTTGCATAAAAGATAGGAATTGAAACAAAAAGAGAGCATCATGAAGAATATGACTAGCACATTTAACTCTAACCCACTTCCTATGCATAGGGATTTTTTGAGCAAACAACTTATGGGAACAATAATCAACTAGCATAGGAAGGCAAAACAAGCGTAACTTTAAAACATTAAGCACATAGAGAGGAAACTTGATATTATTGCAATTCCTACAAGCATATATTCCTCCCTTATAATAATTTTCAGTAGCATAATTAATGAATTCAACAATATAACCAGCACCTAAAGCATTCTTTCCCTTATCTACAATCATAGAAATTTTATTACTCTCCACATAAGCAAATTTATTCTCATCAATAGTAGTGGGAGCAAACTCAACACAATAACTATCATGTGATTGAAAATTAAGATCAAGATGACAAGTTTCATGGTTATCATTATTCTTTATAGCATATGTGTGATCACAATAATCATCATAGATAGGAGGCATGCTTTCATCATAATAAATTTGCTCATCAAAACTTGGAGGACAAAAAATATCATCTTCATCAAACATAGCTTCCCCAAGCTTATGGCTTTGCATATCATTAGCATCATGGGTAGTTAAGGAATTCATACTAACAACATTGCAATCATGTTCATCATATAAATATTTAGTGCCAAATATTCTATAGACTTCTTCTTCTAGCACTTGAGCACAATTTTCCTTTTCATCATACTTACGAAAGACATTAAAAAGATGAAGCGTATGAGGCAAACTCAATTCCATTTTTTTGTAGTTTTCTTTTATAAACTAAACTAGTGCTAAAATAAGAAACAAAAAGATTCGATTGCAAGATCTAAAGATATACCTTCAAGCAGTCACCTCCCCGGCAACGGCGCTAGAAACTGCTTGATGTCTACTACGCAACCTTCTTCTTGTAGACCTTGTTGGGCCTCCAAGTGTAGAGGTTTGTAGGACAGTAGCAAATTTCCCTCAAGTGGATGAACTAAGGTTTATCAATCCATGGGAGGCGTAGGATGAAGATGGTCTCTCTCAAGCAACCCTGCAATAAAATAACAAAGAGTATCTTGTGTCCCCAACACATCCAATACAATGGTAAATTGTATAGGTGCACTAGTTCACCCAAGATATGGTGATACAAGTGCAATATGGATGGTAGATATAGGTTTTTGTAATCTGAAAATATAAAAACAGCAAGGTAAGTAATGATAAAAGTGAGCGTAAACAGTATTGCAATGCTAGGAAACAAGGCCTAGGGTTCATACTTTCACTAGTGCAAGTTCTCTCAACAATAATAACATAGTTGGATCATATAACTATCCCTCAACATGCAACAAAGAGTTACTCCAAAGTCACTAATAGCGGAGAACAAACGAAGAGATTATGGTAGGGTACGAAACCACCTCAAAGTTATTCTTTCCAATCAATCCATTGGGCTATTCCTATAAGTGTCACAAACAGCCCTAGAGTTCGTACTAGAATAACACCTTAAGACACAAATCAACCAAAACCCTAATGTCACCTAGATACTCCAATGTCACCTCAAGTATCCCTGGGTATGATTATACGATATGCATCACACAATCTCAGATTCATCTATTCAACCAACACATAGTACTTCAAAGAGTGCCCCAAAGTTTCTATCGGAGAGTCAAGACAAAAACGTGTGCCAACCCCTATGCATAGGTTCATGGGCAGAACCCGCAAGTTGATCACCAAAACATACATCAGGTGAATCAATATAATAACCCATTATCACCACGGTTATCCCATGCAAGACATACATCAAGTGTTCTCAAATCATTAAAGACTCAATCTGATAAGATAACCTCAAAGGGAAAACTCAATCCATTACAAGAGAGTAGAGGGGGAGAAACATCATAAGTTCCAACTATAATAGCAAAGCTCGCGATACATCAAGATCGAATCACCTCAAGAACATGAGAGAGAGAGAGAGATCAAACACATAGCTACTGGTACATACCCTCAGCCCGGAGGGTGAACTACTCACTCCTCGTCATGGAGAGCGTCGGGATGATGAAGATGGCCACCGGTGAGGGTTCCCCCCTCCGGCAGGGTGCCGGAACAGGGTCCCGGTTGGTTTTTGGTGGCTACAAAGGCTTGCGGCGGCGTAACTCCCGATCTATTCTATTCCCCAAAGTTTTTAGGGTATATGGATATATATAGGCGGAAGAAATACGTCAGGGGAGCCACGATGGGCCCACGAGGGTGGAGGGTGCGCCCCCTACCTCGTGGCTCCCTTGTTTCTTTCCTGACATGCACTCCAAGTCCATCGGGTAGCTCTCCTTCCAAAAATAACTTCTCCAGAAGGTTTCATTCCCTTTTGACTCCGTCTGATATTCCTTTTCTTCAGAATACTGAAACAAGGGAAAAAACAGGAACTGGCACTGGGCTCTGGGTCAATAGGTTAGTCCCAAAAATAATATAAAAGTGGATAATAAAGCACAATATTGTCCAAAACAGTAGATAATATAGCATGGAGCAATAAAAAATTATAGATACATTTGAGACGTATCAGTTGCCGCGCTGGGTGCTGCCCTAAAGACAGCGGCGACGACGAAGTGCTTGGCCTTGGCGATGGCCTCGACGAGGATGAGGGCGAGCTCGCCCTCGGTGACGACCGTGACTCATCCAGCACCGGCGGCTCCTCCTCCGGCGAAAGCTCCAGCACCGGCGGCTACGACCAGCCGCCCCGTCGCCACGCCCCAGTGAAGCGCGAGGAGGGCTCCGGCTGAGCTTGGGGAAGCGTTGGGAGCTGGTTCTCGGTAGTAGTCAGGGGCGTAGGGGCTACTTTTGCCTGTTTTTCCTTCCTTTTCTCCCTGCATCACAAGAAATAAGTATGGGGCCCTGCGGGGGCGTATGATGAACCGTAACGCTTTTCCTGCCTTTTGCTATGTTTATCACTTCTGAGTTGTGCTGTAGCATCAGTGCTTTACGTAGGCATGTAAGGATAACTTAGTTCGATGGGTTTGAAGCGGCTTTCACCTTGTGAGGCGCGTACCTCCTTGCACCTGATGAGACCTCCCTGCTGCAGACTTGGGAGGTGTCGTGATACTGCAAAAATTCATTAAGAAACCCTTATCCTACCTTGCTCAGGGCCCCAGGCATGGCCGGGCACGGCCTAACGCACCACGTCGCGGTACCCGTGGGGCACGGACTTAAAAAAGGGGGTGCACCGGTCACGAGCTCGAACGAGGGTGCCTCGTGAATGTAAGTGCATCTAGTGCCCCTTAGTGATTTTGGTGTATTGAAGACTTATAGGTTAAGGATCTAATGTGTTTATGAGTGTACACAGGTCTATAAGTGTATGAGGAATTTGATATTTACAGAGAAAGTTGACCCCTAAAGATGAAGTTCTTCAACTGAAGACTTTGGTATTCTGAAGACTTTCTGAAGACTTTGAAAGTGAAGAAATTGGTGTGACCTTGAAGACTTGGTTTTCATTCGAGGAACATGAAGCGTGAAGACTTTTGTTTTTGTAGTTTCATTTTATCTTTCTTGAGTCATAGGAAACACCATACTGTTAAAGGGGGTTGACGAAATACTAAGGAGAAATTTCCATGTGATGCTCAACTCAAAATCCTACACCTACCAATCCCTTCGAGTGAAGCCATTGGAAATCTCATACAGTTCAGTTAATTTCTTCAGTGACAGAGACGCAGTTCTTCTAGTCACTGACTACTTTTGTTCTGACTGAGGAGTTAGGAATTCGCCAGTGCGGATTGCCTACACAGTGAGGAACATGATAGCCCTGAGGAATTTGAACCTCAAATTTCCGACCGTTGCTGTGCTACGCGCCAGCTGTCCCAAAATATCGACCCACCTAACGGTCATATCATTGAAGGGCATTTATGTCTTATCATATCGGGCTGCTCCCTAGGCTATAAATAGTGACCCCTTACAACCACTAGCTGGTTGGCTGCTCCGAGAGAAACTGACACTTGTCAATTGAGAGCATCCCATCCTCCGAGGACTTTGAGCGAAAATCATCAAGTGAGGAAAATCCAAAACCCAAACCCAAACACCTACAAACCCAAAGTGATTGAGCATCATTGAAGAGATTGATCCTGTGTGGATCTGACGCTTGTTACCTTTGAAGACTGTGCTTCTTCCAAACGGTTAGGCATCATGGTCTAGAGCATCCAAGAGGAATTGTGGATCGCCGAGTGACCGAGTTTGTGAAGGTTCGGAAGTCACCTGAAGACTTAGCACAAGTGATTGGGCGAGGACTGTGTTTCCTTAGCTCAAGGAGAATACGATGAGGACTGTGTGTCCGGGACTGTGTGTCCTCAGGTTTGAATACCTAGCCGCTCCAACCAGATGGACAACTGAGACAGCAGTTGGAACTGGTCTACCAAATCATTATCTTCACCAAGCCAACTGGTTCTATTTCCTCAACACTTCCATTTCCTCATTACTTTGTTGTGTGCTTGTTCATATCTGTATTTGAATACTTTGACTGAAGACTTTCTCAATTTCCTCAGTTCAATTTCTTCAGTCTGTTTGTCTTCATCTTGTGCTATCCCGTGCTTACGCTTTTCGTACTCTGTGTTTGTCTTCATTTCATCATGATGATCATGCATGTATTCTGTCATGTTTACTTCTGAGTACTTATTCTGCTGCAAGTAGTTCTTTGCTAAGGAATTTCCTCACTAGCAAATTCCTTAGTGACTAATTTCATAAAAATCGCCTATTCACCCCCCTCTAGTCGATATAACGCACTTTCAATTGGTATCAGAGCAAGGTACTCCCTTGTTCTGTGTGATTTTGGTTTAACCGCCTGGAGTTTTTGTTATGTCGATCGTAGGTATGATCAAGGTCTCTGCTGGGTGTCCTACCTTCGATGGGACAGACTACCCCTACGGGAAGAATAAGATGCGAATGCATCTTGAGGCAATTGATAACGATCTCTGGTATGTTGTGGAAAATGGTGATCCCTCAGTCACACCTTCTCTGAATGCTGCTGATGAGAAGAGATTCAAGCAACTCGATTATCAAGCGAAGAATATCATATGTGGCCATCTGAGAAAAGGACAGTATGGAAGAGTGAGTGCTTTCGAGACTGCTAAGCTTATCTGGGATAGGCTGTCCAAAGTCAATGAAGGAGTTTCAACTCAGCGTGACTCTCGAGTTGATGTTCTTCGCAATCTCTTCAACCGCTTCAAAAGACTCGACAATGAAAATGTTCAGCAAACCTTCGATCGCCTCACTGACATCTCAAATGAGCTTCAAGCACTTGGTGCCACTGACATCACCGACCATGAGGTGGTAAAGAAATTGCTGAGATCGCTAGATTCCTCATTTGATACTCTGGCACTGATGATACAAGAGCGTGCTGATTACAAGTCACTTGATCCCGATGATATCCTCGAGAGGCTAAATATCATGAGTTCCAGCTTGCTGAAAAGAGAGATCTCTATGGTTCGAGCTATGGCAGATCACGTGCACTGAAGGCCAATGCAATATCTGAGTCTGAAGATGAAGACTCTGGTAGCAGCCTTGGTGACCCTGAAGAACTGAGTCATGACCTATCACTACTCGTGAAGAAATTCTAGAAGTTCTCAAGACGTGGTCGCTTTGGAAGACCCTCAAGGAGCAATGATTCCTCATCCAGTGACTACAAGAAGAGGCTTTGTCACAAGTGCAAGAAACCTGTACACTACATTCAAGATTGTCCTCAGTGGGAAAAGGAATCAAAGAAGAAGAAATACAAGGATTACAGTTCTGATGATGCAAAGAAAAAGAAGAAATCCTCAAAATCTTCATCAACAAAATCCTCAAGGTCTTCATCTCACAAGAAGAGCAGCTCCAAGAAGGCTCGGGCATTCATCGGCAAGGAAATGGACTCTGAAGCTGAATCTGAGGAACAAGAGGAAGAGGAGGAATCTGAAGATTCCGAGTCTGGTGTGGCGAGCCTAGCCCTCGCTACTGCATTCGTCAGCAAGTCCATCTTCAACTCTTAAGAAAATGACCTCACCAACAAGGCTGATGAAGGCAGTGATGACTACGTTCCCACCTATTGCTTCATGGCCAAGGGTGCCAAGGTACCTAAATATACCTCCTCTGAGTCTAGTGAAGATGAATCTGATGACAATTTTAAGCCCAACTACTCTAAACTTGCTGAGATTGCTGTGAAACAACAAAAGGCTTTTGAAAAGGTTCAAAACATGCTAGACAAAAGTGATGATATGTTGGGTGAAGAAATGGATCACACTAAAGCATTGATTGAAAATCTTCAGAGACTTCAGACCAGGTTTGACAACCTTCAAGGTCATCATAACTCTCTCTTGTCTGATCATGAGAAGCTTTCTTATGAATTTCTTCAAAGAAAGCAAGATCTTGAAAAGCTAAGAGTGAGTTATGAAGATCTTCAGAAGGAGCATGATTCATTACTTGCTCAACAAATCAGCGCTGCTCAGGAAGAATTTGTTCCTCCATGTATGAAATGCACTAAACGAGAATCTGCTAATTCCTCACCTGAATGTTCAAATGCTTCTAATGTTACAAATTCTTCACCTGCCTCTGCTATCACTAATTCCTCATCTGAGAACATTGCAAGTACCACTGACGATGCATGGCTGAAGGAATTGTACATGGCAGGTATGTACAAAAGCCTCAAAGGGCATCAGACTCTTTGTGATATGCTTAAAAAGCAGATCCTCAACAGGAACCCTAGGAAAGAGGGTATTGCCTTTGAGAGGAAACTCAATGCTGATGGTACATATTGGAAGCCTGAGCAGTACCCCAAAACCTCATGGGTTGCTGCAAGGGGACCTCTAGTTGATCCATCTAATTTATCTGGTTATACATGTGAATCCTCTCTTTCTTCTGATGAGTCATTTGACTCCAACTATAAATTGTTCAAAAATCATAATGGTGAAGTATTTGCTAGATATGTTGGCACTAACTGCAGGAACGGTTCCCCTATGAAGAAAATCTGGGTTCCCAAAAGGTGCCTTGAAAGTCTTTAGGTGAATGTCGTCATGACACCACCTGTGAAGAATAGGAACCCCAGATCAAATTCTTCATATGGACCAAATTCTTCATATGGATCCAAGTCCTCATATGGACCAAATTCCTCACGTGGATCAAAGTCCTCATATGAACATCATCGTGCTAACAACTCTGTTTCGCAGGGAAGAGCCAAGGGCTATGAATATGAGCATTATTCTTCTAATCATTATGTTCATAAGTCCTCGAAGAATTTCTCTGCTTATTCATATGCTTACCCTAATCCCTCTTATGTGAAACGACATGGTTTGGCCTCTATGCCACCATTCTCATATGGAGCTCGCAGAGTGATGAACTCTTTGCCACCCCTTCAGATGTGGGTGGTGAAGAAAAAGAACTAATCTCTTATGCAGGGTCAGGTCTCCAGACGCACTGTAACGTCTGAAGAATTTGCTGGGGACCTGACAAAATGCCTGAAAGGATGCAGGCTAACCATGATGAAATGAACTTTCATTTCACACGTCCTCCTACTGCTTTATCTGTCTTACTTCTTGATGAAATTGATATGATCAATTGTGATATCATATTCTTCACTGATGAAGTATATGAGTTCGTAAGCTGCACTAATTCATCTGCAGGATGATCGACCCAAAGCCACTGAGTGGGTCCTCGATAGTGGATGTACAAATCACATGATCGGTGACAAGAATCTATTGATGGATGCTCCCTTATCATCATCACATCTGAAGCATATCATCTTCGCCGACAAAAGCAAAAGTCAGGTATTGGGTCTAGGTAAGGTTACTATCACAAAGGATCGACACATGGACAAAGTCATGCTTGTTGAGTCCTTAGGATACAACCTTATGTCTGTCTCAATGCTTTGTGATCTTGATCTGGTTGTTGTCTTTGGCAAGTATTGTTGTGTTGTGATTAGGGAAGCTGACAATTCCAAAGTCTTCGAAGGCTTTAGGAGAGGAGACTTGTATATTGTTGATTTCTCTGCAGACTCACAACCAGCCGTGTGCCTACTTGCAAAAGCTTCAGAAGGATGGCTATGGCATCGACGACTTGGTGATGCAGGCATGAGGAATTTGCACACGCTTGCAAAGAAGAAGCATGTTATTGGCATTGAAAATGTCAAATTCCTCAAGGATCACTTATGTGGTGCCTGTGAAGCTGGAAAGATGACCAAGGCCAAGCATCCAGCCAAGACTATCATGACCACTACTCGTCCATTTGAATTGCTTCAGATGGATCTCTTCGGTCCTAATCATTATTCTTCTGTCTCAAATGAAGCATCTCAATATGGCTTTGTTATTTTTGATGATTACTCTCGTTACACATGGGTACACCTTGTTACTTACAAACATGAAGTGCAGGAAGTCTTCAAACGATTTTCCTCGAGGGCTCCAACCAACTTTGGTGTGAAGATCAAGCACATCAGAAGTGACAATGGCACTGAGTTCAAGAATTTGTGTCTCAATGACTATCTTGATGAACTTGGTATTACTCATGAGTTATCTGCTCCTTATACTCCTCAACAAAATGGTGTCGTGGAGCGCAAGAACAAGACTCTTGCTGAGATGGCTCGCACTATGCTCGATGAGTACAAAACACCTCGTCGTTTCTAGGTTGATGCAATTGATACTGCGTGCCACATCATCAATAGAGTATATCTTCACAAATTCTTCAAGAAGACTGCCTATGAACTCCTCACTAACAAGAAACCCAATCTGAGTTATTTCAAAGTCTTCGGTGCTAAATGCTGGATAAGAGATCCTCATCACAACTCTAAATTTGCACCGAAAGCACATGAAGGTTTTATGCTTGGTTACGGAAAGGACTCGCACGCCTACAGAGTCTTCAACAATGTTCTTCACAAGATTGTTGAAACTGTAGATGTGCGGTTCGATGAAACTAATGGCTCACAAAGAGAGCACCTACCTTCTGTGATAGATGAACCAGCACCTGAGGATTCTATCAAGCACAAGGCTACTGAAGATGTCATTCCTACTGAAGAATCTGCTGAAGAATTCATTCCAGAACGGAAGAGCGTCGAGCAGACACACCTGAGGAAAATGCTGAGGAAATTGATGCTAAAGAAAATGCTGATCAAATTCCTCACCGACAACCAGCTCACCCTCGTGTTGCAAAAGAAGTGCAAGTGGAGAAGATCATCGATGACATTAGAGCACCAGGTCCTCTCACCCGCTCAAAAGCTTCACATCTATCTAACTTTTGTGGGCACTTTGCTTTTATCTCTATCACAGAGCCCACTAAGGTAGATGAAGCATTTCTGGAGCCTGAGTGGATTCAGGCCATGCAAGAAGAGTTACCTCAGTTCAAGCTCAACAACGTCTGGGAACTGGTCAACCATCGAGATCCTCACAAGCATAATATCATTGGCACAAAATGGATCTACCGCAACAAGCAAGATGAAAACGGCCTTGTGGTGAGGAATAAGGCATGACTAGTAGCTCAAGGCTACACACAGGTTGAAGGAATTAATTTTGATGAGACTTTTGCACCTGTTGCTAGACTTGAAGCTATTCGCATATTTCTCGCTTATGCTAACCATCATGATGTCATCTTATATCAAATGGATGTGAAAAGTGCATTCCTCAATGGTAAGCTTGAGGAAGAAGTATATGTTGCTCAACCCCTAGGTTTTGAAGATCCAAAGAATCCTTACAAAGTCTTCAGACGCAATAAGGCCCTCTATGGCCTCAAGCAGGCCCCACAGGCGTGGTATGATACTTTGAAGGAATTCTTCATGAAGAACGGCTTCACACCCGGTTCACTCGATCCTACTCTCTTTACTAAATCTTATGATGGTGAACTGTTTGTGTGCCAAATATATGTTGATGATATTATCTTTGGCTGCACTGACCAATGTTATAGTGATGAAATTGCCTATATGATGAGTGAAGAATATCAAATGTCTATGATGGGAGAGTTGAGATTCTTCTTAGGTCTTCAAATTCGTCAACAGCTCAATGGCATATTCATATCTCATGAGAAATACCTCAAAGATGTCCTGAAGAAATTCGGCATGCAAGATTGCAAAGGCATCAAAATTCATATGCCCACAAATGGTCAACTGAGTACTGATGAGAATGGTATTAACTTTCATCATAAGGTATACCGCTCCATGATTGGTTCTTTATTGTACTTATGTGCATCCAGGCCAGATATAATGCTTAGTGTTTGCATGTGTGCCCGATTTCAAGCTGCACCGAAGGAATCACACCATAAGGCTGTGAAGCATATTCTTTGATATCTAGCTCACACACCAACACTAGGATTATGGTATCCCAAGGGCTCGGATTTTTATCTCATTGGATATTCTAACTCTGACTATGCTGGTGATCGTGTAGACCGCAAGTCAACATCTGGTACATGTCATTTCCTCGGACGAACCTTGGTCTGTTGGTCCTCAAAGAAACAGAACTGCGTATCATTGTCTACTGCTGAAGCTGAGTACATTGCTGCTGGTTCTTGCTGTGCTCAACTGCTATGGATGAAGCAAACACTCAAGGACTATGGCGTCAACATGAAGAATGTGCCTCTCCTCTGTGACAATGAGAGCGCTATCAAGATTGCTCACAACCCAGTTCAGCACTCGAAGACAAAGCACATTCAGATTCGTCATCATTTTCTTCGTGATCATGTGTTGAAGGGTGACATTTCTATTGAGCATGTGAAGGCTGAAGAACAGCTAGCCGATATCTTCACTAAGCCCTTGCATGAGAAGTGATTTAGCAAGTTGCGGTGTGAGCTAAATATCTTAGAGTCTTCGAATGTACTTTGAAAAGGCACTCATTCTAACACTTATGCAAAATTGATAACTTAGATGTGCAACACATGAAGAAACATTTTTCTTAAATCAATGAAAAATAACACTCCAAGTGTGAAGAAATTAACGAAGAATTTGATTCTCAGAACCCTACGATAATTGTACGCGGTGTCTGAAATCAGCATTCTTATACGGTGGGTCACGCCACCACATAAGTTGAAAATCTTCAATTTGAGTTTTTCCTCAATTTTTGAAATTCCTGAGTTGTTCAAATTCTTCAACTTTGTGAAATCTTCACTTGTTCCTTTGTTTTTCTTCATTTGCTATATATATATATATATATATATATATATATATATATATATATATATATATATATATATATATATATATATATATATATATATGAGTTTATGTCCTCTACAACATTCACTTATGGATATTTCTTAAAGTTAGTTTTTTTGCTAAGTGAATGTGATCGGACCTTTCCCTCTTTATGCTATACTGAATCCAATCTATTAAAAAATTCTTCATGTGCGTTCTATTTGAAACTCGTTCAAAGTCTTCACTGTGTCCTTGTCAGCTGAAGAAATTGCGAACGGAACTTTAAAACTAATCTTATCCAAATTTTCGGTTTTGTCGCTCAAACCGTTCCGCATCCCATGATGCATTTTTTATTCACCCACGATCTTACACGATCTCCACCTCTCTGTAAGTGGGTGACACATGTCGTGCGAAGGAGAAGGGTCAGGGGCACGTTCATCCCAAATCTTCGGGCGAATAGTTTTTCATTGCCACTATAAATACCCCCTCACCCCTTCCTCACTTCCTTTACTACGCTCGATCTCTCTATCCCCTACGAGCTTCCCAAACCCTAGCGCCGCCGCTACTCCATCGTCGCCGGTGAGGAAGAGCTTCACTGCCTCGACCTCGTCGCCTTCGTACTCGCGCCGACTGCGGAAATCTTCACCTCCGCCGCCGCCGTAGACGTCTTCCTCCGCCAAGTTAGGGCGTGGAAGATCTACACTGACGAACTCCACTGTTTCACCTCACTGTTCGTCGTGTTCTTCATTCAGGGTAATTAAAAGTTACTTTTACTGCCCTCTTTGATTTGAATGTTTTCTACAAAATCTTCAAAGGTGTTTTATTGTTCAAATCCACACACACAAAACACCTTACAAGTCATTTGTTCTTGAGTAATTTCTCTAAGCATCATTTTCTTCAAGATTCCTTAATTGTGTGGATCTTCGATCTATACAACTCTGGAACCTAAGACAAAGCACGCTTAGTGAAATTCTTCAAGACACATCTAGTCAAATTCCTCAAACTTGTTCTTTTTGAAAACCCCTCTGAGGACGCATATGACCTCTGCAAATTCCTCGCAACTATACTCTGTTCATAGGTACTCATGTCCGCTGCTGAATCACTAGGTTCTCATCAACTTAACTCGTTTGCAGTGTTCCTCGAAGAGAAATTGCATACTTCTTCAGAGAATTCGATTGTTCAAATTCCTCAGCTGAAGAACATGGCAGATGGTGAGAAGCCACAGAAAGGAGGAAAGAGGCCTGAGGTCATGACTGCTTTTGAGATCCCTGAGGACATTTACAAAGAGTAATGCACACCTGATGAAGCCAAGTTTGGCAAAGAAAACAAAAATCAGCGCAAGGTGCGCATTCAGAGGATTGAACGGAGATGGGCACGCGAATGGAGGGAATACAGATATGTAACCCCAAATATATGAAGAAATTCGCACTAAATCCTCCATGCCCAAGAGCCCCATTGGTACCTGGCCAAGAGGCAGATCCCACTAGCATCAAACGCGGTGAGGATTTTCCTGAAGAATGGGCAAAGCGCCAAGCCAAATTGGCAAGACAAGCCAAAGAAGCAGTGAGGAAATTCAACGAAGATTCTGCTGCTGCTGCTGCCACTGAGGCCTCTGTCAAGCCGAGGAAATCTATGCCTAAGAAGCCAGCTCGTAAACCAAGTGCTTCACCAACAGTGCCCTCACAGCCAAGTTCCTCAGCTGCGCCCTCACGGCCAGGAACTTCAAAATCTTCACAACCAATTCCTCAAGCTGCTCCTGCTCCTTCAAAATTGTAAGCACCACCTCCAAAGTCCTCAGCTGTTCCGACCAAGTCCTCAGCACCTGCATATCTGGCCTCATGCCAAAGGACTACAGGCATCTCCATTACCTCCGGTGTCTCTGCAAGTTCCTCAGCTGCACCAAGTTCCTCAGCTGGACCCTCTCTGCTGAAGAAAAAGGCTACTGCTGGACGTGGTCCTTGCCCTAGTCCGAAGAAAAAGTAGGTGGCTTTCCAAGTGCCCTCTGACGATGATGAGGCTGATGAAGAAGAACTTGCCGAAATCATCAGAGATAGGCAAGCTAAGGCCGCTAGTGCCAAAGGAAGCAATGTGCCAATGCTTTTTGATCCAAGGTTGATCCTGGATTTCATTGATCTATGGCACAAAGATCCAAATACGCCTGTGCCGGAGATGAACCTCACTCCTGGTCAAAGTCACGTCTTGACCGCTTTCATTCAAGAAGAAAAATGAAAGTATGACAGGGCCAGACAGATCAAGAAATCGCAGTACAGAAAAGAGAAACTGCTGAAGAAAAATGTTGTCAAGATGACACCTGAAGAACTTGTCAAGATGGAGGCTGACATCAAAACCCTCAGCGATGAATTTGATGCTTACTATGCTGATTGGAAAGGAGCTAAAGTCAGGTTTGTAAAACTGACTGAGAAGTTCACAACTGTTGCAGCCCCATCGCAACAAGAAGTTCCTCAGGCTGAAGCTTCAGCTCAGCCAACTGAAGAACATGCCAGCACCGCTGATGACTTTCAGGCTACTGAAGAAAATGCTAGTTCCAGGGCTGATGACTCCATTCCAGTCGCTGAAGAAATTGCCAGGGCATCCACTAGTGTTGCGCCTGAAGAAACTGAAGAAGTCAGGGCAACTGCATCAGTTGCGCCTGAGGAAATTCAAACAGATTCCTCAGCTCCTCCTGCGCCTACACCAACTCCTATCCTTCCATCTGCATCAGATGTGAAGAAGACCAAGGCTGTAGAGCGAGCTAGAGTGAAGAAAAGGAAAGCATCAAGTGCTTCAGAATCTTCAGCTCCAAAGAAGATGAAGCCTATGACCAGCTCTTATGAAAATCCTATCTATGTTGTTCCGATTTCAACCATGCCATCAAAGGACCTTGTTCCTTTTGGTGAAGAATATGAGATCCCAAGCGGATCTGATGAAGAAACTCAATCTGCTGCTTCATCAGAGCAGATTGATGAGGAAATTGAAGTGAATACGATCCCTTCCACACCTGTTGTATCCTCACCAATGCCTCAGTTCACATCTGAAGAGGCTGGTGTTGAAGAATTAGAAGATGAAGACGTGGACATTGGTAGCACAACGCTAGTGATGAATGTTGACTTTTGGGAAAGTCAGCATCCCAACTCTCCACTCTTCACCCCACTACAACAAATTCCTCACTCCCCTGCACCAACAGTTCAAATGGGCTCTGAGGAAACTCATCCCACCTCACCTGTCCGTGAAGACAGTCCAGCCACTAGTGCTAAAGAAACTGTTGTTGCTGAAAACGTGACAACACAAACTGCACCTGTAGAGGAACCAGAAATTCCTCAGCCTGAAGAACCTGAGCACGCGATCCCTGAGGTTGTGATGCAACTCATTCATACCCCTCTGCCAAAGCCAAAGGATCCGTTCTCAAGGAAGCAAAAGTTCAAGGTTGAAGACTTCTTTGGCGAGCACGTATTCTTCACTGATTACAATCCTTATGACTCTACTCGCATAAGGAAGAGGCGTTTCTGGACTGCTAGTCAAGCCAACTTCTATTCCTCAGTGCAGTTCAACAAAGACAAAGTCTTCGATCATGCACATATTCCTCACATGGATATGGAGTCTCTGCCATGCATCGATCCAGTCCCCAGTGTGGGCTACTAAACTTCTGCACTGACATATGTGATTGGAATGAAGAACTCATTCTTCAGTTCTATGCAACGTTGCACCTCACGGGCGACTCTGAAGATGTTAACTCATGGGTTCTGGACTGGATGACACAGAACGCTCATTACAAGGCACCAGCGTCTGAATTGCTTCGTGCACTACCACTAAGTCCTCCCCTTGAAGATGCACGTTGTGTCTATAGTGAACCTGTGCTTTCAAATCACTACATGCAAGTTTTGATGAAGCCTTTGAAGCCAGGGCAGGCCCCTCGAACCAATTTCCTCGTCAAGGAATTACTGTATGTGCCTCGGACTATCTATCGCATTCTGACAAAGACAATGAGTCCTATCAAAGGTGATGACTCAAATGATGAAGAAGTCGTTGGCATCATGAAGAATCTGCTTTTCAATATCATTCATGGCGTTCCCATCAACTTCCATGATTTCTTCATGAGGACTCTGGCCAATATTGCAATGTCACCATTTGAGCTGAAGCCTTATGCGCCATGGATTATGAGATTCATAAGGACAAGGTCTTCACTCAACTACAAAGCTGACACTCTGAACTACTGCAGCTACTTGCCTCCAATTGAAGTCCTCAAGAGGCCATTTTCCTCAGCTGATGACAAAGGCAAGGCAACTGCTGTGATCGATGAAGGCATTCGTCCATTGGATGGTCAGTTTCGCAAGGCTGCATCCTACTCCACCAATGATGACTCTGCCACACATGACTCTGCCGCCAACAATGCCAAGAAAAATCCTCAAGCCATAGCACCCAGGGTGATGACATATCGTGAGTTACTCCTCGGTCTTCATTAGAAGGTTGATCGCAATCATAAATGGGTCAAGCGTCAGTTTGGTTCAATTCTTCACAACATGACTTCAACACACAATGCAGTGAAGAAAAACCAATACTACCTCCATGAAACCTTCAACCGTACCTGGGCTGTCCTCTCTCATGTCTACAGCGCTGAAGATCAGAGAAAATGGGTCTCAAGGAAGACTTTCACTAGTCTGCACCTCCTCCGAAGAAATTCAAGAAGGTCAAAGTTCCTTCTTTGGTGGCCAGCTCCTATTCTTCACCGGTGACACTGATGAAAATGAAGACTTGGACAACACAGCGGCAGGCCCTACTTCAACAACCGACCCCGACAACGCTGACGCTCCTTCATCAACTTGATTATCTTCAGGGGCGTTATTCCTCAGTTTCGATCCTTTTGGTCATTCGATGACAAAGGGGGAGAAATTTGAGTTAGTCTTCAAGCGGGTCTATTATATGGGTGTTTTTTCCTTGCTAAGTTACAACTCTCGTTGAGGGAGTCCTGGATTAGGGGGTGTCCGGGTAGCCGGACTATACCTTCAGCCGGACTCCTGGACTATAAAGATACAAGATTGAAGACTTCGTCCCGTGTCTGGATGGGACTTTCCTTGGCGTGGAAGGCAAGCTTGGCGATGCGGATATTTATATCTCCTACCATTGTAACCGACTTGTTGTAACCCTAACCCTCTCCGGTGCCTATATAAACCGGAGGGTTTTAGTCCGTAGGACAAAACTCCAATATACAACAATCATACCATAGGCTAGCTTCTAGGGTTTAGCCTCCTTGATCTCGTGGTAGATCTACTCTTGTACTACCCATATCGTCAATATTAATCAAGCAGGACGTAGGTTTTACCTCCATCAAGAGGGCCCGAACTTGGGTAAAACATTGTGTCCCTTGTCTCCTGTTACCATCTACCTAGACGCACAGTTCGGGACCCCTACCCGAGATCTACCGGTTTTGACACCGACATTGGTGCTTTCATTGAGAGTTCCCCTGTGTCGTCGCTTTTAGGCCCGATGGCTCCTTTGATCATCAACAACGATGCGGTCAAGGGTGAGACTTTTCTCCCCGGACAGATCTTCATTTTCGGCGGCTTCGCACTGCGGGCCAATTCGCTTGGCCACCTGGAGCAGATCAAAAGCTACCCCCCTGGCCATCAGGTCAGATTTGGAAGTTTAAACTACACGACGGACATCCGCGGGGACTTGATCTTCGACGGATTCGAGCCACAGCCAAGCGCGCCGCACTGTATCGATGGGCATGATCTAGCTCTGCCGCCGAACAGTGTCCTGGAGGCCGCACGCGCATTGGTTCCGACCCTTAACTCGGATCCTACTGCGCCGATCGAGGATGAGTGGTTGGACGCCGCCTCGGGGGCTGCGATTTGAAAGGCGACCGAGCCGAACGCCAGCCCCGCACCCCGCAAGGCCCGTGACTCCGAGGGGACGGATTCCTCTCCGGACTCTGAGCCCTCCGCGCGCCCGCCGATTGAATCCGATTGGGTGCCGATCATGGAGTTCACCGCTACGGACATCTTTCAGCACTCGTCCATTGGCGACATTCTAAAGTCACTAAAGTCTCTCTCTTTATCAGGAGAGCCCTGGCCGGACTATGGTCAGCAAGGTTGGGATACGGACGATGAAGAAATTCAAAGCCCACCCACCACCCACTTCGTAGCCACTGTCAACGACTTAACTGACATGCTCGATTTCGACTCCGAAGACATCGACGGTATGGACGTCGATGCCGGAGACGACCAAGAACCAGCACATGTAGGGCGCTGGAAGGCCACCTCGTCATACGACATATATATGGTGGACACTCCAAAAGATGGTGATGGCGATGGAACAGCGGGGGATGACACCTCCAAGAAACAACCCAAGCGCCGGCGTCAGCGGCGCCGCTCTAAATCCCGCCAAAGCAAAAACGGTGATTCCAGCACGGGAGATAATAATACTCCGGATAGCGCCGAAGAACACCCCCTCCAGCAAGAGGATGGAGAAGCCAGCCCTCACGAGAGAGCGGCAGACAGAGAGGTTGAGGATGATAATTACATGCCTCCCTCCGAAGACGAGGCAAGCCTCGACGACGACGAATTCGTCGTGCCAGAGGATCCCGCCGAACAAGAGCGTTTTAAACGCAGGCTTATAGCCACGGCAAGCAGCCTCAAGAAAAAGCAGCAACAACTTAGAGCTGATCAAGATTTGCTAGTTGACAGATGGACTGAAGTCCTTGCGGCCGAAGAGTATGAACTCGAATGCCCCTCCAAGAGTTACCCAAAGCGCAGGCTGCTACCCCGATTAGAGGAGGAAGCACCTACATCACCAGCGCATGACATGGCCGACCGGGCACCTCGTGGCCATGACAGAGAGGCCTCTCGGCCCTCCACTCAAGTCGTGCCTTGACGCCACCCAAAACATGCTAAGGCACGGGAAAACGCGCCAGACCTGCGAGAGATACTGGAGGACAAGGCAAGACAAACAAGATCAATGTACGGATCGCGTGGGCGCCCTACGACACGTGACGGGGATCGTCACTCCGGACATAATAAATCCGGCTGGGCCGAACACAGTAGACAAAGCTCATTCGAGCTGCGTCGTGATATAGCCCAATACAGAGGCGCCGCACACCCACTATGCTTCACAGATGACGTAATGGATCTTAAAATCCCTAAGGGTTTCAAACCCGTGAACATTGAATCATACGATGGCACAACAGACCCTGCGGTATGGATCGAGGTTATCTTCTTCATATCCACATCGCCCGAGGCGATGATCTACACGCCATCAAATACCTCCCGCTCAAACTTAAGGGACCGGCCCGGCATTGGCTTAACAGCTTGCCAGCAGATTCAATCGGTTCTTGGGAGGACCTGGAAGCCGCATTCCTTCACAACTTTCAGGGTACCTATGTGCGACCACCGGACGCTGATGACCTAAGCCACATAATTCAGTAGCCAGAGGAATTGGCCAGGCAATTCTGGACACGGTTCCTAACAAAGAAAAACCAAATAGTCGACTGTCCGGCCGCAGTGGCCCTAGCAGCCTTCAAGCATAATATCCGCGACGAGTGGCTTGCCCGGCACCTGGGACAGGAAAAGCCGAAATCTATGGCAGCCATCACGACACTCATGACCAGCTTTTGCGCGGGAGAACACAGCTGGCTAGCTCGCAGCAACAACTTAACCAAAAACCTTGGTAATTCGGATACCAAGGACAAAAGTGACAGGTCGCGCCGGAACAAGCAAAAACGCCGTGTTAACAGCGACAGCAATGAGGATACGGCAGTTAATGTCAGATTCCGAGGTTACAAATCCGGTCAGCGGAAAAAGCCATTCAAAAGAAATACTCAGGGCCTGTCCAGTTTGGACCGAATACTTGACCGATTGTGCCATATACATGGCACCCCCGAAAGGCCAGCCAATCACACCAACAGGGATTGTTGGGTGTTCAAGCAGGCGGGCAAGTTAAATGCCGATAATAGAGACAAGGGGCTGCGTAGCGACGACGAGGAGGAGCCCAGGCCACCGAACAACAGTGGACAAAAGGGTTTTCCCCCACAAGTGCAGACGGTGAACATGATATACGCAACCCACATCCCCAAGAGGGAGCGGAAGCGTGCATTACGGGACGTATATGCGCTGGAGCCAGTCGCCCCAAAGTTCAACCCATGGTCCTCCTGCCCGATCACTTTTGATCGAAGGGACCACCCCACTAGCATCCGTCATGGCGGGTTCGCCGCATTGGTTCTAGACCCAATTATTGGTGGATTTCATCTCACAAGAGTCCTTATGGACAGCGGCAGCAGCCTGGACCTACTTTACCAGGGCATAGTGCGGAAAATGGGCATAGATCCCTCGAGGCCAACTGTACAGGTTCAGTCACACTTGAAGTGGTCTTCCGATCTCCGGATAACTTCTGAAGCGAGGAGTTAATCTTCGACATAGTCCCGTTCCACAGTGGCTATCACGCACTGCTCGGACGACCGCATTCGCAAAGTTCAATGCGGTACCGCACTACGCATACCACAAGCTCAAGATGCCAGGCCCTCAAGGAGTAATCACGGTCAACGGAAACACCTAATGCTCCCTCCGAACGAAGGAGCATACGGCAGCGCTCGCAGCAGAAGTACAAAGCAGCCTCTCCAGGCAATTCTCCGGTCCGGCCTTCAAAAAGTCAGACACTGTCAAGCGCGCCCGGAGTAACCTACAATAAGACCGCCTGGCACGTTCTGAGCAGGCGTAGCAATGCGGCCCCAACCCCAGCCCTCACGAAATAGCAAAACCAGCGCTCCGCGTACATAACTATGCTCTCAAAGTACCATGCGCGTAGGGGAAGGGGCACCATCACGGCACGCCCAAAACACGGCTTAAACCGTACTAGGGGCTGCCGAATTCTTTCTTTATTTTCTCTTACTTTCAGGACTCCATACTTCGGACGACCTGTTCGGCAATTCAACTGCCGCACAAACGATGCAAGAACCAGGGAAGCACATAAGCCATGCCGCATTATGGAACTCCCAGGTGGTCTCTATTACGAGTAGTATACCTGTTTTAAATACAATTCCGCGGCCTGCCCCTGGACAGTACATGTTAGATAAGTTCACTTTCTTTTGCTTATCACACTATTTGTATCATTCGGCTTGAATAGCAGCCTTCTTACAATCAATGCATAGCTTTTTGTCTATCTTTTTCATTACTCTCTTTTTATATATATGTTCAAGTAATAACATGCTGCACCCGTACACTGTGGTACGACAAATACGCCAGGGGCTCCAGTACCCCTTAATATGGTGTGAGAAGTCCAAACACTTTCACAAGTGCGGCACCCCGAACTTATAGCATTATATGCATCGGCTCTGAATCATGATTTGGGTCAATAGTTGGGTTTTCCCGGCTCCTATGTTTTGGTGCCTTACGTTCCGCTATATCGGCTAAGGTAGCACTAGGAGAACTACTGCGATTGTGCCTCAGTTGAGCTGGGCTGAGCACCTTAGTAGAGAAAGCTAAAACTGACTGTCATGATAAGGCGAGAGACCGGTCGCTGTTCGAGAGGTTTTTCGAGTCCTTAAAGACTAATGCCGCTTAGAGCGAGGAACCGGATTTGTCCGGCCAAGGCGTGGACAGCGCCCCGAACTCGGTCTTCCAAATACTAGGGGCTTTGCCGAAATTTAAAATTATAGAGTTCTATGGCTAAGTGAGAGTGTTCAAGCATTATAGTCTGATTGCCTTGTTCGTTGTGCTGAGCGCCTCCCTCGAAGGACCCAAACTTGGGAAAAAGAGTGCTCAGGTTTATCCCGAACACCCCAGCACCAGTGGCATGGGGGCAGAAGCCGACGACTGGCCATCTCTCAATTTTTAATAAACGGCCGCGCAGAAAGTAATATTTTAAATTCAACAAGCATTGCTTAGCGCAAAATGAACAAGTTTTCAGTGCACAGGACAATACGAGCGAGTTCGTTCAAAAATTACATCCTTGGTACATTCATCCGCCACAAGGCGGGCGCCCTTCAGAACGTCCTTATAATAATTCTCGGGCTTGCGATGCTCCTTCCCCGGCGGTGGCCCGTCCTTCACAAGCTTCTCACCGTCCAGCTTGCCCCAGTGCCCCTTAGCGCGGGCAAGGGCCCTCCGGGCACCTTCGATGCAGACGGAGTGCTTGATGTCCTCGAGCCTTGGACAGGATTCCACCAGCCGCCGCACTAATCCGAAGTAGCTCCCAGGCAGGGCCTCTCCACGCCACATCCGAACTATGAGGCCCTTCATGGCCTGTTCGTCCGCCTTGTGGAGCTCGATCAGCTGCTTCAGCTGGTCGCTCAAGGGCACAGGGTGTCCGGCCTTAGCATACCGAGACCAGAACACCTTCTCCGTCGAACTGCCCTCCTCGTCTCGGTAGAATGCGGCGGCATCAGATACGCTACGGGGAAGATCTGCGAACGACCCTGGAGAGCTCTAGATTCGGGTAAGTAACAAGTATCTTACTTTTGTATGTTTGCTTTGCATAAAGAATGCCTTACCCACCGCTATCTTTTTCACCGCATCCAATTCCTGGAGGGCCTTCTGGGATTCGGCCTTGGCAGACTTGGCAGTCTCGATGGCCGCGGCGAGCTCGGACGCTCGCGTCTTCGAGTCAAGCTCCAAACTCTCATGTTTTTTCATGAGAGCCTGAAGCTCTTGTTGCGCCTCGCTGACCTGTGCCTCAAATTTCTCCCGCTCGGTGCGCTCTGAGGCCGCCCTCTTCTCGGCCTCGGACAGCGCCTGCTTGAGGGTCGCCACCTCAGTTGTGGCCCCTACAATAAGCAGCATAATCCTGTCATTTTTTTATATATATTTTCTATAAGGTATCTCTTACCTTCTTTCTCCTCGAGCCGCCACTTGGCAAGGCCGAGCTCTTGCTCGGACCGCTCAAGACCCTCTTTCAGGGTGCCTACCTCCGCAGTCAGTGCGGCGCTTGCAAGCAGCGAAGCCTGCATACGCATATTGACTCTTTTTTGTTAGACTCCTGCGAAATTTATTAGATCCTCTATTCGGCTTTTCTTTCCGAACGCCGAACAGAGCATCAGGGGCTACTGTCTATGCGGTAATATTTTTACATATTTTTACTTACCTCGAAGCCTGTTAGAAGGCTAGCAGAAGCTTCAGTCAGTCAGCTCTTGACGGACTGAACCTTCTGGAGCACCGTACTCATGATAGTACGGCGCTCCTCGTCGATGGAGGCACCGTTAAGCACCTCCAGCAGATTGTCCGGCACCTTCGGTTGGACGGAGGCCGCCGGCTTAGTAGGCTTGCTCCTCTTAGAAGGAGTTCGCCTACCGCAGTCCGGAACCGTTGAAGATTCCGGCGCGGTGTCCGGCTCAAAGCCGGACTTGGAGCCCTGGGGGGTCTTGTCCCCTTTGCCCCTGGAGTCCGGGAAGTCGCCTTGTGGCGCCTCCAAGACCACCTCCTCTTGGCTTGGAACCTGTTGGGACAACACTTCGGCATCGTCCGTAGGGCGGGGGGAGGTAGCCGTCGGAAGTGAATTCACATCCGACGAATCCAGGGAGCCGCTCGACGACTCGTCGAGCCCGGCCTTGGGCGGGCTGCATAACTATATTCGGCATAAGGAAAAGTTGTGCAACAAGGGAACACTATGACTTACTCTGGTATCCGAATACTTACGATCCCGCCAGGTGCCTGGCCCTTTGCAGCCCCTCCTCTTCGCCCTCGTCGGCGTCGGAGGAGTAGTCCGGAGGAAGGGTCTTCCCCTTCTTGGATCCTTCGGCCTCCCCTGTTCGGGCGGCCTTCCTCTTCTTTCTTCCCCCCGCTGGAGGGGGAGAGGTTTCTTCTTCCTCCTCCTCGTTTTCACGGGAGGAGCACGTCTCAGATTTGTCGGATGAAGAATCCGACACCTCCTGGCGCCGGGAACTCTTTCGAGTCCCCGTGGCCTTCTTCTTGGCCTTCTTCTCCGGCACCACATAAGGTGCCGGAGCCAGCAGCTTCGATAAACGAGCATCTGCTGGGTCTTCGGGCAAAGGAGCCAGACAGTTGACCTGTCCGGACTTCGCCTGCCACTCCTGTCAAAGGTAATGGAGTTTAGATCCTGCATAGAGTCATACTATGAGAAAAAAACGCCCGGTAAAAGATAAAGATAACTCACCGCACTAGTTGGACGCTGCGTGCTGAATCCGCGATCCTCGGATGCGGATGCGGGAGCCTCGGCGCCTTTAAATAGCACCTTCCAAGCGTCTTCGTACGTTGTGTCAAAGAGCCTGCTCAGGGTTGGGTGCTGCGCTGGGTCGATCTCCCACAGATTGAAGGCCCGTTGTTGACATGGGAGGATCCGACGAACGAGCATAACCTGGACTATATTGACAAGCTTAAGCCGCTTGTTCACCAGGGATTGGATGCATGTTTGCAGTCCGGTCACCTCTTCCTCGTTGCCCCATGACAGGCCCGTCTCTTTCCAGGACGTGAGCCGCATAGGGGGTCCAGATCGGAACTCCGGGGCTGCGACCCAATCAGGGTAGCGCGGCTCGGTGATGTAAAACCACCCCGATTGCCACCCCTTCAGGGTCTCCACAAAGGAGCCCTCGAGCCATAGGACGTTGGCTATCTTGCCCGCCATGGCGCCTCCGCACTCCACCTGGTTGCCGTGCACCACCTTCGGCTTGACGTTGAAGCCAAGATTTGCTAAAGTCTGAAATGGGGGGGGGGATACGGAGGAAAGCCTCACATACGACGATAAACGCCGAGATGTTGAGGATGAAGTTCGGGGCCAGATCGTGGAAATCTAGGCCATAGTAGAACATGAGCCCCGGACGAATGGGTGGAGAGGAAAGCCCAGTTCGTGGAGGAAATGGGGAAGGAATACTACCCTCTCATGGGGCCTTGGGGTGGGGAGGAGCTGCCCCTTTTCGGGAAGCCGGTGCGCGATGTCGTTAGACAAGTATCCGGCCTTCCTCAACTTTTTGATATGGCCCTCCGTGACGGAGGAGACCATCCACTTGCCTCCCGCTCTGGACATGGCTGGAGAAGGTTGAGGTGGGAAGTGCGGACTTGGGCGCTGGAGCTCGGGTGCGCATGAGATGGGAAGGCAGAGGAGGAAGAAGGCGTAGGTAAAAAGGTGGATCCTTATCCCCTTATATGGGCGAATGCGGCTATGCGTCCCCACCAGCCTGGTAAAACTCGCTTATCTCCCAAGCGCCGTGATAAATGGCGCGGTTGGGTTACCCACGTCCGTATTGATGAGAATCCCGTAAATGGGGGACACAATCTCTGCTTTGACAAGACATGCTAGGAAACCGCCTCATGAAATGTGTTGAGGTGGGGAAGTAAAAACGATTCGAATAAAGGCTTGGCCGTAGTGCGATGTCACGCTCCCGAATACGTCAGCAGATTAGATTTGTGTTAATATTATTCTCTCTATGGCAATATGTGGAAATTTATTTTGCAGAGCCGGACACTACCATTGGTGTTTACAAACTTTTATGAAGAACTTGGAGCAGGAACCCGCCTTGCAATGCCGAAGACAATCTGCGCGCCGGACTCGTCGTCATTACAGCCTGGTTTAGGGGCTACCGAGGGAGTCCTGGATTAGGGGGTGTCCGGGTATCCGGACTATACCTTCATCCGGACTCCTGGACTATGAAGATACAAGATTGAAGACTTCGTCCTGTGTCCGGATGGGACTTCCCTTGGCGTGGAAGGCAAGCTTGGCGATGCGGATATTCAAATCTCCTACCATTGTAACCGACTTTGTGTAACCCTAACCCTCTCCGGTGTCTATATAAACCGGAGAGTTTTAGTCCGTAGGACAGAACTACAATATACAACAACCATACCATAGGCTAGCTTCTAGGGTTTAGCCTCCTTGATCTCGTGGTAGATCTACTCTTGTACTACCCATATCATCAATATTAATCAAGCAGGACGTAGGGTTTTACCTCCATCAAGAGGGCCCGAACCTGGGTAAAACATTGTGTCCCTTGTCTCCTGTTACCATCCGCCTAGACGCACAGTTCGGGACCCCTACCCGAGATCCGCCGGTTTTGACACCGACACTCGTTCTTCCGAAACTTTTATTGTATCGAGTTGTAAACTTAAACCCGATGGTGGTCTGATACTTCTGCTATGGTTTTCTGCAAGCTTATTCCTCGTTAATATTATCGCACGCACGCTGAAATTCGTCAGTCACCATTTTTCATCATGCATTTCAAATTCTTCATATTATATATCAAATGCGTGTATGAATTACAAGATATAGGGGGAGATCTCCATGATTCAACTCTTCAAGTGTGCATTGCTTCACCAGCTCGGTCGCGTCGTTGGGTGCCGTGGGCCAGTAGAACCCGTTGCGGAACGCCTTGCCGACTAGGGTGCGTGACGATGAGTGGTGCCCACAGTCTCCGCCATGTCTGTCAGCTAGTAACTCGTTCCCCTGCTCCCTGGAGACGCACCGCAAGGAAACATCATTTGGTCTCTTTCTATATAGCTCACCATCCTGGATGTAGTATGTCGTGGCCTGCCATGCCACGCGCTCCGCGTCCTCCACTTTCTCCGGCAGCGTCCCTCGTGTCAGGTACGCCTTGAACTCCTCAGTCCAGCACCCCTCCCGAGGCTCGAGCACCAGAAGCAGGCGTGCTCCTGTGGTCGGGCCACAGGTGGGGGCTCCCGAGGCTGGTGGTTGGGGGAGCTCCTCCCGAGGTGACGCCAGCCCCGTAGATGGGGGTGCTGCTGATGGCATGAAAAGCCGCTCTTCAAAGACGTCGGGCCCCTGGGGCAGGCGCTTGGATGCCCTTCTGGCGATGTCGTCGGCTTCCTTGTTTGTGTCGCGAGGCACGTGTTGTAGCTCCAGGCCCAAGAACAGCTTCTCCATCTTGCGCACCTCCACGAGGTACGCCTCCATGTGCTCGTCCTTCGGCTCATACACCTTGTTGGATAAGTTGACGAGGAGCTTTGAATCACCCTTGATGCTAAGACGTTTTACCCCCAAGGCCACGACGGCCTTGAGGCCGGCGATCAACCCCTCGTACTACGCAATGTTGTTGGAGACCTTCTCGCCCCGCTAGAAGCGGAGCTGCATGGCGTAGTAGAGCTTGTATTGAGTGGGCGAGATAGGAACGGCTCCAGCCCCCGCGCCTTGGCGTTCGAAGGCGCCGTCGAAGTAGATGACCCAACCGTCTGGTGCTTCATTTCCTGGAGAGAGAGATAGGCTCTTGCCAACCTCGGGTTCCAGGACGTCGGTCCATCCGGCTACGAAGTCGGCTAGGGCGGCCCCCTTAATGACCCTGGTTGTGTTGAACTCAAGCTAAAATGCCTGAAGTTCGATGTTCCACTCGGCGACACTTCCTGCGGCATTAGGGCTCTGGAGCACCCTCTCCAGTGAGTAAGCTGAGATGACTTTGATCGGGTGGCCTTGGAAGTAGTGGCGCAGCTTGCGTGAGGCCACCAGGAGCGCGAGCAGAAGCTTATGTGGCATCGGGTACTATGCCCTCGCATCCCCGTAGTACCGTGCTGACGAAGTACACTGGGTGCTCGATAAGGGCGGGAGCGTCGATGGAGCCCGCGTCCGCCAGAGGTTGGGGCATCTTCTGAGGTGATGGGACCTCAGGAGCCTGGTCATCCATTGGGGCCTCTACATGCTCGAGAACGCCGTCTTGCGAGGCCTGATCATTCATTGGCATTGTTGCAGCCTTTGCGGCACCCTGTTGGTGTCATATCGCCCAAGTTGGAGGTGCGGCACGGTGCGGCAGACTCTGGGCCTGGGCTCTTCCCGAACCTCCACTAGGGCCACGTCGGCAGAGTAGACAGTGGAGGCAAGGTAAAGCACCAGGGGCTCGAGGGGACGAGGCGCCACCATCACCGGAGGGCTAGTCAGGTATCTCTTGAGGTCTTGAAACACTAGGTCGGCCTCTGGGGTCCACTCGAACGGGCCCTTCTTCTTCATCAGCTTGAAGAATGGCAGGGCATGCTCCCCCAGCTTGGAGATGAAGCGCCCTAGCGAGGTCACGCAGCCCGCAAGCTTCTGCATTTCCTTGAGAGTTTGTGGTGGGATCATGTCTTCTATCGCCTTGACCTTCTCCGGGTTAGCCTCGATCCCCCTGTGGGACACAAGGAAGCCTAGCAGCTTGCCGGAGGGAACACCGAACACGCACTTCTCTAGGTTAAGCCGCAGGTCCACCTGGCGTAGGCTGGTGAAGGTCTCCTCCAGGTCCTGAATCAGAGTTCTCGCCTCTCGGGACTTTACCATGATATCCTCGACGTAGGCCTCCGCATTCCTCCCGAGCTGCTGCCCCAGGGCGATGTGCGTCCGCAGCCGTTGGAAGGTCGCCCCACCATTGCATAGTCTGAACAGCATGCAGGTGTAGCAGTAGACCCCGCACGGGGTCAAGAAGGCGGTCTTCTCCACATCCTCTAGTGCCATCCTGATCTGGTGGTAGCCTGAGAACGCATCGAGGAAACACAGCAGGTCGCACTCGGCTGTGGAGTCGACGATCTGGTCGATGCGCGGAAGTGGGAACAGGTCTTGGGGTCTGGCTTTATTGAGGTTGGTGAAGTCAACGCACATGCGCTCCTTCCCGACTTTCTTGGGCACGACAACTGGGTTGGACAGCCACTCCGGATATCGTACCTCGCAAATGACGCCCGCTTCTTGTAGCTTGCGGGTCTCTTGGACGATGAAAGCCTGCTTCTCGGTAGATTGTCGTCGTGCCTTCTGTTTCACCGGGCATACGTTGGGGCAAACCTTCAGGTGATGCTTGATACGTCTCCATCGTATTACTTTTCCGAACACTTTTGCCCTTGTTTCGAACTCTAACTTGCATGATTTGAATGGAACTAACCCGGACTGACGCTGTTTTCAGCAGAATTGCCATGGTGTTATTTTTGTGCAGAAATAAAAGTTCTCGGAATGACCTGAAACTTCACGGAGAATATTTTGGAATTAATAAAAAATACTGGCGAAAGTATCAAGGACAGGGGGCCCACACCCTATCCACGAGGGTGGGGGTGCGCCTACCCCCTGGACAGTGCCATGATTTCAGATCTGAACCTATTATGTTTCATGAATATATGTGAGTTCTTGATCCTCTCTTGCAAGTCATTAGTCACCTATTATGTGTTATGATCTGGCAACCCCGAAGTGACAATAATCGGCACCACTCCCGGTGATGACCGTAGTTTGAGGAGTTCATGTATTCACTAAGTGTTAATGCTTTTGTCTGGTACTCTATTAAAAGGAGGCCTTAATATCCCTTAGTTTCCAATAGGACCCCGCTGCCACGGGAGGGTAGGACAAAAGATGTCATGCAAGTTCTTTTCCATAAGCATGTATGACTATATACGGAATGTGTGCCTAAATTACATTGATGAATTGGAGCTAGTTCTTTGTCACCCTATGTTATAACTATTGCATGAGGAATCGCATCCGACATAATTCTCCATCACCGATCCAATGCCTACGAGCTCTTCACATATTTCTCTTTGCTTAGTTATTTTTTGTTGCCACTGTTACAATTACTGCAAAGCTACTAGTGTTACTTTTATCACCGTTACCAATACTACCATATTACTTTGCTACTAAATACTTTGCTGCAGATATTAAGTTATCCAGGTGTGGTTGAATTGACAACTCAACTGGTAATACTTGAGAATATTCTTTAGCTCCCCTTGTGTCGAATCAATAAATTTGGGCTGAATACTCTACCCTCGAAAACTGTTGCGATCCCCTATACTTGTGGGTTATCAAGACTATTTTCTAGCGCCGTTGCCGGGGAGCATAGCTCTATTCTTTTAGTCACTTGGGATTTATATCTGCTGATCACTATGAGGAACTTGAAAGACAAGAAAACCAAAATTTATCCCTCAACTACGAGATGAGGTAAGGAACTGCCATCTAGCTCTGCACTTGATTCTCCTTCTGTTTTGAGTAAACTTGCGACACCTAAACCTGCTTCTGCTGTTAATTCTAATATGTCGCATGCTATTGATGATGCCACTTCTGCTATGCATGATACTTATGATGAAACTACTTCTTTGCTTGATACTACTGTGCCATTAGGTGAATTTCTTGATGAACAACTTGCTAGGGCTAGAGAGAATGAAATTATTGAAAGTGACAATATTGATGAAAGTGATCATGAAGATTCTCCCCCTAGATATGAATTGCCTGTTGTGCATGAGGGTTATGTTATGGATGAGGAAACTATTAGAGACTTTCTTTCTTGCAATGATAGAAATGATCTTAAGAAATTATTAGCCAAGCTGAAAGAAAAATCTTTAAATGCTAGAATGAAATATGAACCTTCTTTTGCTACTTCACCTATCTGTGTTACTGATAAGGATTATGATTTCTCTGTTGATCGTGAGATAATTACTTTGGTTGAATCTGATCCTTTTTATGGCTATGAATCTGAAACTGTTGTGGCACATCTTACTAAATTACATGATATAGCCACCCTATTCACTAATGATGAGAAAACTCGCTACTACTATATCCTTAAATTATTTCCGTTCTCATTAAAGGGTGATGCTAAAACACGGTTTAATTCTCTTTATCCTAGTTGTGTGCGTAGTCCCCAAGATTTGATTTATTACTTCTCTGCTAAATATTTCCCCACTCATAAGAAACAAGCTGCTTTAAGGGAAATATATAATTTTGTGCAAATTGAAGAAGAGTGTCTCCCACAAGCTTGGGGGAGGCTTCTCCAATTACTTAATGCTTTGCCTGATCATCCTCTCAAGAAAAATGAAATACATGATATCTTTTATAATGGACTAACCGATGCTTCCAGAGACCAACTGGATAGTTGTGCTGGTTGTGTTTTCAGGGAAAGAACAGTTGATCAAGCTGAATTGCTATTGAATAATATGTTGACTAATGAAAATAGTTGGACACTTCCTGAACCAACTTCTAAGCCAACTCCGAAGTAAAGGGGTATTCTATTTCTCAGTCCTGAAGATATGCAAGAGGCAAATAAATCTATGAAGGAAAAGGGTATTAAAGCTGAAGATGTTAAGAATTTAACACCTATTGAAGAAATACATGGTCTTGATAACCCGACACAGGTAGTAAAGGTAAATTCTCTCTATAGATTTGATGAAGGTGATATTCCTCATTATAAGTCCACTGGCCAATGCTTAGATGAGTTTGATAATTTTATTGTTAAACAAGAAAACTTCAATGCTTATGTTAGTGGACAATTGAAACGCAATGCGTATATGATTGAACACTTGAGTGATTATATGTCTAGAGTTAAAGGTGAACTTAAACTCATTAGTAAACATGCTTCTATGGTTACCACTCAAGTATAAGAAGTATTTAAAGCTCAAAATGATTTGTTCAATGAATTAAATAATAAGAAGAATGATAATGCTGTTGGAGTTATGACTAGAGGGGGTAAAATGACTCAAGAACCTTTGTATCCTTAGGGCAACCCTAAGAGAATTGAGCAAGATTCTTAAAGAACTAATGTTGATGCACCTAGTCCTTCTAAAAAGAAGAAAAAGAAAAATGATTGGACTTTGCATGCTTCTAGTGAACCTGTTGTTGACACACCTGAGAATTCCAATGATATTTCTATTTCTGATGCTGAAACACAATCTGGTAATGAACATGAACCTAGTGATAATGTTAATGATGATGTTCATGTTGATGCTCAACCTAGCAATAACAATGATGTAGAGATTGAACTTGCTGTTGATCTTGATAACCCACAATCAAAGAATCAATGTTATGATAAAAAGGACTTTGTTGCTAGGAAGCACGGTAAATAAAGAGAACCATGGGTCCAGAAACCCATGCCTTTTCCTACTAAACCATCCAAGAAAAAGGATGATGAGGATTTTGAGCGCTTTGCTGAAATGATTAGACCTATATTTTTGCGTATGCGTTTGACTGATATGCTTAAAATGAATCCTTATGCTAAGTACATGAAAGATATTGTTACAAATAAAAGAAAGATACCGGAAGTTGAAATTTCCACCATGCTTGCTAATTATACTTTTAAGGGTGGAATACCTAAGAAACTAGGAGATCCAGGAGTACCGACTATACCATGCTCCATTAAAAGAAACTACGTTAAAACTGCTTTATGTGATCTTGGAGCCGATGTTAGTGTTATGCCTCTCTCTTTATATCGTAGACTTGATTTGAATAAATTGACACCTACTAAAATATCTTTGCAAATGGCCGATAAATCAACTGCTATACCTGTCGGTATTTGTGAGGATGTGCCTATTGTGGTTGCAAACATTACTATTTTAACGGACTTTGTTATTCTTGATATTCCCAAGGACGATAGTATGTCGATTATCCTTGGTAGACCCTTTCTGAATACTGCAGGGGCTGTTATTGAATACTGCAGGGGCTGTTATTGATTGCACACGGTACACTTTCTGAGGAAACAACCTCAAGTCCACAGTATCAATTCTATTGAAAAAAAATCAATGATTACTATTGGAGGTTTTGAATTTCCTCTTCTTACCGTCAAGAATAAATAAGATATTCTTATTGTTGGGGATGTGTATATCCCCGTTGAGGTAACCTAGTGTTATTCGAAATTTCTCTAGTTCCATGTTATTCGAAAAGAGTTTGTTAACAAGACTTGATTAACCTTGTTAGTGGATTCCTTTTGATGAGCATGAGATGGATGAAGTTAGAAAGCACTACCTTTTGTACCCTCCTTTTACCTTCTCTTATTTAGATTAAATAAAGCAATAATGGTATTTTTCTGTCAGTTTTCTGAATTATCCTTGCAATAAAAAATACCTCGAAAATAAAAGTTCTCCAAATGCCCCGAAAATGAAATATGATTTTTTCCAGAATATTTTAGAATATCTGGCACTGAGAACACACCAGGGGGAGCCAGCACCTGGCCACGAGGGTCTAGGGAGCGCCCACCCCCTGGGCGCGCCCCCTGCCTCATGGGCCCCTGGTGGCCCCTCCCCACTTATTCCAGCAACCACACACTCCTTCTTCCTCCCAAAAAAGACCAACCAGATCAAGCACGAGTTCTAGCTCATCTTGCTGCCATTTTTTATCTCCTTGCTCAAAGCTCCACTCACAAAATTGCTTTGGTGGATTGTTCTTCGGTATGTGACTCCTTCAATGGTCCAATTAGTTTTTGTTCTAGTGCTTTATTCATTGCAATTTTTTGCTACCTAGGTGCCCATGTTCTTGAGCTTGCATGTCAAATTTATATGGTCCCAAGTAGTTCTAATGCATGATATGGTCTCTAGGCACTTGTGGGTGTTGAGTTTGGTTCACTTATATTTTAAGTTACTAAAAATTTCAGAAATTTTCAGAAAATGATGATGAGATTTTTGAGGGGATCTTCGAGACAAAGCTCGAAGGATAAGCAAAGTGAAGAGGATAAGAGGCCCAAATGTAATCTCCCTCACACCGTGGAGGTTCGGCCATGTGAATGGCCTTGTGATGATTTCTTGAGGGCAGCCGGGATTCATGATGATTTTTATTATTTGGCTAAGAATGCGAGCCTCACTGAATTCCTCCGTGACCAGCGCGAACAGTATCTCCTACTCACTAATATGTTTGTGCAAAATTTTCATTTCCATGCTAGGATATCACCACCTTCGGTGGATTTTTATTTCTATGATGAATATAAGGAGATGTCCCTTTATGGTATTTGTGAGGTTTGCAAGTTACCCATTGCGGGCAGCATACAGGAGCCACATCGTGATGATGTGGAAGGGTTTATTGATATGATTGCTGTAGGTGAAACAAGGAAAGTTTCCGATGCAAGAATCACTAGCATACACTTTCATGTTCTACGTTACTTTGCAATATTTGCTAGTAGATGTTTAATTGGTCGCGGGAACTGTGGAAACCTTAGTGCCCCTGATAATGTCATTTTGTGACATGCCTTGTTTCGTGATAACACTTTTAGTCTAGTCGCTATTGTTGCCAAGCAGTTAAATCTGAACCGTACGAAGGGTCCCATCTTGGGAGGTTTCACTACAAAAAAATACACTTCCGTGATGATACGTGTTTGTCACAGTATGTCACGTTTTCTCTCATACATGTACATCCATGAAGTTTTTATGACAGAATCAAGATAGTCATACCTGTGCTGTCGTAGAAGTGTTCCATGACATTACCAAATTTATCGTCACGGAAGTGTCCACTTCCATGACGATAAATCGCGCGTCACAGAAGTGCTTTCGTCAAGGGTGACCGACACGTGGCATCCACCGTAATGGAACGGTGTTAAGCTATCGGGTCCGATTTTGGATCCGATAACCCGTTAACAGCACCGACCAATGGGGATTTTCCACGTGTAAAATCAACATTGGCTGGAGGAAACACGTGTCGGCTCACTGTTGGGATAGGTGTCACTCATCCAATGGGCGAGATGCGCTTATGAAATGTTGACACGTGGACTGGCCCAAAGTGGCCCATAAAGTTTAAATGGGCCGGCCCAACTAAAGTCCCACAAGATTTTGCGGTCCATAATGGGCCGGCCTAGCAAAAGGCCAATGAAATTTTGCGTACCATAATGGTCCGGCCCAGCTAATGGTCCACGAGATTTTGTGGACAATAATGGGCCGGCCCAGCTAAAGGCCCACAAGATTTTGCGGACCATAATGGGCCGGCCCAGCTAAAGGCCCGCAAGATTTCGCCGGCCATAATGGCCGGCCTAGCTAAAGGCCCAAAAGATTTTGATGACACTAGTAGGCCGACCCATTAACAGTCTGCCATGTTCGGGGCCAAATGCCGGCCCATATTTGATCTGGTCCATTAACAGTCTGCCACGTTCTGGGCCTAGTAAAGGCCCATATGTGATCCGACCCGTTAAAAGCCTACCATGTTGTGGGCCAAATTACGGCCCAGATCAGGTCCGGCCCTTTGAGATGCTTTTGGCTAAATTATGGCCCATATCAGATTCGGCCCGTCTCCTGGACGCTATGCTTTTGGGCCCACTTGATAAAGGCCCATTTAGTAATTCGGCCTGATATTAGTTTCAGCATGTTAAAGGCCCGTTTAACATTTCGGCCATATATATATATATTGGCCTGTTAAAAGACCGTAATATAGTTGGGCGTAACTACAGCCCCGTTTCAATCCAGCCTGCTCACAGACGATAATCTGATTGGGCCAAACAAGGACCGAGACAATTTTGGCCCGTTATAAGCCCATGATTTGATTGGCACAATCATGGGCCGGGGTCTATTTCGGCCCACTGCCGGCCCGTGAGCTGTTCGGCACGTTTCAGGCCCAGCCTACTTTTCAGCCTCCTAAAAGCCCATTGAGTTTTCTTCGGAAAATAGGGCTGGCAGTTTACTCGGCCTATTAAAGGCCCGAATCTACTAGTGGGCCAGTTTACATTTAGGCCTGTTAACGGACCAAGATGATGGGGCCCATGATGCGGATCATATATGGTGATTTGCATGACGACCCGATTATGTACCGTAATTTTACGGTTTGGCCTGTTTACTGCGAAGACAAGATATATATACAGTAAAATAACTACAATAGCGTGAATAAGAAAAAAACCTAGACTATACAATAAAGAAATTAAGGCATATTACATCCACTGGGCATCAAAGTTCGCCACTATGATAATAAAGCACAAGCAGACAGCAGATTACATACACTGGGCATCAAAGGTCGCCACCAGTGCAATTAAACACGCCGACAAAATAATATACAAAACTGACAGCACTTCAATAGAGTTCAAGAAAGGTTAGCCCTGCTCGGGAGTTGCAGCGCAAGCAGCTGAGCAAGCTGGTGAGACTGCACTTGTTTGACACTTATGTCCTCCTCACTCCGAGAGATAAACAAGCACACAGATGACAGGTTTTGCACATTTAAGTATCAGTGCTGACAATTCATCACATTTCTTACTGACGAATAAAGTGACACAGTTTAAAATAGCATTAACACAATATGGTATTGTTTAGGTCAAGACATGGCAGGAAATGACATTGTGAAGGAGTTGGCAGCTTCACGACACCACTAGATTACAGATCAAGAACTCTTAAGTATCAATGGTTAGTGTGTTGTCAATTTATCCCATTTCAGATTGGCAAAATAAGATCACTTGCTCTGTATAGTTTAATTTACATGGTATGAAGAAGGAACTTAGTTGTACAACTGAAAACTTAAGTTGAGAAGGACAAACTTTTGTTTATGAACTACTCCCTCCTCCCATAATATATGAACGTTTTTTACACTACACTAATGTAAAAAACGTTCTTATATTATGGGACGGAGGGAATACATAATAAACTTTAAACATGCAATTTGATGCAAACACCAAAAATAAACAGTTGTTGCAGTCATGCCTAACCAAATATACACAACAAAGATTGAAGGCTTGAGAAGGACAAACTTACATTATTGGTGAAGGCAGGCTCTATAAAGCCCTTGTCCATGTTGATGGGGGGCAATTCAACAAGTTTACCACATAATCTTCTTCATAAGCATTAACTTTATTGTACATTTTGTTAAGAGTAAATATAGATGTGACAATATAAGAAAAAATGGAGAATATTTAAGATAATATGAAGAGTGTTGCTATATAACCAAGTAGCTATAAATGTAAGTACAGCGATACAGGCAAAAGGTACACCCAAGAGCAATGCATAGCTAAACTTCTTCAGTACCATCTGTGTTATCCAACCTTATGGTAAGAGTAAATATAGATCTTATGTGTAGAAAATGGAGGGCAAAGGAAAATAAGCTGTAGAGTGATGGTCAATGAACAACTACCTATCAATATAAGTACAATGATAAAGGACAGCAGGTACTTACAAGAACAATGCAGAGCTAAAAAATTTCATTGACATTGGATATATTCTACACTAATGTAACCATTCATACAGATCAGATAATTTGGAGCGAACAATTGATAAGCAAGCTATCATGCATACTGCTGTCACATAATGAACCAGGTATGTATGCAAGCATAGTGATACAGGACAACAGGTACTAACAAGAGCAAAGCAGCACGTAGCATATTTGCGATATCCTGTCGTCCTTTTCAAACCGGAATTCTTTTTCGAGCAGATTTCCTGCAAAAAAGATCCGTAAGGCACATGCAGAAAAGTAGAAGTTCAAATTGTCATGTGATATGATAGACAGTACCTCACCCTCGGAATGAGACCAGTGCATAACAAGGTTTTCCAATCCAATGTCTTCTAAATTTAGCATAGGAGACTTCACCAGAAATTCGTTTATAGACTTTCCATCAAAGTGTGATTTCCTCAGGTAACACCAATACTGCTGCGATGCTTCCTTGAAAAGCGCAAGAAATCTTTGCTCGTCATGACTATCTAGATTGACCCTCGCCTACTTACAACAATGTAATGTAAATCATTGATGTGTTCAATCAGCAGAAAATAGGAAACTAATCACCATGAATAATAGCACTTACACGTAAGTGGGACAGGAAGATGTGAAAATGGTGTTTGTCTTCACTCTAATCTTCCCATGATGGGAATATATGCACGTAGTCCCTAATAACATTGAAAGCATTGTCTTTTAAACTAGGAATAACTGGAATGGGGTTCCAATCTGCAAGAATTGGCCGTCTCTACAGTTGGGATAGGTCTTCGGCCGGTGGACTTGCTGTACTTTTTGCTGGAGTGGGATTTTTCTATGGTACGGCTGGTGCTATGGCTACTGAAATCGGCATACCTTTTGGCGGTGTCGGTGTTCTGGGAACGGGGGTCCCTAGACTTGCCTGCCTGAGGCCTGCGGCGTGGCTCAAAGGGGGCCCAGCACGGCCCATCTTCATCAACACAAACCCAAGACCCTCGCGAGGGGCCAAGCCTCACGGGGCGGACGACACGGAGCTTCCTCAGGCACGGCCTCATCAGGCTGGCTCACGAGGAGGCGGAGAGATCAAGGCGGGGTACCTCACGAGGTGCCCGTGACGCAAGCCATGACGACCAAGGGCGCCAGGCAGGCGCCGGCCAGCGCAGTGTCCTCCTTTCCTCTTTGGTGCAAAGGGAGCAAGCGCAGGCGGGAGCATCAAGCAAAGGCACCCGTTTCGGTGCAACGAGACCAAGACCAGCCCAACGGCAGGGAAGAAGTCATTGTGGAGCCCAAGCCGGTGTCACCACCAGAGCCTTTGGCAGGCGAAGACCAACTTTAGTCAGGATAAGTGTACCAGATGTTCCCCTTCAAAATGGCCAATTGTTGGCGCCCTTTCCGCTCAATATTTGGGAAGAGGCCCAGGGCCTTTGCCTATAAATAGGACTAGCCACCCCCAGGGTAGGACAGAGAGAGGGAGAATAGGACAGAGAATTAGAATTGAATTGGAATCAGAGTGAGAGCCAGAGAGGGAAGGGTGACTGAACTCCTCCTAGCTGTTCATCGCCCCAGCCAAGAACAGACCCTCACAAGGCTGTTCTTCCTTGTATTCAACAACCCAAGAGGCAATCCACCACACCACAAACTGGAGTAGGGTATTACACCACATCGGTGGCCCGAACCAGTATAAACCCTGTGTCTCTTGTGCTGTTCTTTTGATAGCTTAGATATTAGCGTGGCGGTGGGGTATTGGTAGGTAGAAGGCAAAATCTCCGCGCGCACCCCAGTGTTCGAACCTCAAGGGTCTGCCGGAACCTGAAATCCGACAGGCGGAGTGCAGGTCCTGTGTGGTGGGGCTAGTGGTGTGGCCAGTGAAGTATGGGTACAGTCTGCTGGAGTCGGTCCTACGTTTTGTGTCACTGATTGTACAGCCAATATAAGTGGGGTGCTATCTGATTTCTCTGGCACAACCACGTTTTTCAAGGACTTTGCTGGTGCTCCTTCAGGTTCGGCAATCACCCTCTTCCTTTTTGATGTCTAATGCACAAGAATAGCATTTGAGTGAAAAAACATGGTATGATGTCAGATGGAACATGTATTGATAATGGATGGGCATGGCATCTCGACATATATGGTGAGTAAACTAAGCAGATGGCGGTGCAACAAAGTAGAAGAAATGCAAGACAACATATGCAAGATACGCGCAATCAATAAAACCTTGCCAAATTAGAACAGGCACCTTTATGGGTGAACATGACAAGCCATCTTCCTTTGACTCCTCGAGGTTAGAATAGTCATTAGGATCATTTTCTGAACAAGAATCAATAGGTGGGGAGCGTATGAGTTTCATTGCATCCAGAATGGCACTTAATGCCTTGGTGCCAATTTTGTAAGTCATTGCGGTGTTTAGCTTCAAGAGTGGACTGCTGCTAGTGCGACACAAAGCAGCTACACAGATCATAGTGTAGACATAATGGGAAAACCATAAGCATCAGAGTAAAATCAGCAAAGTGGAACTTGCTGGTATATATGTGCTAGTATTGCCAGTACGGCTAGAAAGGCTTCGGATACCAGCTCTCTTCAATTGAAGGTGCGGTACTGTTAATATCACTGTAACTCTCAAAGGCGACACAGCTCCCCGCATTTTCCTTGCTATTCATATAGGATTCAAGTGGGCAGGCCACTACAAATCCTATTCCCATGGTTACAAAATACTACGAATCAAAGAGGCCCGAAGAGTTCAAAGTGTCCATCACAACCGACCGTATAGACCTCTACACTGCAAATGTCCCTGCTCATCTTCACTACAAGGAAAATACTGTACTACTATCATACTCCCTCCGTTCCAAAATATAAGTCTTGGTAGAGATTTCCACTATGGATCACATACAGATGTATCCAGATACATTTTAGAGTGTAGATTCACTCATTTTGCCCCATATGTAGTCCACGGTGGAATCTATACAAAGACTTGTATTTAGAAATGGAGAAAGTACTTATTAAAGAAGAACAGAAGAGGAACACAGTGAAGAAGAGCAATCAGATTTTTGATAATAAAATGTTCAGGGTTAGTCATGAGTTAGTCTAACCTCTAGCTAAGTTAGAGTATCCAAACAGGAGCAGTATAGGACATGCAAGTTGCTCAAAGCATACAGTCAAATTTGTACGTGAAAGGATTTTTTTCTTTTTGAAAACAGAACGTGAAAGGAATTTTTTTAGAATGCTCTTGGCATGTCGCTAACATGTGATGAGTTAACTGACCTCAATAGATGGCATAAATGCTAGCCCGCCGCACTTTGAGAGAGACAAGGAGGGAGAAGCGATACGGGCTGCTGGATTACTAGAGATAGGTGTCGCACGGAAGCCAAGAAATATGGTGATAGCATGGGTTACCCATGGACTAGTATGGTGTAACTACACTGGGCTGCCGTGTTTCGTACTCTTCCAGTCCACTGTGGAGATGATTGGTTGATTTTATATCATTGAAAAATATAAAATATTATGAGTGTAGACGCTCCACCCCGAGGTTCCTTGCTCCTTCTCGGACGTCGGGAATCTATGTTCTTCCACTCTATTTTTTTACGTGAACTTCGTTCATCTTTTTGCTAACACGCGACACATCCAGCATCAAGGTGCACGTGTCATGAAAGGATCGTTCCATCTATATGAAGAACACGTGGGACTGGAACTACGAGACGGACATGTACCTAGGAGTGGATGTGCGAACCTGTGTAATGTAGCACAGTAAGAGAAGTACAAAGGCACAAATAGTATGAACATGCGTGGCATGTAGGCATTTGTCTCTTACTACCACTAAATGTTGTACGTGCCATGCCCGGTGATGTTATGGAGTACGTGACTAAGTATTCTACTACTACTATATTAATTGGAGGCACATATTAGGTTTTATATTTGTTTACGTGTATGCCCCGAGACCTTCCAACTAGACGTGTCTTTCTCTCCGGGTCGCACTTTGTATCATTCATACCACTAGTACAGTAGTACTACTACGTGTGGTCTACGACCCAGAAGTGGAAACGCTCTACCATGATGTTCATGTCCCACTCCTTTCGCCGACGTGTGGGACATCCAGCACGTGCCGTGTGTTTGGCACTCCTTCGTCGTAAGAGTTGAAACACTAGCATTCATTAGAAATAAAAAATATATATAAATCACTAGTGATACTATACCACGCGGTTTCCTTGCTCCTCGATATCAGAAAGAATAATTCCGCTCACTGACATGTGGGACGTCGACCATCCTGGTCCACTTGCCATGCCCGCAGAACTCCCAGGGAGAGTTACCCCGGTCGTCGCTCCGCAATAATTACTAATGAGCCATCAAATCACAGGCCCAACCTTACCCACTGTGAAGTTGCTTGGACGAAGGAACCATCATGACTTCGTTGAATTTCGCTTCTTGAAGAAAACTACTGTACCAGCAGTACTGCTAGCTACAGTAGTTACTCTAGCAAAGGCCTCCTTTGATTCATAGGATAGAATTTTATAGGAATATGAAAATCATAGGAAGTGAGATGACATGCATCTCAATTCCTATAGAGAAAGAGATGCCATTTGATGCCTAGGATAGGAATTTTTCCATTGAGTCTAGGCTAATGTACTGGTAATTTGCTCTAAAAACTACAGTAGTAACTAGTAGTACTGGTACATGCTCGTAATTAATTAAACAAACGTACAGGAAGCATAGACACACACAGCAACTACTAGCGCTACTACTTCTCACATGCTGGCCAGACGCCATCGTTTTCCTTCCCGGCTTTGTCGGCGACCACTCCGCAGCAGCGTGTGCGTCCTATTCTTTCTTGCGGCGGCGGGCCTCTCTTTTCTTGAGTGCTTTGGCCGCCACTTGCTCTACCGCCCATTTGGCCTTGGCAGCTTCAAATTCCGCCCACATAGGTGTGAGGTCGCGAGTGGCGATGAACTAGGCACGACGGGATGCCACCACTTCCCTACCATTCTGTGTGCGGTCGTGGGCGGCGACGAACTCGGCGCAGCGGGATGCCATCGCTTCCTTACCGGTTAGTGTGCGGAGCGGTGGCATGAACGACGCTTGGTGACAGCTCTTGGGTGGAGTGGCCAGACAACCGTAAAGTGCATTGGTTTTCCAAGAGCTCAAGTACATAAGACGAAGGAAATTTGGATTCCCCTTCAATCCTGGTCATTTATTACCAAGTAAAATGCATTGGCGGTCATTGAACTTGTCTTGATAGCTCACTTTTATCATTGTATACGAGATATGGTGATTATACGGTCACTGGCTCAGCGTATGGCTCCTTATTTGTCAGGTTGACCAGTCAAACAGTCCGCATGCGCCTCATCAGCTCGTGTTCTTTATCTATCTATCCATGCGGGCCTACCTATCAGTGGAGAAAGAAATAAAAACCAAAATTATGCGTATGTGACATTACTGTTTAGATGTTTGCTGGAGGCCTCCGGGAACACCGAGCATGTATTCACCTGGCTCAACACCAACAGTCATACTCGTGACTCGGGGCCTTGCTCATGTATATCGTCCATCACAACAACAATCTATAAAACAACCTAGCTAGAGAGGGTACTATGCTGCAGAGTATGTACTATCGTTAGCAACCGATAATAGTGCCACTTCAAATGAGTGTGTGTCTAATCGATTCATCCATTATTCATAAGTTATGCATGGTCGTGTGGTGTCTAATGCTGGTCGTCGAATGCTAGCTGGCGACAAGAACGGTTGCATGGACGCCTGGTTGTCAATACGTGCCGCATACGCTTCAAAGGCTTGTCATCCATGAGTTCACATTTGACCACCACGCCAGCGTCTCACCGCCCTAGCCTACCGAAACCCCTTCGATCGCTAGCACGCACTTCTCGCCTGAAACGATCACCGTCTCTCCAGAACATCAATGCAGCATTCACCGGCCTTAACTGCAGGTGCAGTTGGTGTGTCACTGACATGTGGGCCAGATGCCCGTTGGGCCCACATGTCAGTGACACAATGCACCTGCGGTTAAGTCACTCAAGCAGCGTCCCCATTCACGCCTGACACAACCTCTCACTAGCGCCGGCATTACGGCAGTGCGATGGCCGAGAGAGCGCCACCCGTGCAGCATCGTGGTGCAAGCGCTTGTCGGCGTTCTAGGAACGGGGGTCCCCATATTTGCGTGCCTGCAGCCACAACGTGGCTAAGCCAGCAGGCCGTACGGCCCATCTTCGTCAACAAGGCATCCAAGACCCTCACGAGGGTCCAAGCCTCGCGAGGCGGACGGCACAAGACCTCCTCTAGAGTGGCCTAGACATGCCGACTCACGAGGAGCAGAGATATTAAGGCGGGGCAAACCTCACGAGGCTCTCGTGACGTGAGCCATGACAAATGACGCCAGGCGGGCGCCAGCGCGCATAGTGTCCTTATTTCCTCTTTGGTGATAAGGAGGCCAGCGCAGGCAAAGAGTACCGAGGCATCAGACAATGGTTGCCATCTTGGTGCAACGAGACCAAGACCAGGAGGACGGCAAGACGGAGGTCATCATGGAGCCCAAGACAGCGTCACCACCAGAGCTTTTCGCAGGCGAAGACCACTTTTGTCAGGATAGCTTGTACTAGCTGTCCCCCTTCAAATTTGCCCGCCGTTGTTGGCTCCCTTCCCGCTCAACATTTGGGAAGAGGGCCAGGGCCTATATAAGTAGAGCTAGCCACCATAGTAGGGGGCGATCGAACCTTAGCTTGATCCAACCCGATCGAGAGCCTACCCACAAGAACACCTCAACCTCAGGAGGCTGTTCTTCCCTTGTACTGTTCATCATCAGCCCCAGAGGCAATCCACCACCACTACACTTGAGTAGGGTATTACACCACAACGGTGGCCCGAACCAGTATAAACCCCGTGTCTTTCTGTGTTGCGAGTTCGTCGGGTTTGTCCGCGAGATCTTAGCGAGCTAGGGCGTAGATCGGTAGAAGGGAAAGACTTCGCGCGCACCCCAGTGTTTGAACCTCAAGGGTTTGTCGGAACCCCACATCCGATATTTGACACGACAGGTAGGGGTGCGCCGTAGCTTCCCTTCCATCAGTTCATCGCTCCGTCGTCTCCATGGCGGACGCTCGCCGTGCTCGGGCTGAGCGTCGGGCTGCCCTCACCGCCCGCGTCGCTCAGGCGGCTCCCGTCGGCGGGCCACCTCGTCGTTCCCCATCACCCGCCGCCAACGCTGCCACCGGCCTGGTGGGGAACGAGCAGCAGGCGTCCTCGGTGCATCCTTCGGTGCGGCAGGACGGTCGCACCGCCACTCCATCGCTGACCCCTGCCGGTTCTTCGTCTCATGCGCGCCGCGCTCCCATGGAGGTGCAAGCCGCGTTCCTCGCGGGGAACGAACTCCTGCGCTACCACCCCATCGACGACCTCTATGAGGAGTGGCTCGACCGCATCGCCGAGCTCGTCCGTGCCGCAGGGGGTTCCCCGGTGCCGTCCCTCTCTCTACCTCCCCCTCAACCAGCCACGGGTGACGAGGCTCATGGCGTTCCTCCACCACCTCTGCCCCAAGACGGTGCCTTGGCACCAAGGTGCGCAGTACCGCGGCGTGATCCACCACGCCCGGTGCCCGTGCGCGAAGAGAGAAGCTGCCAAGAAATCCCTGGGCCGCGAGAAGCTGCACCCGCGCTCCCCGCGTCGCCTCATAAGACCGCGCACCACCCGCAGCGTCGCAGCGCGGACCTCGTCAAGACCAAGCTCCACCTCCGAAGCGAGCCCCGGCAACCACGGCCGGCTGCTGCGCCTTCACCCCCGAGCTGCGTAGCGTCGCCTGGCCTGGCAAGTTCAAGCCGGACCTGACCCCTCGCTACGACGACACCGCCGACCCCGGGGAATTCTTGTAGCTTTATGAGCTGAGCATCAAAGTGGCCAACGGCGACGAAAAGGTCATGGCGAACTGGTTCCCCATGGCTCTCAAGGATGGGGCTCGCTCCTGGCTCCTTAACCTGCAGCACGGCTCGATCTCCTCCTGAGACAAGATGCGCGATCGCTTCGTCGCCAACTTCCAGGGCACTCGCGACCGCCCGCCGGCCGCGGGTGATCTACGGCGCATCAAGCAGCAACCAGGAGAGACCCTTCAGAAGTACATCCAGCGCTTCAACAACACCCGCCTCAAGATCACCAAGGTCACTGATGAAGCCATCATCTCCGCATTCTCCGACGGCGTCCGTGACGTCAAGATGAAGGAAGAGGTCGCCATCCATGAGGAGCTCTGCACCTCTCAGGAGTTGTTCAACCTGGCGACCAAGTGCGCAAGAGCTGAGGAGGGGCGCCTCTCTCTCCTTGAGCTGCCGGCCGTGGGTGCAGAGGAGAAGAAAACCAAGGCCAAGGACGTGAAGCGCAAGGAGACAGTTGTGCTTGCAGCGGAGCCCGACACCAAGCGGGGCAGAGATCAGCCCGAGTCTTCCAAGAACAGCCGACCGTTCTACGCCTTCCACAACCTGAACACCCACAACACCAGCGACTGATAAGAGCTCAGAGCCATACGTGAAGGACGCTTCAGTCCACGCCCAAGCGCAACGACCGGTGCTATGGCCACGGAGGAGGACATGGAGGCGAACGCTGGGATGACTATGGTCCGCGCCAGGAATGGTGCAACCGGCCTCGTGAGGACCGCTGTCAGGACCAACCTCGCGAGGGCGCCTGGAGGGACCCACCTAGTGAGGATCGCCCCCAGGGCAATGCCGGTCTTCCCCCGCTGCCGCCACCGAGAAGGAACGACGACCACCACCAGGACGAGGGGGATGGGGGCTTCCAGGAGCCTCGCACAATCGCCTGCATCTTGGGCGGCGCCCAGGCCCCAGCCTCTCAGCGCATCTTCAAACAGTTCGCTCGCGAGGTGAACGCGGTACTCCCCTAGCTCGAGGCCACGTGCCCTCTCAAGTGGTCCCAATGCGCCATCACTTTCAACTCGACAGACCAGCTCATGTGCCCAGCCACCACTGGCGCTCTCCCCATGCTGTGTTCCCAAGTCATCAGCAATGTGCAGGTTACCAAGACCCTCATCGACGACAGCGCAGGGCTCAATGTCTTGTCCGTCGACACGTTTGACAACCTCCAAGTTCCATATGAACAGCTCCAGCCCACCAAGCCTTTCTCAGGAGTGACCGACGGTTCCACCACACCGATAGGGCAGGTCCGCCTGCCTGTCACCTTCGGGGAGCGCAAGAACTACCATACCGAGCTCATCGACTTCGACGTCGCACACATCCGCCAGCCGTACAATGCCATCCTCGGGTATCCAGCCCGGGCCTAGTTCATGGCAGTCACCCATCACGGCCACAACGTTCTCAAGATGCCAGGAAGCGGAGGAATCATCACGGTCCCGTGTGAAGAGAGGGATGCGGTGTGCTCCCTCGAGCGCGCCTTTCAAGCCGCAGCGATCGACGACCCCGACAGCAGAAGTGAAGGCCCTCCGGAGACCATTCCCAAGTAGAAGCAGCCACGCCGCGCAGGACCTCAGGAGGATGCCAGCGCGGCAGGAGTCTCATCAGGATCAGTGCCATTCTAGGGGCGCCTCCCTCCGTTGCATAGGAAAGCGTGCCCGGTGCCCTCCTCGGGCAGGGCTCGGGGGCTCTCTTCTGGAGGGCCTCAGACCTTGCCAACCTCACGAGGGAGGCGCTTGGGAACCACTTGGAGGCATGCTTCACGGCACGTGTCCCTCAGCAGAGCATAGGGCAAGGAGTGCCCACCACCCAGGAATTCATCACCAAGACCACACAGGAACTGCAAGATGCAAGAGCCATGCGCGGCAAGGCGCAGCTCCCCATCCAGGCGAGGATGCCGGGCTGCGTGTCTGTGTCGATGTCCCAGGGCTCAACAGGGCCGCATCTCAGGAGTGTTTCTAGCCTTCGCGTGTGGGCCGCTGCGAGGGCCCGCCGCACAGCTACGTTCGCATGCCTTCTGGCTTGCCGAGCGTGGCGTCGGCCTATCAGCGCAACATGCGGCGCATCCTGGCGGCTCAGGAGGCCAGGTACCACGCCGTCCTGGAGGAGATGGAGATGGCCTTCAGGGAACCTCCCGAGCCCCAGAGCCCCCTAAGGCTCAGGGCTCCGGCAACTCATGAGGAGTCATTTTTTCAACGCATGCCTTCAGCTGCACCAACTCTACTTCGTCTACAGAAGCGGTGACATCTTCCAAGCTCGTTTAGCTGGGAGCGCCCCTCGGGCTGCATTATTCCCAGGCCGCATGGGTCCGTCCCTGTGGCATGTATCCCTTTTTCTTATGTCTTTAGCTTACCTTGTTGCGGGCGCCGCTCGGGCTGCATCATCCCCAAGCTGCTCGGGCCAGACCCGACGGTATGTATCTTCCTGCATTTACCGAAGTTGAATTGCTCTCCATGCTTAGCCTGCCCACGGCTATCTCCTGCTCGATCGCCACCAACCACGGGTCTGTTCATCCTATGCAATTTGCTTGCGCGTTAAAAGGGGGGCTCCTGAGCATCGCGACTCAGGAGCTCTTACTAGCTCTCTAGCCCTCACCCCCTGGCCTTGACCACGGCATCGCAACCTGGCATACCAGCGGCGGCTGAGCTGGCTCGAGGGACGGGACCTGAGGACGTAGAGTGCTTGCATCTAACCGCCTTGCAGGAACACATAGTTACCAAGACTCAAGATCAGGCGCAACCCGCCTTGAGGTAGGGCCTCGTGAGTCCCGCGCTGGCTCACGAGTGCCCAGATACACCTTGCAACCCTACCGTGCAAGCCACGTGTCAGGGCGGGGCTGTACACGCCCCGGGGGCACCTCCCGGAGGGTTCCCCCATCCCACGCACAAGTGGAAGCACCATGCTCCGCGCTGGTTGTCGACACTGCCGAGGAGCAGCTATGCCCGTGCACAAGCGGAAGCACTATGCTCCGCGCTGGTGATAAACAACTAAGGGCGGCCCCATGGTTGTACCAACCTCAGGGAGCCCCGAGCTCGGCGTCCAGCCCCACCGCAACGCCTCCCCTCAGGAGAACCGCGCGAGGGGGCTGGGCACGGGGGTTACGCTCAAGTCACGCCCGAGCACACGCCACCCAACCAGGTCTCCCGGACCTGGGCATCGCGCGCCCCTCCCGAGGCCTCGGCGAGGGCAGGTATGGAAATTGTTTGCACGTCAAGGGGGACTCCTGAGCATCGCAACTCAGGAGCCTAACTGTTCATGTAGCCCCTCAGTCCTTGGTCCGTCCTAGTCTCCGGTCGGCCCAATGGCGGTTGAGGTATGCGCGGAGCCGGGCTCTGCCGACGTAGAACATTAGTCTACCCTCGCGAACTCTCCCTATAAGTTGTTTGCGCATCAAGGGGGACTCCTAGGCATCGCGACTCTGGAGCCTAACTGGTCACGTAGCCCCTCACTCCTTGGTCCGTCCTGGTCTCCGGTCGGCCCAACGGCGGTTGAGGTTGCACGGGGCCGGGCTCTGCTGATGCAGAATGCAAAGCAAATAGGAAGGAAGTCACAAAATCTCGAAGCAAATATTACAAGCATATTGTCCTCACAATACCAAATGAAAAGTATAAACGCTCCACGAGGCCTGATACATGTCGCAGGAACGAAACGGGAAGAACGGCTACGGGTCACCTCAAGACATCGCCGTCACCTGCGGAAGGTGCTCCCCCGTGAGCAAGTTTGTCTTTGCCTTCACCACCAGCTGCAGGATCGGCGACATCGCCGGACAAACGAGCAGAGACAAAGCCGTGAAACTTCCTCAGCAAGGCCTCCACCTGACCTTGCACGGCCGCAGTGGCGGCCTCGCATTAGTCTTCAGCTACAGGTTCCAGCAGCTCGTCAAGGCAAGCGTTGGGATCGCGAAGGTGCAGGTGGCTGAAGACGCGAGTCAGCGCAGCCGAAGATTGGACACGAGCTTCCGCCTTCGCCATGGGACCGAGGCCATCAACGACCTCCTCAAGCGCCTTCACCAGGAGAGGAAGCAGCCGGGCGGGGCCGTCCTCATCAGTGGCCAGAGACTTCTCTCATAGAGCGTCTTCAGCGCCTTGCGAGACCTCTTCTCGAGGTTGGCGAACGCCGCGCGATCCTCGGCCAGGACGCGCGCCTTGGCGTCAAGATCGGCCTCCCTCGCCTTCTCCTTCCGCTCCAGCCCTTCCACCCAGCTCCGTTTGGTGGCCTGCGTCTTCTCCAACTCCGCCATCTCGGCATCGCGGTTCTTCACGGCGTCCTCCCGGGCCTTCACCTCCTCCTCCTTCGCTTTGCGGCAGCGTGCTTCTTCGGCGTGCTTGTCGCGCAGGCTCTGCAACTCGCCCTCAAGCGCCCGGCAGCGGTCACGGGCGGCCTTGGCGTCTTTCAGCGCCATCTCGCGATCCGCCGCGGTGTTGGTAGCACTCTTCTTCTCCTTCTCAGAAGCCGCGACAGCCTGGCCCAGCGCCGCGCGAACGGCCATGTCGGAGTGGAGCCATCCTGAGGCCAGCTCCAGGCGCCCGGCCACAAAACGTGGATCCACGCTCAGGAGATCCGCCTGCAGCTGGGTCATCTCCGAAAGAGCACGCTCCACAGCAACAGTAGCAGAAGAACCTGGGAGTGGAGGTGCAGCAGCGGGAGGAGGCGACATCATCACCAGGGCCTGGGGGATCGCAGGTTTCGGGGCAGCTGGGACCTCATCAGCCGCACCAGGCGCCGGCACCTCTGGAGCCAGCGGGACCCTAGGGGTTGACTCCCCGTGGCGATGCTCCTCTTGTCCTCGTGAGGACGACCGGGCTGGGGAGAGGCACAGACGCTGCGTCTTCCTTCCTCTTCTTCGTCGAAGACGTCGGCCTGAGCGACCAAGGGCGAGCATCAGGAAAGGACGAGTACAAACAAGGACGAGGCGAAGCTTACGACACTTACCAATCCACCGCAACATACTTCCGCTTGGGGAGCTTGAAGCCTGACAACTCCGGGACCTGAGGAGCAGGCGTTCGGGCACCGACGGTGCCAGGCGGTGCGGAGCCAGAACCGGATCTAGCCCCAGGAGGTGTCGGGGCGGAGGCGGCACCTCGGGCCACCAGCGACGACCTACCCCTCGTCGGGACGAGGGGTTGCTCCCTCTCCCCTTGGTAGGCGTCGACCTCGGCATCATCAGGAAGGGTGTGGAGAATCTCGGCCTTGCTCAGAGTGAGGTCTCCCCCACCTCTTCCAGAGTCTTCTCCAAGTCCACCTCCTCTTCCCCCTCTCCGCGGAACTCGTCAGAAGACACCTCCACCGGTTTCTTTGCCAAAGGTGCTCCCGAAAGCGCTGGCGGCACCAGCCCACACGCATCAAAAGTTGGCCTGGAGGCGATGAATTCCTCCCGGTCCCTGCGCTGGAACAAGGGAACGAAGGCACTAGGCGGGTACTCCTGGTTGTCCTCGACTATGAGGCGCAGGACGGCATCCAATTCATCGCCAGGCAGGTCCCTCGGCCTCAAGCGGGTCTTATTTGGGTGAGGAAGATGAGCTTCCGTCGAGGACGACTTCATTTCAAGAAGGGGAGGATGATGAGGACATCAATACCATTGTTACACCCACAGCCCCTACTGTTACATATACTGGACCAATTACTAGAGCTCGCGCACGCCAATTAAATTACCAGGTACTTTCGTTTCTTGGTAATGATTCTAATGCTCATGAGAATATGATACTGCCTAAATTGGATACATTTGTTTTGCTTACAAATGAAGGGCCTAGCTTGGAGAAGGATGAACATTGGAGCAAGAACACGCATGGAGTTGATGGCATGCGCAAGGGGATCAAGAACAGAGTTACAAGTGATGATTTCAGGACTTTGAAGCCACCATAAGGAGTGCATGAAGCCTTGGACGAAATATACAAGATGCCACTTCATAATATTCGTCCATAGGCTATTCTAGGTGCTGCGTCACCTTATTATTGGGCCAGGCCCATGTAATTTCGAAATACTTAAGTATAGGCTATTTTTAGAGTCCGTATGTATGGGGAAACAAGAGTTAGGGTTGGTTTCGGACCCCACCATCAGGGGCCACGAAATTCCCTCCTCTTCCTCCATATATACAGCCCTTAGGGCGTCGTTTAGACTTTGGGTTTTGTTTAGATCAAAAGTTCGCCATAGCTGCAACTTCGCGTACTTCGTTTGTGTTCAACGACCAGACCAAGGCGTCACAGAACCCCACCTTCATTAATAAAGCTTTCCTCTTATATTCGCAATATCCAGATTGCAATCTTAGTTTCTTGCTTGTTCTTCGTTTGCTCGCAGGAAACAGGCCCTCGTGGTCAGGTTGATCGTGCTCCGGCGTGGTCAATAATCCTCGGAAGTTGGTTTAGCGATTGCTAAGGCGCGACGTCTCGCACGTTCATAGTCGGATCGTCAAGGTCGACTCCCACAGAAACGATAGCCACCATCTCAACGAAACATCGGGACACCTTTGCCTGTATCAAGTGGTATCAGATTTCCAGGTTGCTCGGTGAGATTTTACAGTTTTTCGTAGTTTAGATCGAGTCAGTTCTTCATACCTATAGTCCACGAAAAAACCAAAAAAAATAGGGTTAGTTCATCCCATCCGAACCAATCTGAGCCTTTGCATAATCGTTTCTGTATTTGCTTTGTTGAATTTGCGGTTGCATCGTTGTGTCAAGTTGCTGGTCTTAGCGTCTAGTCTTTTAGAGTTTCGAGTTCTGGTCATATTAGTCACGCCGCCGCCGCACCATCATCAGTGTCCCTGCCATCTTCCACCATCGCTTATCCGCCACCGCTCCGAGTCTGTATACCACCACCGATCCGTATCCATATACCACCACCGCTCCGAGTCCATATACGACCACCGATCCGTATCCATATACCACCATCACTTTGAGTCTATCTCATATTAGGTTTGCTTTCGAGATCCATCTGTTGCCAGATTCGTGTTTCCTTGTTTGAGTAGGTTTCGGATTCCATCAATCTTTGCCGTCCGTAGAAGAGGTTGGTTTCCAAAAAAAAATTCCCAAAAACGCACTGGACAAAAAAATTTCTGGCTATCCTATTTTTAGGTGTTTCTTAGCCTTTTGAGACAGTCGCCGTTATTGAAAGTTTTTTTTGAGCCGTTTCCAGTTTTTGGGTCCAGGCAGTCGAAAAAAAAATTGGTCGCAAAAATTTCGTGTCTATCCTGTCAGTTTGACCTGGGAAGAGTTTTGAGACACTGGTCATTATAGTGATTTTTCGCAAAAAAAAAAGAGGAGCGCAAAAAAAAAGAGCGCAAAAAAACAGGGCGAAAAAAAATTCCAGAGTGTGCTTTTCCCTTGTTTACGTGCAGCGCCGTGATTTTGTTAGTGTTCTAGGCTCGCGTCTCTAGCACGGTCTAGCCTAGGACCAGCACAGTACCGTCGTTGAGCGTTTTTTCGACTTTGCATCTCCGAATTGATTATTGCTGACCCTTTTTGCTACCCTTACATCTACGTCGTGCGTTTGACTCTCCCTGGCAATCGCTCTATCCAAGCTTTGAGAGTTTTGACTACAACGGTTGCCGATCACCGCCTGCTGCTGGGTAAGAACTGGTAAGAATTTGAGATTTGCTTGACGGATTTGTGACTGTCCACCCCACCACCACCACTACTTCCTAGTAGTCTGTAGAATCATATTCTTGTGTGTTTCTATTGCTGCTAACCATGGCAGGATCACAAGCCGACGAGTCTGGCTGGGAGAACATGACAAACAAAGAGTTACATGATAAGTTTCAGCAAATGATGAGTGGACAGGTGGAAGATGTGCTAAACAGATTTGAAGAGGCCATGGAGAAGATAGATGGCATTGAGAAGGCGTTCGAAACAAAGCTCGATAACAAGTTTAATGAATTGCTCGCGCGTCTACCACCACCACCACCGGCTGCACCTAACGCACCTCTACAACAGCAACAACGACTACCTCCACATCGCGACACAGCCCTCCGCCGAGCGACCCGTGTCCCTCTTCAGCCCGGCCAAGCTACTGGTGCTGCTGTTGATACTTCTGTGGCTCCTGCTGCTGATGTGGAGGAGGATGATTATGTGGGAGATTACGAGGATGAGGTTGATCAAAATCAGAACTATGTGCAACCACCAGCACCACAACCACCAGGTCGTCCACATGCAAATAATGGCAATGTTAGGGCTCCCCCTTAGGTACGAGATCATGACCATCTCCCTAAACTGAAATTGAATATTCCACCATTTGAGGGTAGATATGTTCCTGATATATATCTTACTTGGGAGTTAGAAACTGAACAACGATTTACATGTTTACAATATCCTGAGGAGAGATGTGTTCCTGCTGCTGTTTGTGCTTTCACTAGCTTTGCATGTGTTTGGTGGTCTGAATATTGTAGATTATATCCTGTTCCAGCTACTTGGGCTGCTTTGAAAACTGCTATGCGTACTCATTGGGTTCCGCCATATTATCAACATGAATTACTTCAAAAATTGCAGCGCTTAAGACAAGGAAAAAATTCTGTAGAAGAATATTATCAGGAATTACAAACTGGATTGATTCGATGTGGTATTGTTGAGGAGAATGAAGCTATGCTTGCACGTTTTCTGGGTGGATTAAATAGAGAGATTCAGACCATTCTATACTATAAGGATTATAATAATATCACTCGTTTATTCCATCTTGCTTGTAAAGCTGAACGTGAAGTGCAGGATCGACAGGCATTGGCGCGAACTAACTTTTCTGCAGGTCGACCTTCATCATGGACACCACGTGCATCATCTACTTCCACATGTTCTTCTACACCGGCACCTCCGTCGGCTTCCACCTCCAACCGTGATACAAGAAAGCAGGCACAACCACCACTATCTGCCAAGAGCACACCTGTCGGGCCTGCACAGAGCTCTGCTTCTTCCGTGGCGTCTACAGGGCACACAAGTGATATTATTTGTCGTCGTTGTAAGGGAAGAGGACATTTTGCGCGCGAATGCACATCTCAGCGTGTGATGATTGCTACTGAGGATGGTGGGTATGAGTCCGCTAGTGACTATGATGAGGAGACTTTGGCTCTTCTTACACATGAAGAACACGGTGGAGATGATTCTGATCATGAGACGCAATACATGGCTCCTGAAGATGCTGACATGTATGAATGTTTGGTTGCTCAACGTGTTTTGAGTGTGCAGGTCACGCAAGCTGAGCAAAATCAGAGGCATAATTTGTTCCATACAAAGGGAGTTGTGAAGGAACGTTCTATTCGCGTCATCATAGATGGAGGGAGCTGCAACAACTTGGCTAGCATGGAGATGGTGGAGAAGCTATCCCTCACCACAAGACCACATCCACATCCTTACTACATCCAATGGTTCAACAACAGCGGCAAGGTTAAGGTATCACGTACTGTTCGTGTGCATTTTAGTATCTCTACATATGCTGATTATGTTGATTGTGATGTGGTACCTATGCAAGCATGTTCCTTATTACTTGGTAGACCATGGCAATTTGATAAAAATTCTGTACACCATGGTAGAAATAATCAGTATACTCTCGTTCATAAGGACAAAAATATTACTTTGCTTCCTATGACTCCTATTTCCATTTTGAAAGATGATATTAATCGAGCTAATAAAGCAAAACAGGAGCAAAATAAGAGTGGCAAAAGAATTTGAGCAACAAATGAAGCCTAATAATAAACCATCTAGTGTTGCTTCTGAAATTAAATTGAAAAGTGCATGTTTATTTGCCACCAAATCTGATATTGATGATCTAGATGTTAGCAAATCTGTTTGCTCTGCTTTTGTGTGCAAAGAGGTATTATTTTCATTCGAGGACGTGCCTTCCTCTTTGCCTCCTACTGATACTAACATTTTGCAGGAGTTTGCTGACGTCTTTCCACAAGACGTGCCACCGGGATTACCACCTATTCGAGGGATTGAGCATCAAATTGACTTAATTCCCGGTGCATCGCTACCCAACCGTGCACCATACCGTACCAATCCAGAGGAGACGAAGGAGATTATGCGTCAAGTACAGGAGCTGCTCGACAAAGGTTATATACGTGAATCTCTTAGTCCTTGTGCTGTTCCTATTATACTAGTGCCTAAAAAGGATGGTACATCGCGTATGTGTGTTGATTGTAGAGGCATTAATAATATTACTATTCGTTATCGTCATCCTATTCCTAGGCTAGATGATATGCTTGATGAATTGAGTGGCTCTACAATATTCTCCAAAGTTGATTTGCGTAGTGGATACCATCAAATTCGTATGAAATTGGGAGATGAATGGAAAACAGCATTTAAAACTAAGTTTGGTTTATATGAGTGGTTAGTCATGCCTTTTGGGTTAACTAATGCACCTAGTACTTTCATGAGATTAATGAACGAAGTTTTACGTGCTTTCATTGGACGATTTGTGGTAGTCTATTTTGATGATATACTGATTTATAGCAAATCTTTGGAAGAACATTTGGAACATTTACGTGCTGTTTTTAATGCTCTACGTGATGCACGTTTGTTTGGTAACCTTGGGAAGTGCACCTTTTGCACCGACCGAGTGTCTTTTCTTGGCTATGTTGTTACTCCACAGGGAATTGAAGTTGATAAAGCCAAGATTGAAGCTATTGAGAGTTGGCCGCAGCCCAAAACGGTCACACAAGTGAGGAGTCTTCTTGGACTCGCTGGTTTCTATAGGCGTTTTGTGAGAGATTTTAGCACCATTGCTGCACCTCTCAATGAGCTTACAAAGAAGGATGTGCCTTTTGTTTGGGGTACCGCACAGGAAGAAGCCTTCGCGGTATTGAAAGATAGGTTGACACATGCTCCTTTACTTCAACTTCCTGACTTTAATAAGACTTTTGAGCTTGAATGTGATGCTAGTGGAATTGGATTAGGAGGTGTGTTATTACAAGATGGCAAACATGTTGCATACTTTTCTAAAAAAATTGAGTGGGCCTAGTCTGAACTATTCTACTTATGATAAAGAATTATATGCTCTTGTTCGGACTTTAGAAACATGGCAACATTATTTATGGCCCAAAGAATTTGTTATACATTCTAATCATGAATCTTTGAAACACATTAAAAGTCAAGCTAAACTGAACCGTAGACATGCTAAATGGGTTGAATTCATTGAGACTTTCCCTTATGTCATTAAACACAAGAAGGGTAAAGAAAATGTTATTGCTGATGCATTGTCTCGTCGTTATACTATGCTTTCACAACTTGATTTTAAAATATTTGGTTTGGAGACCATCAAAGATCAATATGTGCATGATGCTGAATTTAAAGATGTATTGCAGAATTGTAAAGAAGGTAGATCATGGAACAAGTTCGTTGTTAATGATGGTTTTGTGTTCCATGCTAACAAGCTATGCATTCCATCTAGTTCTTTTCGTCTTTTGTTGTTGTAGGAGGTGCATGGAGGAGGATTAATGGGACACTTTGGCGTGAAGAAGACAGAGGACGTACTTGCTACACATTTCTTTTGGCCAAAGATGAGACGGGATGTTGAGCGTTTTGTTGCTCGCTGCACTACATGTCAAAAAGCTAAGTCACGACTCAATCCTCATGGTTTATATATGCCTTTGCCTGTACCTAGTGTTCCTTGGGAGGATATATCTATGGACTTTGTTTTAGGTTTGCCTCGAACAAAGAAGGGGAGGGATATCATATTTGTTGTCGTGGATAGATTCTCGAAAATGGCACACTTTATACCATGTCATAAAAGCGATGATGATGTTAATGTTGCTGATTTGTTCTTTGGTGAAATTATTCGCTTGCATGGTGTGCCAAATACTATTGTTTCAGATCGTGATACTAAATTTCTTAGCCACTTTTGGAGATGTTTATGGGCTAAGTTGGGGACTAAACTGCCTTTTAGTACTACTTGTCACCCCAACTGATGGACAAACTGACGTAGTCAATAGAACATTGTCTACTATGCTTAGGGCTGTTTTGAAGAATAATAAGAAAATGTGGGAAGAATGCTTGCCTCATATTGAATTTGCTTATAATCGTTCATTGCATTCTACTACTAAGATGTGCCCTTTTGAAATTGTGTATGGTTTCCTACCTCGTGGACCTATTGATTTGTTGCGTCTTCCATCTTCGGAGAAGGTTAATTTTGATGCTAAAGAACGTGCTGAATTGATTTTAAAAATGCATGAGTTAACTAAGGAAAACATTGAGCGTATGAATGCTAAATATAAACTTGCTGGAGATAAGGGTAGAAAACATGTTGTCTTTGCACCTGGTGATCTTGTTTGGTTACATTTGCGTAAGGATAGGTTTCCTAATTTGCACAAATCAAAGCTAATGCCACATGCTGATGGTCCATTTAAGGTGTTAGAGAAAATAAATGATAATGCATATAAACTTGAGCTGCCTGCAGATTTTGGGGTTAGTCCCACTTTTAACATTGCAGATTTGAAGCCTTATTTTGGTGAGGAAGATGAGCTTCCGCCGAGGACGACTTCATTTCAAGAAGGGGAGGATGATGAGGACATCAATACCATTGTTACACCCACAACCCCTACTGTTACATATACTGGACCAATTACTAGAGCTCGCGCACGCCAATTAAATTACCAGGTACTTTCTTTCTTGGTAATGATTCTAATGCTCATGAGAATATGATACTGCCTAAATTGGATACATTTGTTTTGCTTACAAATGAAGGGCCTAGCTTGGAGAAGGATGAACATTGGAGCAAGAACACGCATGGAGTTGATGGCATGCGCAAGGGGATCAAGAACAGAGTTACAAGTGATGATTTCAGGACTTTGAAGCCACCATAAGGAGTGCATGAAGCCTTGGACGAAATATACAAGATGCCACTTCATAATATTCGTCCATAGGCTATTCTAGGTGCTGCGTCACCTTATTATTGGGCCAGGCCCATGTAATTTCGAAATACTTAAGTATAGGCTATTTTTAGAGTCTGTATGTATGGGGAAACAAGAGTTAGGGTTGGTTTCGGACCCCACCATCAGGGGCCACGAAATTCCCTCCTCTTCCTCCATATATACAACCCTTAGGGCGTCGTTTAGACTTTGGGTTTTGTTTAGATCAAAAGTTCGCCATAGCTGCAACTTCGTGTACTTCGTTTGTGTTCAACGACCAGACCAAGGCGTCACAGAACCCCACCTTCATTAATAAAGCTTTCCTCTTATATTCGCAATATCCAGATTCCAATCTTAGTTTCTTGCTTGTTCTTCGTTTGCTCGCAGGAAACAGGCCCTCGTGGTCAGGTTGATCGTGCTCCGGCGTGGTCAATAACCATCGGAAGTTGCTTTAGCGATTGCTAAGGCGCGACGTCTCGCACGTTCATAGTCGGATCGTCAAGGTCGACTCCCACAGAAACGATAGCCACCATCTCATCAAAACATCGGGACACCTTTGCCTCTATCAGGACAGGAGGAGGACAGAGTTGGGATGGACATGCAACGCCTGCAGACCGTAGTGGTCTAGGACTTCATAAAAGAAATCGGAGAAAGGAGGGACCAACCCAACGGCGACGCTGCTCGAGAAGAAGGGGAAGAAGGTGCTCCCCTCATGATCGGGCTTGTCGGAGGCGAGCCGGAGCTCCGTCTTCCCCCACTCATTGCTCTTCCCCACCGTAAGTAGGCACACGGAGGCAAGGCTCTTCTCTATGATGGTGGGCGCTTCAAGAGCGGGCTCATACCAAGCCGATGCCAAGGAAGTCTTGACCTTGCGCGGCGCCATGGGCGGCAGATGCAGAGCAAGGATGGAGCAGATCTGGAGGTAGCGGCGGTGAAGAGTGAGAAAGGGGATCTGGGGTGAGGCGATGAAGAAGCAATGAGAGCAAGAACTTCCCGCGCCAGCCTTTTGTCAGGTTAAGCAGTTGCCGAGGCAGCGTGGGGAAGCGGAGACGCCCACTTCCAGTCAACCACCACGCGTCGGCCGAGGCCGCAGGCTTTGGGGGCCCGGGGTGCTCCGAACTTGACCCTTGGCTTCGCCTTGAAGCCAAGCCCGAGCCCACCTTGGGCCTGGGGGCTACTGTCGTTGTTCTGGGAATGGGGGTCCCCAGACATGCCTGCCTGCGGCCCACAGTGTGGCCAAGCCAGCAGGCCGTACGACCCATCTTCTTGAACAAGGCATCCAAGACCCTCGCGAGGGTCCAAGCCTCGCGAGGCGGACGGCGCAAGAACTCCTCTGGAGTGGCCTAGTGAGGCAGGCTCACGAGGAGCGGAGATAACAAGGAGGGGCAAACCTCACGAGGCTCTCGTGGCGTGAGCCATGACGAACAACGCCAGGCGGGTGCCAGTGTGCGCAGTGTCCTTATTTCCTCTTTGTGCTAAGGAGGCCAGTGCAGGCGAAGAGTACCGAGGCATCAGACAAAGGTTGCCATATTGGTGCAACGAGACCCAGACCAGGAGGACGGCAAGACGGAGGTCATCGTGGAGCCCAAGACGGCGTTACCACCAGAGCTTTTCGCAGGCGAAGACCACTTTTGTCAGGATAGCTTGTACTAGCTGTCCCCCATCAAATTTGCCCGCCGTTGTTGGCTCCCTTCCCGCTCAACATTTGGGAAGAGGACTAGGGCCTATATAAGTAGAGCTAGCCACCATAGTAGGGGGCGATCGAACCTTAGCTTGATCCAACCCGATCGAGAGCCTACCCACAAGAACACCTCAACCTCAGGAGGTTGTTCTTCCCTTGTACTGTTCATCATCAGCCCCAGAGGCAATCCACCACCACCACACTGGAGTATGTCGTATCACGGGTTCCAGCAGACCCTTAAGGTTCGAACTCTGGGGTGCGCGCGGAGATAGTGCCCTCTACCTCTCCGTCTCGTAAGGGTCTAACTACTGCAAGAACAACACAAGAGACACAGAGTTTATACTAGTTCGGGCCACCATTGTGGTGTAATACCCTACTCTAGTTTGTGGTGGGTGGATTGCCTCCTGGGCTGATGATGAAGAATAGTACAAGGAAGAACCGCCTCGCGAGGGTCAGTTCTTGGCTAGGGGATGAACTGTTGGAGGAGTCCAATCGCCCTTCTCTCTCTCTCTCTCTGGATGCCTCTTTTCTGGTTGCCTCTACTCTGGGGGTGGCTAGTCCTATTTATAGGCAAAGGCCCTGGGCCTCTTCCCAAATATTGAGCGGGAAGGGCGCCAACAATTGGCCAATTCGAAGGGGAACATCTGGTACACTTATCCTGACTAAAGTTGGTCTTCGCCTGTCAAAGGCCCTGTGGTGACGCCATCCTGGGCTCCATGGTGACCTCCTTCCCACCGTTGGACTGGTCTTGGTCTCGTTGCACCGAAATGGGTGCCTTTGCTTGATCCTCTCGCCTCCGCTTGCCCCCTTTGCACAAAAGAGGAAAGGGAGATGCTGCGCGGGCTGGCGCCCGCCTGGCACCCTTGGTCGTCATGGCTTGCGTCATGGGCACCTCGTGAGGTACCCGCCTTGATCTCTCCGCCTCCTCGCGAGCCAGCCTGAGGAGGCCGTGCTTGAGGAAGCGCCATGTCGTCCGCCTCACGAGGCTTGGCCCCTCGCGAGGGTCTTGAGCCTTGTGCTGATGAAGATGGGCTACGCTGGGCCCCCATTTGAGCCACGCCGCAGGCCGTAGGCATGCAAGTCTGGGGACCCCCATTCCCAGAACGCCGATAGTAGCCCCCGGGCCCAAGGCGCGCATGGACTTGGCCGTGCCGAGAGGCGAAAGGGCAAGGGCGAAGCGCCGCGGGCCCTAACAGCCTGCGGCCTTGGGCGCCGCGTGGCGGTTTGACAGGACGTGGGCATCTCCGCTTCCCCATGACGCCTTGGCAACTGCGTGACTTGACTAGTCCCTGCATGCGTAGATACGGGTCATTATTACCTGCGATCGTGGTGCTCGACGGTTGGCCTCTTTCGGCTATAAGTGCGAGGCCGCACAAGCTCCGCCAGTCCACCCCTTCCCGCTTCTGTTCTTCTTCCTCTCCTTCACCGCCGCCGCTCGCATGGCTCCGAAGAGGTTCTCAGCCGCGGAGAAGGGGAAGGCTAGTCGGGCGGGGCCCGACTCCCCTCCGGCCAAGCGCGACCGGGGTCGTCCCCGCAAGCATCCCGCGGTCCCCGCTGTGGCTCCCCGTGGGCACATTGGTGGTTCTCCGCGTGGTGGTGAGCGCTCGACTGCCAAGGGGAGGCAGGCTGTGGCTGCGCGGCCCCCCAGGCCGCGCTTTCGCTCGGCGGAGGTGCTGCCGGAGTTCGTCGTGTGGTCGGCGGACCCGACCAACACCTGGCTCCAGCTCCCTCGCTTCTTCATCAGCGAGCTGCCGGCCAGCGCCCGGTGCGGCTTCTGGCTTCAGGCTGACGGTTGCTGCAGTAGGGCCTCCTGGGTTTCGCTCGAGGTCTCCCCTTTTGGGAATGGGGCCCTGAATCGCGGCTGGCAAACATTTGCCCGCACGCGCGGCCTGGGCCAGCGGTGCACCCTGCACTTCAAGTTCGACGGTGACAGCACCCTCTACGTGAGGGTGTTTGGGGAAGATGGTCGCCGCGCAGGATGCTGCCCCGAGGACGACGACCGTGGCCAGGGGCCTCGCTCCGACGACGATGGGGGAGACAGCGCCCGCTCTGATGGCGGCGCCCGATGCTCCCCAAGCTCCACCAACTCTTCTTCGGGCGGCTCCTCCAGCGGCGGCCGCAGCAAGCCCCCTCGCTGCCGCGCCCCGGTGAAGCGCGAGAGGGAGTCTGCCTGAGCTCCGGAGGCATCCGGTGTCGCCTCAGTAGGCCGATGTGAGGCGGGCCGCGCCGGGCTCGCCCTTTCCTTTTCCTTTTGCTCCCTGTGTAAGACAAGACAACTGCATGGAGCCCCGTGGGGGCGTGTTGAGAATCATTGCCGTTGTAGCCATTACCTTGATTTTGTTGTTGCGCTTCTCAACTATTTGCCCTCGCGTAGGTAGTTTGCGGCCCCAGCCGGGGGCGACTGACCCAGGCCCTGTGTGCATGTCGCGGTGCCCGAGGGGCACGGACCAGAGGGGTGCTCCTGTAGAGAGCCCGTGCCGTGAAACCTTTAAGCGGCTAGAGCAGAAACGCTCGCGAGGGCGTTCGAGTCCCATCCCTCGCGAGGCCTTTCATGAGAGAAAATTAAAACGAGGAGCGAAAATCGACAAACCACAAATCAACAATGGCGATAGTTTCGATAAGACTTCAGATGCGAGTAAAACACGTCAAATGCGGAAAGCAAATGAAAAAGCCGCGTCCGGCACCTAGTCTAGTCTTCGACGTCTTCTCACCAGCGCGGAGCTAAGTGCTGCCACTAGGCATGGGAGGGAGCCCCAGGGCCTGAGGCCGGCGCTCCTGAGACTCCGGGGCGTGTACAGCCCCACTCGTTATTACGTGAGAGTGTCACGGGGCGGCGAGCTTCACAGGCATTGGCCTTCTTCACAGGTTCCGGGCCTTTCTCCTTAGAGGTAATAAGCTTCACAGGCATTCGCCTTCTTCACAGGCTCTGGGCCTTTTCCCTTAGAGGTAATAAGCTTCACAGGCATTCGCCTTCTTCATAGGCTCCGGGCCTTTCTCCTTAGAGGTAATAAGCTTCACAGGCATTCGCCTTCTTCACAGGCTCCGGGCCTTTCTCCGTAGAGGTAATAAACTTCATAGGCATTCGCCTTCTTCACAGGCTCTGGTCCTTTTCCAAAAAGAGATGATCTTCACAGGCATTCGCCTTCTTCACAGGCTCAGGGCCTTTTCCAAAAAGAGATGATCTTCACAGGCGTTCGCCTTCTTCACAGGCTCGGGGCCTTTTAGGGGTAGAACCTCCGGAGGTGCTGGATGTTCCACGTGTTCTGAATTGGCTCCCCTTCTTGAGTTTCCAAGCGCACGGAGCCAGGCCTGGAAACATGAACAACCTTGAACGGGCCCTCCCACATGGGAGAGAGCTTGTGCAGCCCTTCCCTGGAGAGGACCCGCCTGAGTACGAGGTCGCCTACCTCGAGGGTCCTGGGGCGGATGTTGCGGCAGTGATATCGTCGTAGCGCCTGTTGGTACCTTGCCGCTAGCAGCGCGGCTTCCCGGCGGCATTCCTCCCCCAGCACGAGGTCCATCCCCCGCATGGCGTCCTGCTGCGCCTTGTCGAACACCAGGACCCGCGCGGAGCGACGCTTGACCTCGTGAGGAAGGACTGCTTCGGCTCCATAGACCAGGAAGAACGGGGTTTCCCCGGTTGGTTTGGTCGCGGTTGTGCGGATGGACTACAGCACGGATTGGAGATCGTCGTACCAACCCCTGCCGCAGGCCTCCAGCTTCTTCTTGAACTTTCTGGTCTTGAGGCCTCTCAGGACCTCCGCGTTGGCTCGTTCGGCTTGCCCATTGCTTCGCGGGTGTGCCACCGAAGCGTAGCATATCTGCGTTCCAAGGTTAGCACAGTATGTTTTGAAGAGATTACTGGTGAACTGCGAACCGTTGTCTATGATGATGCGGTTCGGCACCCCGAACCGGCTCACGATACCCCTGATGAACTTGACCGCGGAGCCCGCGGGGATGGAACGGACAGCCTCCACCACTGCCCACTTGGTGAACTTGTCAATGGCGACGTAGAGGTAACGGTAGCCCCCTGGCGCCCGAGGGAACGGGCCCAGAATATCCAACCCCCAAACTGCGAATGGCCACGAGAGGGGTATAGTCTGCAGGCTCCCCGCTGGTTGATGGATTTGCTTGAATGGAACTGGCAGGCCTCACAAGCCTTTACTAATTCGATTGCGTTGTTGAGCGCGGTGGGCCAATAGAACCCACTACGGAATGCTTTGCCGACGAGGGTCCGTGATGATGAGTGGTGTCCGCAGTCTCCGCCGTGTATGTCCCCCAGTAGTTCCCTTCCTTGCTCCCTGGAGATGCAGCGCAGAGATACGTCGTTGGGTCGCTTCTGGTAGATTTCTCCGTCTCTGATGCAGTATGTCGTGGCCTGCCGCACCACACGCTCTGCTTCCTCCTCCTTCTCTGGTAGGGCCCCATGTGTCAGGTAATTCCGGAGCTCTGTGATCCAGCATTCCTCCTGAGGTTCCATCGTCAGGAGCAAGCGTGCTCCTGAGGGCGCTCCGCAGGCCGGGGCTCCCGATGCGGGCGGCTGAGGGAGCTCCTCTCGAGGCTGAGCCGTGCTTGATAGCATTAGCTGCGCTGAAGGCTTGAAGAGCCGCTCTTCAAAGACGCCGGGCTCCTGCGGCAGCCGCCTGGACGCCTCTCCGACTATGTCATCAGCTTCCTGGTTGGTGCCACAGGGCACGTGCTTCAGCTCCAGCCCCCAGAACTGTTTTTCAATCCTGCGGACCTCCGCCAGGTAGGCCTCCATATGCTCGTCCTTCGGCTCGTACACCTTATTGGAGAAGTTGACTAGGAGCTGCGAGTCGCCTTTGACGGTGAGGCGCTTCACTCCCGGAGCCGCTGCGGCCTTCAACCCGGCTATCAGTCCCTCATATTCTGCTATGTTGTTGGAGACCTTTTCTCCTTGCTGGAAACAGAGTTGCACTGCATAGTAAAGCTTATCCTGAGTGGGTGATATCAGCACAGCACCGGCCCCCGTGCCGTGCCTGGAGAATGCCCCGTCGAAGTACATGACCCAGCCTTCTGGCGCCTCGCTCCCTGGGGAGAGGGAACGATCCTCGTTGTCCTTGAGGCCTGGCGCCTCTATCCATTCCGCCATGAAATCCGCCAATGCGGCTCCTTTGATGACCCTAGTTGTGCTGAACTCAAGCTGAAATGCCTGCAACTCTATGTTCCATTCAGCGACCCTTCCGGCTGAGTTAGGGCTCCTGAGCACCCTCTCCAGGGGGTACGATGAGACGGCCTTGATCGGGTGAGCTTGGAAGTAGTGACGCAGCTTGCGCGAGGCCACTAGTAGCGCGAGGAGGAGCTTCTGAGGCATCGGGTATCGTGCCCTCGCATCCGTAGCATCGTGCTAACGAAGTAGACCGGGTGCTCAACAAGGCTGAGAGCATCTTGGGTCACGGCGCCCTCGGGAAGTGAGGGCACCTCGCAGGACAACGTGACCTCGGGAGGTGGACCATCCGGGCGTGCGGCCTCTCCTGTCTCTGGTGCGTTCTTTGGCGGTTGATCCTCCTCATCTGTGGTTTTGGCTTCCTCGGGCTTTCCTTGTTCCCTTTTTGCCTTGCCTCGGGCTGCCGTTGCGGTCTTGACCTGGCGCTCCTCCCTAACCGCCACCAAGGCCGCGCTGGCGGAGTAGGGGGTGGCAGCGAGGTAGAGCAGCAGGGGCTCTAGAGGACGTGGGGCCACCATGACTGGGAGACTGGTTAGGTACCTCTTGAGATCCCGAAACGCCTTATCTGCCTCTTCAGTCCATTCAAAGGGCCCCATTTTCTTCATCAGCTGAAAGAAAGGCACCGCTCGTTCCCCCAATTTGTAGATGAAGCTCCCTAGCGTGGTCACACGCCCCGTGAGCTTCTGCATTTCTCTGAGGGTCTTTGGCGGACTCATGTCCTCGACCGCCTTGACCTTCTCGGGGTTGGCCTCGATGCCACAGTGAGATACGAGGAATCCCAAAAGCTTGCCCGAGGGAACGCCAAACACACATTTCTTCGGTTGAGCCACAGGTTTACTGCGTCGAGGCTCGCGAAGGTCTCCTCCAGGTCTTGTATGAGGGTCCTGGCCTCTCGAGATTTCACCACAATGTCATCAACGTATGCCTCAACATTCTTCCCGAGCTGCGGGCCCAAGGTGATATGCATCAGCTGCTGAAAAGTTGCCCCTGCGTTAGGCAGTCCGAATGGCATGCATGTATAGCAGTATACCCCGCACGGGGTTAAGAAGGCGGTCTTCTCAACGTCTTATATCGCCATCTTGATCTGGTGATATCCGGAGAAGGCATCCAAAAAGCACAGCAGGTCGCACTCGGCGGTGGAATCGACGATCTGGTCGATGCGAGGGAGCGGGAACGGATCTTGCGGGCATGCCTTGTTGAGGTTGGTGAAGTCGACACACATGCGTGCCTTCCCCCTTTCTTGGGCACAACGACAGGGTTGGCCAACCAATCTGGGTACCAGACCTCGCGAATGACTCCAGCGGCTTCTAACTTGCGGGTCTCTTGGACGATGAAGGCTTCTTCTCTGCGGACTGTCGCCTGGCCTTCTGCTTCACGGGGCGCACATTTGGGCATACGTTGAGGTGATGCTCGATGACGTCCCTGGGGATCCCTGCCAACTGATCGGGCTCCCAAGCAAACACTTTCTTGTTTGCACGCAAGAACTTGACCAGGGCCTCCTCCTGCTCAGGCCCCAGGTTGGCGCCAATGGTGAAAGTGGCGCTGGAGGACCCGTCCTCGTCGACGAGTATCTGCTTGGTTTCTGCCTTGTCCTGGGTGAACAACTGCTTCTTCTTGGTAGGCGCAGCCCCCTTGGGCTCAGGGGTCCCCACGTCGGCGGGCTGTGCCGATGCCGCCGTCTTGAAGGCGAGCTTGAGTACTCGCAGGGCGTCCCCGATGTCTCCGTGCACGGTGAGGGTACCGTTGCTCCCGGGCATCTTCATGAGGTTGTACGCCGGGTGCGTGGCGGCCATGAACTGAGCCAGTGGCGGGTAGCCGAGGATGGCGTTGTAAGGGAGGCCGATGGGGGCGATGTCGAAGTCGACCATCTCCGTGCGGAAGTTGTCGTAGGTGCCGAAGGTTACCGGGAGATGGATCTGTGCCAAGGAGTTGGACGACCCGCCCCCGACGCCCGAGAAGGATCGGCTGGGTTGCAGCCGCTCCCGGGGTATGCAGAGGAGGTTGAAGGTCTCGACCGAGAGCACGCTGAGGCCCGCGCCGCCATCGACGAGGGTTCTGGTGACGACCACCTAGCAGATGGTGGGGGTGCACAACAGGGGGAGCGCGCCCGAGCTGGCCAAGTTAGCGGGGTGGTCCTCCGAGCTGAAGGTCACACCAACCTCGCGCGCCGCCCGGTCCGGGGGAGCCCCCCGCCGCGCGGAAACGATGCCGATCTGGCGGGCAAATGGCTTGACGTGGCGGCCTGTGGGTGGCGCCTGCGAGCCGCCCAAGAGGGCCGCAACGACCGGAAGCATCGATGTCGCGGTGCGGTCACCCTGTCGCATAGGCAGGTGCTGGGGTGGTGCTTGCTGCTCGCCTCCCGCTGGGCCGGTGGTGGTGTTGACGGCATGCGACGGGGGACAGCGAGGACGCCCACCAGCAAGGGCCGCTGGCATGATGCGAGCTCGATGGGCGCCGTACATGGATGCGGCAGCCGGAGGAGGACGGAGCGGCGGAAGGCAGACTCCGGCGCACCCCCTACCTGGCGCGCCAAATGTCAGATCACGGGTTCCGGCAGACCCTTAAGGTTCAAACTCTGGGGTGCGCGCAGAGATCATGCCCTCTACCTCTTCGTCTCGTAAGGGTCTAACTACTGCAAGAACAACACAAGAGACACAGAGTTTATACTAGTTCGGGCCACCATTGTGGTGTAATACCCTACTCTAGTTTGTGGTGGGTGGATTGCCTCTTGGGCTGATGATGAAGAACAGTACAAGGAAGAACCGCCTCGCGAGGGTTAGTTCTTGGCTAGGGGATGAACTGTTGGAGGAGTCCAATCGCCCTTCTCTCTCTCTCTCTGGATGCCTCTTTTCTGGCTGCCTCTACTCTGGGGGTGGCTAGTCCTATTTATAGGCAAAGGCCCTAGGCCTCTTCCCAAATATTGAGTGGGAAGGGCGCCAACAATTGGCCAATTCGAAGGGGAACATCTGGTACACTTATCCTAACTAAAGATGGTCTTCGCCTGTCAAAGGCCCTATGGTGACGCTGTCCTGGGCTCCATGGCGACCTCCTTCCCACCATTGGACTGGTCTTGGTCTCGTTGCACCGAAATGGGTGCCTTTGCTTGATCCTCTCGACTGCGCTTGCCCCCTTTGCACCAAAGAGGAAAGGGAGATGCTGTGCAGGCTGGCGCCCGCTTGGCACCCTTTGTCGTCATGGCTTGCGTCATGGGCACCTCGTGAGGTACCCGCCTTGATCTCTCCGCCTCCTCGCGAGCCAGCCTAACGAGGCCGTGCTTGAGGAAGCGCCATGTCGTCCGCCTCGCGAGGCTTGGCCCCTCGCGAGGGTCTTGAGCGTTGTGCTGATCAAGATGGGCCACGCTGGGCCCCCATTTGAGCCACGCGGCAGGCCGTAGGCAGGCAAGTCTGGGGACCCCCGTTCCCAGAACGCCGACAGAGTAGGGTATTACACCACAATGGTGGCCTGAACCAGTATAAACCTTGTGTCTTTCTGTGTTGCGACTTCGTCGGGTTCGTCCGCGAGATCTTAGCGAGCTAGGGCGTAGATCGGTAGGAGGGAAAGACTTCGCGCGCACCCCAGTGATCGAGCCTCAAGGGTTTGCCGGAACCCCACATCCGACACGACTGCCCCATGTTAATGACACCACGACCATCCTTCCGTTCGGCGCCAACATCAATGACACGCGGCTGCCGACGAACCTACTCCGGTGCTAGCCGTCCATCCGTCTGCCGCGGCTCATTGCCATTCGCCCGCTATATTAACTTCAGCCCCAGCTCCCAACCATAGCAAAAGACCCACAGTCATTCTCCTCCGGTCCCTTCCATCTGTTGGCACCACTCCAACCATGGCCTCCGAGCACTCCAAAGCTCTCTTGGACGTACTGTCGTAGGAGCAGACAAAGGACATCGGTGGCTCCGCTCCGGTCGTGCTCCAAAGCTCCCTTGGACATACTCTCGCAGGAGCAGACGAAGGAGATCGCCGGTTCCCCCCGGCCGTCCTCCGCCGCCACGACCACGAAGCCGGTGCGCGTGCGTGGGCGGAGCCAGCAGCGAGGAAGATTAGTATACTGTAGGTCGCCACTGCTCTGGTCCCAGGAAGGCCACCGCTCCTTCAATTAGACGACGCCAAGCTTGGTGGGATAAAAATCGGCAGCCGATTAGCCGCTTGACGGTGACGTGGAGGCAGAAATCTTCATAACCTTGTGCTCCGGAGGAGGAGGTTATCGAGCCGGATAAGGAGGAGGCAAAGGCAATGGTCGGCTTTCTCGGCTTCATCGCTTGACATGGTTGTCGGGGCCTGGCGATCATTTAGATTAGGTTTACAGTAGGTCTTAGTACGGTTTGTGCGAAATATGTAATTAATTTCGTCCAGTTTATAGGAGAAGTTCTCGAAATGTAATGAATTTCATCCGGTCAATTTGAAATTTGCTTTGTTTGCACGAATTTCGTCTGGTTAGTTCATATAGTTCTCGAAAGGTATGCGGGCAGCATTGGATGGCATCCATCAGTGTCCTCGGACAGATGCCGGTGTAAATTTGAGGGCCAGCGCTGGAGATGCCCTAACTATCATGCTATAATCGCTAACAGTGCTCGATTATTTCGCAGGGAACAGTTATCCCCCAATCAAAATCAGATCCGCCGTGTTTCGCACTCCTCCCACGTAAGAGTGTAGACTCTTGCTTACATAAAAATGGAGCAAGTGGACGGCACTGTAGCACGTCATATCACTCAAACCCGACCGCCTAACGCGCAGGAAAGCACCGCCCTCGTCATTTTGTTCTGGATTTCTATCAATCGATCGCACGAAAATGTTACGCTTTTCAAGTTCAAAAGGAAAAGGCGGCACACTTACAACTCGTACGCGTCGCGTCCACGTCGCACCCCAGATAGTCCGGCTCACACGCCGCTCACCAGAGGGGACACGCGTTGTCTTGCATTTTCACTGACATGTGGGACTGCAATTGAATAAACCGTCGATAGCCGAAATGTAATCGCTCGGTGGGCGTTGGCTGAGAGGAGAGAGATGGGGGAGGGAAAAGAGATCTCCCGTCCACCGTGCACGGACTCCAAGAAATTTGTGGTGATAATGTGAGGTGGGCCATGAGGGAGTCCGCACCGCTTCCAAGCCTGATTCTTACCGCCCTGGCACACCAGAACCCTTCCCCCACCCCACCACCTCCCCGCCAGCGCTCCCCCTCAGAGGCCAGCTGCCCGCATTCATAGCAAGTAGTACCAGTAAAATTTTGGGCTATAAAAGGCATGTACAATAGTTGATAAGATAGTCTTATCATAAGTCTTGCATGTAATTTAGAGATGACAAAAAAACATGTGTACAATGGATCATCTCTTAGCCTTATCTTCAATAACTAGTTATTCCTAAAAACATGGTGAAACATATTGTGCTAAGAGATCATCTCTTGTCTTCTCTTAAATAAGAGAAGTCTTCTCTTAAATAAGAGAAGTCTTCTCTTAAATAAGAGAAGACAAGCCCGCTTATGTGGAGGATGTTGGGGAACGTTGCAGAAAATTAAAAATTTTCCTACGGTTTCACCAAGATCCATCTATGAGTTCATCTAGCAACGAGTCATGGGAGAGAGAGATTGCATCTACATACCACTTTGTACATCGCGAGCAGAAGCGTTCAACGAACGGGGATGAAGTAGTCGTGCACACCGTGATCCAAATCACCAGAGATCCTAGCACCGAAAGCACGGCACCTCCGCGTTCAACACACGTACGGTCAGCGTATCATCTCCTTCTTCTTGATCCAGCAAGGCAAAGGAGAGGTTGGGGAAGATGGCTCCAGCAGCAGCACGACGGCGTGGTGATGGTGGAACTACAGTACTCCGGCAGGGCTTCGCCGTGCTCAACGGAGGAGGAGGAGGTGTTGGGGAGGGAGAGGGAGGCGCCAGGGCAAGGGGGTGCGCAGCCCTCCCTTCACCCCTCTATTTATAGGGGAAGGGGCAAGGGGGGCCGGCCCCTCTAGATGGGATCTAGAGGGGAGGCGGCGGCCTAGGGGAGGAGGCTTGCCCCCCAAGCAAGGGGGGCGCCCCCCTCAGGGTTTCCCCCAACCCTAGGCGCATGGGCCCTTGGGGGGGAGGCGCACCAGCCCACTTTGGGCTGGTTCCCTCCCTCATACAGCCCATGAGGCCCTCCGGGAGAGGTGGCCCCTCCCGGTGGACCCCCAGAACCCCTCCGGTGGCCCCGGTACAATACCGATATGCCCCCGAAACTTCCCGGTGTCCGTATGACAACTTCCCATATATAAATCTTTACCTCCGGACCATTCCGAAACTCCTCGTGACGTCCGGGATCTCATCCGGGACTCCGATAAACATTCGGGTTACTGCATATACATATCTTCACAACCCTAGCGTCACTGAACCTTAAGTGTGTAGACCCTACGGGTTCGGGAGACATGCAGACATGACCGAGATGGCTCTCGGGAAATAACCAACAGCGGGATCTGGATACCCATGTTGGCTCCCACATGCTCCACGATGATCTCATCGGATGAACCACGATGTCGGGGATTCAATTAATCTCGTATACGATTCCCTTTGTCAATCGGTATTTTACTTGCCCGAGATTCGATCGTCGGTATCCCAATACCTCGTTCAATCTCGTTACCGGCAAGTCACTTTTCTCGTTCCGTAATGCATGATCCTGTGATCAAACACTTTGATCACATTGAGCTCATTATGATGATGCATTACCGAGAGGGCCCGGTGATACCTCTCCGTCAAGCGGAGTGACAAATCCCAGTCTCGATCCGTGTCAACCCAACAGACACTTTCAGAGATACCCGTAGTATACCTTTATAGTCACCCAGTTACGTTGTGACGTTTGGCACACCCAAAGCACTCCTACGGTATCCGGGAGTTACACGATCTCATGGTCTAAGGAAAAGATACTTGACATTGGAAAACTCTAGCAAACGAACTATGCGATCTTATGCTATGTTTAGGATTGGGTCTTGTCCATCACATCATTCTCTTAATGATGTGATCTCGTTATCAATGACATCCAATGTCCATAGTCAGGAAACCATGACTATCTGTCGATCAACGAGCTAGTCAACTAGAGGCTCACTAGAGACATATTGTTGTCTGTTATTCACACATGTATTACGATTTCCGGATAACACAATTGTAGCACGAATAAAGACAATTATCATGAACAAGGAAATATAATAATAATGCTTTTATTATTGCCTCTAGGGCATATTTCCAATAGTCTCCCACTTGCACTCGAGTCAATAATCTAGTTACATTGTCATGAATCGAACACCCATAGAGTTCTGGTGCTGATCATGTTTTGCCTTAGGGAGAGGTTTAGTCAACGGATCTGCGACATTCAGATCCGTGTGCACTTTACAAATTTCTATGTCTCCATCTTGAACATTTTCACGAATGGAGTTGAAGCAACGCTTGATGTGCCTGGTCTTCTTGTGAAACCTGGGCTCCTTGGCAAGTGCAATAGCTCCAGTGTTGTCACAGAAGAGTTTGATTGGCCCCGACGCATTGGGTATGACTCCGAGGTCGGTGATGAACTCCTTCACCCAAATTGCTTCATGTGCTGCCTCCGAGGCTGCCATGTACTCCGCTTCACATGTAGATCCCGCCACGACGCTTTGCTTGCAACTGCACCAGCTTACTGCCGCACCATTCAAAATATACACGTATCCGGTTTGTGACTTAGAGTCATCCAGATCTGTGTCGAAGCTAGCGTCGACGTAACCCTTTACGACGAGCTCTTCGTCACCTCCATAAACGAGAAACATTTCCTCAGTCCTTTTCAGGTACTTCAGGATATTCTTGACCGTTGTCCAGTGTTCCTTGCCGGGATTATTTTGGTACCTTCCTACCAAACTTACGGCAAGGTTTACATCAGGTCCGGTACACAGCATGGCATACATAATAGAACCTATGGCTGAGGCATAGGGGATGACACTCATCTCTTCTATATCTTCTGCCGTGGTCGGACATTGAGCTGAGCTCAATTTCACACCTTGTAACACAGGTAAGAACCCTTTCTTAGATTGATCCATATTGAATTTCTTCAATATCTTATCAAGGTATGTGCTTTGTGAAAGACCTATGAGGCGTCTCGATCTATCTCTATAGATCTTGATGCCTAATATATATAAGCAGCTTCTCCAAGGTCCTTCATTGAAAAACTCTTATTCAAGTAGGCCTTAATGCTGTCCAAGAGTTCTATGTCATTTCCCATCAAAAGTATGTCGTCTACATATAATATGAGAAATGCTACAGAGCTCCCACTCTCTTTCTTGTAAACGCAGGCTTCTCCATAAGTCTGCGTAAACCCAAACGCCTTGATCATCTCATCAAAGCGAATGTTCCAACTCCGAGATGCTTGCACCAACCCATAAATCGAGCGTTGGAGCTTGCACACCTTGTCAGCATTCATAGGATCGACAAAACCTTCCGGCAACATCATATACAATTCTTCCTTAAGGAAACCATTAAGGAATGCCGTTTTGACGTCCATTTGCCATATCTCATAATCATAGTATGCGGCAATTGCTAACATGATTCGGACGGACTTCAGCTTCGCTATCGGTGAGAAAATCTCATCGTAGTCAACCCCTTGAACTTGTCGATAACCCTTAGCGACAAGCCGAGCTTTATAGATGGTCACATTACCATCCGCGTCTATCTTCTTCTTAAAGATCCATTTATTTTCTATGGCTCGCCGCTCAACGGGCAAGTCAGTCAAAGCCCATACTTCGTTTTCATACATGGATCCTATCTCGGATTTCATGGCTTCTAGCCATTTGTCGGAATCCGGGCCTGCCATTGCTTCCTCATAGTTTGAAGGTTCACCGTTGTCTAACAACATGATTTCCAAGACAGGGTTGCCGTACCACTCTGGTGCGGAACGTGTCCTTGTGGACCTTCGAATTTCAGTAGGAGCTTGATTAGAAGTATCTTGATCATCATCATTAATTTCCTCTCTAGTCGGTGCAGGCACCTCAGGAACGTTTTCTTGAGTTTCGCCATTTTACGTTTCAAGAGGTAACACTTCATCATGTTCTACTTTCCTCCCACTTACTTCTTTCGAGAGAAACTCTTTCTCTAGAAAGGATCCATTTTTGGCAACAAAGATCTTGCCTTCGGATCTGAGGTAGAAGGTATACCCCACAGTTTCTTTAGGGTATCCTATGAAGACGCATTTTTCCGACTTGGGTTCGAGCTTTTTAGGTTGAAGTTTCTTGACATAAGCATCGCATCCCCAAAATTTTAGAAACGACATCTTAGGTTTCTTCCCAAACCATAATTCATACGGTGTCGTCTCAACGGATTTCGACGGAGCCCTATTTAAAGTGAATGCGGCAGTCTCTAAAGCATAGCCCCAAAAAGATAGCGGTAAATTGGTAAGAGACATCATAGATCGCACCATATCTAATAGAGTGCGATTACGACGTTCGGACACACCGTTACGCTGAGGTGTTCCAGGCGGCGTGAGTTGTGAAACTATTCCACATTTTCTTAAGTGTGTGCCAAATTCGTGACTCAAGTATTCTCCTCCACGATCTGATCGTAGAAACTTGATCTTTCTATCACGTTGATTTTCAACCTCACTCTGAAATTCCTTGAACTTTTCAAAGGTTTCAGACTTGTGTTTCATTAAGTAGATATACCCATATCTACTCAAGTCATCACTGAGGGTGAGAACATAACGATAGCCACCGCGAGCCTCAACACTCATTGGACCGCACACATCGGTATGTATGATTTCCAATAAGTTGGTTGCTCGCTCCATTGTTCCTGAGAATGGAGTCTTGGTCATTTTACCCATGAGGCATGGTTCGCACGTGTCAAATGATTCATAATCAAGAGACTCTAAAAGTCCATCTGCATGGAGCTTCTTCATGCGTTTGACACCTATGTGACCAAGGCGGCAGTGCCACAAATATGTGGGACTATTGTTATCAACTTTAACTCTTTTGGTATTCACACTATGAATATGTGTATCATCATGTACGAGATTCATTAAGAATAAACCATTAACCATCGGAGCATGACCATAAAACATATCTCTCATATAAATAGAACAACCATTATTCTCGGATTTAAATGAGTAGCCATCTCGAATTAAACGAGATCCAGATATAATGTTCATGCTCAAACTTGGCACTAAATAACAATTATTGAGGTTTAAAACTAATCCCGTAGGTAAATGTAGAGGTAACGTGCCGACGGCGATCACATCAACCTTGGAACCATTCCCGACGCGCATCGTCACCTCGTCCTTCGCCAGTCTCCGTTTATTCCGCAGCTCCTGCTTTGAGTTACAAATATGAGCAACTGCACCGGTATCAAATACCCAAGAGCTACTACGAGTACTGGTAAGGTACACATCAATTACATGTATATCACATATACCTTTTGTTTTGCCGGCCTTCTTGTCCGCTAAGTATTTGGGGCAGTTCCGCTTCCAGTGACCACTTCCCTTGCAATAAAAACACTCAGTCTCAGGCTTGGGTCCATTCTTTGGCTTCTTCCCGGCAACTTGCTTACCGGGTGCGGCAACTTCCTTGCCGTCCTTCTTGAAGTTCTTTATACCCTTGCCCTTCTTGAACTTAGTGGTTTTATTCAACATCAACACTTGATGTTCCTTCTTGATTTCTACCTCTGCTGATTTCAGCATAGCATATACCTCAGGAATGGTCTTTACCATCCCCTGCATGTTGTAGTTCATCACAAAGCTCTTGTAGCTAGGTGGAAGCGACTGGAGGATTCTGTCAATGATCGCTTCATCCGGGAGATTAACTTCCAGTTGAGTCAAGCGGTTGTGCAACCCAGACATCTTGAGTATGTGTTCACTGACAGAGCTATTTTCCTCCATCTTACAGCTAAAGAATTTGTCGGAGACTTCATATCTCTCGACCCGGGCATGAGCTTGGAAAACCATTTTCAGCTCTTCGAACATCTCATATGCTCCATGTCTCTCAAAACGCTTTTGGAGCCCCGGCTCTAAGCTGTAATGCATGCCGCACTGAACGAGGGAGTAATCATCGGAACGTGACTGCCAAGCGTTCATAACGTCTTGTTCAGCAGGGAGAACAGGTGCATCACTCAGCGGTGCTCGTAGGACATAATCTTTCTTGGCAGCTATGAGGATGATCCTCAGGTTCCGGACCCAGTCCGTATAGTTGCTACCATCGTCTTTCAGCTTGGTTTTCTCTAGGAACGCGTCGAAGTTGAGGACTACGTTGGCCATTTGATCTACAAGACATATTGTAAATATTTTAGACTAAGTTCATGATAATAAAGTTCATTTAATCAAATTATTTAATGAACTCCCACTTAGATAGACATCCCTCTTCTAGTCATCTAAGTATTACATGATCCGTGTCAACTAGGTCGTGTCCGATCATCACGTGAGACGGACTAGTCAACATCGGTGAACATCTTCATGTTGATCGTATCTTCTATACGACTCATGCTCGACCTTTCGGTCTTCTGCGTTCCGAGGCCATGTCTGTACATGCTAGGCTCGTCAAGTCAACCTAAGTGTTTTGCGTGTGTAAATCTGTCTTACACCCGTTGTATGTGAACGTTAGAATCTATCACACCCGATCATCACGTGGTGCTTCGAAACAACGAACTGTCGCAACGGTGCACAGTTAGGGGGAACACTTTCTTGAAATTATTATGAGGGATCATCTTATTTACTACCGTCGTTCTAAGTAAACAAGATGCAAAACATGATAAACATCACATGCAATCAAATAATAAACGTGACATGATATGGCCAATATCACATAGCTCCTTTGATCTCCATCTTGGGGCTCCATGATCATCTTGTCACCGGCTTGACACCATGATCTCCATCATCATGATCTCCATCATCGTGTCTCCATGAAGTTGCTTGCCAACTATTACTTCTACTACTATAGCTAACGCGTTTAGCAATAAAGTAAAGTAATTTACATGGCGTTTCTCAATGACACGCAGGTCATACAAAAAATAAAGACAACTCCTATGGCTCCTGCCGGTTGTCATACTCATCGACATGCAAGTCGTGATTCCTATTACAATAGCATGAACATCTCATACATCACATATATATCATTCATCATTCATCACAACTTTGGCCATATCATATCACAAAGCACTTGCTGCAAAAACAAGTTAGACATCTCTCTGGATGCCTCTTTTCTGGCTGCCACTACTCTGGGGGTGGCTAGTCCTATTTATAGGCAAAGGCCTTGGGCCTCTTCCCAAATATTGAGTGGGAAGGGCGCCAACAATTGGCCAATTCGAAGGGGAACATCTGGTACACTTATCCTGACTAAAGATGGTCTTCGCCTGTCAAAGGCCCTGTGGTGGCGCCATCCTGGGCTCCATGGAGACCTCCTTCCCACCGTTGGACTGGTCTTGGTCTCGTTGCACCGAAATGGGTGCCTTTACTTGATCCTCTCGCCTGCGCTTCCCCCTTTGCACCAAAGAGGAAAGGGAGATGCTATGCGGGCTGGCGCCCGCTTGGCACCCTTGGTCGTCATGGCTTGCGTCATGGGAACCTCGTGAGGTACCCGCCTTGATCTCTCCGCCTCCTCGCGAGCCAGCTTGAGGAGGCCGTGCTTGAGGAAGCGCCATGTCATCCGCCTCGCGAGGCTTGGCCCCTCGCGAGGGTCTTGAGCGTTGTGCTGATCAAGATGGGCCACACTGGGCCCCCATTTGAGCCACGCCGCAGGCCGTAGGCAGGCAAGTCTGGGGACCCCCGTTCCCAGAACGCCGACAGAGTAGGGTATTACACCACAATGGTGGCCTGAACCAGTATAAACCTTGTGTCTTTCTGTGTTGCGACTTCGTCGGGTTCGTCCGCGAGATCTTAGCGAGCTAGGGCGTAGATCGGTAGGAGGGAAAGACTTCGCGCGCACCCCAGTGATCGAGCCTCAAGGGTTTGCCGGAACCCTACATCTGACACGACTGCCCCATGTTAATGACACCACGACCATCCTTCCGTCCTACTCCGGAGCTAGCCGTCCATCCGTCTGTCGCGGCTCATTGCCATTCGCCCGCTATATTAACTTCAGCCCCAGCTCCCAACCATAGCAAAAGACCCACAGTCATTCTCCTCCGATCCCTTCCATCTGTTGGCACCACTCCAACCATGGACTCCGAGCACTCCAAAGCTCTCTTGGACGTACTGTCGTAGGAGTAGACAATGGACATCGGTGGCTCCGCTCCGGGCGTGCTCCAAAGCTCCCTTGGACATACTCTCGCAGGAGCAGACGAAGGAGATCGCCGGTTCCCTGCCGGCCGTCCTCCGCCGCCACGACCACGAAGCCGGCGCGCGTGCGCGGGCACAGCCAGCAGCGAGGAAGATTAGTATACTGTAGGTCGCCACTGCTCTGGTCCCAGGAAGGCCACCGCTCCTTCAATTAGACGACGCCAAGCTTGGTGAGATAAAAATTGGCAGCCGATTAGCCGCTTGACGGTGACGTGGAGGCAGAAATCTTCATAACCTTGTGCTCCGGAGGTGGAGGTTATCGAGACGGATATGGAGGAGGCAAAGGCAATGGTTGGCTTTCTCGGCTTCATGGCTTGACATGGTTGTCGGGGCCTGGCGATCATTTAGATTAGGTTTACAGTAGGTCTTAGTACGGTTTGTGCGAAATATGTAATTAATTTCGTCCAGTTTATAGGAGAAGTTCTCAAAATGTAATGAATTTCATCCGGTCAATTTGAAATTTGCTTTGTTTGCACGAATTTCATCTGGTTAGTTCATATAGTTCTCGAAAGGTATGCGGGCAGCATTGGATGGCATCCATCAGTGTCCTCGGACAGATGCCGGTGTAAATTTGAGGGCCAGCGCTGGAGATGCCCTAACTATCATGCTATAATCGCTAACAGTGCTCGATTGTTTCGCAGGGAACAGTTATCCCCCGATCAAAATCAGATCCGCCGTGTTTCGCACTCCTCCCACTTAAGAGTGTAGACTCTTGCTTACATAAAAATGGAGCAAGTGGACGGCGCTGTAGCACGTCATATCACTCAAACCCGACCGCCTAACGCGCAGGAAAGCATCGCCCTCGTCAGTTTGTTCTGGATTTCTATCAATCGATCGCACGAAAATGTTACGCTTTTCAAGTTCAAAAGGAAAAGGCGGCACACTTACAACTCATATGCGTCGCGTTCACGTCGCACCCCCGATAGTCCGGCTCACACGCCGCTCACCAGAGGGGACACGCGTTGTCTTGCATTTTCACTGACATGTGGGACTACAATTGAATAAATCGTCGATAGCCAAAATCTAATCGCTCGGTGGGCGTCGGCTGAGAGGAGAGAGATGGGGGAGGGAAAAGAGATCTCCCGTCCACCATGCACGGACTCCAAGAAATTTGTGGTGATAATGTGAGGTGGGCCATGAGGGAGTCCGCACCGCTTCCAAGCCTGATTCTTACCGCCCTGGCACACCAGAACCCTTCCCCCACCCCACCACCTCCCCGTCCGCGCTCCCCCTCAGAGGCCAGCTGCCCGCATTCATAGCAAGTAGTACCAGTAAAATTTTGGGCTATAAAAGGCATGTACAATAGTTGATAAGATAGTCTTATCATAAGTCTTGCATGTAATTTAGAAATGACAAAAAAACATGTGTACAATGGATCATCTCTTAGCCTTATCTTCAATAACTAGTTATTCCTAAAAACATGGTGAAACATATTGTGCTAAGATATCATCTCTTGTCTTCTCTTAAATAAGAGAAGTCTTCTCTTAAATAAGAGAAGACAAGCCCGCTTATGTGGAGGATGTTGGGGAACGTTGCAGAAAATTAAAATTTTTCCTACGGTTTCACCAAGATCCATCTATGAGTTCATCTAGCAACGAGTCATGGGAGAGAGAGATTGCATCTACATACCACTTTGTGGATCGCGAGCGGAAGCGTTCAACGAATGGGGATGAAGTAGTCGTGCACACCGTGATCCAAATCACCGGAGATCCTAGCACCGAAAGCATGGCACCTCCGCGTTCAACACACGTACGGTCAGCGTAACATCTCCTTCCTCTTGATCCAGCAAGGCAAAGGAGAGGTTGGGGAAGATGGCTCCAGCAGCAGCACGACGGCGTGGTGATGGTGGAACTACAGTACTCCGGCAGGGCTTCGCCGTGCTCAACGGAGGAGGAGGAGGTGTTGGGGAGGGAGAGGGAGGCGCCAGGGCAAGGGGGTGCGCAGCCCTCCCTTCACCCCTCTATTTATAGGGGAAGGGGCAAGGGGGGCCGGCCCCTCTAGATGGGATCTAGAGGGGGGGCGGCGGCCTAGGGGAGGAGGCTTGCCCCCCAAGCAAGGGGGGGCGCCCCCCTCAGGGTTTCCCCCAACCCTAGGCGCATGGGCCCTTGGGGGGGAGGCGCACCAGCCCACTTTGGGCTGGTTCCCTCCCTCATACAGCCCTTGAGGCCCTCCGGGAGAGGTGGCCCCTCCCGGTGGACCCCCAGAACCCCTCCGGTGGCCCCGGTACAATACCGATATGCCCCCGAAAATTCCCGGTGTCCGTATGACAACTTCCCATATATAAATCTTTACCTCCGGACCATTCCAAAACTCCTCGTGACGTCCGGGATCTCATCCGGGACTCCGAACAACATTCGGGTTAATGCATATACATATCTTCACAACCCTAGCGTCACCGAACCTTAAGTGTGTAGACCCTACGGGTTCGGGAGACATGCAGACATGACCGAGATGGCTCTCGGGCAATAACCAACAGCGGGATCTGGATACCCATGTTGGCTCCCACATGCTCCACGATGATCTCATCGGATGAACCACGATGTCGAGGATTCAATTAATCTCGTATACGATTCCCTTTGTCAATCGGTATTTTACTTTCCCGAGATTCGATCGTCGGTATCCCAATACCTCGTTCAATCTCGTTACCGGCAAGTCACTTTTCTCGTTCCGTAATGCATGATCCTGTGATCAAACACTTTGATCACATTGAGCTCATTATGATGATGCATTACCGAGAGGGCCCGGTGATACCTCTCCGTCAAGCGGAGTGACAAATCCCAGTCTCGATCCGTGTCAACCCAACAGACACTTTCAGAGATACCCGTAGTATACCTTTATAGTCACCCAGTTACGTTGTGACGTTTGGCACACACAAAGCACTCCTACGGTATCCGGGAGTTACACGATCTCATGGTCTAAGGAAAAGATACTTGACATTGGAAAACTCTAGCAAACGAACTATGCGATCTTATGCTATGTTTAGGATTGGGTCTTGTCCATCACATCATTCTCTTAATGATGTGATCTCGTTATCAATGACATCCAATGTCCATAGTCAGGAAACCATGACTATCTGTCGATCAACGAGCTAGTCAACTAGAGGCTCACTAGGGACATATTGTTGTCTGTTATTCACACATGTATTACGATTTCCGGATAACACAATTATAGCACGAATAAAGACAATTATCATGAACAAGGAAATATAATAATAATGCTTTTATTATTGCCTCTAGGGCATATTTCCAACAGAGGAGAGAGAGAGGCATTGACAAAGTCAAGGAGTGGGATCTGCAGGAGCCCGTCTCTACACATGCTCCTAGGTATAAAAAAACTAATTCTAAAAAAAGTGGCATAAAAACAATTGTGTCTAAAAAAGATAGGTCAAAACAATTGAGAGGAAATAGATAGAGAGAAAGTGATAAAAAGTTGTAACCTTATAGCCAACCTTAGAGCATCTCCAATAGCTTGTCTATATGGATGTCTATACTCGTTTTCCATGACGTGAGCCCTAAACAGGCGTCCAACAGCTTGTCTATATGGTCATCCAAATATACACATCCTCTAAATCGACCTCACAATGTCCACGCCTCGACAATGTGAAGGCGTCGTCTAAACTCAGCTGCAGTCATGATTTCTTCGTCTCCCCAGCGATGGCCCACCTGTCATGGTCCCTGTATATTAAACTGGATGTTTATATGAGGGAATCTTTTTAGACCATTGTCTATATGAATATATAGACTTCCAAATATACACAAGCTATTGGAGATGCTCTTATGGTCAACACTATGGTAGTATTACATGAGGAAGGAGGGAGTGGTGCACATGCCAAGTTCACTGGGTTGCCGTGTTTCACACTCCTCTGTCGTAACAGTGGAGACAATAGGTTTCATCAAAAATAAAAATGAATACTCGTTGCTCATCCACTATATCAAAAAGAATACTTTCATTCGCCGACATGTGGGACATTGACCATCCTGGTCCACCTGCCATGCACAAAATTATCCTTGTCCACCCCGGTCGTAGCGCAGGCTCAACCTTTCCCACTGTAAGTTAGTCGGACGAAGGAACCATCATGACTTCGTTGAATTCTACTTCTTCATGAAAACTTACTCTACCCGCAGTACTGCTACCACATGCGAAGACTGCACGGCACTATACCACGTCATATCACTAAAACCCACTAGGCCAAACTGGCCCGCCTAGGATTTGTACTCCCTCCGTTTCAAAGTTAGTAGTACAAAGTTGACTCATCTACTATTTTGGAACGAAGGACGTCTTTGTACTGCTATGACTTTGTGTTGTATGTCTCTGTACTTTTGCTACGATTTTCCTACCCTATGAACCAAATGAGGCCTGAATGTATCTATGTCGACTATTATTTGATCGATCGCTAAGCCTACAATTTTAGGAGCTTGGGCTATTGGCCGATCGACGACGGATCAGTATAAGCGTACCACGAGCTCATCAGCCCCAACATTTCTCTTCGGTGAGTGTTTTGAAAGTAATATAGCTCGCATAGTAGCTAGGCTACTAACACCAAGAATCATCAAATAAGCCCTGATGATATGATAAACAGTTCAAACTTGCATCTAAGCATGCCATATATTACATCAAAAGCTGGTGAGGATACATTTGTTTCCATAACTCGGAGAGGGTTCGCATGATTCACTATCAAACAAAAGTAGCAAGTACCACCCACACAAGACAATGCACTAGCCCAAAGATGGTTTGATAACACGCATCGTTCTGGTAATTAAACAGAGGGAAATGCAAACTAACATGAAGGATTAGCGCAACCAACTATTTCTTGTCATCGATCTCTTGGGCAATGACCACAACACACACAACGGCATGGGAATCGATCTCTGGGGCGATGTCCACAGGACTGACCGCGACATCGGAATTGATCTCTGGGGCAATGTCCACAGGATGGACAGCGGCATCGAAATCGATCTCCGGGGCGATGCCAACAGGACGGACTGCGACATCGAAAACGATCTCTGGGGCATTGCCCACAGGACGGGCCGCGGCATCGAAATCATCAAGGACGTCCACTGGCACCTGCACAACCCTAACATATTAGCAAGAACATTGCAAATAATCAAAAACCACAACTATGGTAATAAGCCATTATTTTTTACCTTGTGCAGGTCACCGGGGGATCCCATCCCTCCCGGGGGCGTCTCCTCGTCCTCGATGGGGGCCATCACCTTGCCAAGGGAATACTGCTTCTCAACGGCGACTATCACCTCAAACTCGGCCTTGACCCACGCATAGGGGGCCATCAGAGTTTCTGGGGTATGCACGGTGGGGACCTTGCTCTTCTTCCAACTTCCTTTGAGGAGTTCGTCCGCCAACGTCGTCAAATCTTTGGCCAGTACTTGTTTCTTGGAGTTCTTCATCTCCATGGGTTGGCCCGCCAACAAGGTCAACTCGTTGGTCGGTGCTCGCCTCCTGGAGATTGCTGTCTCCAGTGGGTTGTCCGCAGGCAACTCTTTGCCTAGTGCTTTAGGATCCATCAATGAACTGACAAACAAAAAGCAATCGAAAGGAAACCACAATCGCAATGAAAACGGGAAAATAATAGGTTGTGAGAACCGTTCGGTGCTTTGCAAAAAGAAGATTCTTGGAATGAAAATATAGCAGCATCACTGATTCGCCCACCTTTCCTTCGTCGGTACAGAAGAAAAATGGCAGAAGTGAGTAGCCTGGAGTGAGGTTTTCTTCAAGAAAGGGGAGAAAGGGCTTCAACGAGTGTTCAAGTGAAATGATGGTTGCTTTGTCCAGTCCAACTTCGAGGCCACTTTACCACTGCTGGTAAAGGTGTCGGTTTTGTGATATGACGGGTCATGACAGCCACACCGAGGGGACCAGTGAGTTTTGACTGTAGCACCTCATTGTGATTTGGTGGATGGCACGCGGGCCCGCATGCTTTGATGTCCTGCATGTAGATAGAGCGGCTAGTCATATAGGAGTGCTAAATATTGTGCACCGCGACCAAGGCGGAGAGGAAAATGAGAGAACTACGTAATTAATGTATGAGTTTAATTAGGGTAGTTTTGTAAAGTAAGAGGTACATTCCTCCAATCGCAAAATGCCTTGGTTGATGAGATTTGAGATTCGAGCCCTATAAACCGGAAGGGAGGGAGTACTGCACGAGGTGTAGTCTTGTCACTTGTTGGAATCTCTAGAAAGACTTATACGGCATGATTCTTTGCATCTTATTACTACTACGTACTACTTCACCGAGATGTGGGACAGCCATCAGCATCCGGGTCAACGTAATACGTGTCATGCACCAGATTAGAGTGCGAAATGGAAGGGGGGCATCACCCCGGTCATACCGCCAGTAATTCATGACTATAGTGAGTAGTCATATCACAAGTCTTTCCAGCAGTAACGCGCCGTCAAATCGCACAGCCCGACCTTTCCAGCAGTAAGTAAGTTGAATTGGCTACTCCCTCACCCTCCTCGCCTCTCTGTCAAACCGCCTACACGAAAACTGCCACGCGTACTGCCCGGGAAAAGCCCCGCCCTCAACTTTTAACTATGCAAAATTAGTTCGAGCTTGTTCATTCTATATAAATACTAGTACTATATGTTTATTCACCTGTGGGGTTGTTCAATGAATGGAGGGCCGGGAGCACAAGTGAACAATAGTACTACTAGTAGTAGTAAGTAGGAGACGTACAACTAGTCACCTAAAATAGAGTTTCTTTTCTTTAATGCCATGTACACAAATTGAAACGCTTGTTGTGGAGAGAAAAAGTTAATCACTCCACTATATATGTACACAGGGGCTTGAGCACTTGCTTTACTAGGGTTGCTCTCTTCATTCTTTCATCCTCTCCAGATATAAACAAGACAGCAGTAGCGACATTTACTCTCTGCTCACCGCTGGTCACAGATCCGGCCGGATCCCTTCGGTTGGTGTGTGTAGAGGACGAGGTGCATCGTTCACGCAGTCATCGCCGCCGAGGGAGGAAACCCACAGCTGCCGGAGGGGCCCGATCCTCTACCCGTGTCATTCTCTATGACACAACGCTGGCTCGGTAGGTCCTCCAACCCTTGTTCCTCCCTGCCATATTGTCCGCAGATCCGTCCTGCCGTCGCCGACATCCCGACGACCCTCAGGTATAAGTTCTTCGAAAGCGGCCTTGCTCTACTGCCCTAGCTCCCCACGTGTGTGCATGTGCATAACTTTCTACTCCCATCAGCTCTTCCAAAGCCATCTAAATTTTTAGTATTATTAGAGGTAAAGCTACTTCATGCATTCGAATCTAGTACTTTGTTCAAACAACGAAGAAAGGAGGGAAAGTTGTAGCATGAATCTAGGACTTGATTCAAAGAGGAAATAATCTGGTGAGAGTAGTAGAGACCGGATACCCAACCGGTCTCTTGGTTAAAAAGGGAAATAATGGGAAAACGCAGTACAAACTGGATAAGGAACACATCTATTATTGGTTGAAAAAAGGATAGAAAGTGGAGGCTGGTGGACAAGTCAACAGAATATGTCCAGGATTAGATTTGTTGCCCTCACATAGTAAAAGGTCTCCAGAATTAGAATTGCTGCCCTCACATAGTAAAAGGTCTCAGGATTAGATTTGCTGCCCTCACATAGTAAAAGGTCTCCAGAATTAGATTTGCTGCCCTCACATAGTAAAAGGTCTCTAGGATTAGATTTGCTGCCCTCACATAGTAAAAGGTCTCCATGATTAGGTTTTCTGCCCTCACATAGTAAAAGGTCTCCAGGATTAGATTTGCTGCCCTCACATAGCATGAACAAACTCGACATCACCACTTTATGCCTCCTTGTAGGTACATTGTGCCGATGCGTCCACTATCGCATGTCCTTATACCAACCTTTTGTTGTTGTTAATGTAAGGGCACATGTAAAATGAAGCGATCACACTGTTACGTTAGGGACATGTCTAACCAGTGCTATTGTTAATCTGACGCCTCCAGTGAGAAGATGCAATTAAGCTGTGTTACAAATGGTACTCCTGTTGTTTTCCCCAGTATGATAAGTAAGTTTCTCCTTTTACGCTGCTGAGTGTCTTGGTGTCCCCACGGTCCCATGCCCTTAAACCAACTCTTTAGCTGCTTTTGATTTACTGTATCTCGTAAACAAGCAATGCCACCATTAAAGTAATCCCATATTTGATGGATCTCATTGTTGATCATAATGCTTCTGGTAACATCAAGCATTGCTGACGTTTTAAAATTTCTACTATCCTTGCGTGATTGCCATGAAAATAATTAAGATTCTTCTTTTCATTTTGTATATTCTTATTGACCAGCAACTGTTTACTTTCTATCTTTTTGTGAAGATAGGGATATCCATTTCACCTTGTTGCTATTGTGACCTTTTGATGAACTGCACAAAACACTTTTTTTGGAATGAGTGTCTTGTGAAGTTGAACTAAAATGTCACTTGGGCAACATCTCTCAATTTTGGTGGAACTGCACAAAGTGGTGATTGGAGTTTCCAAAATCTCCATCAAATTCTGCTAGTAATCTCCTGTAACATTTTATTAGCCTTTGCAAGATGAGCCGTCACTGTCACCACAATGGCACATTATTTTAGCGGAACTGCATGAAAGGATAAGCAAATTATAGTTGCACCTTACATGAGCCGGACAGCCAACCTTAATGTTCCTCAATTTTAGTGCAACTACTAAAGAAGAACCTGCCATCTCACGAGAGCAAGTACTTCTTGCTAGCTGAATGATGCAATCTTTGCTTCATTTTAGGTGAACTGCAGAAAAAGGCGCATGAATTGAATCATGGAAATCCAGGCAGGCCTCATCCGAGTGGAGCTTCAGGTTGAGTTCAAAGAGTGCCACTATTATAGTAAGCATGCTCTTCTTTTTTGTGCTATGCAAACAGGAATACTCAACTACAGATGTTGTGACGGTCAAGAGCATTCGCCAATTTCTTCGATTGTATGACATGGCTAGCCAAGATGGATTTAATCCCGATATTCACTTTATCAAAGGGCTCTAATGGGTTGGTTCTGAATCTTGCAAGCTGGGAATCAATGAGATGTGTAGGCATCTTTGTTGTACTTATTATTTGAATCTTATTAGTTGGTTCTGAATCTTGCAAGCTGGGAATCAATGAGATGTGTAGGCATCTTTGTTGTACTTATTATTTGGATCTTATTTTTTGGTTCTGAATCCTGCAAGCTAGGAATCAATGGGATGTGTTGGCATCTTTGTTGTACTTATTATTTGGATCATATTTGTTGGTACTGAATCTTGCAAGCTAGGAATCAATGAGATGTGTAGGCATATTTGTTTTACTTATTATTTGGATCTTATTTGTTGGTTCTGAATATTGCAAGCTTGGAATCAATGAGACGAGTAGGCATCTTTGTTGTACTTATTATTAGAAACAACATAAGTTTCCGTTTAACCTGTCGTTCGTACAACCATTTTATAGACCTTCCCACTTCGTTTATTTTTCATTTTCATTAATCCTATATCTGAATTTTCTCCCACTTTCTTTTTCGATGTAAACTGAGTTTTCTCCCAGTACTTTTCCCTAGAACCAACTCAACTGTCCCACGTCTAGACTAAAAAATAATAATACCCCACGTACTATTAACTCATCAAATTAAAATGATATTTTATTTCGTAAGTTGAAAGTTCTTACAAAATAATAATAATAATTGTTTATATATAACTTGGCAAGATAACTCCTAGTGATTGCGTACATAAGCTTGCAAAGATTTTACTGACCAATGCAGTAATAGACGTGCAATCATGTGTTTATGTTTTTATAACATTTCTCTGTCTAGCCCAACATGATATTTTCACCCAGCCCAGCAAGTCCGCGGATTTTGAGAAATATGCAAATGGGCTTTAAATGCTACCATATATATAAACGGGCTGCATATATGATACATCATTGTTTCACCCAGCCCACCAAATGGACCAAAAAACAAATGGACTGGCTGACATGTGGGCTAGTAGGTCGAAGCCTAAGAAGGCGTTGGATTTACATCCAACGGCTAGCATTCTTCTTTGATCTCTCGTCTTCTTCCCCCAGCGCTGCCGAGACCACCTGCTCCAGCCTCTGGCGTCCAGCGGTGTTGTTTTGCGCTCCTCAGTGAAACGCTACCCCACCGACGGTCAGGCCATCCCTCCACTCCGCACCTCCTGTTATTCTCTGCCGAGTGTACGCCCACCCCGCACCCGAACCAGTCATGTTTCCCACTCCTCTCCATCTGCGACTCCACTGTCGCGTCTTCCCCATATCCGAAGCGTTCCAGTCTGGGGCCTCGCCATTGTCCACCACCTTGGTGCGCTCGGCGCGGCGTGGTCAACATACCAGAGTCATCAGAAAAGGAGTGTACGTGGAGAGCCTGACGGCTGGGACCCACGAGGTCCATGGTCGCATGCAAGGAAAGTTACTCCTTATTACGGATTGTATGTGGACTGTACGTGGGAAGGGCTTCTGTATTTCGCGAAAAAAATGTTCCCCCGCTGACAGGTCGGACCCACCAGCTATATCTTCAAACACAAGGAAGTTCCTCCTTATTACACAAAAAAATGAATACCCCCTGCTAGCTAGGACCCACCATAGTGGGTGGCTGACTTGTGGGCCTACTAACTTGACGGGGACGGAGGGCTTCGTCAAATTAGTAAATATGAACGATTCTAGCTTCAGTGACCGTACGATGTCCATCCAACGGCCATAGTGCTTCTTCAACCTCTAGTCTTCTTGCTCTAGCCGCACAAACCAACGCCGGTCATACCGCCTGCTCCTGCCTCTCGTGGCCGACTGTGCTGCCCCGGAGGCCTCACCACCCCCATACTACTCCCACCGCTGGCCAGGCCATCCCTCCACTCACCACACCCCCTGTTATTCTACGGTGACGACAGCCTCGCACCGCAGCCGAACCAGTGAACCCTCATACTCCTCTCCATGTGGGCATCCACTGTTGCGTCTTCCCCGGCTCCGCGTCGTCCCCTTCCTAGGCCTCGCTGCCGTCCATCGCCTCGGTGCGCTTGGCGCAGCGTGGTGAACATACGAGTCATCAGAAAATGACTATACGTGGAGAGCCTGACGGCAGGGACCCACGAGGTCCATGGTCGCAAGCAAGGAAAGTTCCTCCTTATTACGCACTGTATGTGGACTGTACATGGGAAGGGCTTCTGTATTTCGCGAAAAAAATGCCCCCCCGCTGACAAGTCGGACCCACCAGCTATATCTTCGCACGCAAGGAAGTGCCTCCTTATTACACAAAAAAAATGAATACCCCCTGCCAGCTGGGACCCACCATAGTGGGTGGTTGACTTGTGGGCCTACTAACTTGACGGGGACGGAGGGCTTTGTCAAATTAGTCAATATGAACAATCCTAGCTTCAGTGACCGTACAATGTCCATCCAAGGACCATAGTGCTTCTTCAACCTCTGGTCTTCTTGCTCCAGCCGCACAAAGCAGCACCGGTCGTGCTGCCTGCTCCTGCCTCCCGTGGCCGGCTGTGCTGCCACGGAGGCCTCACCGCCCCCATACTACTCCCACCGCTGGCCAGGCCATCCCTCCACTCACCACACCCCATGTTATTCTACGGCGACAACAACGTCACACCGCAGCCGAACCAGTGAACCCTCGTACTCCTCTCCACGTGGACATCCACTGCCGCGTCTTCCCCGGCTCCGCGTCGTCCCTTTCCTAGGCCTCGCCGTCGTCCACCGCCTTGGTGCTCTCGGTGCGGCGTGGTCAATGTGGTCAACGACCGACTTCCATCAGAAGAGTTCTGTACGTGGAGAGGCTGAGAGCTGGGTCCACGGCCACAACCTAGTTTTTTTGTGATTTGCCAAGAAGTCGCTTTTTCAGGCATGTTGGGCTGCAAATCTTTCAACACGAGGAGAGCTTCATTCGGCTGGCCGAGAAAATGGCCTATCAGTAATGAGAAATGGGTTGTACATTTTTAAAACACATCAAACCGACAATTACTTTCAAATTTCTTTTTTTCATTTCAAGATTTTAAATTGCACTAATTTTTCTGCCTGGACAATTTGTTGGATTTTATATTGATATACATTTATTTTTAAAACCAGTTTGAATGTGACTCGAAATTTCAGGATTTAAAACAGTTCGGACCGCACCAAAATATGCAAATTTTCGTATAATTTTTTAATCGTGGCCACAATATGGGCTGTAATGCTAACAAAAAGAATATGGGCTCCAAAAAAACCTTAAGAATTAGCAAATGGGCTGTAAATTATTAGAAATAATAGCAGATGGGATGTATGCTGTTTTCCACAAATTTGAGGCTTTCATAAAAAAAGGTTGACGCACAAGCAGTGACTGTTGGATGTCCATCCAACACCCGTCGTGCTTCTTCAATCTCTGCTCTTCCTACTCCAGCCGCTCAAACAAGCGCTGGCGGGACTGCCTGCTCCCTCCTCCCCGCGGCCGGCTGTGCTACCGCGCAGGCCTCACCGCCCCACCGTACTCGCATCGCTGGCCAAGCCATCCCTCTACTCACCCACACCTGCTGTTATTCTCCGACGACGTCAGACGAACTAGTAAACCCCCATACAGTCGTACTCCCCTCCGCGTGGGAAACAACTGCCGAGTCTTCCCTGGCTCCGTTTCATTCCCTTCCTAGGCCTTGCCGTCATCCACCGCCCTGGTGCTCTCGGCGTAGCCTGGTCAATGTGGTCAACGACCGATATGCATCTGAAGTCGACTGTACGTGGAGAGGCTGACAGCTGGGTCCACGGCCGCACGCAAGGAAATGCCTCCTTATTACGCGCAAAATAATGATTCCTCCACCTGATATCTGGGATCCACCGAAAGGGGCTCTGTATTTCGCAAAAAAAATGTTACCGTCGCTGACAGCTCGGACCCACCAGCTATATCTTCGCACGCAAGGAAGTGCCTCCTTATTACGCACAAAAAAAATGAATACTCCCCCTGCTAGCTGGGACCCAGTATAGTGGCGGGCTGACTTGTGGGCCTTCTAAGTTGACGGGGACGGATGGCTTTGTCAACTTAGTCAATATGCACGATTCTAGCTCCAGTGACCGTACGATGTCCATCCAACGGCCGTAGTGCTTCTTCAACCTCTGGTCTTCTAGCTCCAGCCGCCCAAACCAGCGCCGGTCGTGCCTCGTGCTCCTGCCTCCCATGGTCGGTTGTGCTGCCGTGGAGGCCTCACCGCCCCCTACTACTCCCACCGCTGGCCAGGCCATCCCTGAACTCACCCACACCCCTTGTTATTATGCGGCGACGACAACCTCACACCGCAGCCGAACCAGTGAACCCTCATACTCCTCTCCGCGCGGGCTTCCACTGCCATGTCTTCCCCGGCACCGCGTCGTCCCCTTCCTAGGCCTCGCCGTCATCCACCGCCCTGGTGCTCTCAGCGCGGCGTGGTCAACATTGTCAAGGAACAGCTTCCATCGGACGTGGACTGTACGTGGAGAGGCTGACAGCTGGGTCCACGGCCACAGCAAGGAAGTGCCTCCTTATTACGCGCAAAATAATTATTCCTCCACCTAACAGCGGGGACTCACCGGATGGGCCACCGTATTTTGCGAAAAAAACATTTCCCCATGACTACTAGGACGGACGAGCTACATCTTCGCACACAAGGAAATGCGTCCGGGCAAAAAAATGATTCGCCCCCTGACTACTAGGACCCACCAGCTACATCTTTGCACGCAAGGAAGTGCCTGACAGTCAGGACCCACCTGGTTGAAGTGTACGTAGCGTTGTCATTCTGGTCACGAATGTGTACATACATACTGGTCGATATAGAGGCGCGCATGTATCATGTACACATACGTACAACAGCTAGTGTGCAAGAAACAAAATACAGCCACGTACGTACATACGGGCGGGGTCTCGATTGCCTACTCGCGCATACGTACGGACAGGGCTCATGTACATGGCTGGGTCAGAATGGAGAAACAGCGTCATCGTCGCCCGCAAAAAAAACAACAACAACGTCGTCGTCGTGTTCATGGGGAGGCAACGGAATGCTTTGTGTTCATCGGGAGGCAACGGAACGCGTGGGAGCCAACCGGCTTGGACGGAACAGCTGATGGAAACGAGGCCTGGCGTACTGCACAACGAAGGAAACGGCCTTGTGTTCGACCGGCCACGATCGGAACGAGATCCTGTTCATCGGGAGCGGTCTGGCATACCACAAAACAGAGGAAACGGACCTCCTACGGTCGAAACGGGGTCCTGTTGATCGGGAGGGGTGTGGCGTACCGCCAAACGGAGGAAACGGACTTGTGTTGGAGCGCTATGGTCGAAACGGGGTCCTGTTCATCGAGAGGGCTGTAGCGTACCGCAAAACGGGACTCCACGGGATACTGTTCATCTCAACCATTGACCCCCTCCATCCTCCTCGGACTATAGTTCATCCACCATCGACTGAGGGAGTCCTGGACTAAGGGGTCCTCGGGCGTCCGGCCTGTTAGCCATGGGCCGAACTGATGGGCTGTGAAGATACGAAGATCGAAGACTGCACCCGTTTTCGGATGGGACTCTCCTTGGCGTGGAAGGCAAGCTTGACGACCAAATATGTAGATTCCGTTCCTTGTAATCGACCCTGTGTAACCCTAGATCCTCCCGGTGCCTATATAAACCACATGACTTAGTCCGGAGGCAGAGATATGCATTACCATAGTCATACAGGCTAGACTTCTAGAGTTTAGCCATTACGATCTCGTGGTAGATCAACTCTTGTAATACTCATATTCATCAAGATCAATCAAGCAGGAAGTAGGGTATTACCTCCATAGAGAGGGCCCGAACCTGGGTAAACATTGTGTCCCCTGTCTCCTGTTATCATCGACCTTAGACGCACAGTTCGGGACCCCCTACCCGAGATCCGCCAGTTTTGACACCGACATTGGTGCTTTCATTGAGAGTTCCACTGTGTCGTCCTCAAAAGGTTTGATGGCCCCTTCAATCGCCAACAATGACGCTGTCCAAGGAGAAACCTTCCTCCCTGGACAGATCTTCGTGTTCAGTGGATTCGCGCTGCGGGCCAACTCGTTTGGCCACCTGGAACAGATCGATAGCTACGCCCCTGGCCATTAGGTCAGATTTGTGAGCTTGAACTACGTCGCGGACATCCATGGAGATTTGATCTTCGCCGGATTCAAGACCGCAGCAACTGCTCCTGGTCAACTTGATGAACATGACCTAAATCTGTTGTCGGACTGCATCTAGGAGATAGCTCCTGTAACATCTCTGGCCTTAGATCCAAATCATACAACGCCATCCTAGGGTTGTAGGCTCAACCCCACCACGGAGGCCACAGATTCCCCGGCGTTGGAGCCGCACATGGACTTAACCTCACACAATATTTGTGTCACCGAAACTCTAGACTCATCTCTGGGCGTAAGTTCCGAACCATGTGAGTCCGCGGATGCCGAACTTGATCGTTTATCGATCTTAGAGTTCAGCGCCGCAGACATCTTCCAGCACTCGCCCTTGGTCGATGAGCTAAACTCATTAAAGAGACTGTACTTGGCGGGGGACTCGCAGCCGAACTATGTTCTGTTCAAACTAGGGGCTAATGATGGAGAACCTTGCTTCCCACCTGCCACCCACTTCATAGCCAAAGTCGAGGAGTAAACAGACACGCTTGATTATGACTAAGAAGACATCGACAGTATGGACGACGATGGTGACGAGGAGCAAAATCAAAGTCCGCCATTCACTGGACCCTGGACGGCCACTTCCTTGTATGATGTGTACATGGTGGACACACCCAAAACAACCAACGATGATGACAAAGAAAATCAAGTTGAGAATAAACCTCCTAAGACACAGCAAAAACGCCGGCGTCCTCGGCACCGCTGTAGGTCACGTCATTCCAAAGACAGCAATACTGGCACCGAAGAAAGTAATACTCCGGACGACGCCAAAAACAATGAAGACCCTGCTGAGGTCACATCCAGGCAGGAGGATCAAGAAAACGGGCAAACTAGCCCCGGCAAACAGGCTAGGCCCAACGACTCGGAGGATGGTAGTTATCATCCACTCTATGAGGATGAGGGGAGCCTTGGCAACGAAGAGTTCATCGTGCCTGAGGAACCTCTCGAGCAGGAGCGCTTCAAGTGCCAGCTAATAGCCACTGCAAGGAGCCTGAAAAAGAAGCAGCAGTAGCTTCAAGCTGACCAAGATCTGCTCGTCGACAGGTGGACTGATGTTCCGGCAGCTGAAGAATACGGCCTCAGACGCCCAACCAAGAGTTACCCAAAGCGAAGGTTGCTACCTCAGTTCGATGAAGAGGCGTCGGAGCCCATACCTCCCTTGCGTAACGCGGCCGACCGAGCACTACGCGGTCGGGACAGTGCGGCGGATCGACCACCTCGTGGTCAGGATAGAGCGGCAATTCAAGCCGAATAGCAGCCTGCCCCAACGCCACGAAAAAATAGAGACAAAACATTTCGGGGTCATACATACGACCTTCGACAAACCCTGGATAGCAGAGCAGGATACACCCGATCGATTCATGGATCGCGGGGACGTTCTTCGACACGTGATGATGGTTACCTATTTGGACATGACAAACCTAGTCACACCAGGGCCAACAACCGTAGACGGACTCCATCGGAGCTACATCGCGACGCGACCCAATATAGAGGCGCCGCACACCCTCTTTGCTTCACTGATGAAGTAATGGATCACGAATTCCCCGAAGGGTTCAAACCCGTGAATATTGAATCATACGATGGAACAACTGATCCTGCGGTATGGATCGAGGACTTTATCCTCCACATCCACATGGCCCGCGGAGATGACCTCCATGCTATCAAATACCTCCCAGTAAAGCTTAAAGGGCCAGCTCGACACTAGTTAAACAGCCTGCCTGAAAACTCTATTGGCAGCTGGGAGGACTTGGAAGAGGCCTTCCTCGATAACTTACAAGGTACGTATGTCCGGCCACCAGACGCCGATGACTTAAGCCACATAGTTCAACAGCCTAGGGAGTCAGCCAGGAAGTTATGGACTAGGTTCCTAACTAAAAAGAACCAGATCATCGACTGTCCGGATGCCGAAGCCCTAGCGGCCTTTAAACACAACATCCGCGACGAATGGCTCGCCCGCCACCTCGGCCAAGAAAAGATAAAATCTATGGCAGCCCTCACGGCACTCATGACCTGCTTTTGCACGGGTGAGGATAGTTGGTTGGCTCGTAGCAAAAACACAACCAGTGAGGCAGGCCCCTCTGAGGTTAAGAACAACAACGGAAAGCTCTGACGTAACAGACATAAATGCCGAAGCAATGGTAATAATACCGACGACACTACAGTCAATGCCGGATTCAGCGGCTCCAAGTCTAGCCAGCGGAAGAAACCATACAAAAGAAACAATCAGGGACCATCCAGCATGGACAACATACTCGATCGCCCGTGCCAGATACATAGAACCCTAGACAAACCTACCAATCATACCAACAGAGACTGTTGGGTTTCTAAACAGGCCGGCAAATTAAACACCGAGAACAGGGAAAAGGGATCACAAAACGAGGACGAGGACAAAGAGCCCAGGCAACTGAACATAGGGGGATAGAAGAAGTTTCCCCCTCAAGTGAAAACAGTGAACATGATATATGTTACACACATCCCCAAAAGGGAGCGCAAGAGCGAACTAAGGGACGTCTACGCGGTAGAGCCAGTCGCCCCAAAATTCAATCCATGGTCGTCATTCTCGATCACCTTTGATCGTCAGGATCATCCGACTAGTATCCGTCATGGTAGTTCAGTAGCACTAGTCCTCGACCCAATCATTGATGGATTTCACCTAACACACTTCCTTATGGACGGAGGTAGCAGCCTCAACCTGGTCTATCAGGATACAGTGCGAAAAATGGGCAGCAATCCATCACGGATTAAGCCCAAAAAGACTGCCTTCAAAGGAGTCATACCAGGTGTGGAGACCCGTTGCACGGGCTCAATCACGCTAGAGGTTGTCTTCGGATCTCCGGACAATTTGCAAAGTGAGGAGTTAATCTTTGACATCGTCCCCTTTCGCAGTGGCTATCACGCACTGCTCGGACGAACCGCATTCGCGCGATTCAATGCAGTGCCACACTATGCTTATCTCAAGCTCAAGATGCCCGGTCCACGCAGCGTCATCACGGTCAACGGGAATACGGAACGCTCCCTCCGTATAGAAGAGCACACAGCTGCCTTAGCAGCAGAAGTACAGAGCGGCCTTCTCAAGCAGAACCCTAAATCGGCTGCTGAGCCCACAGACACCGTTAAGAGGGTCCAAACTACCCTGCAGCAGGACAACTCGGCTCGTCAGGAGCTCGACTAGCAATCCGGCCTCCATCTCAGTCTTGATCAAGTAGTGGCATCCATGCCGCGCGTACATAATTACGCACTCAAAATTCCATGGGCATCGACGGAGGCATAGCTAGTTTATGATCCACAGTGCGGCTCAATCGGCACCCGATACACACATACTTTCACTTTTACTTTTTCCTTTCAGGTCTCAATACCGCAGGACCCATCCGATGGCCTGATCATGGGTGCTCTCGAAGGACAAACACACGAAGACTACAAGAAACACATACATATGGGGGACTTCTCTAGGTGGTTTTGTTAAACAATCACTCTACCTGTTTTTCAGCACCCATACGCATCTCTCTCTTAATGAAGGCGTAGTAAATAGCCTTTCTGCTTATTGCACTACTTGTATAAATGCGCTTTAACGCACCAATGAAATTATAATAGAAAGAGTTTGCGGCCCAAATTTCCACGGCTCTAGCTTACCATTGGTTCTTCCTATTTCTTTCTTTTTGCCTTTTCCTTCTTGGTAATTCTATCAGATAACACCCGTACACTCAGCGTGTTCCACCTTGCCAGGGTCTTCATAGCGCCCCACAACATGGCAACAAAAGTCTGAACACTTTTACAGTATAGTTCGGCACCCCGAATTTAGCACTATATGCATTGGCTCCGAATCATGTCTTTGGTCAATAGTTGCATTGCCCCGCTCCTGTGCTTTCTACCTTACATTCTTCTATATCAGCTAAGGTAGTAAAGGGAGAACTGCTGCGATTGTGCCCTAGTTTATCCAAAGGAGCACCTCAGTAGAGAAAGCCAAAAACTGACTGTCATGATACGGCGAGAGCCAGTCAGCTGTTCGGAGGATGCAAATCGTTGGAGATTTCTCCTGCATTACGTGAAGGATCGGTACTTCCCGATCTGATGGTCATAGCACTCTGGTTTGGATACTAGGGGTTGTGCCCATGTTTTATTGTAAAATTCCTATGGCTAAGTGAGGGCGTTCAAGCCGCATAGTCTGATTGCCTGGTTCGTTGCGCTAAATAACTCCTTCAAGGACCATATAATTGGATCAAGATTGTTTAGATTCCATCCAGAACACCCCCGTACTACCTATGTGGGGGCAGAAGCCGACGACTGGCCAACCCTGAGATTTCATACAACACGGCCGCACAGGAGGAAAAAATTAAAACATAATAAGCATTATACTATAAACCGACTTTGTTTCATCGTACAAGGCAAAGACACCATGAATGTATTCATTCGAAAATAATGTCTTGCCCACACTGCATTGTTACAATGCGAGACCCCTCCAAGACGTCTCTAAAATACCGCTCGGGTGTGCAGTGCTCCTTGCCTCGGGCGGCCATTCGGTCGCTAGCTTGACGGCGTCCATCTTCGCCAACCACACCTTGACATAGGAGAAGGCCAGGCGCGCACCCTCAATGCAGACGGACCGCTTGACGGTGTCCAGCCAAGGACAGGCATCCACCAGCCGCTTCACAAGGCCGAAGTAACTGCTGGGTATAGCTTCGATTGGCCACAACCAGATTAGTAAATCCTGCATGGCCAGTTTGGCCACCCTGTGCAGCTCGACCAGCTGCTTTAGCTGATTGCTGAAGGGCACCGGATGTTCTGGCGCAAGATATTGCGACCAGAATAGCTTCTCCGTGGAGCTCCCTTCTTCGGCTCGTAAAAACTCCGTGGCGTTGGACACACTATGTGGCAGATCAACAAAGGCTCCTGGAGAAATCCGAATCCGGGTTAGTAAAAGATACTTCCTCCTTACATACTTGCTTTGCATACTAAATGCCTTACCCGCCGTGATCTTCCTGGCCTCTTGGATCTCCTAGAGGGCGCCCTGGGCTTCAACCCGGGCCGCTTCCGCGCTTTGATGAGCCTTGGAGAGTTCCGTCTCTCGATCCGAAACATCGCCCTCTAGGGTCTCGTTCTTCTTCACCATGTCCTGGAGCTCTTGATGGACCTCGTTCAGCTGGGCCTTCAAGTTCTTGCGAGCGGCCTGCTCCTTGACAGCTTTCCCCTCGGCTTCGGCCAGGGCCTCTTTCGGGGCCGCGGCCTCGGTCCTCTCCCCTACACATATAATGACACTACGGTCAGTATACATCATTTACTCTTTCCAAGTATATAGTGAGCCATTGCATACCTTGCTGGTCTTCCAGCTGCTTCCTCACCTGGCCGAGCTCTAATTCGGCCCGCTCCAGTTTCTGCTTTAGTCCGGCGACTTCGGTAGTGTGAGAAGTCACGGCCAGCAGCGACGCCTGCTTATTCACATCAGACACAGTTTGGTTAGTCTCCTGCGAAATTTAATTGATCCTCTTTCCGACTATTCTTTCTGAACACCGGACAGTGTCTCAGGGGTTACTGTCTATGTGGGGATTTTCTCGATTAAATGACACTTACCTCAAAACTTGTCAGCAGGCTACGGTAGGCTTCGGTCAGTCCGCTTTTAACGGACTGAACATTCTCAATCACTGTACCCATAAGGATACGGTGTTCTTCCACAACAGAAGCTCCTCGCAGCGCTTCCAATAGATTGTCCGGCGCCTCTGGTTGGACAGAGGTCGCCGGTGGGACGGGCATGCCTTCTTCTCTTAAAGGAAGCTGTGTGTCGTATCCCAGGGCCGTATGAGTCTCCGGATCCGTGCTCTTATGTGGGGAGAATTGAGCTCCATCCCCATCTTCAGTCTCCATGGGGGCTTACTCCCCCATGTGCCCCCCGCCGAGGTATCGCCCTCTGGTGCCGCCTTGACGGCCTCCTGAACCCCTCTGGCCTGGGAAGGTCCGTTGGGAGAGCACCTCGTCATCTCCCTTGGCCTTGGGAGAGTATGCGGCCTGCGGTGTCTCGCTGGCCATCTCCTTTGAGTCCAACGAGCCTCTTGATGAGGATCGCTGGGAGCCATCGTGGGGTGGACTACAACAGCATAATTAACCATGTTAATACGACAAAGAGGAGAGGCTAGATTTCTGGGCATGTACGAGTCTTAGCACTTATGTTGCGGCCCGAGGCTTAGTGCGGGGGCGTCGCTTCGGACTGCTGCCGACGTCCCATGCGGAGCTGCTCGCGAGCGGCCCTTTCCCCTTCTTGGGTGCCTCCGCCTCCAGAATTGTGGAGGCCGCCCTCTTCCTTCTCCCCCCATCAGGGGGAGAATCACTCTCCTCCTCCTCCTCATCGTCGTCGTATTTGGCGACGGAGGAACGGGTCTTGTCTTCGGACGTCGCGTCCGAAGCGCCCTTACGGCAGGGGCCACTCTGGACCCCCTTGGCCTTCCCCGTGGCCTTCTTCCTCGGTGTCGTATAGGCGCCAGCACCAGCATCTTCGCTAAACGTGGAATGACTGGTTCTTCAGGCAGCAGAGCCGGACACTAGATCTTCTTCGCCCTCTCCATCCATTCCTGAAGAGGCAATGAAAGTAAAATTTCAGATATCCTCCTTGAAACAAACAAGTAGAGGATGCGTTAAGAACTTACCTCGCTAGTGGGGTGGTTAATATCGTGCCCACGGTCCGAATCCGTGGCTAGCGGTGTTTCATTGCCCTTGAAGAGCAACTTCCAGGCGTCTTCGTGAGTGGTTTCAAAGAGCCTCTTTAGGGTATGGTGCTTCTTCGGATTTGACTTCCATAGCGGGAATCTTCGGCTTTGGCATGGGAGAATCCGGCGAACTAGCATCACCTGGATTATATCGAAAAGTTTGACATCCTTGTCCACCATTCTTTGAACGCGCGTCTGTTGCGCTATCAGCTCATCTGGCGAACACCAGTTCGGGCTCTTCTCGACCCAGGAGGTGCGTCGCATGGGAGCGCCAGAGTTAAATTCGTCAGCCGCGGCCCAGTTTGTGCCACTGGGTTCTGTGATGTAGAACCATTGTTTCTGCCATTGCTTGACAGTCTCCACGAAAGTGCCTTTCGTCTAGGAGACATTGGTCAGCTTACTGACCATGGCTCCTCCGCACTCCGCGTGCTGGCCATCGACCACTTTCGACTTCACGTTGAAGACATTGAGCCACAGCCAGAAGTGGGGTTGGATGCGGAGGAAGGCCTCACACACGACGATGAACGCCGAGATATTGAGGAAGGAGTTCAGGGATAGATCATGAAAGTCTATCCCGTAATATTACATCATCCCACGGACGAAAGGGTGGAGTGGAAACCCTAGTCCACGAAAGAAATGAGGGATGAAAACCACCCTCTCGTTGGGCTTTGGCGTGGGGACGACTTGTCCCCCGGCCGGCACACGATGGGCAATTTCCTTCGCCAAGTACCCGGACGCCCGAAGCTCAGTAATGTCCTTCTCCTTGACGAAGGAGACCATCCACTTGCCTTGGCCTCCGGATCTGGACATGGTTGAGTGCTAGCTCAAGTGGGAAGAAGATGAGAACTTGGGCGCTGGAGCTCAAAAGTGGAAAGGCAGAGGAAGAGAGAAGGCGTGGGAGAAGAAGGGGGAATCCTTATCCCCTTATAAAGGTAGTAAATATCGAACACCTCCCCACTCGCCCTAAAACTCGCCTATTCCCAAGGGCTGTGTAAACGACACGGTTGGGTTACCCACGCCTGAATTGATGAAAATCCGGCAATAAGGGGACACGATTTCTTCTTCGACAAGACGTGCCAATGGAAACCGCATCTCGAAATGCAGAACGGCGGACAAAAGCAGTTCGATATAATGACCGAACAGATGTGATGTCTGATACATCTCCAACATATCTATAATTTTTGATTGTTTCATGCTATTATATTATCCATCTTGGATGTTCATGGGCTTTATTATTCACTTTTATATTTCTTTTGGGACTAACCTATTGACCCAGAGCCCAGTGCCAATTCCTGTTTTTTCCCTTGTTTCAGTGTTTCGCAGAAAAGGAATATCAAATGGAGTCGAAATGGAATGAAACCTTCTGGAGAAGTTATTTTTGAAAAGAAAGCAACCCAGGAGACTTGGAGTCCACGTCAAGAAAGCAACGAGGAAGGCACGAGGCAGGGGGCGCGCCCACCCCCCTGGGTGCGCCCTCCACCCTCGTGGGCCCCTCGTGGCTCCCCTGACGTATTCCTTCCTCCTATATATACCAACATACCCTAAAACCATCGGGGAACAGAATAGATCGGGAGTTACGCCGCCGCAAGCCTCTGTAGCCACCAAAAACCAATCGGGACCCTGTTCCGGCACCCTGCCGAAGGGGGGACCCTCACTGGTGGCCTTCTACATCATCTCGGCGCTCTCCATGACGAGGAGGGAGTAGTTCACCCTCGGGGCTGAGGGTATGTACTAGTAGCTATGTGTTTGATCTCTCTCTCTCTCTCGTGTTCTTGAGGTGATACGGTCTTGATGTATCGCAAGCTTTGCTATTATAGTTGGATCTTGTGATGTTTCTCCCCCTCTACTCTCTTGTAATGGATTGATTTTTCCCTTTGAAGTTATCTTATCGGATTGATTCTTTAACGATTTGAGAACACTTGATGCATGTCTTGTCGTGCGTATCTGTGGTGACAATGGGATATCATGTGATCCACTTGATGTATGTTTTGGTGATCAACTTGCGGGTTCTGCCCATGAACCTATGCATAGGGGTTGGCACACGTTTTCGTCTTGACTCTCCGGTAGAAACTTTGGGGCAATCTTTGAAGAACTTTGTGTTCGGTTGAATAGATGAGTCTGAGATTGTGTGATGCATATCATATAATCATACCCACGGATACTTGAGGTGACATTGGAGTATCTAGGTGACATTAGGGTTTTGGTTGATGTGTGTCTTAAGGTGTTATTTTACTACGAACTCTAGGGCTGTTTGTGATACTTATAGGAATAGCCCAATGGATTGATCGGAAAGAATAACTTTGAGGTGGTTTCGTACCCTACCATAATCTCTTCGTTTGTTCTCCGCTATTAGTGACTTTGGAGTGACTCTTTGTTGCATGTTGAGGGATAGTTATATGATCTAGTTATGTTATTATTGTTGACAGAACTTGCACTAGTGAAAGTATGAACCCTAGGCCTTGTTTACTAGCATTGCAATACCGTTTACTCTCACTTTTATCGCATGCTACCTTGCTGTTTTTATATTTTCAGATTACAAAAACCTATATCTATCATCCATATTCACTTGTATCACCATTCTTCGCTGAACTAGTGCACCTATACAATTTACCATTGTATTGGGTGTGTTGGGGACACAAGAGACTCATTGTTATTTGGTTGCAAGGTTGTTTGAGAGAGACCATATTCATCCTATGCCTCCCATGGATTGATAAACCTTAGGTCATCCACTTGAGGGAAATTTGCTACTGTCCTACAAACCTCTGCACTTGGAGGCCCAACAATGTCTACAAGAAGAAGGTTGTGTAGTAGACATCAATGTCATCTTGCAAAATGTTTTTAGCGGATTGGACTCGTGGAATATTACATTCTCTCTGCATTTGTGTGTGGTGTGTGTGTGTGTTATAGGTCCAGACAAGTTCAGTACATCCGAAGACTATCTTGGAGTTCGGAAGGAGGAACCCACCTTGCAATGCCGAAGACAGATATACGCACCGGATACCTTGTCATTGAAGCCAGGTTCAAGGGCTACTGAGGGAGTCCTGGACTAAGGGGTCCTCGAATGTCCAGCCTGTTAGCCATGGGCCAAACTGATGGGCTATGACGATACGAAGACCGAAGACTGCACCTGTGTCCGGATGGGACTCTCCTTGGCGTGGAAGGCAAGCTTGGCAACCAAATATGTAGATTCCCTTCCTTGTAACTGACCATGTGTAACCCTAGATCCTCCCGGTGCCTATATAAACTGGAGGACTTAGTCCGGAGGCAGCGATACTCATTACCATAGTCATACAGGCTAGACTTCTATGGTTTAGCCATTACGATCTCGTGGTACATCAACTCTTGTAATACTCATATTCATTAAGATCAATCAAGCAGGAAGTAGGGTATTACCTCCATAGAGAGGGCCCGAACCTGGGTAAACATTGTGTCCCCTATCTCCTGCTACCATCTACCTTAGATGCACAGTTCGGGACCGCCTACCGGAGATCCACCAGTTTTGACACCGACATCGACATCCTCCAGCCTCCACCTGCGACTGTTCATCCACGGGCTCCTGTTCATCCAGCCTCCACTGTGCGCTACTCCACCCGCTACTGTTCAACCAGCCCTCTCCACGGGCTCCTGTTCATCCACCCCTCCACAGGCTACTATTCATCCAGCCCTCCACCGTCTACTGTTCATCCAGCCCTCCACGGGGTGGTCCTGTTCATCCAGCCCTCCACGGGGTCCTGTTCATCCAGCCCCAACCGGCTCGATCGATCAGGGTCATGTTCATCCAGAGGCAACACCACGGGGTCCTGTTCATCCACCCCCACCGGGAACTGTTCATCCAACCCCCCCCCCCCCCCAGCAACACTCACTGTTCATCTAGAGGAAGCATCAATCGGCTTCAGTTAGCAGCAGTAGCGAAGGAATCGCTCAATCGGGTTCAGTTAACAGCCATTAATCGATCGCCCGGGTTCAGTAACGCGTAGCCTGCAGTCCAATTGCTCGGGTTCAGTTAGAGCCCAACGCCTTGCTCAGGTTCAGTTAGAGCCCAACGCCTCGCACCCACATGCGTGCGTGTATGAGAGAAACGCGCATCGCTCGGCCCCGACCACCCACCGTAACCGGGAACACCCCGATATTTTCCTCGCCCTCGCTTCTACCATGGTTTTTTCCGTCATGGATGGCCCCAAAAATGTCATGCAACTGTGTCTCCGTCCCGCTCAGGACAAAAAGCCCATTTTCTGTCATGATTTTTTGTCATAGAAGTAGGAGCCCACCACATCTATGATGATACCGGGTTTTGTCACAATTATCATCATAGAAGTGTCATAAGTATGACAAAAAAATTCGTTTGGCACAAAATGTCACGGATGTATCTTTTTTTGTTGTGTAGCTTCGCCTCGCGCCTCGCTGCACACTTTGAGAAAGAAGAAAAGTAGCTGCCTCCTGCTTTTCTAGACTATAAGAGTATGGTAGCACATGATTTTATTGTTAAGAATAAGAAAAAGATGCTTAACTATAGACTGATATTTGATAAAAATTACTTTGAGACTATTGCTTTGCCTGCTCCTTCTTTGTACAACTTATCTTAAGGCAAGTATCTTGTTCTGCCGGAGGCCATTCATGCCTATCGAAACCTCACACCAGCTCCAGAGCTAGAGCCGGAGCCAAAACTTGATCCTCACCGTCAGTCTATTTACCTGTGGGATCCGTAGGAGATCGCCAACCAGTGGCACCCCGAGGATCCTTCTCAGTACGACCCCAACTACAACTTTGATCCATGGGCCTAGACTAACTTAGGCCAAAAGCCTAAGCTTGGGGGAGCACATATTTCCCACCGACATTACATTCATGTTCACACACTCATTCTAGTTGTCGGTGCTCATACTTTTTCATTGTAATATCCATGCTAGTTTATTTTCTTTTTCTCGCGTTCTTCTTGTGTGTTTGAATAACCTTAAGAAAAACCAAAAAAATTAGTTGTAGCTTCTAGCTAGTTTACTATTCATGCGTGTAGTAGTAATAACTTAAAAGAAAACACAAAAATATTTCTCGTTCTTCTTTTGCTTGTTGGGAGCTCTCCCGTGTAAATAGTTTTATTTCCTTTCTTTTCTTTGGGGGTCTAGAGGAGAAGACCATGATGAAAATGTTGAAGTGGCTCTTATATGCATTATTGTTGATTTAACCAAGAGCCCATATTACCTTGTCTTCTCCCTTGTATTAAATGCTTGCAGATTCTAGCTTAGTCCAATTGCACATGCACTATTATTATTATCCACACCGTTCAGTCGTGCAAGTGAAAGGCAATAATGACGATATATGATGGAATGATTGAGAAAAGCTGGTATGAACTCGACCTCTGTTGTTTTTGTAAATACGATTAGTTCATCGTTCCTGATTCAGCCTATTATGAATGAAACATGTTTGCAATGACAATTAGAGATTAAAGTTGCTTATGCCATGCTTAATTTTCTAGGAGTTTATAATGGTTTACCTTGCATGCCAACATGTTATTAAAATGGTTGTGATGTGGTATGATAGGGTGGTATCCTCCTTTGAATGATTCCAGTGGCTTGACTTGGCACATGTTCACACATGTAGTTGAAACAAAATCAACATAGCCTCCACGATATTTATGTTCATGGTGGATTATATTCTACTCATGCTTTCACTCAATGTTTATTAATTTTAATGCATGTTCATGACTGTTGTCGCTCTATAGTTGGTCGCATTAAAGCTGGCTCCGCCGTTGATGAGGGTCTTGGTGACGGTGATGACCCACAAATATAGGGGATCTATTCTAGTCCTTTCGATAAGTAAGAGTGTCAAACCCAACGAGGAGCAGAAGTAAATAACAATCGATCTTTAGTAAGGTATTCTATGCAAGCACTGAAATTATCGATAACGGATAGTTTCGTGATAAGGTAATTTGTAACGGGTAACAAGTAATAAAAGTAAATAAGGTGCAGCAAGATGGCCCAATCCTTTTTGTAGCAAAGGACAAGCCTGGACAAACTCTTATATGAAGGAAAATACTTATCGTCAAGCTAGTTTTCATCACGCTCATATGATTCGCGTTCGTTACTTTGATAATTTGATATGTGGGTGGACCGGTGCTTGGGTACTGCCCTTCCTTGGAAACACATCCCACTTATGATTAACCCCTATTGCAAGCATCCGCAACTACAAAAGAAGTGTTAAGGTAAACCTAACCATAGCATGAAACATGTGGATCAAAATCAGCCCCTTACGAAGCAATGCATAAACTAGGGTTTAAGCTTCTGTCACTCTAGCAACCCATCATCTACTTATTACTTCCCAATGCCTTCCCCTAGGCCCAAACAATGGTGAAGTGTCATGTAGTCAGAGTTCACACAACACCACTAGAGTAAAGACAACATACATCTCATCAAAATATCGAACGAAAACCAAATTCACATGACTACTTATAACAAGACTTCTCCCATGTCCTCAGGAACAAACGTAACTACTCACAAATCATATTCATGTTCATAATCAGAGGGGTATTAATATTCATAAAGGATCTGAACATATGATCTTGCACCGAATAAACCAACTAGAATGAACTACAAGGGGTAATCAACAGTACTAGCAACCTACAGGTACCAATCTGAGGTTTTGAGACAAAGATTGGATACAAGAGATGAACTAGGGTTTGAGAGAAGATGGTGCTGGTGAAGATGTTTATGGAGATTGACCCCCTCCTGATGAGAGGATCGATGGTGATGACGATGTTGATGATTTCCCCCTCCCAGATGGATGTTTCCCTGGCAGAACAGCTCCGCCGGAGCCCAATATTGGTTTCGCTAGGTTTCGCCTTGAGGCGGCGGTGCTTCCTCCCGAAAGCTTCCTTGCGATTTTTTCTGGGACGAAAGACTTCATATAGCAGAAGATGGGCACCGGAGGCCTGCGAGGGGGCCCACGAGACAGGGGGCGCGCCTAGGGGGGTAGGGCGCACCCCCACCCTCGTGGCCAGGGTGTGGGCCCCCTCTAAATGATTCTTTCTCCAGTATTTTTTATATATTCCAAAACGTGCCTTCGTGAAGTTTCAGCACTTTTGGAGTTGTGCAGAATAGGTCTCTAATATTTGCTTCTTTTCCAGCCCAGAATTCCAGCTGCCGGCATTCTCCCTCTTCATGTAAACCCTGTAAAATAAGAGAGAATAGGCATAAGTATTGTGACATAATGTGTAATAACAGCCCATAATGCAATAAATGTCGATATAAAAGCATGATGCAAAATAGACATTGATACGTCTCCAACGTATCTATAATTTATGAAGTATTCATGCTATTATATTATCAATCTTAGATGTTTTATATGCATTTATATGCTATTTTATATGATTTTTGGGACTAACCTGTTAACCTAGAGTCCAGTGCCAGTTTCTGTTTTCTCCTTGTTTTTGAGTTTTGTAGAAAAGGAATACCAAACGGAGTCCAATTGACATGCGAATTTTTGATGATTTTTTATGGACCAAAAGAAGACCACAGAGCATCGGAGTTGGGCCAGAAGAGTCCCGAGCTTCCCACGAGGGTGGGGGCGTGCCGACCTCCCCTGGGCGCGTGGGCCTGCCTCGTGGATAGCTCGGGCACTTCCTTGACGTGAGACCGATGCCAAAAATTCCTATAAATACAGAAACCTCGGAAAATTAACCCAGTTCGGAAGTTCCGCCGTCGCAAGCCTCTGTAGCCACAAGAAATCAATCTACGCCCTCTCCGGCACCCCGCCGGAGGGGGTCATCATCACCGATGGCCATGGAGGGTGATCTCGGAGAGGCCATCATCACCATCAAGGCTAAGGACCACAGGGGGGAGGCCATGGAGGAGGAAGCACAAGGGGGAGAACCTCTCCTCCTCTCTTCAGGTGGCGCCGGAGTGCCATCAGGAGGGGAATCATCATCGTAGTGATCGTCTTCATCAACATCACCATCATCATCACCATCCTCATCTCTTTTACGTGGTCCACTCTCCCGCACCCCGCTGTAATCCCTACTTGAACATGGTGCTTTATGCCACAAATTATGATCCAATGATGTGTTGCCATCCTATGATGTTTTGAGTAGATATCTTTTGTCTTTGGGTTGATTGATGATCTAGATTGGTACGAGTTGTATGCTTTATTTTGGTGATGTCCTATCATGCCCTCCGTGTCGCGCAAGCATGAGGGATTCCCGCTGTAGGGTGTTACAATACGCTCATGATTTGCTTATAGTGGGTTGCTAGAGTGACGTAAGCTTAAACCCGAGTAAGGGAGTTGTTGCGTATGGGATAAAAGGGACTTGATGCTTTAATGCTATGGTTGGGTTTTACCTTAATGATCTTTAGTAGTTGCGGATGCTTGCTAGACTTCCAATCATAAGTGCATATGATCCAAGTAGAGAAAGTTTGTTAGCTTGTGCCTCTCCCTCGTCTGAAATTACAATGACGACTACCGGTCTTGTTAACAATTGCCTAGGACAATTCCACACACCGATCCACCATTATTCCACACTCGTTATTTATAATATTTAGTAATATATTCTAACTTTATGATAACATCACCTACTTTTATATTTTAGCTCTCCCATATCATACAAAGTTATCCTCTTCATACCCACCACGTACTTTTATTTCTCGTTTCTAGTTGGAAGCAAACGTTCGGTGTATGTAGAGTCGTATCAGTGGCAGATAGGGCTTGAGAGAATATTGATCTTACCTTTAGCTCCTTGTGGGTTCGACACTCCACACTTATCACTTCCACCTTTAGAAATTGCTACGATGATTCCTTGCACTTGGGGATTATCAGACGTATCAACTCCCCCAAGCTTAGACCTTGCTTGTCCTCAAGCAGAAGCCGATAACGAAAAATATGTCCACATGTTTAGAGATTGAGCTGTCGATAAAATAAAATATGGACATGAGGGCATCATGATCATTCTTATAACAGAAACATGTATTGTCGTATGATTTCTTATGCTAAAGTAACAATCTATTCACAATGTCAAGTATGAATCAGAAACTTCATTGAAAGCTAACAAACTATGATCTCGGTCATTGAAGCAATTGTAATTTATCATAACATCGGAAGGAGTAAATATAAGAGCTTTTCAGCAAGTCCACATACTCAACAATCATTTAGTCTTTCACAATTGCTAACACTCATGCAATACTTATGGTTATGGAGTTTTAATCGGACATAGAGAAAGATAGGGGCTTATGGTGTTGCCTCCCAACCTTTTACCTCAAGGGTAATGTCCACAATAATAGTTCATGATAACTTACATCCAATTGGATATATATATCAGGATCTTTCCAACACAATGTGCTTGCCAAAGGATAAAATGTAAAAAAGGAAAGGTGAAGATCACCATGACTCTTGTATAAGGTAGAAGAAAAGAATAAAAGATAGGCCCTTCGCAGAGGGAAGCAGACGTTGTCATGTGCTTTTATGGTTGGATGCACGAAATCTTAATGCAAAAGAATGTCACTTTATATTGCCACTTGTGATATGGACCTTTATTATGCAATCCATCACTTTTATTGCTTCCATATCACAAGATCATATAAAGCTTATTTTCTCCACACTAATAAATCATACATATTTAGAAAGCAATTTCTATTGCGTGTAACAATGACAACTTACTTGAAGGATCTTACTCAATCCGTAGGTAGGTATGGTAGACTCTCATGGCAAAACCGGGTTTAAGGATATATGGAAGCACAAGTAGTATCTCTACTTGGTGCAAAGGATTTGGCTAGCATGAGGGGGAAAGGCAAGCTCAACATGTTGGATGATCCATGACAATATACTTTTTTTCAGATATAAGAAAACAAAACCCATTACGTGGTCTTCCTTGTCCAACATCAACTTTTTAGCATGTCATATTTTAATGAGTGCTCACAATCATAAAAGATGTCCAAGATAGTATATTTGTATGTGAAAACCTCTCTTTCTTTATTACTTCCTATTAATTGCAACGATGACGAAAACTATGTTTGTCAACTCTCAACAACTTTTATTCATCATACTTTTTATATGTGAAGTCATTACTCTCCATAAGATCAATACGATCTCTTTAATTCTTTTTATTCTTTTCTTTTATTCCCTCATGATCATAGTAAGATAACCAAGCACTCGACTCAAAACTAATCTTTATTATATATAGCTCACGGACTCGATTATATAGAAGGATCATAAAGCAAAACTCAAAACTAAATCATACTAAAACTTTATTCTACTAGAGTAGGATATTACAAAAAGGATCGAACTAAGAAAAATGGTAAAGATAGAAGTGTGATGGTGATACGATACCAGAGCACCTCTCCCAAGCTTGGCAGTTGCCAAGGGGAGTGCCCATAACCATGTGATTATATCTCTTTCCTCGGGGGTGGTGATGATGGAGTAGTTGATGATGTAGGCTTGTCGTCCATCTTCCAAGGCATAGGCTCACCATCATAGAAGGATGATCGAGTCTCCGGGATCCTCGCATCTGCAGCCAAACTCATCCTCTTGAATCTATATACATACTCGTAGTTTTGGTTTTGCAGGACATAGATCTGGGCTTGGAGATGCTCGATTTTCTCGTGAAGCTTGAAGATGGTCTCCCCAATGTTCTTGGCATCCAGCTTGTGGTTGTTGGTGAACTCCGCGATCGTCATGTGGTTGGCCTTGAGTCCGCGTTCCACCATCCCCTGGCACTTGAAAGCTTGTTGCTCCTTTGCTTCGAGTCTTGTCTCCATGCTTCCAGTCCTCCTTGGCCCCTCGACATCGCGGATGTGCAGCAACCCATCACGCATCTCAATTGTTTGAGGGTGTTGCAACACCTCCACGAGGTAGGGATTGATAACCTTCTCGAAGAACTTGTCCTTAGGAGCGCTTGAAAACGTCATGATGATCTTGATCAGTCAGAAAAATAGCTCGAAACAAAAACAGAGGATATTTGCGTGGTACGGTGGTCAAAACCTTCGGGAGGTCATATAATGAATTTTTACCGACTGTCGGTGGAAACGATAACGATGGGATCACTGGGATCCCTTCTACGGTTGGCGGGTGCGGAGTTGTGCAAAGAGTGGGTCTGGTGGTCAGCACAAGGATCGTTTACCCAGGTTCGGGCCACGAAGATGCGTAATACCCTAGTCCTGCTTTGGTGTATATTTGAGTATTCTTGAGCTTTCGAACTAGCTATGGGGCTGGCGTAGTCCAAAAGATCCGAATCCCTCTCCAGTATGCCTCGAGTCTCCTTTTATAGACGAAAGGGGTTGCAACAGTGGCACACAGGAGGTGGAAAGGTATATAGTGTACAAGCATATCGCATGTCATTACGGGACAAGGCGCATTAAATGTGCCCCTTAGGTGTCCAGTTGCTTTATTGGGGACGGCAACGAGGCTCGTCCCGTCCGTCGCCGCTCCGCCTCGCTCTGACACGCGTCCATGCCAACGAGGCATGCAGCGCCACGTAGGCTGGCAGGCTGCTGAGATAGCGTGGTGGTATGGACTTCACGAAGATATGAAGGCCACCACACAGGTGCTTGCTGAGTTGGCCTGGAAGCCGCACGTTGCCATGCAGGTGGCTGCCCAGCTGGTTGGGCTGGCAGCTGTATGGGAATGGCGGTGGTGTCTTGGCAGACGTGGGTCTGGCTGTGGCCCTGCATGTGTCTTTGGCAAGGCACTTGTCGGGGCCCCGGCAAGGGTCTTGCCGTGGCATCGCGGTCATCCCCGACAAGGATCTTGTCGGGGCCTCGTGGATTTTCTCGGCAATGATCTTGCCGAGGGTCGTCGTCTTCTGGTCTTCATCTGATCTTGTGTGCTTATGATCTTGACTAAGATCTGCATGCCACCACGGAGGTGCCTCCTGAGCCTTGGTTCCAATGTAGTTGATGGTGTTGGAACCCTTGGGCTCAAGGGTGGGGCGCTCTGCTGGCGTTGGGCAAGTTGCCCCGGCAAGGCTCTTGTCGGGGCTGCGGAGGCCGCCCTGGCAAGGGTATTGTCGGGGGAGTCCACCTCGCCCTCTTGCTCTTTGTGTCTCTGATCATGGCGTTGCTTTTCCCGTCTTGCACTTTTGGCTGGAGTGCTGCTCTGGTATTCCCGTGCTTCTGCTCCCTCGCTTTGCCCTGCTAAGTGTGGCCGCAGGTGCGGCTCTGACTGCCCATGCACAAGTAGAGTGTTAAAAAGGAGAGCCCCTACTTTTGTACACCGACAGGAGCCCCCGGGCCTGAGCCACACATCAGCACAACGCGTTGTTGGGCCAGGCCCAGAACGATGCGTGGGCAGGCGGGGCAGATTTTTACCGTAGTAATTCCTTCGCTCGTTATGCTTCCCCATGACCCGCGTTGAATGCATGACGTGGAGGGCCGTGTGTGACGTGGGGTTCGTGCGTGGGGCGGTTGCTGCCCTCATATGTCACATCATGGTAAATGATAATGAAGCGGCCCGCGCCTTCCCCATAAAAAAGGAGAAACCGCAGGGGCGATGCCCATTTACCCTATGTGCCTTCTCCAATATCGGAACCGCTGCCCCTCCCTTCTCTCTTCTCAGGTTCTTGCTTTCGCTTGTCGCCGCCGCCGTGCCTTTGCTGTCCCTCATCCTTCGTCACCCTCAGCCGCCATGGCACCCAAAACCAGCAAAGGCAAGGGAGTGGCCAAGGACGTTTGGGGGAAGGAGGCGCCGGAGAGCGAGTTGGCGGCGCGGCGGATGCAGCTCGCCTACTTTTCTTCGACGGTCGACGAGGTCCACCTCCGGGACTAATTCAAGCCCCTGTGGGTGTGCAAGACGAAGGGGCACCCTACCACGCGCATCATCCCCGCTGGTTTCGCCGAGGTCGGCTCGAATCGATACCCCTTCTTCGTTGATTGCTTTTCCTGCGGGCTCTGCCCCCCTTTCTCCGATTTCTTCAATGGCGTCATGCACACCTATGGCTTCCACCTTCTGGATTTCACTCCAAATGTCGTGGCATGCATGGCTCGTTTCGCCCATCTCTGTGACGGCTTTGCCAGAGTGCATCCCAGCACGGCGCTCTTCCGCCACTCCTTCTATCCTCGTATCCAAAAGGGAGGTGCCATTTCCGGTTGTGTCACCTAGATCCCAAGGAGCCAGGAGGGGGGACATATCCGGAGGGCGCTCAGAAGGAGAGGTGGGAGGAGTGGCGGGGCCGGTGGTGCTGGATCGTGGAGGAGGACCCGCACGAATTTTGCTGGGTTCGTCAGGCGCGCCAGTTCGTAGAGATGATTGGAGCGAAGTTGATGCCAAAGATGAGAAGCTCACGATCGCCACCACCAGGATCCATCACCTCACCGTGGCCGGGCTCACCCTTGAGATGATTGGGGCTGATTTCCTCCATCGCCGAATTGCCCCACTGCATAACAAGGGGAGGCCGACTTGGCTTTTCACGAACATGGCCGACATCATGAGGCTTCGCCCCGGCTTGAACCACAACTTCATGGTGATGGGGCATGCCCACTTTTGCCAGAGGCTTTTTCAGCTTGGCGTGTACCGCAACGGCAGGGCCGAGAGGTCCGGTAAGGCTGCGAAGGCCGGCAAGGTCGTCAAGGGGCCCCTGTTTGGGTTGCCAGTGGGGGTGGTCCCGCTGAGCAATAATTCTCGCCGAACCGACATCATCGCCATGATACCGAACTTCAACGCGCACGTCCTTGACCAAAATTGGGCCGAGCCGGGGGCGGATCAGGTGCAGGAGTTCTTCGACAAGCTGTCAGAGAAGTACGTCCATGCCGAGCCATTGCTCGTCCAGGACACCACCCATGCGGAGCTGTACTTCATTGCCGCCAGGGTGGCGGAGGCGGAGCTCGCCAAGGAGGCTGGCAGCACCGGCCAAGTGGTGGATGAGGCCGAGGTTGCCGCGGAGGAGAAAGATCTTGCCGGATGGGTGGAGTCTGTCGGGGAGGCCAGCAGCGCCGACACCGGGCCCCCCTCATCGAAGATGTGGTCGAGGAGTCGACTGAGGAAGAGGCTGAGGCTGACGACCCTCCGGCTTTGGAAAGAAGGCGCGTCCTGCGGTGGACCACCTCTGGCGAGCAGGTCCAGCCCGGAGGACCGTACAGGGGCAAGAGATCCAGGGGAGTCTGTGCGCTTGACGAGGGCCGCGGCAGCAAAGAAGGTGGTGAAAGCCGCAGTGGCGAAGAGGAAAGCGTCCGCATCTTCTTCGTCCAAGCGTCCTTGGACCCCACCCGCTTCCCCTCCTCCTGAGGATATCGACACGGATGTCGTCTTTGACCTTGGGTCTCTCAGCCCGAGGAGGAAGAGGAAGGCGCCGGAAGAGGAGGCGGAGAATGAGTAAGTATCTTGTCCTTTGTCATCTCCGTCCCCTCAGACTGTGCTGCTTTTCTTGACTTGTTTTCATCTTTGCATTTATGTGGAGACACTTGCCCAGAGGTTGGCGAAGAGAGCCAAGGCCTCGACGGGCGGCCCGCCCCCGCCGGGCACATCGAGTACGTCGCTGGTGGTGGAGAGCAGCCCCCGGCGCAGCCCCCAACGTGTGTTCATCACTCGCTACTCATCAACGTGTGTTGGGATACGACCTCCTAGTGCTGACCTTGCCGTGGTTGCAGGAGGAGGACGGCAGCAGGAGGAGCCACTGAGGGCCACCCCCAACACGCCACCCCCATCAACCACGCCGCTCCGAGGGGCATCCCCGGCAAGGGCGCCGAGCACCGAGCCCTTGCGCACAGAGGAGGAGGAGGCGAACGCGGGCGCTGGCGGCTCCGTCCCGACACCAAATGTTGGTGGGGAGGGGGACACTTCTTCCCAGCCCGACACGGGTGAGTTATTTGCCTTCTGTCCCTTCTCGTTCTCCTTCTTTTGGGCTTTGGTTCGTCTTTGCCTCATCCTCCTTTTTGGCATCTAGGCGCTTCCTCGACGGACCAGGAGAACATCGATACTGTCATCGAGGAGGTCGCCAGGGATGCTGAGGTTGAGGCCAACAATATCGCCGCCGAGGAGGCCGCCAAGTGTGCTGCTGAGGATGCCGCCAAGGAGCCGGTCGGGGAGACCGGCAAGCCCGCTGCCGAGGAGGCCGGCAGGGGGCCTACCGCGGTGGCCGGCAAGGCCTCTTCCGAGGAGGGGCGGTTGACGACCAACCTTCCTCCTCCGCTGCCTCTAGCTTGGGCAGGTACCTGAAGGTGAGAGACAACCTGTTCGTCCACCTTCCAGGGACGGCGAGCACCGAAGCACCCACTGAGGGGGAGGTGTTCGATGACGAGGTGCTCGCCGCTGCCGGGCTTGAGGTTGTTGATGAACCAAGCGCCGGTGGCAGCGGTTCCCCAGGAAGAGCGGCTCCTCCAGGCCATGAGCGCCAACTTCCAAAAGCTCCAGGCACTTCACCGTGCCCGCCTGGACAAGGCCAAGTCTAGGATGGCGATGGTGGACAAAGCGGAGGCGGACCTCGAGGAGCGCGTCGCCGAGGCGCAGAGTTGGTTCCACCAGGCCCACAAGGAACTAAAGGCCGCCCAGGATGTGCTGGCTGAGCGCAAGCTGGAGCTTGCCATGAAGCAGGCCGACATCAAGAAGGCCCAAGAGCTGGCGAAGGAGCAGGCCGCCGAAGACGAGGCCGCTCGGCACCAGCACCAGGCCGAGCTGAACTCCCAGGAGGAGTACCTTGCCGCTCGTGAGGAGAAGCTCGCCGCAACACTCCGCGGCAAGGATGAAGTAGTGGAGAAGCTTGTCGTGCAGCGGACCCAGGAATTGGAGCAGAGGCACAAGGAGGCACTCAATGCTCAGGTCCAGGTCCAAGTCGGCAAGGTGAAAGAGCTGGAGGTGGAGCAAGACGGGCTGGAGGACCAGGCCCTGAAGCTGGCGAAGGAGAAGGACACGCTCAATGGTGCTCTGATCGAGGTGCAGGTCGCGGTCCTCGGCAAGGCTGAGCAGCTCTCCAAGGCCAACGACTCCATCAAAGACCTGAAGCTGAAGCTGGAGGGTCTTGAGGGGACGCTTTCGTAGGTCATGGCCCGGGAGGAGACCCTGATCAAGGATCTGGAGAAGGAAAGGCAGCTGTGGAAGAACGACACTGCCAACCACATGGATTTCGTGAAGGGCGAAAACCTCTGGATCAGCCACCTCGCTGACGTCGTCGGCAGGACCACCACAAAGCTGGCGGCCATGGGGATGCCAAACGTGAGGTACGCCCCGGAGCCGAACGTGAGTCCCAACGCCAAGCTGACCCTATTCTTCGAGGGTGTTCTGAGGGCCCTAGAGCAGTTCCGTTCCAACAGGGCGGCCTCTCTAGCCGATGAGGCCCGGAAGCTTTGCCGGGGTGTCATGACCAAGGTCCTCACCAAGGTGGCGTACTGGAACCCCAACCTCGACTTCGACGCCGCGCTGGAGAGCTTGCCGGAGGATGCGGGGCTCGTGGTGCTCGAGGAGCGTATCAAGCCCATCATCAGCCGCGTCAACGGAGTTTGGAGGGTAGAGGGCTGACTAGGCACCCCGTTTCTCATCGCCGCTGCAGGTTCATGACCAAGACAATTTTTAGTTAGAACTACAACAACAATTGGTGTAATATAACTCTACAGTACTTTGAACTGATGCATGTTATTTCCCCGTTTGATCTCCCTTTGTATGTTCACCCTACGTTAATTGGGTAGGCTTGCCAGCGCGTAAACCCAGGCCGCGGCGCCTTGAGGAAGGATTCCCAATAGCCTACCGGGTGTGCTTGCTGCCAGGCAAACCACCTTACTGCTCTTAACGCGGCCGCTCAAACTATCGAGCAGACTCGAGATAGAACAAGAGTGTTGCCAATTGCAGAAGGTCACCCTGCCATTCTCAACGCAGCCGCTCGATCTGTTGAGCGGACTCGAAACAGAGCAAGGGCGTTGCCAATAGTGGCAGGGCCCCATTGCGTGCAGGTTTTCCATACACAGGGAAAGATCTTTGAGGACGATAACCTTATATATAAAAAGGAATTGCTCAAAGTTTTGCATGACTTAGCTTTTCGGCCGCTACGTGGGTGTTCGCTGCATCCGCTAATGATAACGACCACGATGAAACGCTGCTCCAACCAGACCAGATTTCCACAACTGTGTCCCCCCACCTGGCGCGCCAAAGATGTCGGTGGAAACGACACCTATGGAATCACTGGGATCCCTTCTACCGTTGGCGGGCGCGGGGTTGTGCAAAGAGCGGGTCTGGTAGTCAGCACAAGGATCGTTTACCCAGGTTCGGGCCGCGAAGATGCGTAATACCCTAGTCCTGCTTTGGTGTATATTCGAGTGTTCTTGAGCTCTCGACCTAGCTATGGGGCATGCGTAGTCTAAAAGATCCGAATCCCTCTACAGTACGCCTCGGGCTCCTTTTATAGATGAAAGGGGTTGCCACAGTGGCACACAGGAGGTGGAAAGGTATACAGTGTACAAGCTTATCGCCTGTCATTACGGGACAAGGCGCATTAAATGCACCCCTTAGGTGTCTCGTTGCTTTATTGGGGAAGGCAACGAGGCCTGTCCCGTCCGTCGCCGCTCCGCCTCGCTCTGACACGCGTCTAGGCCAACGTGGCATGCAGTGCCACGTAGGCTGGTTGGCTGCTGAGATGGTGTGGTGGTAGGGTCTTCACGAAGATCTGCATGCCACCCCACACGTGCTTGTTGAGTTGGCCTGGAAGCCACACGTTGCCACACAGGTGCCTACCCAGCTGGTTGGGCTGGCAGCTGTATGGGAACGGCAGTGGAGTCTTGGCAGACGTGGGTCTGGCTGTGGCCCCGCAGGTGTCTTTGGCAAGGGTCTTGCCGGGGCCCCAGCAAGGGTCCTGCCATGGCATCGCGATCGTCCCGGGCAAGGATCTTGCTGGGGGCCTCGTGGATTTCCTCGGTAAGGATCTTGCTGAGGGTCGTCGTCTTTTGGTCTTCATCTGATCTTGTGTGCTTATGATCTTGACGAAGATCTGCATGCCACCACGGAGGTGCCTCCCGAGCCTTGGTTCCAATGTAGTTTATGGTGTTGGAACCCTTGGGCTCAAGGGCGGCGCGCTCTGCTGGCATTGGGCAAGTTGCCCCGGCAAGGCTCATGCCGGGGCTGCGGAGGCTGCCCTGGCAAGGGTCTTGCCGGGGGAGTCCACATCGCCCTCTTGCTCTTTGTGTCTCTGATCTTGGCATTGCTTTGCACATCTTGTGCTTTTGGCTGGAGTGCTGCTCTGGTATTCTCGTGCTTCTGCTCCCTCCCTTTGCCCTGCTAAGTGTGGCCGCAGGTCCATCTCTGACTGCCCATGCACAAGTAGAGGGGTAAAAAGGCGAGTCCCTACTTTTGTACACCGACACCGACCAAAAGAAGTGGTGTGCAAGAAAACAGAGTCCAGAGAGCACACGAGGTGCCCACAAGGCAGGGGCGCGCCCAGGGGGTAGGGCGCGCCCTCCACCCTCGTGGATGCCTCTTGTCCCTTTCGCACTACTTCTTATTTTCCTATTTTCTTAAATATTCCAAAACGGAGAAAAATTGCCATTAGAATTGTTTTGGAGTCGGTTTACTTACCGTACCACATACCTATTCCCTTTCGGAGTCTGAAACGTTCTGGAAAGTGTCCCTTATATATTCCTCCGGGGTTACGGTTTCAATAACATTAGTTTCAACATTTATTGGGTTACCTGAGATATAATGTTTGATTCTTTGACCATTCCCCACCTTTGGATTTGTGCCTTCAAAGTTGTTGATTTTTATGGCACCAGAATGATAGACCTCCTCAATAACGTAAGGACCTTCCCATTTAGAGAGAAGTTTTCCTGCAAAACATCTTAAACGAGAGTTGTATAGCAAAACATAATCACCTACATTAAACTCACGCTTTTGTATGCTTTTGTCATGCCATCTTTTAACTTTTTCTTTAAACAGTTTGGCATTCTCATAGGCCTGAGTTCTCCATTCATCAAGTGAGCTAATGTCAAATAACCTCTTCTCACTGGCAAGTTTGAAATCATTATTTAGCTCTTTAATAGCCCAATATGCCTTATGTTCTAGTTCGAGAGGTAAGTGACATGCTTTTCCATAAACCATTTTATATGGAGACATACCCATAAAAATTTTATATGCAGTTCTATAGGCCCAAAATGCATCATCAAGTTTCTTGGACCAGTTCTTTCTAGATCTATTAACAGTCTTTTGCAAAATTAATTTGAGCTCTCTATTACTAAGTTCTACTTGACCACTAGACTGCGGGTGATATGGAGATGCAATTCTATGATTAACATCATACTTAGCAAGCATCTTACGAAAAGCACCATGCATAAAATGTGAACCACCATCAGTCATTAAATATCTAGGGACTCCAAACCACGGAAAAATAACTTCTTTAAGCATCTTAATAGAGGTGTTATGATCAGCACTACTAGTTGGAGTAGCTTCTACCCACTTAGTAATGTAATCAACAACAACAAAGATATGTGTATACCCATTAGAGGAAGGAAACGGTCCCATATAATCAAAGCCCCAAACATCAAATGGTTCAATAACAAGTGAATAGTTCATAGGAATTTCTTGACGTCTACTATTATTACCAATTCTTTGACATTCATCACAATACAAGACAAACTTACGGGCATCTTTGAAGGGAGTAGGCCAATAAAAACCGGATTGCAATACCTTATGTGCAGTTCTATCTCCAACATGGTGTCCTCCATAAGCCTCGGAGTGACACTTGCGTAGGATATGTTCCTGTTCATGCTCAGGTACACATCGTCTAATAACACCATTCTACTCCTTCTTTATAAAGGTGTGGGTCGTCCCAGAAGTAATTTCTTAAATCAAAGAAAAACATTTTCTTTTGCTGGTATGTGAAACTAGGTGGTATAAATTTAGCAATGATGTAATTAGCATAACCAGCATACCATGGAACAGTACAAGAAGTGTTTATGACAGCTAATTGTTCATCAGGAAAGCTATCATCAATAGGTAGTGGGTCATCAAGAACATTCACTAACCTAAACAAGTTGTCTGCAACGGGGTTCTCAGCTCCCTTTATATCAATAATATGCAAATCAAATTCTTGTAGCAAGAGAACCCATCTAATAAGTCTAGGTTTAGCATCTTTCTATTCCATAAGATATTTCATAGCAGCATGATCAGTGTGAACTGTTACTTTAGAATCAACAATATAAGGTCTGAACTTATCACAAGCAAATACAACTGCTAAAAATTCCTTTTCAGTAGTAGCATAATTTCTCTGGGCACTGTCTAGAGTTTTACTAGCATATTGGATAACAATTAATTTCTTATCAACTCTTTGTCCTAGAACAGCACCTACACCATAATCTCTAGCATCACACATAATTTCAAAGGGTAAATTCCAATCAGGAGGTTGAACAATAGGTGTAGAAATCAAAGCTTTCTTAAGTATTTCAAATGCTTCTACACAATCATCATCAAAGAATAAAGTAACATATTTTTTTGTAAGAGATTACTCAGAGGGCTAAATTATACCTGCCTCCAGAAGCTTTAGTATTTCTTTTCTTACCACTTCTTTCATCTTAGGATTTAACCGTCGTTGGTGATCAACAACCGGTTTAGCGTCTTTCTCCAATTTTATTTTGTGTTGGCATAGCGTGGGACTAATGCCTTAAAGATCATCAAGAGTATATCCAATACCAGCTCGGTGCTTCTTCAGAGTTCTCAATAATATCTCTTCTTCCTTCTCTGAAAGGTTAGCACTAATAATAACAGGATATATCTTCTTTTCATCAAGATAAGCATATTTAAGAGTATCAGGTAATGGTTTAAGCTCAAACACGGGATCACCCTTGCGTGGAGGAGGATCCCCTAGAATTTCAACAGGCAAGTTTTGTTTCAAGATAGGTCCTTCTTTAAAGAACACTTCATCTATTTCCCTTCTTTCATTCATAAACATATCATTTTCATGGTCTAGCAAATATTGTTCTAAAGGATCATTAGGAGGCACAATAATAGAAGCATGCCCAATAATTTCATCTTTACTAAGCAATTATTTATCATGGGGTTGTCTACGAAATTTAGCAAAATTAGAATCATGAGACATATCCCCTAAACAAATAGTAACAATATCCTTTTTGCAATCTATCTTAGCATTAATAGTATTCAAGAAGGGCCTACCAAATATAATGGGACAAAATTCATCTTGTGGGGAACCAAGAACAAGAAAATCAGTAGGATATTTAACTTTCCCACATAAGAAGTCAACATCTCTAACAATCCCAACTGGTGAAATAGTATCTCTATTGGCAAGCTTAATTGTAACATCAATTCCTTCTATCTCAGCAGGTGCAATATCATGCATAATTTATTTGTATAAGGAATGAGGTATTGCACTTGCACTAGCACCCATATCACATAAACCATGATAACAATGATCTCCTATTTTATCAGAAATAAAAGGCATGCCAACAATAGGTCTATGTTTACCCTTAGTATCGGGTCTGGCAATTCTAGCAGCTTCATTACAGAAATAAATAACATGCCCATCAATATTATTGGCTAAGAGATCTTTAATGATAGCAATACTAGGTTCAACTTTAATTTGCTCAGGAGGTGTGGGTGTTCTAGTATTACTCTTATGAACCACAGTTGAAGCTTAAGCATGATCCTTTAATCTAACAAGGAAAGGTGGTTTCTCAATATAAGCAGTAGGAACAATAGGATCAACATTATAAGTGATAGTCTTTTCTTCAATTTTAATAGGTTCAGCTACTTTTACTTCAATGGGAGGACTATATTTAAACCACTTCTCCTTAGGGACATCAACATGAGTAGCAAAGGATTCACAGAAAGAAGCTACTATCTCAGAGTCAAGTCGATATTTAGTGCTAAATTCACGGAAAACGTCGGTATCCATAAAAGATTTAACACAATCAAACATAGGCGTCATACCTGACTCCTTACCTTCGTCGAGGTTCCAATCTTGAGAGTTGCATTTAATTCTTTCCAATAAATCCCATTTGAATTCAATAGTATTCATCATAAAAGTACAAGTACAAGAAGTATCGAGCATGGAGCGATTATTGAGAGAAAGTCGAGCATAAATTTTTTGAATAATAATTTCTCTTGAAAGCTTATGATTGGGGAATGAATATAACATTGACTTAAGCCTCCCCCAAGCTTGAGCAATACTTTCTCCTTCGCGAGGCCAAAAATTATATATATAATTACGATCACGATGAACAAGATGCATAGGATAAAACATCTGATGAAATTCCAGTTTCGATCGGTTGTAGTTCCATGATCCCATATCATCACATAGCCTAAACCATGTCAATACCTTTCACTTCAAACATAAAGGTAAGACCCTCTTCTTGATAACATCCTCGGGCATACCTACAAGCTTAAATAATCCACAAACTTCATCCGAATAGATTTGGTGCAAATCGGGATGCAATGTTCCATCTCCTGTAAAAGGATTAGCTAGCAGTTTCTCAATCATACCTGAAAGAATTTCAAAGTAAACATTTTCAGTAGGTTCAGTAGGTTGAGGAGCAACTTTTTGCTCTACTGGTCGGGGTGAAGATACCCCAAACAAGCCCCTCAAAGGATTATGTTCCATAATAACAAGTGGTAGTAAATTTCACCACAGTATATAAATTTTTCCTTACCAAATTCCACCTACCAAAGGCGCTTTACTCCCCGGCAACGGCGCTAGAAAAGAGTCTTGATGACCCACAAATATAGGGGATCTATCGTAGTCCTTTGGATAAGTAAGAGTGTCGAACCCAACGAGGAGTAGAAGGAAATGACAAGCGGTCTTCAGTAAGGTATTCTGAGCAAGCACTGAAATTATCGGTAACAGATAGTTTTGTGATAAGGTAATTTGTAACGGGTAACAAGTAATAAAAGTAAATAAGGTGCAGCAAGATGGCCCAGTCCTTTTTGTAGCAAAGGACAAGCCTGGACAAACTCTTATACGAAGGAAAACGCTCCCGAGGCACATGGGAATTATCGTGAAGCTAGTTTTCATCACGATCATATGATTCGCGTTCATTACTTTGATAATTTGATATGTGGGTGGACCCGCGCTTGAGTACTGCCCTTCCTTGGACAAGCATCCCACTTATGATTAACCCCTATTGCAAGCATTCGCAACTACAAAATAAGTATTAAGGTAAACCTACCCATAACATGAAACATGTGGATCCAAATCGGCCCCTTACGAAGCAACGCATAAACTAGGGTTTAAGCTTCTGTCACTCTAGCAACCCATCATCTACTTATTACTTCCCAATGCCTTCCTCTAGGCCCAAACAATGGTGAAGTGTCATGTAGTCGATGTTCACATAACACCACTAGAGGAAAGACAACATACATCTCATCAAAATATCAAACGAATACCAAATTCACATGACTACTTATAACAAGACTTCTCCCGTGTCCTCAGGAACAAACGTAACTACTCACAAATCATATTCATGTTCATAATCAGAGGGGTATTTATATGCATAAAGGATCTGAACATATGACCTTCCACCGAATAAAGCAACTAGCATCAACTACAAGGAGTAATCAACACTACTAGCGACCCACGGGTACCAATCTGAGGTTTTGAGAAAAAGATTGGATACAAGAGATGAACTAGGGTTTGAGAGGAGATGGTGCTGGTGAAGATGTTGATGGATATTGACCCCCTCCCAATGAGAGGATCGATGGTGATGATTTCCCCCTCCCGGAGGGATGTTTCCCCGGCAGAACAGCTCCACCGAAGCCCTAGATTGGTTTCGCCAGGTTCTGCCTCGTGGCGGCGGTGTTTTGTCTCGAAAGCTTCCTTGTGATTTTTTCTGGGACGAAAGACTTCATATAGCAGAACATGGGCACCAGAGGCCTGTCAAGGTGCCCACGAGACAAGGGGCGCGCCCAGGGGGGTAGGGCGCGCACCCACCCTCGTGGCCAGGGTCTGGGCCCCCTCTGTTTGATTCTTTCTCCAGTATTTTTTATATATTCCAAAACGTGCCTCCGTGAAGTTTCAGGACTTTTGGAGTTGTGCAGAATAGGTCTCTAATATTTGCTCCTTTTCCCGCCCAGAATTCCAGCTGCCAGCATTCTCCCTCTTCATGTAAACCTTGTAAAATAAGAGAGAATAGGCATAAGTATTGTGTCATAATGTGTAATAACATCCCATAATGCAATAAATATCGACATAAAAGCATGATGCAAAATGGACGTATCAGACGGCTACGTTGCAGATGGTGGGTGTGGAGAGCATCGGGAGCGCGCCCGAGCTTGTAGTGGTCGCTGGGTGGTCGCTTGAGTCGAAGGTGTTGTCGGCCTTGGGCGCTGCCCATCCTGGAGGGGCCCCAGGCTGAACGGAGGCAACACCGATCAGGCGGAAGAACTGCTTGACATGGCGGCTGGAGGGTGGCGCATGCGAGCTGCCGAGGATGGCCGCGAGGGCGACAGGCGCAGGCGGGAAGCGCGCAACGAAAAGGCCGCGCAGCTCCTCCCAAGATGTCGTAGAAGATCCCGACAGGCTGAACAGCTAGGCACGCGGAAAGCCAGAGAGGGCCAGGGGGAAACAGTTGGCCATGACCTTGTCGTTTCCTCCAGCCTTCAGAACGGCGTCTTCATACGCTAGCAGGAAGGCCGACGGGTCCACCGCGCCGTCATAGCGGGGTGGCATCTTTGCCTTAAACTTGTGCAGCCATTGCACCCGCCGCAAGGCGGGGGCGATGACCCTGAGCCCAATGGTGTCGCCGCGGGCGTCCGTCGGTCTAGCTGGAGGGGTCGTGCTAGCCATGGGGGTCGAGCGGAGAGGTGGTGACGCGTAGGAGCGAAGCTTCTGCGCACCCCTACCTGGCGCGCCAAATGTCGGATTGCGGGTTCCGGCTAAACCCTTGAGGTTCGAACTCTGGGGTGCGCACAAAGATCACTCTCCCCCTAGCTCACGCTCTCACCATGATTCCGAAGCTTAGCTCGCTGAACCCGAAGAACAAGGGACACAAGAGTTTATACTGGTTCGGGCTACCAATGTGGTGTAATATCTTACTCCAGTGTGGTGTGGTGGATTGCCTCGTAGGCTGGGATGAACAAGTACAAGGGAAGAACTACATCCTGAGGAGAGGTGTCCTTGAGCTCGGTGAGCTTGTGTGGTTGAGGATGATCTGAATGATCCGTCCCTTGCTAGGGTGGTGGCTAGTCCTATTTATAGAGGCCCGGGTCCTCTTCCCAAATATTAGGCAGGAAGGGATCCCACAACGGCCAATTTGAAGGGGGGCAACTAGTACAAGCTATCCTAACAAAAGGTGGTCTTCGCCTGCCAAAGGCTCTGGTGCTGACACTGTCATGGGCTCCGCGGTGACCTCCGTCCTGCTGGTCTTAGTCTCGTTGCACCGATATGGAAACCTTTTACTGATGCCTCGGGACTCCTCGCCTGTGCCTGCTCCTTTAGCACCAAAGAGGAAACCAGTACTCTGCGCCTACTAGCGCCTGCCTGGCACCCGCCTAGCCTTGGTCGTCATGGCTCACGTCACGGGAACCTCTCGAGGTGCCCCTCGCTTTGATCTCTCCACTCCTCGCGAGCCAGCCTAGTGAGGCTTCCCTGAGGAGGTCTTGTGTCGCCCGCCTCATGACGCTTGGCCCCTCGCAAAGGTCTTGAGTGTTTGCTGGTGAAGATGGGCCGTACCAGGCCACTAGTGGAGCCACGCCGTGGGCCGCAAGCAGGCAAGTCTTGGGACCCCCGTTCCCAGAACGCCGACAGAGGTTCCCCGGCGATGTCGCGCAACGGTGCTGCTCCCACCGCAAGCGAGGTGTTTGATGAAATGGCCGGAAGGTATGCGTCTTCGGTCATGGAGATTTCCTTTCATTTTCGCCATTTTTTGCGATAGCTCGTGACTTTGTTCGTTCACTATAGCAGTGGTTCGAACAATGCAACTGCTGAGTTCGTGAACATGTTGGACACCAACGCCGTTGACATTGATCAAGCCCCGTTCACCGCATTCGACTACAATGAAACGGAGGGCGGCGTGGACGATCATGGTTGTGAGGAAGAATTGGAGGAGATCAAAGCGGAAGCGTTTGAGCAATCGCAAACAAGAACTAGGAAAAGCTAAAGATCGAAGAACTACACGATCTTGGAAGATCAAGCTTTGATCAAAGCATGGAGTGCGGTGTCTCTTGATGCATGCACGGGTACTTCTCAAACCGCCAAGAGATATTGGCAAAGGATCGAAGATAAATACTTCCGCATTATGGCAAAGCATCCCAATAGGACTCCACGCACATTTCGATCGCTTCAAGGGCGTTGGGAGAATATCAAGCCTGTGTGCAGCCGTTGGGCAGCTTGCTTGGAGCAAGTATGCAATGCACGTACAAGTGGAACCGTGGAATCCGACTACGTGAGTTTCTTTTGCCTTTGTTCAAGTTGTGCATCATCATATTGCATCATATGAAATGATTGCTCATTTAATTTTGTTCACATTGTGTACGAGAAAATTGTCCAACTTAGATACAAAGTCATGGAAGCTTCAGAAGGCAAATTCTTCAAGCTAGAGCATTGTTGGTACTTGCTAAAAAATTGTGACATGTGGAGGTTGATTGACAAGGAATCACCACTGAAGAGAGGCTCACTTAAAACCATGGATGAAGAAGAGAATGATGATGGCCCAAGAAATTTGAACAAGCCTGATGGTGACAAGAAGACTAAGGAGAAGATGAAGAAAGAGCAAGAAGCATTGAGCTTGAGGGAGAAGATTGATGCCATGGCGCAATCAAACGAGTTGATGTTGTTGAAGTCATTGGAGATCAAGAAAGGGTTGGCCGAGAAGAAGGCAAAAGAGAAGCAAGAAAAGTGGCAAATGCTCAAGGAAGAGGGGCTCCGCAAAGCTGCCATTGAGGAGACAAGAGCACGCGCCGCTGAAAACAAAGCCATGTCCTTGTTGCTCGCTGAAGAGAACAAGATGATGTCAATGAACCGCAATGACATGGACGATCTCACCAAAACATGGCATGATATGGCAAGGAGAGAAATCTTGAAGAGGAGAATGGTCCCGTCGGCCGGTCCGTGTTACAGTTCCGGAGATATTTTGTCTGCTCCATATGGTGGCAATGGCGATGATTTCGGTGCGGGAGTTGGGACAAGCGACGGAGGTGGATTCGGTGGTGGCGATGAACTTCAAGATGGGCTCGATGGCGTGGAGTGACGATCGACCAAGATGGTGCCGGACATGGGCGCAAACTTTTGTATGGCCCTCTTTTGCGTTTGTCGTACTGAACTTGGTTGTTATTTGCGCGTAAAACTTTTTATGACGTTTGAATTTGAACTTATTTGTGAAAACCTATGTCAAATGCGAATCGTTTTCTTTTTGCGCGTCGTAGCGGCGGTGTCCGAGCAGAACCCGCAGACGTCGACCCGTAAAAAACTATATTCCACGAATATACTTTTTTACAGGTCCGTTTGGGTGGTCTGCATCTGTGGCCGTCCGAGCCAGCCCGCAAAAGCGGTTTCCCACAAACTGCAAATGCGCTTTGCGGGCCGTCCGGATGCGAGGTCTGCTAGAGTTGCTCTCACAATCCAGAGCTTCTCACAAGAAGCCCTGTGGTCCGGTAGGGAAGGTGTGACACCTTTCCGGATGAAACAACATATGTTGCCCCTTCTTGCCTTGATTTTCTTCTATATACAACACACACCGACATGAGGGTTATGTTAAATTTTGGAATTATTCGGGGTTTCTTTGGACATTTTTATACATTAACCAAGTTTTCTAGGCAATTTATGTGCATAATACAAATTTGAACTACAGGACATGCTCTAGTGTAGCAAATTGGGTTGAAAAATCATATGTGTGTCCTTGGGTGCACTCTTAGGTCCCATGTAAGAAATGGGAATGAACTTCAAACACCTGGGCATCGTGGCTCGGTCGATAACATTGAGATACTTGGTTTTAAAATTCTAGTAAATCCAAAACTCGTTGGAAATTCATGAAACTTGGCATGTGCTATCATGGAATGGCACCACATGTTGTGTTATTTTTCTGTCCAATTTGATGGAAGGCGCATGAATTAACAGTCAACAAAGGTATTTTGAAAACAAATAGCTTCCTCGTTATATCTCAAACATTTGTATAATTTAAATCATGGGAGTTCTGCTAACCATTCACGCAACGCCAGCCGTCTGCAAACACACAGCTTCCCCAGTAAGCCAAGGAAAAATGTGCAGGATTTGTGGAGATCTTCATCACAAAAGTTTTAGATAGAACACCGGTATGCAAAGCGAGAGCTACTGTCTTCCCAAGTAAGCCACGGGAAAAATTGCCGCGTAGAATTTGTGCATCCCTTCATCGCAAACAGTTCAGATTTTATATAGTATGCAACGCGAGAGCTATGGTTCCTTTGCCCCTAAGCCAAGAGAAAATCTGGAATGCAGGATTTGTACATCCCTTCAATGCAAACGGTTTTTTGGATGACCCATCTACAACCATGTACAGACAATTTGGAAAGATTTGCATCTGTCATATTGAGTATATTGCCATTTGTCAAACTAGAAAGATTGGCATTTGTTGATCTAATAACATTGCTCTTTGTCAACCTTGTCATGCTACCATTTGTCAAAATTTGCAGCTAAAAATCACTGGCAGCATCTAATTTTTGCAACTAAAATTTAGTAACTAATCATAGATTGAGCATTCATTCTTTATACAAACAATTCAACTCGACCGCTGAACCGACCAAACTTTTCCCCAATTGTTGCCAACCACGTACTGAAATAGCTAGTTCAACTATATATACTAGCTAATTTGAAGTACGTTGTCCAGTTCAACCACATCTATAGTCAGATGAACTGAACAAAATAGCCCCTAAATACTAGTACTAATACGGAGGGGCTTTGTACTACTTCCAGCAGCCTCTCCTTTGTCGGGTGCGCTCAGTAAGAGGCAAAGGAGGAGGAGCCTACCGACGAGCTGGAAAACTGCAATACGGTGCCTGCCCCTACTACACCTTCAGTGACGCTCACCTCGAATGCCCTCTGCCGCTGCACACGACCCTTCTCAAAGCGGTGGGACTCCTTGTAGATCTCCTCATGCCTCGCCTTTGCGGCGGCATGTGCTACAGCCATGGCGGTGGGAAGGCTCTTTGCATGCTAAACGAGGCGCTCCTCCTCCCGCGGGAACTCGATATAGCGCGCAAGGTCGCTGACGCATGTGCGGGCCTCCACCTCCGCCTCCCGCTTTCGGGCGGCGGTGGTGGAACGGGTGATGACCCTGGCGGTCGATAGTGGGCTGGCAGCCACGGCGGCTGACGATGGGGTGGCGGCCAGGACCACCACCTCTCGCCTTCGGGCTGTGCTATTTCTTGATCTTGCATTGATTTTTTCCTTAAAGAAGAAAGGGTGATGCAGCAAAGTAGAGATAAGTATTTCCCTCAGTTAAGAACCAAGTTATCAATCCAGTAGGAGGCACAAGCAAATCTCAAATCTATGCACCTGCACAAACTAACAGAAAACACTTGCACTCAACACGAAAAAGGGGTTGTCAATCCCTTCACGGTCTCGAACAAGACTGATATCTAAAAGAGATAGGTATAAAAGATAAATAAAAAGGCAAATAAAAGTACATATAAATAAATTGCAGTGAGATATTTTGGGGTGTTTTTTGGTTTATAGATCTCAAAATATATAATGGAAAATAGACCCGGGGGCCATAGGTTTCACTAAAGGCTTCTCTCTTGAAAGAAAAAATACGGTGGGTAAACAAATTACTGTCGAGCAATTGATAGAAAAGCGCAAAGTTATGACGATATCAAAGGCAATGATCATGAATATAGGCATCACGTCTGTGCCAAGTAGATTGACTCCTGCCTGCATCTACTACTATTACTCCACACATCGACCGCTAACCAGCATGCATCTGGAGTATAAAGTTCATAAGAATAGAGTAACGCCTTACGTATGATGACATGATGTAGAGGGATAAACTCAAGCAATATGATGAAAATCCCATCTTTTTACCCTTGATGGCAACAATACAATTCGTGTCTCGCTACCCCTACTATGTCACTGGATGAGGACACTACAAGATTGAACCCAAAACTAAGCACCTCTCCCATTGCAAGAAATACCAACCTAGTTGGCCAAACCAAACCGATAATTCGAAGATCAAAGAGAGAGAATAAGCCATCTAGCTACTAGCTATGGACCCGTAGATCTGTGGTAAACTACTCACGCTCCATTGGAAGGGCAATAAGGTTGATGTAGATGCCCTCCGTGATCGAATTCCCCTCCGGCAGGGTGCCGAAAAAGGCCCCAAAATGGGATCTCACGGGACTCATCCCAACTTCTGAGGGAATCATAGCTTCCATCATCCTTTCCTCACATGGGACAATGCTCTAATAATGATGATCATCACACTTTTATTTACTTACAACTCAAGAATTACAACTCGATGCTAGAAAAAAAATATGACTCTATATGAATGCCTCCGGCGGTGTACCGAGATGTGCAATGATCAAGAGTGACATGTATAGAAAATATGAATGATGGCCTTGCCACAAATACTATGCCAACTACATGATCATGCAAAGCAATATGACAATCATGGTGCGTGTCATAACAAAACAGAATGGTGGCAGTTGCATGGCAATATATCTCAGAATGGCTATGGAACTGCCATAATAGGTAGGTATGGTGGCTGTTTTGAGCAAGGTATATGGTGGGTTTATGGCACCGCGAGAGTTGCGCGGTACTAGAGAGGCTAGCAATGGTGGAAGGGCGAGAGTGCGTATAATCCATGGACTCAACATTAGTCATAAAGAACTCACGTACTTATTGTAAAAAATTATTAGTCATCAAAAAAAGTACTACACGCATGCTCCTAGGGGCATAGAATGGTAGGAAAAGACCATCACTCGTCCCCGAACGCCACTCATAAGGAAGACAATCAAAAAATAAATCATGCTCCGACTTCATCACATAACGGTTCACCATACGTGCATGCTACGAGAATCACAAACTTTAACACGAGTATTTATACCAATCCACAAGTACACACTAGCATGAATCTAATACCACCATCTTTATATCTCAAAACAATCATAAGGAATCAAACTTCTCATAGTATTCAATGCTCTTTATATGAAAGTTTTTATTATATCCCACTTGGATTCCCATCATATTAGGACTAAATTCTCAACCTAAGAAAATTACCATGATGTTTAGAGACTCTCAAAATAATATAAGTGAAGCATGAGAGTTAAACAATTTCTATAAAATAAAACCATCACCGTGCTCTAAAAAGATATAAGTGAAGCACTAGAGCAAATTGCCTAGCTCAACAGATATAAGTGAAGCACAAAGAGTATTCTAATAAATTCATGATTCATGTGTGTTCCTCTCAAAAGGTGTGTACAACAAGGATGATTGTGGCATACTAAAAAGCAAAGACTCGTATCATACAAGATTCTCCAAGCAAAACACATATCTTGTGGTGAATAAAAATATAACCTCAAGTAAATTTACCGATGAACGAAGACGAAAGGGAGCATGCCATCGGGGCATCCCCAAGTTTATATGCTTAGTTGTCCTTGAATATTACCTTGGTGTGCCTTGGGCATCCCAAATCTTAGCCTCTTGCCACTCATTATTCCATAGTCCATCAAATCTTCACCCAAAACATGAAAACTTCACAACACAAAACTCAACAGAAAACTCAAGAGATCCATTAGTATAAAAAAATAAATCACCACTTTAGGTACTGTTGTGAACTCATTCTAAATTTATATTGGTGCTATATATACTGTATTCCAACTTCTCCATTGTACATACCCCCGATACTACCCATAGGTTCATCAAAATAAGCAAACAACACATAGAAAACAAAATATATCTAGAACAGGACAGTCTGTAGCAACCTGAAAACTTCGTATACTTATGTAACTCAAAAAATTCTTAAAAGTTAGAAAAATCTGGTAAATTTGTATAATAATCTTGTGTAAAATTTCATATTAAAATCACGCTTCTGTGATTTTCTAAAATTTTGGCAATGAGAGCAAAAGTTTTTGTTTTTCAGCAAGATCAAATCAACTATCACCATAGACCATCCCAAAGGTCTTGCTTGGCTCAAACACTAATTAAAACATCAAAACACAACTACTACAGAGGTCATAATGTGTTATTTCATAAAAATAGAAAATAAAAATATTGGGTTGTCTCCCAACAAGCGCTTTTCTTTAAAGCCTTTTAGCTAGGCATTGATAACTTTAATGATGCTCACACGAAAGATAGCAACCAAAACACGAAGAGAGCATCATGTAGTATGTGAAAAACGAGTTTAAGTATAACATACTTCCTAAGCATAGTAATTTTATAAGCAAACAAATTATCAATACAAGCAAAAACTAGCATATGCAAGGAAGAATAAAGAAACAATAGCAATCTCAACACAACGAGAGGTAATTTAGTAACATAAAATTTCTACAACCATATTTTCCTCTCTCATAATAATTAAATGTAGGATCATAATCAAATTCAACAATATAGCTATCATATAAAATTTTCTCTTCATGATCCAGATGCATGCAAAGTTGACAGTCTTCTAAAATAGTGGGATTATCATCAAATAAAGTCATGACCTCTCCAAGCCCACTTTTATCAAAAAATTCATAAGACTGGTCATTCTCCAAAGTAGTGGCATAATTATTACCTAGAGTTCCAAGACAATTTTCAATATATTGCAAACATTATTATCAATATCATATTCATCATGAGGCTTAAACAAATCTTTAAGATCATAAGAGGCATTATCACCCCAATCATGATCATTACAATAGGTAGTGGACATAGCACAATTAGCATCCCCAAGCTTAGGGTTTTGCATATTATTAGCACAATTGACATTAATATAATTTATAATAACATCATTGCAATCCTGCTTTTTATTCAAGGATCTATCATGATTCACTTCATAAATTTCTTCTTTTAGCACTTCATCACAACTTTCAAATTCGCGAATTTCAAGCAAAACTTCATAAAGATAATCTAGTGCACACAACTCACTAGCAATTGGTTCATCATAATTGGACCTTTTAAAAATATTAGCAAGTGGATGAGGATCCATAAACTCTATGCTTCTGATTTTCAATAAACACACAATTACCAAGCAAACAACCGAACAAACCAAGTAAGACATAAGGGCAAATGAAAAGACGGACGAAAGAAGGCGAATAAAAAGCCAAATATTTTTGTGTTTTTCTGAAAAATTTAGAAGTGGGCAATAGGAAAACGAGACGCAAATGGAAAATAATGTAATGCAAGAGATGAGTTTTTATGATGGGTATTTGGTAGGCTTGATGTAGAACCTCCCCGGCAACGGCGCCAGAAATTCTTCCTGCTACTTCTTCAACTTGCGTTGATTTTTCCCTTGAAGAGGAAAGGGTGATGCAACAAAGTAGAGATAAGTACTTCCCTCAGTTAAGAACCAAGGTACCAATCTAGTAGGAGGTGCAAGCAAGTCTCCAATCTATGCACCTTCACAAACTAACAGACACTTGCACTCAACGCGAAAAAGGGGTTCTCAATCCCTTCACGGTCTCGAACAAGAGTGACATCTAAAAAAGATAGGTATAAAAGATAAATAAAAAGGAAAACTAAAGTAAATATAAATAAAATGCAGCAAGATATTTTCGGGTTTTTTGGTTTATATATCTGAAAATATATGATGGAAAGTAGACCCGGGGGCCATAGGATTCACTAGAGGCTTCTCTCTTGAAAGAAAACATACGATGGGTAAACAAATTATTGTCGATCAATTGATAGAAAAGCGCAAAGTTGTGACGATATCTAAGGCAATGATCATGAATATAGGCATCACGATCGTGTCAAGTAAACCGACTCCTTCCTGCATCTACTACTATTACTCAACACATCGACCGCTATCCAGCATGCTTCTAGAGTATAAAGTTCATAAGAACGGAGTAACGCCTTAAGTATGATGACATGATGTAGAGCGATAAATTCAAGCAATATGATGAAAATCCCATCTTTTTACCCTTGATGGCGACAATACAATACGTGCCTCGCTACCCCTACTATGTCACTGGGTGAGGACACCGCAAGATTGAACCCAAAACTAAGCACCTCTCCCATTGCAAGAAATACCAATCTAGTGGGCCAAACCAAACCAGTAATTCGAAGAGAAATACAAAGATATTTAATCATGCGTAAAAGAGTTCAGAAAAGACTCAAATAATATTCATAGATAATCTGATCATATATCACAATTCATGGGATCTCGACAAACACACCACAAAAGAATATTACATCGGATAGAACTCCAAGAACATTGAGGAGAACATTGTATTGAAGATCAGAGAGAAAGAAGAAGCCATCTAGCTACCAGCTATGGACCCATAGGTCTGTGGTAAACTATGCACGCTTCATCGTGAGGGCAATAAGGTTGATGTAGATGCCCTCGATTATCGAATCCCCCTCCGGCAGGGTGCATGAAAAGGCCCCAAGATGGGATCTCATGGGAACAGAGGCTTGCTATGGCGGAAAAGTTTTTTGGTGGATGCTTCTGGTGGTTTGGGAATATTTCGGAATTTATAGTGCAAGAATTAGGGTTGGAGGACCCCCGAGGGGCCCATAGGCCCTCAAGGCGCACCCCCAGGAGGGCGCCTGACAGGCTTATGGCCTCCTCGGTCATCTTCTAACCCCCTCCCCAAGTTCTGTGGATGTATTCTAGTCCAAGAAAAATCATCGTAAACTTTTATTCGGTTTGAACTCTGTTTGATATTCCTTTTCCGTAAAACTCAAAAACAAGGGAAACAGAAACTGGCACTTGCACTAGGCTCAGGTTAATAGGTTAGTCCCAAAAATAATATAGAATGTCATATTAGTGCATATAAATCATCCAAAACAGATAATATAATAGCATGGAACACTAAAAAATTATAGATACGTTGGAGACGTATCAGGCCGTGGTGGCGGAGCGGGTGATGGCCACGATGGCCGACCGTGGGGTGTCGGCCACGACGGCAACCTCCCGCCTTCGGGCCGCGACAGCGAAGCGAGCGAAGGCCCTGGCTTTCGAGGGTGATGTGGCGGCCACGACGGCAGATGGTGGGGTGGCAGCAATGGCGGCGGGCAACAGTTGCCGACGGGCAGCGGCGGCGGAGCGTGTGGTGGGTGTTCCACGCATGCCCAACAGGGACGCCACGCGCACTACACTATGTCGGAGACTGCGCCGCTGCCGCGGTGTAGCCCCCCTAGCTGGGGCTATCCTCTGATGACGACAGACTGGCTGAGCGACGATGACAGACCTGTGCCATTGGCGATTGTGGGAGAACCTGACGGTATAACCTACAGGGAGGGAGGGGGAAATGCGAAACATGACTCGCCGGCCATGAGGGTTTATATAGCAGGCCGGTAAGCATTGGGATTTTAGGGGATTTCACCAAGTCGCTGGGAAGCTTGTGCGCGAACCTGCGCGGTTGTGCCGGAACGGCCTCACCAACCATTCATTGGCGCCACTACGAGCCATCGTTTGGCCAAAACAATATCCCTGCGTGCTGCTCAAGCTTGCGCTCGAAGCCGTCAGCGGCAGCGGGGTGATAAGACGTGCGAGAGGAGGATGAAAGGACACATACACATATGGTTAATAAAAAATGTTTGTGATTTAATTTACCTACTATTTTTGTGCCAAATTTTGACTAGATATTTAACTAATAAAATTCGAATGCATATTGCCAAAGATTATATCGTTGGATTCGTATTTGAACATAGTTTCCAACTATATAATTTTTATAACATGCATTAACATTTTGTTAGTGAAACTTAAGGTCAAAATACGGCACAGAATATAAAGATGACTAAAATACCGAGACAGTGGTAGTAGCAGACGGCCGCTCTAGGGGCAACATTGCAACAGCCGCCCGGCTTGTAAACGACCATTCCATGCGTGTTCAACTGCTCTATGCGTGTGGTTGCTCGCAGTTGAGAGGGTCGCGGTGCGCTCTGCCGCGGCCAGCCGCGCGCGCCCTGCTCTTGCATCCCTCCGCATGCCCTGCCCGCGTCCCTCCATGCATTCTACTAGTGTTTGGGGCCGGCACGATCACATGCGTTCATACTGCCATTATGCATGCGGTTGCACCGGGTGCGGCGCCACGATGCAGCAACCCGCTGATGTCGCTTGAACTACGTCGGTATTTCCCCAAAGAGGAAGGGATGATGCAGCACATCTATGGTAGGTATTTCCCTTGGTTATGAAACCAAGGTATCAGTCCAGTAGGAGAACCATGCAACGCTGTGTAAATGGTATCTGCACACAAAGAACAAATACTTGCAACACGACGCGTATAAGGGGTTGTCAATGTTGGAAATATGCCCTAGAGGCAATAATAAATTAGTTATTATCATATTTCCCTATTCGTGATAATCTTTTATTATCCATGCTAGAATTGTATTCATCGTAAACTCAAATACATGTGTGGATACATAGACAACAATGTCTCCCTAGTGAGCCTCTACTAGACTAGCTCATTGATCAAAGATGGATATGGTTTCCTAGCCATAGACATAAGTTGTAATTTGATAACGGGATCACATAATTAGGAGAATGATATGATGTACAAGACCCAAACTATAAATGTAGCATATGACCGTATCAAGTTTATTGCTATCATCTCTGCATGTCAAGTATATATGTTCCTATGACCATGAGATCATGCAACTCACTGACACCGGAGGAATACCTTGTGTGTACCAGACGTCGCAACGTAACTGGGTAACTGTAAACGTGCTCTACAGGTATCTTGGAGGGTGTCTGTTGAGTTGGCATGGATCATGACTAGGATTTTTCACTCTGTATGACAGAGGCATCTCAGGGACCACTTGGTAACACAACATCACAGCAAGCTTACAAGCAATGTGACTAATGGGTTAGACATGGGATCTTGTATTAGGAAACGAGTAAAGAGACTTGCCAGTAACAAGATTTAACTAGGTATGGGGATACCGACGATCGAATCTCGGGCAGGTAACATATCGATAGACAAAGGGAACTGCATACAGATTAGCTGAATCATTGACATCGAGGTTAGACCGATAAGATCTTCGTAGAATATGTAGGAACCAACACGGGCATCCAGGTCCCGCTATTGGTTATTGACCGTAGAGGTGTCTCGGTCATGTCTGAATAGTTCTCGAACCCGCAGGGTCTACACATTTAACGTTTGGGGATGATATAAGTATAGTTGAGTCATTATGGTGGTTACTGAAGGTTTTTCGGGTCCCGAATGAGACCCGGACGTGACAAGGAACTCCAGAATGGTCCGGAGGGGTAGATTGATATGTTGGACGAAGGGTATTGGAGTCCGAAAGTGTTTCGGGGGTACCGGGTGATGACCAGCATGACCGAAAGGGGTTTCAGGGGCCCCGACAAGTGTTGGGGTGCCTCATGGGCCAAGGGGAAGGGGCAAACCAGCCCACTAAGGGGTTGTGCGGCCCCCTCACCCCATCTCACGTAGCCAGATGAGATGGGAGTGCCCCCTAGGGTTCCCACCCCTTTGGCTTGGGGCCAAGTCTCCTAAGGGGGAAAACCCATCTAGGATTTCCCTCTTGTGGCCGTTAGCCCTAGATGAGATCCCCTCGGGGCGCCCCCCTCTCCCACTTCCCCCTATATATAGAGAGGTAGAGAGAGGGCAGCCGCACCCTCATACGCCACGGCGCTGACCCTCCTCTCTCTCGTAGCCTTCTTCCTCTCTGTAGCGCTTAGCGAAGATCTGCTGAGATTCCGCCACCACGCTGTCGTGCTGCCAGAGGACTCGAGCTACTACTTCACCATCACTCGTTGGATCGAGGAGGTGAAGGCATCATCAAGCTGTTCCTGTGTTGTCCATGGAGGTGCCGTCCGTTCGGCACTTGGATCGGGAGTTCACGGGACGGATCGTGGTTGGATCGCGAAGACGTTCGCGGGACGGATCGTGATTGGATCACGAAGTTGTTCGACTACATCAACTGTGTTTCTTAACGCTTCTTCTTAGCGATCTACAAGGGTATGTAGATCCAATCTATCCTCTCGTAGATGGTCATCTCCTAGATTGATCTTGGTGAGCATAGGAAAAAATTTGTTTCCCATGCAACGTTCCCCAACAGTGGCATCATGAGCTAGGTCTATGCGTAGATGACATGACGAGTAGAACACAAAGGAGTTTGTGGGCGTTGATATTCCGATTGCTTCCTTCCTTGTTCTTTTCTTGAGTCAGTGGTATTGTGGGATGAAGCGGCCCGGACCAACCTTACATGTCCACGTACATGAGGCCGGTTCCATCGACAGACATGTGACTTTGTTGCATAAAGATGGTTAGCGGGTGTCTGTCTCTCCCACCTTACTTGAATCAGATTCGACAATGGAGGTCCTTGTAGAAGGTTAAATAGCAACTTGCATATCACCATTGTGGCTTTGCGTAGGTAAGAATCGTTCTTGCTATATACCCAAAGCAGCCACGCAAAACATGCAACAACAATTAGAGGACATCTAACTTGTTTTTGCAGGGTATGTTGTGATATGTTATGGCCAAAGACATGATGATATATATTTGATGTATGAGATGGTCATGTTTGTAATAGTTTATATTGACTTGCATGTCGATGCATACGGCAACCGACAGGAGCCGTAGGGTTGTCTTTAATTATTGTATGATCTGCGTGTCAATCATTAAGCGCTAAGTAATGTTTTACTTTATCGCTAAGCAGTAGAAATAGTATTAGAAGCATGGTTCGCGTAACAACCCCGATGGTGACACGATGAGGGAGATCATGGTGTCATGCCGGTAACGATGGAGATCATGTCAGTGCTTTGGAGATGGAGATCAAACGCACAAGTTGATGGCCATATGATGTCACTTATGATTTGCATGTGATGTTAATCCTTGTATGCATCTTATTTTTCTTAGGACGATGGTAGCATTATAAGGTGACCCCTCACTAAAATTTTAAGATAAAATTGTGTTCTCCCCAAGGCACTGTTGCGAAAGTTTGTCGTTTTGAAGCACCACGTGATGATCGGGTGTGATAGACTCTACGTTCACATACAACGGATGCAAGCTAGTTTTGCACATGCGGAACACTTGTGTTAAACTTGACATGCCTAGCATGTACAGACATGGCCTTGGAATACAAGAGACCGAAAGGTTGAACATGAGTCATATAGTAGATATGATCAACATGGAGATGTTCACCATTGAAACCACCTCATCTCTCGTGATGATCAGACTTGGGTTGGTGAATTTGGATCGTGTTACACTCGGACAACCGGAGGGATGTTGTTTTGAGTGGGAGTTCTTAAGTAATATGATTATTTGAACTCATTATTATGAACAATAGTCTAAGTTGTCTTTGCAAATTATGTTGTAGATCAATAGCTCACGTTGTAGATCCCTTTTTTAATATGTTCCTAGAGAAATACTAAGTTGAAAGATATTATAAGAAATTATGCGGACTAGGTCCGTACTATGAGGATTGTCCTCACATCTACACAGAAGGCTTATGTCCTTGATGCACCGCTCGGTGTGCTAACCCCTCTAGCGTTGTATGTGGATGTTGTGAACATCTGGCAGACACGTTCTGATAACTACATGATAGTTTAGTGCACCATGCTTTAAAGCTTAGAATCGGGGCTCCAAAGGCGTTTTGAACGCCATGGAACGTATGAGATGTTCCAAGAGCTGAAATTGGTATTTCAGGCACATGCCTGTGTTGAGAGGTATGAGACCTCTGACAAGTTCTTTGCCTACAAGATTGAGGAGAATAGCTCAGCCAGTGAGCATGAGCTCAGAATGTCTGAGTGCTACAATTGCTTGAATCAAGTGGGAGTTAATCTTCCAGATAAGATAGTGATTGACAGAGTTCTCCAGTCAGTATCACCAAGCTACTAGAGCTTCATGATGAACTATAACATGCAGGCGATGGAGATGATCCCAGAGCTATTCACGATGCGTAAGGTCGTCGCAATATAAATCAAGAAGGAGCATCAAGTGTTGATGGTTAATAATACCACTCGTTTCAAGAAGGGAAAGGGCAAAAAGGGAAACTTCATGAATGGCAAGCCAGTTGCCGCTCTAGTGAAGAAACCCGAGATTGAACCCAAACCGGAGACTAAGTGCTTCTATTGTAAGGGGAATAGTCACTCATAGCGGAACTGCCCCAAATACTTGGTAGAGAAGAAGGCTGGCAAATTCAACAAAAGTATTTGATATACATGTTATTGATGTGTACCTTACTAGTAATCCTAGTAGCACATGGGTATTAGATACTGGTTCAGTTGCTAATATTGGTGACTTGAAACAAAAGCTGCGGAATAAACGGAGACTAGCTAAGGGCGAGGTGACGATGTGTGTTGGAAGTGTCTCCAAGGTTGATGTGATCACCATCGCATGCTCCCTCTACCTTCGAGATTAGTGTTGAACCTAGATAAATATTATTTGGTGTCTGCGTTGAGCATGAACATGATTAGATCGTGTTTATTGCAATACGGTTATTCATTAAAGTCAAAGAATGATGGTTATTCTGTTTACATGAGTAATACCTTCTATGGTCATGCACTCAATGCAAATGGTTTATTGAATCTCGATCGTGGTGATACACATGTTCATAACAATGATGCCAAAAAGTTGTAGAGTTGATAATGATAGTACCACTTTCTTGTGGCACTGCCGCTTAGGTCATATTGGTGTAAAGGAGATGAAGAAACTACATGTTGATGGACTTTTGATGTCACCTGATTTTGAATCACTTCACACATGCGAACCATGCCTCATGGGCAAGATGAATAAAACCTCTTCTTCCGGAACAATGGAACGGGCAGGTGACTTGTTGGAAATCATACATACTGAGTAGTGTCCGGCTCTACAAAATAAGTTTCCACATATTGCCATAGAGAGAATAATATTAACACAAATCAAATCTGCTGACGTATTTCGCAGTGCATCATCACACCACGACCAAGCTCTTTATACAAATTGTTTTCACTTTTCCACCTCAGCACGTTTAGCGAGGCAGTTTCCTTGGCACGTCTTGTCAAAGCAGAGATCGTGTGCCCCTTTTACGAGATTCTCATCAATACGGACGTGAGTAACCCAACCTCGCCATTTACCACAGCGCTTGGGAGGCAAGCGAGTTTTATTAGGTAGGTGGGGACGCGTAACCGCATCCGCCCATATAAGGGGATAAGGATCCACCATTTTTACCTACACCTTCTTCCTCCTTTGCCAATCCATCTCTCGCGCACTCAAGCTCCAGCGCCCAAGCCCGCTCTTCCCACCTCAACCTTCTCCAGCAATGTCCGGAGCGAGAGGCAAGTGGATGGTCTCCTCCGTCACGGACGTTCAAGTAAAAAAGCTAAGGAAGGCCGGATACGTGTCCAAGGACATCCCGCACCGGCTTCCTGAGAAGGGGCAGCTTCTCCCCACTTCCTCCGCGGACTGGGTTTTCCACTTCACCCATTCGTCCGAGGACTCATGTTCTACTACGGCCTAGATTTCCACGATCTGGCCCCGAACTTCATTCTCAACATCTCGGCGTTTATCGTCGTGTGTGAGGCCTTCCTCCGCGTCCACCCCCATTTCGGCCTTTGGCTTAAGACCTTCAATGTCAAGCCCAAGGTGGTGCACGGCAGCCAAGCGGAGTGCGGAGGCGCTATGGCTGGCAAGATAGCCAACGTCCTCTCGTTCGAGGGCTCCTTTGTGGAGACCCTAAAGGGGTGGCAAGCTGGGTGGTTTTACATCACCGAGCCACGTGTTCCAGAATGGGTCGCAGCCTCCGAGTTTAGATCCGCACCCCCCCACGCGGCTTATGTACTGGAAAGAGATGGGCCTGTCGTGGGGCAACGAGGAAGAGGTGACCGGACTCAAGACCTGCATCTAGTCCCTGATAAACAAGCCAATCCGGCTTGTCAATATAGTCCAGGTCATGCTCGTTCGTCTGATCCTCCCGTGCCAACATCGGGATTTCAATTTGTGGGAGTTCGACCTGGCGCAACACCGAACCCTCAACAGGCTCTTCGACACGTCGTATGAAGACGTCTGGAAGGTGCTAATCAAAGGGGCCGAGGCCCCCGCATCCGCTTCTGAGGACCGCGGATACAGCACGCAGCGTCACGCTAGCGAGGTAAGCTATCTATGCCTTTGACAGGATTATTAAGCTCTTTTTCATAGATTAACTCTATGCGGGATCTAAACTCCCTTACCTTTGAGAGGCTTCGCAGGCGATATCCGGACCAATTAACTGTCCGGCTCCCCTGCCCGAAGACCCAGTGTTGGTGTCAAAACCGGCGGATCTCGGGTAGGGGGTCCCGAACTGTGCGTCAAGGTCGGATGGTAACAGGAGACAAGGGACACTTTATTTTACCCAGGTTCGGGCCCTCTCGGTGGAGGTAAAACCCTACTCCTGCTAGATTAATATTGATGATATGGGTAGTACAAGAGTGGATCTACCACGAGATCAAGGAGGATAAACCCTAGAAGCTAGCCTATGGTATGATTGTGTATGATGATGGTTGTCCTACGGACTACAACCCTCCGGTTTATATAGACACCGGATAGGGTTAGGGTTACATAGAGTCGGTTACAATGGTAGGAGATCTCGAATATCCGCACGCCTAGCTTGCCTTCCACGCCAAGAAAAGATCCTTTCGGACACGGGACGAAGTCTTCAATCTTGTATCTTCATAGTCCTGGAGTCCGGCTGAAGGTATAGTACGGCTATCCAAACACCCCCTAATCCAGGACTCCCTCAGTAGCCCCTGAACCAGGCTTCAATGACGACGAGTCCGGCGCACAGATTGTCTTCGACATTGCAAGGCGGGTTCCTCCTCCAAGTTCTTCAAGAAGATTATAAACACCAAAAAATAGTGTCTGGCTCTGCAAAATAAGTTTCCACATATTGCCATATAGAGAATAATATTAACACAAATCAAATCTGCTGACGTATCCCGCAGTGCGTCATAACATTGTGACCAAGCGTTCTATATAAATTGCTTTCATTGTTCCACCTCAGCTCGTTTAGCGAGGCGATTTCCTTGGCGCGTCTTGTCAAAGCAGAGATCCTGTGCCCCCTTTAACGGGATTCTCATTAATACGGACGTGCGTAACCCAACCACGCCATTTACCACGGCGTTTGGGAGGCAAGTGAGTTTTATTAGGTAGGTGGGGACGCCTAACCGTACCTGCTTATATAAAGGGATAAGGATTCACCTTTTTAACCTACGCCTTCTTCCTCCTTTGCCAATCCATCTCTCGTAAACTCAAGCTCCAGCGCCCAAGTCTGCTCTTCCTTCCTCAACGTTCTCCAACAATGTCCGGAGCGGGAGGCAAGTGGCTGGTCTCCTCCGTTACGGAGGCTCAAGCAAAAAGGTTATGGAAAGCCGGATACTTCTCCAAGGACATCCCGCATCGGCTTCCTGATAAGGGGCAGCTTCTTCCTACCCCAAGGCCCAATGAGAGGGTAGTTTTTCTTCCCCACTTCCTCCGCGGACTGGGCTTTCCACTTCACCCATTTGTCTGGGGGCTCATGTTCTACTACGGCCTGGATTTCCATGATCTGGCCCTGAACTTTGTTCTCAACATCTCGGCGTTTATCGTCGTGTGTGAGGCCTTTCTCCGTGTCCGCCCCCACTTTGACCTCTGGCTCAAGACCTTCAACGTCAAGCCCAAGGTGGTGTCCGGCACCCAGGCGGAGTGCGGAGGCGCTATGGTTGGCAAGATAGCCAACGTCCTCTGGTTCGATGGCTCCCTCGTGGAGTCCCTAAAGGGGTGGCAGGCCGGGTGGTTTTACATCACCGAGCCCCGCGATCCGAAATGGGTCGCGGCCCCCGAGTTCAGATCCGGACCCCCCACGCGGCTCATGTCCTGGAAAGAGACAGGCTTGTCGTGGGGCAACGAGGAAGAACTGACAGGGTTGCAAACGTGCATCCAGCCCCTGGTGAACAAGCTAATCCGGCTCGTCAATATAGTCCAGGTCATGCTCGCTCGCCTGATCCTCCCGTGCCAAGAACGGGATTTTACTTTGTGGGAATTCGACCCAGCGCAGCACCAAACCCTCAGTAAGCTCTTCGACACGACGTATGAAGACATCTGGAAGGTGCTGACCAAAGGCGCCGAGTCCCCCACATCCGCCTCCGAGGATCGTGGATACAGCTCGCAGCGTAACGCTAGCGAGGTAAGCTATCTATACCTTTGACAGGTTCGTTAAGCTCTTCTTCATAGATTAACTCTATGCGGGATCTAAACTCCCTTTACCTTTGACAGGCTTGGCAGGAGATATCAGGACCAATTAACTGTCCAGCTCCTCTGCACGAAGACCCAGCCCCAGCTCTCCTAGTGAAGCTGTTGACTCCGGTACCTTATGTGGTGCCGGAGAAGAAGGCCAAGAAGAAGAAAACCACCGGGACTCGAAAGAGTTCCCGCAACATGGTGGTGTCGGACTCGTCATCCGACGAGTCCGCGACGCTCTCCTCTCATGAAAATGAGGAGGAACAAGAAAGCTCTCCCCCCCAGCGAGGGGAGAAAAGAAGAAGAAGGCCACCCCAACGGGGGAGGCCGAGGGGTCGAGGAAAAGGAAAACCCCTCCGCCAGACTACTCCCACGATGCCGAAGAGGGTGGAGAGGAGTGGCCGGACAGAACCAAGCGTCCGGCGAAATCGTAAGTATTTATATACCAGAGTGACTCATGATATTCTTTTAATGCGCGGCTTTCCCTAATATTGCACGTATTTTATGCAGCCCGCCCCGGGCCGAACTCGACGATTCGTCGAGCGGCTCCCTGGGTTCGTCGGACGTGAACTCTGTTCCGCCCGCTGTCTCCCCCTGCAGGGCGGACGACGCCGAAGTGGCGTCCCGCCAAGCTCCAGGGCAGGAGGAGATATTCCTGGAGGAGCCGAAAGGCAATCCTCTGGACCCCAAGAGTAAAGGGGATGAAACCCCCCAGGGCTCCAAGTCCGGCTTTGTGCCGGACACCGCGCCGAACTCGACAGTTCCGGTCCGCGGTGGGCGAACTCCTTCCAAGAAGAGTAAGCCGTCTGAGCCGGCGGCCTCTGTCCAACAGGAGGCGCCGGACAATCTGCTAGAGGTGCTTAAGGGCGCCGCCATTGATGAGGAGCACCGTACTGTTATGAGCATGGTGATCCAAAGGATTCAGTCCGCCAAGAGCGGATTGAATGAAGCTTGCGCTAGCCTTCTAATAGGCTTCGAGGTAAGTAAAAATATGTCGAATTATTTACCGCATAGACAGTAGCCCCTGATGCTCTGTTCGGTGTTCGGAAAGAAAAGCCGGATAGAGGATCTAGTAATGTTCGCAGGAGTCTAACAAAAAAGGTCAAATATGTGTATGCAGGCTTCGCTGCTGTCCATCGCCGCACTGACTGCGCAGGTGGATGTCCTTAAAAAGGACCTCGGGCAGACCGAGCAAGAGCTCGGCCTTGCCAAACGGTAGCTCGAGGAGAAGGAAGGTAAGAAATACCTAAAAAAAAGAAAAAAAGGGTGCCTATAGAAAGGCTTGATTGCAGAAAAGAAATAACAGGATTGTACTGCTTATTGTAGGGGCCACAACCGAGGTGACAACCCTGAAGCAGGCGCTGGCTGAGGCCGAAAAGAAAACGGCCGAGGAGCGCGCCGAGCGAGAAAGGCTTGGGGTTCAGGTCGGCGAGGTGCAGCAAGAGCTGCAAGCTCTCATGAGAAAACATGAGGGTTTGTAGCTTGAGTCAAAAGCGCAAGCATCCGAGCTCGCGTCGGCCATCGAGACCGCCAAGAGTGCCAAGGCCAAAGCCCAAAAGGCCCTCCAAGAGTTGGAGGAGGTGAAAAAGATAGCAACGGGTAAGGCATTCTCAATGCAAAGTAAAAATATAAAAGTAAACTACCTATTACTTACCCGAATCCGGAGTTCTCCAGGGGCGTTCGCCGACCTTCCCCGCAGCGTATCCGACGCCGCCGCGTTGTACCGAGCTAAAGAGGGCAGCTTGACGGAGAGTGTGTTCTGGTCTCAGTATTCTGAGGCCGGACACCCTGTGCCTTTAAGCGATCAGCTGAAACAGCTGGTCGAGCTCCACAAGGCGGCCGAACAGGCCATGAAGGGCTTACTAGTTCGGCTGTGGCCTGGAGAGGCCCTGCCTGGGAGCTATTTCGGGCTAGTGCGGCGGCTGGTGGAGGCCTGTCCAAGGCTTGAGGTCGTCAAGCGCTCTGTCTGCATTGAAGGTGCCCGGAGGGCCCTTTGCCCGTGTAAGGGTACACTGGGGTAAGCTGGACAGAGAGAAGCTGGTGAAGGACGGGCCGCCGCAGGGGAAGGAGCATCGCAAGCCCGAGAACTACTACAAGGATGTTCTTGTCGGAGCCCGCCTTGTTGCGGATGAATGTACTAAAGATGTAATATTTGAATGAACTCGCTTGTTTGTATCCTGTGCGCTGAAAACTTGTTCATACGCGCTAAGCAATGCTTATTGAATTTAAAATATTATTTTCTGTGCGGCCGTTTATCAAAAATTGAGAGATGGCCAGTCGTCGGCTTCTGCCCCCATGCCACTAGTGCTGGGGTGTTCGGGATAAACCTGAGGGCTCTTGTTCCCATAGTTGGGTCCTTCGAGGGAGGCGCTCAGCACAACGAACCAGGCAATCGGACTATAATGCTTGAACACTCTCACTTAGCCATAGAACGTTATAATTTTAAATTTCGGCGAAGCCCCTAGTTTGGAAGGCCGAATTCGGGGCGCTATCCACGCCTTTGGCCGGACATAGCCAGCTCCTCGCTCGAAGCGGCATAAGCCTTTAAGGACTCGAAAAACCTCTCGAACAGCGACCGGTCTCACGCCTTATCATGACAGTCTGTTTTAGCTTTCTCCACTGAGGTGCTCAACCCACCTGAACTAGGGCACAATCGCAGTGGTTCTCCTAGTGCCACCTTAGCCGATATAGCGGAACGTAAGGCACCAAAACATAGGAGCCGGGCAAACCCAACATGTGACCAAAATCATGACTCGGAGCCGATGCATATAGTGCTATAAGTTCGGGGTGCCGCACTTGTGAAAGTGTATGGACTTCTCACACCAGATAAAAGGGTAATGAAGCCCCTGGCATGGTTTGCCGTACCATGGTGTACGGGTGCAATCATGTCATGTAATAAATATATATATATATATATATATATATATTCAAAAGAGGATAATGCAAAAAATAGACAAAAAGCTATGCATTGTTTTATAAAGAGGCTATCTATCAAAGCCGGACGATACAAGTATTGCGATGAGCAAAAAAGATATTAGACTATTTAACATGTCCTGACCAGGCACAGGCCGCGGAATTGAGAAACAGATATATCGCTCGAAATAGAGACCACCTGAGAGTTCTGGAATGCGGCGTCGCTTTGTCTGCTTTCCTGGATCTTGCATCGTCTGTGCGGCAACACTGCCGAACAGGTTATCCGGAGTATGGAGTCCTGAAAGTAAAAAAAGTAAAAAGAGAAAAATCCGGCAGCTCCTAGTACGTTTGACGCCGTGTAGTAGGCATGCCGTTAATGTGCCCCTCCCCCTGTGCCCATGGAATATTAAGGGCGTAATTGTGTACTCGAGGTACTTGCTCCGCTATGTTGCGATGGCTAGGGTCGGGGCCGTATTGCTACGCTTGCTCTGATGTGCCAGGTGGTCTTGTTGCAGGTTACTCTGGGCGCGCTTTGCATTGTCCGGTTTTTTAACGGCCGGACTGCAGAGTTGCCTTGAAAGGCTGCTTTGTACTTCCGATGCGAGGGCCACCGTGTGCTCCCCCGTACGGATGGAGCGTTCTGTGTTTCCGCTGAACATAATTACTCCTCGAGGGCCCGGCATCTTGAGCTTGAGATATGCGTAGTGCGGCACCGCATTGAATTTAGCGAATGCGGTTCGTCCGAGCAGGGCGTGATAACCACTGCGGAACGGCACTATATCGAAGATTAACTCTTCGCTTCGGAAGTTATCCGGAGATCCGAAGACCACATCAAGTGTTATCGAGCCTGTGCAATTGGCCTCTACACCTGGTATGACGCCTTTAAAGGTCGTCCTTGTGGGCTTGATCCTTGATGGATCTATGCCCATTTTCCGCACTGTATCCTGATAAAGCAGGTTCAGGCTACTGCCACCGTCCATGAGGACTCTTGTGAGATGAAATCCGTCCACGATTGGGTCGAGGACCAATGCGGCAAAATCGCCGTGACGGATGCTAGTGGGGTGGTCCCTTCGATCGAAAGTGATCGGGCAGGAGGACCATGGGTTGAACTTTGGGGCGACTCGCTCCATCGCGTATACGTCCCATAGCGCGCGCTTCCTCTCCCGCTTGGGAATGTGGGTTGCGTATATCATGTTTACCGTCCGCACTTGTGGGGGAAACCCTTTCTGTCCATTGTTGTTCGGCGGCCTGGGCTCCTCCTCGTCGTCGCTGTTCAGCCTCTTGTCCTTGTGTTCGGCTCTTAACTTGCCTGCCTGCTTGAACACCCAACAATCCTTGTTGGTGTGATTGGCTGGCCTTTCGGGGGTGCCATGAATCTGGCACGAGCGGTCGAGTATCCGGTCCAAACTGGACGGGCCCTGGGTATTCTTTTTGAATGGCTTTTTCCGCTGACCGGATTTATAGCCTCTGAATCCGGCATTAACTGCCGTATCCTCATTGTTGTCGCTGCTAACGCAGCGCTTTTGATTATTTCGACGTGACCTGCCACTTTTGTCCTTGGTATCCGAATTACCGGGCTTCTTCGATAAGTTGTTGCTGCGAGCACCCCAGCTATCTTCGCCCGCGCAAAAGCGGGTCATGAGTGTCGTCAGGACTGCCATGGTTTTCGGCTTTTCCTGTCTCAAGTGCCGGGCAAGCCACTCGTCACGGATGTTATGTTTGAAGGCTGCTAGGGCCTCTGCGTCCGGAAAATCGACTATCTGATTTTTCTTTGTCAGGAACCGTGTCCAGAATTGCCTGGCCGATTCTTCTGGCTGCTGAATTGTGTGGCTTAGGTCGTCGGCATCTGGTGGCCGCACATAGGTCCCCTGGAAGTTGTCGAGGAATGCGGCTTCCAGGTCCTCCCAAGAACCGATTGAGTCCGCTGGTAGGTTGTTAAGCCAGTGACGGGCTGGTCCTTTAAGCTTAAGGGGTAGGTATTTGATGGCGTGCAGATCATCGCCACGTGCCATGTGGATGTGAAGGAGATAATCCTCAATCCATACTGCCGGATCTGTCGTACCATCGTACGACTCGATATTGACGGGTTTAAAACCCTTTGGGATTTTATGATCCATTACTTCGTCTGTGAAGCATAGTGGGTGTGCGGCACCCCTGTACTGGGCTATGTCACGACGCAGCTCGGAAGAGCTGTGCCTGCTGTGTTCGGCCTGGCCGGATTTATTGTGTCCGGAGTGAAGATCATCACGTGTCGTCGGGCGTCCGCGCGATCCATAGATCGATCTTGTTTGCTTTGCTTTATCCTCCAGTACGTCTCGCAGGTCTGGCTCGTTTTCCCGTGCCTTATTTGAACGGCACCGGGGCATGGCTTGCTTAAGGGTTCGACAGGCCTCTCTGTCGCGGCCACGGGGTGGCCGGTCTGCCATGTCATATGCTTCCCCCTCTGATTGGGGTAGCGGCCTGCGCTTAGGATAATTTTTGGAGGGGCGCCCGAGTTCATACTCTTCGGCCGCAAGGACTTCAGTCCATCTATCAGCTAGCAAATCTTGATCAGCTCTAAATGTTGGGGAACGCAGTAAATTCAAAAAATTTTCCTACGCACACGCAAGATCATGGTGATGCATAGCAACGAGAGGGGAGAGTGTTTGTCTACGTACCCTCATAGACCGAAGCGGAAGCGTTGACACAACGTAGAGGAAGTAGTCGTACGTAGAGGAAGTAGTCGTACGTTCTCCTCGCGATCCAACCGATCACAGCACCGTTACTCCGGCACCTCCGAGTTCTTGGCACACGTTCAGCTCGATGACGATCCCCGGGCTCCGATCCAGCAAAGCGTCGGGGAAGAGTTCCGTCAGCACGACGGCGTGGTGACGATCTTGATGTGTTATCGGCGCAGGGCTTCGCCTAAGCACTGCAACGATATGATCGAGGTGGAATTTGGTGGAAGGGGGCACCGCACACGGCTAAGGAACGATCCGTAGATCAACTTGTGTGTCTTGGGGTGTCCCCTGCCCCCGTATATAAAGGATGAAGGGGGGAGGCTGGCCGGCCAAAGGAGGGAGGCGCAGGAGGAGTCCTACTCCCTCTGGGAGTAGGATTCCCCCCCCCCCAATCCTAGTTGGACTAGGATTCTTCAAGGGGGAGAGAGAGAGAGGGGGCGCCCCACTTCTCCTAGTCCTAATAGGACTAGGGAAGGGGGGAGGCGCACAGCCCATGAGGGCAGCCCTCTCACCTCTTCTCCAAGGCCCATGTTGGCCCATTATGCTCCCGGGGGGTTCTGGTAACCCTCCCGGTATTCCGGTAAAATCCTGATTTCACCTGGAATGCATCCGATGTCCAAACATAGGCTTCCAATATATAATTCTTTATGTCTCGACCATTTCGAGACTCCTCGTCACGTCCGTGATCACATCCGGGACTCCGAACTCCTTCGGTACATCAAAATGCATAAACTCATAATAACTGTCATCGTAACGTTAAGCGTGCGGACCCTACGGTTCGAGAACAATGTAGACATGACCGAGACACGTTTCCGGTCAATAACCAATAGCGGGACCTGGATGCCCATATTGGCTCCTACATATTCTACGAAGATCTTTATCGGTCATACCGCATAACAACATACGTCGTTCCCTTTGTCATCGGTATGTTACTTACCCGAGATTCGATCGTCGGTATCCAATACCTAGTTCAATCTCGTTACCGGCAAGTCTCTTTTCTCGTTCTGTAATACATCATCTCGCAACTAACTCATTGGTTGCAATGCTTGCAAGGCTTTATGTGATGTGCATTACCGAGAAGGCCCTGAGATACCTCTCCGACAATCGGAGTGACAAATCCTAATCTCGAAGTATGCCAACTCAACATGTACCTTCGGAGACACTTGTAGAGCACCTTTATAATCACCCAGTTACGTTGTGACGTTTGGTAGCACACAAAGTGTTCCTACGGTAAATGGGAGTTGCATATTCTCATAGTTAAAGGAACATGTATAAGTCATGGATAAAAGCAATAGCAATATACTAAACGATCGGGTGCTATGCTAATGCAATGGGTCATGTCAATCAGATCATTCAACTAATGATGTGATCTCGTTAATCAAACAACAACTCTTTGTTCATGGCTAGAAAACATAACCATCTTTGATTAATGAGCTAGTCAAGTAGAGGCATACTAGTGACACTCTGTTTGTCTATGTATTCACACATGTATTATGTTTCCAGTTAATACAATTCTAGCATGAATAATAAACATTTATCATGATATAAGGAAATAAATAATAACTTTATTATTGCCTCTAGGGCATATTTCCTTCAGTCTCCCACTTGCACTAGAGTCAATAATCTAGATTACAAAGTAATGATTCTAACACCCATGGAGTTTTGGTGCTGATCATGTTTTGCTCGTGGAAGAGGCTTAGTCAACGGGTCTGCAACATTCAGATCCGTATGTATCTTGCATATCTCTATGTCTCCCACCTGGACCAAATCCCTGATGGAGTTGAAGCGTCTCTTGATGTGTTTGGTTCTTTTGTGAAATCTGGATTCCTTTGCCAAGGCAATTGCACCAGTATTGTCACAAAAGATTTTCATTGGACCCGATACGCTAGGTACAACACCTAGATCGGATATGAACTCCTTCATCCAGATTCCTTCATTGGCCGCTTCTGAAGCGGCTATGTACTCAGCTTCACATGTAGATCCCGCCACGACGCTTTGTTTAGAACTGCACCAACTGACAGCTCCACCGTTTAATGTAAATACGTATCCGGTTTGCGATTTGGAATCGTCCGGATCAGTGTCAAAGCTTGCATCGACGTAACCGTTTACGACGAGCTCTTTGTCACCTCCAAAAATGAGAAACATATCCTTAGTCCTTCTCAAGTACTTAAGGATGTTCTTGACCGCTGTCCAGTGATCCACTCCTGGATTACTTTGGTACCTGCCTGCTAAACTTACAGCAAGGCACACATCAGGTCTGGTACACAGCATTGCATACATGATAGAGCCTATGGCTGAAGCATAGGGAACATTTTTCATCTTCTCTCTATCTTCTGCGGTGGTCGGGCATTGAGTCTTACTCAATTTCACACCTTGTGCCATAGGCAAGAACCCTTTCTTTGCCTGATCCATTCTGAACTTTTTCAAAACTTTGTCAAGGTATGTGCTTTGTGAAAGTCCTATTAAGCGTCTTGATCTATCTCTATAGATCTTAATGCCCAATATGTAAGCAGCTTCCCCGAGGTCTTTCATTGAAAAACTTTTATTCAAGTATCCCTTTATGCTATCCAGAAATTCTATATTATTTCCGATCAGTAATATGTCATCTACATATAATATCAGAAATGCTACAGAGCTCCCACTCACTTTCTTGTAAATACAGGCTTCTCCGAAAGTCTGTATAAAACCAAAAGCTTTGATCACACTATCAAAGCGTTTATTCCAACTCCGAGAGGCTTGCACCAGTCCATAAATGGATCGCTGGAGCTTGCACACTTTGTTAGCTCCCTTTGGATCGACAAAACCTTCTGGTTGCATCATATACAACTCTTCTTCTAGAAATCCATTCAGGAATGCAGTTTTGACATCCATTTGCCAAATTTCATAATCATAAAATGCGGCAACTGCTAACATGATTCGGACAGACTTAAGCATCGCTACGGGTGAGAAAGTCTCATCGTAGTCAATCCCTTGAACTTGTCGAAAACCTTTTGCAACAAGTCGAGCTTTATAGACAGTAACATTACCATCAGCGTCAGTCTTCTTCTTGAAAATCCATTTATTTTCTATTGCTTGCCGATCATCGGGCAAGTCAACCAAAGTCCACACTTTGTTATCATACATGGATCCCATCTCAGATTTCATGGCCTCAAGCCATTTTGCGGAATCTGGGCTCACCATCGCTTCTTCATAGTTCGTAGGTTCATCATGGTCTAGTAACATGACTTCCAAAATAGGATTACCGTACCACTCTGGTGCGGATCTTACTCTGGTTGATCTACGAAGTTCAGTAGAAACTTGATCTGAAGTTTCATGATCATTATCATTAGCTTCCTCCCTATTTGATGTAGGTGTCACAGAAACAGATTTCTGTGATGTACTACTTCTCAATAAAGGAGCAGATACTGTTATCTCATCAAGTTCTACTTTCCTCCCACTCACTTCTTTCGAGAGAAACTCCTTCTCTAGAAAGTTTCCGACTTTGGCAACAAAAATTTTGCCTTCGGATCTGTGATAGAAGGTATACCCAATAGTCTCCTTTGGGTATCCTATGAAGACACATTTTTCCGATTTGGGTTCGAGCTTATCAGGTTGAAGCTTTTTCACATAAGCATCGCAGCCCCAAACTTTAAGAAACGACAACTTTGGTTTCTTGCCAAACCACAGTTCATAAGGCGTCGTCTCAACGGATTTTGATGGTGCCCTATTTAACGTGAATGCGGCCGTCTCTAGAGCATAACCCCAAAAAGATAGCGGTAAATCGGTAAGAGACATCATAGATCGCACCATATCCAGTAAAGTACGATTACGACGTTCGGACACACCATTACGTTGTGGTGTTCCGGGTGGCGTGAGTTGCGAAACAATTCCGCATTGTTTCAAATGTAGACCAAACTCGTAACTCAAATATTCTCCTCCACGATCAGATCGTAGAAACTTTATTTTCTTGTTACGATGATTTTCCACTTCACTCTGAAATTCTTTGAACTTTTCAAATGTTTCAGACTTGTGTTTCATTAAGTAGATATACCCATATCTGCTTAAATCATCAGTGAAGGTGAGAAAATAACGATATCCGCCACGAGCCTCAACATTCATTGGACCACATACATCAGTATGTATGATTTCCAATAAATCTGTTGCTCTCTCCACAGTACCGGAGAACGGTGTTTTAGTCATCTTGCCCATAAGGCACGGCTTGCAAGTGCCAAGTGATTCATAATCAAGTGACTCCAAAAGCCCATCAGTATGGAGTTTCTTCATGCGCTTTACGCCGATATGACCTAAACGGCAGTGCCACAAATAAGTTGCACTATCATTATTAACTCTGCATCTTTTGGCTTCAACATTATGAATATGTGTGTTACTACTATCGAGATTAAGTAAGAACAAACCACTCTTTAATGGCGCATGACCATAAAAGATATTACTCATATAAATAGAACAACCATTATTCTCTGATTTAAATGAATAACCGTCTCGCATCAAACAAGATCCAGATATAATGTTCATGCTCAACGCTGGTACTAAATAACAATTATTTAGATCTAATATTAATCCCGAAGGTAGATGTAGAGGTAGCGTGCCGACCGCGATCACATCGACTTTTGAACCATTTCCCACGCGCATCGTCACCTCGTCCTTAGCCAATCTTCGCTTAATCCATAGCCCCTGTTTTGAGTTGCAAATATTAGCAACAGAACCAGTATCAAATACCCAGGTGCTACTGCGAGAATTAGTAAGGTACACATCAATAACATGTATATCACATATACCTTTGTTAACCTTGCCATCCTTCTTATCCGCCAAATACTTGGGGCAGTTCCGCTTCCAGTGACCAGTCTGCTTGCAATAGAAGCACTCAGTTTCAGGCTTAGGTCCAGACTTGGGTTTCTTCTCTTGAGTAGCAACTTGCTTGCTGTTCTTTTTGAAGTTCCCCTTTTTCTTCCCTTTGCCATTTTTCTTGAAACTAGTGGTTTTGTTAACCATCAACACTTGATGCTCCTTTTTGATTTCTACCTCCGCGGCTTTTAGCATCGCGAAGAGCTCGGGCATAGTTTTGGTCATCCCTTGCATATTATAGTTCATCACGAAGCTCTTGTAGCTTGGTGGCAGTGATTGGAGAATTCTGTCAATGACGCAATCATCCGGAAGATTAACTCCCAGTTGAATCAAGTGATTGTTATACCCAGACATTCTGAGTATATGCTCACTGACAGAACCATTCTCCTCCATTTTACAGCTATAGAACTTATTGGAGACTTCATATCTCTCAATCCGGGCATTTGCTTGAAATATTAACTTCAACTCCTGGAACATCTCATATGCTCCATGGTGTTCAAAACGCCGTTGAAGTCCCGGTTCTAAGCCGTAAAGCATGGCACACTGAACTATAGAGTAGTCATCAGCTTTGCTTTGCCAGACGTTCATAACATCTGGCGTAGCTCTTGCACCAGGCCTGGCACCTAGCGGTGCTTCCAGGACGTAATTCTTCTGTGCAGCAATGAGGATAATCCTCAAGTTACGGACCCAGTCCGTGTAATTGCTACCATCATCTTTCAACTTTGCTTTCTCAAGGAACGCATTAAAATTCAACGGAACAACAGCACGAGCCATCTATCTACACAACATAGACAAGCAAGATACTATCAGGTACTAAGTTCATGATAAATTAAAGTTCAATTAATCATATTACTTAAGAACTCCCACTTAGATAGACATCTCTCTAATCCTCTAAGTGATCACGTGATCCAAATCAACTAAACCATGTCCGATCATCACGTGAGATGGAGTAGTTTCAATGGTGAACATCATTATGTTGATCATATCTACTATATGATTCACGCTCGACCTTTCGGTCTCTGTGTTCCGAGGCCATATCTGTATATGCTAGGCTCGTCAAGTTAAACCTGAGTATTCCGCGTGTGCAACTGTTTTGCACCCGTTGTATTTGAACGTAGAGCCTATCACACCCGATCATCACGTGGTGTCTCAGCACGAAGAACTTTCGCAACGGTGCATACTCAGGGAGAACACTTCTTGATAATTTAGTGAGAGATCATCTTATAATGCTACCGTCAATCAAAGCAAGATAAGATGCATAAAAGGATAAACATCACATGCAATCAATATAAGTGATATGATATGGCCATCATCATCTTGTGCTTGTGATCTCCATCTTCGAAGCACCGTCATGATCACCATCGTCACCGGCGCGACACCTTGATCTTCATCGCAGCATCGTTGTCGTCTCGCTAATCTTATGCTTCTACGACTATCACTACCGTTTAGCAATAAAGTAAAGCATTACATCGCGATTGCATTGCATACAATAAAGCGACAACCATATGGCTCCTGCCAGTTGCCGATAACTCGGTTACAAAACATGATCATCTCATATAATAAAATTAGCATCACGTCTTGACCATATCACATCACAACATGCCCTGCAAAAACAAGTTAGACGTTTCTCTACTTTGTTGTTGCATGTTTTACGTGGCTGCTACGGGCTTTAAGCAAGAACTCATCTTACCTACGCATCAAAACCACAACGATAGTTTGTCAAATAGACTCCGTTTTAACCTTCTCAAGGACCGGGCGTAGCCACACTCGGTTCAACTAAAGTTGGAGAGACAGTCTTCCGCAAGCCATCTCTGTGCAAAGCACGTCGAGGGAACCGGTCTCGCGTAAGCGTACGCGTAAGGTTGGTCCGGATCGTCTCATCCAACAATACCGCTGAACCAAAGTATGACATGCTGGTAGGCAGTATGACTTGTATCGTCCACAACTCACTTGTGTTCTACTCGTGCAAATAACATCAACCATAAAACCTAGGCTCGGATGCCACTGTTGGGGAACGCAGTAAATTCAAAAAAATTTCCTACGCACACGCAAGATCATGGTGATGCATAGCAACGAGAGGGGAGAGTGTTTGTCTACGTACCCTCGTAGACCGAAGCGGAAGCGTTGACACAACGTAGAGGAAGTAGTCGTACGTAGAGGAAGTAGTCGTACGTTCTCCTCGCGATCCAACCGATCACAGCACCGTTACTCCGGCACCTCCGAGTTCTTGGCACACGTTCAGCTCGATGACGATCCCCGGGCTCCGATCCAGCAAAGCGTCGGGGAAGAGTTCCGTCAGCACGACGGCGTGGTGACGATCTTGATGTGTTATCGGCGCAGGGCTTCGCCTAAGCACTGCAACGATATGATCGAGGTGGAATTTGGTGGAAGGGGGCACCGCACACGGCTAAGGAACGATCCGTAGATCAACTTGTGTGTCTTGGGGTGTCCCCTGCCCCCGTATATAAAGGATGAAGGGGGGGAGGCTGGCCGGCCAAAGGAGGGAGGCGCAGGAGGAGTCCTACTCCCTCTGGGAGTAGGATTCCCCCCCCCCCCAATCCTAGTTGGACTAGGATTCTTCAAGGGGGAGAGAGAGAGAGAGGGGGCGCCCCACTTCTCCTAGTCCTAATAGGACTAGGGAAGGGGGGAGGCGCACAGCCCATGAGGGCAGCCCTCTCACCTCTTCTCCAAGGCCCATGTTGGCCCATTATGCTCCCAGGGGGTTCCGGTAACCCTCCCGGTATTCCGGTAAAATCCTGATTTCACCTGGAATGCATCCGATGTCCAAACATAGGCTTCCAATATATAATTCTTTATGTCTCGACCATTTCGAGACTCCTCGTCACGTCCGTGATCACATCCGGGACTCCGAACTCCTTCGGTACATCAAAATGCATAAACTCATAATAACTGTCATTGTAACGTTAAGCGTGCGGACCCTACGGTTCGAGAACAATGTAGACATGACCGAGACACGTTTCCGGTCAATAACCAATAGCGGGACCTGGATGCCCATATTGGCTCCTACATATTCTACGAAGATCTTTATCGGTCAGACCGCATAACAACATACGTCGTTCCCTTTGTCATCGGTATGTTACTTACCCGAGATTCGATCGTCGGTATCCAATACCTAGTTCAATCTCGTTACCGGCAAGTCTCTTTTCTCGTTCCGTAATACATCATCTCGCAACTAACTCATTGGTTGCAATGCTTGCAAGGCTTTATGTGATGTGCATTACCGAGAAGGCCCTGAGATACCTCTCCGACAATCGGAGTGACAAATCCTAATCTCGAAGTATGCCAACTCAACATGTACCTTCGGAGACACTTGTAGAGCACCTTTATAATCACCCAGTTACGTTGTGACGTTTGGTAGCACACAAAGTGTTCCTACGGTAAATGGGAGTTGCATATTCTCATAGTTAAAGGAACATGTATAAGTCATGGATAAAAGCAATAGCAATATACTAAACGATCGGGTGCTATGCTAATGCAATGGGTCATGTCAATCAGATCATTCAACTAATGATGTGATCTCGTTAATCAAACAACAACTCTTTGTTCATGGCTAGAAAACATAACCATCTTTGATTAATGAGCTAGTCAAGTAGAGGCATACTAGTGACACTCTGTTTGTCTATGTATTCACACATGTATTATGTTTCCAGTTAATACAATTCTAGCATGAATAATAAACATTTATCATGATATAAGGAAATAAATAATAACTTTATTATTGCCTCTAGGGCATATTTCCTTCACTAAAAGATGTCCTTGGCGGTGAACTCCATTACAGGCGCCCAATCAGATTCGATCGGCGGGGGCATGGAACGCTCGGAGTTCGGAGAAGAGTCCGGCTCCTTGGAGTCCTGGGTCGTGCGTAGTACGGGGCTAGCGTTCGGCTCGATCGCCTTTGAGATCGCAGCCCCCGAGGTTACGTCCAACTGTTCATCCTCGGAGAACGCAGCGGGCTCCGAGTCGAGGATCAGGGCTGGAGCGTGTGCGGCCTCCAGGGTACTATTCGGAGGCAGAGCTATATCATGCCCCTCGAAATAGTGCGGCGCGCTTGGCTGTGGCTCGAACCCGTCGAAGATAAAGTCTCCGCGGATATCAGCCGGGTAGTTTAAGCTTCCAAACCTGACTTGATGGCCAGGGGCGTAGCTTTCGATCTGCTCCAGATGACCAAGCGAATTGGCCCGCAGAGCGAAGCCGCCGAAGACGAAGATTTGTCCGGGGAGGAAAGTCTCACCCTGGACCTCATGGTTGTTGATGATCAAAGGTGCCATCGGGCCTAAAAGCAACGACATAGAGGAACTCTCAATGAAAGCACCAATGTCGGTGTCAAAACCGGCGGATCTCGGGTAGGGGTCCCAAACTGTGCGTCAAGGTCGGATGGTAACAGGAGACAAGGGACACTTTATTTTACCCAGGTTCGGGCGCTCTCGGTGGAGGTAAAACACTAATCCTGCTAGATTAATATTGATGATATGGGTAGTACAAGAGTGGATCTACCACGAGATCAAGGAGGCTAAACCCTAGAAGCTAGCCTATGGTTTGATTGTGTATGATGATGGTTGTCCTATGGACTACAACCCTCCGGTTTATATAGACACTGGATAGGGTTAGGGTTACACAGAGTCAGTTACAATGGTAGGAGATCTCGAATATCCGCATGCCTAGCTTGCCTTCCACGCCAAGAGAAGATCCTTCCGGACACGGGACGAAGTCTTCAATCTTGTATCTTCATAGTCCAGGAGTCTGGCTGAAGGTATAGTCCGGCTATCCGAACATCCCCTAATCCAGGACTACCTCACCCAGCCCCAGCTCTCCTAGTGAAGCTGCTGACTCCGGCACCTTATGTGGTGCCGGAGAGGAAGGTCAAGAAGAAGAAGACCACCAGGACTCGAAAGAGTGCCCGTAACTTGGTGGTGACGGACTCGTCGTCTGACGAGTCCGAGACGCCCTCCTCTCATGAATACGAGGAGGAGGAAGAAGAAAGCTCTCCCCCCTAGTGGAGGGGGAAGAGAAGAAGAAGGCCGCCCCTCAGGGGAGGCCAAGGGGTCTAGGAAAAGGAACACCCCTCCGCCGGACTACTCCCATGACACCGAAGAGAGCGGGGAGGAGTGGCCGAACAGGGCCAAGCGTCCGGCGAAATCGTATGTTCGTATATCAGAGTAACTCATGATGTTCCTTTGTTGCGCAGCTTTCCATAATGTCAAATGTGAATATGCAGCCCGCCCCAGGCCGAATATAACGAATCGTCGGGCGGGTCCCTGGACTCATCGGACGTGAACTCCGTTCCGCACGCTGTCTCCCCCCGCACCACGGATGACGCCAAAGTGGCGTCGCGACAAGCTCCGGGGCAGGAAGAGGTGGTCCTGGAGGAGCCACAAGGCAATTGTCGGTGTTCTGGGAACGGGGGTCCCCAGACTTGCCTGCCTGCGGCGTGGCTCAAAGGGGGCCCAGCACGGCCCATCTTCATCAACACAGGATCCAAGACCATCGTGAGGGGCCAAGCCTCGCGGGACGGATGATGCGGCGCTTCCTCAAGCACTGCCTTGTCAGGCTGGCTCACGAGGAGGCGGAGAGATCAAGGCGGGGTACCTCGTGAGGTGCCCATGACGCAAGCCATGACGACCGAGGAAGCCAGGTGGGTGCCAGCCCGCGCAGTGTCTCCCTTTCCTCTTTGGTGCAAAGGGGGCAAGCGCAGGCGAGAGGATCAAGCAAAGGCATTCATTTCGGTGCAACGAGACCAAGACCAGTCCAACAGTGGGAAGGAGGTCATCGTGGAGCCCAGAACGACGTCACCACAGGGCCTTTGGCAGGCGAAGACCAACTTTAGTCAGGTTAAGTGTACTGGATTTTCCCCTTCGAATTGGCCAATTGTTGGCGCCCTTCCCGCTCAATATTTGGGAAGAGGCCCAGGGCCTTTGCCTATAAATAGGACTAGCCACCCCCAGGGTAGGGGAGGAGATCGAGAAGTGGGTACCTAGAATCTGAGCAAGCAGAGGGCAAGTCAGAGTAAGAGAGAGAAGGGCGGTTGAACTCCTCCTAGCAGTTCATCCCCCTAGACAAGAACAGACCCTCGCGAGGCTATCCTTCATTGTATTGTTCATCATCATCGGCCCAAGAGGCAATCCACCCACCACAAACTAGAGTAGGGTATTACACCACAATGGTGGCCCGAACTAGTATAAACCCTGTGTCTCTTGTGTTGTTCTTTCAGTAGTTAGATCCTTGCGAGACGGAGAGGTAGAGGGCATAATCTCCGCGCGCACCCCAGAGTTCGAACCTTAAGGGTCTGCCGGAACCCGAAATCCGACATTTGGCGCGCCAGGTAGGGGTGCGCCGGAATTTGCCTTTCCACCACTCCACGTCCAGTCGCATCGTCATCACCATGTCCAGTGACCAGGCGGGCAACCAAGATCCATGGGCGGCGTGGCCCGCCCGTGCGGAGCCGCCCGCCACGGGCGACCCCGCGCCCCAGGCAGCTCGTGGTCCGCAGGGCGCTGCGGGCCGCGGGCGACGCGGACAGGCTTCAACAACCCTCATGCCGTGGCAAGCGCGATCGGCGGCAAGGGCCTCCAATCACGCCGCGACCACGACACCATACACCCGCCGGGAGCAGGCGAACTCGAGGGCCGCGCTCACGGTGGCCCGAGAGCTGCTGCAGTGCAGGCTGCTGGAAGGCGGCCGCGACGTGCTGCTAGAGCGGGTTGCCGAGCTCCTGGGCTTTGCCGCTTCGGGGGCTCACCCCTTCTGCATCCAACCCCCGTCTCAAGCTCAAGGCGGCACGCGCGGGGGCCCTGCATGCTCCCGCGGGCCCCAAGGCTACCCCAACACCAGTGAACCCGTCGGTGCCGGACTGACGAGGGCGCCACCCCTGCCCCGACGCGTGAGGGAGAAGGACTCGGCACGGCCAACGGCGCCGGCGGGCAGCTGCGCTACCAACCCGCGGTAGGCACGTCAAGCAGCGCTGCATGGCAGCTGGAGCCCTACAGCACAGCCTTCGGGATGACGGCGCCAGAAGAATACGTGCCCCTCATGATGGACCAAGGGCACGCTCCCGAGGGAGAACAAGGCTCGCTTCTCAGCCCCTGCTGGGGAGACGAGACACCAGAAGCTGAGCTCTTCCAGGAGCCCCGGGACGGCTCCATCGGCCACGCTGGAGGCGACAACTATCGGGTACCACTAATTCCACAGGAGCAGGCGTACGCTAATCACGGATCGCAGGAGGTGCAGGTCGCCGCAGCAAGCAGTTGCCCCGCTCCCACAGTCTCCTACCCCTCGGGAGGAGGGCGCAGGGGGCTGCAGGAGAGGGGCAGAGATCCGACATCACCACCGCGGCGTTCGGAGCTAGGCGTTCTCAGGAGGTAGGCCCTCCGCTGGGGAGGCGCCTAAGGGCCTGCCCCTGGCGGAGGACCCGTGGTCGTCGGGGGAACCGCTGGCGACCGCTCTACCCCACCGGCGGCGTCCTGGTTTCCGGTCATCGTTGGTGGCACTAGAGTGTGGCGCAAGGCGGGGCCCTCGTCTGGCGATATGAAGCAAGGTCGGTACCTGTGAAGAAGGCCCAGTGCCTGTGAAGCTCGCCACCCCGTGACACTCTCAAGTAATAATGAGTGGGGCTGTACACGCCCCGGTGTCTCAGGGGTGCCGGCCTCAGGCCCTGGGGCTCCCTCCCACGCCCAGTGGACAACACTTAGCTCTGTGCTGGTGAGAAGACGTCCAAGACTAGATTAGGTGCCGGACGCGGCCTTTTGTCTGCTTTCATTGCCTTCTTCTTTTGGTTGTAACTTTTCCCCTGCTGGATTTAAGTTGGATTCTAATTTGAGATTTGTGTGCGTTCGGGGAAGGGGTGCTTAGTCTCGTTCAAGCAATTTCTTGCGTTCTGGTTACCGCTTCACCACAGCTGCCTCCCTCGCGAGCCCCTCGTGAGTCGAGCCGGGCCAGGCTCGTGCGCAGCCCAGACTGCCGCTATTGCTCCTTCTCGGGAGGGCCTTCCGGTACCTGCGGAGGATGTCTCTTCAGGAAAAGGCCCAGAGCCTGTGAAGAAGGCGAATGCCTGTGAAGCTATTTCATTTAGGAAAAGGCCCAGAGTCTATGAAGAAGGTGAATGCCTGTGAAGCTATCGCGTTCAGGAAAAGGCCCAGAGCCTGTGAAGAAGGCGAATGCCTATGAAGCTATCGCGTTTAGAAAAAGGCCCAGAGCCTGTGAAGAAGGCGAATGCCTGTGAAGCAATCGTGTTTAGGAAAAGGCCCAGAGCATGTGAAGAAGGCGAATGCCTGTGAAGTTATCGCGTTTAGGAAAAGGCCCAGAGCCTGTGAAGAAGGCGAATGCCTGGGGAGCCATCACATGCAGGGAAAGGCCCGAAGCCTGTGAAGAAGGCCAGCGCCTGTGAAGCCCCCAGCCAGCGACACTTGCGCGTCCTACGAATTCAACTAGAGAACACTCAGGACACCACGTCCTCCCACGGGCGGCCTCGGGGCCCGCTCGAAACAAAGGTAAACCAGCCAACCGCCAGGCGCGGGTGCTCGCGCCATATAATAGCTGCTAATGCGATGAATACAGGTTTTACATGAGGGGCTCCCCCTCCCAAAATGCTCTCACAATTATCAGGCCAAACACCTGAGTTCTACTCGCGCAGGGCAAGGAGACATGAGCGATACATACTCACTCGAACAAATCCCCCAATGCGTCCTCAGGAGCACCTCCCGAGCCGCCGCTGGCATCGCTGAACTCGCCATCGCTGCCTGTGTTGCCACCAGCGGCATCAGGGCCGTCCACCACACCGCCCTCGTCAGCAGCCACGACCACGTCATCATCGTCCGAAGCGAAGGCTCTGACGAGAGCGTCCACATTGTCTTCCACCCATTGCGCCAGGTCGCCTCGGACGGCCTGGGGGACTGTGGCACTGTCGGCGTCAAAGTCGAAGTGGGGATCCATGTTCCGGAGATGGCTGAAGACACGAGAGAAGGCGTGCCCGAGCAGGTCGCGGCTCCTCTCCTCCACCAACCTGTCGGCCCTGACCGACCGCGCCTCCAGCTGCGTCACCACAGCTGTGAAGAACTGCAGGTTGCCGGCGTATTTGATCGTGTGCGGCTCGCCGACAGCCGCCTCACAGATGTTGCCCAAGGCTGCGTTTGCCCTCTACCTAAGCGTAGCCAGCATGGGGCCGTGCACGTGCTCCAGGACCTGTCGCTGGTGTATCTCATCAGCGTTCAGGCGCTCGACGGACTCAGCCTCTTCCACCCGCTGACGAAGACGGAGCACCTCGGCCTGGAGGGCAGCCGACTCCTTTTGCGCTGCCTCAAGGGCGGCCCGGGAAGCGTCGGCCTGCCGCGTCTCCTCATCCCGTTGGGCCCTCAGGGCTGCGGTTCTTCCCTCAGCGTCGACCCGGATGAACTCCCGCTTCCCCTCGAACTCGCGCTCGAAGCCTTGGCGTGCCGTCGCCACCCGACGACCAACCTCCTCCAGGACACGCGCTTCCCGTGCGGCGACTTCATCTTCCGCCTGCGTCACCAGGCGCTCCCTCGTGTCTAACCGCTCGTACTCGCGGGTGTGTTTGGCGGCTTCCAGCGTCAACGCTTCCTCACGCCTCTGGAGCTTAGCTGGGTCGCCAGAGGCCACCTTCATCGACGCAAGGGCCGCCACGCGCAATTCCACTTGCTCCTCCAATGAATGGCATCGGGCCAGGAGCTCCCGAGCCCGCTCCTCCGCTGCTTCTCGCCGTCGGTCAGCTCCCAGGGCCACCTCAGCAGCCTGGGATCGGGCCGCCCCAGAGGCCTCCAGCGACGCCTTCGCCTCTTCATCATCAAGATCGCGCTGATGGCGCGCGAGGGCGACGGCGGCCTCCAGCTCGCGCCGCCCAGCAGCCAGGCGCAGGCCCTCAGCCTCCAGGCGTGCGTCTTCACCAGCGAGCTCCTCCCCAAGCAGGTCCACCGCGTTAGTTGCCCTTCGAAGGAACTCTTAGCGACGAGCACGACGCTCCCGAGCGCGCTCGAGCACGTCTTCCGCACCATCATCTACCCCAAGCAGGCGCCGGGGGCCACAAATCATCGCTCCCCCTCCGGGCAGGGGGCTGGGGGCTGGCGCTCTCACGACGGTCGGGCGTGCCGCACCAGAAGCCCGGCCTGGGGCCAACCCGTCTCCAGAGAAGGGCGCAGGGGGCGCCTCAACCAGTCGCAGCCGGCGGCCAGGCGGGGAGCCCACGGCAAGCTGGCCATGCCAAGAGAGGGCCCGTGAAGGAAGATTGCAGGAAGAGAAGGGCTGCAGGGCACCGCGGGACAGTCCGCCCCTTCATTCGTCCTCACCACAGGAGCAGTGCTGCTCGGAATGCTTTGGGACGACGGGGGAGGTGAAGCCAAAGGAGGCGGCGCCTCAGCGGCTCCCACGAGCTCGGTCGGAAGAGGCATGCAGAAGAAGGATCAATAGACGCAACAAGGGGATCAGGAGCCAGAAAAGGAGAAGGCTTACTCGTCGGTAGCGAAGTACTTCCGGCGCTTCAGCAAGCGACAAGAGAAATCATCACCCAGGGCCTCCCTTTTCCTCCGGAGGGCCTCGAAGTCCACATGAAAGCGGCCCAAGAGAAGGGCGCAAGGATCAGACTGCGACGAAGACGGAGCAACAAAGCGGTCCGCGTCAGGGGCGCCTGCCTGACGCGTGCTGCCAATCACCTCGCCAAAAGACGCGGCCGGGGCTTCAGGAGCCTCGGCCCCAGGCGCTGGGAGCGGCTGCTTGCCAGCCACAGCCTCAGCAGCACAGGCCTCAGGAGATTCTCCCTCGAGGGCATCGCCAGGCGCCAGTCACCTCATCGGGAGCCTTCTCGGCCTCCGCCATCTCATGCCTCCCTGCTCCGCCACTCGAGGAGGATTCGCCTTGACCGACCAGAAGGGCGGTCACCACCACAGGGTTCTCGCGAGGCCCTTGGAAGCTAGCGGGGCGCAGCCCCCATTCATCAAAGGAGGGCATCTGCTTCACGAAGTCGTCCCTGTTCTGGCAGAGGTACAGCAGGGGCCCTCCCCGCTGGATGCTGCCCGGGTTGGGGTCACCAGTCAGGACCAAGAGCACTGTCCTTAGCGCCCCAGGCGTCAGGTCTTCTTCCTGGAGCCTCATGCGATCGTCATGCCCACTGAAGGACCACATTCGGCGAGAATGGCGTTGGAGAGGGGCAATGCGGCGTAACAGGAACTCCTTCACCACCTTGGGCGTCGTCACTCCGAGCGATCTCAGGAACGTGAAGCGGCGCCAGACGAAGGCGAGCCGGGGGCTCACGAGCGTCTCCTGGCCCCAGCCCGAATTGGGTACAACAGGCGAAGTTGGCTTCGCCAGCAGGGGGCTGGGCACCTCGACATCAACGTACAACCACCGCTCGCGGAACAAAGCAGAAGGCGAAGGAAGCTTGAAGTCGATCCCTGAGGCCGCAGTCTCAGGCGCGGCGACGAAGCTCACACACGGTGAGCATTGAGTGGGGTCAGCAAGGCGCAAAGAGAAGAAGTGGCGCAGCAAGGCAACGGAAGGAGGGATGTCCATCATCGCCTCGCAAACAAAAGCATAGACTGAAAGGAGGGTGATGGATTCAGGACCCAGATGCATCATATGGATCTGGTAATGAGAGAGGACGGCCTTGAAGAAACCGGAAAAGGGGGGAACCAGACCCGCCCACAAGGCGTCGGCAAAATAATGAACCTCAGTGATTATCCTATCAGTGGGGAAGTGAGACGTAGACCAGGCCCTCATCCTTCCACACTCGTTGAAGATGGTGGCTAGAGCCGGGCTGAGCTTATCCAGGCACTCTCGGTTGAGTATGGTCGACCGGCTGACGGCGGGGGCCACCGACGGCGGCGAGCGAGATGGAGGCATGGGTTTCTTCCCTTTCTCCTTCTTCGTCGGAGCCATGGCGATGGAGAGGAAGGGGAAGATGTGTGATGGGATTGGAGGCAAGAGTCGGAGTCCGAAGGGAGAAAGAACAGAGGACGGTCGAGCAACAGGAAGGGGAGTGGCTGTGTACAACTGCGAGTCCACCTAGCAGGGCGCTTAATAAGGAAGCGTGGGGGAACAGTGCCGCCCACGTCCAATCAACCGCCACGCGGCGCCCGAGGCCGCAGGCTATTAGGCCCCGCGGCGCTTCGCCCTTGCCCTTTCGCCTCTCAGCACGGCCAAGTCCGGGCGCGCCTTGGGCCCGGGGGGCTACTGTCGGCGTTCTGCGAACGGGGGTCCCCAGACTTGCCTGCCTGCGGCCTACGGCGTGGCTCAAATGGGGCCCAGCACGGCCGATCTTCATCAACACGGGATCCAAGACCCTCGCCAGGGGCCAAGCCTCGCAGGACGGACGACACGGCGCTTCCTCAGGCGCGGCCTCGTCAGGCTGGCTCACGAGGAGGCGGAGAGATCAAGGCGGGGTACCTCGCGAGGTGCCCATGACGCAAGCCATGACGACCGAGGAATCCAGGCGGGTGCCAGCCCGCGCAGTGTCTCCCTTTCCTCTTTGGTGCAAAGGGGGCAAGGGCAGGCGAGAGGATCAAGCAAAGGCATCCATTTTGGTGCAACGAGACCAAGACCAGTCCAACAGTGGGAAGGAGGTCATCGTGGAGCCCAGAACGGCATCACCACAGGGCCTTTGGCAGGCGAAGACCAACTTTAGTCAGGATAAGTGTACTGGATGTTCCCCTTCGAATTGGCCAATTGTTGGCGCCCTTCCCGCTCAATATTTGGGAAGAGGCCCAGGGCCTTTGCCTATAAATAGGACTAGCCACCCCCAGGGTAGGGGAGGAGATCGAGAAGTGGGTACCTAGAATCTGAGCAAGCAGAGGGCAAGTGAGAGTAAGAGAGAGAAGGCCGGCTGAACTCCTCCTAGCAGTAGATCCCCCTAGCCAAGAACAGACCCTCGCGAGGCTATCCTTCATTGTATTGTTCATCATCATCGGCCCAAGAGGCAATCCACCCACCACAAACTAGAGTAGGGTATTACACCACAATGGTGGCCCGAACTAGTATAAACCCTGTGTCTCTTGTGTTGTTCTTTCAGTAGTTAGATCCTTGCGAGACGGGGAGGTAGAGGGCATATCTGCGCGCACCCCAGAGTTCAAACCTTAAGGGTCTGCCGGAACCCGAAATCCGACAGCAACCTTGTCAGGACCCCGATCCTAAGTCACACCGATCTAGCATGTAACACATCATATCACTTTGCGGCCTCACGCACGGTATTCCCACGGGTGCCACCTTACCTGGCCCGGGACCGTTTACGCCTTTTGGCTCACGTATATGATAGTGTCGCTAGCATCCATATGACAAAGAACCCGGGCCGACATGGCTAGTCGTGAACCCAAAGCGGCACTAACCCATGGGGACAGACATACATGAACTTCGAGCATGTCGGTCAACAGCGTGTGAATCCGGGCTGTAGCACTGGGCTAACAGGACTCCGGTAACCCGGGCTGTAGCAGGCTAGGCAGGACTCCGGATGTCACCGCGTGACATTTCCCCGAAGGGACATACACAGGAACAAAGTGAAACACATGCCGGCCAGTCAAGTGTCCTGAGCAGTAGTGCTGGGCTAGCAGGACTCCGGTGAACCGGGCTGTAGTGGACTACTATGGCTCAAGGAAGCACTAGACTACATTTCCCCATAAGAGAGGCTGCCAAGGATAAACAACTAGATTGTCGGATCCCACACATACCAAGCATTTCAATCATACACACAATATGCTCGATATGTATAAATACAACATGGCATCACAACAAGACTCTATGACTCAAGTATTTATTCATTAGGCTCCGAGGAGCGAGATATTACAAGCATGGGTCTCATGACCCAACATTCAGAGCATACAAATCAAAACACATGCGGAAGCTTAACTTGTCTGAGTACAGACAACTACAAATGAAGAAGGCTGAGAAGCCTGACTATCTACCAGATCCTGCCGAGGGTGCAAGATCGTAGCTGAGGTATCAACCTAAACGTCGAAGTCCACACGGAAATACTAGCGAGACTGACGTCTCTCTGCAAAAACATAAACTAGGCAAACGTGAGTACAAATGTACCCAGCAAGACTTACATCAGAACTAGCTACATATGCATCGGTATCAATAAAGGGGGTGGTGGAGTTTGACTGCAGCAAGCCAGCTTTGACTCAGTGGCTAACCTAAACTACGACTGCAAGTAACTCTTTTGAGGTGGCGCACACGAGTCCACATATTCACCATATCAATACACCACTATGGATCCGCTCCCGTCTCCCTACTAGAAGGCCATCCATAGCACTCACACTTATCTTGCGCATTTTAGAGTATCCACTTTCACTTGTCTATGAACTATGCAAGGGGTCCAAGTTTCCATAGCCGAGGAATACGGCTATTCGAATAGATAATGATAACCCTGCAGGGGTGTACTTCTTCACACACGCTCTCGCCACTTATCGCCCTGTACACGTCATGTACCTCGGCAACCTTCAAGCGGAAGCCGGGCGAGGTAGTCGGCCACGACCTGACTAACCACACAAGTCTCTCATCCAGGTTTGTCGCCTATTCGGGTTCCATCCGCAAGGAGATTTGGCCGGGGTGTCGCTCACGGCCCCAAACGATGTGAGCAGGGTTCCCAAGCCCACCAACCGGGTGCCACTTGATACACCGTGCCACTGTGCCTAGTCTATCCCAAGCCCACCTGTACCCGGTGCCACTTGGTAGACTACTAACACTACCTACAAACATCAGAAACTAGTTGCAACTCCTGGACAGCGATCAAGGCGATTAATAAGTCGAGAGAGCCAATTAAGGATCCCAATGTGTGGTAGTAGCTGTTCATGGATCACAAACACAGAACTCAGTTCCTGAGGACGGCTGCAATGAGACAACCCACCATGTACTCCTACATGGCCTCTCACCGCTACCTTTACCAAATCGTGTTCACACACTTATCTCACACACAGTAGGACATGTTCATCACCATTCCAATTCATTCCCGATGAATCAGACCCGACTCAACTCTAAGCAGTAGCAGGCACGGCAAACAAGCATGAATGAGTAGGCACATCAAGGCTCAAACAACTCCCACTCATGCTAGTGGGTTTCATCTATTTACTGTGGCAATGACAGGTCATGCAGAGGACAGGGGTTCAAGTACCGCAGCATGTAATAGTTGAATCGTTGTTGTCCTAATGCAGTAAAAGAGAGCAGAAGCGAGAGAGTGGGATTGTATCGGAATGAACAAGGGGGTTTTGCTTGCCTGGCACTTCTGAAGATAGTATAACTCTTCATCGGTGTCATCGATCTCATCGTCGGAATACGTCTATCGAGAGGGGACAAATACCGGCAACAAAAGAAGGAAAACACAATCAATGCAATGCACAATATGATGCATGATCATGACATGTCAATATGAATGTGTTTGACTAATGCATACTAGGACAGGTTGATTTGAACCCATTTGAATCAAAGATCCAAATGTAAGCTCATGTATATAGTCATAATGGTGCATTATCTTGTTTCACTGAACAGCAGGGTTAATGTGTTCTAACATGCATGCAAATGATACAGATGGATAGATTGGATTTTTCTAATCATTTTTCATATATAAATCTTTGCATTTGGAGTTACGGTTGATTTTCTATGATTTTTAGAAGTTTGCATTATTTTCTGGAATTTCCTGAATAGAAATAAATCCAGAAAATGATTAATGACATCAGCATTGTGTCACTACTGCGCCAGCAGGTCAGCCGAGTTGACCCGGGTCAATTCTGACTGGTGGGACCCGCGTGTCATTGACCCAGGGACTAAACCACGGTCAAATCTGGCGCTGACTAGGGTTTGACCCTGTGGTGGGGCCCGCTGTCAGTGTCTGTTAGTGTGCTAATTGGGGGATTAGCCACTAACGATAATGCCACGTCATCATCGCCGGACTTAGGCCGGCGATGACCAGATCGGTGGCGGAAGTTCATCGGAAATTCGCTACGGGGCTCGGTTTTGCGCGTGGTTTGTGTCTACGAGTAGCTGAAGGTGCGCCGCATCCAACGGTGGCGGCGGCTGGGGCTGGGCTGGCCGGAGCTCACCGGAACGAAGCTCGCAGCGGCGGCCGGAGTTCGGGCGAGCTCGGGTTCAGCGTTTAGTGAGCACGGCAGGGCTAGCGGGTGGGTGCGTTCGGATCCTGGGGGCATACTGAGCACGATTACGCGCTCAGATGCAAGCTTCAGCGGCTGCAACGACGGCGGCGGCATGGCCGGCGGCGATGAGCTCTCGGGCTCGGCGACAAACGTGGCTAGGGGACGCTATCGAGTGCGGTAATAGGGGAAATGAATCAGGAGCTCACATCGGTCACATCGAGATGGTCAACGAGCTCGGGGAAGCGACGACGATGCCGAATCGACGGTGAAGATCCTCGGCGGCCGACGATGGAGAAGGCGATGGTGGAGACGATGGAGGCCGTCCGGCTTGCTTCCTTCGGTGGAGAGGTGCTACAGGGGTTGGTGGAGCTCATGGTCACGATGATGAGGCACGGGGGTGGCTGTGGCTGCGTGCAGTGTGAGCGGCGGCGGTGCCGGTGTTCGTCCGTGCGAGAGAGAGAGGCAGAGGAAGGGAAAGGGCGCGGGGAGAGTGAGAGAGGGGCCAGGGGGTCTGTGTGGCAGCGTTGGAGGCGTCCAGGGGCAAGCGGCAAGCAGGAGGTGGCCGGGGCCACGTGCGCGCGTGCGAGGCACACGCCCTCCTGCCTACTGGCAGGAGGTGGAAGACGACAGGGAGGAGGAGGTGGGCTGGGCCAGCCACTTGGGCCGCCAGGTGGCTGCACAGGTAAGTTAGGTAGGTTCTCTCTCTCTCTCTCTTATTTCTCTTTTTCTATTTTCTGTAATTGTGTTTGGCTTTATTAAAAATGCTAGAGCATTTCCAAAAATCATGCAACAGACTGTGGCCACTATTTGGAATATTTCCAACAGTAAACATTTCAGTTTATGATTATTTGAGCATTTAAAATATTTAATAGCATTTATATGCCCAAATGCAAATACTATCTGATTTAATTCAGATCTGAAATATGTCATGGAAAAATGTGCAACACCTCTGGTTATTGCTTCTAGCATTTTCCAGAAATGATGAACATTTTTGAAAGCCATTTGGATTCACTGAAAATATTTTAGTTGAACCTAGTGAATTCCTTTGATGCTAGGGTTTAAACAATCCCCATTTCAACTTTTCTGAAAAATTTAAACATGATGCACACATGAAGGGCTAGCCTAGTGCATACCAGAACTAGGGATGTGACAAACCTCCCGAATTCCAGGAGTGAAGGGGACAAGACCCCCCAGGGCTCCAAGTCCGGCTTTGTGCTGGACACCGCACCGGAATCTTCAACAGTTCCGAGCCGCGGTAGGAGAACTCCTTCCAAAAGGAGCAAGCCTTCTAAGCCAGCGACCTCCGTCCAACCGGAGTCGCTGGACCATCTGCTGGAGGTGCTTGACGGCGCCTCCATCGACAAGGGGCACCGTACTATTATGAGTACGGTGATCCAAAAGGTTCAGTCTGCCAAGAGCGAACTGACTGAAGCTTGCGCTAGCCTTCTGATAGGCTTCGAGGTAAGTAAAAATATGTCAAAATATTACTGTATAGACAGTAGCCCCTGATGCTCTGTTTGGCGTTCGGAAAGAAAAGCCGAATAGAGGATCTATTAATTTTCGCAGGAGTCTAACAATAAAGAGTCAACATGCGTATGCAGGCCTCGCTGCTATCCACCGCCGCACTGACTGCACAGGTGGATGTCCTAAAAAGGACCTCGGTTGGACCGAGCAAGAGCTCGGCCTTGCCAAATGGCAGCTCGAGGAAAAAGAAGGTAAGAAATACCCTACAGAAAAAGGTGCCTATAGAGAGGCATGATTGCAAAGAATAACAGGATCGTACTGCTTATTGTAGGGGCCACAACTGAGGTGGCGACCCTCAAGCAGGCGCTATCTGAGTCCAAAAAGAAAACGGCCGAGGAGCGCATTGAGCGAGAAAGACTTGGGGCTCAGGTTGGCAAGGTGCAGCAAGAGCTGCAGGCTCTCATGAAAAAACATGAGAGCTTGGAGCTTGAGTCAAAGGCGCAAGCATCCGAGCTCGCGTCGGCCCTTGAGACCGCCAAGGGTGCCAAGGCCGAAGCCCAAAAGGCCCTCCAAGAGTTGGAGGAGATGAAAAAGATAGCAGCGGGTAAGGCATTCTTAATGCAAAGTAGAAATATAAAAGTAAACTACTTGTCACTTACCCGAATCCAGAGTTCTCCAGGGGCGTTCGCAGATCTTTCCCGCAGCTTATCCGACGCCGCCGCATTCTACCGAGCTGAAGAGGGCAGCTCGACGGAGAGTGTGTTCTGGTCTCAGTATTCTGAGGCCGGACACCCTGTGCCCTTGAGCGACCAGCTGAAACAGCTGGTCGAGCTCCACAAGGCGGCCGAACAAGCCATGAAGGGCTTCATAGTTCGGCTGTGGCCCGGAGAGGCCCTGCCTGGGAGCTACTTCGGGCTGGTGCGGCGGCTGGTGGAGGCCTGTCCAAGGCTTGAGGTCATCAAGCGTTCCGTCTGCATCGAAGGTGCCCGGAGGGCCCTTGCTCGTGCAAAGGTGCACTGGGGTAAGCTTGACGGTGAGAAGCTGGTGAAGAACGGGTCGCCGTAGGGGAAGGAGCATCGCAAGCCCGAGAACTACTACCAGGATGTTCTTGCAGGTGCCCGCCTTATTGCGGATGAATGTACCAAAGATGTAATTTTTGAATGAACTCGCTCGTGTTTATCCTCTGCGCTGAAAACTTGTTCATATGCGCTAAGCAATGCTTATTGAATTTAAAATATTATTTTCTGTGCGGTCGTTTATCAAAAATTGAGAGATGGCCAGTCGTCAGCTTCTGCCCCCATGCCGCTAGTGCTGGGGTGTTCGGGATAAACCTGAGCACTCTTTTTCCCATGGTTGGGTCCTTCGAGGGAGGCGCTCAGCACAACGAACCAGGCAATCGGACTATAATGCTTGAACACTCTCACTTAGCCATAGAACTTTATAATTTTAAATTTCGGCGAAGCCCCTAGTTCGAAAGACCGAATTCGGGGCGCTATCCACGCCTTTGGTCGGAGAAAGCCAGCTCCTCGCTCGGAGCGGCATAAGTCTTTAGGGACTCAAAAACCTCTCGAACAGCGACCGGTCTCTCGCCTTATCATGACAGTCAGTTTTAGCTTTCTCCACTGAGGTGCTTAACCCAGCTGAACCGGGGCACAATCGCAGTGGTTCTCCTAGTGCTACCTTAGCCGATATAGCGGAACGTAAGGCACCAAAACATAGGAGCCGGGCAAACCCAACTATTGACCCAAATCATGATTCGGAGCCGATGCGCTATAAATTCGGGGTGTCGCACTTGTGAAAGTGTACGGACTTCTCACACCAGATCGAAGGGTACTGAAGCCCCTGGCGTGTTTGCCATACCATGGTGTACGGGTGCGATCATGTTATTTAATAAACATATATATTAAAAGTGGATAATGCAAAAAATAGACAAAAAGCTATGCATTGTTTATAAAGAGGCTATTTATCAAAGCCGAACGATACAAGTAGTGCGATAAGCAAAAAGATATTAGATTATTCAACATGTCCTGACCAGGGGCAGGCCGCGGAATTGTATTCGAAAGAGATATACCGCTCGTAATAGAGACCACCTGGGAGTTCCATAATGCGGCGTAGCTTTGTCTGCTTCCCTGGATCTTGCATCGTTTGTGTGGCAGTCGAATTGCCGAACAGGTCGTCCAAAGTGTGGAGTCCTGAAAGTAAAAAAAAAGAATCCGCTAGCCCCTAGTATGTTTTAAGCCATATTTCGGGCATGCCGTTACTGTGCCCCTTCCCCTGTGCCCATGGTATTTCAAGTGCGTAATTATGTACACGAGGTACTAGCTTCGGTATGTCGCGATGGCTGGGGTTGGGGCCGCATTGCTACGCCTGCTCAGAACGTGCCAGGCGGTCTTGTTGTAGGTTACTCCGGGCGCGCCTGGCAGTGTTTGGCTTTTCAACGGCCGGGCTAGAGAGTTGCCTAAAAAGGCTGCTTTGTACTTCCGCTGCGAGATCCGCCGTGTGCTCCTCCGTACAGAGGGAGCGTTCGGTGTTTCCGTTGACCGTGATTACTCCTCGAGGGCCTAGCATCTTGAGCTTGAGATATGCGTAGTGCGGCACCGCATTGAACTTTGCGAATGCGATTCGTCCGAGCAGGGCATGATAGCCACTGCGAAACGGGACTATGTCGAAGATTAACTCTTCGCTTCGGAAGTTATCCGGAGATCCGAAGACCACATCAAGTGTTACGGAGCCTGTACAGTTGGCTTCTATACCTGGTATAACGCCTTTAAAGGTCGTTTTGTGGGCTTAATCCTTGAAGGATCTATGCCCATTTTCCACACTGTATCCTAGTAAAGCAGGTTCAGGCTGCTGCCGCCGTCCATGAGGACTCTTGTGAGGTGAAAGCCGTCGATGATTGGGTCGAGAACCAATGCGGCAAAGCCGCCATGACGGATGCGAGTGGGGTGGTCCCTTCGATCAAAAGTGATCGGGCAGGAGGACCATGGGTTGAACTTTGGGGCGACTGGCTCCATCGCGTATACGTCCCGTAGCGCACGCTTCCGTTCCCTCTTGGGAATATGGGTTGCGTATATCATGTTCACCATCCGCACTTGTGGGGGAAACCCCTTTTGTCCATTGTTGTTCGGCGGCCTGGGCTGCTCCTCATCGTTGCTATGTAGCCCCTTGTCTTTGTTTTCGGCTCTTAACTTGCCTGCCTGCTTGAACACCCAACAATCCCTGTTGGTGTGATTGGCTGGCCTTTCGGGGGTGCCACGGATCTGGCACAAGCGGTCGAGTATTCGGTCCAAACTGGACGGGCCCTGAGTATTCTTTTTAAATGGCTTTTTCCGCTGACCGGATTTATAGCCTCTGAATCCGGCGTTGACTGCCGTATCTTCATTGCTGTCGCTGCTAACGCGGCGCTTTTGCTTATTTCGACGTGTCCTGCCACTTTTGTCCTTGGTATCTGAATTACCGGGGTTCTTTGATAAGTTGTTGCTGCGAGCTAGCCAGCTATCTTCGCCCGCGCAAAAGCGGGTCATGAGTGTCGTGAGGGCTGCCATAGATTTCGGCTTTTCCTGTCCCAGGTGCCGGGCAAGCCACCCGTCGCGGATGTTATGCTTGAAGGCTGCTAGGGCCTCTGCGTCCGGACAGTCGACTATCTGGTTTTTCTTTGTTAGGAACCGTGTCCAGAATTGCGTGGCCGATTCCTCTAGCTGCTGAATTATGTGTCTTAGGTCGTCGGCATCTGGTGGTCGCACATAAGTGCCCTGGAAGTTGTCGAGGAATGTGGCTTCCAGGTCTTCCCAAGAACCGATTGAGTCCGCTGGCAGGCTGTTAAGCCAGTGACGGGCCGGTCCTTTGAGTTTGAGCGGGAGGTATTTGATGGCGTGTAGATCATCGCCACGTGCCATGTGGATGTAAAGGACATAATCCTCGATCCATACCTCCGGATCTGTCGTGCCATCGTATGATTCGATGTTTACGGGTTTGAAACCCTCTGGGATTTTATGATCCATTACTTCATCTGTGAAGCATAGTGGGTGTGTGGCGCCCCTGTATTGGGCTATGTCACGACGCAGCTCAGAGGAGCTATGTCTGTTGTGTTCGGCCCTGCCGGATTTGTTGTATCCGGAGTGAAGATCATTATCACGTGTCGTAGGGCTCCTGCGCGATCTGTAGATCGATCTTGTTTGCCTTGCCTTATCCTCCAGTACATCTTGCAGGTCTGGCGCGTTTTCCCGTGCCTTAGTTGAGCGGCGTCGGGGCATGGCTTGTGTGGAGGGCCGAGAGGCCTCTCTGTCACGGCGGCGAGGTGGCCGGTCTGCCATGTCATGCGCTGGTGATGTAGGCGCTTCCTCCTCTGATCGGGGTAGCGGCCTGCGCTTTGGGTATCTCTTGGAGGGGCGTTCGAGTTCATACTCTTCAGCCGCAAGGACTTCAGTCCATCTATCAGCTAGCAGATCTTGATCAGCTCTAAGCTATTGCTGCTTTTTCTTGAGGCTATTAGCCGTGGCTAAAAGCATGTGTTTGAAACGCTCTTGTTCGACGGGGTCTGATGGTACGACGAATTCGTCGTCATCGAGGTTGGCCTCGTCTTCGGAGGGAGGCATATAGTTATCACCCTCAACCTCTCGGTCTGCCGCTCTCTCATGAGGGCTGGCTTCTCCATCTTCCTGCGCCGAATCTTGCTGGGGAGGGTGTTCTTCGGCGCTATCCTGGGTACTATTATCTCCGCTGCCGGAATCACTGTTTTTGCTTTGGCGGGATTTAGAGCGGCGCCGCTGACGTCGGCGCTTTGGCTGTTTCTTGGTGGTGTCATCCCCCGCTGTTCCCTCGCCATCTCCATCTTTTGGAATATCCACCATATATATGTCATATGACGAGGTGGCTGTCCAGCGCCCTATAGGTGCTGGTTCTTGTTCATCTCCAACCTCGTCGTCCATACCGTCGAAGTCTTCGGAGCCGAAGTCAAGCATGTCGGTTAAATCGTCGACAATGGCTACCAAGTGGGTGGTGGGTGGGTTTTGAATTTCTTCATCGTCCGTATCCCATCCTCGCTGACCGTAATTCGGCCAGGGCTCTCCTGATAAAGAGAGGGACTTGAAAGAATTCAAGATGTCGCCAAAAGGCGAGTGCTGAAAGATGTCCGCGGCGGTGAACTCCATTATCGACGCCCAATCGGATTCGATCGGCAGGGGCGCGTGGGGTTCGGAGTCTGGGGAGGAGTCCGGGCCCTCAGAGTCACGGGTCACGCAGAGTGCGGGGCTGGCGTTCGGCTCGATCACGTTTGAGATCGCAGCCCCCGAGGTGACGTCCAACCGTCCATCCTCGCTTGGCGCAGTAGGCTCCGAGTTAAGGGTCGGAGCCAGTGCGTATGCGGCCTCCAGGACACTGTTCGGAGGCAGAGCTAGATCATGCCCCTCGAGGTAGTGCGGCGCGCTTGGCTGTGGCTCGAACCCATCGAAGATCAAGTCTCCGCGGATATCAGCTGTGTAGTTTAAGCTTCCAAACCTGACTTGATGGCCAGGGGCGTAGCTTTTGATCTGCTCCAGATGACCAAGCGAATTGGCCCGCAGAGCGAAGTCGCCGAAGACGAAGATCTGTCCGGGGAGAAAGGTCTCACCCTGGACCTCATCGTTGTTGATGATCAGAGGAGCCATCGGGCCTAAAGGCGACGACACAGAGGAACTCTCAATGAAAGCACCAATGTCGGTGTCAAAACCGGCGGATCTCGGGTAGGGGCTCCCGAACTGTGCGTCAAGGCCGGATGGTAACAGGAGACTAGGGACACGATGTTTTTACCCAGGTTCGGGCCCTCTCGATGGAGGTAATACCCTACTCCTGCTTGATTAATATTGATGATATGGGTAGTACAAGAGTAGATCTACCACGAGATCAAGGAGGCTAAACCCTAGAAGCTAGCCCATGGTATGATTGTGTATGATGATGGTTCGTCCTACGGACTACAACCCTCCGGTTTATATAGACACCGGATAGGGTTAGGGTTACATAGAGTCGGTTACAATGGTAGGAGATCTTGAGTATCCGCATCGCCTATCTTGCCTTCCACGCCAAGGAAAGTCCCTTCCGAACACGGGACGATGTCTTCAATCTTGTATCTTCATAGTCCAGGAGTCCGGCTGAAGGTATAGTCCGGCTACCCGAACACCCCCTAATCCAGGACTCCCTCAGTGGTTACCGAAGGTTCTTTGGATTCTCGGATGAGATCGCGGACATGACCAGGAACTCTGAAATGGTTCAGAGGTGAAGATTGATATATTGGATGAAGGGTATTGGAGTCCAGAAGTGTTCCGGGGGTGCCGGGTGATGACCAGCATGACCGAAAGGGGTTTCGGGGGGGTGGTAAGTGTTGGGTGGCCTCATGGGCCAAGGGGAGGGGGCAAACCAGCCCACTAAGGGGTTGTGCGCCCCCCTCACCCCATCCAATGTTCCCAGAGGAGGTTGGGGCGCCCCCCTAGGGTTCTCACCCCTTTGGCTTGGTGGCCATGTCTCCTAAGGGGGAAAACCTATCTAGGGTTTCCCTCTTGTGGCCGCCGGCCTAGATGGGATCCCCTAGGGACGCCCCCTCTCCCCCTTCCCCCTATATATAGAGAGGTCGAGAGAGGGCAGCCGCACCCTCATATACCATGGGGTTGCCACTCCTCTCTCTCGTAGCTTTCTTCCTCTCCGTAGCGCTTAACGAAGATCTGCTGAGATTCCACCACCACCACGCCGTCATGCTGCCGGAGAACTCGATCTACTACTTCACCATCGCTCGCTAGATCGAGGAGGTGCAGGCGTCATCAATCCGTAGGTGTGTTGCACGCGGAGGTATCGTCTGTTCGGCACTTGGATCGGGAGTTTGCGTGACGGATCGTGATTGGATCGCGAAGACGTTCGCAGGACGGATTGGGATTGGATCATGAAGACGTTCAACTACATCAACAACGTTTCTAAACGCTTCTGCTTAGCGATCTACAAGGGTATGTAGATCCAATCTCTCCTATCGTAGATGGTCATCTCCTAGATTGATGTTGGTGAGAGTAGGAACATTTTTTTCCCATGCAACGTTCCCCAACAGTCAATCCCTTTTCGGGTAACGGTGCTAGAAATTGTCAAGTTGACGGGATAAAAATTGTGGTAGACTGGATAAATAGATCTCGATAAAAGGTGAAATAAAATAAGTAACAAAAAAGTGCAGGAAGGTATTGTTGGAATAATAAATCTGAAAATAAAAGCAAATAAAGATAGATTTGAAAACAAATATGATAAAGAATAAACCTGGGGGCGTTGTTCACTAGTGGCTTCTCTCAAGAAATAGCACTCGATGGGTAAACAAATTACTGTTGGGCAATTGATAGAAGATCGAATAATTATGACGATATCCAAGGCAATGATCAATATGTAGGCATCACGTCCAATATTAGTAGACCGACTCCTGCCTACATCTACTACTATTACTCCACACGTCGACCGCTATCCAGCATGCATCTAGTGTATTAAGTTCATGAAGAAATGTACTAATGCAATAAGAACGATGACATGATGTAAATGAGATCTATTCATGTAGGAATAGCCCCCATCTTGTTATCCTTAATAGCTAAGATACATGTGTGTCTTGCTGCCCCTTCTATCACTGGGAAAGAACACCGCATGATCGAACTCATCACAAAGCACCTCTTCCCATGTCAAGAAAAATCTATCTAGTTCGCCTAACTAAAGCAAAATTCGAAGAATAAATATGAGTCTATAAATAATCATGCATATAAGAGATCAAAAGAAGACTCAAATAATATTCATGGATACAGATCTGATCATAAACTCAAAGTTCATTGGATCCCAAAAAACACACCGCAAAAAGAGTTACATCAAATAGATCTCCAAGAGACCATTGTATTGAGAATCAAAAGACAGAGAGGAAGCCATCTGGCTACTACCTATGGACCCTTAGGTCTATGATGAACTACTCAAGCATCATCGGAGAGGCTCCAATGAGGATAATGAACCCCTCAGTGATGGTGCCTAGATTGGATCTCATGGTTCTATTACTTGCGGCGGCTGGAATTGTGTTTCGTAGATTCCCCTAGGGTTTTTGGAATATTTGGAAATTTATAGGGCGAATAGGTGATGCGGGAGGTCACGGAGGGGGCACAACCCCCATGGGTGCACCTGGGCCTCCTGGCACGCCCTGGTGGGTTATGCCCACCTCAGGCCTCCCCTCTAGAACATCTTTGGCCCACTGGGTGTCTTCTGGTCCAAAAAAAATCTCCCAAAAGTTTTGTTGCATTTGGACTCCATTTGGTGCTGATATTGTGCGTAAAAAAACAAGGAAAAAACAGCAACTGGCACTGGGCACTATGTCAATAGTTTAGTCCCAAAAATGATATAAAGTTACTATAAAATGATTGTAAAACATCCAAGAATGATAATATAACAGCATGGAACAAGCAAAAATTATAGATACGTTGGAGACTTATCACCCGCTTCAAAAACAGCCCTGCGGACGTGCCAAGAATCCTGGCCGCCCGGCCCCCATTTATTCCTGCTACCATTTACCTTCATCTCTCACACCCCACTACACACTTATCCCATGCACGACGACACATATAGAGAGGACATACAGTGGTTCCAATGGCGCTCCCCGTGGCTCCAATGGCGCTCCCGGCGGCCGACGACGACAACAGGGTGCAGTTCACCACACATCATGTAGTGGACACCCATGTGAGGGGGAAGACCTCTTGGTGGTGTACTTGAACGAGCCGGTCTCAGTGGAGATCTCCATCCAAACTATGGAGAAAATTCTTGCAGAGGACAAGTACCAAGTGGTCGGGTTTGACCTCAAGTTCACCAGCGGTCGTGCCGGGCAAGATCAGAAGGTTGTCGTCACCCAACTGTGCGTGCGACATGACGACCTCGTATACCACTATCACCTAGTCACAAGGCCTTGCGAGCAGTTCTCCAGATTTATCAACACCTCCGACTACAGTTTCGCTCCGGTGGACACCACCAACGATATAAAAGCGCTCATGGTTTCGGGCTTGACCTGCAAGAATCCTGTCAACATCCGTGATCACTACAAGGTCTGGGGCAGCACAGACAACAAACAGAACTTCCTGGTTGACCTCGCCTCGGCCATCATCAACCCCTACTACATGAAGATGAAGGATGATAGCAAGAAGGACAGGATCGCCTGGCATCAGAGACTGGATGAAGAACACGTCAAGTACGCAGCCAAGGACGCATGCACAAGCTACGAGATGTACAGGCTAATCGTTGACATGAGGAAGTGTCTTTCTCCTGCCCCAGATGAGAGATCGAGGCACAGAGCAGTGGCGGGAGCGTAATAAGAAGTAGATGACTAGATGATCATTTCTCCTAGTTTAAAATGCATGCAATTGTTTATTGAGGTGTGTATGAATGGTCTGTATGGCCGCCTATGTAATTGCATGTTTATTATATATATATATATATATATATATATATATATATATATATATATATATATAATGTTCTTCTGTAGACACAGCAAATCACATGGCTTATTAGAAGCAATCGTATGTGTTATTATTTGTCTTCGCACACATTTTAGATTACGGACCTGTTTGCCGCGTATCACACACATCTTGTTCAGTTGAACCGTTTCTGTTGTCTTGGCTCATCGCAAACAGTCGTCCGAGTGAATTGTATGCCCTCCATCACACACACCTTGATCTGGCTGACCATTTCGATTGTGTTGCCTAATCACACATAGTTCATCCTAGTAAACTATATGCTATATATCGCACACGCCCTCATCTGGCTGGTCGTTTCTGTTGTTGTGGATCATCGCAAACAGTTCATATAGATTAACCATATTCCATGCATCACATGCGCATCTCTGATCTGAATCATGTATGATGATTGTGCAATCGCAAATAGTTCGTCTCATTTTTTATAGTTTTATTACACCACCGTTTGCGATTAATGCATCGCACACAGTTTCGTCGAAGGGCCTTTGATTGTAGTGTCACGTTAGCAGCATCCTGCAGTAGTGCTAGTGCATTAAGTTCATGGGGAAGCAGAGTAATGCAATAAGAACGATGACATGATGTAGACGGGATCTATTCATGTAGGAATAGCTCTCGTCTTGGTATCCTTAATAGCAATGATACATGCGTGTCTTGCTTCCCCTTCTGTCACTGGGAAAGAACACTGCAAGAACAAACCCATCACGAAGCAACTCTTTCCATGGTAAGAAAAATCGATCTAGTTGGCCTAAATAAACCAAATATTCAAATAAAAATATGAAGCTATAAATAATCATGCATATAAGAGATCAAAGAAGAATTTTATAAAATGTTTGATAAAAAATCTTTGAATGATGAGCATGATTACAATGTTGTTAGTATGAATTCTTTGAATATTCATGATGCTAATGTTATGCAAAACCATAAGCTTGGGGAAGCTATGTTTGATGAAGATGATACTTTTAGTCCCCCAAGATCTGATGTGCAAATTTGTTATAATGATTACATGCCTCCTAATTATGATGATTATAATGATGAAAGTGGATTTGGAGAGGGCATAACTTTATTTAATGATGAATCCACTACTTTGGAAGAGGTTTCAATTGACTACAAAAACAAAGTTGCTATCTATGATGATTATGGTGATGACATGTATGCTATGAGGAATAATGATAACCATGAAACTTATCCTCATGATTGTAATTTTCAATCCCATGATAGTTATTTTGGTGAGTATGCTCCCACTAATATTCATGGGAATAAATTTGTTTATGTGGAGAGTAATAAAATTTCTACGCTTGTCGATCATGAAAAGAATGCTTTATGTGACAGTTATATTGTGGAATTCATTCATGATGCTACTGAAAATCATTATGAGAGAGGAACATATGTTTTTACCTATTGCAATAATATGAAGTGTCCTCTCTATGTGTTGAAAATCTTGAAGTTATGCTTGTTTTGCCTTCACATGATAGTTGATTCTTGTTCCCATAATTTGTTTGCTCACAAAATCCCTATGCATAGGAAGTGGGTTCGACTTAAATGTGCTTGTCATATGCTTCATGATGCTCTCTTTGTGTTTCAATTCTTATCTTTTACGTGAGCATCATTGAAATCATCGTGCCTAGCTAAAAGGCATTAAAGAAAAGCTCTTGTTGGGAGACAACCCAACATTTACCTATATGATATCTACTATGCAACTTTATTCTTGTAGACACGTGTTGGGCCTCCAAGTGTAGAGTTTTGTAGGACAGTAGCAATTTTCCCTCAAGTGGATGACCTAATGTTTATCAATCCGTGAGAGGTGTAGGATGAAGATGGTCTCTCTCAAACGACCATGCAACCAAATACAAGAAATCTCTTGTGTCCCCAACACACCAATACAATGGAAAATTGTATAGGTGCACTAGTTCGGCGAAGAGATGGTGATAAAAGTGTAATATGGATGGTAGAAACATATTTTTATAATTTGAATAAATAAAAACAGCAAGGTAGCAAATAGTAAACGGACACAAAAACGGTATTGCAATGCTTGAAAACAAGGCCTAGGGTCCGTACTTCCTCTAGTGCAACCTCTCAAAAATGCTAACATAGTTGGATCATATGAGTATCCCTCAAAGTGCAACGAAGAATCACTCCCAGTTCCTATTAGGGGAGAACAAAATATAGGAATTGTTTGTAGGGTACGAAACCACCTCAAAGATGTTCTTTCCGCTAGACTGTTCAAGAGTTCGTACTAAAATAACGCAAAGCTATTTTTTCCATTCGATCTATCCTAGTGTTCATACTAGAATAACACCAAAGAATATTCATATTCATAATACTCAATCCAGACAAGGAACTACAGAAAGACCCCAAAGTTTCTATCGGAGAAAAGATAATAAAAACGTGCATCAACCCCTATGCATAGATTACCCCAATATCACCGCGGGAATCCGCGAGTTGAATGCCAAGACACATATCAAGTGAATCAATATGATACCCCAATTGTCACCTCAAGTATTCATACTGCAAGACATACATCATGTGTTCTCATCTCTGAATATTCAATCCGACATGAAAAAACTTCAAAGGGTAAAGACTCAATTCATCACAACATGAGTATAGAGGGGAGAAACATCATATGATCTGACTATATTAACAAAGCCCATGACATAGATCACGAGAGAGAGAGAGAGAGATAAAACACATAGCTACTGGTACAAACCCTCAGCCCCGAGGGTGGACTACTCCCTCCTCATCGTGGTTGCCGCCGGGATGATGAAGATGGCCACCGGAGATGATTCCCCCCGCTGGCAGGTTGCCAAAATGGAGCTAGATTGGTTTTCGGTGGCTACAGAGCCTTGCAGCGGCGGAACTTCTTATCTAGGTTAACCCCGATAGGTTTCGGAATATTTGGGAATTTAGAGTGCAAAGAGGGGGTGCAGGAGGCCACCGAGGTGGGTACAACCCACCTGGGCGCGCCAGGGGGGCCTGCCGTGCCCTGGTGGGCTGTGCCCCCCTCGGGGCACCCCCAGGCGCTGCTCTGGCCCAATGGATGTTTTCTGGCCCATAAAAAATCTCCGTGGAGTTTCGCGGTGTTTGGACTCCGTTTGATATTGATTTCATGCGATGTAAAAACAAGCAAAAAAACAGCAAGTGGGACTGGGCACTGGGTCAATAGGTTAGTGCCAAAAATGATATAAAGTTGCTACAAAATGATTCTAAAACACCCAAGAATGATAAAATAACAGCATGGATACTTCATAAATTATAGATACGTTGGAGACGTATCAGCATCCCAAGCTTAATTCCTACTCGTCCTCGAGTAGGTAAATGATAAAAGAAATAATTTATGAAGTGTGAATGCTAGCAAAGTGCATAAGTTTGGTCAATGATAATTTTAATCACTTTTCCTAGCATAATAACAGCAATTCTTTCTTATAAAACTTCTCATGTTTTAGTAGCAACCAAATCACATGTTAAGGTTCAAACAATGAACTCTCTTGAAACTCAACAACTTATGTTCTTAGTCACCAAGCAATTGCAATTCAACTTATTCAACGGAGTCTAAGTAAGAGCTCCACATAATCAACCATCATATAGTCTTCTATGATTGCTAACACTCACCGCATACACATGAGCAAAATGTTTCAACCGGACACAAAGAAAGATAGGGGCTTATTGTTTTGCCTCCCAACGTATTCACCTCAAGGGTGATGTCAACAATAATAACTCATGCTACTCATATTCAACTGGATAGATGTGCCTAGATCTTTCCTCACCACATGATGCTTGCCTAAAGAGAAAAATAAAAAGGAATAGAGAGAATAGCTTTAACTCTTTGCATAAAAATAAATACTAAAAAGTAAAAGATAGGCCCTTCACAGAGGTAAGCAGAAGTTGTCATGTGCTTATTTGTTTGTATGCTCAACCCCTTAGTGGAAGAACGTCAAGTTATATTGCCCCTTATGATAGCATCCTTTATTATGCAGTCCGTCGCTTTTATTGCTTTGCCATCACAAGTTCGTACAACGCTCAATTTTCACTTACACTAAATAATCTAACACTTTTAGAAGCAATTTTTATTGCATTATTCCACAGATGACAACTTACTTGAAGGATCTTGCTCAATCCTTAGGTAGGTATGGTGGACTCTTGAAAATAATATTTGGGTTTAAGGATTTTTGGACGCACAAGTAGTATCTCTACTTGGTGCGGAATTGTTGGCTAGCAAAGATGGGGGGCAAGCACCACATGTTGAAGGATCTATGACAATATAACTTCCATGTGAATATGAACAAACATAAATCATTACGTTGTCTTCCTTGTCCAACGTCAACAATTTTGGCATATAATATTTTGATGGGGGCCCACAATCACAAAAGATTTCCAGGATAGTGTATTTGCATGTGAAAGTTCTCTTCCTTATACTAATTATTCATGAATTGCTTGTATGACCACTATTGTGATTGTCAAGCCTCAAAAGATTTCACTTTCTAAACCCAATGTGAAGCTACCTCTAGGCATGATATGATTTCAACTTCATGACATTCAATTTATTCAACAACTTACTCATATGATATAAGTGAAGCACAAGAGCAATTCCAAAGGAAAGAGCTTCATTGACGGGATGTGAATGCCACTTACTTAGTCTCCTTGGCAACTATTCGAGGGCTCTATTTTATTCAAAAACTTTCATATCTAAGTACTTTATTAAAATAGCAAGCAAAACAAAATAAAGTGACATTCCAAGGATAGCACAACTCATGTGAAGAAGCAAAAACTTAGGCTCAACCGATACTAACCGATAATTGTTGAAGAAGAAAGGTGGGATGCCTACCGGGGCATCCCAAAGCTTAGATGCTGGAGACGTCTTGAATATTATATTGGGATGCCTTAGGAATCCCCAAGCTTGAGCTTTGGTGTCTGATACGCCTCCAACGTATCTATAATTTTTCATTGCTCCATGCTATATTATATTCTGTTTTGGATCATTAATGGGCTTTGTTATACACTTTTATATTATTTTTTGGGACTAACCTATTAACCGGAGGCCCAGCCCAAATTGCTATTTTTTTGCCTATTTCAGAGTTTCGCAGAAAAAGAATATCAAACGGAGTCCAAACGGAATGAAACCTTCTGGAACGTGATTTTTGGAACAAACGTGATCTAGAGGACTTGGAGTCCACGTCAAGCAATAAACGGGGAGAGCATGAGGCAGGGGGGCGCGCCTACCCCCCTAGGTGCGCCCTCCACCCTCGTGGGGCCCATGTTGCTCCATCGATGTACTTCTTCCTCCTATATATACCTACGTACCCCCAAACCATCAGAAGCATCCATGAAAACCTAATTCCACCGCAGCAGCCTTCTGTACCCGTGAGATCCCATCTTGGGATGTAGCGACCCGACCTCAGACGGTTAAGTCTCTGTGCTTCAGTGTCACCCCTGGATCGGTAATGCTGACACACACAGTACTCGAAGGATTTATAACAGAGTAGCAATCACACACTTATTACATCGAATGTGTCCAAAGAGAGCTTATTACAATAAATATGGCTTAAGGCCATCTAAATAAGATAACAGCAAAAGGCTTGGAAGTTAAAGTGAGTGCATTAACTCCAACGGCATAACTGAGTGCATGACAATGACCTATCGCGCCTTTACTCGTCGTCTGAAAAGTCTGCAACATAATACGTTGCAGCCCAAAAATGGGTCAGCACATGGAATATGCTGGCAATATAACGAAGTAGAGTAATGAACAGATAAATGCTATCACTACATGCATATATGCCTGGTGGAGGCTCTATGGTTATATGGTTTTTGCGAAAAGCCAATTTTCCCCTACAACAAAGGAATAAATTTTATTTAACTATCATGGTAGTTGAAACATAATTGAGAAGGTACCTCCAACTCAATCCCTATTAAAAGTAATTATCAACCCAACAAATTTAATTAGAGTGATGAGATACAATAGGATAATCCAAGTACTAGATACTCAAGATGTCCATAACCGGGGACACGACTAACCATGATTATTTTGTACACTCTGCAGAGGTTTGCGCACTTTTCCCCACAAGACTCGATCGCCTCCGTTGGATTTCTCGCACTACATGGTGTTTGAGAAATGGATGACCGAGACACAGTCTTTCAGAAGCATTAACTCTTTACTCCGGGTGGACAGTTGCACCTACTTTCCCTCTACATCTGCTAGCCGACCACTGAAAGAGGTCACACAACATACTCAACTATGCCAGAGCCCGTAATGGCTTGTGGCTTCACACGGAAGTTTCTAGCATGAAATATCTCACGATCCCTTTGAGCCTGGGTGGCGGACCGTAGGAGGATCACATGGTATATCCCCGGGATCTCCTAGGACAACACTGGATTCCCAAGGTGCCCAAACAAGCAATCCACCCAGATGTATATTAAAGTTGCCACCTTAAGTTGAAACATTAATTAACAACTCACATCTATCATGGATACACTCAAACCCAATCCACGTCTACGAGCATAGCATAGCAATATAAGCATACGTAGATGTAACTCCTAGGGTTTGATAAATAAAATAGGTAATAGGTTCTACCTCATCAACTACTTCCCAAACCCACATGTTAAGAGATCCTACTCATGCAATGTTTGAGGATTGTAACTAATGCATAAAACCTAAAAGAGTATGATCAATGTATTACTTGCCTTGCTGACGATCCGCAAAACCTAGAGACTCGTAGTAGCACGCTTCGCACTACGGGAATTCTATCGCAAACAAACAATGACACACATAAGCAATGAAGCAAATATGCACGGGTAAAACTCAAATAAAAAGATCTAACCAGAAAGTTCAACTTAACAACTCTGATTTGCAAAAAGAATCAAATCAAACGGAGCAACGAAACTCAAGCTGCGAAAGAAACAAGATCCGATTACTAATCTGGACTAAAGTCAATTTTTTACAGTACCGAAATCTTGTTGAAGTTGGTTAAACAGAAAGAGGGCTTCAAGACGAAGATCTAGGCGCTTGAATCGCCTGATTCCGATAAACGAGCGAAAAGATAAACTAAAACGAAAATCGGGTCAGAAATCACGATCGGAAATAATCGCGAAAAACCCTGGAAAAAGAAAAACTGACGAACAGGCTAATGAACGAACGTTCGCTGTGTCTGACTAACGGGTGAACGACATACGTTTAAACGAATGAACTGACGAACGTCTGCAAAATAAATAAACCGACGGAAAAACCGATCTAGTAAATTAAAACGGAAACTAAAAAAGGATCTAGATCTAGGGTTTACCGAAATAAACCGACGAAAAAAATGGCGGCGGCTAGCTCCGGTGGCGCGGCGGCGGCGGCTGGCGGCGGCGGCAGCGGCTGGCGGAGGCGTCACGGCGCGCGGCTCGAGGCGGCGACGGCTAGGGTTTGGGAGGCGCGGGCGGGCTGGCGGCTAGGGTGGGCTGCGGGGCGGCTTGGGCGGCTTATAAAGGCGGCCTGGCCTGGGGTGTCCGGGCTGGTTACGGCCCGTAGGTCGGTTCGATTTTTTTTAATAAATTACGGCGCGCAGAAAAAGAAGGAAAAAGAATACTAAACGGACTCCAAAAATCACGAAATAAATTTTCCCCGTCCTCTAGAAATATGCCGGACAATGTGAACATTTATATAGGCCTAAAATGAAATTTTGAAAAACGTGTATTTTTCCTAATTCAAATAAAATTGCAATAAAACCAAATAAAATCGAATATTTGATTTTAATATTTTTCCTCCAATATTTCATTTATTTTGGAGAAGTCATATTATATACTCTCATATATATATTTTGATATGAAATATTTTCAAAGGGAAAATAAATTAAAACCAAAGTGATCCTTGTTTCAATATTTGATAGAATTCAAATATGAAAATCGTGAAATCCCCAACTCTCTCCGAGGGTCCTTGAGTTTCTTAGAATTTCGAGGATCGCAAAACGAAATGCAATAAAAAATATGATATGCATGAATGACCTATGTATAACATTCGTAATTGAAAATTTGGGATGTTACAAACCTACCCCCCTTAAGGTGAATCTCGTCCTCGAGATTCGGGTTGGCTAGAAAATAGGTGTGGGTGGTCTTTGCGTAGATCATCCTCTCGTTCCCAGGTGGCTTCATGCTCGGTATGGTGGCTCCACTATACTTTGCAAAACTTGATAACCTTGCTGCGAGTAACCCGACTGGCAAACTCTAGAACCTTGACAGGTTTCTCCTCATATGTTAAATCACTGTCCAACTGAATTGCTTCCAGGGGCACCGTATCTCTCAGAGGAATATCGGCCATCTCTGCATGGCACTTCTTCAACTAGGAAACGTGAATCACATCATGTACTCCTGACAGTCCTTCGGGTAACTCCAACTTGTAGGCAACTTCTCCCATGTGTTCCAAAACACGGTACGGTCCTACAAATCTCGGGGCTAACTTTCCTTTAACTCCAAAACGTTTAACTCCTCGAAGAGGTGACACTCGCAGATATGCTCAGTCTCTGGTTTCATAGACTACCTCCTTGCATTTTGAATCTGCATAACTCTTCTGTCGGGACTGAGCTACCTTCAGTCTATCATGAATCAGCTTAACATTCTCTTCAGATTCCTTAATCAAATCTGGTCAAAACAACTGGCGGTCTCCAACTTCATCCCACATCAACGGTGTTCGACATCTTCTTCCATACAAGGCTTCGAAAGGTGCCATCTTCAAACTGGCCTGGTAGCTGTTGTTGTAAGAGAACTCCGCGTAGGGCAAATTGTCATCCCAACTAGACCCATAGTCTAGCGCACAAGCTCTCAACATGTCCTACAGAATCTGACTGACTCTCTCTGTCTGTCCATCTGTCTGTGGGTGAAAAGTTGTATTGAACTCCAGCCTGGTTCCCAAAGTCTGGTGCAGCTGGTACCAAAACTTTGAGGTAAACTATGTTCCTCTATCTGATACGATGGTCCTAGGAACTCGGTGCAGACATACGATCCTGGTCATGTATATCTTGGACAACTTCGCACTTGTATAGGTGGTTTTCACGGCGATAAAGTGAGCTACTTTGGTCAAGAAATCCACTACTACCCAGATAGAATCATATCCCGATTGGGTCCTAGGTAATCCGGTGATAAAATCCATGCCAAGCTTATCCCACTTCCATTCGGGAATCGGCATAGGCTGCAGTAATCCTGCTGGCTTCTGATGTTCTGCCTTCACTCTCTGACATACATCACATATGGCTACATACTCGGCAATATCCTTCTTCATACCCGTCCACCAGAAACGCTCCTTCAAATCCAAATACATCTTGGTGTTTCCGGAGTGTATCGAGTATGGCGAGTCATGAGCTTCCTGTAGTATCAACTTCCTGATCTCTGTATTATTGGGCACATATATACGGTCCTCAAACCATAAGGTGTCGTGCTCATCCTCACGAAAACCTTTGGCTTTCCCTTCACTCATCTTCTCCTTTATCTCGGCAATCTCCTTGTCATCCTTGTGAGCTTCTCGAATCTTTCCCAACAATGTAGACTGAAATTCCATTGCTACATCAAAACCTCTAGGAACAATCTCCAAATGAAGCTCCCTGAGATCCTTGGCTAACTCCTTTGGCATCCCTCCGCTTACGAGGGTGTTAACATAACTCTTACGGCTCAAGGCGTCTGCTACGACATTGGCCTTTCCTGGATGATAATGCAGCTTCATGTCATAATCCTTTATGAGTTCTAACTATCTCCTCTTCCTGAGGTTCAGCTCCTTCTGAGTAAAGATGTACTTCAAACTCTTGTGATCCGTGTATACATCGCAACGGTTTCCAATGAGAAAATGTCTCCAGGTCTTGAGTGCATGCACGACATCGGCTAACTTCAAATCATGCATGGCATAATTCAACTCGTGCGGTTTCAGTTGTCATGAGGCATACAAAACAACTCTCCCGTCTTGCATAAATACTCCTCCAAGTCCTAAGCAAGAGGCGTCGCAATACACTTGGAAATCCTTGCGTATATCTGGCAGAATCATCACTGGGGTTGTAGTCAAACGTTTCTTCAACTCCTAGAAACTTGCTTAATATTCATTAGTCCAATGGAACTTAGTGTCCTTCTTCAATAGTGCCGTCATAGGATTCGCAATTTTAGAAAAATTCTCAATGAATCTCCGATAGTATCCCGCAAGTCCAAGAAAACTGCGGATCTCTCCAACTAAGGTAGGTGCCAACCACTCAGTGACTGACTGGACCTTGGTGGGATCCACTACTATACCTTCTCCTGATATAACATGTCCAAGAAATCCAACTTCCTTCAACCAAAACTCACATTTGCTGAACTTGGCATATAACTGATGTTCCCTGAGCTTCTCGAGAACTAAACGCAAATGCTCCTTATGTTCCTCTTCATTCTTCGAGTATACCAAGATATCTTCAATGAAAACCACAACAAACTTATCCAAGAACTCCATGAACACCTTCTTCATCATACTCATGAAATAGGCAGGGGCGTTCGTCAGTCCAAATGACATAACCATATACTCGTATAAACCGTACCTTGTGGTGAAAGTTGTCTTAGGTATGTCCTTTTCCCTAATCTTCAGCTGGTGATATCCTGATCGCAGATCGATCTTCGAAAACACCTTTACTCTTTGCAACTGGTCAAACAAATCATTGATCATCGGCAGTAGGTACTTGTTCTTGATTGTTACTTCATTCAACACACGATAATCAACAACCATTCTTAAGGATCCATCCTTCTTCTCAACCAAGAGCACTGGGGCTCCCCATGGTGATAAACTTCGTTGAATGTAACCTTTCTCCAACAATTCCTTAATCTGCTTTTTAATCTCCTCCAGATCATGTGCGGGCATCTGGTATGGTCTCTTCGATATTGGTCCGGTGCCTGGCAACAGTTCTATCAAGAACTCAATGTCTCGATCCGGCGGCATGCCTGGTAATTCCTCTGGAAATACATCCGGGTAATCCTTTACTACCAGCACTTCCTCCTGAACAACTCCCATGAGAGAATTTACTTGAGTCCTCCTCGGCGCATGCCTGGACACATACTTGATCCTTTTTCCCTCCGGGGTGGTGAGCAAAATTGACTTACTCGCGCAACCGATGTTTCCTCCATACATCGATAGCCAATCCATTCCTAGTATCAGATCCAAACCTTGTGACTCCAAAATTATCAGGTCTGGGGGAAAAACATGGCTTCCAATGGTCAATGGCATCTGAAAACATCCTTGTCTTGCCATATATTCCGCTCCTCGCGAACTTACTAACATAGGTGTCCTAAGTACCTTAGTGGGCAACTTATACTTATCCACGAATCCCCTTGATATGTATGAATGCGATGCACCAGTATTGAAAAGAACAATTGCAGTAAAAAACTTAACCAAAAACTTACCGATAACTGCATCAGGCTGCTCCTCAACTTCCTCCACATTCACGTGGTTCACTTGTCCCCTATTGAAAGGGTTGGGCTTCTTCCCAGTGCTTCCATTGCCATTGCCTTTCTTCTATTCCGGACAATCGTTGGCGTAGTGCCTAGTCTTCCCACACTTGAAACAAGTAATGTGACTTTGATCCTTCTTGGCGGGTGTGGCCGGGTTAGAGCGGTTCTAATTGCTGCCTGCTCCATTCCCGTTTCCATTCTTGGGGCCATTGTGGTTGTGAGAACTCCCTCCATTGTGGGTGTGGCCTCCATGGTTATGGACAAGTCCTCCCGAGTTTGGGGTGAAACGAGGCTTCTGCTGAGCTCCAGAATTGTACTTTCCTTGTCCATACTTCCTCTTGCGGCTCTCAATCTCCTGCTGCTTCCCTTCAATCATAAGAGCCTTGTCTACCAACTCCTAGTAGTTGTTAAATGTTGCCACCATCAACTGCATGCTCATCTCATCATTCAGCCCTTCCATAAACTTCTCCTGCTTTGCGGCATCTGTGGCCACATCATCAGGGGCATAAGAGATAGCTTACTAAACTCATCGACGTACTGAGCCACAGTATGATTTCCCTGGCATAAGTTGCGAAACTCACGCTTCTTCATGCTCATAGCTCTAGTTGAGACATGGGCTGTGCGGAATGCTTGCTGAACTGATCCCAAGTGATATTGGCTATAGGGAAAGTGGTTGTGTAATTCTCCCACCATGATGTTGCTGGTCCATCCAACTGATGTGCGGCAAAACGCACTTTCTCTGCATCTGTGCAACCTGCGGTGGTAAACTCCCTTCCAATCTTGCGTAGCCAGTCAACCGCAACTATTGGCTCGGTGCTACTAGAAAACACCGGCGGCTGTAACCTCAGAAAACGGGCTAAGTTGTCAACTGGAGGAGGGTTATTCTTGTTGTTGTTGTTGCCTTGGTTCTGGACTAATATCTGCATCAAGGCATTCTGCTGCTGGATCAACTGGGTGATCTCCGGTGGGAAGACAAATCCGGTGTCACATCTCGGAGGCATCTGTAGGGCTTAGAGGGAAGAGAATAGAATAGAAATTAGGTCTAGTGAGAAAACACTACCCATATGCACATGAGACAAACACAATCATATCACTCAATCAAGCAAGGGCATATAATCGATCTAACTATCGTTACAGTGCTCGGACTATACTATTTACATGGGGGAAATACTACTGATCATATGGTGGTCTACTAGAAATATTGATCGGCGGAAGACTCCATGATGTCCGCTCCAGCTTCGTCTTCATAATCATCATTACTATCGTCAGGGTCAGAGTCGGTGTCGTCGAAGATGATGTAGTTCTCGGAACGAATATCTTTGGGTTCATCGTCTTCTCCTCCTGGCGAAGGATCTCCCAAGAACACTCTGATCTTCTTAATCAGACTGTCATTCTTCTCCAATAGTATTGTGATTTCCTCCTCATATCCATCGTGTGTAGACTTGAGTTCCTCCTCTAGCTCAGTGATCCTTGTCATCGCCTTCTTCAAATCTATCATGCTTACGCACATCTGGATCTCCTGGCGTTGAATGTGCTGGTTTAACTCCTAGATGAATGCTGCAATGGACCTGTCCTTCCTGGTGCTTCCTATCTCCCATTGCTCATCTCGGCGCCCACATATATGGTAGATAGTATCCTTGAGATCCTTGTGGTAAACTTCGCCTATGCGTCCCATGGCGATGTGGGCTGCCTTCTCTTTCCCAGACTCCAGGTTGGGGCATCAAAGGAAAACTCTATGGGCTCCGTGACCGGCGGGAATGTCCTTCCTGGAACTTGAACTTGAATCATCCAGCTCTCCTCTTCTGGTAAAGTGGCTTTGTAGGTCCCGGTGAAGCCTGGTATTCCAATGTTCAGGTATCTAGTGACTTCCTTCAAGTGTCGTCCACAGGGGATGTCTTCATCTGGTTGTGCAAACTTGTTCCTCGAACCGCCATCCTAAAGAGTGGAAAATGGAGAGAAGTCATAAATGAGTAGAGAAGAGTGACCTATGGCTTTTCTTAGTGGTCCTGTCCTACATTCAGCATGTGGTCTGATATCATCTTTTAGCGACCTGACCATAGACGATCAAGTCTCTGTGCTTCAGTGTCATCCCTGGATCGGTAATGCTGACACACACAGTACTCGAAGGATTTATAATAGAGTAGCAATCACACATTTATTATATCCAAAGTCTCCAAAGAGAGCTTATTACAATAAATATGGCTTAAGGCCATCTAAATAAGATAACAGCGGAAGACTTGGAAGTTAAAGTGAGTCCATCAACTCCAACGGCATAGCTGAGTGCATGACAACGACCTATCACACCTTTACTCGTCGTCTGAAAAGTCTGCAACATAATACGTCACAGCCCGAAAACGGGTCAGCACATGGAATATGCTGGCAATATAACACAGTAGAGTAATGAACAGATAAATGCTATCACTACATGCATATATGGCTGGTGGAGGCTCTATGGTTATATGGTTTTTGTGAAAAGCCAATTTTTTTCTACAACAAAGGAATAAATTTTATTTAGCTATCATGGTAGTTGAAACATCTTTGAGAAGGTACCCCCAACTCAATCCCAATTAAAAGTAATTCTCAACCCAACAAATTTAATTAGAGTGATGAGATACAATAGGATAATCCAAGTACTAGATACTCAAGATGTCCATAACCGGGGACACGACTAACCATGATTATTTTGTACACTCTGCAGAGGTTTGCGCACTTCTCCCCACAAGACTCGATCGCCTCCGTTGGATTTCTCGCACTACATGGTGTTTGAGAAATGGATGACCGAGACACAGTCTTTTAGAAGCATTAACTCTTTACTCCGGGTGGACAGTTACACCTACTTTCCATCTACATCTGCTAGCCGACCACTGAAAGAGGTCACACAACATACTCAACTATGCCAGAGCCCGTAATGGCTTGTGGCTGCACACGGAAGTTTCTAGCATGAAATATCTCACGATCCCTTTGAGCCCGTGTGGCGGACCATGGGAGGATCACATGGTATATCCCCGGGATCTCCTAGGACAACACTGGATTCCCCAGGTGCCCAAACAAGCAATCCACCCAGATGTGTATTAAAGTTGCCACCTTAAGTTGAACCATTAATTAACAACTCACATCTGTCATGGATACACTCAAACCCAATCCACGTCTACGAGCATAGCATAGCAATATAAGCATACGTAGATGTAACTCCCAGGGTTTGATAAATAAAACAGGTAATAGGTTCTACCTCATCAACTACTTCCCAAACCCACATGTTAAGAGATCCTACTCATTCAATGTTTGAGGATTGTAACTAATGCATAAAAATTGGGTATGAAAAGAGTATGATCAATGTGTTACTTGCCTTGCTGACGATCCGCAAAACCTAGAGACTCGTAGTAGCACGCTTCGCACTCCAGGAATTCTATCCCAAACAAACAATAACACACATAAGCACTCAACCAAATATGCACGGGTAAAACTCAAATAAAAAGATCTAACCAGAAAGTTCAACTTAAGAACTCCAGTTTGCAAAAAGAATCAAATCAAACGGAGCAACGAAACTCAAACTGCGAAAGAAACAAGATCCGATTACTAATCTGGACTAAATTCAATTTTTTATAGTACCAAAATCTTGTTCAAGTTGGTTAAACAGAAAGAGGGCTTCGAGACCAAGATCTAGGCGCTTGAATCGCCTGATTCCGATAAACGAGCGAAAAGATAAACTAAAACGAAAATCGGGTGAGAAATCACGATCGGAAATAATCGCGAAAAACCCTGGAAAAAGAAAAACTGACGAACAGGCTAACGAACGAACGTTCGCTGTTTTGTGACTAACGGGTGAACGGCGTTTCTTTAAACGAACGAACGGACGAACGTCCGCAAAATAAATAAACTGGCAGAAAAACTGATCTAATAAATTAAACCGGAAATTAAAAAAACGGATCTAGATCTAGGGTTTACCAAAATAAACCGACGAGAAAAAACGGCGGCATCGGCGTCTAACTCCGCGAAGTCGGCGGCGGTGCGGAGGCGGCGCGTCGGCGGTGGCGGCGGCGCGGTGCGCGGCTCGAGGCGGCTAGGGTTTGGGAGGCGCGGGTGGGCTGGCGGCTGGGGTTGGCTGCGGGGCAGCTCGCACAGCTTATAAAGGCAGCCTAGCCTGGGGAGTCCGGGCCGGTTACGGCCCGTAGGTCGGTTTGATGTTTTTAATAAATTGCGATGCGCGGAAAAAGAAAGAAAAAGAATACTAAATGGACTCCAAAAATCTTGAAATAAATTTTCCCCGTCATCAAAAAATGTGCCAGACAAGGTGAACATTTATTTGGGCCTAAAATGCAATTTCGAAAAACGTGTATTTTTCCTAATTTAAATAAAATTGCAATAAAACCAAATGAAATCGAATCTTTGCTTTTAATATTTTTCCTCCAATATTTCATTTATTTTGGAGAAGTCATATTATCTCCTCTCATATATATGTTCGTCACCCTGGGTGAGGAATAGTTATTCTTCACCTCCCTCTATTTTACCATCAATGCACCGTAATTTTACGTTTCGTAAGCTTTGTCTTATTTCCGACGTAAAAAGAGACCGTAAGAAAATATATAATCATCGTGTTTTTATGGATTGCCTACCAAATATGGCAATACCTAGATCTATACGTGTTTTTATGCCTAGCTAGGGGCGTTAAACGATAGCGCTTGTTGGGAGGCAACCCATATTTATTTTTATTTTTTGATTTTTGCTTATGTTTAGGAATAAATATTTGATCTAGCCTCTGGTTAGATTTGTTTTTATGTTCAATTTAGTGTTTGTGCCAAGTTAAACCTATAGGATCTTCTTGGATGATAGTTATTTGATCTTGCTGAAAATTCCAGAAACTTTCTGTTCACGAAAACAATTGTTAAAAATCACCAGAATGTGATAAAATACTGATTCCAATTGAAGCAGATCATTAAAAAAAAATTCTAGGTCTTCCTATTTCGGTAGATGTTTTTGAGTTCCATAAGTTTGCGTTAGTTACAGATTACTACAGACTGTTCTGTTTTTGACAGATTCTGTTTTTCGTGTGTTGTTTGCTTATTTTGATGAATCTATGGCTAGTAAAATAGTTTATAAACCATAGAGAAGTTGGAATACAGTAGGTTTAACACCAATGTAAATAAATAATGAGTTCATTGCAGTACCTTGAAGTGGTGTTTTGTTTTCTTTCGCTAACGGAGCTTACGGGATTTTTTGTTGAGTTTTGTGTTGTGAAGTTTTCAAGTTTTGGGTAAAAGATTTGATGGATTATGGAACAAGGAGTGGCAAGAGCCTAATCTTGGGGATGCCAATGGAACCCCAAGGTAATATAAGGACAACAAAAGCCCAAAGCTTGGGAATGCCCCGTAAGGCATCCCCTCTTTCGTCTTTGTCCATCGATAACTTTACTTAGAGCTATATTTTTATTCACCACATGATAAGTGTTTTGCTTGGAGCATCTTGCATGATTTGAGTCTTTTCTTTTTAGTTTACCACAATCATCCTTGCTGTACACACCTTTTGAGAGAGACACACATGATTCGGAATTTATTAGAATACTCTATGTGCTTCACTTATATCTTTTGAGCAATGTAGTTTTTGCTCTAGTGCTTCACTTATATCTTTTAGAGCACGGCGGTGGTTTTGTTTTATAGAAACTATTATTCTCTCATGCTTCACTTATATTATTTTGAGAGTATTAAACATCATGGTAATTTGCTTAAATTGGGAAATTAGTCATAATATGCTAGGTATTCAAGAATATTAAAAACTTTCTTATGAGTGTGTTGAATACTAAGAGAAGTTTGATGATTGATGATTGTTTTGAGATATGGAGGTAGTGATATTAAAGTTGTGCTTATGATTGATGATTGTTTTTGAGATATGGAGTAGTTTTGAGATATGCGTAGTAGTACTTTGCTTCGAGGGCTAATAAATTTTTGCAATAAGTATATGAGTTCTTTATGACTAATGTGAAACCATGGATTATACGCACACTTACCTTTCCGCAATTTTCTAGCCTCTTCGATACCGCGCATTGCCCTTTCTCACCTTGAGAGTTGGTGCAAACTTTGCCGGTGCATCCAAACCCCGTGATATGATATGCTCTATCACACATAAGCCTCCTTATATCTTCCTCAAAACAGCCACCATACCTACCTATCATGTCATTTCCATAGCCATTCCGAGATATATTGCCATGCAACTTTCCACCGTTCCATTTATTATGACACGCTTCATCATTGTCATATTGTTTTGCATGATCATGTAGTTGACACCGTATTTTGTGGCAAAGCCACTATTCATAATTTTTTCATAAATGTCACTCTTGATTCATCGCATATCCTCGTACACCGCTGGAGGCATTCACATAGAGTCATATCTTGTTCTAAGTATTGAGTTGTAATTGCTGAGTTGTAAGTAATAAAAGTGTGATGATCATCATTATTAGAGCATTGTCCCATGTGAGGAAAGGATGATGGAGACTATGATTCCCCCACAAGTCGGGATGAGATTCTGGACAAAAATAATTTTAAAAAAGAGGCCAAAGAAAAAAAAGAAAGAGAAGGCCCAAACAAAAAAAGAGAGAAAAAGAGAGAAGGGACAACGCTACTATCCTTTTCCACACTTGTGCTTCAAAGTAGCACCATGATCTTTATGATAGAGAGTCTCCTATATCGTCACATTCATATACTAGTGGGAATTTTTCATTATAGAACTTGGCTTGTATATTCCAATGATGGGCTTCCTCAAAATGCCCTAGGTCTTCGTGAGCAAGAAAGTTGGATGCACACCCACTTAGTTTCTTTTGTTGAGCTTTCACATATTTATAGCTCTAGTGCATCCGTTGCATGGCAATCCCTACTCCTCTCATTGACATCAATTGATGGGCATCTCCATAGCCTATTGATTAGCCGCGTCAATGTGAGACTTTCTACCTTTTTGTCTTCTCTCATAACCCGCATCATTATACTTTACTCCACCCATAGTGCTATATCCATGGCTTGCGCTCATGTATTGCGTAAGAGTTGAAAAGGCTGAAGCGCATTGAAACTATGAACCAATTGCTCAGCTTGTCATCGGGGTTATGCATGATGAGAACGTTTGTGTGACAATATTGAAACATAGACTAACTATATGATTTAGTAGGGATAAGCTTTCTTTGGCTATGATATTTTGATAAGACATAATTGCTTGGTTAGCATGTTTAAAGTATTATTGTTTTTATGTCAATATCAAACTTTTATCTTGAATCTTTCAGATCTGAATATTCATACCACAATTAAGAGGGTTACATTAAAAATTATGCCAAGTAGCATTCCGCATAAAAAATTCAGTTTTTATCATTTACCTACTCGAGGACGAGCAGGAATTAAGCTTGGGGATGCTTGATACGTCTCCAACGTATCTATAATATTTTATTGCTCCATGCTATATTATATTCTGTTTTGGATGATTATTGGGCTTTGTTATACACTTTTATATTTTTTTGGGACTAACCTATTAACCGGAGGCCCAGCCCAAATTGCTGTTTTTTTGCCTATTTCAGAGTTCCGCAGAAAAAGAATATCAAATGGAGTCCAAACGGAGTTGTCGCAGCCCTGGCTTAGACCTTGTCTGTCTTTGCATAAGCATCCATGCATCATGTTCAAATTTTATGAAACCTTGAAATGGGGATCGATTAAACCCTAGCACCAGAAAGAATTCAATAGGATGAAATAAAATATTTTTCAAGAACCCAAAATGCCCTTCACAAAATGTTCATCATTTCTAGATTGGGCTAAAACCCTGGCAAAAATGGTGCACCCTTTTCTAGGACATTCTGGATTTTTGAGTTAAATCATAAGTATTTGAATTTGGACATTTAAATGCTATCAAATATTTTAAATGTCCAAATAATCTTGAAAGCATTTGAGGGCTGTTGGAAATAGTTTCAAAATTGCCCACAATTATTTTCAGGAATTTACAAAATGAATTAGTATTTTTACTAATTCAAAACAGAGAAATAAAATAGAAAACAGAAACAAATAAATGAAGAGAGAGAGAGAGAGGAAGCCCACCTGGGCCACTTACCTGGCCCAGCTCCTCCAGCAGGCCAGCCCACCTGGCAGCCCAGCCACCTGGCCGGCCCACCGAGGGCAGGTGCGTCTTCTTCCTCCTGCCAGAAGGCAGAGGAGAAGCTAGCCACAGCGCCGCGGCGTGCCACGCCGGCAGCTACCTGCCTGGCTGTCCCCTTGTCGCCCTAGACGCCTTTCGCGACGCCACGCACCCCCCGACCCCTCTCACTCTCCCCATGCTCCTCTCCCTCCTCTGGCTCTCCTCCTGCACGCACCCGAGAGCCATTGTCGCCGCCGCTCGCTGCTGACGTGGCCACGACCACTGCCTCGCCTCGCCGATGTGCTCAGATGCTCCGCCTCGACCCTCTCTTCCTCTCCACCGAGCCACGCCCCGCCGGAAGCCCTGCAGCGTCGTCCCTGACATTGTATTCAACCTCTGGCCGCCGGCGAACTCCTCGGGGATTCGCGATCTTCAGACCGTCCCCGGCCTCGCCGTTGCCTCTACTGGAATCGCCGTGAGCCCCTGTCTCTTTACCCTCTCTCCCCGTGCTCGCCCGCGCCTTCTAGCCACCGTGGCCATCGGAGCCGATTGCTCCTCGCCGCCGGCCATGTCGCCACCGCGGCTACGGTCGTGCAAGCATGCGCCCGAGCTTACCGCTGAGCTCACTGCACCCCCACGAGTCCAACACGCCTAACCGCGGCTCCTGCCATGCTCTGCACCGTCGACTGGTTCGACGCCCGAATGCCGGCCGCCGCACCTGCCATCACCGCCATCGTTCTGGGCCATCTCCGGCGAAGTTGAGAGCACCACTGGATGCGCGCAAGCACCAGCAACCCGTAGCCACAAACCGCTCGTTGATCCGTGCCCTATAGCGCGAACTCGAAGCCCTCCGCCATGCTGCGTGCTCGCCGGCGACCAACCCCGGCGACAGCCGACGTGGCACCATCATTGGCGCTAATGACGCACTAACTAACCCCCTAAAGCCACTGCCATGTGGGCCCTTGTACCTGTTTAGGTTAGTTTTATTTTCTTTTTAGATTAGTTCATAAGCAGTGGGACCCACCCGTCAGCATTGACTCTGCTGACGTGGCCGTTGACCTGGCCCCACCTATCAACGACACTAACCAGCACTGTGTCACTGACCAGTGGACACCACTGGTCAGGTTTGACCTGGACCGCCCTGTTGACCCGCTGACGTCACTGTGACATAATGCTGATGCAATAAAACATTTTCTGGATTTAAGTTTATTCAGGAAATTCCAGAAAATGCTACAAACTTCAAAAAATCATAGAAAATAATCTATAGCTCAGAATGAAATAATTTATATATGAAAAATGATCAGAAAAATCCAATCTATCCATATGTACCATTTTCATGCACGTTTGAACAACTTAAAGTTGCTGTATAAGACAATTTGAATAAATGGCATTTGAAATGCCTTACATGGAGTTTGAATTTGAACCTTGAATTCAAACCAACTCCATTTAACCTGTTGCTAGTTGCATTAGCTCAACTCACATCATATTGCCATGTCATGATCATGCATCATATTGTCGCAATTCATTGATTGTGTTCTTTCTCTGTTGCCGGTGAGTGTCCCCTCTCAGTAGACGATGTTTCGACGATGAGTTCGATGACACCGATGAAGAGCTATGGTATCTTCAGAAGTGCCAGGCAAGCAAAACCCCCTTGTTCATTCCGATACAATCCCACTCTCTCGCTCCTGCTCTCTTTTACTGCACTAGGACAACAATGATTCAACGGATACATGTTGCGGTAGTTGAACCCCTTATCCTCTGCATGACCTGTCATTGCCACAGTAAATAGATGAAACCCACTAGCATGAGTAGGAATTATTTGAGCCTTGATGTGCCTACTCATTCATGTTTGTTGTCATGCCTGCTACTGCTTAGAGTGGAGTCGGGTCTTGATTCATCGGGGATGAATTGGAATGTGGTGAACATGTCCTACTATTGAGAGCTAAGTGTGTGAACACGATTTGGTAAAGGTAGCGGTGAGAGGCCATGTAGGAGTACATGGTGGTTTGTCGCATTGAATCCGTCCTTAGGAACTGAGTTCTGTGTTTGTGATCCATGAAACAGTTACTACCACATATTGGGATCCTTAATTGACTCTCTTGGCTTCTTGATCACCCTTGTCCTCTGTCCAGGAGTTGCAACTAGTTTCTGGTGTTTGTAGTATGCTGGGGGTCGCACGCATTGTTGACCGTAGGGGTGGGCTGTGTTGCGGGAGGCACGTGGCACGGTGTACCGGGCGCCCGTTTGGTGTCTCGGGAACCCTGCACACATCGTTCGGGGCCGTATGTGGAAACCTCGGCCGGACTCCCTGCGAATGGAACCTGAATAGGCGATAAACCTGCACTAAAGACTTGACTGTTTAGGTAGGACGTGGCCGACACCCTCGCTGGGCTTCTGCTTGAAGGTTGCCGAGTACATGTCGTGTAAACAGCGATAAGTGGTGAGAGCGTGTGTGAAGAAGTACACCCCTGCAGGGTTAATATGATCTATTCGAATAGCCGTGTCCGCGGTAATGGACTTCTGGGTTGCCTATAACAGTTCATAGACAAGTGAAAGTGGATACCCTAAAATGCGCAAGATAAGCGTGAGTGCTATGGACGGCGTTCTCGTAGGAAGACGGGAGCGGATCCAGAGTGGTGTATTGATATGGTGAATATGTGGACTCGTGTGCGCCACCTCAAAAGAGTTGCTTGCAGTCGTAGTTTAGGATAGCCATCGAGTCAAAGCTGGCTTGCTGCAGTCAAACTCCACCACCCCCTTTATTGATACTAATGCATATGTAGCTAGTTCTGATGTAAGTCTTACTGGGTACATTTGTACTCACGTTTGCCAATTTTATGTTTTGCAGAGAGACGCCAGTCTCGCTAGTAGTTCCGTGTGGACTTCGATGTTTAGCTTGATACCTCAGCTACGATCTTGTGCCCTCGGCAGGATCTGGTAGATAGTCAGGCTTCTCGGCCTTTTTCATTTGTAGATGTCTGTACTCAGACATGTTAAGCTTCCGCATGTGGTTTGACTTGTATGCTCTGAATTTTGGGTCATGATACCCATGTTTGTAATATCTCGCTCCTCGGAGCCTATTGAATAAATACTTGAGTCATAGAGTTATGTTGTGATGCCATGTTGTATTTGCACATATCGGGCATATTGTGTGTATGATTGAAATGCTTGGTATGTGTGGGATCCGACAATCTAGTTGTTTATCCTTAGCAGCCTCTCTTATGGGGAAATGTACTCTAGTGCTTCCTTGAGCCATAGTAGTCCGCTACAGCCCGGTTCACCGGAGTCCTGCTAGCCCGGCACTACTGCTCAGGACACTTGACTGGCCGGCATGTGTTTCACTTTGTTCCTGTGTCTGTCCCTTTGGGGAAATGTCACGCGGTGACATCCGGAGTCCTGCCTAGCCTACTACAGCCCGGGTTACCGGAGTCATGTTAGCCCAGTGCTACAGCCCGGATTCACACGCTGCTGTCCGACATGCTCGAAGTTGATTCATGTATGCCTGTCCCCATGGGTTAGTGCCGCTTTGGGTTCACGACTAGCCATGTCGGCCCGGGTTCTCTGTCATATGGATGCTAGCGACACTATCATATACGTGAGCCAAAAGGCGCAAACGGTCCCGGGCAGGTAAGGTGGCACCCGTGGGAATACCGTGCGTGAGGCCGCAAAGTGATATGAAGTGTTACATGCTAGATCGATGTGGCTTAGGATCGGGGTCCTGACAGCGTTGGTATCAGAGCCTGACTGCATGTAGGATTACCAAGCCAAACTGGTTGAGGTTGAGTCTAGAAATGCTTTAGTTATATGTAGGGGAATTGATTGTGGAAGGGAACGTAAGGCTCTTTTTACTCCTTTACCTTATGCCCTCTGATCTGAGTCATTCTCTTCTCATTCTACGTGGGTTAAGGACTAGGCTCTCTTCTCTCTACCAGATTCACGTTTTACTAATCCATAAACTTATAGGATTGATGGATTCAAGTCTCAGTTCAGTTTCTACTACTTCCGTGTGTTCATAGCTGGCCTCAAAACCTTGATATTGTGATGCCAAGTGGTCATGCCACTATTTTACTGAGTGTCTCAAATATTTTTGAGCAATTACAGTCGTTATGCTGTCCGAGTCATCCCAGGTCTCTAAATAGTCTGATGCATTTGCAAACCCTTTCTTTCCATTCCCGATGTCTTTTTTTTGTCAGAATAAGCACATTAACCGGTCAGTTGAGGTAATCTATTGCCTCGACATATATGTTGGAACTATTATTATGACCCTAGGTGTTCTAGGGAGTCACCTAGTAATCTAGCCATGTTTTGTGTTCCCAGTGTGATGATTCTTGCCACCATTCTTGAAAGCATCCCGTGATGCCATTTAGTAGAAGGTATTCTATCTCTGGGTTCTTGAACCCGAGATTCACCCTACTTACCTCATGTTGATAGTGTTGCTAGTTCCTTTAGGATATTAGTAACCTTTGCATTAGTCCTCGAGGTCCGTGGTATTTCCTTCTTCCAAATACTATGAACCACTTATGGCAGAAGTTTGTTGGATCAAAAGATCACAAAAGGAGTACCCTCGATGAGTTCTCCATTCATAATTGTGATTCTGCCAGTTCCACCTTTCTGCATGGGTTATCTGGAAGAAACCTGTTGAACTTGGTTTGACATATTAATCTATGCATCCACAACTCAGAAAACTATATGTTCCTTGAGTTGTTCCTCTTCATTTGTATTCCGACCATCGTCTATCAATTGATAGTCAGGAGTAATTGTGCATCCGTGTTATTGATGCTTATTATTCTTGTGGTCTGTTATGCCATTCTATTTTAGAATGACTAGGAGAAACAAACTCCAGTACCTCGTCCATTTCTAGGATTGGGTCAAAGTAGTTGTATTCCGCAGATCAAATTGCCACCAGCCTTTGATCTGTTTTACCCTGAAGTATTGCCCTCTTGATGTTAGGAATGTCATGATAATTGCACCACCTCTCATGAATTCTTGACGAAGTGATACTTCTCGCCATCATTCTTCATTCCTCGGTCTCTGTGTTGTTGCAACCGGAATGCCAACAAGTGAACTATGATGTGTGAAATCAATACTCCTAGCAACTGTGTTGCTTGGTAGTTAACTGACACTATTCTCATTCTTAGCATGTTGGTTATTAAATCATCATCCTAAGATTGATCGTGCTACCTAGTCCTTATTTCTGGCGCACTCTTCGATCAATGAGTTAGGATTGTGTCAATCCCTCACTCTTTAGATCATATCATCTTGCCCTAAAAAGCAAGGTTGTTCTCGTGCTTAGTAACATATCGGTGGTTCGTGATTTTCCGAATATCTTCTCGGAAGTATTACCAGGTTGTCCCCTGACTGCTATGTTGAGCTCGTGATCAAATTGGTTTTCCTCTAAACCAGCCATTCTCCAAGAATCTGTGTTGGATACCCTGAGCTAGTTGGTTAAGCTAAACAACAACTTGGAGAGCTGGAAGATAAACGCTTGCCTAACTTAGTTCGTTCTATGGGATATCCTTGTGTGCATGTGTGTTGAAGAGAGATGATATCTTCATCGATTGTTCCTCGTGATCGGTTGTTGAATCTATTGTCTTGTCAAACCTTGATTTGAGTGTGGGCTATCCTCAAATCGAATCAGAAGCAATGATGTTCGTAATGTTGTCTTACTCGTGGGTGATCCCTCGGGCATACACCATTATATCTTTCGGTCTGACCAATGCTATCACCGTGTTCACATGATGGTGGAAGTCCAGTGATATGGAAATTCCGATGAGTTGCCATTGAGTCCATCAGCAGCATCTTGACTCCCCCATGATTCGTGATAAACATTAAGCTAGTGTGGGAAACTTTGTAAACAATGCCCTCATGTTTCGTTCATGAAGCATATGTTTGGATGAAAGTAGTGACTTCCTCTAAGTTCATGTGCAATCTATGCAAGTTGTCGTCGTGAATTCGAGAAAGCTTGTTTTTGCATCCTCTGGAATCATCCCAAGTCAGCCATGCACGTGCAAAGTATTCTGTGGTATGTTAGACTGATCATCTTCGTTCCATATGAATTCCTAGCACCCAAGCCACTGATTGACTTGTTCAAGGAAAAGAAGTCTAGCACGCGTAAAGACTTCGATATCCTCGATGATGGTTCCCCACCTGAACCCGGTAGTGTTTTATTATAAGACTACTATGTGGTCATGCTTGTCTTGGATAGAGTGTTCACAGGTTTGTAGCAGAACCAACTCATGTTTTGGAGCTTGCTATCGTAGTTCATTCCCCGAGAATCTCGCAACATCATCTCGTCGAATTGTGTTGAAACTCTCATTTTTCTTTCTAGACTTGATGAGTCTGGATTATCCTGACACCAGCCAGATCTGAATCTCAGGCAGATATGATGGTTGGAACGTCCGTCAAGAACTATAATATTGGTCTCCCTGTAACCCGGCAAAGTGGATGTTGTGGCCAACACACCCGACCGGAAGACTTATTATTGTAGTATCTTGATTGAGAAAGTTGGCCACCTCCCCATAAGGATCTCATAGAATTTATTCCAATAGTTGTTCCTTATGGATTTTTGTGTTCCCGAAGTCCGACCTTTTACTTGATGTTCTAGATTTCAAACCATATCTATGAATGGATTATGCTAGCACATCAAGGAGAACATTAGAAGCGGAGTGCTAAATGTCTCTCGGTCGATCATCCAGATTCTGTTCCTTAGCCTTGCTAAGGGGAAGTCTGAGAAGGTGTTATCTTCCTTTGTATCCGCATCATCCATCACTAGTCATCATGGTAGTATATCATGTTGCCAGGATCCTTGCCACGGATGTTGGTAAAACCTTGATGAATATGGAAATGCTCAAGTTCTTAAGAGCACATGCAAGCAAAATCATCCATTGCGTTGCCTCCAACAAGGTAGTTCGCATCATCCATTCTAGCCCGAGTATACCATCCCTTCGTATTCTGCTAAACGATTGTGGTGATTGCCTTAGGCTGGTATAAGGAGCTTCAATGATCTCCGATTCAAAAGTAATTCTTTTTGCCACTTAAGGGAATAATTCTACGAGTCACTTTCCGCAAGGTGCCCCGTTATGGGATCATGGCAATTATTTCCTCGCCACCTTGACACCATCCACCATCTCTCTAAGCATGGAATTGTTTCCCACCAAATCAAATCTCGTAGTTTGTTCTGCCATTCCTCGTGATGTGTTTTATGTCTCAACTCGAGATGTTTCAACATCTCATTCCGTGAGTTGATCTTGTATAGCTCGATCTTCGGGAAGATCAATCCTAGTAGAGTTTCTTTCCGTTGTCATTGCGTGGATGAAGATCTCAAAAGCAAGGATGTCAAGATCAACGTATGCAACGATTCAACAACCTTATGAGGTGCAACCTGGATCGCGAAGATTGTGTTGGTCTTGTGCCCTTCTGTCTTCTTACCTCACGTCTTGAATCTCGGGACGAGATTCTTGTTTAGTGGGGGTGAGTTGTCGCAGCCCTGGCTTAGACCTTGTTTGTCTTTGCATAAGCATCCATGCATCATGTTCAAATTTTATGAAACCTTGAAATGGGGATCGATTAAACCCTAGCATCAGAAAGAATTCAATAGGATGAAATAAAATCTTTTTCAAAAACCCAAAATGCCCTTCACTAAATGTTCATCATTTCTGGATTGGGCTAAAACCCCTGGCAAAAATGGTGCACCCTTTTCTAGGACATTCTGGATTTTTGAGTTAAATCATAAGTATTTGAATTTGGACATTTAAATGCTATAAAATATTTTAAATGTCCAAATAATCTTGAAAGCATTTGAGGGCTGATGGAAATAGTTTCAAAAGTGCCCACAATTATTTTCAAGATTTTACAAAATGAATTAGTATTTTTACTAATTCAAAACAGAGAAATAAAATAGAAAACAGAAACAAATAAATAAAGAGAGAGAGGAAGCTCATCTGGGCCACTTACCTGGCCCAGCTCCTCCAGCAGGCCAGCCCACCTGGCAGCCCAGCCACCTGGCCGGCCCACTGAGGGCAGCGGCGTCTTCTTCCTCCTGCCAGAAGGCAGAGGAGAAGCTAGCCACGGCGCCACGGCGTGCCACGCCTGCCGCTGCCTGCCTGGCTGTCCCCTCGTCGCTCTGGATGCCTTCCGCGACGCCACGCACCCCCCGACCCCTCTCACTCTCCCCGTGCTCCTCTCCCTCCTCTGGCTCTCCTCCCGCACGCACCCGAGAGCCATTATCGCCGCCGCTCGCTGTTGACGTGGCCACGGCCACTGCCTCGCCTCACCGATGTGCTCAGACGCTCCGCCTTGACCCCCTCTTCCTCTCCACCGAGCCACGCCCCGCCGGAAGCCCGGCAGCGTCGTCCCTGACATCGTCTTCAACCTCTGGCCGCCGGAGAACTCCTCAGGGATTCGCGAGCTTCAGCCCATCCCCGGCCTCGCCGCTGCCTCTACTGGAATCGCCGTGAGCCCCTGTCTCTTTCCCCTCTCTCCCCGTGCTCGCCCGCGCCTTCTAGCCACCGTGGCCATCGGAGCTGATTGCTCATCGCCGCCGGCCATGTCGCCACCACGGCTACAGCCGTGCAAGCACGCGCCCGAGCTTACCACTGAGCTCACCACACCCCCACGAGTCCAACACGCCTAACCGCGGCTCCTGCCATGCTCTGCACCGTCGACTGGATCGACGCCCGAACGCCGGCCGCCGCACCTGCCATCACCGCCGTCGTTTTGGGCCATCTCCGGCGAAGCTGAGAGCACCACTGGATGCGCGCAAGCACCAGCAACCCATAGCCACAAACCGCTCGTCCATCCGTGCCCTATAGCGCGAACCCGAAGCCCTCCGCCGTGCTGCATGCTCGCCGGCGACCAACCCCGGCGACAGCCGACGTGGCACCATCATTACCGCTAATGACGCACTAACTAACCCCCTAAAGCCACTGCCATCTGGGCCCTTGTACCTGTTTAGGTTAGTTTTATTTTCTTTTTAGATTAGTTCATAAGCAGTGGGACCCACCCGTCAGCATTGACTCTGCTGACGTGGTCGTTGACCTGGCCCCACTTGTCAACGACACTAACCAGCACTGTGTCACTAACCAGTGGACCCCACTGGTCAGGTTTGACCTAGACCGCCCAGTTGACCCGCTGACGTCACTGTGACATAATGCTGATGCAATAAAACATTTTCTGGATTTAAGTTTATTCAGGAAATTCCAGAAAATGCTACAAACTTCAAAAAAACATAGAAAATAATCTATAGCTCAGAATGAAATAATTTATATATGAAAAATGATCAGAAAAATCCAATCTATCCATCTGTACCATTTTCATGCACGTTTGAGCAACTTAAAGTTGCTGTATAAGACAATTTGAATAAATGGCATTTGAAATGCCTTACATGGAGTTTGAATTTGAACCTTGGATTCAAACCAACTCCATTTAATCTGTTGCTAGCTGCATTAGCTCAACTCACATAATATTGCCATGTCATGATCATGCATCATATTGTCGCATTGCATTGATTGTGTTCTTTCTCTGTTGCCGGTGACTGTCCCCTCTCTGTAGACGACGTTTCGACGATGAGTTCGATGACACCAATGAAGAGCTATAGTATCTTCAGAAGTGCCAGGCAAGCAAAACCCCCTTGTTCATTCCTATACAATCCCACTCTCTCGCTCGTGCTCTCTTTTACTGCACTAGGACAACAACGATTCAACTGTTACATGTTGCGGTAGTTGAACCCCTTATCCTCTGCATGACCTGTCATTGCCACAGTAAATAGATGAAACCCACTAGCATGAGTGGGAGTTGTTTGAGCCTTGATGTGCCTACTCATTCGTGTTTGTTGTCATGCCTACTACTGCTTAGAGTTGAGTCGGGTCTGATTCATCGGGGATGAATTGGAATGTGGTGAACATGCCCTACTGTTGAGAGCTAAGTGTGTGAACACGATTTGGTAAAGGTAGCGGTGAGAGGCCATGTAGGAGTACATGGTGGGTTGTCTCATTGAAGCCATCCGTAGGAACTGAGTTCTGTGTTTGTGATCCATGAAACAGTTACTACCACACATTGGGATCCTTAATTGACTCTCTCGGCTTCTTGATCACCCTTGTCCTCCGTCCAAGAGTTGCAACTAGTTTCTGGTGTTTGTAGTATGCAGTGCTGACCGTAGGGGTGGGCTGTGTTGTGGTAGGCACGTGGCACGGTGTATCGGGCGCCCGTTTGGTGTCTGGGGAACCCTGCACACATCGTTCGGGGCCGTATGTGGAAACCTCGGCCGGACTCCCTGCGAATGGAACCTGAATAGGCGATAAACCTAGACTAGAGACTTGAGTATTTAGGTAGGCCGTGGCCGACACCCTCGCTGGGCTTCCGCTTGAAGGTTGCCAAGTACATGTCATGTAAACGGCGATAAGTGGTGAGAGCGTGTGTGAAGAAGTACACCCCTGCAGGGTTAATATGATCTATTCGAGTAGCCGTGTCCGCGGTAATGGACTTCTGGGTTGCCTATAACAGTTCATAGACAAGTGAAAGTGGATACTCTAAAATGCGCAAGATAAGCGTGAGTGCTATGGACGGCGTTCTCGTAGGAAGACGGGAGCGGATCCAGAGTGGTGTATTGATATGGTGAATATGTGGACTCGTGTGCGCCACCTCAAAAGAGTTGCTTGCAGTCATAGTTTAGGATAGCCATCGAGTCAAAGCTGGCTTGCTGCAGTCAAACTCCACCACCCCCTTTATTGATACTGATGCATAGGTAGCTAGTTCTGATGTAAGTCTTGCTGGGTACATTTGTACTCACGTTTGCCTATTTAATGTTTTGCAGAGAGACGTCAGTCTCGCTAGTAGTTCCGTGTGGACTTCGACGTTTAGCTTGATACCTCAGCTACGATCTTGTGCCCTCGGCAGGATCTGGTAGATAGTCAGGCTTCTCAGCCTTTTTCATTTGTAGATGTCTGTACTCAGACATGTTAAGCTTCCACATGTACTTTGACTTGTATGCTCTGAATGTTGGGTCATGAGACCCATGTTTGTAATATCTCGCTCCTCGGAGCCTACTGAATAAATACTTGAGTCGTAGAGTTATGTTGTGATGCCATGTTGTATTTGCACATATCGGGCATATTGTGTGTATGATTGAAATGCTTGGTATGTGTGGGATCCGACAATCTAGTTGTTTATCCTTAGCAGCCTCTCTTATGGGGAAATGTACTCTAGTGCTTCCTTGAGCCATAGTAGTCCGCTATAGCCCGGTTCACCGTAGTCCTGCTAGCCCAGCACTACTGCTCAGGACACTTGACTGGCCGGCATGTGTTTCACTTCATTCCTGTGTCTGTCCCTTCGGGGAAATGTCACGCGGTGACATCCGGGTTCCTGCCTAGCCTACTACAGCCCGGTTTACCGGAGTCTTGTTAGCCCAGTGCTACAGCCCGGATTCACACGCTCCTGACCGACATGCTCGAAGTTGATTCATGTATGCCTGTCCCCATGGGTTAGTGCCGCTTTGGGTTCACGACTAGCCATGTCGGCCCGGGTTCTCTATCATATGGATGCTAGCGACACTAACATATACGTGAGCCAAAAGGCGCAAACGGTCCCGGGCCAGGTAAGGTGGCACCCGTGGGAATACTGTGCGTGAGGCCGCAAAGTGATATGAAGTGTTACATGCTAGATCGATGTGGCTTAGGATTGGGGTCCTGACAGGAATGAAACCTTCGGGAACGTGATTTTCAGAACAAACGTGATCCGAAGGACTTGGAGTCCACGTCAAGCAATCAACGGGGAGAGCACGAGGCAGGGAGCGCGCCTACCCCACCTGGGTGCGCCCTCCACCCTCGTGGGGCCCATGTTGCTCCACCGACGTACTTCTTCCTCCTATATATACATACGTACCCCCAAACCATCAGAAGCATCCACGAAAACCTAATTCCACCGCCGCAGCCTTCTGTACCCGTCAGATCCCATCTTGGGGCCTTTTTCGGCGTCCTGCCAGAGGGGGCATTGATCACGGAGGGCTTCTATATCAACACCATAGCCTCTTCGATGATGTGTGAGTAGTTTACTTCAAACCTTCGGGTCCATAGTTATTAGCTAGATGGCTTCTTCTCTATTTTTGGATCTCAATACAAAGTTCTCCATGATTCTCGTGCAGATCTATTCGATGTAATCTTCTTTTGCGGTGTGTTTGTTGAGACCGACGAATTGTGGGTTTATGATCAAGTTTATCTATGAACAATATTTGAATCTCCTCTGAATTCTTTTATGTATGATTAGTTATCTTTGCAAGTCTCTTCGAATTATCAGTTTGGTTTGGCCTACTTGATTGATCTTTCTTGCAATGGGAGAAGTGCTTAGCTTTGGGTTCAATCTTGCGGTGTCCTTTCCCAGTGATAGCAGGGGCAGCAAGGCACGTATTGTATTGTTGCCATCAAGGATAAAAAGATGGGATTTATATCATATGGCATGAGTTTATACCTCTACATCATGTCATCTTACTTAAAGCATTACTCTGTTCTTTTGAACTTAATACTCTAGATGCATGCTGGATAGCGGTCGATGTGTGGAGTAATAGAAGTAGATGCAGAATCATTTCGGTCTACTAGTCACGGACGTGATGCCTATATACATGATCATACCTAGATATTCGCATAACTATGCTCAATTCTATCAATTGCTCAACAGTAATTTGTTCACCCACTGTAATACTTATGCTATCTTGTGAGAAGCCACTAGTGAAACCTATGACCCCCTGGTCTATTTTCCATCATATTAATCTTCCAACACTTAGCTAATTTTATTGCCTTTTATTTTACTTAGCATCTTTGTTATAAAAATACCAAAAATATTATCTTATCATATCTATCAGATCTCACTTTCGTAAGTGACCCTGAAGGAATTGACAAGCCCTTTATTGCGTTGGTTGCGAGGTTTTTATTTGTTTGTGTAGGTGCGAGGGACTTGAGCGTGGTCTCCTACTGGATTGATACCTTGGTTGTCAAAATCTAAGGGAAATACTTACGCTACTTTACTGCATCACCCTTTCCTCTTCAAGGGAAAACCAACGTAGTGCTCAAGAGGTAGCAGTGTCTCCTTAATTCTTCTCATATCACGATTTTCCTAAATCTCAAAAGCTTCATCCACACAAAACTCAACAAGAACTCGTGAGATAATTAAGTTAGAATAAACCAATGCAAGAACCTCATCATTATCTACTGTAGAAAATCAATAAATTATTATTCAACATTTCATACTAAATGCCTCTGCATATTTAATACTCCTATCCTCAAATAGATTCATTAAACAAGCAAGCATATTTTGTGTTATTTTAGTATGAACTCTTGGATAGATCGATCAGAAAGAATAGCTACGAGGTGATTTCGTACCCTACAAATAATTTCTTCTTATGTTCTCCGCTAGACACTGGTACGCGTCAGTCCTATACAAACGGTTTTTAACCCCTTTCCGCGACGGCATTTGGAACCGTCGCCTAGTGAGTGTGGGTGATAGGGGGGTCCTTTCCACACGACCCAGAAACCGTCGAGGATATGCCCTCCTGGCACACACATACGGTCGGCAAAATGAGGTCATGTGCGATTGGCGAGCGCTCAAATACGGAAATGCTTACAGTAGAGCTAAAAAATACAATTATACAGGCAAAATTCTTTTCGGTCGCAAGTACATCCCACACAGTTAGTCCCCGCTAAACGTTTCCGTTCGTATGTACAGCCCACACATTCACTCCAAGGAAAACGTTTCCGTTCACAGATACATCACACACAATTTTTCCCGTTAAATCGTTTGCGTTATTGAATGTATCACACACGGTCCGTAGAGGAAACTGTGTGGCAAAGGCCATCCATCGCACACAATTTTTATGTGGTAAACATTTGCGCAAGGTGGCCTAACGCAAACAGTTTTCATGAGAAAGTCGTGTGTAATTGTTCATTGATCCAACATGGTTTATTCCTAGAAACTGTGTGCGTTGCCTGAGGTCATCCCCTAGGGTATTTTTTCAATAACCGTTTGCAATAGCAAAACCAATTAGCAGGCTAATTCACCATTAGCAGGCTAATTGCCCTGTTATTAATAATCCATTTATTAATCTAATTGACATTCATATTAAGCACATAATATATTTCATTTCCCTATTAAGGAAGTAGAATTTCATAATTGAAATACATCAGAGTACAACATGATATAGCTTCAGCACTTAGCTACCCCATTACACAACTACACCGGCACCAAGTTTCACATGCAACATGTAGAACCTTTTGAAATTAGGATCATAGACGGTATATAGACAGATGCATCTCATCTGGAAAACTGCTGAAGCAGAAGGCGAATATTGAGCCTTCATTCATGTTGAAGGTCTTTGCAACTTTAGGCCACTGCCTGTGGATGATTGACCATCCATCCTTCGTCCTCTTCAGGAACACTTCAATATTGAACCGTGGGTGTTGTATGAAAACCTTCCTTGCCTCCTGACCATAGAGGTGGTTTGGGAGGTAATCATCAGTGAACTACATTGGAAAGGCCTGAAAACAAGGATGTGCATAAATATCTTCTCTATATTGGAAATGGGGAAAAGTAATACAAAAAGGCAAGGTATAATAGTTAGTACCATCTTGTAGTGAACTAATGTCTTCTTCATTGTGCAGACAAAGATCTTGTTGTTTTTTGTCGCTAATTTCTTTATGCTAACAATCTTTCTGAGTTTCTTGATTTGATTGATATTCATGGACAACTCATTTCCCCATATGCAAAAAGGGTCGAACAGTGGGTCAAAACCTCTGACAGCAGAACCTACATGTGCAAGACCAAATTGTTAAAAACCTAAATATTAGAATGGTTCCTGCAATTGCACAATAATGTGCTATTAGACAATGGACCATGCACATGCTAACCTCGATGTAAACCTCAGTGCTTCCCATTGTTTCCCTGCAACACATATACGGTAGTTAGTCATCAGGTTAAGTAAGGTTTCACATGCTATCAGTAAAATATGTTGATGAAAAATAAGCACATTGCAGATTCAACAGATTAATTTAAGCCACATGGAAAACCCATTTGTCCAAACCATGCATGATTAAGAACTAGGAAATATAGCACTTGTATATGTTTCTCATGTATTAGGTGTAGCCAAATTTGATTTATTCCTCACATGCACAACAATACAAAATTCTACCCACGACAATTGGACATCGCATTGCAAAATTGAACCAAGCAGTTAACTATACAACACAACAAATGAACCAAACATTAACTGAGCACCACATTGCACAATATAACTTACTCCTAATAGAAGATCACACAGTTAACTACAGCCAATTGTACCAATTGTATTTGTTTCTCATGTATTTACTACAGCCAAATTCAATTTATTCCTCACATGGTATACAATAACAGAATGCACCCACAACTATTGAACATCGCATTGCAGAATTGAACCAAACAGTTAACTAAACACCATAACACAAATGAACCAAACGTTAACTGAGCACCACATTGCACAATGTATAACCAAACCAAGCATGCTTGACAACTTGGAAATATAGAAATTGTATTTGTTTCTCATGTATTTTGTAAAGATAAATTCGATTTACTTCTCACATGGAAGACAATACAAAATTGCAGCCTGAAGAATTGAACATCACATTTGTAGAATTGAACCAAATAGTTAACTGAAGACGACAAAACAGTTAATAAGTGAGCACCACACTGCACGACATATAGAACATATACACTAGAGCAACAGATTGCATGGTAAAATTAGATAGCACAATTCACTGGAATTTGTGAAGGAAAGGAAGGAGTAGCACATGCAACGGTTAAACCGAGCATGCTTAACTGGCGTGGCTAGAAAATGGCAAGGTGCTCCTCCAAGATCTGGGGGTCGGCACAAATGGCAGCCATTGTGACCTCATCCGCGCGTGCGGCCGCGATTTGCTTCTCCGGTGCCAAATGCTCCTTGAGATCCTGGCTATACTGCATGCACCATGGCTTAGGGTCGCACTTATTTGGTGGAGGGGTCGGTGATTTGGGTGGAAAGTGTCGCGCTCGCGCTGGTGGTCGGGGCATGTGGGATGTGGAAGGAGGAGGAGGATGGGGTCGGGCGTGGATTACCTACCTGGATAGACGAGGCCGAGCAGCATGAAGGAGGGTCGCCGACGAGGAGGCGGCGGTGCTACAAGCAAGGAGTGAAGGTTTCAACTTGGAAAGGAAGGCGGAAACAAGGGAAATGTGGCTTCTGGTAAGGGGGAGGGGCAGCGAGGTAGATATTTCCGCGGAAGCGGAAAATTTGGAATCGCTTCAGCGAAAAAACTAGCGCGCAAAGTGTCATCAGACACGGTCCCTTATTCAGAACTATGTACGATATGTCAACATCACAAATGATTCAGAGAGCTTAACCCGTGTGTGTTGAGTTTGAACGTAAAAATTTTTGGTTCGGATTTCCCTGGTTACAGTGGTCATCCACGTCATTGCATAATTGGGGTACATAAAGGAGACTACAGCACACCCACACTTCTTAATCGAGCAAGTTCAGCAATTAAACAAAGCTAGCTGACCTAAACATTACTCTACCAAATTAAAGACCGGCGCTCTTAATTAAACAAAACAAAGAGTACTACTACGGCTGGTGCTCGTCAATCTCCGCCGCCCCCTCCATGTCCAGCTCGCGCCCGACGGTCTCCTGGGGAAGGGGCTCCATGGCATCCATCGCACCATACTCGGCAAGCATCTCGCCATCCGCGTCCGCCATCTCTTTGGAAAAGGCCGCCATGAGCTGTGCGTGGGCAGACGCGATCTCGGCTTGGACGGGCTCCGTCGTTGCAAGGTATGCGGCGGAGGAACGGACAGCTGCTCGAACGCTCTCGGCGATTGCCAACTCTTCGGCCGTGGGTTGTCGACTGTTGTCGGAGAAGCTTCGTTCGATTTGTGCAGTGACCGCCGAGAGTTGCACGTGGGCGGCCTCCATCAGGGCTAAGGCCGTCGCTGTGGAACGGACAGCTGTTGTGCCGCTCTCGCCAGTTGTTATCCTCGACCAAGATGTTGCTGCCGCTACCTGAGAAGCAACAGCTGCCGTTTGGGATGCCATGGCCGCCCAGTCGCAGATTGCGGCCACGCTTATGCATCTTGTTAGCACGCGCATGGCGGCTATGTCCGCGCTCTCGCCGGAGTGGGCCACCAAAGTTGCCCTCACGACGTGGGTCCACGTGCCAATCTTTCAGTAGCGACGATTAAACACCGAATGATATTTGGGGAGCGGGCTAGTGTGCTTGAGACGCCGTCTCTGGACTGTAGCCGACGCACCTTCTTGCGTAAGCCATAGGCGTACTATACACCGACGATGCTCCAGGATATTTTGTGTTGCATATCACACGGTTGGTGATAATAAACTGTGTGTGTCTACTTGATTTTTCATCTTGATTTGAATTACATAATGGACCCACAGTGGCAATGGACTGTGCTTGAATTACTAGACCTTCTTTCTGGAGTGAACATGCAACTATATGTGTGTGGTAAAAGAATTGGAATTATTCAGGGTTCGTTTGAGCATTTATACATTAAATTGGTTTTGTAGCCATTTTAGGTGCACAATTCAAAATTAAACTACATGCACATGCTCCGGTGCACCACCATGGGTTGTAAAATCATATATGTGTCCATGGGTTTATGCTTATGTCCCATGCAAGAAACGGGGATGAAATTCGAACACCACGGCACCGTGGCTCTCTGGCAAACGTCGACGTACTTTCTTCTGTAATTCTAGTAAATCCAAAACTCGTCTGAAATTCATGAAACTTGGCATGCTATCATGAGGCGGCATCAACATGCCGTGGTAAAAACTATGTCCCATTTGGGGCAGGTTTGGGTATATGCTTCTCACCAACCAGAGCTTCTCACAACAAGCATGATGGTTTCAGTAGGGAACATCCCACCTTTGGGGACGAAACGATATCCATTGCCTCTTATTGCTTTAAAAACAATTCTCGTGTCAACATAGAACAATGGGAGTGTTGTGTCATTTTTGTGATTTTTCGGGGTTCGTTTGGACATTTTTATGCATTAACTTAATTTTCAATGCATTTATGTGGATAATTCAAATTTGAACTACATGCACATGCTCCAGTGCATATAAATTGGTTGAAAAAACAAATTTGTGTCCTTGGGTGCATACTTAGGTCCCATGCGAGAAATGTTAATGAATTTGAAACACCATGGCACCGTTGATTGCCGGCAAAACATTGAGATGCCTGGTTTTTAAATTCTAGTAAATCCAAAACTCGTCTGAAATTCATGAAACTTTTCATGCTATCATGGAGCAGCATCAAAATGTCGTGGTAAAAAATTAGTCCCATTTGGGGCAGGTTTTGGTATATGCTTCTCACAAAGCAGAGCTTCTCACAACAAGCATAATAGTTTGGGTAGGGAACGTCCCACCTTTGGGGATGTAATGATATCCATTGCCTCTTATTGCTTCCCAAAAATTTCTCGTGTCAACATAGAACAATAGGAGTGGTGTGTCATTTTTTGTGATTTTTTGGGGTTCGTTTGGACGTTTCTATGCATTAACTTACTTTTTAATGCACTTATGTGCATAATTCAAATTTGAACTACATGCACATGCTCCAGTGCATATAAATTGGTTGAAAATTCAAATATTTGTCCTTGGGTGCATGCTTAGGTCCCATGCAAAAAATGGTAATGAATTAGAAACACCAGGGCACCGTTGATTACCCGCAAAATATTGAGATGCCTGGTTTTTAAATTCTAGTAAATCCAAAAATCGTCTGAAATTCAAGAAACTTGGCATGCTATCATGGAGCGGCATCAACATGCCGTGTTAAAATTTTTGTCCCATTTGGGGCTGGTTTGGATATATGCTTCTCAAAAACCAGAGCTTCTCACAACAAGCATGATAGTTTCGGTAGGGAACGTCCCACCTTTGGGGACGAAACGATATCCATTGCCTCGTATTGCTTCCATTTTTTTCTCGTGTCAACATAGAACAACAGCAGTGTTGTGTCCTTTTTTGAAAAAATATCGGGGTTCGTTTGGACTTTTTTATGCATTAACTTAGTTTTCAATGCATTTATGTGCATAATTCAAATTTGAACTACATACACGTGCTCCAGTGCATATAAATTGGTTGAAAATCAAATCTGTGTCCTTGGGTGCATGCTTAGGTCCCATGCAAGAAATGGTAATGAATTTGAAACACCAGGGCACCGTTGATTGCCGACAAAACATTGAGATGTCTGGTTTTTAAATTCTAGTAAATCGAAAACTTGTCTGAAATTCATGAAACTTGGCATGCTATCATGGAGCCGCATCAACATGTTTTGGTAAAATTTTGTCCCATTAGGGGCAGGTTTGGGTATATGCTTCTCACAAACCAGAGCTTCTCACAACAAGCATGATGGTTTCAGTAGGAAATGTCCCACCTTTGGGGATGAAACGTGTAACGCCCTCGATGCGGCTATATCTCCCACGTGTCGAAGCACGACTTAGAGGCAATGTCGCAAGTGAGGTAATCTTCACAGAACCCATGTAATACATAAGGGAAAGAGATACATAGTTGGCTTACAATCGCCACTTCACGCAATACATGAGTAAAGCATTACATCAAACAGATACAATCAAGGTCCGGCTACGGAACCAAAATAAAAGAAGACTACCCCAAATGCTACACAGATCCCCGATCGTCCCAACTGGGCTCCACTACTGATGAACTGAAATGAAACAACACAATGAACAAGATCTTCAACGAGTTCCTCCTTGAGCTCGGGTGCGACACCTGCACGGTTTCATCGGCACCTGCAAACTGGTTTTGGAAGTATCTGTGAGTCACGGGGACTCAGCAATCTCACACCCGCGAGATCAAGACTATTTAAGCTTAAAGGTAGGACAGGGTATAGTGAGGTGGAGCTGCAGCAAGCGACTAGCATATCTGGTGTCTAACATACGCAAATGAGAGCGAGAAGAGAAGGCAAAAGCACGGTCGAACAACTATGATCAAGAAGTGATCCTGAAACTACTTACGTCAAGCATAACTCCAACACCGTGTTCACTTCCCGGACTCCGCCGAGAAGAGACCATCACGGATAGACACGTGGTTGATGTATTTTAATTAAGATCAACTTCGAGTTTTCTACAACCGGACATTAACAAATTCCCATCTGCCACATAACCGCGGGCACGGCTTTCGAAAGTTCAAACCCTGCAGGGGTGTCCCAACTTAGCCCATTATAAGCTCTCGCGATCAACGAAGGATATTCCTTCTCCCCGGGAAGACCCGATCAGTCTCGGAATCCCGGCAACAAGACATTTCGATAATAATAAAACAAGACCAGCAAAGCCACCCGGATGTGCCGACAAATCCCGATAGGAGCTGCACATATCTCGTTCTCAGGGCACACCGGATGAGCAAGACGTCGGGTTGGCATAGAACCTGATTGCCTAGGGGGCGCCGGACATCGCTCGGTTTGGACCAGCAATCGAAGGAGAACTGGCCCGGGGGTTTAAAATAAAGATGACCCTTGAGTCTGCAGAACCCAAGGGAAAAAAGGCTTAGGTGGCAAATGGTAAAACCAAGGTTGGGCCTTGCTGGACGAGTCTTATTCAAAGCGAACTGTCAAGGGGGTCCCATAAATCACCCAACCGCATTAGGGACGCAAAATCCGGGAACATAATACCGATATGACGGAAACTAGGGCGGCAAGAGTGGAACAAAACACCAGGCATAAGGCCGAGCCTTCCACCCTTTACCAAGTATATAGATGCATTAATTAAATAAGAGATATTGTGATATCCCAACATAAACATGTTCCCACAAGGAACAACATCTCCATGTTCCAACAAGGAACAAAACTTCATCTTCACCCGCAACTAACAACGCTATAAGAGGGGCTGAGCAAAGCAGTAACATAGCCAAACAACGGTTTGCTAGGAAAGGATGGTTAGGGGCTTGACATGGCAATATGGGAGGCATGAAAAAGCAAGTGCTAGGTATCGCAGCATAGGCATAGCAAAAGAGCGAGCAATCTAGCAAGCAAAGATAGAAGTGATTTTGAGGGTATGGTCATCTTGCCTGAAATCCCGCAAGGAAGAAGAACGAGTCCATGAAGAAGAAAAATGGATGTAGTCGAACGAATCCTCACAACTCCGGAATGAAACCGAAGCTAACGAGAGAAACAACCCGGAAAGAAGCAAGCAACATAGTAAACAACCATCACATAAACATGGCATGATGCACAAACAAGAATGATGCGTGTCCATTTTAAAGACTCATGGCATGGCAAAGTGCAACAGACAATTCTACAAATTAAGTGGAGTCCAATATGCAACGAGTTGCATATTGACGAAACACCACGTGACTTATTTAGTTCTCTCTCGGTTATGTACCCAACAATATTAAATGTTGTTAAACATGGCAAGAGATGAAGCGTAATAAAACTATCTATTTAGGCAAGTTTAAATGAGGCCGGAACAACAAACAACAATTCCGGAAAATCCTCATGTCCATATTGTAAATTTGGTACTGTTCTGCCCTAAACACAATTCTAATGTTGTTAAGCATGGAAACAAAGTGCATCATGTTAAACTAGGCATTTTTCTACCCCATTTACATATAAGGAACATTTAAATTGGAGTTACGATTATTTAGTTATGAAATAAATCATTTTAGCATGGCATATGATCAAATTTAATCAAACAGCATTTTAAACATTTTAAACATAGATGAAAGTTGGATATTATGAAACTAGGCAAAATTCTAAGCACTTTACATGTTAAAAGTTTTTACATGTGATGCATGGTTTGTGAGATAGTATATGCATGAACAGCAAGGGTTTTTCTGTAAAGCAGGTAAATCACTGGAAAATGCTAAATTCGTAGAACTGGAAAAAAACACACTGGGCCGAAACTGAGATCGGCTCAGGCGCGGGGGAGCTGCTCACATAGCTGGGCTCGGCCCAGATCGGGTTGAGGCCTTGGAGAGGAGGCCCAAGCGGCGCAAATCTGGGCCTCTGGCGTGCTTGCGGGCCACGCTGGCGCGGTCGAGGACGGGGTCAACGCGAGCGAGGCGCTCGTCTCCTCGTTCGTGACACAGGGGATCGAGCAACAGGAGGAAGGAAGCGCCGGCGCTGGAGGGTCCTGGCGGCCGGATTCGGCGACACGGCGGGGCAGACGAGGTCCTGGAGGCCGCCGGGAACAGAGCAGAACGGCGCGGCGTTGGACTTGGCGCGGCTGGCCGCGGGATGCAGGGCACGGCGACACGGGGACGGCTGGATCCAAGGCCGGGGAGGCGCGAAGGCAGACGGATCCGGGCGTGGGATGCTGATATCTCGCCGGAGGACACCCCACGGCAGCAGCGAGCTCCGGCGGCGCCTGGGGTTGAAGACGACTGGAGGTGGGCCGGCGGCCATCGTTTCCTCGCGGCAGGGGGCGCCCATGACGGCTTCCTGTTCGACCTGAAGAGAGAGGGATCGGGATGTGAGGGAGAGAGAAGAGCAGAGGAGGAAGGTAAAGGAGCAGGGATGACGCTCATCTGCGGGTCCGCCGGCGGCGTGGCTGGCCGAACGAAGGGGGGGAGGAGGCTAAAGGCGCTGTGGTTGGTGGATCGAGAGGAGTGGCTGGTTGGACCGGAGGCCAAATCGAGGAGGGGAAGGTGCTGGCTGCTGATTTGGAGCGGGGGAGATCCCTAGGAAAAAAGTGGCGGCGGCCGAGACGGGATGGATGGGACATCTTCCTAGATTTTAGGGTTGCCCCGCTTATATACATTGTAAGATTAGGTTAGGGGGATATTGGGTCCGTCCGATCGTAATCGGGCGATCGAGAATAAATTGGCTAGGGAGCCCAAATAAGAAAATGGTGATGTTTTGTAGATGTTAGGGGATGATCCGGACCCAATGGTGACGACTGTCCGGGTCAGGTTCGGGACAACTTTCGGACGCGCGCGAGAGGATCTATGCACCAAGGAGAAAGATTAAGCGATCAGACAAGAGGGACTCGAAAAACCCAGTTGGTCTCGGAACGGTCACGAAGACAAGCGGTTTGATGAGCTCAGAAATGAGAGAGAAGAGAGCGGTCCGGTTGATTTGAGAGAAGGTCAACCGAGAGACGGAAGAAGCGGCAACTACGAGTGGATGCAAGTTTGAAAACAATGACGGCAACAGAGTGCCGATGCAATGCGAATGATGCGATGATGGATGCAACAAACAAATAAATAACACAACTGACACGCAAAACATGGAAGGCATCTAAAGCGTCGGTCTTGGGGCGTTACAACACTCCACCACTACAAGAGGATCTCGTCCCGAGATCTAGGATGGCACCGGAGAAAAGCAGCAGAACAATAGGTAAAACAATGTTGCTTCTTTGACAAACGAGTGAAACCACGAGCCATGAGAGGTTGGACAAATTGAAATAAAGAATACAATGGAGATGAACGATATTGCAAACACTCCATTAGCAAAGAGGAACAAGGAACATTCGAGAACCTTGTCGGTTGAAAGACATGGAAATAAGAGGTTCACGAACGAAAAGAATATGACCAGCTCGGTAAAATGAGATAGTAGGAACAAGAATGTCAGAATTTGGACAGCACTCCAATAGAAACGAGAAGAAAACTTGATAAGATGAGACGATATTGAAGAGATGATACAACACTCCGGTTGGAAATGGAGGAATAGAATTTGAACTTGGCGAAATGAAAACACTTGGATGAGACTTCGGTTAAAAGAGGAATGATAGACACATCACTCTTGTTGAATTGAAAAGTAAGGAAAATAACATGATCTTGAGAAAAACACTATGATTGGACGAAGAGAGCAACACCATATGCTTCCGGAACAAAAGAATAGAAGGTAGATCATTGGAATAAAGGAATGGAGAAGAAAATGACAACTTCAACCACAACTGAGTTTGGAAAGCATCCTTTCAAGAAGGTTAAAACGGAGTTGTTGGAAAACCAACAACGAAAGGATATGATCCTCGTGGGCTTATGGAGACATCTCAAAACTTGAGGTGAAAATCTGCCACTAGCGAAAACAATTGCTTGCTTGAGATCAACGAAGAGATGAAAACTTCTTCCACCAAGAGGATAAAGAGCAGGCTTGGGTCATGCATGATCACCACAAATAAAAACAACCCTTAAGGAAAGGCTTTAGGTGAAATCTGACACAAGATAACTCCAACGAAGAAATTATTGGGTTGAAAAGATCTCGCGAACGAATTGGAAATGATGGGTTTAAAATATTTCATTCTTGACAATTTATCACCCATGAAACATGAAGGAAAACCGTCAAGGATGACATAACACCATCCCAAAAGATAAGGTAGAAAGAATTGCACTTCGGAATGCAAAATGAAGAAATGCTTGAACTCCTCCAAACAAAACATGTGTTGAACACCATGTTTATTTTTGAGTAAAGCTGGGCGGATCTTAACTCCGAGAGAAATCTCGAAGAACAATTGAAGAATGAAAGGAATCCTTGACGAACCACCATGTAGAGCCTCCATGAAGAACTCCGGTAAATAAAAGGATGATAAAAAGGAAGAGAATTTGAAAACACAAAGTGAAGCCTTGCAATGATTTAGATGGAGCTTACAAATGATATAACCGAGAAAACTTTGAACTCCGGAAAGAAAAGATGAAGCATCTCGGACCGAGAATGTGATATGATGAACAAACTCCGGAAAGAAGAGATGAACAACTTAGAACTGAGAAATTGATACCATTACGAACTCTGGAAGAAGGAATTAATCACTTGGGTAAAACAAGAACAAGAATTAAGTTATGCATATCCTTCACCAATTTAGATTGATGGCAAGCAACAGATTTGGCATACTACTTATTCTTGTAGAAAGGATTAAGATAGATATAGCGCAACACTTGGGAAGGTCTTCAACGAACCACCGGTAGGATTGGAAAGAACGAATGAATCTATATGATAACGAAGGAAGAGAACTTTTGAACGAACCACCGTAAGAATTGAAAAAGAACGAAGAAAAGATAAAGAAACACCGGGAAGAATTAGAAAATGAACGAAGATACTTGAGAGAATTTAGATACAAGTTAACGCAGAGATCCCGAGCTGATAGAATACTTGAGCGATGCACCGGTAAGATTTGGAGAACGAGAGCTGAAAGCTTGAATGAGTAATTCTGAGATGATGGGCTCCGGAGAATCAAACTGAAATGACCTATGAAATGCTCCGGATGTGTGAAAATAATTCTCACAATCGAAAACAATTATGAGAGGATGACAAAAAGCTAGAACCATGAATCTTCAAGAGAATGGAGCAAGATTTAAGAGAAACTCTTCTTCAGTCTTCAGATGTCGAGAATGACGATGAGAAACACCAGCATGAATTGTTCAGGCACTCCGGAATGAAAATTAGAAAGGTTGAACCAACGATGAAAAGAATTTGAAAGATCTTGGAGAAACACATATGACTGATGATAATTCCTTCTTACGTCAAACTTGGAAAAGAATTTGGGAATCGCTCCGGGAAAATTAGAAGAGTCAGGTAAGATCCTGGGAAAAGACCTGTGGGTTAGGGCCCACTGAAAAGGAACACCGTTGAACGATTTAAAAGATAGATTGCGCCGGTTGAATTAAATGGCTTGAATGAGATAACAACCTCAAAATACCTTGAACGGATTGAGGAGGGAAACGAATCTTCTGAGATATCTTCAGCACTCCAGAACAAATGAATAGCGATAGGTGAAAGATTAAGAGGTGCACCGACATGAGAAATCATTTGAAACGAGGAAAATGATATGATCGACAAAGCTTGAATTGAATCCATTGGAGAAGAGAAAGAACGAAGAATAATAAACTTCAAGCTTTGTTAGAATCTTCATGAGAATCACCGGATAAGAAACATTGAAAGAAAAGAATGAAGAGACTTCTCACAAATAAAAGAATACTTGATTGAGAAATATGAGTCCCAAAAGGGTGGGAGGGCGGGAAAACAAAGGCAGCTTGGGACGGTTGAAACAAACACCGTTGAGAAAAAACTGAGGGATGATCTTGCGAATGTTGAAATGATCGGGTCCACTTGAAGAGAAGCACACCGTTTAAAAGAATTGAAAAGACAACCTTGATTATCAAGAAGGATTAGCATCCACATAGAAATATGAGAACACCGCTTAGAATGAGGTATAGAATCAACACTTGGCATTGAAGCAACTCGAATACCACAAACCAAAACAAAAACAAAGGATTTGGCTTGCAGAATAAGCCGGAAACAAACATATGATAGATCCCATATCGTATCATGTGCCTGTTGGAAAGATATCCTACGAGATACTTGAATTCCCACTTATAAACTCCCGAAACTTTCTGGTTATGCAATCAGGTGTTGGGGATACAGGGGACACAAAATATATCACCCAAACTAACAATACCTAGATCCAGCTGTATCCATCCTTCAACACATAACCAACAAACCCTTGGCAATCGTCTACCTCAACCTTCGAAAAGCATCTGTTATACAAGTTATGGCAATACTCACGCACTCGCCTCAGTACTGGGCTATCAGGGTTATCTCACCAACAACTGTACAAAAGAGATTTTCGATGTCGGCGTACTAAACTCAGGTATTCCAGAACTGCAACGATAAAATTATGATGACAACACCTCAGAGCTCAACTCCCCGGGACACTTCCACTAAACCCCTGCTGACAGGAGGCACCAAGACAATGTTGTCATCACAAAACCATCGGAACGATTCTAAGATACCCGCGTGATCCTAAAAAAAATTAGTGAAATTTGAGAAGAGAAGAGTCAAAACTCTACTTCAGGATGCCTTACCAGAGCGATGAGGAGACTGGGAAGTAAAAAGAATTCCTAAACTCTCCGATACATAATTCCTAAATGACTCAAAACATTTTTCTAGACACAACTCGGCCGCTAAAAACGATCAATCAGTGGGGGCTCCTAAGGTCGGGGAAGGCTCTGATTACCAACTTGTAACGCCCTCGATGCGGCTATATCTCCCACGTGTCGAAGCACGACTTAGAGGCATAACCGCATTGAAAGCAATGTCGCAAGTGAGGTAATCTTCACACAACCCATGTAAGACATAAGGGAAAGAGATACATAGTTGGCTTACAATCGCCACTTCATGATGAAGTTATGTACCTGGGGTAGGGGCACGGACCTGTCCTAAGAGCCCTGCCAAAAGACATCCTTAGAAGAAGTCACCTTTCAATCGACTTCAAGGTACCCACTCGACGGGTTCAAGACACTCGACCAAGAAGCTACCACTCGACCACGAAGCCAACCGCTCGACTGCCAGGAGATCTAAGTCACTCCACAGGCAAACGGTCGGTCATTAAGTAGTCTTTATGGTCATCAAAGCACTTTATTAGAGGCGTTACCTGTAACGCTCGACCTTAATGTACCTTAAACCCCTTGCAACGTGGGCTGGCTAGGGTCTGGGCGCACTCTATATAAGCCACCCCCTCCACTGGCACAAGGGTTCGCATCTTTGTAACACACACGCATATAATCCAGTCGACCGCCTCCGGGCTCCGAGACGTAGGGCTATTACTTCTCCTGAGAAGGGCCTGAACTCGTAAAACTCTTGCGTGCACAACTACTCGAAAGCTAGGATCTTGCCTCTCCATTCCTACCCCCCCCCCCATTCTACTGTCAGACTTAGAACCACGACAGTTGGCGCCCACCTTGGGGCAGGTGTTCTAGCGATTTGTTGGAGGAGTTGGGATTCTTTTGACATCTCCCATCATGTCTTCGAGTGGAGTCCTGGTCGAGGGGCGCGAGATCTGCCTCGGCGCCCTCACTTTCATCGTCGATGACTCTGCTTGGCTCCAGGAGGCTCCACTCGACGTGGACGCGCTTCCCGCCCGCGGAGCAACGCACTTTCGCGCGTGCATTCGTGGCATCCTCCTGCGGCAACCGTCGGCCCAGTACGGGTCGGCACCCGTTTCGTCCTCGCTCCCAGCTTCTCGCCGGCAAAAGCGCTCCGGTCGGTCGAGGCTCCAGCGGTGGGTGAGGCATGCATTGGCCCGCCAGTCGGCCATCCCCCAAGTTGCGGCGGTTGAGCCCGACGAATCACTCTGCGGCCTGTTTGATCTGTCGAATGGCTCCGCAGAGACTGCGTCCGAGTGCGACAGCAGCGATCCAGCGACGGAGGTACTGATGGTCGATGGACCACGCAGTCCCCCCGGATTCCCCCACACCGAAGAGGTTGCCGTGGGAGAAGTTCCAGCGCGGGGCCATGAAGAGTACAGACCCGAGCCTCTCACCTCGCTGCAGAGGGAGGAACTTCGTCGCCGGAACATGGACGCGCTTCACACTCCTATCGTTGGAGAAACCCCCGAGGCACGCGCCTTGGAGGAGGCGCGCTTGGCCAACCTGGCTAAACGTACTCGACTGGAGAATCTCCAGAGAGTACTCGATGAGCGCACTCGACTGCCAGTTCCAGAATCCAGTCGACGTCGCCTCTTTCAGCCACCAACTCAGGTATACCGAACTCCGATTCAGAATTTAGCAGCTGCAGCCCGCATAGCAGAGTCGATCCAGCCTTCTCAGTCAGAGGCAGGGAGAGGTCTGCTACAGACCAGAGATTTGCTCCGGGCAGCGGGGGATCAGAACTCAGTTGTATCGCCATCGCGTAACAGGATTCACAGCCGATCCGTCGCTGCGAATTCTGTACGGTCGGCTCATAGTCCAGGATCGCCCCTGAGGCGTGAGGAACGTAGAAGCCAGCATGATGATCAATATCAAGGCCGTGAGCGGTATGAAGACCGATTCGATCGCAATGATCAACGTCGAGTGCCCACTCCTCCCCCAAGGGGTGGATCGTACGTCCCTCCGCAGCAAGATGACAGACGCCAGCACAGTGCTGGGTGTAGGTTTCCAGTCGACCCCAGGGAGCCAGGCTTTGATGCGAGATCCATTATCGTTCAAGGTCTAGTCAACAGGAATAGAGCTCACAGAGAAAGCCATGACAGAGACGTCCCCTCCGGCAGCAGGGTTCATGTATCAGGACCAGAATGTTTCAGCAGAGCGATCAGGGCCGCTGTAATTCCTCCCAACTTCAGGTTGGCGACTGGAGTGAGTAAGTTCACCGGCGAATCCAAGCCTGACACATGGCTTGAAGATTACCGAGTGGCTGTTCAAATTGGCGGCGGCAATGATGAAGTAGCCATGAAGCATTTGCCTCTCATGCTGGAGGGATCAGCCAGAGCATGGTTGAACCAGTTGGCACCCAGCAGTATTTATACTTGGGAAGATCTCGCCCGAGTGTTTGTCAGGACATTTGAAGGGACTTGCAAGCGACCAGCAGGGTTGACAGAATTGCAGTCGTGTGTTCAGAAGTCGAGTGAAACTCTGAGGGATTATATCCAGAGGTGGATCACTTTACATCACACAGTCGAGAATGTGTCTGACCACCAGGCAGTTTGTGCCTTCAAGGAAGGCGTCAGGAACAGAGAACTGAGTTTGAAATTCGATCGGACCGGAGATATGACATTGAGTAGGATGATGGAAATTGCCACCAAGTATGCAAACGGTGAAGAAGAAGATAGGCTCCGGAGTGGCAAGTACAAAGCAGCCGCTAATGAGGCCGGCGGAGGAAACTCCAGTCGGAAGCAAAAGCGCAAGGCCGAGCCAGCTGCTCCTGGAGAGACCTTGGCTGTGACCCCAGGAAAGTTTAAGGGGAAACCCAAGGGTCCCTGGAACCCCAAGAAGGTGAAAGATTAGGATGGGAACAATGTGATGGACCTACCGTGTCACATTCACACGAAGAAAGACGAAGAGGGTAAACTCATTTACCCAAAGCATACCACTCGACAATGTCGACTCCTGATTCAGCAGTTTCAAGGGAAATAGGCCAAAGACAAAGAGAAAGAGTCAGACAGAGTTGAGTACAAAGAAGACAGCGGTGAGGAATACCCCCAAGTCAACTCCACCCTGATGATTTTCGCTGATGTCGAAAGCAAGAGTCGATTGAAGGTTATCAATCGGGAAGTGAACATGGTCGCTCCGACGACACCCAATTATCCGAAATGGTCTCAGACTGCCATCACTTTTGACCAGTCCGATCACCCGACTCATATTGCTTCCCCAGGGAGGCAAGCGTTGGTGGTCGACCCAGTCATTGAAGGCACTCGACTGACCAAAGTGTTGATGGATGGTGGCAGTGGCTTGAATTTGCTGTATGCAGAGACGCTGAAAGGGATGGGCATTCCGATGTCCAGACTCAGCACCAGTAACATGAGCTTCCATGGAGTCATTCCTGGAAAGAAGGCTGAGTCACTTGGCCAAATCACTCTCGATGTAGTTTTTGGTGACTCCAAGAATTTTCGAAAGGAAAAGTTGACCTTTGAGGTCGTGGATTTTCAGAGTGCGTACCACGCCATACTTGGAAGGCCAGCGTACGCTCGTTTCATGGCCCGACCATGCTACGTGTACCTTAAGTTGAAGATGCCTGGTCCCAAAGGTGTGATCACTATCAAGGGTAATCGGAAGCAGGCGGAAGAGTGCTTCCAGAAGGGCTCCAAAATCGCTGATGCTCAGATGGCCGAAATAGAGTTACAAGAGTACCAGAAGACCGCAGACCCGAGTGATTTGTTGTGAGCCAAGAAGCCCACCACAGAGTCAGCATTTCAGTCGTCCGGTGAGACAAAACAGGTTCACATCCACCCGACTGACCCCAATGCGGCTCCGACCAACATCTCCACCACACTCGACTCTAAATAGGAAGAAGCGCTCATCCAGTTCCTCCGTGAGAATTGGGACATCTTTGCATGGAAGCCTGCTGACATGCCATGTGTTCCCAGGGGACTGGCTGAGCACCGCCTTCGAGTCGACTCAAAAGTCAAACCAGTTAAGGAACATCTTCAACGGTCCGCCGTCCAGAAGAGAAAGGCCATTGGCGAAGAGGTGGCTCGACTCTTAGCGGCAGAGTTCAATCGCGAGATCTACCACTCCGAGTGGCTCGCCAATGTTGTAATGGTCCCCATGAAGGACAAGTCGTTGCGCATGTGCATCATTTCAAACATATTCGGGCCTGCCCGAAAGATCATTTCCCTCTTCCTCGCATCGACCAAATAGTCGACTCGACCGCAGGATGCGAGAGGTTGTCTTTTTTAGATGCTTACTCCGGATACCATCAGATCCGTCTATATGGACCAGATGAAATAAAAACAGCTTTCATCACCCCGTTCGGGTGCTTCTGCTATGTCACCATGCCTTTCGGTCTCAAGAATGCCGGAGCTACTTTCATGAGAATGATTCAGAAGTGCCTGATCACTCAAATCAGTCGGAATGTAGAAGCATACATGGATGATATAGTGGTCAAGTCGCGAAAAGGTTCCGACCTGCTGACTGACCTTGGTGAAACGTTTGCCAATCTCAGGAGGTATGATATCAAGCTTAATCCATCAAAATGCACATTCGGAGTTCCTGGAGGAAAGTGTAACGCCCTCGATGCGGCTATATCTCCCACGTGTCGAAGCACGACTTAGAGGCATAACCGCATTGAAAGCAATGTCGCAAGTGAGGTAATCTTCACACAACCCATGTAATACATAAGGGAAAGAGATACATAGTTGGCTTACAATCGCCACTTCACACAATACATGAGTAAAGCATTACATCATACAGATACAATCAAGGTCCGACTACGGAACCAAAATAAAAGAAGACTACCCCAAATGCTACACAGATCCCCGATCGTCCCGACTGGGCTCCACTATTGATCAACTGAAACGAAACAACACAACGAACAAGATCTTCATCGAACTCCTCCTTGAGCTCGGGTGCGACACCTGCATGGTTTCATCGGCACCTGCAAACTGGTTTTGGAAGTATATGTGAGTCACGAGGACTCAGCAATCTCACACCCGCGAGATCAAGACTATATAAGCTTAAAGGTAGGACAGGGTATGAGGTGGAGCTGCAGCAAGCGAGTAGCATATCTGGTGGCTAACATACGCAAAAGAGAGCGAGAAGAGAAGGCGAAAGCACGGTCGAACAACTATGATCAATAAGTGATCCTGAAACTACTTACGTCAAGCATAACTCCAACACCGTGTTCACTTCCCGGACCCCGCCGAGAAGAGACCATCACGGTTACACACGCGGTTGCTGTATTTTAATAAGATCAACTTCGGGTTTTCTACAACCGGACATTAACAAATTCCCATCTGCCACATAACCGCGGGCACGGCTTTCGAAAGTTCAAACCCTGCAGGGGTGTCCCAACTTAGCCCATGATAAGCTCTCGCGATCAACGAAGGATATTCCTTCTCCCCGGGAAGACCCGATCAGTCTCGGAATCCCGGCTACAAGACATTTCGACAGTAATAAAACAAGTCCAGCAAAGCCGCCTGATGCTCCGACATCCTGATAGGAGCTGCACATATCTCGTTCTCAGGGCAACACCGGATGAGACAGGCTACGAGTAAAACCAGGCTTCGAGTTTCCCCGAGGTGGCCCCGCAGGCGGCTCGGTTCGGACCAACACTTAGACAAGCATTGGCCCGGGGGTTTAAAATAAAGATGACCCTCGGGATGCGCGACTCCCAAGGGAAAAAAGTAATAGGCTGAGGCAAATGGTAAAACCAAGGTTGGGCCTTGCTGGAAAAGCTTTATTCAAAGCAAACTGTCAAGGGAGTCCCATAAATCACCCAACCGTGTTGGGGACGCAAAATCCGGGAACATAATACCGATATGACGGAAACTAGGGCGGCAAGAGTGGAACAAAACACCAGGCATAAGGCCGAGCCTTCCACCCTTTACCAAGTGTATAGATGCATTAATAATATAAGAGATATTGTGATATCCCAACAAGTAAACATGTTCCAACAAGGAACAACATCTCCATGTTCCAAAAAGGAACAAACTTCATCTTCACCTGCAACTAACAACGCTATAAGAGGGGCTGAGCAAAGCAGTAACATAGCCAAACAACGGTTTGCTAGGACAAGGTGGGTTAGAGGCTTGGTTTAACAATATGGGAGGCATGATAAGCAAGTGGTAGGTATCGCAGCATAGGCATAGCAAAAGAGCGAGCAACTAGCAAGCAAAGATAGAAGTGATTTCGAGGGTATGGTCATCTTGCCTGAAATCCCGCAAGGAAGAAGAACGATTCCATGAAGAAGACAAACGGACGTAGTCGAACGAATCCTCACAACTCCGGAACGAAACTGAAGCTAACGAGAGAAGCAACCCGGAAAGAAACAAACAACATAGTAAAACAACCATCACATAAACATGGCATGATGCACAACCAAGTATGATGCATGTCCGGTTTAATGATGCATGGCATGGCAAATGCAACAAACAAAACTACAAGTTAAGTGGAGCTCAATATGCAACGAGTTGCATATTGACGAAACACCACATTCGGTTATTTGGTTCTCTCTTGTTTATGTACCCAACAATGTTAAATGTTGTTAAACATGACAAGGGGTGAAGCATATGAAAAACTACCTATCTAGGCAAATTTAAATGAGGCCGGAACAACAAACAACAAGTCCGGAAGAACCTCATGTGCATATTTTAGATTTGGTACTGATCTGTCCTAAAGCATATTTTAATGTTGTAAAACAGGAAAATAAAGTGCATCATGTTAAACTAGGCATTTTTTTTCTACCCCATTTACATATAAAGATTAATCAAAACCGAGCTACGGTTATTTAGTTATGAAATAAATCATTTTAACATGACATTTATGCAAATTTAATCAAACAGCATTTTAAACATTTCAAACATGGATGATAGTGGCATATTATGAAACTAGACAAAATTCTAAGCAAGTTACATATATAAAACATTTTAATCCGATGCACGGTTATTTACTTGTGAGCAATTTAAAATAATGGCATCCTCCTGTAATTATGCATGCACTCGATAAATGGAAAAAAACGCACGGACTGGAAAAAAAACGCTACACGGGCTGAATCTGGACCTGGGCAAGGGTTGCTCACATGGGCTCTTGGCCCGGTCGGTGGAGGAGGGAGGCTGGAAGGGGCGCCGGGACTTGGAGAGGCGCTGGCCCACGCAGCAGGGCGACGCGTCCACGGCGCGGGCGAGCGGGCGGTCAACGCGGGCTTGACCCGTTCGCTGGCGCTGGTCTCGCTCGATGCAGAGGAAGCAGACAGAGGGGCGAGACGAGGCGGCTTCAGGTGATGCAGGGAAGCGGTGGCGCGCACAGGAGGTCGAGTAGGGGCGGGTTCATGGCGGGGCGGTGAGATCTAGCGGGGAAGCAGCTTGGCGGCGCCGGGATTGAGAGGAGGACGTCGGCGGGACACGGCGGGGACGGAGCAAGGCGGCAGTGACGCGGGACTTGAGGCGCAGGGGCGAAGCAGAAGACGCCGGCGCACGGGCGAGGCACAGGACGACGGCTTGACTCCTCCGGCGAAGTCTGGCAGCGACGGTGAGGACTTGAGGTGGAGTAGAGGCGAGGTCTTGGCGCCGGCGAAGCAACCGAACAGAGGCGGGTCGAGGGACTTGGCGGGGCGACGGCTCCCTGGTGGCGACGTGCAGCTCTAGTACTGGCGCGGCGAAGGAGGAACGGATCCGGGCGTGGGGAGCTCGTTCCCGGCGGCAAAGAGGGAGAACCGGCCGGAGAGCTCGAACGGTGGCGGCGGGGTCCCTGTGATCCACGGAAGAGAGACCATGAGAGGGGGAGAAGAAACAAGATGGGAAAAAAAGAAGGAGAGGGAAGGGCGCGGGACGACGGAGCACTGGCCTGGTCGACGGCGGTCGGCAAGGGCGGCGTCGTTCTCAGGGACGAGCTCGGGCGTGGAGCGGAACCATGGAAGGAGGGGGCTTTCGGGAGTTGCAGGGATCACCTCCTGGACGTTGGATCTCTATCCAAGGGTCCAGATGGATGGATCAGGGGTTGGGTGGTGGCTGGACGAGGAGGAAGGTTGGTGGCTGTGGTTGGCTCGATGTGGACTCCGAGGAGGATTTGGACAGGGGGTGGCGGCGGACGAGGGGGAAGATGGGACAGCTCCCCTAGATTTTAGGGTTTGGTCTCAAATGGATAAAGGTTTGACTATATATAGGGAAAAGAGATGGGGTTTGGATCATCCGATCAAAATCGGATCGCCGAGATAAAATAGGTTAGGGAGTCCAAATAAGAAAAAGGAGATGTTTTATAGATGTTTGGGGATGATCTGAATCCAACGGTCACGACAGCTCGGATCGAGTTCGGAGAAGTTTCGGACGCGCGCGAGAGGTTAGGTGGTTTGATAAGAGGGAACCGAAAACATGGTTGGTCTCGGAACGGTCAACGAAGGAAAGGGGAACACGGCATCTACGAGCAACTACAAGTTTTATGAAAACATGCGAATGCAATGCGATGATGAATGCAACAAATAAATAAAACACACGGCGACAACGAAAACACGGAAGGCGTCTGAAGCGTCGGTCTCGGGGCGTTACAACACTCCACCACTACAAGAGGATCTCGTCCCGAGATCTAGAATGGCACCGGAGGGAAAACGGAAGATAAAGAGGAGAGGTAAAACTAAGTTGCTTCTTTGACAAACGAGTGAAACCAAAGAACCTTGAGAGGTTGCAAAGCTTGAAGAAAAGACACGACGTAGGTGAACAAAATCTAAAACACTCCGCTCAGCAAGAGGAACAAGGAACATGGAATACGGCGAGAAAGAAGAGTTTACGTGACAAGATAGACATTGAAACCACTCCGGTTAAAACTAGATAGAGAAGGAACAATAATGACATAATTTGGGCAGCACTCCGACTAAAAATGGAAGGAATTTGAACATGATCTTGACAAGATGAGAGGATACTTGCTGAAATTAACAACACACTGCCTCCGGAACTATTAAAAGAATGGCACAAGGGGTAAGAAAGATTTCAGACAGCACTCCGGTTGAGAAGAGATGCAAGACTTGAAAAGATGGGAGAGCTTGAATGAAAACACGACACTCCGGTTAAATGGATAAACACGAAACGAACACCATCCTCACCATTCGAGATGATGAGTGAAGAGAGCAACAACACAATGCCTCCGGGAGAAAGAATAGAAGATAGATCGTTGAAATAAAAGAATAGAGAAGAAAATGGCAACTTCTACCACAAATGAGTTTGGAAAGCACCCTTAAAAAAAGAATAGAACGGAGTTGTTGGAAAAACTAGCAATTAAAAGAATAAGTTTGTAGTGGGCTTATAGAAACATCTCAAATTATGAGGTGAGCTTCTGCCACCAACGGAAACAAATGATTGGATTGATATCAACAAGGAGACGAGAAACTTATTTCACCGGGAGAACAAACGAAGAACTTGGGTCATTTATAAGCACCATAAAAAGCAACAATCCTTAGGAAATGCTTTAGGTGAAACATGACACAAGATAACTCCAATGAAGAGATTGATGGATTTAAATACCTCATTCTTGACAACATGTGAAACATGAAGCAGGAGAAGAAATTGCCAAGGATGACATAACACCATCTCAAAAGATAAGGTAGAAAGAATTGCACTTCAAAATGCAAGATGAAGAATGCTTAAACTCCTCAAAACAAGACATGTGTTGAACACCATGTTTAATTTTGAGTAGATTGGCGGATCATAATTTCGAGAGAAATCTTGAAGAACAATTGAAGAATGAAAAGAATCCTTGACGAACCACCATGTAGGGCCTCCATGAAGAAACTCCGGTAATAAAAGGATGATAGGAAGAAAGAGAAGTTGAACACAAGGTGAAGCCTTGCAATGATTAGATGGATCTCCGTGGTGATATAATTGCGAGAGCTTGGAACTCCGAGGAAGATAAGGTGAAACCATGCGATGATTTAGATGAAGCTTCGCGACGAGATAATGCGGAAAACTTGGAACTCCGGAAATGAAAAAGATGAAGCCTCTCGAACCGAGAAATGTGACATGATGAACAATTCTGGAAAGAAGAAACTAGATCACTTGGATGAAACCATAATAAGAATTACGTTATGCATATCCTTCACCAATTTAAATTGATGACAAGCAACGGATTTGGCATACTACTTATTCTCGTAGAAAGGATTAAAATAGATATGGCACAAACTTGGGAAGGTCTTCAACGAACCACCGGTAGGATTGGAAAGAACGAATGAATCTATATGATAACGAAGGAAGAGAACTCTTGAACGAACCACCGTAAGAATTGAAAATGAACGAAGAAAAGGATAAAGAATCACCGGGAAGAATTAGCAAACGAACGAAGATACTTGAGAGATTTTAGATACAAGAGAATGAAGGGATGACAAGTGGACTAGAGAATACTTGAATGATGCACCCGTAAGATTTGGAGAACGAGATCTGAAAGCTTGAATGAATAATACTGAGATGATGGCTCCGGAGAATCAAACTAAAAAACTTCTCGAAAGTTCCGGATGGGTGAAAAGAATTCTCGCAATCAAAAATAATTATGAGAGGATGGCATCAAAGCTAGAACCATGAATCTTGAAGAGAATGGAGCAAGATTTAAGAGAAACTCTTCTTTGATCTTCCAATGTTGAGAATGACGATGAGAAACACCACCATGAATTGTTGAGGCAATCCGGAATGAAAATTAGAAAAGGTTGAACCAATGATGAAAAGAATTTGAAAGATCTTGGAGAAATACATATGACTGATGGAATCCATTCTTACATCACACTTTGAAATGAATTCGGGAATAACTCCGAAAAAATTAGAAGAGTCAGGTAAGATCCTGGGAAAAGACCTGTGGGTTAGGGCCCACTCAAAAGAAACACCGTTGAACGATTACTTGAAAGGAAGATTGCACCGGTTGATTTCAATGGCTTGAATGAGATAACCTCCTCAAAAGAACTTGAGTGAATTGAGAATGGAAAGTTGAATCTTCTGAGATATCTTCATCACTCCGGAACAATTGAATAACGAGAAGTGGATGATTAAGAGGTGCACCGGTATGAGAAAAACATTAGAAACGAGGAAAAGAATATGATCAACACTGAAAGCTTGAATTTAATCCACTGGAGAAGAAAAGAATGAAGAATGATAAACTTGAAGCTCCGTTAGTATCTTTCTGAGAATCACCGGATAAGAACATTGACGGAAAAGAATGGAGAGACTTCCCATCAATAAAAGGATACTTGATTGCGAAATCTGAATCCTTGAAGAAAAAGGGTGGGTGGGCGGGAAAACAAGACAACTTGGGGGTGGATGAAACGAACACCGTTGGGAGAACTTAGGATTAAACTTGGGGATGTGAAAAATGATAGGATCCTCTTGAAGAGAATCACACCGGTTGGAAAAGATTGAAAAGATAACCTTGATGAACAAGAAGGATTAACATTCACATAGAAATATGAGAACACCGCTTCGAATAAGGTATGGAATCAACACTTGACTTCGAAGCAACTCGAATACCACAAATAAAACAAAACAAAGGATTTGGCTTGCAGAATAAGCCGGAAACAAACATATGATAGATACCATATCATATCATGTGTCTGTTGGAAAGATATCCTACGAGATACTTGAATTCCCACTTATAAACTGCCGAAACTTTCTGGTTATGCAATCAGGTGTTGGGAATACAGGGGACATAAAATATATCACCCAAACTAACAATACCTAGATCCAGTTGTATCCATCCTTCAACACATAACCAAGAAAACTCCGGAAATCGTCTACCTCAACCTTCGAAAAGCATCCGTTATACATGTGTCACATCCCTAGTTCTGGTATGCTCAAGGCTAGCTAGTCATGTGTGCATCATGTTTAAATTCTTTTAAATTTGAATTGGGGATTTGTAAACCCTCAGAAATCATTTCTGGAAATGACCCAGATAAAAAGTGCTCCAAAAAGGTCCAAGAAAATGTTCATGTTACTCTCTAAAAATATTGGACAGAGGTAAAAATCAAACCAATATTTTTAGAAGCTCTTAAATATTTATTTTGGGCATTTGGAATTAATGCAATAATTATTTGCATTGGATATATAAATGATATATATATATGTTTTATATATCCAAAAATTGTGCCAGTAATTGAGGAGCTCTGGAATAATACCATTAGTCCCTGCAAAAATTGGCATAAGCAAATAAAATGATTTAGTATTATTACCAAATCAAAACAAATGTCAGAAAATAGAAAAGAGAAGTAAATGGGTAAAACCTTACCTGCACTTACCTCCCTGGCCTGGCCCAGTGGCCAACAGGCCGGCCCAGCTGACTGGCAGTGCCAGTCGTCCCCTTCCTCTCGCCAGGAGGACAAGGGCACGCGCTGGCGCGCGCGGCCACGCGTCTGGCCGTGGCCATGACTCCCCGCCACCTCCTGCTTCCCCTCCCCGTCGCTCTGGCCTCCCTGGACGACGCCACGCACCGGCACGGGCGCCCCGCACTCTCTCTCGTTCCTCCCCCTCCCCTGGATCTCTCCCTCTCCCCGCGCCGAAGCGCTGCCGTCGCCGCCGCACGCCGTGGCCGTAGCCACCGCCTCCCCCTCGTCCCTCCGTAGAGCCCAGGAGCTCCGCCTCCTCCCTCTGAAGCTCTCCGCCAAGCCACGCGCCTCGGGAGGCCCTGGAGAGGCGCCTTCGCCGCCGTCTTCATCTCCGGTCGCCGGAGATCGTCTTCGCCGCCCCGCCGACTCCAGCCCTCCCCGAGCTCGCCGACTGCCTCGTCTGAATCGCCGTGAGCTTCTACGCCGTCCCCCTCTCCTCGTTTCTCCATTTTCGCACCGTAGCACCGTTTCCCCGCCGCGGCCGTAGCTCCTCGCCGCCGTCCATGTCACCACCGTCGCCCTGACCACCGCAGCCGCAACCAAGCGCGTCACCGTACTCCTGGTGACGCCAGGAGGCCATAGATGCCCTCCGCAGCCCCCGCCGTGCCTCGTAGCTCGCTCCCGTTCGAGGCCGAACTCCGGCCGCCGCCCTGAGCTCTGCTCCGGCGAGCTCCGCCGCCCCGCAGCCTCTCACCAGCTCCCCTGGATGCGGACGACGACGGGCTACGCCCCGGTGGTCTCCGCGCGTCCAAACGCCGCTAGCAGCGCAAGTCCGGCGAGTCGCCGCCGCGGTTTTTGGTCGTCGCCGGCGAAACTCTGGTGAGGCTGACGTGGCCCCGTGATTAGCTGCTAACCCTGCCGCCTAAAACACCCCTAAGCCACTGACCGTGGGCCCCAGGGCCAGGTCAAACCCCAGTCAGTGCGGGTTTGACCGGGTTTAGCCCCTGTGTCACTGACGTGTGGCCCCCACACGTCAGGTTTGACCCCAGTCAGCGTTGTTGACTTGCTGACGCAAGCATGACGCAATGCTGACGCAGTTATTCATTTTTCTGGATTTAATTTTAAACAGGAAATTCTAGAAAATGATTCAAACTTCAAAAATTCATATCAAATCAACCGTAGCTCAGATTGAAACAAGTTATATATGAAAAATCATCAGAAAAATGCAAGGAACCCATTTATGCTAGTTTCATGCATGAAAAACCAACTTATACTTGCTGTATAAGTGAAAACGTAATAATGGCATGTTATATACTTCACTTGGGGTTTGCATATGAACCCTTGGTTCATATGAACTTCAACCAAATAAACTCTAGCTGCATTAGCTCAAACAACATCACATTCTCATGCCATGTTCATGCATCATATTGTTGCATATGATTGTGTATTGATTGCCGACACCGTTCCTTCTCGATAGGTTCTGCTCCGGAGACCGTTCCAGAGAACCTGTCAGAGGAGCAGTGCCCCCCTGTTGATCTACCAGGCAAGCAAACCCCCTTGTTCATTCCGATATGGTCCCACTCTCGCTCCTGCTCTCTTTTATTGCATTAGGACAACAACGAGTCAACTGCTACTTTATGCTGCGGTAGTTGAACCCATTCCTCTGCATGACCTGTCATTGCCACAGTAATTAGATGAAACCCACTAGCATGTGTAGGAGTTGATTGAGCCATGTTGTGCTTCTACCATGCCATGCCTGCTATTGCTTAGAGTTGTGTCAGGTCTGATTCATTGGGAATGGATTGGAGTGATATGATATGTTCTGATGCTGAGAGTTAAGTGTGTGAACACGATTTGGTAAAGGTAGCGGTGAGAGGCCATGTAGGAGTACATGGTGGGTTGTCTCATTGGAACCGTCCCTAAGCACTGAGTTCCATGTATGTTGTTCAATGACTCGATACTACCACACATTGGGTTCCGGTAACTCGACCCCTCTCGACTTATTAACCAACTTGATCTCTGTCCAGGAGTTGCAAATAGTTTCTGGTGTTTGTAGGTAGTGTTAGTAGTCTACCAAGTGGCACCCGGCCAGGTGGGCTTGGGACAGACTAGGCACAAGTGGCACGGTGTACCAAGCGTAGATCCACCCGGCGAGGTGGGCTTGGGAACCCTGCACACATCGTTTGGGGCCGTGAGCGACACCCCGGCCGGATCTCCTTGCGGATGGAACCCGAATAGGCGATAAACCTGGACTAGAGTCTTGTGTGGTTAGTCAGGTCGTGGCCGACACCCTCGCCAGGCTTCCGCTTGAAGGTTGCCGAGATACATGACGTGTACATGGTGATAAGTGGTGAGAGCGTGTGTGAAGAAGTACACCCCTGCAGGGTTATCATGATCTATTCGAATAGCCGCGTCCTCGGTTATGGACTTCTTGGATGCTTACGTGGTACATAGATAACTTGAAGTGGATACCATAAAATGCTCAAGATAAGTGTGAGTGCTATGGATGGCTTTCTCGTAGTGAGACGGGGATGAATCCATAGTAGTGTATTGATGTGGTGTTTAGTGGACTCGTGTGCGCCTTTTCAAAAGAGTTACCAACAGTCGTAGAACAGGATAGCCACAGAGTCAAAGCTGGCTTGCTGCAACTAAACCCCACATTACCTCCTTGATACTAATGCATGTATGATAGGATCTGATGTAAGTCTTGCTGAGTACCTTTGTACTCACGTTTGCTTTATTTATGTTTTGCAGATGAGACATCTGTCTCACTAGTAGTTCCGCTTGGACTTCGATAGGTAGCTTGTACCTCAGCTACGATCTTGATCGGAGGTTGTAGATAGTCAGGCTTCTCAGCCTTTTATTTTGTAGTTGTCTGTACTCAGACATGTAATGCTTCCGCTTGTTGCTTGTATGTTCTGAATGATGGGTCATGTGACCCCTGTTTGTATTTAATGCTATGTGGCTCTTCTGGGCCTTTATCTATATGAGTTTGCGTTATGTTGTGATGCCATGTTGTACAGCACATACTTGCATGTTATGCGTACGTGTAACGTGTATTGCTATGTGTGGGATCCGGCTATCTAGTTGTTTATCCTTGGCAGCCTTTCATATGGGGAAATGTAAGTCTAGTGCTTCCGAGCGATAGTAGTCCGCTACAGCCCGGTTCACCGGAGTCCTGCTAGCCCAGCACTACTGCTCGGAACACTTGACTAGCCGGCATGTGTTTCACGTCGTTCCTGTGTCTGTCCCTTCGGGGAAATGTCACGCGGTGTTATCCGGAGTCCTGCCTAGCCTGCTACGGCCCGGGTTACCGGAGTCCTGTTAGCCCAGTGCTACAGCCCGGATAAATACGTTGATGACCGACATGCTCGATGTGATTCATGTATGCCTGTCCTCATAGGTTGGCGCTGCCTTGGGTTCACGACTAGCCATGTCGGCCCGGGTTCTCTGTCATATGGATGCTAGCGACACTATCATATACGTGAGCCAAAAGGCGCAAACGGTCCCGGTCCAGGTAAGGTGGCACCCGTGGGAATACCGTGCGTGAGGCCGCAAAGTAATATGAGGTGTTACATGCTAGATCGGTGTGACTTAGGATCGGGGTCCCGACAACATGCTATGGCAATACTCCCGCACTCGCCTCAGTACTGGGCTATCAGGGTTATCTCACCAACAACTGTACAAAAGAGATTTTCGATGTCGGCGTACTAAACTCAGGTATTCCAGAACTGTAACGATAAAATTATGACGAAAACACCTCAGAGCTCAACTCCCCGGGACACTTCCACTAAACCCCTACTGACAGGAGGCACCAAGACAATGTTGTCATCATAAAACCATCGGAACGATTCTAAGATACCCGCGTGATCCTAAAAAAAATTTTAGTGAAATTTGAGAAGAGAAGAGTCAAAACTCTACGTCAGGATGCCTTACCAGAGCGATGAGGAGACTGGGAAGTAAAAATAATTCCTAAACTCTCTGATACATAATTCCTAAATGACTCAAAACATTTTTCTAGACACAACTCGGCCGCTAAAAACGATCAATCAGTGGGGGCTCCTAAGGTCGGGGAAGGCTCTGATTACCAACTTGTAACGCCCTCGATGCGGCTATATCTCCCACGTGTCGAAGCACGACTTAGAGGCATAACCGCATTGAAAGAAATGTCGCAAGTGAGGTAATCTTCACACAACCCATGTAATACATAAGGGAAAGAGATACATAGTTGGCTTACAATCGCCACTTCACACAATACATGAGTAAAGCATTACAACATACAGATACAATCAAGGTCTGACTACGGAACCAAAATAAAAGAAGACTACCCCAAATGCTACACAGATCCCCGATCGTCCCGACTGGGCTCCACTACTGATCAACTGAAACGAAACAACACAACGAACAAGATCTTCATCGACCTCCTCCTTGAGCTCGGGTGCGACACCTGCACGGTTTCATCGGCACCTGCAAACTGGTTTTGGAAGTATATGTGAGTCACGAGGACTCAGTAACCTCACACCCGCGAGATCAAGACTATTTAAGCTTAAAGGTAGGACAGGGTATGAGGTGGAGCTACAGCAAGCGACTAGCATATCTGGTGGCTAACATACGCAAAAGAGAGCGAGAAGAGAAGGCAAAAGCACGGTCGAACAACTATGATCAATAAGTGATCCTGAAACTACTTACGTCAAGCATAACTCCAACACCGTGTTCACTTCCCGGACCCCGCCAAGAACAGACCATCACGGTTACACACGCGGTTGATGTATTTTAATTAAGATCAACTTCGGGTTTTCTACAACCGGACATCAACAAATTCCCATCTGCCACATAACAGCGGGCACGGCTTTCGAAAGTTCAAACCCTGCAGGGGTGTCCCAACTTAGCCCATGATAAGCTCTCGCGATCAACGAAGGATATTCCTTCTCCCCGGGAAGACCCGATCAGTCTCGGAATCCCGGCTATAAGACATTTCGACAGTAATAAAACAAGTCCAGCAAAGCCGCCCGATGCGCCGGCATCCTGATAGGAGCTGCACATATCTCATTCTCAGGGCAACAACGGATGAGACAGGCTACGAGTAAAACCAGGCTTCGAGTTTCCCCGAGGTGGCCCCGCAGGCGGGTCGGTTCGGACCAACACTTAGACAGGCATTGGCCCGGGGGTTTAAAATAAAGATGACCCACGGGATGCGTGACTCCCAAGGGAAAAAGGTAATAGGCTGAGGCAAATGGTAAAACCAAGGTTGGGCCTTGCTGGAAAAGCTTTATTCAAAGCGAACTGTCAAGGGGGTCCCATAAATCACCCGACCGCGTTAGGGACGCAAAATCCGGGAACATAATACTGATATGATGGAAACTAGGGCGGCAAGAGTGGAACAAAACACCAGGCATAAGGTCCAGCCTTCCACCCTTTACCAAGTGTATAGATGCATTAATAATATAAGAGATATTGTGATATCCCAACAAGTAAACATGTTCCAACAAGGAACAACATCTCCATGTTCCAAAAAGGAACAAACTTCATCTGCACCTGCAACTAACAACGCTATAAGAGGGGCTGAGCAAAGCAGTAACATAGCCAAACAACGGTTTGCTAGGACAAGGTGGGTTAGAGGCTTGGTTTAACAATATGGGAGGCATGATAAGCAAGTGGTAGGTATCGCAGCATAGGCATAGCAAAAGAGCGAGCAACTAGCAAGCAAAGATAGAAGTGATTTCGAGGGTATGGTCATCTTGCCTGAAATCCCGCAAGGAAGAAGAACGAGTCCATGAAGAAGACAAACGGACGTAGTCGAACGAATCCTCACAACTGCGGAACGAAACCAAAGCTAACGAGAGAAGAAACCCGGAAAGAAACAAACAACATAGTAAAACAACCATCACATAAACATGGCATGATGCACAACCAAGTATGATGCATGTCCGGTTTAATGATGCATGGCATGGCAAATGCAACAAACAAAACTACAAGTTAAGTGGAGCTCAATATGCAACGAGTTGCATATTGACGAAACACCACATTCGGTTATTTGGTTCTCTCTTGTTTATGTACCCAACAATGTTAAATGTTGTTAAACATGACAAGGGGTGAAGCATATGAAAAACTACCTATCTAGGCAAATTTAAATGAGGCCGGAACAACAAATAACAAGTCCGGAAGAACCTCATGTGCATATTTTAGATTTGGTACTGATCTGTCCTAAAGCATATTTTAATGTTGTAAAACAGGAAAATAAAGTGCATCATGTTTAACTAGGCATTTTTTCTACCCCATTTACATATAAAGATTAATCAAAACCGAGCTACGGTTATTTAGTTATGAAATAAATCATTTTAACATGACATTTATGCAAATTTAATCAAACAGCATTTTAAACATTTCAAACACGGATGATAGTGGCATATTATGAAACTAGACAAAATTCTAAGCAAGTTACATATATAAAACATTTTAATCCGATGCACGGTTATTTACTTGTGAGCAATTTAAAATAATGGCATCCTCCTGTAATTATGCATGCACTGGATAAATGGAAAAAAACGCACGGACTGAAAAAAAACGCTACACGGGCTGAATCTGGACCTGGGCAAGGGTTGCTCACATGGGCTCTTGGCCCGGTCGGTGGAGGAGGGAGGCTGGAAGGGGCGCTGGGACTTGGAGAGGCGCTGGCCCACGCAGCAGGGCGACGCGTCCACGGCGCGGGCGAGCGGGCGGTCAACGCGGGCTTGACCCGTTCGCTGGCGCTGGTCTCGCTCGATGCAGAGGAAGCAGACAGAGGGGCGAGACGCGGGCGGCTTCAGGTGATGCAGGGAAGCGGTGGCGCGCACAGGAGGTCGAGTAGGGGCGGGTTCATGGCGGGGCGGTGAGATCTAGCGGGGAAGCAGCTTGGCGGCGCCGGGCTTGAGAGGAGGCCGTCGGCGGGAAACGGCGGGGACGGAGCAAGGCGGCGGTGACGCGGGACTTGAGGCGCAGGGGCGAAGCAGAAGACGCCGGCGCACGGGCGAGGCACAGGACGATGGCTTGACACCTCCGGCGAAGTCCGGCAGCGACGGTGAGGACTTGAGGTGGAGCAGAGGCGAGGTCTTGGCGCTGGCGAAGCAACCGAATAGAGGCGGGTCGAGGGACTTGGCGGGGCGACGGCTCCCTGGTGGCGACGTGCAGCTCCAGTACTGGCGCGGCGAAGGAGGAACGGATCCGGGCGTGGGGAGCTCGTTCCCGGCGGCAAAGAGGGAGAACCGGCCGGAGAGCTCGAACGGTGGCGGCGGGGTCCCTGTGATCCACGGGAGAGAGACCATGAGAGGGGGAGAAGAAACGAGATGGGAAAAAAGGAAGGAGAGGGAAGGGCGCGGGACGACGGAGCACTGGCCTGGTCGACGGCGGTCGGCAAGGGCGGCGTCGTTCTCGAGGACGAGCTCGGGCATGGCGCGGAACCATGGAAGGAGGGGGCTTTCGGGAGTTGCAGGGATCACCTCCTGGACGTTGGATCTCTATCCAAGGGTCCAGATGGATGGATCACGGGGTTGGGTGGTGGCTGGACGAGGAGGAAGGTTGGTGGCTGTGGTTGGCTCGATGTGGACTCCGCGGAGGATTTGGACAGGGGGTGGCGGCGGACGAGGGGGAAGATGGGACAGCTCCCCTAGATTTTAGGGTTTGGTCTCAAATGGATAAAGGTTTGACTATATATAGGGAAAAGAGATGGGGTTTGGATCATCCGATCAAAATCGGATGGCCGAGATAAAATAGGTTAGGGAGTCCAAATAAGAAAAAGGAGATGTTTTATAGATGTTTGGGGATGATCTGAATCCAACGGTCACGACCGCTCGGATCGAGTTCGGAGAAGTTTCGGACGCGCGCGAGAGGTTAGGTGGTTTGATAAGAGGGAACCGAAAACATGGTTGGTCTCGGAACGGTCAACGAAGGCAAGGGGAACACGACATCTACGAGCAACTACAAGTTTTATGAAAACATGCGGATGCAATGCGATGATGAATGCAACAAATAAATAAAACACACGGCAACAACGAAAACACGGAAGGCGTCTGAAGCGTCGGTCTCGGGGCGTTACAGAAAGTTACTCGGTTTTCTTGTTTCCGAACGAGGAATCGATGCTAACCCTGAAAAAGTTGGCACCATACTCCGAATGAAACACCCTGAGCGTGTGCACGATGTCCAGAAACTTACTGGATGCTTGGCCGCTTTAAGTCGATACATCTCCAGACTCGGTGAAAAGGCATTGCCTCTTTACCGACTGATGAAGAAGTCAGACAAGTTTGAGTGGACTCCGGAAGCTGATGTAGCATTTGCAGAGCTAAAAGCTCTGCTCTCCACCCAGCCGGTGCTTGCTGCCCCTGTCAGCAAAGAGCCATTATTGCTTTACATTGCAGCCACTAGACAAGTCGTTAGTACCGTACTTACGGTCGAGAGGGAAGAGGAAGGAAAAACATTCAAAGTTCAGCGCCCAGTTTATTACCTTTCTGAAGTTCTGACCCCATCAAAGCAAAGACACCCTCACTATCAGAAGCTTGTCTACGGGATTTACATGACCACGAAGAAGGTTGCTCATTATTTCTCTGATCACTCCATTACAGTCGTCAGCGACGCCCCGTTATCAGAGATCCTTCATAACAGAGATGCAACTGGTCGAGTGGCAAAATGGGCGATTGAACTCCTTCCCCTTGATATCAAGTTCGAGGCAAAGAAAGCTATCAAGTCCCAAGCAATAGCCGATTTCCTCGCCGAGTGGAGTGAACAACAACTTCCGACTCAAGTTCACTCAGAGCACTGGACTATGTTTTTCGATGGCTCCAAGATGCTGAATGGGTCCGGTGCGGGGGTTGTATTGGTTTTCCCCCGAGGAGACAAGCTCAAATACGTCCTCCAGATTCACTTTGATTCCTCCAACAACGAGGCAGAATATGAAGCACTCCTATATGGACTGCGTATGGCCATTTCACTCGGTGTCCGTCGCCTTATGGTCTACGGCGACTCAGATCTGGTTGTTAATCAAGTGATGAAGGAGTGGGATGTTCGAAGACCAGCCATGACGGGTTATTGCAATGCAGTGAGAAAGCTGGAGAAGAGATTCGAGGGGTTAGAGCTCCATCATATACCCCGACTGAAAAACCAAGCTGCGGATGATTTGGCGCAAATAGGGTCCAAGAGAGAAGCCATCCCCAGTGATGTGTGTTTGGAGCACATTCGTGCGCCATCAATACAGGAAGATCCTTTCACAGAAGAACCTCCACAGCCAAAGAGCGCCAGTGATCCGACTAAAGTGGAGATTCCAGGCGTGGTCGACCTGATTATGGAAGTTGTAGTCATCACTCCCGACTGGACAGCGCCTTACATCGCGTATATTATGAGGAAAGAGCTCCCAGAAGACGAAGAAGAGGCTCGACAGATCGTCCGTCGATCCAAGGCCTTTACAGTAATCAAAGGGCAGTTGTACAGAGAAAGCGCGACTGGAGTTGGCCAGAAGTGCATCACGCTAGAAGAAGGTCAGATAATTCTTGAGGATATCCACTCGGGGACTTGTGGTCATCATGCGTCCTCTCGGACCATTGTGGCTAAAGCATACCGAGCAGGATTTTACTGGCCGAAGGCGAATGAAATGGCAAAAGATATAGTCGACAAGTGCGAAGGGTGTCAGTTTTATTCCAACATGTCGCACAAGCCCGCCTCTGCTCTAAAGACCATTCCACTCGTCTGGCCCTTCGCTGTTTGGGGGATAGACATGATTGGACCGCTGAGAACTGGTAGAAGCGGCTTTACTCACTTACTGGTTGCAGTCGACAAGTTCACCAAGTGGATAGAAGCCAAACCCATCAAAAACCTCGATGCAAGCACTGCTATTAGTTTTATCAGAGAGCTGATATTCAGATATGGAGTTCCACATAGCATCATCACGGACAATGGATCAAACTTTGATAACGACAGATTCAAAGCCTTCTGCCCCTCCCAAGGCACGTGGGTTGACTATGCCTCAGTTGCCCATCCTCAGTCGAATGGGCAGGCAGAGTGTGCAAATGGTCTCATCCTCAAAGGACTGAAACCCCGACTGATGCGTGATCTCAAACACGCGGCAGGAGCATGGGTCGACGAACTTCCGTCAGTTCTTTGGGGATTAAGGACCACTCCTAATCGGTCGATTGGAAGAACGCCCTTCTTTCTGGTTTACGGGGCTGAAGCAGTGCTGCCGAGTGATCTGCTCCACAATGCACCTCGAGTCGAACTATACTCAGAAGCAGAAGCGGAACAAGCTCGGCAAGATGCAGTCGACCTCTTGGAAGAAGAGAGGGAGATGGCCCTAATTCGCTCGACTATCTACCAGCAGGACTTACGTCGGTTCCACGCGAGTAACGTGAAGAGTCGAGCCTTTTAGGAAGGAGACTTGGTCCTCCGAGTGGATCAGCAAAAACCTCACAAGCTCGCTCCAACCTGGGAAGGCCCCTTCATCGTCACCAAAGTCCTCCACAACGGAGCGTATCACCTCTACAACGTTGATCGCCAGATCGACGAGCCTCGAGCTTGGAATGCGGAGTTACTCCGTCCTTTTTACACTTGAAAGAAGAAACTCACTCGGTTGAGATGTAATAAAAGTACCTCTGTAGTTCTTTTATCTAAAGCAAGAATGTTATAATTTTCATAGAAGATTGCTATTTCTTTTTGTTGAAATTTCCCCCAGTGGGTGGCTTAGCTGCGAATCCGTTTCGCCTAAGTTTGTAAAAGTCCTGCCGAGTGAAGAGCCAGCCTCCCACTCGGAGGCTTAACTGCGAATCCGTTTCGCCTAAGTATCTAAAATCCTACCGAGTGGAGAGCCAGCCTCCCACTCGGGGGCTTACCTGCAGTCCAAGTACTCGCCTAAGTATTTAAAATCCTACCGAGTGGAGAGCCAGCCTCCCACTTGGGGGCTTAGCTGCAGTCCAAGTACTCGCCTAAGTATTTAAAATCCTACCGAGTGGAGAGCCAACCTCCCACTCGGAGGCTTAGCTGCAGTCCAAGTACTCGCCTAAGTATTTAAAATCCGACCGAGTGGAGAGCCAGCCTCCCACTCGGGGGCTTAGCTGCAGTCCAAGTACTCACCTAAGTATTTAAAATCCTACCGAGTGGAGAGCCAGCCTCCCACTCGGGGGCTTAGCTGCAGTCCAAGTACTCGCCTAAGTATTTAAAATCCGACCGAGTGGAGAGCCAGCCTCCCACTCGGGGGCTTAGCTGCGGTCCAAGTACTCGCCAGCTTCCCGCTCAAGGACTTAATAACAGTCCAAGGATTTAGTTAAACTCTCAACATAAAGAACGCTTCGCAAGGAAGACAAGGCGCAGGTCGACTGCCTCCTTCTCCTTCAAAAGGTATATTCAAAAATCCTACCGAGTGAAGAGCAAACCTCCCACTCGGGGGCTTAGCTGCAGCCCAGTGCTCGCCTAAGTGATTAAAATCCTACCGAGTGGAGAGCAATCCTCCCACTCGGGGGCTTAGCTGCAGCCTAGTGCTCGCCTAAGTGATTAAAATCCTACCGAGTGGAGAGCAAACCTCCCACTCGGGGGCTTAGCTGCATCCCTGTGCTCGCCTAAGTGATTAAAATCCTACCGAGTGGAGAGCAAACCTCCCACTCGGAGGCTTAGCTGCAGCCCAGTGCTCGCCTAAGTAATTAAAATCCTACCGAGTGGAGAGCAAACCTCCCACTCGGGGGCTTAGCTGCAGCCCAGTGCTCGCCTAAGTGATTAAAATCCTACCGAGTGGAGAGCAGACCTCCCACTCGGAGGCTTAGCTGCAGCCCAGTGCTCGCCTAAGTAATTAAAATCCTACCGAGTGGAGAGCAAACCTACCACTCGGGGGCTTAGCTGCAGCCCAGTGCTTGCCTAAGTGTTTAAAAATCCTACCAAGTGGAGAGCAAACCTCCCACTCGAAGACTTAGCTGCAGCTCCGTGCTCACCTAAGTCATGTTGAGTAAAAGTCGAGCCAAATCTCACTCGACGGATAAATCACGAAGATATTCAACGATAAATCAAGATTCGGATAAAGATCGAAAGGTCCTGGATCACAAATAAAAGTGCCCGAGCCTCCAGCTCGACAGAATTTATCGGTTACACAAACCACTTGGCATTCCGAGGCAAATTTAAGGTGAGACACAGTAGTTTTTTACTCCTCCGGTGGAGGACTGGATGGGGCGACAAACTCGTCCAAATCAATCCCGTCTGAGATACGGGTGGCAGCAGCAATGAAGGTCTCCATGAAGTCCTGGAAATTATGCTTCCTGGTATTGGCAACTTGGAGGGCAGCCAGCTTCTCTTCTCGCGCCTCCTTGCAGTGGACACGAACCAGCGACAGAGCAACATCGGCACCACACCTGGCAGAAGACTTTTTCCATTCATGCACTCGACTTGGCACTTCCCTCAGTCGAGTGACCAAGGATTCAAGGTCATTCTGAAGTATCTGATTTGGCCAGAGTGCAGAGTCGATCCGCGACACTGCAGCCTTCAGTCGAGCAAGGTAGTCCACCACACTGGCGACGCGAGACTCCAGCCGGAGGACATTCATGGCAGCTTCGTCCTTCACAAGAGAGTTGATGGGGTCCAGATTGGTTTCCACTCGACCAGTTTCTTCCTTGAAGTTTTGACAGAATTCTGAAAGGTACAGTTCAGTATTATAATTGAATGATGAGTCGACAACGACAAGTCAATTGAGTAAGGGGATTACCTTCAAGCATGAGGAATAGTTTCTTGGCGAGCCCTCCGAGGTAAGCCTCCAGATCCTTTCGCTTCCCCGCCATATTGCCGACCTTGTCAGTCAGAGCAATCTTGTCATTTTTCAATCGACTTGCTTCCTGGTTGGCCGCGTCAAGAGCAGACTTCAGCTTGGCATTCTCGTCTTCAAGCTGACCAACTGAAGCAAGCTTTTCTTCAGCGAGCTTCTTTTTCTCCGAAGCCGCCTTCTATGCTTCTGCAAGGTCAAGATCTTTCTTCCTCAGAGCCTCCTCCAGTTGGTCTGCAAAACAATAATGAGAACGGAGTTGAGAATAGGCAGAAAAACAAAGACAGCCGTTGAATCCTCACCAGCCATACCTTTTGCTTTGTCCTTCGCCTTCTGCAAGTTCTCCTGGGCAAACTCCAAGTCGAGGTTAAGCTGGACCTGTTTTTCCTTCAATTCAGCAAGATGAGCAACAAGCTCACAAGACTTCTGCAAAGAGTCAATCGACAAAAGATATCAAAGACAAGTTACTTCCGAGTGGCTGAAGGAAAAGTTGTAGCACTTCTAAGACTACAGTCGAATCAAAACATTCGACAGTAGCCTCGGGGACTACACCCAGTGGGTGCACTCAGCGTGCCCCCACCGGTAATCTTACAAAATCCTGATCGATCAGTCGACCAAATATGATTCTAGTGCCATGACTAATAGCCAGCGTTTCTAAGACTACAGCCGAATCAAAACATTCGACAGCAGTCTCGGGGACTACACCCAGTGGGTGCACTCAGCGTGCCCCCACTGGTTCGGCAAAAAAAAAGAGTCGACTGCCCGCAGTCGACCGCATACAGTTCCATTCGACATAGCCCGACCAGACCGAGTGAAGAAGTACAAATACAGAAACGCAATATAAAGACTACAGTCGACTGCCAGCAGTCCACCGTAGTCTCGGGGACTACACCCAGTGGGTGCACTCAGCGTGCCCCCACTCGACCAAAGGTCGACAGACACACCCAGTGGGTGTACAGATATAAAGATCTTCGGAAAAGAGATTCTTCGAACAGCATATTGCAACAGACCAAGTGTCGAGTCGACTGACCTGGACGTTGCTCTGAAGAGCCGAACTCGCGTCATACGCTGCTTGGCTGGCGTCCCGAACCACTTTCACTTGCTCCATCATGATACCCGCTTGGCGTATAGCCTCTTTTGCGGCACTCACTTGGTCCTCTGGGGCAGGGTATGTAGCAAAAAGCGAAGGCGGATTTGCAGTCGACGCCGAAGGCCGCATGCTCGTCAGAGGATCAGCAAAAGTCACGGAAGTCCGAGTGGTATCACCACCATCCCGAACTACAGCCTCAGACACCGGAGCAGATTGGGGGGTCTTGCCAGTCGATGCCCTCCGGTTCCTTCTTACTCTCAGCGGCTCGTCATCTTCATCGTCTGGTAAGTTGATAACATGAGGGGGAGCTGCAAGAAAAGTCAATCGACCAGAGTTACAAGAAATATTCAGTCGGCCAAAGACAGAATATCAGTAACTATACCTGGATTGGAAGTAACAGCATCTTCCATCTCTTGATCTCCGTCCTTGGCAGAGATCTCAGAAGTAGCAGCACTACAAATTTCGGAAGTCAGTCAGTTGGCTCAATGAATCGACCAAGGATCCATCCACAGTCGACAAAGGAAAATAAGTATTATTATTACCCAGAAATGGTGGGGACAGTCATCTTCATCTTGGGCAGAGCCTTGGGCGGCTTGGATGGCGTCGCGCGTTGGTGCTTGGGAGCCTTCTCAGTCGGCGTAGGAGAAGAGGTCCGAGGGCGTTTCGACGACTGCCCAACAGGAGCAGTCGCCTTACCACGTTCCCTCGCGGGATCGTGTGTAAGCTTGGATCGCCTCTCCGTGCGGGGGGGTTCAACTTCCTCCTCCTCCTCTTCGTTGGAGTAGACGTCGTCGTCTCCCTCCCCTTCGCCATCGGATTCCCACTCGCCGTGCTCGTCTCCGCTTTCACCTCCACTCGCCTCCCCTTCCTCAGTCGGCTCCTGTGCCCCGTTGGGCGTCGAGTACATCTCAGTAGTTTCCTGGGAAACAACAGACAAAACAAAAGTCAGTCGACCAATTCAAAGAAGACCAATGAAGAAAGCAAGATCTCAGTCAGGTGCATAAGGTCTGACCTGGTCCACTTTGTATGTGTTGTCGAGTGGAGGAACCCTCCTGGCTCCTCGGGGATTGTCTTTGTTTCCTGTGATGCTCGACAGCCATCCTTCTAGCATCTCGTCAGTAACCTCCTCCGGGTGGATCCGAGTGGTGTCTTCAAGACCCGAATATAGCCACATCGGATGGTCGCGAGCCTGGAGCGGCTGGATGCGCCTCCTAAGGAAGACTTCCAGCAAGTCCATGCCAGTCACGCCGTCGCGGACAAGCTGAACCACTCGACCGACCAGCACTTTGACTTGGGACTTTTCTTCCGGCGCCACTTTCAGAGAAGCAGGTTTTTGGGCTCGTTCCAGAGAGAAAGGGGGAAGTCCAGTCGACTGACCTGGAGTCGCCTGGTCTTTGCAGTAAAACCAGGTCGCCTGCCAACCACGGACTGACTCAGGGAAAGTGATGGATGGAAAAGAACTTTTTCCCCTCGTCTGGATCGCCAGGCCTCCGCACAGCTGGATCACCTGCGTCCTCTCGTCACTCGACTTGGCCTTTTTGACCGATTGGGAACGACAGGTGAAGATATGCTTAAAGAGTCCCCAATGAGGGCGACAGCCCAAGAAACCCTCACACAAGGAAATGAAGGCAGCCAGATACACGATAGAGTTGGGAGTGAAATGGTGGAGCTGCGCTCCGAAGAAATTCAGGAAACTCCGGAAAAAGGGATGAGGAGGTAGAGAAAACCCGTGATCGATATGGGTGGCAAGGAGCACATACTCACCATTAAGAGGTTGGGGCTCGACTTCTCTCCCGGGGAGACGCGCAGCTTCATGAGGGATGACTCCTCCCTCAACCATATCGTCGAGATCTTCCTGCCTCAGCACTGACGGCATCCAGTCGCCCTGCATCCAGCCTCTGGGCAGAGAAGTCCTTGAGGAAGATCCGCCCCGAGCGGATTTCTTCCCTTTTCCCTGCGCCGCCGCCGCCTTCTTCGCGCGCTCCAGGGCGGACGTCTTGTCCTTCACCATCGTTGCCAAAAAGCTCGAACGGGCCTGTGGCGCTAGGGCGAGAGCGGAGGTGGCGGAGAACTTTGCGAGGGGAGAAGGGAAGAAGAGAACACACTGTTGGAAACCCCGAGCTGGCAGCTTTTAAGGGGCCGCTTCCGAGTGGCTGACTGGTAGACCCAGGCTATCCCGTCAAATCCCGCAGCAGACGCGCGCACGATACGTGGCTAAAAAAGTGGCGCGGGGATCGAGGAGCTTCCGCCTTATCACATCCGATTACTGCGGCCGCTCCCGTCCCGCGCGCTTCCCGAAAATCAAATCCCGCGAAATCCGCGGTTGCAAAACAATTCGTCAGACAGAAGATCCCTTTCGCACTACCATTCAGAATGTCACAGACAAGGGAATTCACTCGACGGAAGGCCTAGAATGGATCAAGGCGACTGAAAAAGGTTGATGACATCATCCGTGACGATTAATCCAAAACAAGGCGCCCGTGTAGCACAAAGAACCAGTCGGAAAGATCTCCAACCCTTTCCCCACTCTAACCTCGATCCATTCGGGGGCTAATGATGAAGTTATGTACCTGGGGTAGGGGCACGGACCTGTCCTAAGAGCCCTGCCAAAAGACATCCTTAGAAGAAGTCACCTTTCAATTGACTTCAAGGTACCCACTCGACGGGTTCAAGACACTCGACCAAGAAGCTACCACTCGACCACGAAGCCAACCGCTCGACTGCCAAGAGATCTAAGTCACTCCACAGGAAAACGGTCGGTCATTAAGTAGTCTTTATGGTCATCAAAGCACTTTATTAGAGGCGTTACCTGTAACGCTCGACCTTAATGTACCTTAAACCCCTTGCAATGTGGGCTGGCTGGGGTCTGGGCGCACTCTATATAAGCCACCCCCCTCCACTGGCACAAGCGTTCGCATCTTTGTAACACACATGCATATAACCCAGTCGACCGCCTCCGGGCTCCGAGACGTAGGGCTATTACTTCTCCTGAGAAGGGCCTGAACTCGTAAAACTCTTACGTGCACAACTACTCCAAAGCTAGGATCTTGCCTCTCCATTCCTACCCCCCCCCCACATTCTACTGTCAGACTTAGAACCACGACACTTCAGGCAATACATGAGTAAAGCATTACATCAAACAGATACAATCAAGGTCCGACTACGGAACCAAAATAAAAGAAGACTACCCCAAATGCTACACAGATCCCCGATCGTCCCAACTGGGCTCCACTACTGATCAACTGAAATGAAACAACACAATGAACAAGATCTTCAACGAGCTCCTCCTTGAGCTCGGGTGCAACACCTGCACGGCTTCATCGGCACCTGCAAACTGGTTTTGGAAGTATCTGTGAGTCACGGGGACTCAGCAATCTCACACCCGCGAGATCAAGACTATTTAAGCTTAAAGGTAGGATAGGGTATAGTGAGGTGGAGCTGCAGCAAGAGACTAGCATATCTGGTGTCTAACATACGCAAATGAGAGCGAGAAGAGAAGGCAAAAGTACGGTCGAACAACTATGATCAAGAAGTGATCCTGAAACTACTTACGTCAAGCATAACTCCAACACCGTGTTCACTTCCCAGACCCCGCCGAGAAGAGACCATCACGGTTACACACGCGGTTGATGTATTTTAATTAAGATCAACTTCGGGTTTTCTACAACCGGACATTAACAAATTCCCATCTGCCACATAACCGCGGGCACGGCTTTCGAAAGTTCAAACCCTGCAGGGGTGTCCCAACTTAGCCCATTATAAGCTCTCATGATCAACGAAGGATATTCCTTCTCCCCGGGAAGACCCGATCAGTCTCAGAATCCCGGCTACAAGACATTTCGACAATAATAAAACAAGACCAGCAAAGCCTCCCGTATGTGCCGACAAATCCCGATAGGAGCTGCACATATCTCGTTCTCAGGGCACACCGGATGAGCAAGACGTCGGGTTGGCATAGACCCTGATTGCCCAGGGGGCGCCGGACATCGCTCGGTTTGGACCAGCAATCGAAGGATAACTGGCCCGGGGGTTTAAAATAAAGATGACCCTTGAGTCTGCAGAACCCAAGGGAAAAAAGGCTTAGGTGGCAAATGGTAAAACCAAGGTTGGGCCTTGCTGGAGGAGTCTTATTCAAAGCGAACTGTCAAGGGGGTCCCATAAATCACCCAACCGCGTTAGGGACGCAAAATCCGGGAATATAATACCGATATGACGGAAACTAGGGCGGCAAGAGTGGAACAAAACACCAGGCATAAGGCCGAGCCTTCCACCCTTTACCAAGTATATAGATGCATTAATTAAATAAGAGATATTGTGATATCCCAACATAAACATGTTCCCACAAGGAACAACATCTCCATGTTCCAACAAGGAACAAAACTTCATCTTCACCTGCAACTAACAACGCTATAAGAGGGGCTGAGCAAAGCGGTAACATAGCCAAACAACGGTTTGCTAGGAAAGGATGGTTAGGGGATTGACATGGCAATATGGGAGGCATGAAAAAGCAAGTGGTAGGTATCGCAGCATAGGCATAGCAAAAGAGCGAGCAATCTAGCAAGCAAAGATAGAAGTGATTTCGAGGGTATGGTCATCTTGCCTGAAATCCCGCAAGGAAGAAGAACGAGTCCATGAAGAAGACAAATGGATGTAGTCGAACGAATCCTCACAACTCCGGAACGAAACCGAAGCTAACGAGAGAAACAACCCGGAAAGAAGCAAGCAACATAGTAAACAACCATCACATAAACATGGCATGATGCACAAACAAGAATGGTGCGTGTCCGTTTTAAAGACTCATGGCATGGCAAAGTGCAACAGACAATTCTACAAATTAAATGGAGTCCAATATGCAACGAGTTGCATATTGACGAAACACCACGTGACTTATTTAGTTCTCTCTCGGTTATGTACCCAACAATATTAAATGTTGTTGAACATGGCAAGAGATGAAGCGTAATAAAACTATCTATTTAGGCAAGTTTAAATGAGGCCGGAACAACAAACAACAATTCCGGAAAATCCTCATGTCCATATTGTAAATTTGGTACTGTTCTGCCCTAAACACAATTCTAATGTTGTTAAGCAGGGAAACAAAGTGCATCATGTTAAATTAGGCATTTTTCTACCCCATTTACATATAAAGAACATTTAAATTGGAGTTACGGTTATTTAGTTATGAAATAAATCATTTTAGCATGGCATATGATCAAATTTAATCAAACAGCATTTTAAACATTTTAAACATAGATGAAAGTTGGATATTATGAAACTAGGCAAAATTCTAAGCACTTTACATGTTAAAAGTTTTTACATGTGATGCATGGTTTGTGAGATAGTATATGCATGAACAGCAAGGGTTTTTCTGTAAAGCAGGTAAATCACTGGAAAATGCTAAATTCGCAGAACTGAAAAAAAAACACTGGGCCGAAACTGAGATCGGCTCAGGCGCGGGGGAGCTGCTCACATAGCTGGGCTCGGCCCAGATCGGGTTGAGGCCTTGGAGAGGAGGCCCAAGTGGCGCAAATCTGGGCCTTTGGCGTGCTTGCGGGCCACGCTGGCGCGGTCGAGGACGGGGTCAACGCGAGCGAGGCGCTCGTCTCCTCGTTCGTGACACAGGGGATCGAGCAGCAGGAGGAAGGATGCGCCGGTGCTGGAGGGTCCTGGCGGCCGGATTCGGCGACGCGGCGGGGCAGACGAGGTCCTGGAGGCCGCCGGGAACAAAGCAGAACGGCGCGGCGTTGGACTTGGCGCGGCTGGCCACGGGATGCAGGGCACGGCGACGCGGGGACGGCTGGATCCAAGGCCGGGGAGGCGCGAAGGCAGACGGATCCGGGCGTGGGATGCTGATTCCTCGCCGGAGGACACCCCACGGCAGCACCGAGCTCCGGCGGCGCCTGGGGTTCAAGACGACTGGAGGAGGGCCGGCGGCCATCGTTTCCTCGCGGCAGGGGGGGCGCCCATGATGGCATCCTGTTCGACCTGAAGAGAGAGGGATCGGGATGTGAGGGAGAGAGAAGAGCAGAGGAGGAAGGTAAAGGAGCAGGGACGACGCTCATCTGCGGGTCCGCCGGCGGCGTGGCTGGCCGGACGAAGGCGGGGAGGAGGCTGCAGGCGCTGTGGTTGGTGGATCGAGAGGAGTGGCTGGTTGGACCGGAGGCAAAATCGAGGAGGGGAAGGAGCTGGCTGCTGATTTGGAGCGGGGGAGATCCCTAGGAAGAAAGTGGCGGCGGCCGAGACGGGATGGATGGGACATCTTCCTAGATTTTAGGGTTGCCCCGCTTATATACGCTGTAAGATTAGGTTAGGGGGATATTGGGTCCGTCCGATCGTAATCGGGCGATCGAGAATAAATTGGCTAGGGAGCCCAAATAAGAAAATGGTGATGTTTTGTAGATGTTAGGGGATGATCCGGACCCAATGGTGACGACTGTCCGGGTCAGGTTCGAGACAACTTTCGGACACGCGCGAGAGGATCTATGCACCGAGGAGAAAGATTAAGCGACCAGACAAGAGGGACTCGAAAAACCCAGTTTGTCTCGGAACGGTCACGAAGACAAGGGGTTTGATGAGCTCAGAAAAGAGAGAGAAGAGAGCGGTCCGGTTGATTTGAGAGAAGGTTAACCGAGAGACGGAAGAAGCGGCAACTACGAGCGGATGCAAGTTTGAAAACAATGACGGCAACAGAGTGACGATGCAATGCGAATGATGCGATGATGGATGCAACAAACAAATAAATAACACAACTGACACGCAAAACATGGAAGGCATCTAAAGCGTCGGTCTTGGGGCGTTACAAAATGATACACATTGCCTCTCATTGCTTCCAAAAATTTTCTCATGTCAACATAGAACAACAGGAGTGTTGTGTCATTTTTTGTGATTTTTCGAGGTTCGTTTGGACATTTTTAGGCATTAACTTACTTTTCAATGCATTTATGTGCATAATTCAATATTGAACTACATGCACATGCTCCGGTGCATATAAATTGGTTGAAAAAACAAATTTGTGTCCTTGGGTGCATGCTTAGGTCCCATGCAAGAAATGGTTACGAATTTGAAACACCAGGGCACCGTTGATTGCCGGCAAAACATTGAGATGTCTGGTTTTTTAATTCTAGTAAATCCAAAACTCATCTAAAATTCATGAAACTTGGCATGCTATCATGGAGCGGCGTCAACATGCCTTGTTTAAAATTTTGTCCCATTTGGGGCAGGTTTGGGTATATGCTTCCCACAAACAAGGGCTTCTCACAACAAGCATCATAGTTTCGGTAGGGAACGTCCCACCTTTGGGGACGAAATGATATCCATTGCCTCTTATTGCTTGCAAATTTTTTCTCGTGTCAACATAGAACAACAGTACTGTTGTGTCATTTTTTGTGATTTTCCAGGGTTCGTTTCGACATTTTTATGCATTAACTTAGTTTTCAATGCATTTGTGTGCATAATTCAAATTTGAACTACATGCACATGCTCAAGTGCATATAAATTGGTTGAAAATCAAATCTGTGTCCTTGGGTGCATGCTTAGGTCCCATGATAGAAATGGTAATGAATTTGAAACACCAGGGCACTGTTGATTGCCACCAAAACATTGAGATGTCTGGTTTTTAAATTCTAGTAAATCCAAAACTCGTATGAAATTCATGAAACTTGGCATGCTATCATGGAGCGGCATCAACATGTCGTGGTAAAAGATTTGTCCCATTAGGGGCAGGTTTGGGTATATGCTTATCACAAACGGGAGCTTCTCACAACAAGCATTATGGTTTCGGTAGGGAACGTCCCACCTTTGGGGACGAAACGATATCCATTGCCTCTCATTGCTTCCAAAAATTTTCTCGTGTCAACATAGAACAACAGAAGTGTTGTGTCAGTTTTTGTGATTTTTCAGGGTTAGTTTGGGCATTTTTATGCATTAACTTAGTTTTCAATGCATTTATGTGCATAATTCAAAATTGAACTACATGCACATCCTCCAGTGCATCTAAACTGGTCGAAAATTCAAATATTTGTCCTTGGGTGCAGGCTTAGGTCCCATGCAAGAAATCGTAATGAATTTGAAACACCAGGGCACCGTTGATTGCCGGCAAAACATTGAGATGCCTGGTTTTTAAATTCTAGTAAATCCAAAACCTGTCTGAAATTCATGAAACTTGGCATGCTATCATGGAGCGGCATCAACATGCCGTGGTAAAATTTTTGTCCCATTTGGGGCAGGTTTGGGTCTATGCTTCTCACAAACTAGAGCTTCTCACAACAAGAATGATGGTTTCCGTAGGGAACGTCCCACCTTTCGGGACAAAACGATATCCATTGCCTCTTGTTGCTTTAAAAAAATTCCCGTGTCAACATAGAACAACAGGAGTGTTGTGTCATTTTTTGTGATTTTTCGGGGTTCATTTGGACATTTGTATGCATTAACTTAGTTTTCAATGCATTTATGTGCATAATTCGAATTTGAACTACATGCACATACTCCAGTGCATATAAATTGGTTGAAAATTCAAATTTGTGTCCATGGGTGCATGCTCAGGTCCCATGCAAGAAATGCTAATGAAGTTGAAACACCAGGGCACCGTTGATTGCCGGCAAAACATTGAGACGCCTGGTTTTTAAACTCTAGTAAATCCAAAACTCGTCTGAAATTCACGAAACTTGGCATGCTATCATGGAGCAGCATCAACATGCCATGGTAAAAAATTTGTCCCATTTGGGGCAGGTATGGGTATATGCTTCTCACAAACCAAATTTTCTCACAACAAGCATAATGGTTTCGGTAGGGAACATCCCACCTTTGGGGACAAAATGATATCCATTGCCTCTTATTGCTTCCAAAAAATCTCTCGTGTCAACAGAGAACAACAGGAGTGTTGTTGTCGGCATTCTGGGAACGGGGGTCCCCAGACTTGCCTGCCTGCGGCTTGCGGCGTGGCTCAAAGGGGGGACTAGCACGGCCCATCCTCATCAACACAAACCCAAGACCCTCGCGAGGGGGCAAGCCTTGCGGGGCGGACGACACGGAGCTTCCTCAGGCACGGCCTCATCAGGCTGGCTCGCGAGGAGGCGGAGAGATCAAGGCGGGGTACCTCACGAGGTGCCCGTGACGCAAGCCATGACGACCAAGGGCGCCAGGCGGGCGCCAGCCCGCGCAGTGTCCTCCTTTCCTCTTTGGTGCAAAGGGAGCAAGCGCAGGCGGGAGCATCAAGCAAAGGCACCCATTTCGGTGCAACGAGACCAAGGCCAGCCCAACGGCAGGGAAGAAGTCATTGTGGAGCCCAAGCCAGCGTCACCACCAGAGCCTTTGGGAGGCGAGGACCAAATTTAGTCAGGATAAGTGTACCAGATGTTCCCCTTCAAAACAGCCAATTGTTGGCGCCCTTCCCGCTCAATATTTGGGAAGAGGCCCAGGGCCTTTGCCTATAAATAGGACTAGCCACCCCCAGGGTAGGGAGAGCAATCGATCGATCAATCAATCAAGAAATCAGAGAGAGAGAGAGAGAAGGGTGACTGAACTCCTCCTATCAGTTCATCGCCCCAGCCAAGAACAGACCCTCGCGAGGCTGTTCTTCCTTGTATTGCTCATCATCATCATCCCAAGAGGCAATCCACCACACCACAAACTGGAGTAGGGTATTACACCACAACGGTGGCCCAACCCAGTATAAACCCTGTGTCTCTTGTGCTGCTCTTTTCATAGCTTAGATCTTAGCGAGGCGGTGGGGAGCAGGTAGGTCGAAGGCGAAATCTCCGCGCGCACCCCAGTGTTCGAACCTCAAGGGTCTGCTGGAACCCAAAATCCGACATTTGGCGCGCAGGTAGGGGTGCGCCAGAATTCGTCTTCCACTGCCCCGTTCTCCTCCCACCATCGCGTCCATGTCTGACGCTCGTCGGGCCCGCGCCGAGCGCCGAGCCGCTCTCGCTTCCCGCGTCGCCCAGACGGCTCCTGTCGGCGGGCGTCCTCGCCGTTCCCCGTCACCTGCCGTCAACACCGCCACCGGCCCGGCGGGGAACGAGCAGCAAGCGTCGTCTCAGCATCCGTCCGAGCGGCAAGACGGCCGCACCGCTACTCCCTCGCTCACCCCTGTTGGTTCTTCGTCCCGCGCGCTCCGCGCACCCATGGAGGCTCGAGCTCCTGCGCTACCGTCCCGTCGATGACGTCTGTGAAGAATGGCTCGACCGCGTCGCCGAGCTCGTCCGCGCCGCAGGGGGCTCTCCCGTGCCGTCCTTTCCGCTGCACCGCACCCCACCCCACGCGGGCGACGAAGCTGCGGGGGCGCCCCAGCCGCCTCCTCCTCAAGAAGGCGCCCTGGCCCCAAGGCGCGCAGCCCCTTGGCGAGACCCGTTCCGTCAGGTGCCAGCGCGGCAAGAGCAGAGCTGCCAAGAAGTCCCTCGCCCGCGAGAAGCTGCCCGGGCGCTCCCTGCTCCCGCACGTCAAGACCCCGCGCTGCTCCCAGCTGCAGCGCATGGAGACCTGCAAGACCACGCTCTCCATCACTCAAGGCCTCCCGTGGCCACAGCAGGCTGCCGTCCCTTCACCATCGAACTACGCAGCGTCACGTGGCCCAGCAAGTTCAAGCCAGACCTGCCTCCTTGTTACGACGGCACAGCCGACCCTGCGGAGTTCCTCCAGCTCTATGAGCTGGGCATCGAAGCTGCCAACGGAGACGAGAAGGTCATGGCGAACTGGTTTCCCATGGCGCTCAAGGACGATGCCTGCACCTGGCTCCTGAACCTGGCTCCAGGCACGATCTCCTCCTGGGACGAGATGCGCACCCGCTTCATCGCCAACTACTAAGGTACTCGCGACCGGCCACCCGCCGTGAGCGACATGCGCCACATCAAGCAACAACCCGGGGAGACCCTGCAGAAGTACATCCAGCGCTTCAACAACGCACGCCTCAAGATTCCCAAGGTGACCGAGGAAGCCATCATCTCGGCCTTCTCCGTCGGCGTGCGCGACATCAAGATGAAGGAGGAGCTGGCGATGCATGAAGACATGTGCACTTCCTTGGAGCTGTTCAACTTGGCGACCAAGTGCGCCAGGGCTGAGGAAGGGCGTCTCTCCCTCCTCGAGCTGTCTGCCACAGACCCAGAAGAGAAGAAGCTCAAGGCCAAGGATGTGAAGCGCAAGGGGGCTGCCGTGCTCGCGGCAGAACCAGACACCAAGTGGGGCAGAGATCAGCCCGAGTCTTCCAAGGGCAGTCGGTACTATGTGTACCACGACCTCCACACCCACAACACCAACAAATGTCAAGAGCTACAGGAGTAAGGCAAGGAGGGCCAGACCCTCAGGAGTTCGTCGGCAAGGCCATTCAGGAGCTACAGGAGTCAAGAGTCATGAGAGGCGGCCGCCGCCTACAAGCTGTGGCTCCCCATCCAGGAAAGGATGGTGGGCTGCGCGTCTGCATCGACATACCAGGGCTCAACCGAGTCGCCTCTCTGGAGCGCCTCTGGCCCTCGCGAGTGGGGCGCTGCGAAGGTCCACCCCACAGCTACATTCGCATGCCTCGCGGCTTGCCGAACGCGGCTGCCACGTACCAGCGCCACATGAGGGGCATCACAGAGGCTCAAGAGGCCAGGCGTTCCGCAGCCTTGGCGGAGATGGAGATGGTCCGCGAGGAGCCACCAGCGCCTCTGGAGCCTCCCGAGGCCCCTGGGCCTGGGGGCTCGTGAGGATCGGCTTCTGCAGCCCACCGAGTCTGCTACACCAACACTCCCTCGTCCTCAACTTCATCAGGTGACATCTTTCAAGTTTCATTTCTAGCTAGGAGCGCCCCCCCCAGGGCTGCATTATTCCCAGGCCGCGTGGGTCCGTCCCTGCGGCATGTATCCCTTTTATTTCATTTTGTTAGCTTACCTTGCTGGGAGCACCCCTCGGGCTGCATCATCCCCAAGCCGCTCGGGCCAGACCCAGCGGCATGTATCCCTTTTGCGTTTATTTCCAGCTATGCGTTCGACCCACCATGCCTGATTATTTGATGCCAGTCCACGGCACATCTTCTTCTCCATGTCGATCACTTGCACGTTAAAGGGGGGGTACCTGAGCATCGCGACTCAGGGCTCTTACTGGCTCTCCAGCCCTCACCCTCTGGCCTTGTCCACGGCATCGCGACCTGGCATACCAGCGACGTCTGAGACCAGCTCGAGGGCCGGGACCCGAGGACGTAGAGTGCAGGCATCTAACCAAATTTGCAGGAACACATCACAAGATAAGGCCAAGTGCCAGGCACAACCCGCCTAGAGGTAGGGCCCCGTGAGTCCCGTGCTGGCTCACGGGTGCCCAGATACACCTCGCCAGGCCCTACCGTGCCAGCCACGTGTCAGGGCGGGGCTGTACACGCCCCGGGGGCTCCTCCCGGAGGGGAGACCCCTCCCACGTACCAGTGGAAGCACCATGCTCCGCGCTGGCTGACGACACTTCCGAGGAGCGGCTATGCCCGTACAAATACGGAAGCGCTATGCTCCGCGCTGGTGATAAACAACTGAGGGTGGCCCCCAGGCCTCATCAACCTCCGGGAGCCCAGAGCTCAATGTCTAGCCTCATCGTAACGCCTCCCCTCGGGAGTGCCGCGCGAGGGGGCAGGGCAGGGGGGCTGCGCCTGGGTCACGCCCAGACGCACGCCACCCAGCCAGGCCCCCCCGGGCCTGGTTCGTCGCGCGTCTCTCCTCGAGCGGAGCCAAGGTACGAAGGCCGTTTGAGCATCAATGGAGACTGCTGAGCATCGTGACTCAGGAGCCTAACTGGTCATGTAGCCCCTCACTCCTTAGTTCCGAAAGGCTAACGCTGGGTGAGGTATGCGCGTGGCCGGGCTCTACAGACGTAGAACGGTAGAGCCACCCACATCTCACCTCCCTACTTGCTGTTCGTGCGCCAAGGGGGACTCCTGAGCATCGCGACTCAAGAGCCTAACTGGTCACGTAGCCCCTCACTCCTTGGTCCTGTCCTGGTTTCCGGTCGGGGCTAATGCTGGGTGAGGTACGCGCGGGGCCGGGCTCTGCCGACGTAGAACATAAGCAAGTAGGAAGGAAAAGCGTAAACTTCAAGGATCACCTCTGTCGGGGATATACCCCGCGGTGTAAACCAGCCGGAAGTTAACCCGGCCGGACTTGGCGGTTTATCTGAAGACCCCGCTGACACATGGCGAGTTACTGGCGACCCGCCCTAACCTGGCGGTTTACAAGCAACCCGCCTGGTCATTATGACTCACTAGTAACCCGGCAGGCGGGTCAGACGGATTACAAGGCCCAAGGCCCAGAAGGCCGGTTCATACTATGGTGTGCCGGTTTAAGAGGAAAGGCATAAGGAATATTTACCTTACAAGGAGTTAAGACCAGGACTTGTATCCGGTTTGTATTAGAGATAGACTAGTCCTAATCCTAATAGGACTCCACATGAAACCCGTCCCTTCAACATATATAAGGAGGGGCAGGGCTCTCCAAAGAAGGCTAGACACAAAGAGCCGGTTTACGGCGTCTCCCTCGTGATGATAATGAGACCTAGCCTCAAACAGCATGTAGGGTTTTTACCGGATGATGTTTCCCGAGGCCCGAAGCTGTCTAAATCCTTGTCTTGCGTGTTGATCCGCCCTGCGTCTCTCGTCACACTCAACCCCTCTCAAGCTACTACAAAGATGCGTTGGCCTCGCGACTAAGTCCTGACACTAAGGACATCTGCCGTGACAAATCCATGACAGTTGGCGCCCACCATGGGGCCTGCGCACGGTGGTGTTTGAGTTCTTGGAGGGATTTTTTCCAAGGTTTCGAGAAGCTTGCAATTGGTCGGATGAAGAAGTATGAGTTTTGATTTCAAGACAAATTAGGGTTTGGAGTTTATGCTGTGCGCTTCCAACACAACGTCATTCGTCGACTCCGAAGTTAAAGTCAACTCTGCTGCACGGACTGGTGACGCTGAATAAACCGGCGTGGGACAGCGCGGACGTCTTGAACCGCCGCGCGCATCGCTGGAGATCGAGAAGGATCGCGTGTGTCACCGCACATGTTGCTAGGTGATCCGTTGAATTCGATTTCACTATTTTGCCTCCACACGTGACCCGGTAATCCGTCCGGATTAGTCTTCAATCATGATGGCAGAGGCAAAAACCGAGTCAGCAAGGGGATGAGACTAGTCCGGTCAAGTTGTTGTGCAGAATCGGTCCACCACTCAGACTCGTCCCTGTCATAGCCCGTCGCTCCTCCGCAAGCCGTCCGACGCGTCATCCCCACCTTCTGCTGAGTTGTGTTCTCGGACGCCCGTCGCTTTGACCGGTTCAGCACGCCTGTACTTCACCTTCGTGGCATCATCGAACCTCCAAGCAGCTGAAGACTGCCGCCGTTTCACCTCGTTGCCAGGGGCTTGCCTCTGCTGCAAAAGCCGGCCCTGCCGTGTCCTTGGCCGCATGTTGAGCCGGCCTGTCCTGCTGAACCGCCGTGGCCTTCCGCCGTCTTGTGGCCGAGCGCCTCGCTGTTTTTACTCGAAGCGCATGACTTTCCATCCGAATACGGTCAAGGGATGACCCATCTCCATACAGCTCAAGCTAGTTCAACCATCAACTGTTAAATTATGATCCAAATTCTAGTACCGTGTTGGACTAGACGTAGTACAACCGGTGTGGGCTTTTGCGTTGGTGCCGACGCGTACGAGTACAACTCGTTTACTTGTCCTACAAGGACTCCTATGTGTTGCCCCTCTTATATACCCCATGTAGTCGCACCTCAGACGGTCTGTCGTTTCGTGCTTGTAATACTCCTCCTCATAGTGATTGCGCCTTCGTGCCTCCGTGGTTTTCTCCCGCAAGGGTTTCCACGTAAAAATCCGTGTCTCTCGTGTCTCGTTTATCTCGTTATTATCTAACAAGTGGTATACAGAGCCAAGTTGCAGATACGAGATTTGAGACGAGAGATTAGGGTTACATCGTTTGCGCCACCGCACACGTCTCTGACGATTCGTCGATCCGTCGGATCGATTTCCACGACGATTCGTCGATCCGTCGGATCGATTTCCACGACCGAGACCGACAGGACTTTCCTCGTGCGCGCGGCCGTAACTGAGATTGACACGAAGTCGATTTGCCCGGTCGTCGCTAGCACCCGAGGCTGCTGATCTTCGTACAGGCTACAAGTACCGAGTCATCCGGCGAGTTGACGCTGCTCCAGATTCGATCGACTTCGCACGTCATCAACTGAAGCAAAAGCTAGTAGTACTACTGCTTGCCGGCCAGAAGCAAAGCAGTAGTTTAATTCACATCTGATCCACTACGTGATTTGACTACTAGTACTATTCGTCACGTCAAGCTACAGATCAAGCTTTTGGTCTTCGATTACCCGAGCTACCAGGTGCTACTGTTCCTAGTTCTTTGCTCCGCGTAACTTAAGTTCTGTCAAGAATTTTTCTATCGACTTGTACTACTTTGTGTACACAGTTTTATCTACTCATGGCTTCCATGAAGTATGATCTTCCGCTGCTGGACCGTGACACAAGGTTTACCCTATGGCAAGTCAAGATGCGGGCGTTGTTGGCACAGTCCGACTATGATGAAGCACTGGATAGTTTTGGGAAGAACATAATTCAGGATTGGACTGATGAGGAGAAAAGAATTGATTGTAAGGCTTTGTCACAAATTCAACTCCATTTGCATAATAATATTTTGCAGGAAGTTTTGAGCGAGAAAACTGCTGCCGCTCTATGGTTAAAGCTGGAAGGGATTTGCATGACTAAAGATCTCACCAGCAAGATGCATCTGAAGCAAAAATTATTCCTGCACAGGTTACCCGAGGGAGGTAATGTTTTGAATCATATTTCAGAATTTAAGGAGATTATATCCGATCTAGATGCAATGGAGGTTAAGTATGAAGAGGAAGATACTGCTTTAATGTTACTTTGTTCACTGCCAAGTTCTTATACCAATTTTAGAGACACCATATTATATAGTCGTGATACTCTCACGCTTAATGAAGTTTATGAAGCTTTGAACTCTAAGGAGAAGATGAAATTAATGGTGCCTCATGATGGTTCAAGTTCATCCCAAGCCAAGGGATTATTTGTTCGTGGCAGGACAAAGGAGAAGAACTCCAATAATGGAAACAGAGGCAAAAATAAAAACGGCTACAGGGGCCGGTCGCAATCCAGAGACAAGAAATATTGCAGGTATTGCAAGAGAGACGGGCATGACATCTCAGAGTGTTTCAAGTTGCAGAATAGAGAAAAGAGGAAAGGTAACAAACAAGGTGAAAATTCTGCTAACGTTGCTCGTGATGATAGTTCCGATGATGCTCTTGTCGTTATTGCTGGATGTGCTGAGACCAATGATGAGTGGGTACTTGATACTGCATGTACTTTTCATATGTGCCCGCATAGAGATTGGTTTAATACTTTTGATTCCACTACTTCTGCTGGTTCCGTTTTGGGTTTTGATAATTCACCATGCAAGATTGAAGGCATAGGTTCTATTCGAATCAAGATGTTTGATGGCATATCAGAACTTTGACAGATGTTCGGTATATTCCGAAGATGAAGAGAAATCTTATTTCTATGAGTGCCCTTGATGCAAAGGGATACAAGTATTCAGGTGGAGATAGTGTTTTGAAAGTCACCAAAGGTTCCCTTGTTGTGATGAAAGGTGACTTAAGTTCGACCAATGGTCTTTATTACCTTCGAGGTTCTACCGTTTCAGGTAACGCTACTCCAGCTATTTCAAAGAATTCTGATTGTGATGCTGCTAACCTTTGGCATATGTGTCTTGGACATATGAGTGAACTTGGTTTGGCAGAGTTAAATAAGAGAGGTCTTCTTGATGGATATGAACCTGGTAAATTAAAATTTTGTGAGCATTGTATTTTCGGCAAGCACAAGAGGGTGAAGTTCAACACTTCGACTCATACAACCCAAGGTATTCTTGATTATGTGCATTCTGATTTATGGGGACCATCTCGCAAGAAGTCACTAGGTGGTGCTAGTTACATGCTGACCATTATTGATGATTATTCGAGAAAAGTTTGGCCTTATTTCTTGAAGCATAAATATGAAGCATTCTCAGCATTTAAGGAGTGGAAGATTATGATTGAAAGACAAACTGAAAAGAAGGTAAAGATACTTCGCACTGATAATGGTATGGAATTCTGTTCTAAGCAATTTAAGAATTATTACAAGTCTGAAGGCATTCTCAGACATTACACCGTTCCTTATACTCCTCAACAAAACGGTGTTGCTGAGCGTATGAACAGGACCATTATTTCCAGAGCCCGTTGCATGTTGTCCAATGCAGGTTTGCATAGGCGTTTTTGGGCTGAGGCCGCTTCCACTGCTTGTTATCTCATTAATCATTCACCATCTATTGCTCTTAATAAGAAAACTCCAATTGAGGTATGGTCTGGTTCACCTGCTGATTATTCACAGTTGAGAGTTTTTGGTTGCACTGCTTATGCTCATGTTTAAAACGGAAAGTTGGAGCCTAGAGCTGTTAAGTGCATCTTTCTTGGTTATAAGTCTGGTGTTAAAGGTTTTAAATTATGGAATCCTGAAACCCAAAAGGTTGTTATTAGAAGAAATGTTATCTTTAATGAATCTGCTATGTTACATGATGTTTCATCTACTAATGTTCCCGTTGAGAGTGAACAGCAGCCTATTGTTCAGGAGCCTACTGTTCAGGTGGAGCATGTTATTGATTCAGGTGATACATCTGGTAATGAAATTGTTGATGCACATGTTGAACCCGTCGTTAATGATGATCATGTCACTCCCACTCCAAATCAGCCTATTGTTCCACCCAGTTGGAATCTTGCACGTGACAGAGTTAGACGGGGTACTAATAAACCTGACAGGTTAATTGAAGAGTGCAATATTGTTTCTTTTGCTTTATCTGTTGCAGAAGAAATTGAAGGTAATTCTGAGCCTTCTTCATATTCCGAGGCTATTATTTCGGGTGATAGTAATAAGTGGATGACCGCTACGCATGATGAGATGGAATCACTTGAAAAGAATGGCACTTGGGAATTAGTAAGATTACCTAGAGAGAAGAAACCTATTCATTGCAAGTGGGTTTTCAAGAGGAAAGAAGGTGTTTCTCCTAATGATGAGACAAGATATAAAGCAAGGTTAGTTGCTAAAGGTTACAGTCAAATTCCAGGTATTGACTATAACGAAGTCTTTTCTCCTGTTGTGAAGCATAGCTCTATTCGCACTTTACTCAGTATTGTTGCCATGCATGATCTTGAGCTTGAACAATTGGATGTTAAAACTGCATTCTTACATGGAGAATTAGAAGAGGATATTTATATGGAACAACCTGAAGGTTTTGTTATTCCTGGAAAAGAAAAGCTTGTCTGTAAGTTAAAGAAATCTCTTTATGGATTGAAGCAATCCCCGAGACAGTGGTACAAGAGATTTGACACCTTTATGCTCTCTCAAGGTTTCAAAAGGTCTAATTATGATAGTTGTGTTTATTTGAAAACTGTCAAAGGTTCAACTATTTATTTGCTCCTTTATGTTGATGATATGCTAATTGCTGCAAAGAGTATGTCAGATATTAATGAACTAAAGAAGCAATTGAGTAATGAATTTGAGATGAAGGATTTGGGTGCAGCAAAGAAAATACTTGGCATGGAAATATCCAGAGATAGACCATCTGGAAAAGTGTATCTCAGTCAGAAGGGGTATATTGATAAAGTTCTTCGTCGTTTTAATATGCATAATGCCAAGCCGGTGAGTACTCCGTTAGCTGCACACTTCAAATTATCATCAGCTTTATGTCCTAAGTCAGATACAGATATTGAGTACATGTCTAGAGTTCCCTATTCGAGTGCAGTTGGTTCACTTATGTATGCCATGGTTTGTTCTCGTCCGGATTTATCATATGCATTGAGTGTTGTCAGTAGATACATGGCTAATCCTGGAAAAGAGCATTGGAGAGCAGTTCAGTGGATTTTCATATACACGCGTGCTACTTCTAATGCTTATTTACAGTTTGGGAAATCTAGAGATGGACTTGTTGGTTTTGTTGATTCTGATTTTGCTGGTGATTTGGATAAGAGAATATCACTCACAGGTTATGTTTTCACCATTGGTGGTTGTGCTGTGAGTTGGAGAGCAACTTTGCAGTTTATTGTGGCTTGTTCCACTACTAATGCCGAGTATATGGCTATTTTTGAGGCATGCAAAGAAGCTATCTGGTTGAAAGGTTTATACACTGAGCTTTGTGGAGATTTATCTTGCCCTACCGTATTTTCTGACAGTCAAAGTGCTATATATCTTACAAAGAATCCAATGTATCATGAGAGAACAAAGCACATTGATGTTAGATTTCATTATATTCGAGATGTTGTTGCTGAAGGCTATTTGAAGGTATGCAAGATAAGTACTCATGATAATCCTGCTGATATGATGACAAAGCCAGTTCCGACCAATAAGTTTGAGCTTTGATCAGGCTTAGTTGGTATTTCTCACTAGTCCTATGGACTTTGACGCACAAGGTGTTTAAGCTGATTTGGATGGAGTTATTCACTTTCTTCGACTACTAGAGGGAATTTGGCTCAAGGTGGAGATTGTTAAATTATGATCCAAATTCTAGTACCGTGTTGGACTAGACGTAGTACAACCGGTGTGGGCTTTTGCGTTGGTACCGACACGTACGAGTACAACTCGTTTACTTGTCCTACAAGGACTCTTATGTGTTGCCCCTCTTATATACCCCATGTAGTCGCACCTCAGACGGTCTGTCGTCTCGTGCTTGTAATACTCCTCCTCATAGTGATTGCGCCTTCGTGCGTCCGTGGTTTTCTCCCGCAAGGGTTTCCACGTAAAAATCCGTGTCTCTCGTGTCTCGTTTATCTCGTTATTATCTAACATCAACCATAAGACTATGTTAGGTGGTCTGGCCGTGATTGTTTCGCGTAAGGGAGAGCCGGTCAGAAGGAGCTATGTCAACTCAGGTTCATTAGTCAAGACCAAGAAAAAGAAATTTCAGCATACAGACGAAACGCAGTGTCCAATCGACCTTGGCAAACTATGACCGTCTGTGTATATCCTTCAAGATCTACAGAAATTTCGTGGAATCGTTGCTCATATGGCTATCAAGTTACAAGTCATTGAAACCGTATTTTTTTCTCCGGTCAGAAAATCAGCAAGGCTACATTCTGAGATGGCCCACGGGCTCGGGCTCCTCCTTCAAACCGCCTCGTTGACCTGCTGCGGTTCCGGTGTCGCCGGTTCGCACGTCCAACTCGTCGACTGCTGCCGAACTGCCGTTCTTAATGCTCCCACATTGCAGTGCCGACCGAGCGCCGCCGCCCCTACCGCCAGTCAAACCGGCCTCTGCGGCCAAGGCCTCCCTTCGCCGGCGTCGCCTCCATGCCAACTATACGGGACAGCAGCCATGCCTCAAGCCGGTTCCGCCTCACTCTGCCAGGTCGTCGCGGTCGTGCATTAACCACGGTTCTCCGCCTGGCCCGTTGCTCCTCTACGAGCTGCCCGTCGTGATGTCGCTGCCTCCGCCTGCTGAGCTGCTCTGATCCGGGTCGTAACGGCGGTCCACGACAGTTACCGCTCTGATCCGAGTCGTCGTCTGCTGAGCTGCTCCGGATGTGAGTCGCTTTGCCTCTGAATCACTGCACCTCGGGCTGCAAGTCGCTGCCATCAGCGAGCCAATTGGAACCACCCCGTAGTCGTTGCACGTCGCTGAGAGCCGCGACCCGCCCGACACCTTTTCCCGGGCGCCGCCGTCGCCGCCTTGAGCCGCCGGTCCAAGTCACCATCGTGAGCCGCGACGAGCCGCCCCTGTGAGTACATCCGATCGTCCCGGATGGCAGGTGCACGATTGGATTGATGTATTAGGCCATCTCCACCGCGCGACCCAAACGGGCGTCCATTTTGTCCGGTTTTTGTCCCTTTGAGTAGGGATTTGGGGTCGTGTTCGGGCCTGTCATGGGATGCGGTGGCCGTGCGCCCAGCGCGCAGCCGCATCCTTTTGCCCCATCCTATCCGTCAGGGCCAAGAATTTCCCAAATTTGCATTCAAACTAGTTTCGAACCCAAATATTTGTCTGAAAATTAAAATAATTTTACAACCCAATTGAAATTGTCTTCAATAAAATAGTTTTACAACCAAATCGAAATTGTCTTGACTGAACATAAAATGGCCAAATACATCTATTGGTTGCCAACGTGCTCCCACACATGCTCAACCAAGTCATTTTGAAGATTCACATGAGTGTGCCAATCACGCATCTCACGGTGGAATTGGGCAAACTGTTAAAATGTGGCCGGGTCTTGGTGCAGGGGCTCAATATTTTCACCTTGATAATCAAATCCTTGGTCGAAGATACCCTCATCACGCTTGTCCTCGACGATCATGTTGTGCATGATCACACAAGCAGTCATCACCTCCCAAAGCTTCCCTTCATCCCATGATAGTGCAGGGCTTCGAACGATACCCCACCGGGATTGAAGCACACCAAAAGCATGTTCCACATCCTTTCTAACACTCTCTTGCATTTGGGCAAATCTCTTTCTCTTCTCATTTTGGGGTTTCGAAATTGTCTTCACAAAGGTTGACCACTGAGGATATATACCATCTGCTAGATAGTATCCCTTGTTGTAATGGTGGTCGTTGATCTCAAAGTTGACAGGTGGGGAGTGGCCTTCTGCAAGCCTCGCGAAGACTGGAGAACGCTACAGCACATTGATATCATTGTGAGAACCTGCCATGCCGAAGAAAGAATGCCATATCCAAAGATCTTGTGATGCCACCGCCTCTAATATGACAGTGCACCCGTTAACATGCCCCTTGTACTGGCCCTGCCAAGCAAATGGACAGTTCTTCCACTCCCAGTGCATACAATCTATGCTGCCAAGCATACCTGGAAAGCCTCTAGCTGCGTTTGTCGCCAACAATCTCTCTGTATCAGCGGCAGTTGGCTGCCTCAAGTACTCTGGGCCAAAGACCTCGATCACAGCCTGGCAAAACTTGTACATTGACATCAGACATGTTGTCTCACTCATATGCACATACTCATCCACCAGATCGCCTGGAATTCCATATGCAAGCATGCGGATGGCCGCAGTGCATTTCTGGTATGAGGAGAATCCAAGCTTGCCAAGGGCATCCGGCTTGCACTCGAAGTATGGGTCATGAGCAACCACTCCCTCTCGGATACGATTGAACACATGCCTTGCCATACGAAAACGGCGACGAAATTTATCCGGCTTGAAGAGCGGAGTGTTGGCAAAGTAATCTGCATAGAGCAGGGTGTGGCCTCTTTCCCTGTTGCGGTTCAGGTTGGGAGCACGGCCAGGGAGTGACCCCCTGTACCGAGGAAGCTGCCGTTGAATATGGTCGTGAACGAACAGTGCAGCCACCACAAGATCATCATCATCCGACGACGAATCGTCCGATGAACAAAGGAAGTGATGGAAGAAAAACTCGTCTCCACTGTCCATACCTTTGTTGGCAAAAGGTCGAACACCTTGCGGTCGTGGTGGCGAAGAGGCCGCGATGATCACCTCGATGCAGCAGGGTGGTTGCCGGCCGGCTACTGGCCGCTCTGGAGCTCTCGTCAGAATCTGCCTCGGCCGCCGTGGTACGTCGCCGGCAGTGGTGTCCCCTCTGCCACCGGCAAGGACGGCGATGACCAAACCTCCTCCGATCGATGACCAAAACTACGGCGGAAGCGCGGGCGTGGTGGCGGCCATGTCGAGACGTGGTTCAGTATGGACGACGGGGGGGCTGCGTGGTGAGGAGGCGGCCGGAGAATAGCGGCGGCGCCGGCGGCGGGACGGGGCGGGGAGAGAGGGTGAAGCGGTGGGAGCGGAGGGACGGCTAGTGTCCCCGACAGGCGGGCCACAGGGGGGACAAGGGCGCGCGTCGGGGCCGTCCGCGCGCGTCCGTTTCACCCCAAACCGAGCGTAAGTTTGGGCCGGGGATGGGTCGAAAGCGGACGGAATCCGGACATTTGTCCGTTTGCGCCCGCGCGTTGGGCCGCCTTTTTTGTCCCTTTTACCCCAAACGGACGGGGGCAGACAGGATAGGGTCGCGCGGTGGAGATGGCCTTAGTGCTTCTACAAAGCGAAAGACATTTTCGTTGATACTGGGAAAAGTCAAAGTTTGGAGAAGGACAAAGAGCTCTATCAAGAATTGCCAATGATACATCAGCGTGTTCTAAAATAAAATACAAAAGTCTAGCCTCTGGTGCTGAAGATTGGGAGAAAAGGTGTCAGATCGGTTCAGCTCCTAAAACTTATCAAGGAGGTTATGTCTGCACCTAGTGTGATCTGTCCTTGCAAGAGCCACAGTTGACAATAGACAAGACTTGCACGGGTTCAGGCCGTACGATCATCACCCATAGGCATGTCAGTTTCAAGACAGGTCCCATGCACCTGTTGAAGGGTTCAACCTGAGTGGATAACAACATCACGTGGACCAAGTACTAAATCAAGTTTGGAAGATCACGTGATCAAGTGCTAGAGTATAAGGGATAGCACAGACTTCAACATCTGATATTTCAGTCTGTATACCCAGACGTATACGAGGCAGTGCTACATCAGATCACAACATACATCACGGTATTAAGTATCAGCATCTGATAAAAAAAATCAGGTGCTATCTCTCTTATATATTTTATCAGTACAATTTAATTCCTCTGAGCACCATTACACTGCCCTATTGGTGTTTTTATATGCAGGAAACATTATCGTTATACTGCGGATATAGAGCACGCACCGGCAACGTTCTACAATGGTGTTTTTCTCCGTGTCACATTACCCGATGAGCGGATGGCCGGTTTGTGCATCCGCGCCGGCTTACAACAAAGAGGACAACTTGCCTGTCCGCACCACCTTGCAACACCACGGAAGACTCGCCCGTCCGTCCTCGCGGCCGGTTCACGTGTCCGCACCGGTTTACATCGCGAGGACAACTCGCCCGTTCGCACCAGCTTGCAGTGCCACGACCGACTCGGCCGTGATTGATTTCCACTTCACCATGGTGATCATCAAACTCCGCGGTGGATAACTACTGGCCTGGCATATCAGGTGAAATCCATCCAGTATATTTTTATATTATATTTTGCTTTCTTTAAAAGAGCAATTACTCCGGCTTGCAAAGTTATCTAATGCAGGACCCTAAACCGCCATATTGGTGCAAATTTAAAGGCCGTCAGAAATTTTCCGGCTCACAGTGATGCTTCCGGTTTATAGTCCGGTTTAAGGGAAATCCCATCTCCCACACATCGCTGAAGCCCTTAGTATCTGGTTCAAATCCGGGTCAAGGGAAGGATGTCTCCCACAAAGCTTTGAAGCTGTTAATATCCGGTTTAACATCCGGTTCAAGAAGGATTTATCTCTTGAAAAAAGTTAAAGGGTGCCAAAGAGAACCTGCTGCCATGATGCGCGGTTCAAACATAGGTATCATGCCTTATTGGCTTATCATTTATTGATCACTTGGGGGCTTGGTCGTATCCGAACCATAGCTACACCTCTTGATCGGCTCAATTCCACGACGTCACTTGGGGGCTTGGTCGTATCTGAACCAATGCAACACCATTTGATAGGCGAAAGCCACCAGATCATTTGGGGACATGGTCAAGTCTGAACCAGTCACGCCTCTTGATCGGCGTAAAGCCACATCATCACTTGGGGGCTTTGGTCGAACCCGAACCATCGTCACCCCTCTTGATCGGCGTGAAGCCACAGCATCACTTGGGGACTTGTGGTCACGTCTGAACCATACTCACGCCACTTGATCGGCCTAAGGCCACAGAATCACTTGGGGGCTTGGTCGAACCCGAACCATCGCCACCCCTCTTGATCGGCATAATGCCACTGTTTCATTTGGGGACCTGGCTGACTTGAACCATAGCTACGCCTATCGGGGGCTTGGCCGTGTCCGACCATGGTAACACCACTTGATCGGCTCAATAGCCTCTTTTTGCAAATGGTTTTATCATTGCCTTTGCTTGAAATTTTGTTTTGATAAATATTTCATTCGTTGCGTTTTTAAACCGACAATTCTTAAACTAGTTCGACTGTCAAATTACAAATTAACGAAACACGGTCAAATCTTAATCCGGAGGCTATCTGCCCGGTTTGATTTTCTGTTACCATCCTATTATGGAGTAAACCGGTGTTTATCAACCCGGCTCGGCTTTCAACTACAAGTTGTCAGTACTCGATCAAGTTATAATCCAGAGACTATCAGCCCGATCTAGTTTGACTAGAAGTCACCAGTATTATATATGGTTAATCCGGTGTTTATCACAAACCCGGTATGGTTTTATCATAAACCGACACAATATGAAAGGAGTTATCATTACTCAATGATTGGGGTTATCACTCTTACTACAAAAAGTTGGTAAACCAACGATGTGATTCAATGTCACAGGTAAGATATATTTCATATTTTTAAGTGCAACCTTGGTTATAAACCCAGGTTATATGTTGGGCATTATGACCCGTCCGGCGGTAAACCGCCAGGACACTTTAAACTTGTTGTATGCAGAAACAGGTTGAATAAAGCATGATTATAAATCACCGGTGTTTATTAAACCGGCCTAGCCTTAAGACGATAAGTCGCCAGTATGATGATAAATTATCCGGTGTTTATTAAGCCGGTCTGGCTTTAAGACGATAAGTCTCCAGTATGATGATAAATTATCCGGTGTTTGTTAAACCGGCCTAGCTTTAAGACGATAAGTCGCCAGTATGATGATAAATTATCCGGTGTTTATTAAACCGACCTGGCTTTAAGACGATAAGTCGCCAGTATGATGGTAAATTATCCGGTGTTTGTTAAACCGGCCTGGCTTTAAGACGATAAGTTGCCAGTATATGATGAGAAATTATCCGGTGTTTATTAAACCGGCCTGGCTTTGGACTATAAGTCGCCAGTATATATTTGGATTGCGCCATTGGAATCATGTGCTTATAAATCATTGGATTATATTATTCAAATAGCTAAACTTGACTGAATTTTCATTATGATATTGAATGAATAAGGTTTTCATACCGGATTATATTATCTTGAATAGCCAACATTGCTGGATTTTTATTATGGTTATCAATAACCAATATTATTATTGAGGTTTTCAAAGTCGCTTTAGCGCAATGGCTATTATTTTATCAAAGGATATGATTTATTCTACAATGGAAGGAATAGTCCCTGCTCATTATTGCATAATGACCCGGCACTTGGGGGCTACATTATTCAAATTGAGATTACATGCAAGTCTCATGTCACTGCAAGCATGCACCATGACACTTGGGGGCTAATGCAAAGTCATTTTTTGCTCATCTTATTGAAGACCCGACTCATCATATCATAATGAGCCGGCCCTTGTGGGCTACCAATTGCTCCTATCAACAATTCAAGTTTTATGGGCATCCGTCAATTACAAGTCCCAGGTTGCTGCAAGCATGACAACCCGGCACTTGGGGGCTACATAATATGGAGTATTCAGTTTTTACTAGTGACTGGGATGAACAACATGGATTTCTTCGAAAGTGGCAGTATTTATATTGAAGCAAGACTTGGGGGCTACAAGTACTATATTATTATCAGAGAAATATTTTCAAATTCTCTGTTTTGAGCAAACCAGATTGACCCGGCGTCACCAATTATTATGACCCTGCGTCTGCCACCCGGCATCATCAATAATCATGAACCGACATTGGCAACAATCATGAACCGGAGTTAGCAACAATCATGACCCGGAATTATGAGTTTTTATAACCCGGCAGTTTTGGCAATGATAAACCGGGAAGTTTTACATCTTCAAACCGGCTGAATATCAGATGAGTATTTCAAGACCCATATTTCTTAATCCGACGCTTTGGAAGCCGACTCAAGTGGATTATTCTTCATAATATTTCTCTGTGAGAAACCAATGTCAGCAAATTGAGTATGAAGCTGGCTTATTGACTTGGATTTTCTAGAAGAAGGAAATGGCAAAGAATTAAGGATGATCAGATGCCGGTTTACAAGAATTCTTAACCAAGAGCATAATTTATCAAATTTGTTCTTGTATTTGTTTTACAGGATCAGTTTAACATGGATAAATCCAAATTAAACTGGGGGCTAATGTCGGGGATATACCCCGCGGTGCAAACCGGCCGGAAGTTAACCCTGCCGGACTTGGCGGTTTATCTGAAGACCCCGCTGACACTTGGCGAGTTACTAGCGACCCGCCCTAACCTGGCGGTTTACAAGCAACCCGCCTGTTCATTATGACTCACTAGTAACCCGGCGGGCAGGTCAGACGGGTTACAAGGCCCAAGGCCCAGAAGGCCGGTTCATACTATGGTGGGACGGTTTAATAGGAAAGGCATAAGGAATATTTACCTTACAAGGAGTTAAGACCAGGACTTGTATGTTTGTATTAGAGATAGACTAGTCCTAATCCTAATAGGACTCCACATGTAACCCGCCCCTTCAACATATATAAGGAGGGGCAGGGCCCCCCAAAGAGGGACAAGCTACAAGCAAGAAGAAACAATCTCTAGGGCTAGACACAAAGAGCCGGTTTACGACGTCTCCCTCGTGATGATAATGAGACCTAGCCTCAAACAACATGTAGGGTTTTTACCGGATGATGTTTCCCGGGGCCCGAAGCTGTCTAAATCCTTGTCTTGCGTGTTGATCCACCCTGCGTCTCTCGTCCCACTCAACCCCTCTCAAGCTACTACATAGATGCGTTGGCCTCGCGACTAAGTCCTGACACTAAGGACATCTGCCGTGACAAATCCACGACAACCTCCCTACTTGCTGTTCATGCGCCAAGGGGGACTCCTGAGCATCGCGACTCAGGAGCCTAACTTGTCACGTAGCCCCTCACTCCTTGGTCCCGTCCTGGCTTCCGGTCGGGGCTAATGCTGGGTGAGGTACGCGCGGGGCCGGGCTCTGCCGGCGTAGAACATAAGCAAGTAGGAAGGAATAGCGTAAATTTCAGGGAATTCAGAAGCAAATATTACAGTCCACACTGTTATCTCAATGCCAGACGCAAGTTTAAACGCCTCCCCGAGGCATGGTACATTTGCAGGAATTAAAGGCAGGACAGGAGCCACAACGGAATCACTTGACGGCGGTGGAGAACCGCGGAGTGGGTTCGCCTCATGGAGCAGCATGGTCGGCAGCGCCTCGCTTTGGCTTGGTGCTGAAGGCCCGGAACTTCCCCAGCAGAGCCTCCGCGCGACCCTTCACGGCCTCGGTAGCGACATCGGCACGCTTGCCGCTTGCTGGCTCCAGCAGGCTGTCGAGGTCGACGCTGGGATCGCGAAGGTAGATGTGGGTGAAGACCTGCTCAGCGCTGCAGAAGATAGGACACGCGCCTCGGCCTCGGCCGTGGGGCCAAGGCCAAGGGCGACATCTTCAAGAGCGCGAACCAGGAAGGGAAGCAGCTTGGCGGGGCCGTCCTCGGCGCCAGCCAGCGGGCTCTCCAGGCCGCTGTCGTAAAGCGTCTTCAGCGAGGAGTGAGCCTTCTCCTCCATCTCTGCGAAGGCCACGCGGTCCTCGGCAAGAACATGGGCCTTATTGTCCTGCTCGACCTTCCTCGCCCCCAACTCCTGCTCCAGCGCGTCTAGGCGGTCACGGCGCTTCTTGAGCTTGGCCTCCAGGCCCTTGACAGCCGCCTCGCGAGCCTTCACGCCTTCTTCCTGCTCTTCGCGAAGGCGGTCCTCTTTCGCGAGCTGGTCCCGCAGGCCTTGCAGCTCGTCCTCCAGCTCCTTGCAGCGACCACGGACGTCGACCACCTCTCCCAAGGCTGCGTCACGTGCAGCCTTCGCCTCAAGGACGGCCTGCCTCTCCTCATCGCAAGCCGTCGAGGCCTGGACCAGCGCCGCCCGAATCGAAGCGTCAGAGGAATCCATCCTGAAGCCAGCTCCAAGCGCCCGGCTACCAAGCGAGGGTCGGCGCCAAGAAGATCCAGCCGTATCCAGTCCAGCTCGGCAGTAGCACGATCCAGAACGGTAGGAGGAGTCGGAGAGACAGCAGTCGATGGAGTAGGAGGAGAAGGCGGCGGCACGACCACAGCATCCTGAGGCGGAGCCTGCTGCGCCCCCACGGTCGTGCTGGCGGCAGCAGGCAAAGGCACCTTGGGAGTCGCTTGGGCCATGGGGGCTGAGCTCGCCCCAGCCGGCTCAGCCAGGCCTCGCGAGGATGACCGGGTAGGAGAGGCCCGTGCGTCGCGGTCACCTTCCTTCGCGGGCAGAGGTGCTGCCCCAGATGGAACCTCAGGAGCCCCCTTCGTCTTCTTTGCTGCGGGCGCCAGCCTATCCAAGTGATGCGGACGTCAAGCCTTAGCAGCAGAACAAGAAATAAAGACAAGAATCAAGCGCTTACGGGTCGTCGCCAGTGGACTCAAGCAGCCTCCGGCCAAACTTGAAGCCCGAAAGCCGGCTGGAAGGGTCAACCTCGGGAAACTCGGGAGCGGAAGGCGCGTCTGCGGTCCGCCTCGGGGCCGGGGCAGACCCGCGGGAGATCAGCCCGGTCCTGTCCTTCTTCGGGATCGGGGGCAAGCTCCCGCCGCCTTGCTCGTCATCATCCTCGTCGTCATCGCTCGGAGAAAGGCGGAGAGCGCGGGGCCTGCGCTGGGGGAGGGGAGCCCTCGACTCTCCATCGGTCGCCTCGGAGTCAGGCCCTTTTTCCGGCTCCCCTCCTTCCTCCTCTTTGCTGGAGTCGTCGGAGGACACGTCCACCGGGTCCTCGGGAGCTTCCGTGGGCACAGGCCCGTCCCCGTTGAAGACGAGCATGGACTCCACTACCTGCTCCCAATCGTCGCGGAGGAACAAGGGCGTAGGAGCGCCCTCCAACCTCGCCACATCGCCCCCGACCAGAGATTGGAGGACCGCAGCCAGATCTTCGTCGGCGAAGGCCGCGGGGCTCGGGTGGGGCCTCCACATCGGAAGTGAGTACCGCCGAAGCGGAGCCGGCTGGTGCTCCAGGAATTCCCTTAGCAGCGACACGCCGGTCAGCTTCGCCGCCGCCATGTTGGCCGGCTCCAGATCTGCGTCCATCTTCTACAACACCAGCTTCGCGCGGGGGTCCGCAAGCTCCGCTCGACCCCAATCGTTGGAGCTCGCAGGTTGCTCCGTGGGCAAGATCAGCCGAGGGTGTATGCGCCCAGCATCTACCAAGACCCACTTGCTCGTGAAGCCCTCAATCCTTTTCCCGGGGCTCGAAATGGCAATGGCGCCACCGTACGCGACGAAGCTCGTGCAAGCGGAAGCAGGACCACGGGAGGTCCGGAGGTAGAAGTAGTGTCGCAGCAAGGCCACTGAGGGCTGCACCCCTACGTGAGCCTCGCAGTAATAGGCAAAGATTGCCAGGAGAAGGACGGAGTTGGGGTGGAGATGCAGAGCCTGTAACCTATAATGGCGGAGGACAGAGAAGAAGAACTCGGAGAAGGGAGGCACCAAGCCAGCAGCAATGGCGCTTGCAAAGAACGGATAGAAGGTGCTCCCCTGGCCCTCAGGGGTGGCGGAGCCGGCCTTGAACGCCTTCGCCCGTCGATGCCCTGCGCCGCCGCCATCCGGCGCAACCGGGCGAGGCTCGCCTCCGACACGTTCGGTGGGTCCAGGGCAGACGAGTACCAAGCTCCGGCCGGGGACTGACGAGGCGCCATGGCTTCCTAGGTCACGCGGTCGAAGTAGATGTGGAATATGGAGGAAGGAAGGAGAGGCGCAAGAAAGGGGATCTGAGCAGCAACTGGAGAAAGCAAAAAGCAAAGCCTAGGCAGATGCCGCTCCTTTATCAACTCGCACGGTTGCTGAGGCGCTCACGCCCAATCAACCACCACGCGGCGCCCAAGGCCGCAGGCTGTTAGGGCCCGCGGCGCTTCGCCCTTGCCCTTTCGCCTCACTGCACGGCCAAGTCCGAGCACGCCTCGGGCCCGGGGGCTACTGTCGGCATTCTGGGAACGGGGGTCCCCAGACTTGCCTGCCTGCGGCCTGCGGCGTGGCTCAAAAGGGGCCCCAGCACGGCCCATCCTCATCAACACAAACCCAAGACCCTCGCGAGGGGCCAAGCCTCGCGGGGCGGACGACACGGAGCTTCCTCAGGCACGGCCTCATCAGGCTGGCTCACGAGGAGGCGGAGAGATCAAGGCGGGGTACCTCACGAGGTGCCCGTGACGCAAGCCATGACGACCAAGGGCGCCAGGCGGGCGCCAGCCCGCGCAGTGTCCTCCTTTCCTCTTTGGTGCAAAGGGAGCAAGCGCAGGCGGGAGCATCAAGCAAAGGCACCCATTTCGGTGCAACGAGACCAAGACCAGCCCAACGGCAGGGAAGAAGTCATTGTGGAGCCCAAGCCAGCATCACCACCAGAGCCTTTGGCAGGCGAGGACCAACTTTAGTCAGGATAAGTGTACCAGATGTTCCCCTTCAAAATGGCCAATTGTTGGCGCCCTTCCCGCTCAATATTTGGGAAGAGCCCCAGGGCCTTTGCCTATAAATAGGACTAACCACCCCCAGGGTAGGTTGAGCAATCGATCGATCAATCAATCAAGCAATCAGAGAGAGAGAGAGAGAGAGAGAGAGAGAGAAGGGTGACTGAACTCCTCCTAACAGTTCATCGCCCCAGCCAAGAACAGACCCTCGCGAGGCTGTTCTTCCTTGTATTGCTCATCATCATCAGCCCAAGAGGCAATCCACCACACCACAAACTGGAGTAGGGTATTACACCACAACGGTGGCCCGAACCAGTATAAACCCTGTGTCTCTTGTGCTGTTCTTTTCATAGCTTAGATCTTAGCGAGGCGGTGGGGAGCAGGTAGGTAGAAGGCGAAATCTCCACGCGCACCCCAGTGTTCGAGCCTCAAGGGTCGGCCGGTGCCCAAAATCCGACAGTTGTGTCATTTTTTGTGATTTTTCGGGATTCGTTTGGACATTTTTATGCATTAACTTAGTTTTCATTGCATTCATGTGCATAATTCAAATTTCGACTATATGCACATGCTCCAGTGCATATAAATTGGTTGAAAAATCAAATATGTGTCCTTGGGTGCATGTTTAGGTCCCATGCAATAAATGGTAATGAATTTGAAACACCAGGGCACCGTTGATTGCCGGCAAAACATTGAGATGCCTGGTTTTTAAATTCTAATAAATCCAAAACTCGTCTGAAATTAATGAAACTTGGCATGCTATCATGGAGCAGCATCAACATGCCGTGGTAAAATTTTTGTCCCATTTTGGGCAGTTTTGTATTTGTGCTTCTCACAAACCAGAGCTTCTCACAACAAGCATGATGGTTTCGGTAGGGAACATCCAACCTTTGGGGAAGAAACAATATCCACTACCTCTCATTGCTTCCAAAAATTTTCTCGTGTCAACATAGAACAACAGGAGTGTTGTGTCATTTTTTGTGATTTTTCGGGGTTCGTTTGGACATTTTTATGCATTAACTAGTTTTCAATGCATTTATGTGCATAATTCAAATTTGAACTACATGCACATGCTTGAGTGCGTATAAATTGGTTGAAAAATAAAATATGTGTCCTTGGGTGCATGCTTAGGTCCCATGCAAGATATGGTAATGAATTTGAAACACGATGGCACTGTTGATTGCCGGCAAAACATTGAGATGCCTGGTTTTTAAATTCTAGTAAATCCAAAACTCGTCTGAAATTCATGAAACTTCTCACAACAATAAGATGCTTGTTGTGAGAACCCACATCAAGGAGTAAATCCTTGATATCTTTAAGATAAACATTTCCTTGCCCGACAGCAGGCCTTGCCGTCTTCCCACGTAGCTCGACCTTTCTCACACTTTCAACGGAGGCAGGGATGAGGCGGGTTCAGGCTCCTCATTTCATCCTTTTGCTACCGTGACTACGACCAAACCTAGCCCCAGGGACGAGCCCTGGGGCCTAGAGTTAGGGGAGCACGGTGGCTTTTAGGAAGAAACGAGGTTTCACATACCTCAGTCCATAAAAGAATGTATGATAAGGGATGAAGAACTTATCTGAAGCTGTAGCCCCTGGCAACTCTGGTTCGCCATGGGTGAATCTTTGTACTTGCAGCCCCCGGCAATACTGGCTTGCCGGGGTCTAGATGCTGGTCCGTCCCTTTTCTCTTTTTTCATCCTTAAGTGATCCGGCAAGGATATCTACGAGCCCTGCAAACCAAAGGAGACAAGAGAACGGCAAAGAGACGCACACTCGACCTCTAAGCTAGGGGTTAGCCGACGCTAAGCACTATCAACCCTAACCAAGGACGAGACTCGACCTAGCATGCATGCTATAACTTGGGGCGCCAGCGCTTCATTTATTTATGCTCAGGGTCTGCGCCTGGCTTTGTACAAAGGGTTACATGCATCATCGGCAATGCTTGTACAAAAGGTGGCTTGCCGGGGGCCCCGGCAAGCCGCGCCTTATGGGTAAAACTTGCGAAGATGCTCAATGTTCCAAGAGTTACTCACCGGAATGGCATCTTCGGTCTCCAGGCGGACTGCGCCGGGCCTGGTGACTCGTATTACCCGATAAGGGCCTTCCCACTTTGGCGTCAACTTGTTGGAATTCTTGGCCGATTGAACGTGCCAAAGAACAAGGTCGCCTTCCTCAAGGCTTCGGGCATGGACCTTGCGGCTATGGTAGCGGCGCAAGGCTTGCTGGTAGCGTGCTGCTCTCACAGCCGCCCGAAGACGATCTTCCTCAAGGAGCATTGCGTTATTTTTCCGCAGTTGCTCTTGCTCAAGCTCGTCATAAGCGAGCACTCGAGGTGACCCGTATATGAGTTCAGTGGGGAGAACTGCTTCTGCCCCGTATACCAGGGCAAAGGGTCTCTGGCCGGTGGCTCGATTTGGCATCGTCCTGATCGACCAAAGAACCGCCGGCAACTCATCAATCCAGCGCCTTCCGCTCTTGTGCAGCCTGTCAAAGGTCTTGGTCCGTAGTCCTCGCAGTACTTCAGCATTTGTCCTCTCAGCTTGACCATTGCTCCGCGGGTGAGCAACGGAAGCGAAACAGACTTTGCTGCCGAGGTCTTGGATATATTGCATGAAGGTGCGGCTTGTGAACTGTGTGCCGTTGTCGGTGATGACCCTATTGGGCACGCCAAAACGGCACACTACTCCCTTGAAGAATTTGACGGCTGACTGAGCTGTGACCTTCCTCACTTCCTCCACCTCCGGCCACTTTGTGAACTTGTCGATTGCAACGTACAAGTACTCAAAGCCCCCGACAGCGCGAGGGAAAGGGCCCAGTATGTCGAGCCCCCAGACCGAGAAGGGTCAGGAGAGAGGAATGGTTTGAAGGGCTTGAGCTGGCTGATGAAGCTTCTACGAATGGAACTGACACGCTTCACACTTGGTGACTAGTGTCGTTGCATCCTGGAGGGCGGTGGGCTAGAAGAAGCCTTGCCGAAATGCCTTGCCGGCATGGGCCCTCGACCCAATGTGGGATCCACATATGCCCCCGTGTATTTCCGCCAACAACTCCAGTCCTTCCTCTCGAAGGATACACTTCAATTTCACACCGTTCGGCCTTTTCCTGTACAGGACGTCATCGACGAACTGGTACATGGCAGAGCGACGGGCTACTTTTTCGGCTTCTCCCTGCTCCTCAGGAAGTTCCCCCATTTGGAGGAATCAGACGGTATGCTGCGCCCACGCTGGAGCCTGGGGCTTGACGGCGAGGACTAAAGGCATTTCCTTCGCCGGAGGAGCGGCTGTCTCGACGGCAAGAGCTTGACGCTCCGCCGGAGCCAGCCGTCCCATGGCGGGCTCAGTGTTCCCGTTAACATCCTTGCCGGCGGCTCCGAGGAGATCGGCGGGAAAGTACTTGCTGGGCCCTAATTTCCTCCTCTTGTTCTGCTCTGTTGATGGATCAATGGATGGCTGAGTTAGCTGAAGCACAAAGGTACCTGGTTCCACAGGTAGCTTGAGGGCAGCGTGCTTTGACAGGTAATCGGCGATGTCGTTCTCCACTCGAGGAATGAGTTCAGCCTGTATACCTTCGAAGCGCTCTTCCAGCTTTCTGACTTCATCAACGTAGGCCTTCATCAATGGGCTCTAGTAATCCTTGTTGACTTGCTTGACGACAAGCTGCGAGTCACCCCCGACGATGAGTTTCTTGATTCCGAGGTCCGCCGCGATCCTGAGACCGGCATGCAGCCCCTCGTACTCTGCTGTGTTGTTGGTCGACGCCTCCCTGGGGAAGTGCATCTGGACCACGTACTTGAGGTGCTCTCCGGTGGGCGCGACTAGCAGTACGCCAGCCCCGACGCCTTGTAAGGAGAAAGCTCCATCAAAGTACATGATCTAATCGCAATTTGCCTCCTTGTCGGGGAGAGCAGTCTCTTGGGCTCCTTCGTCAGGCGTTGCGGTCCACTCTGCAATGAACTCCGCCAGGATTCGGCTCTAAATCATCGAAGTGCTTTCAAACTTGAGGCCAAAGCTGGACAGCTCCAGTGCCCATTCCACATTCCTTCCCGATGCATCCGGATTGTGCAATATCCGTTGCAAAGGGAGGCGAGTGACGACAGTGATCTCGTGTGCCTGGAAGTAATGACGCGGCTTGCTCGAGGCCACAAGAAGGCCGAAGAGCAGTTTCTGCACGCCGGAGTACCTTGATCTAGCCCCCTGCAGGAGGGAACTAACAAAGTAGACCGGGTGCTGCATCATTTTCTTCCTCGGCAACACTTCAACTGGCCGTGTCGTCTCTGCATTAGTGGTGTCGGGCTCTGTCGCTGCCATTTCCTCGTCGTCAACCTCTCTCTACGCCACTAGTGCAGCGCTGACCACCTGGTTCGTTGCCGCCAGGTATAGCTGCAACGGCTCCTGGGGCCTAGGCGCAACTAGTGTTGGCGCGGAGGAGAGGTACTTCTTCAAATCTTGGAGTGCTGCTTCGGCTTCTAGCGTCCACTCCATCGGGCCCGCCTTTTTCAGGATCTTGAAAAAGGGGAGGGCGCGCTCGGCAGACTTGGAAATGAACCTGCCCATGGCGGCGACACAACCAGCAAGCCGACGCACATCCTTGATTCGCTTGGGTGCTTCAATCTGCTCTATAGCTTTGATCTTGTCTGGATTGGCCTCTATCCCACACTGTGACACAAAGAACCTGAGAAGCTTGTCGGACGGGACGCCGAAGACGCACTTCTCAGGGTTTAGCTTGAGGTTGATCTTGCGCAGGTTTGCAAATGTTTCTTGTAAATTTGCGATGAGGGTTGCCCTGTCCTTGGTTTTGACCACTATGTCATACATATAAGCTTCCATATTTCTTTGGAGCTGGGGTTCAAAACCAATCTGGAATGCCCTTGCAAACGTCGACCCAGCACTCTTCAACCCGAAAGGCATCCGTATGAAACAATACATACCACATGGGGTGATGAATGCTGTTCGTCGCGCGCCGCTTGAGAGGAGCGCGCCGTCGGCACCGGCGTGGGAGTCTTGGAGGCCCGAAGGCGGCGCGGCAGCGATCCTGGAAGGCCCCGCACCACCTGCGGAGGGCCTGACTCCGTCTTTGGATTTGGCGGCGTGCGGCCCGTTACCAGGCGCACGAACAACGCCGCCTCCTAAACTCCGGCTGCTGGGACGGTGTTGGTGCTCGCGAACAGCGCCCCGGGTCCTTTCCGCGACCGGTCCGCTGCTCGCCCGCGTCGGGACGGGATGCCCGGCTTCCGACGAGCCAACCGCCACCGTCGTCTTCTTCTTGGGCGCCATGACGATGAAGAAGCGTCGAACTAACTGCTAAAGCCGATTCTCACAACTGCGCACCCCTACCTGGCGCGCCAAAGATGTCGGTGGAAACGACACCTATGGGATCACAAGAATCCCTACTACGGTTGCGGGGCGCGGGGTTGTGAAAAGAGCGGATCAAACAGATATCACGCGATTCCTTTACCCAGGTTCGGGCCGCAGGGATGCGTAAAACCCTACTCCTGCTTTGGTGGATTGTATATCTGTGTTCTTGAGCTAGCTATGGGGCGTCAAGAGCTCCAAAAAGCTTTATCGGGGGCGAGGGAGAGCCCCGTCTTGTCCGTCACCGCTCCCTCCTGCATCGACACGCGCCCTGGCCAGCAGTGCCCGCGATGCCATGTAGGCAGGCAGGCAGCTGAGGTGGCGCAGCGGTGGGTCTCCACGCAGGTGCCTGCCCAGCTGGTTGGGTCGGCAGCTGTATGCGAACGGTGGCGGAGGTGCGACTGGCGTGGGCCTGATGGTGGCCCCACGGGTGTTCATGGCAAGGGCCTTGCCGCAGCCCCGGCAAGGGCCTTGCCGGGGTCCCGGCAAGGGTCTTGCTGCGGCGCCTGCTGTCATCCCCGGCAAGGCTCTTGCCGGGGGCCTTGTGGTCCTCCTTGGCTGGGATCCCGCCAAGGATCATCATCTTCCAAAGTGTGCATCTGATCGTGAATGTCTTCACAAAGATCCGCATACCACCATGGGGATGCCTCCCGAATCCTTGCCCCATGGGGGTAGTGGAATCAAGTGTGACCCGCTCCGTAGGTGTGGGGTGATCTGCCACGGCAAGGGTCTTGCCGGGTTTGTAAAAACTGCCTCCCGGCAAGGATCTTGCTGGGGGGCCCGCTTCGTCCCCTTTGCTCTTTGTGGTCTTGATCTTGGCGTCGTTCTGCTTCTCCTTAGCTTCGGCCTTACCTTGGCTTACCTCCCTTGCCGTGCTCAGGCTCAGACTGCCCGTGCACAGTTATAGGGGTACAAAAAGTGTACCCCCCCTTTTTTGTACACCGACACCGGTCCGCAGAAGCGATTGGAGTGACGTCGATGCTGGTGACGAGAAGCTCACGATTTCCACCACCAGGATTCTCCGGCTCACCGAGGCCGGGCTCACCCTTGAGATGATCGGGGCAGACTTTGTCCCCCGCCGTATCGCTCCACTGCACAACAAGGGGAGGCCGGCCTGGCTCTTCACGAACCCCGCCGACATCATGCGGCTTCGCCCCGGCCTCGACCACAACTTCACAGGGATGGGGCATGCCCATTTATGCTAGCGGCTCTTCCAGCTCGATGTCGGCCGCGACGGCGAGGTCGAACGGACCTACAAGGTCGCGAGGGCCGCCGCAAAGGCCGGCAAGGTCTTCAAGGGGCCTTTGTTCAAGCTGCCGACGGGAGTGGTCCCGCTGTGCAATAATTCACGCCGGACCAAGATCATTGCCATTATGCTGGACTGCAACGCGCATGGCCCTGACCCGAGCTCGAAGGAGCTGGAGGACGTCGAGGTGCAGCAGTTCTTTGACACTCTGCACGACGGGTACATCAACGCCGACGCCGAGCAGCCGCTCGTCCAGGACACCACCCAGGCGGAACTGGACTACATCACCACCAGGGCGAGGGAGGCACAACTTGCTGAGGACGCCGGCAACGCTGGTGGTGTGGAGGACAAGGCCACGACGGCCGCCGAGGAGGAGGAGCTCGCCCGTTGGGCGGCGATCGCCGGGGAAGCCAGCAGCGCCGGCATCGAGGCTCCTTTGGTTGAAGACGCGGCTAATGAATTGTCGTAGGGGGAGGCCGGGGCTATTGACCCTCCGGCCAGGGGAAGGGGGCGAGTCCTACGACGGGCCACTTCCGGCGAGCTGGTGCGGCCCGTCAGGGCCGCGCGGCGGCCAAAGTCCCCAGAGGAGTCCGCACGTCAGATGAGGGCCGCGGCGGCGAAGAAGGTGGTGAAGGCCGCGACAGCGAGGAAGAAGGCATCTGCCTCTTCTTCGTCCAAGCACACGCAGACTCCACCCTCCTCCTCTCCTCTGGTAGACGCAGACGCGGGGGTCACTTTTGACGTCGGATCCCTCAGCCCGAGGAGGAAGAGGAAAACAGAAGAGGAGGAGGTGGACGACGAGTAAGTACCTGGTTTCTTCCCGTCATTTCTGTCTCCTCAATCTATGTCGCTTGTCTTGACTTGTTCTCATCTTTGCAGGGACGCGGAGACGCTGGCCCAAAGGGTGAAGAGGGCCAAGACCTCGGCGGGCGGCCAGGCCCCGGCTGGTACTTCAAGGGCGCCACTGGTAGTGTTGAGCAGCCCAGACAGCAGCCCCCGGCATAGCCCCCAGCATAAGTTCATTACCCTCCCCTCGTCGACATGTGTCCGGGGTACGATACTTTGGTGCTGACCTTGCCGAGTATGCAGGAGGAGAGCGGCAGCAGGAGGAGCCGCAGAGGGCTACTCCCAACACGAGGCCCCCATCGACCACGCCACCCCGAAGGGCGTTCCCGGCAAGGGCGCCAAGCACCGAGCATACGCACATGGAAGAGGAGGAGGAGGATAACTTGGGTGCTGGCGGCTTTGCCTTGGCGCCAAATGTTGGCGGGGAGGGGACTTCTTTTCCCCAGCCTGGCACTGGTGCTGGTAAGTCGCTCGCCTTTCGTCCCTGTTCCTTTTTCTTTCTGGCTCTTGGTCTTGGCCTTGCCTTACTCCCTTCTTTGGTGTCCAGACTCCTCCTCGGTGAACCCAGAGGACGTGGACGCCATCATCGAGGACACCGCCATGGCCGTCGAGGCGTTCGCCGAGAAGATCGCCGCTGAGGAGGCCGCTAAGGGCGCTGCTGAGGACGCCACCAAGGGGCCTGCCAGGGAGGCCGGCAAGGCCGCCGCTGAGGAGACAGGCAAGGGGCCTGCCAGGGAGGCCGGCAGGGCCGCTGCCGAGGGGGAGGAGGAGGTGGCTGATGACCAACCTTCCTCCTTGGCTGCTTCCGGCTCCGGAAAGTACCTGAGGGTGAGTGACAACTTGTTCGTCCACCTTCCAGGCGCGTCGAGCACCAGGACACCCATCGAGGGAGAGGTGTTCGACGACGAAGTGCTTGCCGCCGCCGGGCTTGAGGTCGTCGACGAGCCGAGCGTTGGTGGCGATGGCCCCCAGGAGGAGCGGCTGCTCCAGGCCATGGGTGCCAACTTTCGGAGGCTCCAGGTGCTCCACCGTGCCCGCCTGGACAAAGTCAGGTCCAGGACGGCGGTGGTGGAGAAGGCGGAGGCGGACCTCCAGAAGCGCGTCGCCGAGACGCAGGACTGGTTCCGCCAGGCTCGCAATGAGCTGAAAGCCGCCCAGGGCGAGCTGGCCAAGTGTGATGTGGAGCTCACCATGAAGCTAGCCGACGTCGTGAAGGCCCAAGAGACGGCGAAGAATTTTGCCGCTGCCGCCGAAGCCGCCCGGACCCAGCACGAGGCCGCACTGAACTCCTAGGAGGAGGACCTCACTGCACGTGAGGAGAAGCTTTCCGCCACACTTCGCGGCAAGGATGAAGAGGTGGGGAAGCTTGTCTTGCAGTGGACCCGTGAGCTGGAGTAGAGTCACCAAGAGACGCTCGATGCCTAGGCCCCGGTCCACGCTGGCAAGGTGAAGGGGCTGGAGGTGGAGCAGGACGGGCTAAAGGAGCAGGCCCTGAAGCTGTCCCAGGAGAAGGACGCGCTCAACGGCAATCTGACGGATGCGCAGGGCGCGGCCATCAGCAATGTCGGGGAGCTCTCCAAGGCCAACAAGTCCATCAAGGACCTTAAGCTGAAGCTGGAGGGCCTCGAGGGGATGCTCACGGAGGCCAAAACCCGGGAGGGGACCCTGGCCAAGGAGCTGGAGACCGAGAAGCAGCTGCGGAAGGACGAGGCCGCCGATCATAAGGATTTCAAGGAGGGCGTGAACCGCTGGATCGACCGCCTCGAGGACGTCGCCGACAGGATCACCGTGCAACTAGCTTCCATGGGGATGCCAAATGTGAGGTACGCCCCAGAGTGCAGCGGGACCACCAACGCCAAGCTGACCCTGTTCTTTGAGTGCGTCCTCGGGGCCCTGGAGCAGCTTCACGCCAACCGGGCGGCCTCGCTGGCCGACGAGGCCCGGAGGCTTTGCCAGGGTGCCATGACCAAGGTTCTCACCAAGGTGGCACACTGGCACCCCGACCTCGACTTCGACGCCGCGCTGGAGAGCTTGCCGGAGGGTACTGACCTCGCGCCGCTTAGGGAGCGCATCAAGCCCATCATCAGCCGTGTCGACGGAATTCTGAGGGTGGAGGGCCAGCGCTGGGATTAGGCACCCCATTCTTTATCATCACTGCAGGTTCATGTCCAAGATAGTTTCTATCTTTAGTTAGAACCGCAGCAACAATTTTGATGTAATATAACTCTGCAATACTCCTGACATTATGCATGTTATTTTCCCATTCGATTTTTCCTTGTATGTCCACCCTACGTAACTGGGTAGGCTGGCCGGTGCATAAACCCAGGGCGGCATCTTGGGGATGGATCCCCATTGGACTGCCCGGTGTGCTTGCTGCCGAGCGAACCACCTTACCGCCCTCAGCGTTGCTGCCCGAACTATCGAGCTTGACTCGAGTCAGAGTCGGGAGCGTTGCCAAGTGTGGAAGGCTACCCCGCCACTCTCGACACGGCCGCTTTGAGCTGTTGAGCGGACTCGAAACAGAACAAAGGGCGTCGCCAATCGCGGGAGGGCCCCTTCGCGTGCAGGTTTTCCATACATAGGCAAGATCTCCGAGGACGATAACCTTATGTATAAAAGGGAATAAATCAAGGCTCTGAATGACTTAGCTTTTTTGTCGCCGCGCTGGCGTCCTTCGCGTTCACAAATGACGCTCTTTTCTCCTAGACGTCTCCTTCTTGGGAGCCATGGCGATGAAGAAACACTAGGGTAGCTACTAGACCAGATTCTCACAATTGAGCGCCCCTACCTGGCGCGCCAAAGATGTCGGTGTGGAACGACACCTATGGGATCACAAGGATCCCTACTACGGTTGCCGGGGCGCAGGGTTGCAAGAAGAGCAGGATTAGTAACTAGCACAAGGATCGTTTACCCAGGTTCGGGCCATGAAGATGCGTAAAACCCTAGTCCTGCTTTGGTGGGTGTATTTCAGAGAGTTCTTGAGCTCTCGAACTAGCTATGGTGGGGTGCGTGGTCCCAAAGAGCCGAATCCTTCTCCATTATGCCATGGGCCTCCTTTTATAGTCGAAAGGGGCTGCTATACTGGCATACATGAGGTGGAAAGGCGTACAGTATTGCGAGCTTATCGCTCGTATTACAGGACAAGTCGCATTCAATGCGTCGCTGAGGTGTCCCCTAGCTTTATCGGGGACAGGGGCGAGGCCCATCCCGTTTGTCGCCGCTCCTCCTTGTTTTTACACGCGCCCCGGCCAGTGATGCATGCGGCGCCATGTAGGCTGGCAGGCAGCTAAGGTCGCACAGTACTGGAGCTTCCACGAAGATCTGCATGCCGCCACGCAGGCGTTCGATGAGTTGGCCTGGGAGCTGCATGTTCCCATGCAGGTGCCTGCCCAGCTGGTTGGGCTGGCAGCCGCATGCGAATAGCGGTGGAAACTTGGATGGTGCGGGCCTGGCAGTGGCCCTGCTGGCGTCCTCGGTGAGGGCCTTGCCGGGTGGCCCAGCAAGGGTATTGCCGTGGCGCGCTGTCGTCCTCGGCAAGGGTCTTGCCGGGGGTCTGGTGGCCTTCCTTGGCAAGGATCTTGCCGAGGATCGGCGTCTTCTAATCCTCATCTGATCTTGAGTGTTCCTTGTCTTCACAAAGATCTGCATGCCACCATAGAGGTGCCTCCCGAGTCCTGGCCCAACATGGTTGATGGTGTTGGGGATGTGGGCTCAAGGGTTGCTCGCTCTGTCGGTGTTTGACGGGCCACCCCGGCAATGGGCTTGTCGGGGCCGCTGAGGCTGCCCCGGCAAGGGTCTTGCCGGGGGAACCCGCTTTGTCCCTCTGCTCTTTGTAGTCCTGGTCTTGGCGTTGTTCTGGCGGCCTCGGGCTTCGGTTTTACTTCGGTTCACCTCCCATGTTCTGCTTGGTGTGACCGTGGGCGCGGCTCCGACTGCCCGTGCACAGGTAAAGGGGTACAATGGTGCGCCCCTTCTTTTGTACACCAACACACATGGTCCGCAGATAACAACCGTGTGTTATGAAACAGAAAAACCCTCGAAGCCGGCAGATATTTTCTAGGGATGCAGGCGGGATTGGGAACAAGAAACATCACACGCAGTCCGGAGATAACAACCGTGTGTTATGAAACAGAAAAACCCTCGAGGCGGGTAGATATTTTCTAGGGATGCAGGCGGGATTGGGTACAAGAAACATCACACACGGTTCGGAGATAACAACCATGTGTTATAAAACAGAACAACCCTCGAGGCGGGCATATATTTTTGAGAGGGGGAGCCTTGTTGAGTCGAATGTACTGTGCGGATATGTGCGTGACAGGGGCACCGGCGTGGCACACAATTAGTTTGAGTGAACCGTGTCTGTTGCGTCATCCGACTTGTCTAATGTTCATAAATTTGGCGAAAAATGACGCGGGAGAGGGTCAGAACACGAACACACTTGCATGTGGACAAAATTTATGTATGAAAAGGGTGGTTTGATTTTCAAACGCCAAATGCAACTTCGATGTGGCACCTCTCTTGCAAAGCGCACGGAATTGCTTGCCCCCACCGCCCCCTCGTGTCGGCACGAAGGGAATCCTAAGCTATGAATGCATGCCCCTTCCCCCCAATCGAGGTTCACCTAGCAAAGTGCAAAGTAGCTAGTAGCCCCCCTCCTTCCTCGTGTCGGCACGAAGGGAATCCTAAGCTATGAATGCATGCCCCCCAACCGAGTTCACCTAGCAAAGTGCGAAGTAGCTAGCAGACCCCTCCTCCCTCGCGTCGGCACGAAGGGAATCGTAGGCTATGAATGTATGCCCCCCCAACCGAGGTTCACCTAAAAAAGCGCGAAGTAGCTAGCAGCCCCCGTCCCTTGTGTCGGCACGAAGGGAATCCTAAGCTATGAATGCATGCCCCCCCGAACCGAGGTTCACCCTAACAAAGTGCAAAGTAGCTAGCAGCCCCGCTCCCTCGTGTCGGCACGAAGGGAATCCTAAGCTATGAATGCATGCCCCCCAACTGGGGTTCACCCTAGCAATGTGCGAAGTAGCTAGAAGCCCCCCTCCCTCGTGCCGGCACGTAGGTAATCCTAAGCTATGAATGCATGCCCCCCAACCGAGGTTCACCTAGCAAAGTGCGAAGTAGCTAGCAGTCGCCCCCTCCCTCGTGTCGGCACGAAGGGAATCCTATGCTATGAATGCATGCCCCCCAACCGAGGTTCACCTAGCAAAGTGCGAATTAGCTAGCAGCCCCCCTCCCTCATGTCAGCACGGAGGGAATCCTAAGCTAAGAATGCATGCCCCCAACCGAGGTTCACCTAGCAAAGTGTGAAGTAGCTAGCAGCCCCCTCCCTCGTGTTGCCACGAACGGAATCCAAAGCTATGAATGCATGCCCCCCCAACCGAGGTTCACTTAGCAAAGTGCAAAGTAGCAACCCCCCCCACACACACTTCCAGTCGGCGATCTAGAGAGGCATATCTCACCAAGATGGATCGTAAAACACACCAAGAATAATCCATCTTGGTCGTACAACCTCTCTCTTGTTGTTGGTCAAAGTGATGGCCATCCATGCGACCCCGGAGATGGGCTAGCTCGCCAATAATCATGCAAGTAGCTAGTCCCCGAAGACAACCACTGCATGTGTGTGGCCCAAACATATGTATGGAGAGGTGTGTTTTTGAGTAACAATGGAACAACTTTGATGTGGCACCGTGACTTCGAACTAGAAATCGCCACACTGAGTGAGGGTTAGGTTGACGATGCATATGTATGTTACAACACACCTCAAGCCAACGACGGGGATTCATGCATGCATGCGTGCATAGTATACACGCTCAAACTTAAGATCTGAATCTCACCAAGACCTACACTATGATAACACGAACCAAATGAAGAATCCACCATGGTAACCTATCTTGTTGTTGGTCAAGGTGATCATGGATGTCCACGCGGGCCCACAAATATATAGGCTTGTCGCCGATAACCACACGAGGGAGTGTACCGTTTGAAGGCAACCACTACATGCATATGTATGGAGGTGATGCGTGCATGCATGTTTGAATACCATTTCACAACATTGATGTTGCGCTTGCGTCAAAAATCATACACTAGCTCCCCACACAGAGCGAGATCAGTTCATGACGTGTTGTTGTACTAGCCACTTCGACTCGATGCGAGGGATTCATGCGTACACATGCATGTGTCTGTGCTCAAACTGTATCATGCATGTCATCCCAGAGCATGACCTATATATATACCGTATTACAAGCAAAAATAATAATCCCCTCCTAAGTCAAATTAACCTCTCTTGTTGTCAGGAAAAAAATAGTGATGGATCAAGCGGGCCCACACATGGAAAGCATCGATATCGCTGATAACCGCTTAAGTGGGTGCGAGAGGACAACCACCACCGCTTTGCATGTGGGCCAAACATATATATGTTGAATACCCAAAATGCACAACTTTTTATATATGTTGAATACCCAAAATGCACAACTTTGATGTGCCACATGCCTCAAAAACCGTAAACCATGCACCCACACAGAGCGAGGTTCATGAAGCGTACTACACATGATGGTCCCCTTCCCTCTCTTGACCGCATACTATATGCTCCTGCCATAATATGTACAACCCAAAAGAATCCTCATCGATGTTGAAATTAATTAACCTCTCTCGATGTAGGTTAAAGTGATGCATGCATGCATCAACGATGGCCTCGTGGGCCCATAGCTGGAAGCGTCACACGTGAGTGTCCTAGCTTGGATAACTACCGCGTGCATGCATGTGGCCCAAAAAGGTGTTGTGTAGGACAACCATCGACTGCATGTGGCCAAAACATGTATGTATGAAGGGGTTGTGTAATGTTTTAAATAACGATTTCACGACTCTGATGAGGCACCGGCCTGCCTAACAAAACAGCCAACCCACACTGTGGCTCACAACTCGTAGTGTACTACGAGCCACGGCCCCCCAGACGCACACACCCACACACACACCGCGAATCCATCGCAACTATGATGCATGTTAAATTAATTATCCCACGGTGAACATATGTTACCAAAGGAGGGTTGTTTTAATTTCAAAAAAATCACAGAGATCATTAAGACATTTTAGTACAGTAATTGATTTATTTTTTATGGGTATAATGTGCAAAAATCAAATTTGAGCTACATGCACACATGACATTGCACCTAAATGGATTGCAAAACACATGTGTCTCACTGGGTGCATGTTTACTCCCCGTGCAACAAATTTCAAACATTGAGAATCCTGATTTTTAAATTCTAGTACATCCAAAACTTATTTGAAGTTCATGAAACTTATCGTGTTGTCATATGGACACCAATACAAAGTGGCATTGTACTTTTTTTGTCAAATTTGAGACCAGTTTTGATGTAATCTTTATCTAATTACAAACGGGAGATTATTAATAATTGGGATCCAATATCCCAAACGGATTATTTATTCGAACCGTGAGCATTAGACCAACAATGGATACGTGCCATGCTTCGGGTAAGCAATAAAGCGGCAGCATTAATCATCCAAATAAAAAACAATATAAGTGCCGCCACGTGACCCGTGTGCTATGCGAGCAGGCGTGAGTTGATGGGACGCATGCGAGCAGTCTGCCGCGCAGGCAGACGGGGAGGTGTGCGTGCAGGTGTGTGAATTGATGGAGGCGTGCTCGCTGCATAGTGTCATTGGGAGGCGTGCGAGTAGCTGTGTGAAACTTTGGTAGGTATGCCAGTAGTCCGGTGTGCATGCTCACCGGGAGACGAGCCATCGGTTTGACCGCCGCCCGCCTCTCTCCCACAACTCCCACTACTCCATATTAATGGTGCGCCCGAGCGTCCGCACCCCCCATCCTCGCCACACATACATAATCCTCTCTCTCTGCTTGCATCCTCGACGCCGCTCTCAGTCCTCAAAGCCGCCAGTGTGTGAGTTTGCCGCCGAAGCACCCCATCGGAGGAAGTGGCGATGCCGGGGCTGCTAAAGCACCGGAGCACGGCTTGGAGATGGACACAGAGGTTGCCGTCACCGCCGGCGAGTTATCGCTGCACCCTGATTTCGTCGATGGCGTCGAGCTTCCACAGCTGGAGGTGGAGTTCCACACCGACTCTGGTGACGACCCCGACAAGCACTCCGGCGATGACTCCGACGACGACGGACAGCTGGTTAGTCATCTATACCCATTTATGTGTCAAATAGATCATAGGGTTTCTCTGGTTACTCCTGCCTAGCCCTTTTTGGAATAAAAATCCTATGGTTCTATTCTCCCAATCCATGAAATCTAAGTAAGTTTCGTTAAATCATGTAGTGTATTGAATGTTTGAATGGTACAAGTGATAAGTGATTAGTTGTTTCATGTGTGCAAATGATTTCTGCTAGTAATCCGCCTAGGGTTAGTGTTCGTACTAACAATTCCTAGCCAGGACTTGACAATTGATATTGAATGACCTACATATGTTTCTGCCATTATTTTCTTCAAGATTGGTCTGTACATAGACAACTGTGCTTAAAAAGCGAACCATAATCTCTGGATATGTATAAATAAATAGCCATAAATTCCTAATCCTACTTCACGGCATGTAATCATTGATTTGATGCCAAATTTATTTTACTATTTGTATAGGTGCTGTCTGACGATGTGGACAGCGAGGATGAAGATGGCCAGAGGAGGTACAAGAGGCAAATCCTGAGGGAGCTTTATGGGGGAATGCATAACAGGCGTATTAGGACCTAGAATGGCGGCTATCGATGCCCATTTTGCAACCACAAGCTTCATGACGCGTATCTTAGTGTTCTGGCACATTCAAGAGGACGAGCCGTTGGCTCCTTCAAGCAGAAGTATTCTTGCAGGGTGGCGCATGGCGCGTACGCCGATTACCTAGAGAAGCTTCAGGATCGTGCCGTCATGTGAGATGAGATGTGGGATGGATCGAACTATGAATGCTCGAGTATGCTTAATGACGGTTGAACTATGTACTTATGGTTGAACTATGCTTATGTACATGTACGCTTATTAACAATGTCTGAGTATGTTAAATATTTGGTCAAAATTTGGTGAAAATTACAAAGGGGGACCAATAAACAGGGACGGAGGTAGTACGCCAGTCACACACGGTTCCCAAAATTGGAACCGTGAGCAATGAATTTCATTTTACCTATTGCGTCAATCACACACGGTTTGCTCTAGCAAACCGTCGCCCACAAAATTCTTTGTGGGATAGAGAACCCTCACCTCCCAATTCAAAAAAGAAAAAACAAAACCCTCATGATCCCCACGACAGAAAAACCCTCACCCTGCCTGCCACCCCCTCCGGTACGGTCCCCATTCACACATGCACAAGATCCTCCGCGTCTATGCCATGGGACCGCCTATTGCAGCGGTAAACACTTAGCTCGACGCCTGCGGCCGCCGCCAGGCTGCCGGCAGAGCCTGCCGCATTTCATAACTTCCGCTTGCCACTGCCTATCGCCATCGACTTTCTCGACGCTGCTCGCGGTCGACCCAGCTCCACTCGGTTGGGGAATCTGCCGTATTGAGGGTTCTTTCTCATGGACGCCAAGGTAACTAGCTAATTTATCTCATCTGTTATCCCAGTTCATCTGCCTCCTTTAGTTACTTGGCAGAAATCGCCGTGAATTCATTTTTATTCGAGCTGATTTGAGGGTTTTCTTTCATTCATAGAATTTACAGTGCGCCGACACTTCAGGACTTTGCGACCTCTGTCAAAGATTCCATCTCACCATACCAGATAACTTGAGGACGCGCGCGGTATGTTCAATCTAACACTAAATCGGTTGGCATGGCCTACTTTCCTGAACATATTCTAAATATTGCTACATTTGGATAAAAGGTGCCACATGCACCATATACGTTAAAGGGTATTTCCCCTCTTCTTTCTATATTAGGCAAATTAATGATGTATTGTTCTTTCGATTACTCTCATATTTCCATGACATCCTGTTTACCCTATTTGTTTAATTATAGATTTTTTTCCTTCGATTTCAACTGTTGTACAGTTCTTTCAATTTGGGCCCATATTTGCATGTTACCATATTTTCTTTAACAATCCTACCATTTTCTGCAGCATATCCCTTGCTATGCAACAAATTATGTAGTGCACAATCTTTCCCTTTAGATAGATCAAGACTGCACGTATGTCATACTGGACACAAACCATGGATTTACAATCGTTGCTAATGTAAGACTTGATGAACGTGGTGACTCCTATTTTGGCACTGGCTTTTGGAAAGAATTTTCTAAGATTTATGTACTGAAAGCTGGCACTAAAATTACACTGCCCATAAAAGGGCCTGGTCATGAGATATATGCTAACTTCCCGACAAAATCATCTGTCCAGACTTTATTCGAAGTAAGTTTTCTTTTCAACTATCTGCATGTTGACTTACCCAGAAATGTCAAATGAATTGTGTAATATTTAAGCAACCAATTGTGATTCCCTTTTCTTACTATATTCCTACCTAATAACTTCTAGTTACCAATACACTTTTCTATTGTCCTGTTTTAACTAAACATTCCCTGTACTCCCATTTCTATCAGAAAATGTTGCTGACAAGGAGACTCCAGAGGTGGAGAACGGGGCTGCCAACAAGCGGAGGTGGGGCGAGCTAGAACCGCAAGCGACTCCAGCACGCCTAGACTTCATCAGCAACCTCCCCGATGATATGTTGACAGTCATCATCTCCCTCCTTCCAATCAAATATGGGGCGTGGAAAACCGTCCTTTCTCGGTGTCGGTGTCAAAACCGGCGGATCTCGGGTAGGGGATCCCGATCTGTGCGTCAAGGTCGGATGGTAACAGGAGACAAGGGACACTTTATTTTACCCAGGTTCGGGCCCTCTCGATGGAGGTAAAACCATACTCCTGCTAGATTAATATTGATGATATGGGTAGTACAAGAGTAGATCTACCACGAGATCAAGGAGGCTAAACCCTAGAAGCTAGCCTATGGGTATGATGATGGTTATGATGTGTTCGTCCTACGGACTACAACCCTCCGGTTTATATAGGCACCAGATAGGGTTAGGGTTACACAGAGTCGGTTACATTGGTAGGAGATCTTGAATATCCGCACGCCTATCTTGCCTTCCACGCCAAGGAAAGAACCTTCCGGACACGGGACGAAGTCTTCAATCTTGTATCTTCATAGTCCTGGAGTCCGGCTGAACATATAGTTCGGCTATCCGAACACCCCCTAATCCAGGACTCCCTCAGTAGCCCCCGAACCAGGCTTCAATGACGTCGAGTACAGCGCGCAAATTTGTCTTCGGCATTGCAAGGCGGGTTCCCCCTCCGAATCTTGTGTACCTGTATGAATAATGTCCGTAACGCTCCTCGGTCTCGGTGCCCAATAATTGCTGTCTTCCACGTGTTGAACGAATGCGAAAAGCCCGGGGGTGTTTTTATATTCACACCCTTGGTCATATAAACGAGCCGCCTATTTAACGGGATGGGGATCTAGATCCAAACCACATCTTCTTCTCCCCGCGAGTTATCATCAGAGTGTCTCCAGCAAAGGTCCATTCCAACATGGCCAGCCGTCGTAGCTCCTCCCCTCGCCCCTCCAGCCCCAAATCCGGAGACTGGGAGAGTTGCACCATCCCACACAGTGAGCTAGTGTCACTGCAGGCCAAAGGATTCCTTCCCCAAGCATATATGGTCCCGGTCCAAGCCGGACTCGCCACCTACAACGGCGGCAAGCAAGTGGAGAGCACCCCCAATCCTTCTAAAGGAGAGAGGGTGTGACTCATCCCTTATTTATTAAGGGGTCTAGGATTTCCAATTCATCCATTCCTCCGCGGGCTTCTGGAGTTCTACGGCCTCCAGCTGCACAACCTCACGCCTGGCTCCGTGCTACATATTGCAGGCTTCGTTGCCCTTTGCGAGCTATTTTTAGGCGTCGAGGCTCATTTTGCGCTGTGGAAGAGGTTGTTCTGCTTGGTGCCCCATTCTCAGAAGGGGTCTATATATCAAGTGGGCGGAGCCGAAATATGGCGCATCGCCGGGACCGGATGCCTATCCGGAACCCCAAAGAAGGCGTCCGAGGACTGGCCTTTAGAATGGTTCTACATAGACGACGTCCCGCTGCCGGACCCTGTCCGGGTCGGCCTCCCTGAGTTCAGCATGGCTCCCTTAAAGAAACGCTTAAGTTGGCGTCCGCGGAGCTCTCAGAGAGAAAGCAAGAGAGACGTTCTTTACCTGATGGGCCGGATAAGACTGTTGGCTCATTCCGGACTAACCATGATTGGAGTCATGGCCGCATGTATTATGCAGGGGGTGCAGCCGCTTCAATATAGGAGCCACCCCATGTGGGATTTCAACGGGGAGGATGACGCCACCCGTTACGGCCGCAAGGGGCCAGACACAGCTGCCGCTCTAGTAAAGATTCTAACATCTTTGTACAAGGGAGAAAAGGAGGACTTCCTCCGCGTCAACCCGCGGGCCGGATTCACTATGTATGAACCTCCAAGTTGGGTAAGTGAACAATTGCACTTGCCCGCTTATTTAATGCTCCCATGACTAGATACATAATCTGGTGATTTCAATGCAGGAGCTTTGACAGGAGGTAAAGGATATCAACAGCTGCCCTCCACAGCCTGAGGACCCAGAATGGTCCCTCGATCCTGACTCCGAAGAGGAACCGGACATATCGGTGGAGCTCATCGACGGGGTGTTCCACCAGTTAAGCAAAGATAATACCTTGGTGGCCATTACGGCTGATTATCCCGGGTTAATCCCGGCCTCCCAGGTGACAGAAACCGGAGTGTTTATTCCCGTAAGAGAGATTCCGTCCTTACATATTCCGGCATTTCTGACGACAACCGTATTTTACAGGGGAGATTTCCGAGGAGGGAGGCCGAACCTGCGGCGGCTAGCCAACGAGGAGCCACCGGGCCCCGTGGGGTAAAAAGGGATGAAGTCCGGACTGAGAGTTCGGCACAAAGGTATAACGCGCCCTCTGTCTTCCTGGCATTATTCTGTCAGGGCATGTTAACATCCGTACTGTTTCCAGGACGAAGAGGCCTCGCCGGATTATATCCGGAGGGGCCGCCAACCGCGCCTCTACCAGCCAGGCCCCAACGTCTGGTCCAGAGGCGGGGACAAACACCAGGCTTGCCCCGGACGCTCCTCCAACAGAGGACGCGGACCGGCTATCTGCCACAAATTCAGAAGTGGAGAGCACCATGAACCATAGGCGTCGCCGGATAGTTCTACGCGACGCTTGTTTCTCCCGAGAGGCCTTAGACGCCTTCAATTCGGGAGATGCATACCTTCGTGCTGCTCAAGATGGTTTAGCCAGAGCCACGGAGCAGTATGTGAAAGACATACGGGTAAGAAAATTTAAATATATATATACCAGTAGCCCCCGAGACTTGAAACAATTAAACTAACTGATTTGAGGATCATATAATATGTAGGTTCTTACTGAGAAGAACACCGTGCTGTCCCAGGAGCTGGAAAAGTGCAAGGCCCAACTAGAGGCCGCACTAGCCGCAACAGGGGAGCCCAAAGGGACCCCCTCAGGTATGATATACTTTGAGAGATTAGTATTGTGCGGCTTATGTGCGAATCTGACAATTAATGTTACAGATGGTGCCGGACTAGATCCGGAGAGGCAAAAACTCTTACGCCAGTTAAAGGCTGGCGAGAGTACGTTGACAAGGGTGAGGCAAGGGAAGAATGATCTTCAGGATGCCAACACCAAGCTGGATGTTGAACTGAAAGACGTTCGTGGCCAGCTATATGTTCGACGCGGCATATTTAGTAAGTGCTTGAGCGAACCCTTTGAAAAAAAAGGAGTTCGGCGAGGAAGACAAATAACAGAATTATGTCTGTAGGTACGCTCACAGGTCGTCCTGCAAAGGAGATGCCCGGTTCTACGGGTGACCTTCTCCTCGAACTCCTGCAACTGCACGAACGAATTCGGCAGGCAATGCAAGGGGTTGCCCGGGCCTTATGGCCTGCCCACTCCACGCCCGAGGGCCTTGGAGAGCTTGCGGAGAAGCTGACGGGAGCTCGGCGGCGCATCCGGTTGTGGAAGATATCAGCCTACCGACAAGGCGCGAGGGAGGCCTGGGCCATGGTGAAGACCCGCTTTACAAAGTCTGACCCCAATCACATGGCCGAGGTCGGACCAGTGGGGCCTGACGGGAAGGAGATCCCTGTGAGCTTGGTGTATAGCCAGGTAGAGCTGGCCGCAAAGTATTCCCAGCAGGACTGTAAATTAGACAGCCTGTTAGATGGTATAGAGGAGGAATACGATCAGTCAAGATGACTATTTAATTTATAATTGACATGTGTAATGCCTTCTAGCCGGATTGTAGATCGTTTGTCGTTGCCGACCTTTTCGCTTCGACCTCGGGACCTGACGGTCCGGAGTGTGTCCGAATACCATAACGGCTATATAAAAGCCGGGGTATGCATGGAGACCAGGCGTAGGGGTCATTAGTGCTTTATTAGACAAGTGCCCAACTAGTTATGTTATATTACATGGTTAGTAAGAAACATCTTCCAGAGAGAATAGTTCCGTTAAGGGTTCCTTTCGCTGGGGTGGCGTGCCCTAAAGTGCACGTCCGGACTGCAAATGCAGAAGATCATCTGGGGGCATGTATAAAATAAAAAGGTTCATCTTTAGTTCACCGACCGAATATTCCATTAAGAACGCTAGCTTTCGGCTTCACCCAGTCTGAGGTACACATCCGGCTTATCCGGCAGTAACAATCGCAGAGGTGCTCCCTTTACCGCCTAGCCGAACAATCGGGAACGTAGGGGTAAGCACAGGAGCCAAGCAACCCAGCTTGGCCAAAACTTAAGTCATATCGATGCATATAATGGCGAAGAAAAGGTGCACGCGGAAGTCTGACGCATGCGTTGGGTGTGAAACCCATATAGATAAGCTTCTGTTAAAGAAGCCCCCAGGTTTAAGGAGCGCGGATAGCGCGTCATATAATGAGCCTTTTACGGGCTAGAAAAGAAAAGAGTAGTAGACAAAGTAAAAAAAGGTATAAATGTAAATAATGGACAGAGGAAGGAGACAAACACAGAGTCCGGCGCTAGGCATAGAATCTTCGGAGACGTGTGGCGTTCCATGGGTTTGGCTCGAGTCGGTTGTCCGACGCATCTCGCAGGCGGTACGCTCCACCAGTTAGGACTTGGTCGATTATGAATGGACCTTCCCATTTGGGCTTGAGTTTGTTTTTTTGCTTATCCGGCACCAACGTTGTAATTTTTGGCCCGTACTTCTCTGCTTTGATATCTTCGAGCTTGCTGTTGATAGAATGCGGAGCGGGCCTTAGCCACGTCACGCTCTTCCTCTAAGGCGTCCAGGTTGTCCTGCCGATCAAGCTCGACTTCTCTTTCTTCGTACATGCGCACTCGAGGTGAGTCATGAATTATGTCGCATGGCAGAATCGCCTCAGCGCCGTACACCATAAAGAATGGCGTGAATCCGGTGGTACGATTTGGCGTGGTTCGCAGCCCCCAGAGTACGGAGTCGAGCTCCTCTACCCAGTGCATATCAGATTCCTTGAGGGACCGCACTAGTCTGGGTTTGATGCCGCTCATGATGAGACCATTTGCACGTTCGACCTAACCGTTAGTTTGTGGGTGATAGACAGAAGCGTAGTCGAGCTTAATGCCCATGTTTTTGCACCACAGCTTTACTTCATCAGAGGTGAAGTTTGTGCCGTTATCGGTGATAATGCTGTGGGGGACACCATAACGGTGTACGACCCCGGATATGAAGTCTATCACAGGTCCGGATTCAGCCGTCTTGACAGGCTTGGCTTCTATCCATTTGGTGAATTTATCCACCATGACCAATAAGTATCTTTTTCTTGTGGGTTCCGCCTTTAAGGGGTCCCACCATATCGAGCCCCCAGACCGTGAAAGGCCAAGTGATGGGGATAGTTCGGAGGGCGTTGGGTGGCATATGGCTTTGGTTGGCAAAGAGCTGGCAACCGACGCACCGTTTGACTAGGTCCTGAGCGTCTGCTCTAGCTGTCGGCCAATAGAAGCCAGTACGGAAAGCCTTGCTTACAAGGGACCGAGCCGCGGTGTGATGGCCACCGAGTTCGGGATGAATTTCAGCCAACAGACTCCGCCCTTCCTCTTCGGAGATACACCTTTGAAGGACTCCTTTAGTGCTTTTCTTATATAGCTCTCCCTCGTGGACTTTATAGGCTTTAGATCGCCGCACTATGCAGCGTGCCTCGTTTTGGTCCTCGGGGAGTTCCTGCCTAGTAAGGTAGGCTAGGAATGGTTCCGTCCATGGGGCAATGACCGCCATTATTGCGTGGACTCAGGGTGTAATTTCGGTGGCGGGGCCGCCGATTATGTCTGATTGTTCGGCATTGGGTTGTGCGGTTATGCCCGGGCTATTATCCGAGGGTTCCCCCTCCCATGTTACGGATGGTTTGAACAATCTTTCTAAGAAGATGTTGGGGGGGACTGCATCTCGTTTTGCTCCAATGCGTGCCAGGACGTCCGCTGCCTGATTATTTTCTCGGGCTATGTGATGGAACTCCAGTCCCTCGAACCGAGCTGACATTTTTAGTACGGCATTGCGATAAGCTGCCATTTTTGGGTCTTTGGCGTCGAAGTCGCCATTTATTTGGGATATCGCGAGGTTTGAGTCCCCGCGTACTTCCAAGCGTTGAATGCCCATGGATACCGCCATCCGGAGGCCATGTAGAAGGGCCTCGTATTCGGCTGCATTGTTGGAGTCCGTGTACATAATTTGGAGTACATATTGGACTGTATCTCCTGTAGGGGACGTCAAAACGACGCCAGCCCCCAGTCCGGCCAGCATTTTGGAGCCGTCGAAATGCATGATCCAGTTTGAGTACGTGCCGTACTCTTTAGGGAGTTCGGCCTCTGCCCATTCGGCGACGAAGTCGGCTAGGACTTGCGATTTAATTGCTCGCCGTGGCTTGTAGGTTATATCGAACGGGAGGAGCTCTATGGCCCATTTTTCTATCCGGCCTGTTGCTTCGTGGTTGTTGATAATATCGTTGAGTGGTACTTCCGAGGCTACTGTAATAGAACACTCTTGAAAGTAGTGTCATAGCTTCCGGGATGCCATGAATACCGCGTATGCGATTTTTTGATAATGCGGGTATCGTGATTTGCATGGTGTGAGGACAGTGGACACGTAGTAAACCGGCCTTTGAAGGGATAATTTATGTCCGTCCGTTATCCGTTCGACGACGAGTACTGCGCTAACAACTTGATGGGTTGCGGCAATGTACAATAGCATGGGTTCGCCGGTATTCGGCGCGGCCAGGACGGGGATTGTTGCCAAGATGGCCTTTATTTCCTCGAGTTCGGACGTGGCAGCGTCCGTCCACTCGAAGTGTTCGGTGCGCCTAAGGAGGCGGTAAAGGGGTAGTGCCTTTTCTCCCAAGCGGGAGATGAAGCGGCTTAAGGCCGCCACGCATCCGGTGAGTTTCTGAATTTGCTTGAGATCTTTTGGGACATCCAATTGTGACAGAGCTCGGATTTTAGCTGGATTTGCTTCAATTCCTCTGCTGGATACAATGAAGCCCAGGAGCTTTCCGGCTGGGACGCCGAAAACACATTTTTCCGGATTGAGCTTGATGTCGTATTTTCGCAGGTTGTCGAATGTAAGTCTCAAGTCGTCTACTAGAGATTCGACGTGTCTTGATTTAACGACCACATCATCTACGTACGCCTCCACTGTTTTGCCGATCTGGTTTGCCAAACATGTTTGAATCATGCGCTGATATGTCGCGCCGGCGTTTTTGAGCCCAAAGGGCATTGTGTTGAAGCAGAATGGGCCGTATGGCGTGATGAATGCTGTTGCAGCTTGGTCGGATTCTGCCATCTTTATTTGATGGTAACCGGAGTATGCGTCGAGGAAACACAGGGAATCGTGTCCTGCGGTGGCATCGATGATTTGATCAATTCGAGGGAGGGGAAAGGGATCCTTTGGGCAGGCCTTATTAAGGTCTTTGAAGTCGACACACAGGCGCCAGGATTTGTCCTTCTTTGGTACCATTACCAGGTTTGCTAGCCAGTCCGGGTCTCCAATAATTTGGCTAGCTCCTCTCCCATGGCCTGTCTCTTTGGTTCGGAGAAATGCCGAAGGGTTTGTTTGACAGGTTTGAATCCTTTCTGGATATTTAAGCTGTGCTCGGCCAGCCTGCGTGGGATTCCTGGCATATCTGAGGGGTGCCAAGCGAAAATATCCCAGTTCTCTCGTAGGAACTCGCGCAGTGCGGCGTTTACATCAGGGCTCAATTGTGCCCCGATGGAGGCTGTTTTATTCGGGTCCGTTGGGTGGACCTGGAATTTGACTATTTCGTCCGCTGGTTTGAAGGATGTGGATTTGGATCTCTTATCGAGTATCACATCATCCCTGCTAACCGTGGATCGCAGCGCCGTCAGCTCTTCGGCCGCTAAGGCTTCAGATAGTGCCTCAAGGGCCAATGCGGTTGTCTTGTTTTCGGCGCGGAGTGCTATGTCCGGATCACTAGCGAGAGTGATAATTCCGTTTGGCCCAGGCATCTTAAGCTTCATGTACCCGTAATGGGGTATGGCTTGGAAAACTGTGAATGCCTCTGTCCTAATATAGCGTGATATCCGCTTCTGAACGGGGCCACCTGGAACGTGATTTGTTCGGACCTGTAATTATCCAGCGTGCTGAATACCAGATCTAGTGTGATCTTTCCGGTGCAACGTGCTTCCTGACTGGGGATTATTCCTCTAAAGGTTGTGCTGCTAAGCTCAATGCGGTTCCAGTCTATTTCCATCTTTTGGAGGGTTTCCTCGTAGATGAGATTCAATCCGCTGCCTCCGTCCATAAGTACCTTTGCAAGGCGACAGCCATCCACTATGGGACTGAGAACCAATGCGGCTGGCGCTCTGGCTGTTCGGAATTTAGGTTCGTCGCTCGCATTGAAGGTGATGGCAGTATTGCTCCATGGATTTATGGTCGCTACTTGGTAGACTTCGGCGAGGCTGCGAAGTGTTATTTTTCGCATGTTATTTGATGCGAAAGTCTCAGAGATTGTGAGAATGGTACTGAAATTCTCGGGCTGGTTTCCTTCGACCTCTGGATTTAGGAGGTCCTCGCCAATTTTGGCCACCTGCCGGAGTATCCAACTTGCCCTCAGGCTGTGAGTTGGGGTGGCATCCTTTGTACTATGAATCTTGCAGGGTCCATCAAGCCACCTTTCTAGCACGGTTCCGTGCCCCCTAGAGGGTTTTGATTTTTTATTTAATCCGGGCGCTTTGCTGTAGTGCACCCTTTTGATTCGGACGGGATTGCTATTCAAGGCCGGATTATCCCAAAATTTAATTTCGGTTATCCGAGCACTTTCCACCGCACTGTATTTTTGTACTATGGACGCCAAGTCAGCAAAGCGCGTAATATTACGACGACTTATGGCGTTGAGTATCCCCTTGTCCGTGCAGTTACTGCAGAAGATTGAAATCGCGTCTCCCTCGTGGCAGTCCTTTATCCTGTTCATAAGCAGGAGGAATCTGGCCCAGTAATGATGTACTGTTTCTTCGGGCATCTGCTTGATTTGGGAGAGATCGCTTAAGATCGGACGGGCAGAATTCATTAGATCTGATACTTCGCCCGGTTTGCTGTTCGGAGGCCGAACGACCTCCGGATTCCGAGATCCGGAGTCCTGTATGTTTTCCGGTTTGCCTGGTTCCAAGCCCAGGTCTTGGGTTGTATCCTCCCCTCCGTGGATATCCGGCATGGAGGGTTCCGAAATTCGGACGTAACTAGTCCTTAAGATTGATGAAGGGTCACCGCATTGTGTTTCCACCACAGCAACATGATGGGTGGCTTGGGGAGAGTTGATTTCCCTTAGATCAGGTTTAGGCCCAACCTGGTCGTAGTTTGTAGTGACCCCCAAGGCGGCGATGCGATCCAAGAGCTCGTTTATGGAGGAGAGTTCCACCGGATCTAGCTGCTCGGCCAATTCCGAGCTGACGCGGAGATTGTTTTCGATGACCCGAGAGGTCACCGTCGGCGTAATGGCCGAACGGGCGGTCATGAGAAAACCACCCAGCCGGAGGGGTTGGCCGATAGCCAAAGCTCCCTCAGTGACGGCGCCGTCTTTAAAGACGGGAAAAGGCATCCTTCCTGATCGCGACAGCACAGAGGAACTCTCAATGAAAGCACCAATGTCGGTGTCAAAACCGGCGGATCTCGGGTAGGGGGTCCCGATCTGTGCGTCAAGGTCGGATGGTAACAGGAGACAAGGGACACTTTATTTTACCTAGGTTCGGGCCCTCTCGATGGAGGTAAAACCCTACTCCTGCTAGATTAATATTGATGATATGGGTAGTACAAGAGTAGATCTACCACGAGATCAAGGAGGCTAAACCCTAGAAGCTAGCCTATGGGTATGATGATGGTTATGATGTGTTCGTCCTACGGACTACAACCCTCCGGTTTATATAGGCACCGGATAGGGTTAGGGTTACACAGAGTCGGTTACATTGGTAGGAGATCTTGAATATCCGCACGCCTAGCTTGCCTTCCACGCTAAGGAAAGAACCTTCCGGACACGGGACGAAGTCTTCAATCTTGTATCTTCATAGTCCTGGAGTCCGGCTGAAGATATAGTTCGGCTATCCGAACACCCCCTAATCCAGGACTCCCTCACTCGGCGATGGCACCCCCTATGGAACTCAAGCCCTCTTGACCTCATATACACCCATGAGCTCTCCCATGGCTATCATGAAAGCTTGGATGTGTTCTCTAAGATCCTCGACAGTCACCTTGGCCCAACCAGAGGCCTTAGAATGGGCAAGTTCCGTTCCAACGGCAAGGACCGAGCCAAGCTTGACGACTGGTTCCAATGCCCCGCCCTACATCAGCTTGAGGAGCTCACTTTTGATGATGGGCATATGCGGTCGCTGCCAATCTTTACACTCCGCCTCGTGCCCATGCTTCACGTCACCAAGTTCAGGAACTGCCATTGCCCCCCCTAATGACGCGCCCGCTCTTATTCTACCACGACTGAAGCACATTTAGCTCGTCGCCATCTGCCTCTCAAACGGTGACATGGAGCGCCTGCTCCGTGGCTGTACTGCACTCGAGTACCTTTGTCTTCAGGCAATAAATGGGTTGAGCACCTTCCACATCACCTCCATGAGTCTCTGTACTATTTATGTGTGTTGCTGGTGCGGCAGGAAGACATCACAAGATGTGTACCACGGTATGGTCATTGAGGACACACCTGCACTTGAGAGATTACTTGTAGTTGATCAAGAAGGTCCAACTAGAATCAATGTCATTTCTGCACCGAAATTGACAGTGGTGGGCTACTCATCTCACAAATACTCCGCACTTGTTATTGGATCCACACCCGTTCAGGTATAACAGCCTCCTTCTACCTCTCCTTCTACAAATTAACATTATTTTTCTAATTTTGAAGATGTTTGTTCATCTGTCATTCAGAAAATGATTTTGACAAGCTTGACGCTGAAACTGCGCACAGTGAAGGTCTTGGCACTTGAATCTATCGGCCCCAACCTGGAGCAAGTTGTCAGTTTCTTGAGATGCTTTCCGTGCGTGGAGAAGTTATATATCGAGGTGATGTTCCTTTCCTGTTAAATGTTAACCATAAGGGAGTTCAATTTGTGAAACCTTTTTCCAAGTTTACAATGGCAATGTACTACGATTTCTGAAGGTTCTTTTGGAGGATTTTAGTACATACATGTTCCCCCCCATACTGGTTGCTTGATCCCTATGGTTAAAATCAATAAGCATTTCTCCTTTGGATTCATCTATACTAGTTTTCTTAGGGAACTTTTCATCCACTCCAACCTCTTGTGAAGAAGGCTACATTTTTCTAGAATGTAATCAAATGCCCATGTTAATGATGTCAGATCGAAGATGGCATGTTAGTGCATTTTACAAATCCTACAAACCAAATAGGCCTGTAGTAATTTTCAAAACTGCATGTAGGCACTAACACATTTTTTTCTTTTGCAGATAAGATTAGGCCTAGAGGTGGATAATGTGATACAATATAACAATCACGTCGAATGCCTAGATCTGCATCTCCTAGAAATTACTTTCAACTCCTACCGAGGGACCTTACCGAAGATTATATTCGCTAGGTTCTTTGTTCTGAGAGCAAGGGTGCTGAAGAAAATGAGGTTTGCCCTACATTTATTTTGCAAAAATGAATGGTTTGTTGATCAGCGCCGGCGCCTGCGGCGGAATGGAATAGGCTCCAAAAATGTTGAATTTCATTTTGGAACTTCAGATTACAGAGTAATCGGAAGTCATCGTTTCAACCCCATACATGACTTCTCAGTGGCTGACCCCTTTGCAGAAATTGTGAGGTTTCGAAACCAGATTGAGAAGCGGTGATATTAGTTTGAACCTCTCTGATATCCATGTTCAGCGGATCAGTGCGAGCGTTTGCAGCTGATGAGCTGAATTTCATTTCTAATATTAGTTTGAACCTTCTAATCTTCGAATTTGAGCCATATAACTCTGGGATTTGAACCTTGTAATATCTCGAGCTTTTGTGGTACGATCATTGAAATGGCGTCGTATGAGACTTGTATATTGCTAGCACTATTTTGACCTTAATATGCAATGGTCTTAGATTTTATTAACCATTCTCGAATCTGTTTACCTTGTCGATCTCCCAGCACATGATCTGTATAGCTAACTCGGCTGCGATCTTCGACATTACTGCACACAGTTGGTTTCTTCCACCATGTGCACTGTAGAGCGTCAAATTAATTATCGCACTTGAGTGTCCATCATCACCCTTTTGTGTAACTTTGACCTCATCACCCAAGGTTAAAGTTATGACCGAAGTCATTTGACACACTTCGTTTTACAAAGCTTTTTCCCAATAAACGCCCATGATTTGTCCCTCTTCTAGCCGACGCTTGGCCAAACTAGTCGGGCGGGAAGCTTGTGCGGTAAACAGCGCGGTAGCGCGGGAACAGGCTCACCGATGATACATTTGGCACCTCTTCGAGCCCATGCGTGCAGTGCGGTGTTGTCAAGCGTGCACTGGAATCCTCCGCTATGAACGCCGTGACAAGACGTGACGATTACAGGCCGGCCGACCCCCATTTATTACAGATGCCATTTAACCCTTGTGTCTCTTCAACCTTTCGATTGCGACCCACCATTGCAAGAAGCACACCCAGCACGAGAAATTCTTAGAGGGTATCCTGCACGGATCCAATGGCGCTCCGAGCGGCTACCGACGACGAGCAACAGTTCACCATGCGTGCCTTGGTGGACACCCACACAAGGTTCATCGACCTCTCAGTGGTGTACACCAACGACCCGGTCTGGGTGTAGCACTCCATCCACATCATGGAGCTGTTCCTTGCCGAGAAGTACAAGGTGGTCTGGTTCGACCTCGAGTACACCCGCGCTAGTGCCGGGTCTCGTCCCAAGGTCGCCGTCGCCAAGATGTGCGTGCGCCACCACGTCCTCGTCTACCACAACTAACTGGCCACAAGGCCTTACGAGCGTTTCGCCAGGTTTGTCAACAGCCCCCACAACATGTTCGCTATGGTGAACATCGCCAATGATGTAAAGGCGCTCGAGAATTCGGGCATCGCCTGCCAGAATCTTGTCGATATCCAGGGCCAATACAAGAGCTGGGGTAGCAAGGAGCATGAGAAGGACTAACTGGTTCACCTCGCCGAGGCCATCATCGACCCCTACTACAGAGACATGATGAATTTGTGCAATAAGGACAAGCGTGCCTGGCACTCGGCCTGGATGGAGAAACTCGACAAAGCTCACGTCGTGTGTGCGGCCAAGGAGGCGTACACGAGCTACGACATGTGCAGGAGGATCGTTGACATCAGGAAGTGCCTCCTTCCCCAAAACGGCCAGGGTTCCAGCCGGAAGCAGAGCAATGGCAAGCGTCCTCGCAACCATAAGTAGATGATTAGATCCTCGTTTCTCCTACTTTAGTATGCATGTAATTGCTTACTTTGGTGTGTGGAAATGTTATGTGTGCAGTCACTTATGTAATTGTATGCTTAATTTGGTTATGCAATGTTGTCTTTTTAGGTATATATGTTGATGCTCTGTAGACAGAGCGTAGATGTTGTGCGGACAAAGAAAATCACATCGCACACGGACTAAACAATGGAACCTGTCAGTGATGTTTTCATCAATCACTCACAATTGTATACCATCAATTGTTTTCTCACAACACACATAGCTTGTTAGCAGTAATCGTCTGTGTTGTTATCGGTCTTCGCACACGTTTCCGATTACATACCTGTTTGCCGCGTATCACACACATCTTGTTAAGTTGAACCGTTTCTGTTCTCGTGTCTCAACGCAAACAGTTGATCCGAGTGACCCGCATGCCGTATATCGCACACACCTTGATCTGGCAGACCATCTCTTTTGTGTTGCCTAATCACAAACAATTCATCCGAGTGAACCGTATGTTCACTACAAAAAGAAGACACATCCGTGACATTTTGGGTTGAACGAAAAAAAATTTGTCATACTTATGACACTTCTATGACGATAATTGTGACAAAACCCGGTATCATCATAGATGTGGTGGGGTCCTACTTCTATGACAAAAAATCATAACAAAAAATGGGCTTTTCGTCCTGGCGGGCTGGAGACGCAACTGCATGTCATTCTTTGGGCCGTCCATGACAGAAAAAACTATGGTAGAAGCGAGGGCGAGGAAAATATCGGGGTGTTCCCGGTTACGGTGGGTGGTCGGGGCTGAGCGATGCACGTTTCTCTCGTGCACGCACAAGCATGGGTGCGAGGCGTTGGGCTCTAATTGAACCCGAGCAAGGCGTTGGGCTCTAACTGAACCCGAGCGATTGCACGGCAGGCTACGCGTTACTGAACCAGAGCGATCGATCGATGGCTGTTAACTGAACCCGAGCGATCGATCGATGGCTGTTAACTGAACCCGATCGAGCGATTCCTTTTCTACTACTGCTAACTGAATCCGATCGATGCTGCCTCTGGATGAACAGTGAGCGTTGCTAGGGGGTTTGGATGAACAGTTCCCGGTGGGGGTGGATGAACAGGACCCCGTGGTGTTGCCTCTGGATGAACAGCACCCCGATCGATCAAGCAGGTTGGTGGTGGATGAATAGGAGCCCGTGGAGGGCTGGATGAACAGGACCACCCCGTGGTCGGCAGGATGAACAGTAGACGGTGGAGGGCTGGATGAACAGTAGCCCGTGGAGGGGTGGTTGAACAGGAGCCTGTGGAGAGGGCTGGTTGAACAGTAGCCGGTGGAGTAGCGCGCGGTGGAGGCTGGATGAACAGGAGCCCGTGGATGAACAGTCGCAGGTGGAGGCTGGAGGAGATCGACGGTGGATGAACAATAGCCCGTGGAGGCTGGAGGGGGTCGACGGTGAAGATGAAAAGTATCCCGGGGAGTCCCGTTTTGCGGTACGCTACACCCCTCCTGATGAACATGATCCCCGTTTCGACCGTAGCGCTCCAACACAAGTCCGTTTCCTCCGTTTTGCGGTACGCCACACCCCTCCCGATCAACAGGACCCCCGTTCGGACCGTAGGAGGTCCGTTTCCTCCATTTTGCGGTACGCCAGACCCCTCCCGATTAATAGGATCCCGTTTTGACCGTGGCCGGTCGAACACAAGGCCGTTTCCTCCGTTCTATTGTACGCCAAGCCTCGTTTCCATCCGCTGTCCCGTCCAATCCCTCCCGATGAACACGATGACGCATTTCGTTCCGACCCAGCCGGTTGGCTCCCCATGAACACATCGACGATGCAGTTTCTCTGTTTTGACCCAGCCATGTATACGAGCCATGGCCGTACGTATGTGCGAGTATGCGTTCGAGACACTGCCCGTATGATGTATTACAGAACGAGTAAAGAGACTTGCCAGTAACGAGATTGAACTAGGTATTGGATACCGACGATCGAATCTCGGGCAAGTAACATACCGATGACAAAGGGAACAACATATGTTGTTATGCGGTCTGACCGATAAAGATCTTCGTAGAATATGTAGGAGCCAATATGGGCATCCAGGTCCCGCTATTGGTTATTGACCAGAGACGTGTCTCGGTCATGTCTACATTGTTCTCGAACCGTAGGGTCCGCACGCTTAACGTTACGATGACAGTTATTACGAGTTTATGCATTTTGATGTACCGAAGGAGTTCAGAGTCCCGGATGTGATCACGGACATGACGAGGAGTCTCGAAATGGTCGAGACGTAAAGAATGATATATTGGAAGCCTATGTTTGGACATCGGATGCATTCCAGGTGAAATCAGGATTTTACCGGAATACCGGGAGGGTTACCGGAACCCCCCGGGGGCATAATGGGCCAACATGGGCCTTGGAGGAGAGGTGAGAGGGCTGCCCTCATGGGCTGTGCGCCTCCCCCCTTCCCCTAGTCCTATTAGGACTAGGAGAGGTGGGCGCCCCCCCTCTCTCTCTCTCCCCCTTGGAGATTCCTAGTCCAACTAGGATTGGGGGGGGGGGGAATCCTACTCCCAGAGGGAGTAGGACTCTCCTGGCGCGCCTAGCTTGGCCGGCCAGCCCCTCCCCCTTGGCTCCTTTATATACGGGGGCAGGGGGCACCCCAAAGACACACAAGTTGATCTACGGATCGTTCCTTAGCCGTGTGCGGTGCCCCCTTCCACCAAATTCCACCTCGATCATATCGTTGTAGTGCTTAGACGAAGCCCTGCGCCGGTAACACATCAAGATCGTCACCACGCCGTCGTGCTGACGGAACTCTTCCTCGACGCTTTGCTGGATCGAAGCCCGGGGATCATCATCGAGCTGAACGTGTGCCAAGAACTCGGAGGTGCCGGAGTAACGGTGCTGTGATCGGTTGGATCGCGAGGAGAACGTACGACTACTTCCTCTATGTTGTGTCAACGCTTCCGCTTCGGTCTACGAGGGTACGTAGACAACACTCTCCCCTCTCGTTGCTTTGCATCACCATGATCTTGCGTGTGCGTAGGATTTTTTTTTTTGAAATTACTACGTTCCCCAACAGTGGCATCCGAGCCTAGGTTTTTATGGTTTGATGTTATTTGCACGAGTAGAACACAAGTGAGTTGTGGACGATACAAGTCATACTGCCTACCAGCATGTCATACTTTGGTTCAGCGGTATTGTTGGACGAGACGATCCGGACCAACCTTACGCGTACGCTTACGCGAGACCGGTTCCCTCGACGTGCTTTGCACATAGATGGCTTGCGGAAGACTGTCTCTCCAACTTTAGTTGAACCGAGTGTGGCTACGCCCGGTCCTTGAGAAGGTTAAAACGGAGTCTATTTGACAAACTATCGTTGTGGTTTTGATGCGTAGGTAAGATGAGTTCTTGCTTAAGCCCGTAGCAGCCACGTAAAACTTGCAACAACAAAGTAGAGGACGTCTAACTTGTTTTTGCAGGGCATGCTGTGATGTGATATGGTCAAGACATGATGCTAAATTTTATTGTATGAGATGATCATGTTTTGTAACCGAGTTATCGGCAACTGGCAGGAGCCATATGGTTGTCGCTTTATTGTATGCAATGCAATCGCGATGTAATGCTTTACTTTATTACTAAACGGTAGTGATAGTCGTGGAAGCATAAGATTGGCGAGACGACAACGATGCTGCGATGAAGATCAAGGTGTCGCGCCGGTGACGATGGTGATCATGACGGTGCTTCGAAGATGAAGATCACAAGCACAAGATGATGATGGCCATATCATATCACTTATATTGATTGCATGTGATGTTTATCCTTTTATGCATCTTATCTTGCTTTGATTGACGGTAGCATTATAAGATGATCTCTCACTAAATTATCAAGAAGTGTTCTCCCTGAGTATGCACGGTTGCGAAAGTTCTTCGTGCTGAGACACCACGTGATGATCGGGTGTGATAGGCTCTACGTTCAAATACAACGGGTGCAAAACAGTTGCACACGCGGAATACTCAGGTTTAACTTGACGAGCCTAGCATATACAGATATGGCCTCGGAACACGGAGACCGAAAGGTCGAGCGTGAATCATATCGTAGATATGATCAACATAAGATGTTCACCATTGAAACTACTCCATCTCACGTGATGATCGGACATGGTTTAGTTGATTTGGATCACGTGATCACTTAGAGGATTAGAGGGATGTCTATCTAAGTGGGAGTTCTTAAGTAATATGATTAATTGAACTTTAATTTATCATGAACTTAGTCCTGGTAGTATTAGCATATCTATGTTGTAGATCAATAGCTCGCGTTATTGCTTCCCTGTGTTTATTTTGATATGTTCCTAGAGAAAATTGTGTTGAAAAATGTTAGTAGCAATGATGCGGATTGGATCCATGATCTGAGGTTTATCCTCATTGCTGCACAGAAGAATTACGTCCTTGATGCACCGCTAGGTGACGGACCTATTGCAGGAGCAGATGCAGACATTATGAACGTTTTGCTAGCTCAATATGATGACTACTTAATAGTTTAGTGCACCATGCTTAACTGCTTAGAATCGGGACTTCAAAGACGTTTTGAACGTCATGGAGCATATGAGATGTTTCAGGAGTTGAAGTTAATATTTCAAGCAAATACCCGAGTTGAGAGATATGAAGTCTCCAACAAGTTCTATAGCTAAAAGATGGAGGAGAATCACTCAACTAGTGAGCATGTGCTCAGATTGTCTGGGTACTACAATCGCTTGAATCAAGTGGGAGTTAATCTTCCAGATAAGATAGTGATTGACAGAATTCTCTAGTCACCATCACCAAGTTAGTAGAACTTCGTGATGAACTATGATATGCAAGGGATAACGGAAAATATTCCCAAGCTCTTTGCGATGCTAAAATCGGCAAAGGTAGAAATCAAAGAAAAACATCAAGTGTTGATGGTTGACAAGATCACTAGTTTCAAGAAAAGGGCAAAAGGAAAGAAGGGGAACTTCAAGAAGAACGGCAAGCAAGTTGCTGCTCAAGTGAAAAAACCCAAGTATGGTCCTAAGCCTGAGACTAAGTGCTTCTACTGCAAAGGGACTGGTCACTGGAAGCGGAACTACCCCAAGTGATTGGCGGATAAGAAGGATGGCAAAGTGAACATAAGTATATTTGATATACATGTTATTGATGTGTACTTTACTAGTGTTCATAGCAACCCCTTAGTATTTGGTACTAGTTCAGTTGCTAAAATTTAGTAACTCGAAACGGGAGTTGCAGAATGAACAAAGACTAGTTAAAGGGCAAGGTGACGATGTGTGTTGGAAGTGGTTCCAAGATTGATATGATCATCATCACACACTCCCTATACTTTCGGGATTAGTGTTGAAACTAAATAAGTGTTATTTGGTGTTTGCGTTGAGCATGAATATGATTTGATCATGTTAACTGCAATACAGTTATTCATTTAAGTTAGAGAACAATTGTTGTTCTGTTTACATGAATAAAACCTTCTATGGTCATACACACCAATGAAAATAGTTCATTGGATCTCGATCGCAGTGATACACATATTCATGATATTGAAACCAAAAGGATGCGAAGTTAATAATGATAGTGCAACCTATTTGTGGCACTGCCGTTTAGGTCATATTGGTGTAAAGCGCATGAAGAAACTCCATGCTGATGGGATTTTGGAATCACTTGATTATGAATCACTTGATGCTTGCGAACCATGCCTCTTGGGCAAAATGACTAAAACACCGTTCTCCGGAACAATGGAGCAAGCAACAGATTTGTTGGAAATCATACATACTGATGTATGTGGTCCGATGAATATTAAGGCTCGCGACAAGTATCATTATTTTCTGACCTTCACAGATGATTTGAGCAGATATGGGTATATCTACTTGATGAAACATAAGTCTGAAACATTTGAAGAATTCAAAGAATTTCAGAGTGAAGTGGAAAATCATCGTGACAAGAAAATAAAGTTTCTACGATCTGATCGCAGAGAGGAATATTTGAGTTACGAGTTTGGTCTTCAATTAAAACAATGTGGAATAGTTTCACAAACTCATGCCACCTGGAACACCGCAGCATAATGGTGCGTCCGAACGTCATAACCGTACTTTATTAGATATAGTACAATCTATGATGTTTCTTACCGATTTACCAATATCGTTTTGGGATCATGCATTAGAGATAGCTGCATTCACGTTAAAAGGGGCACCATCTAAATCCGTTGAGACGACACCATATGAACTATGGTTTAGCAATAAACCTAAGCTGTCGTTTCTTAAAGTTTGGGGCTGCGATGCTTATGTGAAAAAGCTTCAACCCGATAAAGCTCGAACCCAAATCGGAGAAATGTGTCTTCATAGGATATCCAAAGGAAACTGTTGGATACACCTTCTATCACAGATCCGAAGGCAAGACTTTTGTTGCTAAGTTCGGAAACTTTCTAGAGAAAGAGTTTCTTTCGAAAGAAGTGAGTGGGAGGAAAGTAGAAAACTTGATAAGGTAATTGTACCTTCTCCCTTATTGGAAAGGAGTTCATCACAGAAATCTGTTCTTGTGAGTACTACACCAATTAGTGAGGAAGCTAATGATGATGATCATGTAACTTCAGATCAAGTTACTACTGAATCTCGTAGGTAAACCAGAGTGAGATCCGCACCAGAGTGGTACGGTAATCCTGTTCTGGAAGTCATGTTACTAGACCATGACGAACTTGCGAACTATGAGGAAGCGATGATGAGCCCAGATTCCGCGAAATGGTTAGAAGCCATGAAATCTGAGATAAGATCCATGTATGAGAACAAAGTATGGACTTTGATGGATTTGCCCGATGATCGGCAAGCCAAAGAAAATAAATGGATCTTGAAGAGGAAGACGGATACTGATAGTAGTGTTACTATCTACAAAGCTAGAATTGTCGCAAAAGGTTTTCGACAAGTTCAAGGTGTTGACTACGATGAGAGTTTCTCACTCGTATCTATGCTTAAGTCTGTCCGAATCATGTTAGCAATTGCCGCATTTTATGAAATCCGGCAAATGGATAAACAGAACTACATTCCTTAATGGATTTATTAAAGAAGAGTTGTATACGATGCAACTAGAAGGTTTTGTCGATCCTGAAGGTGTTAACAAAATATGCAAGCTCCAGCGATCCATCTATGGACTGGTGCAAGCATCTCGGAGTTGGAATATACGCTTTGATAAGTTGATCAAAGCATATAGTTTCATACAGACTTGCGGTGAAGCCTGTATTTACAAGAAAGTGAGTGGGAGCACTACAGCATTTCTAATAAGTATATGTAAATGACATATTATTGACCGGAAATAATGTAGAATTATTCTGTAAAGCATAAAGGAGTATTTGAAAGGAGTTTTTCGAAGAAGGACCTCGGTGAAGCTGCTTACATATTGAGCATCAAGATCTATAGAGATAGATCAAGACGCTTGATAAGTTTTTCAATAAGTACATACCTTGAAAGAATTTTGAAGTAGTTCAAAATGGAACAGTCAAAGAAAGAGTTCTTGCCTGTATTACAAGGTGTGAAATTGAGTAAGACTCAAAGCCCGACCACGGCAGATGATAGAAAGAGAATGAAAGTCATTTCCTATGCCTCAGCCATAGATTCTATAAAGTATGCCATGCTATGTACCAGATCTATTGTATACCCTACACTGTGTTAAGCAAGGGAGTACAATAGTGATCTAGAAAGTAGATCACTGGACATCGGTCAAAATTATCCTTAGTAAAATAAGGATATGTTTCTCGATTATGGATGTGACAAAAAGGTTCGTCGTAAAAAGGTTACGTCGATGCAAGTTTTGACACTAATCTAGATGACTCTAAGTCTCAATCTAGATACATATTGAAAGTGGGAGCAATTAGCTAAAGTAGCTCCGTGCAGAGCATTGTAGACATAGAAAATTGCAAAATACATAACGGATCTGAATGTGGCAGACCCGTTGACTAAATTTCTCTCACAAGCAAAACATGATCACACCGTAGTACTCTTTGGGTGTTAATCACATAGCGATGTGAACTAGATTACTGAATCTAGTAAACCCTTTGGGTGTTGGTTACATATCAATGTGAACTATGGGTGTTAATCACATGATGATGTGAACTATTGATGTTAATCACATGGTGATGTGATCTAGATTATTGACTCTAGTGCAAGTGGGAGACTGAAGGAAATATGCCCTAGAGGCAATAATAAAGTTATTATTTATTTCCTTATATCATGATAAATGTTTATTATTCATGCTAGAATTGTATTAACTGGAAACATAATACATGTGTGAATACATAGACAAACAGAGTGTCACTAGTATGCCTCTACTTGACTAGCTCATTAATCAAAGATGGTTATGTTTCCTAGCCATGAACAAAGAGTTGTTATTTGATTAACGAGATCACATCATTAGTTGAATGATCTGATTGACATGACCCATTCCATTAGCATAGCACCCGATCGTTTAGTATGTTGCTATTGCTTTTATCCATGACTTATACATGTTCCTTTAACTATGAGATTATGCAACTCCCATTTACCGTAGGAACACTTTGTGTGCTACCAAACGTCACAACGTAACTGGGTGATTATAAAGGTGCTCTACAGGTGTCTCCGAAGGTACATATTGGGTTGGCGTATTTCGAGATTAGGATTTGTCACTCCGATTGTCGGAGAGGTATCTCAGGGCCTTCTCGGTAATGCACATCACATAAAGTCTTGCAAGCATTGCAACCAATGAGTTAGTTGCGAGATGATGTATTACAGAATGAGTAAAGAGACTTGCCAGTAACGAGATTGAACTAGGTATTGGATACCGACGATCGAATCTCGGGCAAGTAACATACCGATGACAAAGGGAACAACATATGTTGTTATGCGGTCTGACCGATAAAGATCTTCGTAGAATATGTAGGAGCCAATATGGGCATCCAGGTCCCGCTATTGGTTATTGACCAGAGACGTGTCTCGGTCATGTCTACATTGTTCTCGAACCGTAGGGTCCGCACGCTTAACGTTACGATGACAGTTATTATGAGTTTATGCATTTTGATGTACCGAAGGAGTTCGGAGTCCCGGATGTGATCACGGACATGACGAGGAGTCTCGAAATGGTCGAGACGTAAAGAATGATATATTGGAAGCCTATGTTTGGACATCGGATGCATTCCAGGTGAAATCAGGATTTTACCGGAATACCGGGAGGGTTACCGGAACCCCCCGGGGGCATAATGGGCCAACATGGGCCTTGGAGGAGAGGTGAGAGGGCTGCCCTCATGGGCTGTGCGCCTCCCCCCTTCCCCTAGTCCTATTAGGACTAGGAGAGGTGGGTGCCCCCTCTCTCTCTCTCCCCCTTGGAGATTCCTAGTCCAACTAGGATTGGGGGGGGGGGGGAATCCTACTCCCAGAGGGAGTAGGACTCTCCTGGCGCGCCTAGCTTGGCCGGCCATCCCCTCCCCCTTGGCTCCTTTATATACGGGGGCAGGGGGCACCCCAAAGACACACAAGTTGATCTACGGATCGTTCCTTAGCCGTGTGCGGTGCCCCCTTCCACCAAATTCCACCTCGATCATATCGTTGTAGTGCTTAGACGAAGCCCTGCGCCGGTAACACATCAAGATCGTCACCACGCCGTCGTGCTGACGGAACTCTTCCTCGACGCTTTGCTGGATCGAAGCCCGGGGATCGTCATCGAGCTGAACGTGTGCCAAGAACTCGGAGGTGCCGGAGTAACGGTGCTGTGATCGGTTGGATCGCGAGGAGAACGTACGACTACTTCCTCTACGTTGTGTCAACGCTTCCGCTTCGGTCTACGAGGGTACGTAGACAACACTCTCCCCTCTCGTTGCTTTGCATCACCATGATCTTGCGTGTGCATAGGAATTTGTTTTTGAAATTACTACGTTCCCCAACAGTATGAGGGTTCACTGGTTCGGCTGTGGTGTGAGGATGCCGTCGCTGCAGGGCCTAGCCAGCGGTGGGAATAGTAGGGGGCGGTGAGGCCTCCGCAATAGCACAACTGACACGGGAGGCAGGAGCATGCGACACGACCAACGCTGCTTTGGGCGGCTGGAGCAAGAAGACCAGAGGTTGAAGGAGCACTACGTCCGTTAGATGGACATCGTACGATCACTGGAGCTAGACTCGTTCATATTAACTAAGTTGACAAAGCACTCCATCCCCGTCAACTTAGTAGGCCCACAAGTCAGACACCCACCAAGGTGGGTCCCAACTAGCAGGGGGAGTATTCATTTTTTTGTGCGTAATAAGGCGGCACTTCTGGTGGGTCCGAGCTGACTGCAGGGGAATGTTTTTTTTCGTGAAATACGGTGGCCCGTCTGGTGGGTCCCAGCAGTCAGGGGGGAAATGTTTTTTTTGCCAAATACGATGGTCCGTCCGGTGGGTCCCTGATGTCAGGTGGAGGAATAACTATTTTCTGCGTAATAAGGAGGCACTTCCTTACGGCTGCCATGGACCCAGCTGCCAGCCTCTCCACATATTGTAGTCTTCCGATGGAAGTCTTTCCTTGACCACGTTGACCACGCCACGTCCAGAGCACCAGGGCGGTGGACGACGGCGAGGCCTAGGAAGGGGATGACGCGGAGTCGGGGAAGACGCGACAGTGGATGCCCACGCGTAGAGGAGTATGAGGGTTCACTGGTTCGCTGTGGTGTGAGGCTGCCGTTGCCGCAGAATAACAAGGGGTGTGGGTGAGTAGAGGGATGGCCTGGCCAGCGGTGGGAGTAGTAGGGGGTGGTGAGGCCTCCGCCGCATCGCAGCCGGCCACGGGAGGCAAGAGCACGAGGCAAGACCGGTGCTGGTTTGGGCGGCTGGAGCAAGAAGACCAGAGGTTGAAGAAGCACTACGACCATTGGATGGACATCGTACGGTCACTGGAGCTAGAATCGTGCATATTGACTAAGTTGACAAAGCCCTCCGACCCCGTCGACTTAGTTGGCCCACAAGTCAGCCTGCCACTATACTGGGTCCTGGCTAGCAGGGGGAGTATTCATTTTTTTGTGCGTAATAAGGACGCACTTCCTTGCGTGCGAAGATATAGCTGGTGGGTCTGAGCTGTCAGCGGCAGTAACATTTTTTCGTGAAATACAGAGGCTCTTTCGGTGGGTCCCGGATGTCAGGTGGAGGAATCATTATTTTGCGCGTAATAAGGAGGCATTTCCTTGCGTGCGGCTGTGGACCCAGCTGTCAGCCTCTCCACATACAGTCCACTTCAGATGCATGTCGGTCGTTGACCATGTTGACCAGGCCGCGCCGAGAGCACCAGGGCTGTGGACGACGGCGAGGCCTAGGAAGGGAACGACACAGAGGCAGGGAAGACTCGACAGTTGTTTCTCACACGGAGGGAAGTACGACTGTACGAGGGTTTATTGGTTCGTCTGCCGTCGCCGGAGAATAACAACATGTGTGGGTGAGTACGGTGGGGTGGTGAGGCCTGTGCCGCAGCACAGCCGGCCGCGGGGAGGAAGGAGTAGGCAGTCCCGCTGGCACTTGTTTGAGCGGCTGGAGCAGGAAGAGCAGAGATTGAATAAGCACGACGGCCGTTGGATGGACATCCAACAGTCACTGCTTGTGTGTCAACCTTTTTTTAGGAAAGCCTCAAATCTGTGGAAAACAGCATACAACCCATCTGCCATTATTTCTAATAATTTACAGCCCATTTGCTAATTCTTATGTTTTTTTGGAGCCCATATTCTTTTTCTTAGCATTACAGCCATATTGTGGCCACGGTTAAAAAATTATATGAAATGTTTTATATTTCGGTGCGGTCTGAACTGTTTTTAATCCCGAAATTTCGATTCACATTCAAACCGATTATAAAAATAAATGTATATCAATATAAAATCCAACAAATTGTCCACGCATAAAAATTAATGCAATTTAAAATCTCGAAATAAAAAAAAGAAATTTGAAACTAATTGCCGGTTTGATGTGTTTTAAAAATGTACAACCCATTTCTCATTACTGATAGGCCATTTTCTCGTCCAGCGGAATGAAGCTCTCCTCATCTTGAAAGATTTGCATCCCAACAGGCCTGGCAAAGTGACTTATTTGGCAAATCACAAAAAAACTGGGCTAGCCATTTTCAAAAAGAAAAATAAACTACTAGGCTGGTCTGTGGTAAACATAAAAGAGACGGCTGTCTAGACAGGCCAGAGTGCCCCGCACAGCCCAGTTGACACCCTGCTTCCGTCTCAAAAACAAATTAGATAAATGCCACTCCAATTATGGCGATTCATAAAAATGCCACTGCAATTTCCAAACTTTGAAAAATCCACTGCAATTTTTGCAAACTTCGGAAAACGTCACTACAATTTGCAAACTTTGGAAAACGCCACTCCAAACTTCGAAAAATGCCACTGGAAATGGCATTTTTCAAAGTTTGGAAATTGCAGTGGCATTTCTCGAAAACACCAGATTTGGAGTGGCATTTATCAAATTAACCCAAAACAAAAATAACTGGGCGAGCTACTGGGTCCCTGATGTCAGCCGCTCGTTGTGCAATTCTCTCATTTATTGACTACGTTGATAATGGCATGGGACCCAGATGTCAGAAATCCATTAGGAGGAGCCATTTTTTTATTGGCTTGAAATAAGGAGGCACTTGTTTACGTACTGCGATGACCTTGGCAGGTCCCTGCTGTCATCCTTTCCACATACAATCATCTCCTGATTGTGTACGCGTCAACTTGGTAGGCCCACAAGTCAGCCTCTAAACCCATGGAGGACAAATACAACCCATTTAAAAAAATTAACAGCCCATTCCATACGTTCAAACAGAAAGTTCAACATTCAGAGCAAAGTAACAGGTCTGATCCACATATAGAGTACTGAACTTCCACGTTGACAACCATCATAGCCAAGTTAACTATCTATTCCCACTAATACTCTAGTAGCGTACAAGTACTAACTTACTCTTAGCTAACTAGATGATGCCGGCCGCCATCTGCGGTACACGCTAAACGCCGGCATCGGCGTCCTCGGCCTCGCCTCAGACATGCTAGAGGTGCGATAGGGCGCGTTGCTCGCGCGCGTTGTACCTTTCCATGCCAGTGTGGTCCATCGAAGCTTCGGCTTCTAAGCGAGAAACCCACTTGACGAGGTGGTAGTAAAAATCGGCATCACGAACGCGTGCGTGCCCGACAGTCTCTAGGGCTATTTGCCGGGCGCCGACCTTCATGTAGTCAGCCCAGTTGCGGGCGCTCTGCTCGCGACTCAGAGCGTCGGTGCGATGCTGCTCCATATCCCGCTGGCGGCACAAATCGGCGATATGCTGCTCCTCCACTAAGCGGTCGCGCTCCAACAACTCCTGCTCCTCCGCCAGGCGGTCACGCTCCAACAAGTCCTCAATCTCCGCGTTGCCATATAAAGACCGATAGAATGCCTCCTCCCTCCGTCCGCCTTCCGGTGAAAAACCGAACACTAGTTCCGACGGTGACCGCCTCCGGCCTCGCCTGACGGGTGGGGGCATGGAGGACGTGGCAAGAGCAAGGATAAGTGGCGAGCAACGTCGGGACGGTGGGGGCTTATGAGGATGGGCGAGTTGGGTCACGGTGCCACCATAGAAGGCCGGAAAACAGTACTTATAGGCGGAAGGTAGTGCGACAATCATCGGAATTCAATGCATAATTAAGAAGGCATGGCTTAGCGCGCCATCTTGCCGTGGAAAACTAGAGAAACTGAAATTCTGACTGTGCCGTCCCGTCCCGTCCGTGCTGGGTCGCATGCCGGCATGACGGTCAAACGAGTGCACTCGAATCATCTCCCTCCTTGTCAATAATGATTCCACGGATTTAAAAGGCCTGCAACAATTAAAGCACATCTTTTTTCGCATCAGTTAGCTTCCTTAATTACGACCGGCTGCATGCAGGCACTCAAAATCGCTCGCAGCCACTACGCGGAGCAGCATGCAACGAGTCGCAGCCGAGGGCATTAGTTGATGAACTTTAGCTGGGAGATAAGGCATTTGCGAACGTTTTCGCTGGCAGTTTCTTCAGATTCGCATGGCATTTTCTTCAGAGCAGCTTGTCAGTTTCTTCAGAGGTAGGCATTTTTATTCAAAAAACTGCCACTTTGGATCTTGCATCGCAACTAAAACTGCCAGGAGCGCATTAGTAGGCTAGCTAGTGATCGATCAGTAACTTGTAAACACTGAGTGAATAGATATAAGGAACTGTTAATGCATCTCAATGATTCACAGATCATATACAAATATGTAGCTCCAAAAGCAAAGATCAGCCACAACTAACACTAACTAGTATGATTCCCATACATAAGATCAACATGTAAATGCATCTCAATGATTCACAGATCATATACAAATATGTAGCTCCAAAAGCAACGATCTAGAAAAAACATATGTTCTTCCTACTAACATGGATGCTTCTCTTGGCCAACATTCAGTACAGACTGAAAGACAAATTTGTTTGTGAAGTCTACAATTCCTCTTGCAAACGTAAGTGGTTTCACCAACAGCTGGAACCATGAGAATGAACCACACATGATGGAGGAACATCCACTGCAATATGATTTGGTCTTCTGTCGATCACAGGGCGAGACTATTTTAGGAATACAAACTTTAACTTAGGCAAAATGATGCCCATTGTATAATCAGACCAAAGCAATGAAGCACCTAGTGTTGGCCAATAAATAGTACAGTACTACTTTTCTGCAGTCCATGGAGTGACTATCCAATCTTTCTGTGTCTATTTTCAAATGGCACTGCATGCAGTGACTATACTATTCTCTTGTGCAGTTCAACCAAAATTGCGGTCACTTTATGTGTTTGCCAAATTGCAACGGGTAGACATCTCTGTGTGCACAAACATCAAGCAACTATTAAACATATACCCCACCTTGTATTTTCGGTTTAAACATGTCTCTTCCGCTTACCATCTGTCATGTTTTGCACTGGAAAATTTGATACAGTCATGTTTTGCCCTGGACAATTTCATACTGAATTTATTTGCTTGTTCAGAGCAGAAGTATAGCGCCTATTCTTCATCAGACCAAGGATATCAATGTTTGAAGTGATGGAAGAGGTGAAATCGATACAACCGAAATTGAGCATCCAATCATTGAATACTTTCCTACACCTCCAATGTAGGTCCACCCTGCAAATAAATTCACATGTAAACCACTAGTATTACTGTCTAATCTATACCTACTAATAAAAGAAATAGGTATTCTTAGTCCGTCATGTTATTTTATAGAAAACTCCTTGATGTTTCTCACATTAAACCCGTAGTACATATCAAATGTTTTTTTTGAAAATACTCATATCTTCTAAATCGTACCTTCAAATTTAACAAGTTATATATGGAATTTGATTAGGAAAATATAGAGAATCTGAATATAATATTATTTTAGCTACTAACCATTTAAAAAAAATACTATCTAGGGTTCAATCTTAATCAACAATGCATTATCCGTCTTTCTTTCATATACGTATTAAATCTACATGCAAGCCTTGTTTAAAATAGAGGACATGTGGAATCTTGAACTTGCGCTTTTGTAGGAAAAAACCATCTTTGTTTGGGCCGTCGCTACAAATACTCAGATTACAGACCATTTTTTTGTAAATTAAGAGCGCGTCTCCTCTCCCGCGACTGAATTGCCCCCGTGGGCGGCCGATCGCGACCCACCTCCTCCCCCGTGCGTATCTCCCTCCCCCTTCCTCTCTGCCGCCGTCGCCGGCGCCCACTATGGGCCTCGCCCGGGCGACGCTGGTGGCGGCGGCCCCCTGGCCATTCCCCTCTTGGGTGTCCACCGACGCGGCACGGGGCGACCCCGGGCGGTGTTTCTAGGCGGCCGCGGTCCAGATCGGCGGCGGGGTTCCTGGCGCGAGCGAGGCCGGACTTCTGGTCAGCTGTGTCACCGTTGGCAGTGGGGCGACGCGGCGGCGCGGTCTGGCGGCGCCCGCTCGGCCCAGATCTGGGCCTTTCGGGCCCCGTCTGGGCCTGGGCGGGCCGGTGGTGGGGTGGGTCTGCTTCATGGCTTCTGGGAGGCGGGGGAGAGGCGATGAGCGGCAGGGTGCTGGCGGAGCCATCGCTGGCTTGCTGCAGCGTGGCGGCGGGGCTTAGCGGGCCTGTTTCAGGCCTGGCCGGGCCAGGGTTGTCCGGACGTGTCCGGACGGCTACCGCGACGATGCTGAGGCTCTGGCCTCCCGCACGACGGCGGTAGAGGTGGTTCCCTCCCGTTCGGCTTCGGGGCTGCTTCTCCCTCCGCGGGGCGCTTCTTTCCGGTCCTCTTGGCCTCGTGTTGGTGTTCGTAGTGAGGCGGCATGCGTGGCGGTGCAACCGCGATGGCGCTTGGTGGTGAGCGGCGGTCTGGCTGGTCGGCTCTGGTCCGTTGGGCGGTGGGGTTTGGAGTGCGGGAGAAATCCTTGCCGGTGTTCGGCTCCGATGCGTTGACACCTGCGGGTGCCACCATTCCTTTCTGGAGGGTGTTGGTGATATCCATCCACCACCTCCCTCCGCGTGTCGGGGAAACCATAGGACATGTCCAGGCAGTAGCGTCGTCGGTGTTGCTTTCCTTCTTGGAGGTGCTGCTTTGTACGCGGTGGTTCGGAGCCTCGGGTTGTGGTGGTTTGTTTCTGATGGCGTAGCAGTGGCGGGTCATCCATGCTTTGTCGAGTTGCCGTTGTTGATATTTGTTTCTTCTTCTTTTCTTTTGGGCTTGTTGTGCTGTTCGCCCCAGCGATCCTTGTATCGGTGTTGGTTGCTTTGGAATACAAAGCAAGGGGAAACCTTTTTTTCTGTAAATTTAGAGCGTGTGGTATTGTTTTCTCCCGTTGCAACGCACGGGCCCTTTTGCTAGTGACAGTACAAAAATAGTAGCAACATAGTAGCAAGCTGTGTACCTTCTTAATGAATAGCTCATAGTGCCACCAATTGGATATAAAGATTTGGAAGAAAACATGCTCCTAATGTTGAACCAGTTGGACTTTTTGTGCAGCTCCACTAAAATTGAGCATCTCTGTTTGCATAGATATTGAAAGTGTGATTACTATAAAAGTGGCACTAGTTGAAGCATAGACTCACAAATATAAGCATTCCAATTTCTTAAGGGAAAAGGTAGCAACACTGTTTCTAACCACCTGTTTGAAGGAATAAATAAGGCAACAACGGCTGATGTCAAAAAGGCATATATAGTTCTTTCTGAAAGAATGATCGATTCCTGACCTTTCCTCTTCTTTTAAGCATATTTTGTGCAGTTCAACAAAAATAAAATGCGATCACCGCCTTGACAATTCAGTGACACTGTACAAAAGGAAATGGCTTAACATTACATCATGATGTCAGGTATGTAGTCAACAAGCATTAGAGACAAACTTACAGACCTCCTCCGATAACATAATGAACATTGATTTTAACAAAGGTGTGACTAGCTTTACCGGGATAATTTGAGTGAACTCTACACCCTATGTTCCTTAATATAAGACGTTTTTGCGGTTTAGTTTAAAGTACCCAAACGTCGACTCCCTCCATTCCTAAATATTTTTCTTTCTAGAGATTTCAACAAGTGACTACATATAGAGCAAAATGAGTGAATCTACACTCTAAAATATGTCTATATACATCCGTATGTGGTAGTCCATTTGAAATCTCTAAAAAGACAAATATTTAGGAACAGAGGGAGTAGTATTTAGAAAAAAGGTAGTAGTTTTCTTGAGCACCTATCTGGGAAAGCTTGCCACACTTTATTTATGTACATAAGCTAATGCAACACCATTCGAAATTTCGAATACTACAAATATACACTAATCCATTGGCTAGTGCAATAGTAGAGTAGTTATTTTATTACAGGGTACAGTATAATGGTTTTACTAAACAGATTTCAATAAACTCTGGCACTGGAAGATTTCTATAAGAATTAACAATACAAAATGTAAAGGTAACATGGTTCAACATTGGTATACTAGTTGTGCATGAGCATTAAACCAAATACAAAAGTCTGAAGGTAACTAGCATTATTAACTAATGACAGTATAAAAAATTTGCAAACCATGTACCTCCAAGGTAAATATCATTTCGAACTCGGGGGGACCTTAAAAATTGCTATCCCAATCTTGATAATCGATCAAACATAAAAACTTGGTCGAACGAATCAAGAGAACAGCCGGAGGAGGAGGTGCCCACTCTTGATCTTTTCTCTTGTCTTCATAATCTCTTGTGCAGTTTAGCCAAAATAAAATGACATCAATGCCTTGGCATTTTGGTGACACTGTACAAAAAAATTAACTTATCTCATGAAAGTGAGGTATGTAATCTATAAGCATTAACAGTGCAAAAATCTGAAGGTAGTAACAAGTTTCATCATTAGTATACTGGCTATGCAACAGCATTAGAATGCCTTAGCTGAAAAATCTTTAATACATCCTCAATCAACAGCTAACCATGAAATAATCCAGTGACATTAAATGGCATTGCTTAAATTTATCGGTGGCATGAGACTGAGTGCGACATTAGTTAAATGTGGCATCACTTTAGCAGTAGCATTGATTGACTTGACTGCTGGCGTTATACTAACATCAAAAAAGTGACAATAAGAACATGGGAGGCCCATTTGGACAGTGGGCGCACTAGTACGATGTACCTCCACGGACGCACAGAGTGGTGAGGGTGGTATGGTTGCCCAGAGCAACAAATATCCAGGCAGCATATGTGGATTACATCCCATTTTTGTTATGTTTAGCCACCTTTTTCCTATCTTGGTCATTCTCTATTGTGTTGTCATGCCTTTCTACCCTTTTTCAACCAAGAGACATGAGACTCATTCCTTAGCTACCGATTTTCCCCTTTTCAACCTAGATGCGGGTTCGATGCCTACTCTCTTGGACAGTACAGTCTCCCTTCCTTCCCTTATTCAACCCAGACATGGTTTAGTCTGCATGAAGTAGGGTCTCCTTTAGTAGTGCAAATTAAGGTTTCCGTCTGCGTGACCAGCAGTGCAGAGGATAGCAAATTGGGAAGATGGTGGAGTGGAAAAACATCCACATGCAGCGACATGCAGATGGGGCAATAGAATAAGGGTATGGTTTGAAAAGAGGTAGCATACCTAAGGGTCGGCGGGAAGTGGCTTCGCTCGTGGTCGTCGTCCTCCGCACGCACTACGGCAGCGAGCTTGGGGACGGAGGCCATCCCGCAAGGGCGCTAGGTCTGAGAGGACGGCCTTGTCGTCAGTGCATGACCTCGCTCGCCGATGACGAGTGCGTCAACGCTGCACATCCTTTTCTTCCCCGGTGGATCTTTGACCACCGGTGAGGAGGGAGAGAGAGGCCGTCTTTTTTAGATCTGGAGAGAGGGTGATAGTGTGAGAAGCAAGTGGGCAGCCCTTAGCAAGAAAGCTCTGAAGCTCCAGCCTATATATCTTTTTTATACTACTAGTACTAGAGGTGGAGTAGTGGTTGAGTAGCTTATATTTTCGAAACTGAATGGCACGCCATTAAAAAAAGTCGAGAAATAATGCGGCACCTCGGGCCAACGCGGCCAGATCGCATTTTGCACGAGAAATTACACACCATGTTTCATTGACATGTGGTCCCCTTCCAACATGTCAGTGAGACGACGACGAGTCCTTTTGCACAATTTCCAAAAGGACGTGTAGGTCGGGGCGCCCCTTCCTGTACCGTGGAAAACTGGCAACCATCCACCGACTCTTCGCCATTCCCTCTCAATTTGGAACTGTTGTCGCACGCTCTTCCTCCCTCCTCCATTTGCCTCCACCCTTTCTTCTGCCATTGTTCGATTGTCTTCTCCATGGAGGGAACAAGCCTAAACGACCCCGTTATTCTTGCCCCGATCTGAAAGATGACGTGGTGGGGGAACTCATTGATCGGTGCGACGTCATCACCTCGACTAGCATGGTAGGTTCGTTGAAAAACATTCTCGACTCAACTAATAACATCATTACAAGGAACCCAAGGGTCCAGGAGCGGTTTGATCTCTGAGGGAGTCCTGGATTAGGGGGTGTTCGGGTAGCCGGACTATACCTTCGTCGGGCTCCTGGACTATGAAGATACAAGATTGAAGACTTCGTCCCGTGTCCGGATGGGACTTTCCTTGGCGTGGAAGGCAAGCTAGGAGGTGCGGATATTCAAGATCTCCTACCATTGTAACCGACTCTGTGTAACCCTAACCCTATCCGGTGTCTATATAAACCGGAGGGTTGTAGTCCGTAGGACAATCAACTCCATACACAACAATCATACCATAGGCTAGATTCTAGGGTTTAGCCTCATTGATCTTGTGGTAGATCTACTCTTGTACTACCCATATCATCAATATTAATCAAGCAGGAGTAGGGTTTTACCTCCATCGAGAGGGCCCGAACCTGGGTAAACTTCGTGTCCCTTATCTCCTGTTACCATCCGACCTAGACGCACAGTTCGGGACCCCCTACCCGAGATCCGCCGGTTTTGACACCGACATTGGTGCTTTCATTGAGAGTTCCTCTGTGTCGTCGCAATCAGGAAGGATGCCTCTTCCCGTCTTCAAAGACGGTGCCGTTGCTAAGGGAGCCTTGGCTGTCGGCCAAACCCTCCGGCCAGGTGGTTTTCTCATGACCGCCTGTTCGGCCGTTGCGCCGACGGTGACCTCTCGGGTCATTAAAAGCAACCTTCACGTCAGCTCGGAACTTGTCGAGCAGCTAGATCCGATGGAGCCCTCCTCCGTAAATGAGCTCTTGGATCGCATCGCCGCCCTGGGGATCACTACAGAGTACGACCAGGTTGGGCTTAAACCCGATCTAAGAGAAATTAACTCTTCCCAGGCCACCCACCACGTCGCCGTGGTAGAGGCGCAGTGCGGCGACCCTTCATCTATTTTAAGGACTAGCTATGTACGAATTCCCGACCCCTCCAAGCCGGATACCCGCGGAGGGAAGGATGTAACCCAAGACTTGAACTTAAGATCAGGCAACGGGCTAGATTCATTGGACAACATCCAAGAATCCGAACGTCAGAGTTCGGAAACTCTTCGGCCTCCGAATCTTGGATTGGGTGAGGTTTCAGATTGAACGCCACCCGCCCGCCCGAACATAAGCGATCTTTCCCAAATCAGGCAGAAGCCTGAGGAAACAGTACATCATTACTGGGCCAGATTCATCCTGGTTATGAACAGGATAAAGGATTGTCGTGAGGGAGATGCAATCTCAATTTTCTGCAGTAATTGCACGGACGAGGGAATCCTTAACGCCATAAGTCGTCGTGATATTACATGCTTTACTGACTTGGCGTCCATAGTACAAAAATACTGTGCGATGGAAAGTGCCTGGAAAACCGAAATAAAATTTTGGGATAATCCGGCCTTAAATAGCAATCCCGTCCGAACTAAGAGGGTGCACCATCATAAGAGACCCGGGTTAAACACCAAAAAGCCAAAACCCTTTACAGGGCATGGAACCGTACTGGAAAGGTGGCTTGATGGACCCTTTTAGAATTCACAGTACGGAGGACGCCACGCCAACCCACAACCTTAGAGCATGTTGGATACTCCGGCAGGTGGCCAAAATTGGCGAAGACCTCTTAAGTACGGAGGCCGCGAAAAGCCAGCCCGAGGACACCAGTACCGTTCTCACAGTCTTTGAGACTTTCGCATCAAATAATATGCGACAAAGAACACTCCGCAGCCTTGCCAAAGTCTACCAAGTAGCAACAATAAACCCATGGAGCCACACGACCATTACCTTCAACGCAAGTGATGAACCTAAATTCCGAACAGCCCGAGCACCAGCCGCATTGGTCCTCAGTCCCATAGTGGACGGCTTTCACCTCACAAAGGTACTCATGGAAGGAGGCAGCGGATTGAACCTCATTTATGAGGAAACCCTTCAAAAAATGGAAATAGACTGGAACCGCATCGAGCGAAGCAGCACAACCTTTAGAGGAATAATTCCCAGTCGGGAAGCGCGCTGCACAGGAAAAATCACAGTAGATGTGGTGTTCGGCACACCGGATAATTACAGGTCCGAAGAGGTCACGTTCCAGGTGGCCCCGTTCAATAGCGGATACCATGCTATACTAGGGCAGGAGGCATTTACAATATTCCAAGCAATACCCCATTACGGGTACATGAAGCTCAAGATGCCCAGGCCGAAGGGAATTGTCACTCTCGCTAGTGATCTGGACATAGCACTCCGAGCCGAAAACAAGACGGCCGCATTGGCCCTCGAGGCACTATCCGAAGCCTTAGCGACTGAGGAACTGACCGCGCTGCGCTCCATGGTTAATAGGGATGATGTGATACTCGATAAGAGATCCAAGTCCACATCCTTCAAACCAGCGGACGAAATAGTAAAATTCCAGGTCCATCCAACGGACCTGAATAAAACAGCTTCCATCGGGGCAAGACTGAACCCTGATGTAGACGCCGCACTGCAAGATTCCTACAATAGAACTGGGACATTTTCCCCTGGCACCCTTCAGACATGCCGGGAATCCCACGAAGGCTGACCGAACACGGCTTAAATATCCTGAAAGGATTCAAACCTGTCAAACAAGCCCTTCGGCATTTTTCCGAACCGAAGAGACAGGCTATGGGAGAGGAGCTAGCCAAGTTATTGGAGGCCGGATTCATTAGAGACATAAAACATCCGGACTGGCTAGCAAACCTGGTGATGGTACCAAAGAAGGACAAATCCTGGCGCCTGTGTGTCGATTTTAAAGACCTTAACAAGGCTTGCCCGAAGGATCCCTTCCCACTTCCCCGTATCGATCAAATTATCGATGCCACCGCAGGACACGATTCGTTGTGTTTCCTCAACGCATACTCCGGTTACCATCAAATCAAGATGGTAGAATCAGACCAAGCCTCAACAGCATTCATCACACCATACGGCCCGTTCTGCTTCAACACAATGCCCTTCGGTCTAAAAAACGCCGGTGCAACATATCAGCGCATGATCCAGACATGTCTGGCAAATCAGATCGGCAAAACAGTGGAGGCGTATGTGGATGATGTGGTCGTCAAATCAAGACATGTTGAATCTCTGGTAGACGACTTGAGGCTCACATTCGATAACCTCCGAAAATACGACATCAAGCTCAACCCGGAGAAATGCGTTTTCGGCGTTCCAGCCGGAAAGCTCTTGGGCTTCATTGTATCCGGTAGAGGAATTGAAGCAAATCCATCCAAGATCCGAGCTTTGTCTCAATTGGATATCCCAAAGGACCTCAAACAAATACAGAAATTAACCGGATGCGTGGCGGCTCTAAGCCGCTTCATCTCCCGCTTAGGAGAAAAGGCACTACCCCTTTATCGCCTCCTTCGGCGCACCGAACACTTCAAGTGGACGGACGCCGCCACGGCCGGACTCGATGAAATAAAAGCCATACTGGCAACAAAACTAGTCCTGGCCGCACCAAACACTGGTGAGCCAATGCTATTGTACATCGCGGCAACTCATCAAGTTGTTAGTGCAGTGCTCGTCGTCGAGCGGGAAACGGACGGACACAAATTCCCCCTCCAAAGGCCGGTCTACTATGTGTCCACTGTCCTCACTCCATGCAAATCACGGTACCCGCATTATCAAAAGATTGCATACGCGGTATTCATGGCATCCCGGAAGCTACGACATTACTTTCAAGAGTGTTCGATTACAGTAGCTTTGGAAGTACCACTCAATGATATTATTAACAACCGCGATGCAACAGGCCGGATCGCAAAATGGGCCATTGAGCTCCTCCCGTTTGATATAACCTATAAGCCACGGCGAGCTGTCAAATCGCAAGTGTTGGCCGACTTCGTCGCAGAATGGACGGAGGCCGAACTCCCTAAAGAGTACGGCACATACTCAAACTGGATCATGCATTTCGACGGCTCCAAAATGTTGGCCGGACAGGGGCTAGCGTCGTTTTGACGTCCCCCATAGGAGACACAGTCCAATATGTACTTCAAATTATGTACACGGACTCCAACAATGCAGCCGAATATGAGGCCCTTCTACACGGTCTCCGGATGGCAATATCCATGGGCATTCAATGCCTAGAGGTACGCGGGGATTCGAACCTCGCGATATCCCAAATAAATGGTGACTTTGATGCCAAGGATCCAAAAATGGCAGCTTACCGCAATGCCGTCCTAAAAATGTCAGCCCGGTTCGAAGGGCTGGAGTTTCACCATATAGCCCGAGAAAACAATCAAGCAGCCGACGTCCTAGCACGCATCGGAGCAAAACGCGATGCAGTCCCCCCCCCCCCCCAACATCTTTTTGGAAAGATTGTTCAAGCCATCCGTAGCATGGGAGGGGGAACCCGCAATTAACAGCCCGGACTCAGCCGCACCTCTCGATGCCGAACAACCTGACATAATTGGAGGTTCTGCCAATGAAACTACACCTTCAGTCCACGTAATAATGGCGGTTATCACCCAGTGGACAGAACCATCCCTAGCCTACCTTACTAGGCAGGAACTCCCAGAAGACCAAAACGAGGCCCGCTGCATAGTGCGGCGATCTAAAGCCTATAAAGTACACGAGGGAGAGCTCTATAAGAAAAGCACTACCGGAGTCCTTCAAAGGTGCATCTCCGAAGAGGAAGGGCGGAATCTTCTGGCCGAAATTCATGCCGGACTCGGTGGTCATCATGCTGCTGCTCGGTCCCTTGTTAGCAAGGCTTTCCGTACAGACTTTTATTGGCCGACGGCCCGGGCAAACGCTCAGGACCTAGTCCAACGATGCGTTGGTTGCCAACTTTTTGCCAACCAAAGCCATATGCCGCCCACCGCACTCCAAACTATCCCCATCACCTGGCCCTTTGCGGTCTGGGGGCTTGACATGGTCGGACCCCTTAGAGGTGGGACCCATAAGAAAAAATACCTACTGGTCATGGTGGACAAGTTCTCCAAATGGATAGAGGCCAAGCCTGTTAAAACGGCCGAATCCAGACCTGTGATAGACTTCATATCCGGGGTCGTACACCGTTACGCCGTCCCCCACAGTATCATTACGGATAACGGCACAAACTTCACCGCCGACGAGGTAAAGCTCTGGTGCAAAAACATGAGCATCAAGCTCGACTATGCTTCTGTCTATCACCCACAAACTAACGGCCAGGTCGAACGTGCAAATGGTCTTATCATGAGCGGCATTAAACCCAGATTAGTGCGGTCCCTCAAGGAATCTAACACGCACTGGGTAGAGGAGCTCGACTCCGTACTCTGGGGGCTGCGGACCATGCCGAATCGCACCACCGGATACACACCATTCTTTATGGTGTACGACGCAGAGGCAGTTCTGCCCTGCGACATAATTCATGACTCACCTCGAGTGCGCATGTACGAAGAACGAGAAGCCGAGCTCGATCGGCAAGACAACTTGGATGCCTTGGAGGAGGAGCGTGGCGTGGCAAAACCCCGTTCCGCATTCTATCAACAGCAGGCTCGAAGATATCAAAGCAGAGAAGTACGGGCCAAAAATTACAATGTCGGCGAACTAGTTCTACGCCTGCCGGATAAGAAAAAGGACAAACTCAAGCCCAAGTGGGAAGGTCCATTTATAATTGACCAAGTCCTGACTGGTGGAGCGTACCGCCTGCGAGATGCGTCGGATAACCGACTCGAGCCGAACCCATGGAACGCCACCCGTCTTCGAAGTTTCTATGCCTAGCGCCGGATTCCGTGTTCGTCTCCTCCCTCTGTCTATTTTTTTACATTTTTCTGTCTCACATTTCTCTATTCCCCTCTTTTTCTTTATAGCCCTTAAAGGCTCACCAAGTGACGCGCCACTCGCGCTCATTTAACCTGGGGTCTTCCTTAACAGAAGCTTATTTATAAGGGCTTCACGCCCAACACATGTGTCAAACTTCCACATGTACCTTTTTTCCCCACTATATGCATCGATATGACTTAAGTTTTGGCCAAGCTGGGCTGCCTGGCTCCTGTGCTTACCCCTACGTTCCCGATTGTTCGGCTAGGCAGTAAAGGGAGCACCTCTGCGATTGTTACTGCCGGGTCAGCCGGATGTGTACCTCAGACTGGGTGAAGCCGAAAGCTAGCGTTCTTAAGGGAATATTCGGTCGGTGGAATAAAAGATGATCTTTTTACTAATTTTATGCGCCCCCAGATGCTTTTCTGCGTCTTTTTGCGCAGTCCGGACATGCACTTTAGGGCATGCTTCCCCAGCGAAAGGAACCCCTAACGGAACTATTCTCTCTGGAAGATGTTTCTTACTAACCATGTAATATAACATAACTAGTTGGGCACTTGTCTGATAAAGCACTAATGACCCCTACGCCTTGTCTCCACGCATACCCCAGTTCTTATATAACCGCTATGGTATTCGGACACACTTCGGACCGTCAGGTCCCGAGGTTGAAGCGAAAAGGTCGGCAGCGACAAACGATCTACAATCCAGCTAGAAGGCATTACACATGTCAATTCAAAATTACATAGTCATTCTGACTAATCGTACTCCTCTTCTATGCCATCTAGCAGGCTGTCCAATTTACAGTCCTGCTGGGAATACTTCGCGGCCAACTCTACTTGGCCGTATACTAAGCTCACAGGGATCTCCTTCCCGTCCGGCCCCACTGGGCCGACCTCGGCCATGTGGTTTGGGTCAGATTTTGTAAAACGGGTCTTCACCATGGCCCAGGCCTCCCTAGCGCCTTGTCGGCAGGCCGATGTCTTCCATAATCGGAAGCGCCGCCGAGCTCCCTTCAGCTTCTCCGCAAGCTCTCCAAGGCCCTCGGGCATGGAATGGGCAGTCCATAAGGCTTGGGCAACGCCTCGCATCGCCTGCCGAATTCGCTCGTGCAGTTGCAGGAGTTCGGGAAGAAGGTCACCCGTTGAACCGGGCATCTCCTCTACAGGACGGCCTGTGAGCATACCTACAGACATTACTCTGTTAGTCGGCTTCCTCGCCGAACTCTTTTTTTCAAAGATTCGTTCAAGCACTTACTAAATATGCCGCGTCGAAGCCGCTGATTCTCCTTCGAGGAGTCCGACAGCTGACCACGAACGTCTTTCAGTTCAACGTCCAGCTTGGTGTTGGCATCCTGAAGGTCATTCTTCTCTCACCTCACCTTTGTCAACACACTCTCACCGGCCTTTAGCTGGCGCAAGAGTTGTTGCTTTTCCGGATCGAGTCCGGCGCCATCTGCAATATGATTTGTCAGATCTCCACCCATGCCACACAATAAGTAATCTTTTGAAGTATATCTTATCTGAGGGGGCCCCTTTAGGCTCCCCTGCTGTGGCTAGTGCGGCCTCTAGTTGAGCTTTGCACTTTCAAGCTCCTGGGACAGTATGGTATTCTTCTCTGTAAGAACCTGCATATTAAATGATCCTTAAATCAGTTACTTCAACTGTTTCAAGTCTCGGGGGCTACTGGTATATATGTGTATTTGACCAAAATTTTCTTACCCGTATGTCTTTCACATACTGCTCCGTGGTCTGGCTAAACCATTTTGAGCGGCACGGAGGTACGCATCTCCCGAATTAAAGGCATCTAAAGCCTCTTGGGAGAAACAAGCGTCGCGTAGAACTGTTCGGCGACGCCTGTGGTTCATGGCACTCTCCACTTCAGAATTTATGGCAGACAGCCCGTCCGCATCCTCTGTCGGAGGAGCGTCCAGTGCGCGCCTGGTGCTCGCCTCCGCTTCCTGGCCGGACGTTGGAGCCTGGCTGGTGGAGGCGCGATTGGCAGCCTCTCCGGATATAGTCCGACAAGATCTCTTCGTCCTAAAGATAACACGAACGTTAATATGCCCTGATAGAATAACACCAGGAAAACAGAGGGTGCGCTATACCTTTGCGCTGGCACTTCAGTTCGGACTACGATCCTTTTTGCCCCATGGGGCCCTGCGGCCCCTTGTTGGCTAGCCGCCGCAGGTTCGGCCTCCCGCCTCGGGAATCTCCCCTGGAAAACACGGTTGTCGTTAGAAACACCAGAATATGTGAGAGTGAAATCTCTCTCAAGAGAATAAAACTCCGGTTTCTATCACCTCGGAGGCCGGGATTAACCCGGGGTAATCAGCCGTAATGGCTACCAAGGTATTGTCCTTGCTTAGTTGATGAAACACCCCGTCGATAAGCTCCACTGATATATCCGGATCCTCTTCGGAGTCCGGATTGAGGGACTATTCTGGGTCCTCGGGCTGTGGGGGGTGGCTGCTTATATCTTTTACCTCCTGCCGCAGTTCCTGCATTGAAGTCGTTAGACTACATATCCTACTGTGGGAGTGTAAAGGAAACGGGCAAGCACAATTGCTCACTTACCCAACTTGGAGGATCGTACATGGTGAATCCGGCCCGCGGGTTGACATGGAGGAATTACTCCTTTTCTCCCTTATACAAGGAGGACAAGATCTTTATTAGGGCGGCGGCCGAGGCCGGCCCCTTACGGCCATAACGGGTGGCGTCATCCTCCCCGTTGAAATCCCACATGGGGTGGACTTTATATTGAAGCGGCTGAACCCCCCGCATAATGCATACAGCCATGACTCCGATCATGGTTAGTCCGGAATGAGCTAACAGCCTTATCCGGCCCATCAGGTAAAGGACGTCCCTGTCGCCTTATCTCTGAGAGCTCCGCGGACGCCAGCTCAAGCGTTTCTTCAATGGAGCACTGTTGAACTCAGGAAGGCCCACCCGGATAGGGTCCGACAGCGGAACATCATCTATGTAAAACCATTCCGAAGGACAGTCCTCGGACGCCTTCTTTGGGGTTCCGGATAGGTATCTGGTCCCTGCGATGCGCCACACTTCGGCTCCGCCCACTTGATATATAGAGCCCTCTTGAGAACAGGGCACCAGGCAGAACAGCCTCTTCCACAGCGCGAAATGAGCCTCGACGCCTAAAAATAGCTCACAAAGGGCAACGAAACCCGCAATGTGCAATACGGAGGCGAGCGTGAGATTGTGCAGCTGGAGGCCATAGAACTCCAGGAGCCCATTGAGAAATGGATGAATTGGAAATCCCAGTCCCCTCATTAGATAGGGGACAAGGCACACCCGCTCTCCTTTAGAGGGATTAGGGGTGCTCTCCGCTTGTTTTCCGCCATTGTAGGTGGCGAGACCGGCTCGGACTGGAGCCATGTATGCCTGAGGGAGAAATCCCTTGGTCTGAAGCAACACTAACTCGCTGTGCGGGATGGTGCAACTCTCCCAGTCCCCGGGTTTAGGACCGGAAGGGCGAGAGGAGGAGCTGCGACGGCTGGCCATGTTGGAATGGACCCTTTGCTGGGAGCGCTCTGATGATAACTTGCAGAGAGGAGAAGATGTGGTTTGGATCTCAATCCTCATCTCGTTAAATAGGCGGCTCGTTTGTACAGCCAGGGGTGTAAATGTAAAGACGCCTCGACTCTTCGCATGCGTTTGACACATGGAAGGAAGCCATTATTGGGCGAGAAAGCCAAGGAGCGCTACATTACAAAAATCAGGCATTATTCCTATAGGTACACAGAATTTGGAGAAGAACCCGCCTTGCAATGCCGAAGACAATCTGCGCGCCGGACTCGTCGTCATTGAAGCCTGGTTCGGGGGCTACTGAGGGAGTCCTGGATTAGGGGGTGTTCGGGTAGCCGGACTATACCTTCGCCGGACTCCTGGACTATGAAGATACAAGATTGAAGACTTTGTCCCGTGTCCGGATGGGACTTTCCTTGGCGTGGAAGGCAAGCTAGGCGGTGCGGATATTCAAGATCTCCTACCATTGTAACCGACTCCGTGTAACCCTAACCCTATCTGGTGTCTATATAAACCGGAGGGTTGTAGTCCGTAGGACAATCATCTCCATACACAACAATCATACCATAGGCTAGCTTCTAGGGTTTAGCCTCCTTGATCTCGTGGTAGATCTACTCTTGTACTACCCATATCATCAATATTAATCAAGCAGGAGTAGGGTTTTACCTCCATCGAGAGGGCCCGAACCTCGGTAAACTTCGTGTCCCTTATCTCCTGTTACCATCCGACCTAGACGCACAGTTCGGGACCCCATACCTGAGATCCGCCGGTTTTGACACCGACAATCTCCCTTATCTTCTTTGTTATAAGCCTGTTCGCATGGGCGCGGACAATGTAGGCCTCGCCTTGTGCAAGTTGATGCTGCTTGATAATGATACATGTGATGTCAAGATGCCATCGCTTAAGGGTAAGGCCTGGGCTGGCGCAAATGGAAATTGGGTTGTTTATATTGGGTACAATTGCCAAGGATTGGTTGAGTTGAAGTTCATTTATTTGCTTGTTATTTGTTGTGTGATGAAAACTTCAGTATTTACTAGAATGTTTTGTTGGAAATAATCTATAATCCAATATGTATCATCGTTGTCCTTGTGTGTTGATGACTTGTTGTATGTAATGAATGGTACATTTGAAAATGCGTGTCATAGACTCAATTTATCAATGGTTTTCAAATCACTTCTTGGAGTGTGAGTACCGTAGTAGTATAGCCAGCATCCGGTTAGTATATGAAGTTGCCACATCACATAGAGCCAACCTAATATTGGAGTACCAAATCTGAGATGCCACATGTACTAGATGAATGACTCCAAGTTCGACCACCATGATGCTAGGTGCGAGCTGAGGAACACTGTTGGAGAGACCCCCCTCATAATTTTCCTACATTGGCCGTTTGATTCATAGGATAGAATGCTATAGGATTTTTTCCTATGCAATCATGTTTTAATTGGCAATCTAGCATCCACTCTAACTTTTGTTTCACTTCCTTTGATCCTACGAAGAGAGTACTTGCTCTAAATGATGTGCCGCTCCAAGAGCCGCCTATATTAATTTACCATGCTCTAAAAAGGTGGACCAGCTTTTGCTATAGTAGTATTGTACTAGGTTAGTAGGTGACCTTGCGCTTGGCTCTTCTCCTCTTCCGGAAGTCGAAAAAAACGATGGTACTACTTCTGGCAATCTGACACCAAATGAACTGCTGCATGTCCACCGCTTGTAAGTAAAAGTTTCTCCTCGTGCTGCGAGCCACCACACATGCGTTGGCGAGGGAGAAGGCGTAGTAAGCAAGCTTCTTGTCGTTATGCGACTTGATGGGACACATCACAGTTACATATTTATTAGTACTCTCTTCAAAAAGGGCCGACCATGTCCATGGCTACCATCCCGTGCTCTGTCATTGAGTACGTGCACTATTCACGTGCCATCGAGGAGAAAAAATGTTGCATAGTACTAGGTGCCATCGAAGTGCACGACTCACTTAAACACTGCATATCTCCATTTTCTTGCATTACACGCCACCTTGATGCTAGATGTCCCGCGTGTCATGGAGGCATATAGTATGATTTTGTAAAATGGAGGCATATAGATGTCCCGCGTTCCGGCAACAGGATGAACAAAGCTCATGTCTTAAACGAAAGACTGGAAGAACATAGATGACGACCAAGAAGGAGCTACAAACCTTAGGGTGGAGCATCTGCACTCATAATATTTTATATTATTCAGCGATATAAAATCAACCAAATCTCTCCACTTTCCTATACAATTCTATAGTACTATGAGAATAACTTTTAACGTAAGCCATTGATTCACTCTATCCAATGGTCATAGTTGGAAAATCCAAACAAAACCAAGCATTGGATCTACTCTTTTTTCAAGATCAACTCTTTTAGCACTTAGATTGTTGCCGCCTGCCCACCTAGCCCACATATATATCCACTCACGTTTGATGACCATAGGAGCTATCCACTCAGATTGTATGTTATAAAAATAAAGGTCGATAACTAATGTGGCACCTCGGGCCAACGTGGCCAGATCGCATTTTGCACGAGAAGTTACACACCATGTTTCATTGACATGTGGTCCCGTTGCAACATGTCAGTGAGACGACAGCGAGTCCTTTTGTACAATTTCCGAAAGGACATTTAGGCCGGGGCGCTACCGTGGCAAAGTGGCAACCGTCCACCGACTCTTTGCCTTTCCCTCTCGATTTTGAACTGCTGGCGCACGCTCTTCCTCCCTCCTCCATTTGCCTCCACCCTTCCTTCTGCCATTGTTCGATCGTCTTCTCCATGGAGGGAACAAGCCTGAAACCACCCCGTTATTCTTGCCCCAATTTAAAAGATGACGTGGTAGGGGAACTCATTGATCGGTGCGACGTCATCACCTCGGCTAGCATGGCAGGTTCATTCAACAACATTCTCGACTCAACTAATAACATCATTACGAGGAACCCAAGGGTCTAGGAGCGGTTTGATCTCCCTTATCTTTTTCGCTATAAGCATGTTCGCATGGGCGCGGACGATGGAGGCCTCGCCTTGTGCAAGTTGAGGCCGCTTGATAATGATACGTGTGATGTCAAGATGCCATCGCTTAAGGGTAAGGCCTGGGCTGGCGCAAATGGAGATTGGGTTATTTATATTGGGTACGATTGCGAGTGGGAACTTTACAATGTGCACATTCTTTAGCGGATTCCACTTCCAAAAATCTCAGAGTGCCCTGAGGTTGAGCACACAGATCATCTACGTACTTTCAAATATGATAATGGTGGCTGTCGTCTACGGAAGATAGCAATTTGTCTAGTTCCCAACCGCTCTTGGAATTACGTTAACTGTGAAGTTGTTGCTATATTCGACAAGCTTGCTGCCGTCGTTACTGATTCCACGGTCCGTCCATGGACATTGCTCAAAAATCAGTTTCTGTACACGGATGATGAGTACTATGATGCAATTAAATATGAGGATCTTGTGTTTTATTCCACCACTCGTGGCTTTGTTTTTGCATGGGATCCTCGTTGTTTCGGTATGTTTGTCTTCCACTGTAATTATAATTGTTTCATCCACATGCATGCGGGTTAGCAAGTTTCCCTTTACTAATTAACCTTCTTCTTGTGTTTCCAAGGTCCTATGAACATTCCACCACCTATACTTGAAATTTTTTATAACCAAGGGGGAGATGATGATGGTGATGATCACGATCATGAGGACAAGCAGGACTTATATACTCAGTGGCGGCTAGCAACTAATTCCAATGGATCACCTCTTCTTGTCGGTATATACAGTGCACTGAGATTGTTACTACTGAGGGAGCACGTGTTGTCTCCCATGGTCGCCCTCTCCGGACCTATTCCAACACCCGTTGCAGGGTATTCGGGATGGATACTGGTGTGCTAGCGCCAACACCTTCTCCCTGGTACAGTATTGATAGTCTTGGAGCAAACTCACTCTTCCTTATACCAAACTATCCAATGATGGTTAAAGGTGATCCAACTATTGTTGACACAACGTTACTACAATTTATGAGAAGCAACTGTATCTATACCTTGGACATTGCGGTGGTTCCCTACCCTGCTCCTGATATATGTCGCTTCAGCCTGGATGATCAGTCCTGCATTGCTCTCGATATTGACAATAGCTGGCCCTTCCCAGAGCACCTATGGTTTAAAGCAAGCGTTTCCAACGCCAAGGATTGGTTGAGTTGAAGTTCATTTCATTCCTTGTTATTTGTTGTGTGATGAAAACTTTAGTATTTACTAGAATGTTTTGTTGGAAATAATCTATAATACAACATGTATCATCGTTGTCGTTGTGTGTTGATGACTTGTTGTATGTAATGAATGGTACATTTGCAAATGCGTGTCATAGACTTAATTTATGAATGGTTTTCGAGTCACTTTTTGGAGTGTGAGTACCATAGTAGTATAGCCAGCATCCGGTTAGTATATGAAGTTGCCACATCACATAGAGCCAATCTAATATTGGAGTACCAGATCTGAGATGCCATGTGTACCAGATGAATGACTCCATGTTCGACCACCGTGATGCTAGGTGCGAGCCGAGGAACACTGTTGGAAAGACCCCCCTCATAATTTTCCTACATTGGTCGTTTGATTCATAAGATAGAATGCTATAGGATTTTTTCCTATGTAATCATGTTTTAATTGGCAATCTAGCATCCACTCCAACTTTTGTCTCACTTCCTTTGATCCTACGAAGAGAGTACTTGCTCTAAATGATGTGCCGCTGCAAGAGCCGTCTATATTAATTGACCATGCTCTAAAAAGGTGGACCAGCGTTGGCTATAGTAGTACTGTACTAGGTTAGTAGGTGACCTTGCGCTTGGCTCTTCTCCTCTACCGGAAGTCGAACAATAATGATGGTACTACTTCTCGCAATCTGACAACAAATGAACTGGTGCACGTCCACCGCTTGTAAGCAAAAGTTTCTCCTCGTGATGCGAGCCACCGCGCACGCGTTGGCGAGGGAGAAGGCATAGTAAGCAAGCTTCTCGTCGTTCTGCGAGTTGACGGGACACATCAAAGTTACGTATTTATTAGTACTCTCTTCAAAAAGGGCCAACCATGTCCATGGCTACCATCCCGTGCTCTGTCATTGAGTAACATGCACTATTCACGTGCCATCGAGGAGAAAAATATTGCGTAGTACTAGGTGCCATCGAAGTGCATGACTCACTTACGCACTGCATATCTCCATTTTCTTGCATGACACGCCACCTTGATGCTAGATGTCTGGTATGTCATGGAGGCATATTGTAACGCCCCGAGACCGATGCTCGAGAAGACTTCCATATATTCTGGGTTTCGCCGTGTGTTTCATTTGTGCCTGCCCTTTTATTTTTGCATTGCATCATGTCATCATGCCATCATCTCATAAATCTTTTGCAACTCAACTAAATAAATGGCATGGATCTTTGATCCATTTAAATCGATGGAATTCACATGGTGATTCTCTTTAAAACATATCCTTCCAATATTAGGGAGCTATTATATAATATTCCGTCGAGGTGGAATTAACCATAACACACTTGCAAAATATTCCATGCCTTTGTTATCTCAATTCTTGTTCTCCAAACTTTGCCCATAAATTATTTCTTCACTTTCCGGAGTTCTATCAAAAATCTCAACATTTTGGCCACTCTTAAACCTTGTCCTAATTCAAAGCATTTGAATTAAATTAAAATGAGTTTGAATTCAACTCCTCACATGTGCCCACTTCTATTTTTCCGGGATCAAGCTCATATTTGTGAGTCCAGGAAAATTGGCCCCATGCGCAAATTCTTTCTCTAATCCCTCTCTTTCTTTTTCTTCTCTCTAGTTCTTTTCTGCCAAAGAAAATAAGGGAGAGAGAAGAGAGAGACCCCTAGTGCAGCCCGCTTAAGGCCCACCTGCGGCCTGACCTAGCCGGCCCAAGAGGCCCGCCCGATCTTGTAACACCCCGGATGTAACTTGCCATATTTATACTCCAACTCTTGCCATTTTCGGCAATGTGATATGATATTCCCTCCGTGGTTGGGTTTCCCTTCTTTTTGCATTTTGTCCTTGTCATGCATTTCATATCATGTCATCATGTGCATCGCATTTGCATACGTGTTCGTCTTATGAATCCGAGCATTTTCCCCGTTGTCCGTTTTGCAATCCGGCGCTCCTATGTTCCCCGGCGTCCCCTTTTACTTTTTTTCGTGAGCGGGTATTAAACTTTCTCGGAATGGACCGAGGTTTGTCAAGCGGCCTTGGTATAGCACCGGTAGACCGCCTGTCAAGTTTCGGGTCATTCGGAGGTTGTTCGATACTCCAACGGTTAACCGGGTAACCGTGAAGGCCTCGGGCATGTTGCAGCCCAAAAACCCTCCAAAACAGCCCAATAACCCATCTAAGCCACTCCCATGTCCATCACCGTTCGATCACGATCGTGTGAGCGAAAACCGTGCTCAATTTGGAGCCCCCTAGTTCCTTCTACCTATATATATACCTCCCCCTCCAAAATCCCGGATGAAATCCTACCCTAACCCTAGCCCGCTCCCCTCCGCGCCGCCGGACACGTCCGGATCGGGCCGGACGCGTCCGCCGTCGCGCCGCAGCCAACGGGAGGCCGCCACATGGCGCGCCGCCGTCCGCGGCCGCCGAGGCCCGCGCGGCCCGCGCGCGGCCCTCGCGCGGCCCGCGCGTGGCCCCCCCGAGCCCGTTCGCGCCCCGCACCCTGCCTGGCTCCCGCGCCGCCGCCCGCGCCCGGCCGCCGCCTGGGCCGGAGCCCGCCGCCGCTCCGCCGCGCTGGCCGCCGCCTCCGCCAGCGCCCCCTGCCGCGCCGCCCCGCCGCCAAGTCGCCGCCGCCCGCCGTAGCTCCTCCGCCCTCCATCGCCGTCGCCGGCGCCGGATCCGGCCGAATCCGGCCCGGATCCGCCGTCCCCGGTCCTCCCCCGACCTCCTAGGCCTCAACTCCGGCGAACAGCTCCGGTCCCGCCTCGGTTTGCGTGAGAACCCTAGATCTCGTAGGTATAAATTTCCTCTAAGTCATTTTCTTCGCAGTTATTTTGTCGCATGTTCATCGCTTCATAACTTGCTTCATACTGCTCCGTTTCGTGCGTATAATATGTCAAATCGTTCGCCTCGAAGAGTACATCATTTCATCTCAGTGCATCATTTTCATTTGATCTCATCTTGGTGCTCGTAATGCTGTTCGAAGAGAGCTATGTGATGTTAGTTTCAGATCTGTTTCTGTAGGTGCACTTTTGTCATTTTTGCCATGATTGATGTGTGCATCCTATGAACTGGAGTCCTACATGTGTTTTGTAATATGCCATGCTATCTTTCCAGGGGTGTATGCCATGTATTTTTTGTGATCTCTGTGGTGACAAGCACAAGCATGCAAACTAGGGATCATAATGTTGCTGATTTCAGAGACTTGGTAATTTCACCAAGTCATGTCCTGCTGTTATTTTTATGCCATGTGTTCATGTTGTTTCAGAGAGATCTATGCCTCTTTTGAGCATGATCAGTAAGAGTGTTTTGAACATATGGATTTTCTCTACCCATCCATGCCTTTGTTTGTAATTATGGATTGCCATAGCTTGAGTCAATCGAGCTCTAATTTTGCTATAAAATGTTTCTGGCAGATTGTTTACAGGTTATTCGATTTTGCCAAGCTTGTTGTAGTTGATCCTTGCATGCTATGATGTTATTCTCGACATTTGTAGCTTCTATGCCATGTATTCTTGGTGGGTGTATGCTTAGTTTATCATGAAATTCTCTGTAGTAAGTGCATCGAGCTCGTAAACATGCCTACTTGTTATCTGTTTTTTACATGTCCAGTTTTCTGCAAAGTCTGAAAACTGTAACGAAACTTGCTTAATTGACGTGGGTGCTATTATATTTTCTGATCCTTTTTGGCTAATGGTCAGTAAGGGACTTTTGTTCAATTCTTTGAGTAGATTCAGCAATGCCATATCTTGCTATGTCCTGGTCCAGTAGCATGTTGTTTGATTGCTCTAAACATGTCATCCTGATGTTAATTTCTGGCATGATAGTATTTTCACCAAGTATGTGAACCTGTTATCTTTTGCACTTTTGCCATGCTTGTTTGAACCTGTTGTGGTGTGATTTAGCCGTAGCTCAGTGTTCATCTTTTGTCAAGCATCTTGAGTAGATCACTGGCATATGCTTTTCTGATACGTTTGGGTGCAGTAACTTTATTACTTGTTGCTTGCTAAGTGGCATCTTGCGGTTAATGGCATTCTTGTTTTGCTTGTCATTTGCAAACCCTGCATCCGATTCCGGTGATATTTATATCGATTTCAACCGAAATCACCTCACCTTTCCAGTGGCATACTTGGTTTGCCAAGATTATGCCTTGTTCATCTTTTCCTTCCGGAGCACGCATATGCATTGCATATCACATCTCGCATATCATGCCATGTTTTGCATCATGTCAATTGCGCATTGCATCGTGGTTGATAGTTGTTCCTTTGCTTGTGTTCTTGCCTTGGGTAGAGCCGAGAGACGAGTACGTGACCGAGGAACCTCTTGAGAACACTTACGAGGATCAAGCTTTCGTCAACTCCGAGAACCTTGCAGGCAAGATGACCATACCCTCGAAATCACTTCTATCTTTGCTTGCTAGATGCTCGCTCTTTTACTATGCCTATACTGCGATACCTACCACTTGCTATATCATGCCACCCATATTGCCATGTCAAACCTCTAACCATCCTTTCCTAGCAAACTGTTGTTTGGCTATGTTACCGCTTTGCTCAGCCCCTCTTATAGCGTTGTTAGTTGCAGGTGAATATGAAGTTTGTTCCTTGTTGGAACATGGAGATGCTGTTCCTTGTTGGAACATGTTTACCTGTTGGGATATCACAATATCTCTTATTTTAATTAATGCATCTATATACTTGGTAAAGGGTGGGAGGCTCGGCCTTATGCCTGGTGTTTTGTTCCACTCTTGCCACCCTAGTTTCCGTCATACCGGTGTTATGTTCCTTGATTTTGCTTTCCTTACACGGTTGGGTGATTTATGGGACCCCCTTGACAGTTCGCCTTGAATAAGACTCCTCCAGCAAGGCCCAACTATGGTTTTACCATTTGCCACCTAAGCCTTTTTCCCCCGGGTTTTCGCGAGCCCGAGGGTCATCTTTATTTTTAACCCCCGGGCCAGTTCTCCTTCGATTGCTGGTCCAAACCGAGCGATGTCCGGCGCCCCTTGGGCAACCAGGGTCTATGCCAACCCGACGTCTGTCTCATCCGGTGTGCCCTGAGAACGAGATATGTGCAGCTCCTATCGGGATTTGTCGGCACATCCGGGCGGCTTTGCTGGTCTTGTTTTATTACTGCCGAAATGTCTTGTAGTCCGGGATTCCGAGACTGATCGGGTCTTCCCAGTAGAAGGAATATCCTTCGTTGACCATGAGAGCTTATAATGGGCTAAGTTGGGACACCCCTGCAGGGTATTATCTTTTGAAAGCCGTGCCCGCGGTTATGAGGCAGATGGGAATTTGTTAATGTCCGGTTGTAGAAAAACCCGAAGTTGACCTTAATTAAAACACATCAACCGCGTGTGTAACCGTGATGGTCTCTTCTCGGCGGAGTCTGGGAAGTGAACACGGTGTTGGAGTTATGTTTGAAGTAGGTTGTTCTAGGATCACTTCTTGATCACTTCTAGCTTCACGTCCGTGCTTTGCTTCTCTTCTCGCTCTCTTTTGCGTTGTTAGCCACCATATATGCTAGTCGCTTGCCGCAGCTCCACCTCACAACCCTATCCTACCTTTAAGCTTAAATAGTCTTGATCTCGCGGGTGTGAGATTGCTGAGTCCCCGTGACTCACAGATTCTACCAAAACAGTTGCAGGTGCCGACGATGCCAGTGCAGATGACGCAACCGAGCTCAAGTGGGAGTTCGACGAGGAACATGGTCGTTACTATGTGTCTTTTCCTGATGATCAGTAGTGGAGCCCAGTTGGGACGATCGGGGATCTGTGTAGCATTTGGGGTAGTCTTCTTTAATTTTTGGTTCCGTCGTCGGACCTTGAGTGTAATCTGAATGATGGATGTTTATTTATGTATTGTGTGAAGTGGCGACTGTAAGCCAACTATGTATCTCTTTCCCTTATGTATTACATGGGTTGTGTGAAGATTACCTCACTTGCGACATTGCTTTCAATGCGGTTATGCCTCTAAGTCGTGCTTCGACACGTGGGAGATATAGCCGCATCGAGGGCGTTACAAGTTGGTAATCAGAGCCTTCCCCGACCTTAGGAGCCCCCACTGATTGATCGTTTTTAGCGACCGAGTTGTGTCTAGAAAAATGTTTTGAGTCATTTAGGAATTATGTATCGGAGAGTTTAGGAATTCTTTTACTTCCCAGTCTCCTCATCGCTCTGGTAAGGCATCCTGACGTAGAGTTTTGACTCTTCTCTTCTCAAATTTCATTAAAAAAAATTTAGGATCACGCGGGTATCTTAGAATCGTTCCGATGGTTTTGTGATGACAACATTGTCTTGGTGCCTCCTGTCAGCAGGGGTTTAGTGGAGGTGTCCCGGGGAGTTGAGCTCCGAGGTGTTGTCGTCATAATTTTATCGTTGCAGTTCTGGAATACCTGATTTTAGTACGCCGACATCGAAAATCTCTTTTGTATAGTTGTTGGTGAGATAACCCTGATAGCCCAGTACTGAGGCGAGTGCGGGAGTATTGCCATAACTCGTATAACGGATGCTTTTCGAAGGTTGAGGTAGACGATTTCCGAGGATTTCTTGGTTATGTGTTGAAGGATGGATACAGCTGGATCTAGGCATTGTTAGTTTGGGTGATATATTTTGTGTCCCCTGTATCCCCAACACCTGATTGCATAACCAGAAAGTTTCGGGAGTTTATAAGTGGGAATTCAAGTAGCTCCTAGAATATCTTTCCGACAGATGCATGATATGGGATTGGGTAAATCTCTATCATATGTATTTGTTCCAGCTTATTCTACAAGCCAATCCTTTGTTTTGTTTTCAGTTGTGATATTCAAGTTGTTTCGAGGCAGATGGTGATTTCCATATCTTTATCTAAATGGCTTCTCAGCTTATGGAAGTGTGATGCTTTACTTTGGAATTCATTCGTTCATTCTTGTTCGAATGTTTATTGTGAAGACTATATGTTGCAATTTCGATCCTTTTGATTCAGCTTGAATATATGTCTTTCAAGATGCTAATGGATGTCACCCTCTTCAGGATGGCTCCGCCAACGCGTCAGAATCCGGAACGCAATGAAGGAAGTCAGGCTAACCCTCCGCCACCACCTCCGCCTCCGAAGGCATGGCAAGCCTTGATGACAGCCACCAATGCCAACGCTCAGATTCTAATTCAGCTCTTGCAAGATCACAACCAAGGGCAAGGTAATCAGGGAAATCAAGGCCAAGGCAACAATCAGCCGCATTTTGCTACCCTCAATCAGTTCCTTGCAAATCAGCCAAAGACTTTCAGCTACTGTGTCGAGGCCACAGACGCCGATGATTGGCTCGTGGACATCAACAAGCACTTCGAATGTAGCAATGTCAGACCTGAGGATTTTGTCAAGTTTGCCTCTTTTCAACTCAAGGATCAAGCTGCTGAGTGGTTCCAACAATACAAAGATTCCAGAGGAGGTCGTGTGATTACCTGGGATGATTTCCGCCATGACTTCAAAGCTCATCACATTCCAGAAAGTGTTGTTGAGACTAAGCGTGAGGAGTTCCGCAATCTCAAGCAAGGCAACATGTATGTGTATCAATACAACACTCAGTTCTAGAAGCTCTCTTGTTTTGCTAAGCAAGACATCCCTGATGAGAAGAGCATGATTTACCAGTTCAGGCGCGGCCTCAGAGAAGATCTGCAACTAGCTCTCGTGCTTTTTGAGCCATTAAAGTATGATGAATTCTACAACATGGCACTGAAACAAGAAGCTGCTCAGCTCAAGTGTGAGGCATCTAAGAAGAGAGTCAGGGACGCAGTTCAGTCCTCTTCTTCCTCACTAGTGGCGGCCAAGCAACAGAAGTTCTGGTTGCCTCCTCCTCCTCCGTTCCGTCAGCCTTATCAGCAGAAGAACTCAGGTGGTCGTGGATCTTCCCACCCACCCAACCCTGGCTATCAGAACAAGTCTCAGAACCAAGCTCCAAGGCCAAATGCTCCTTATCATCGTCCACTCTCAGAGGTGACTTGCAACAAATGTCAGCAAAAGGGTCACTATGCGAACAAGTGCTTCAACCAAAGGCGCCTTCCGCCTCCTCCTCCTGTGAAATCTTCCAGCAATGCAGTGGTCAAGCATAATTTTAAGTCTGCAAAGGTGAACATGATGAATGCAGCTCAAGCAGAGGATTCTTCAGAAGTGATCATGGGTAACCTTCCTGTTAATGATATCCCTGCAAAAGTCTTATTTGATACTGGTGCATCGCATTCTTTCATTTCAAGACCTTTTGCATCGAAGCATGAGTTGTCTTTCCAAGATTTGCCTAGACCGATATCAGTTGTATCTCCGGGTAAATTCATGAACGCAAGCTCCTGTGTCCCGGATGTTTCCATTAAGATGGGCGACTATAGATTTCTGGCTAAACCAATTGTTCTTGGTGACTCTGATATTGATCTTATTCTCGTGATGGACTGGCTTTCTAAGCACAAGGCTCAACTTGATTGTGCTGCCAGGGAAATTCAATTGACTCACTCTTCTGACGATGTGATCATCTATGCCGCTCGTGATGATACCATTCGGTTGTTTTCTCTCAATGAGAAGGGCGAATTGGATGCTATCTCTCAGATTCCAGTCGTTTGTGAGTACCAAGATGTCTTTCCAGAAGAGCTTCCGGGTATGCCTCCTCACCGGCCAGTCGAATTCGTTATTGATCTTGAGCCTGGCACGGAACCCGTTTGCAAGCGTCCATACAAGCTTGGGCCAAAAGAGTTGAAGGAATTGAAGAAACAACTCGATGAACAAGAGCGTCTGGGTCTGATCAGACCGAGTTCATCTCCTTGGGGTTGTGGTGTTCTTTTTGTCCAGAAGAAGGATGGCACGGACCGACTTCGCGTCGATTACCGTCCATTGAACAAGAAGACAATCAAGAACAAGTATCCACTTCCCAACATCAATGAGCTATTCGAGCAACTTAAAGGTGCTAAAGTGTTCTCCAAGCTTGACCTTTGGATGGGTTATCATCAGATTCGCATTCGTGAAGAAGATATTCCCAAGACAGCATTCAGAACAAGCTTTGGTTCTTACGAATATACTGTCATGTCTTTCGGCCTTGTCAATGCTCCTCCAACTTTCTCTCGAATGATGAACTTCATTTTCAACCCCTACACAAATGAATTCGTCTTGGTCTATCTCGATGATATATTGGTCTTCTCCAAGAATAAGAAGGATCATGCCAAGCATTTGCGATTGGTGCTCGACAAGCTCAGAGAGTATAAATTCTATCGAAGTTCTCCAAATGTGAATTCTAGCTTGATGAAGCTCTTTACCTTGGGCATATCATCTCTGCCAAGGGCATTGCTATTAATCCCGAGAGGGTGTTTGTAGTTTTGAATTGGGAACCTCCTCAGAATATCAAGCAGCTTCGCAGTTTTCTTGGACTCGCAAGCTATTGCCGAAGATTCGTTGAGAATTTCTCAAAGATTGCAAAGCCTCTTTCCAACCTCCTCCAGAAGCATGTGAAGTATGTCTGGTCTCCTGAGTGTGACGTTGCTTTCAACACTATCAAAGAGAAACTCGTCACTGCTCCAGTTTTGACTCCTCTTGACGAATCCAAGCCTTATGAAGTTTTCTGTGATGCTTCTCTTCAAGGTCTCGGTGTTGTGTTAATGCAAGAGAAGAAAGTTGTGTCCTATACCTCTCGTCAGTTGAAGCCCAACGAAAAGAACTACCCCACTCACGATCTTGAGTTGGCGGCAGTTGTCCATGCGTTGATAACATGGAGACACCTCTTGTTGGGAAGGAAAGTGGACATTTTCACCGATCACAAGAGTCTCAAGTACATCTTCACTCGGCCCAACCTCAACCTCAGGCAAACTCGATGGGTCGAAATGATTCAAGAGTATAATCCGAGTATTGAATATACTCCAGGCAAGGCTAATGTGATTGCAGACGCTTTGAGCAGGAAGGCTTATTGCAACAGCTTAATCCTCAAACCCTTTCAACCGGATCTTTGTGAAGCTTTCCGCAAGTTGAATCTCCAAGTTGTTCCTCAAGGTTTTCTTGCCAACCTCATAGTCTCTCCTACTTTGGAAGATCAAATTCGTGAGGCACAACTGATGGATACCATGGTGAAGAAGGTGAAACGTGGTATTGACAAGGGCATTTCCAAATACAAGTGCTATCGCGTTGATGACAAAGATACTCTTTTCTTCAAGGACCGGATTGTGGTTCCAAAGGGTGATCTTCGTAAAGTCATTATGAACGAGGCGCACAATTCTCTTCTGTCAATTCATCCTGGAAGTACAAAGATGTACCATGACCTCAAGCAGTCGTACTGGTGGACTCGAATGAAGCGAGAAATTGCTCAATTCGTGAATGAATGTGATGTCTACAGAAGGGTGAAAGCAGAACACCAACGACCAGCTGGTCTACTCCAACCTCTTGTTATTCCAGAATGGAAGTTTGATCATATCGAAATGGACTTTGTGACTGGCTTTCCTAAGTCCAAGCATGGAAATGATGCCATCTTCGTCGTCATCGACAAGCTCACCAAAGTGGCTCATTTTCTTCCTATCAAAGAGTCTATCACAGCAGCGCAGCTGGCAGAGCTCTACACCTCCAGAATTTTCTCCTTGCATGGCATTCCACAATTGATCTCTTCAGACCGTGGCAGCATCTTTACCTCCAAGTTTTGGGATTCTTTTCAGAAGGCCATGGGAACAAATATTCGCTTCAGCACAGCTTTCCATCCTCAAACTAGTGGGCAACTCGAGCGTGTCAACCAAATTCTTGAAGATATGCTCAGGGCTTGTGTTATCTCTTTCGGCATGAAGTGGGAGGATTGTCTTCCATATGCTGAGTTCTCTTACAACAACAGCTTTCAAGCGAGCTCGGGCGAAGCCCCATTCGAGATTCCCTATGGCAGAAAGTGCCGTACTCCTCTCAATTGGTCAGAGACGGGCGAACGCCAACTTTTTGGCAACGACTTGATCATAGAGGCTGAAGATATGTGTAAAGTCATTCGTGAGAATCTTAAAGCCGCTCAATCGCGCCAGAAGAGCTATTATGATAGCAAACACCGTGATTTGAATTTCGAGATCGGAGACCATGTCTACCTCCGCGTCTCTCCAATGAAAGGCACTCGTCGCTTCTAAGGGAAGCTTGCCCCTAGATACGTCGGTCCTTTCAAGATCATCGGCAAAAGAGGCGATCTCGCCTATCAACTTGAGCTTCCCCCCAACTTTGCAAATGTGCACGATGTGTTCCACGTGTCACAGCTTCGCAAGTGCTTCAAGACGCCTGAGCGCACCATCAACTTCGAAGAGATTGATCTTCAAGAAGATTTGTCTTATCATGAGCATCCCGTTGCTATTCTTGAAGAAACTGAGCGCAAGACTCGCAACAAGTCCATCAAGTTCCTGAAAGTGAAGTGGTCTCACCATTCAGACCGAGAAGCCACCTGGGAGCGCGAGGACCACCTCCGTTCCGAATATCCGGAGTTCTTTCAGTCCTAGATCTCGGGACGAGATCCTCTCATAGTGGTGGAGTGTTGTAACACCCCGGATGTAACTTGCCATATTTGTACTCCAACTCTTGCCATTTTCGGCAATGTGATATGATATTCCCTCCGTTATTGGGTTTCCCTTCTTTTTGCATTTTTTCCTTGTCATGCATTTCATATCATGTCATCATGTGCATCGCATTTGCATACGTGTTCGTCTTATGAATCCGAGCATTTTCCCCGTTGTCCGTTTTGCAATCCGGTGCTCCTATGTTCCCCGGCGTCCCCTTTTACTTTTTTTTCGTGAGCGGGTATTAAACTTTCTCGGAATGGACCGAGGTTTGTCAAGCGGCCTTGGTATAGCACCGGTAGACCGCCTGTCAAGTTTCGGGTCATTCGGAGGTCGTTTGATACTCCAATGGTTAACCGGGTAACCGTGAAGGCCTCGGGCGTGTTGCAGCCCAAAAACCCTCCAAAACAGCCCAATAACCAATCTAAGCCACTCCCATGTCCATCGCCGTTCGATCACGATCGTGTGGGCGAAAACCGTGCTCAATTTGGAGCCCCTAGCTCCTTCTACCTATATATATACCTCCCCCTCCAAAATCCCGGATGAAATCCTACCCTAACCCTAGCTCGCTCCCCTCCGCGCCGCCGGACGCGTCCGCCGCCGCGTCGCAGCCAACGGGAGGCCGACAAGTGGCGCGCCGTCGTCCGCCGCCGCCGAGGCCCGCGCGGCCCGCGCGCAGCCCCCCGATCCCGTTCGCGCCCCGCGCCCTGCCTGGCTCCCGCGCCGCCGCCCGCGCCCGTCCGCCGCCCGCGCCGGAGCCCGCCGCCGCTCCGCCGCCGCTCCGCCGCCGCCCGCCGCGCTCGCCGCGCTCATCGCTTCATAACTTGCTGCATGCTGCTCCGTTTCGTGCGTATAATATGTCAAATTGTTCGTCTCGAAGAATACATCATTTCATCTCAGTGCATCATTTTCACTTGAGCTCATCTTGGTGCCCGAAATGCTGTTGGAAGAGAGCTATGTGATGTTAGTTTCAGATCTGTTTCAGTAGATGCACTTTTGTCATTTTTGCCATGATTGATGTGTGCATCCTATGAACTGGAGTCCTACATGTGTTTTGTAATATGCCATGCTATCTTTCCAGGGGTGTATGCCATGTATTTTTGGGATCTCTTTGGTGACTAGCACATGCATGCAAACTAGGGATCATAATGTTGCTGATTTCAGAGACTTAGTAATTTCACTAAGTCATGTCCTGCTGTTATTTTTATGCCATGTGTTCATGTTGTTTCAGAGAGATCTATGCCTCTTTTGAGCATGATCAGTAAGAGTGTTTTGAACATATGGATTTTCTATATCCATCTATGCCTTTGTTTGTAATTATGAAGTGCCATAGCTTGAGTCAATCGAGCTCTACGTTTGCTATAAAATGTTTCTGGCAGATTGTTTACAGGTTATTCGATTTTGCCAAGCTTGTTGTAGTTGATCCTTGCATGCTATGATGTTATTCTTGCCATGTCTAGCTTCTATTCCATGTATTCTTGGTGTGTGTATGCTTAGTTTATCATGAAATGCTCTGTAGTGAGTGCATCGAGCTCGTAAACATGCCTACTTGTTATCTGTTTTTGACATGTCCAGTTTTCTGCCAAGTCCGAAAACTGTAACGAAACTTGCTTAATTGACATGGGTGCTATTATATTTTGTTCTCCTTTTTGGCTAATGGTCAGTAAGGGACTTTTGTTCAATGCTTTGAGTAGATACACGCCATGCCATATCTTGCTATGTCCTGGTCCAGTAGCATGTTGTTTGATTGCTCTAAACATGTCATCCTGATGTTAATTTCTGGCATGATAGTATTTTCACCAAGTCTGTGAACCTGTTATCTTTTGCACTTTTGCCATGCTTGTTTGAACCTGTTGTGGTGTGATTTAGCCGTAGCTCACTGTTCATCTTTTGTCAAGCATCTTGAGTAGATCACTGCCATATGCTTTGCTGATATGTTTGGATGAAGTAACTTTATTACTTGTTGCTTGCTAAGTGGCATCATGCTGTTAATGGCAGAATCTTGTCATTCTTGTTTTGGTTGTCATTTGCAAACCGTGCATCCGATTCCGGTGATCTTTATATCGATTTCAACCGAAATCACCTCACCTTTCCAGTGGCATACTTGGTTTGCCAAGTTTATGCCTTGTTCATCTTTTCCTCCCGGAGCACGCATATGCATTGCATATCACATCTCGCATATCATGCCATGTTTTGCATCATGTCGATTGCGCATTGCATCGTGGTTGATAGTTGTTCCTTTGCTTGTGTTCTTGCCTTGGGTAGAGCCGGGAGACGAGTACATGACCGAGGAACCTCTTGAGAACACTTACGAGGATCAAGCTTTCGGCAACTCTGAGAACCTTGCAGGCAAGATGACCATACCCTCGAAATCACTTCTATCTTTGCTTGCTAGATGCTCGCTCTTTTGCTATGCCTATGCTGCGATACCTACCACTTGCTATATCATGCCACCCATATTGCCATGTCAAACCTCTAACCATCCTTTCCTAGCAAACCGTTGTTTGGCTATGTTACCGCTTTGCTCAGCCCCTCTTATAGCGTTGTTAGTTGCAGGTGAAGATGAAGTTTGTTCCTTGTTGGAACATGGAGATGTTGTTCCTTGTTGGAACATGTTTACTTGTTGGGATATCACAATATCTCTTATTTTAATTAATGCATCTATATACTTGGTAAAGGGTGGAAGGCTCGGCCTTATGCCTGGTGTTTTGTTCCACTCTTGCCACCCTAGTTTCCGTCATACCGGTGTTATGTTCCTTGATTTTGCGTTCCTTACACGGTTGGGTGATTTATGGGACCCCCTTGACAGTTCGCCTTGAATAAGACTCCTCCAGCAAGGCCCAACTTTGGTTTTACCATTTGCCACCTAAGCCTTTTTCCCCCGGGTTTTCGCGAGCCCGAGGGTCATCTTTATTTTTAACCCCCGGGCCAGTTCTCCTTCGATTGCTGGTCCAAACCGAGCGATGTCCGGCGCCCCTTGGGCAACCAGGGTCTATGCCAACCCGACGTCTGGCTCATCTGGTGTGCCCTGAGAACGAGATATGTGCAGCTCCTATCGGGATTTGTCGGCACATCCGGGCGGCTTTGCTGATCTTGTTTTATTACTGCCGAAATGTCTTGTAGTCCGGGATTCCGAGACTGATCGGGTCTTCCCATTAGAAGGAATATCCTTCGTTGACCGTGAGAGATTATAATGGGCTAAGTTGGGACACCCCTGCAGGGTATTATCTTTCGAAAGCCGTGCCCGCGGTTATGAGGCAGATGGGAATTTGTTAATGTCCGGTCATAGAAAAACCCGAAGTTGACCTTAATTAAAACACATCAACCGCGTGTGTAACCATGATGGTCTCTTCTCGGCGGAGTCCGGGAAGTGAACACGGTGTTGGAGTTATGTTTGACGTAGGTTGTTCTAGGATCACTTCTTGATCACTTCTAGCTTCACGTCTGTGCTTTGCTTCTCTTCTCGCTCTCTTTTGCGTTGCTAGCCACCATATGTGCTAGTCGCTTGCCGCAGCTCCACCTCACAACCCTATCCTACCTTTAAGCTTAAATAGTCTTGATCTCGCGGGTGTGAGATTGCTGAGTCCCCGTGACTCACAGATTCTACCAAAACAGTTGCAGGTGCCGACGATGCCAGTGCAGATGACGCAACCGAGCTCAAGTGGGAGTTCGACGAGGAACGTGGTTGTTACTATGTGTCTTTTCCTGATGATCAGTAGTGGAGCCCAGTTGGGACGATCGGGGATCTGTGTAGCATTTAGGGTAGTCTTCTTTCATTTTTGGTTCCGTAGTCGGACCTTTAGTGTAATCTGAATGATGGATGTTTATTTATGTATTGTGTGAAGCGGCGACTGTAAGCCAACTATGTATCTCTTTCCCTTATGTATTACATGGGTTGTCTGAAGATTACCTCACTTGCGACATTGCTTTCAATGCGGTTATGCCTCTAAGTTGTGCTTCGACACATGGGAGATATAGCCGCATCGAGGGTGTTACAAATCTCCCCTAGGCCCGACCCCTCCTCTCGACCTCTCCCTCTCGTTCCCTCTGCCCGCTGCCACACACACACACACGCACGCATCGAGCCAGGGAGAGGAGCTCCCTGCGCCCGATCCCCTCGTCGCCTCCACCGGGAGATCTCCCTCGCACCCATCGCCTTCCTGCTATGGCCGAGCGCCGCGCCGGGCCTCCTGCGCCGCAACTGGAGTCCACTCCGGCGCCCCTGCCTCGCGTCGTCTTCTTCACCCGCCTGCCTGAGTCCCCTACATCACGCCCCGTCGCCGGAGCCGCGCCAAGCCGCCGTCCTCTCCTTGCCGGTGCGCCCCCCCTCCATTCCGGCGCCGGGAACGGGACCTCGCGCCCGGATCTCGCCTCCACCACCATGCGACGCGCGCCCAATCTCCTCCCTCACCTCTGCGTCCTCGTCACCTGCATCCGCGCGCCTCCAGTGCGAGACCCACGCTCCGCCCTCGCCGGAGAAGAGATCCAGGACGGAGCCCCGTCGGCCTCCTCGCCGCTGTCGTGCCCCCTTCCATTAGCAGCCGCGCCCTCGTCCCGTCCCCTCTGCCTCCCCATGCGCCTGCACAGGTGACCTCCACCTCCAGCTGTGCCGGCGAGCAAGCCGCTGCCGTCCGCCTCGTCGCGTTCCCCTTCGGCTTCGTCACCTCATGTTCCACACCCGAGCCCTCTGCTCGGCCAGGAGCTCGTCACCTCCAGCGCCTCTACATGTCCAAGCCCCTGCCCCGCCTCTGCTTCGTTCGAGCGGGGAGGAGGACGCGCCTCCGCTCGCCCGCATCGACCAGTGCCAAGTCCCTGCCGCCGGCCTCCTGTATGCTTCTTTTTGGACCAGCAAGAACGCCGCCAAGAATCGTAGGCGGATGCATCGTCTCCAGGATTTTTTCGCCAAGTACCTCTGCGTGGAATTTGCCAAGTACCACCAAGTTCCTGATGGATGCGTCAAGTCCCCAGCGAGACGTGTTTTCGTCAAGTTCGACTACACGGCTATGACCTCGGAGTTGGACCGCAAGCACCAAGTACCCCACCGGCAAGACGATACGGACGCTCGAACGACTACAGACCAAAATGTCAAGTACCTCGTCGATACGTGTACGACTACCGTCGCCGAAGTCCGCGAGTACCACTACTTCCACTACCGTCGCCGTGTAGCACTACTTCCTCTACGACCGTCCCGAGAACGACTACTTCCCTCGACATTTGTGAACCGCCTCGAAACGCATGCTTCGAAGGTATAACCCCGAGACGACCATCATGGACCGTAGGCATCTGTTGTATGAGATGCACCGTTTGCACCGTATCCGATTTGTCACTCGTTTCCATGCCACTAACTCGTGGGAACCCGGTTGCCGGGATCACCCCACCATCCTTGCTTGACACGCTCCCGCCACACTCCCTTTTGCACCGGTATCTCCATGAGTTATCGGAACCGATATGTTGCCGTGGCATCATTTTCGGATTCGTTGCCGTGGCACCCCTTTCTTCCACCACGGTGACAAATGCTTCATGACATGCTCATGTCAACATTTTCATGAAATTGCTTAAAACTTGTTTAAGTCATCCGCATCATGATAACAACATTTAAATTGCTTAAAATTGTTGCTTGCATTAAATGGCTAAATGCTTATGGGGATTACCGGACTTGTTGTTTGTTGTTCCGGCCTCATTTAAATTTGCCTAGATAGGTAGTTTTTCATATGTTTCACCTCTTGCCATGTTTAACAACATTTAATATTGTTGGATATATATACGAGAGAGAACTAAATAATTAAATGTGGTGTTTTGGCAATATGCAACTCGTTGCATATTGAGCTCCACTTAATTTGTAGTATTGTTTGTGCACTTTGCCATGCCATGCTTCATTAAACCGGACATGCATCATACTTTATTGTGCATCATGCTATGTTTATGTGATGGTTGTTTACTATGTTGCTTGCTTCTTTCCGGGTTGCTTCTCGTTAGCTTCGGTTTCGTTCCGGAGTTGTGAGGATTCGTTCGACTTCGTCCGTTTGTCTCCTTCATGGACTCGTTCTTCTTCCTTGCGGGATTTCAGGCAAGATGACCATACCCTCGAAATCACTTCTATCTTTGCTTGCTAGTTGCTTGCTCTTTTGCTATGCCTATGTTGCGATACCTACCACTTGCTTATCATGCCTCCCATATTGTCAAACCAAGCCTCTAACCCACCTTGTCCTAGCAAACCATTGTTTGGCTATGTTACCGCTTTGCTCAGCCCCTCTTATAGCGTTGTTAGTTGCAGGTGAAGATGAAGTTTGTTCCTTGTTGGAACATGGAGATGTTGTTCCTTGATTGGAACATGTTTACTTGTTGGGATATCACAATACCTTTTATATTATTAATGCATCTATATACTTGGTAAAGGGTGGAAGGCTCGGCCTTATGCCTGGTGTTTTGTTCCACTCTGGCCGCCCTAGTTTCCGTCATATCGGTATTATGTTCCCGGATTTTGCGTCCCTAACGCGGTTGGGTGATTTATGGGACCCCCTTGACAGTTCGCTTTGAATAAGACTCCTCCAGCAAGGCCCAACCTTGGTTTTACCATTTGCCTCACCTAGCCCTTTTTCCCTTGGGAGTCGCGCTCTCGAGGGTCATCTTTATTTTACCCCCCCCCCCCCCGGGCCAGTGCTCGTCGTGAGTGTTGGTCCAAACCGTCAGCCGCCGGTGGCCACCAGGGGCAACTCTGGGTTCGCCTACCGGAAGTTTGGACAATCCGGTGTGCCCTGAGACCGAGATATGTGCAGCTCCTATCAGGATTGGTCGGCACATCCGGGCGGCTTTGCTGGTCTTGTTTTATTACTGTCGAAATGTCTTGTAGCCGGGATTCCGAGACTGATCGGGTCTTCCCGGGGAGAAGGAATATCCTTCATTGATTGCGAGAGCTTATCATGGGCTAAGTTGGGACACCCCTGCAGGGTTTGAACTTTCGAAAGTCGTGCCCGCAGTTATGTGGCAGATGGGAATTTGTTAATGTCCGGTTGTAGAAAACCCGAAGTTGATCTTAATTAAAATACATCAACCACGTGTGTAACCGTGATGGTCTCTTCTCGGCGGAGTCCGGGAAGTGAACACGGTGTTGGAGTTATGCTTGAATAAGTAGTTTTAGGATCACTTCTTGATCGTAGTTGTTCGACCGTGCTTTTGCCTCCTCTTCTCGCTCTCTTTTCCGTATGTTAGCTACCATATTTGCTAGTCGCTTGCTGCAGCTCCACCTCACTACCTTCTCCTACCTATAAGCTTAAATAGTCTTGACCTCGCGGGTGTGAGATTGCTGAGTCCCCGTGACTCACAGATACTTCCAAAACCAGTTTGCAGGTGCCGATGAAACCGGGCAGGTGACGCAACCGAGCTCAAGGAGGAGCTCGATGAAGATCTTGTTCATTGTGTTGTTTCTTTTCAGTTGATCAGTAGTGGAGCCTAGTTGGGACGATCGGGGATCTGTGTAGCATTTGGGGTAGTCTTATTTTATTTTGGTTCCATAGTCGGACCTTGATTGTATCTGTATGATGTAATGCTTTACTCATGTTTTGTGTGAAGTGGCGATTGTAAGCCAACTATGTATCTCTTTCCCATATGAATTACATGGGTTGTGTGAAGATTACCTCACTTGCGACATTGCTTTCAATGCGGTTATGCCTCTAAGTCGTGCTTCGACACGTGGGAGATATAGCCGCATCGAGGGCGTGACAAGTTGGTAATCAGAGCCTTCCCCGACTTTAGGAGCCCCCACTGATTGATCGTTTTTAGCGGCCGAGTTGTGTCTAGAAAAATGTTTTGAGTCATTTAGGAATTTTGTATCGGAGAGTTTAGGAATTCTTTTTACTTCCCAGTCTCCTCATCGCTCTGGTAAGGCATCCTGACGTAGAGTTTTGACTCTTCTCTTCTCAAATTTCACTAAATTTTTTTTTAGGATCACGCGGGTATCTTAGAATCGTTCCGATGGTTTTGTGATGACAACATTGTCTTGGTGCCTCCTGTCAGCAGGGGTTTAGTGGAAGTGTCCCGGGGAGTTGAGCTTTGAGGTGTTGTCGTCATAATTTTATCGTTGCAGTTCTGGAATACCTGAGTTTAGTACGCCGACATCGAAAATCTCTTTTGTACAGTTGTTGGTGAGATAACCCTGATAGCCCAGTACCGAGGCGAGTGCGGGAGTATTGCCATCACTAGTATAAGGGATGCTTTTCGAAGGTTGAGGTAAACGATTTCCGAGGGTTTCTTGGTTATGTGTTGAAGGATGGATACAGCTGGATCTAGGAATTGTTAGTTTGGGTGATATATTTTGTGTCCCCTATATCCCCAACACCTGATTGCATAACCAGAAAGTTTCGGGAGTTTATAAGTGGGAATTCTAATAGCTTATAGGATATCTTTCCGACAGATGTATGATTTGAGATTGGGGCCTAACATGCTAGTGGTCCGCCTATTCACGGCCGATTTATAGTGGTCGCGAGGCGTCTTAAAGAATCCTTGGCTATGCTGATTCGGGGACGTCTTGTTTGTCATTCGTGACGTCCGCTGTATGTCGTGCCCGTGTGGGCCCCACCATGAACACTTTGGGCGAAATCTCTATCATGTGTTTGTTCCGGCTTATTCTGCAAGCCAAATCCTTTGTTTTGTTTTATTTGTGGTATTCGAGTTGCTTCGATGTCAAGTGTTGATTCCATATCTTATTCTAAACGGTGTTCTCATATTTCTATGGGAGTGCTAATCCTTCATGATAACTGAGAGTGCCATGTCAATCCTATTCAACCGGTGTGTCTCTCTTCAAGTGGATCCGATCACTTCAACATTTGCAAGATCAATTATCATTTCTTCTCAACGGTGTTTGCTTCATCCGTTCCAAGTTGTCTTTGTTTTCCCGCCCTCCCACCCTTATTTCTTCAAGGACGCAGATTTCTTAATCAAGTATCCATTTTATTCTTGTGAAGTCTCTAATTTTTTTCCATCAATGTTTCTTATCCGGTGATTCTCATGAAGATTCTAACGGAGCTTCAAGTTTATCATTCTTCATTCTTTTCTTCTCCGGTGGACTCAAGTCAAGCTTTCAGTGTTGATCGTATTCTTTTCCTCGTTTCAAATGCTTTCTCATGTCGGTGCATCTCTTAATCATCCACCTCTTGCTATTCATGTTATCTGGAGTGCTGAAGATATCTCAGAAGATTCAACTTTCCATTCTCAATTCACTCAAGTTCTTTTGAGGATGCTATCTCATTAAAGCCATGTAATTCAACCGGTGTAATCTCTCTTCCTAAGCAATTCTTTCAACGGTGTTTCTTTTGAGTGGGCCCTAACCCACAGGTCTTTTCCGGGATCTTACCTGACTCTTCTAATTTATCGGGAGTGATTCCCAAATTCTTTTCAAACGCTGAGGTAAGAATGAATTTTTCATCAGTCATGTGCTTTCTCCAAGATCGCATTCAAATTTTTTTTCTCATCGTAGATTCAACCTTTCTATTCTTCATTCCGGAGTGTCTTAACAAATCATGGTGGTGTTTCTCGTCATCATTCTCAACATTGGAAGACCGAAGAAGAGTTTCTCTTAAATCTTGCCTCATTCTCTTCAAGATTCATTGTTCTAGCTTGTTGCCATCCTCTCATAATTGTTTTCGATTGTGAGAATAATTTTCACCCATCCGGAGCATTTCAGGAGTCTTTTCAGTTTGATTCTCCGAAGGCCATCATTTCAGAAGAATTATTCATTCTCAGCTTCGTCTATCGTTCTCCAAATCTTACCGGTGCATCATTCAATATTATCTAATCAGTTCATGATCTCTTCGTTCTCATGTATCTAAATTCTGTCAAGTATCTTTATTCGTTTTTTATTTCTTCCCGGTGAATTGTGCCTTGCTACTTTCATTTTCAATTCTTATGGTGGTTTGTTCAAGAGTTCTCTTCCTTCGTTATCATATAGATTCATTCGTTGTTTCCAAATTCCACCGGTGGTTCCATCAATACCTTCCCAAGTTTGCGCCATATCTATCTTAATCCTTTCTACGAGAATAAGTGGTATGTCAAATCCATTACTTGTCATCAATTTAATTGGTGAAGGATAAGCATAATGTAGTTCTTATTCTTGTTTCATCGAGTTAACTCAATTCCCTATTCCGGAGGTTCTTCAAATCCTTGGTTTCAATAGCTCATCTTTCTTTTCCGGAGTTCCAAGCTCTCGCAATTATATCATCACGGAGATACATCTAAAGCATTACAAGGTTTCACCTTGTGTTTTCAACTTCTCTCTCTTTCTATCATCCTTGTTTTACCGGAGTTCTTCATGGAAGGTTCACATGATGGTTTATCAAGGACCCTTTTCATTATTCAATTGTTCTTCAAGATTTCTCTCGGAGTTAAGATCCGCCAAGCTATACTCTAAAATAAACATGGTGTTCCAACACATGTTTTGTTTTGAGGAGTTCAAGTATTCTTCATCTTGCATTTCGAAGTGCAATTCTTTCTATCATTATCATTTGAGGTGGTGTTATGTCATTCTTGACAATTTACCTTCGTGTTTCATGATTCGCAACTTGTCAGGAATGAGATACCCTAAATCCATCATTTCCTATTCGTTCAGGACTTTGTTTCAACCAATCAATTTCTTCGTTGGAGTTATCTTGTGTCAATTTTCACCTAAAGCCTTCCCTTAGGTTTGTTGCTATTATGGTGCTTATCAATGACCCAAGTTCTTCATTTGTCCTCCCGGTGAAATAAGTTTCTCGTCTCCTTGTTGATATCAATCCAATCATTTGTTTCCATTGGTGGCAGAAGCTCACCTCATAGTTTTGAGAAGTTTTTCCATAAGCCCACATCAAGTCTACTCTTTTGTTGTTGTTGCTTTTCCAACAAATCCGTTCGACCCTTCTCCTAAAGATGCTTTTACAAGCTCATTTGTGGCAGAAGTTGTCATTTTCTTCTTCGTCCCTTATCCCAAGGATCTATCTTCTATTCCTTCTTCCGGAAGCATTGTGAGGTTGCTCTTTTCAATCATCATCTCGAATCGTGAAGATCATGTCCTTTTCTTTGCTTATCGATTTAACCGGAGTGTTGTGTCTATCGTTCCTCTTTTAACCGGAGTCTCATCCAAGTGCGTTCATTTTGCCAAGTTCAAATGCTATTCCTCCATTTCCAACCGGAGTGTTGTATCATCTCTTCAAGTTCTTTTCATCTTATCAAGTTTTTCCTTCTTCTTTCAGTCGGAGTGCTGCCCAAATTATGTCATTCTTGTTCCTTCTCTATCTAGTTCTAACCGGAGTGTTTTCAATGTCTATCTTGTCACGTAAACTCTTCTTTCTCGCCGTATTCAATGTTCCTTGTTCCTCTTGCTGAACGGAGTGATTTAGATTTTGTTCACCTCCGTCATGTCTTTTCTTCAAGCTTTGCGACCTCTCAAGGTTCGTTGGTTTCACTCTTTTGTCAAAGAAGCAACTTAGTTTTACCTCTTTCTTCTTCCGTTTTCTATTCGGTGCCATCCTAGATCTCGGGACGAGATCCTCTCATAGTGGTGGAGTGTTGTAACGCCCCGAGACCGATGCTCGAGAAGACTTCCATATATTCCGGGTTTTGCCGTGTGTTTCATTTGTGCCTGCCCTTTTATTTTTGCATTGCATCATGTCATCATGCCATCATCTCATAAATCTTTTGCAACTCAACTAAATAAATGGCATGGATCTTTGATCCATTTAAATCGAGGGAATTCACATGGTGATTCTCTTTAAAACATATCCTGCCAATATTAGGGAGCTATTATAAAATATTCCGTCGAGGTGGAATTAACCATAACACACTTGCAAAATATTCCATGCCTTTGTCATCTCAATTCTTGTTCTCCAAACTTTGCCCGTAAATTCTTTCTTCACTTTCCGGAGTTCTATCAAAAATCTCAACATTTTGGCCACTCTTAAACCTTGTCCTAATTCAAACCATTTGAATTAAATTCAAACGAGTTTGAATTCAACTCCTCACGTGTGCCCACTTCTATTTTTCCGGGATCAAGCTCATTTTTGTGAGTCCAGGAAAATTGGCCCCATGCGCAAATTCTTTCTCTAATCCCTCTCTTTCTTTTTCTTCTCTCTAGTTCTTTCTGCCAAAGAAAATAAGGGAGAAAGAAGAGAGAGACCCCCAGTGCAGCCCGCTTAAGGCCCACCTGTGGCCTGACCTAGCCGGCCCAAGAGGCCCGCCCGATCTCCCCTAGGCCCGACCCCTCCTCTCGACCTCTCCCTCTCGTTCCCTCTGCCCGCCGCCACACACACACACGCACGCATCGAGCCAGTGAGAGGAGCTCCCTGCGCCCGATCCCCTCGTCGCCTCCACCGGGAGAGCTCCCCCGCACCCATCGCCTTCCTGCCATGGCCGAGCGCCGCGCCGGGCCTCCAGCGCCGCAACTGTTGTCCACTCCGGCGCCCCTGCCTCGCGTCGTCTTCTTCACCCCCCTGCCTGAGTCCCCTGCATCACGCCCCGTCGCCGGAGCCGCGCCAAGCCGCCGTCCCCTCCTCGCCGGTGCGCCCCCCCTCCATTCCGGCGCCGGGAATGGGACCCCGCGCCCGTATCTCGCCTCCACCACCATGCGCCGCGCGCCCAACCTCCTCCCTCACCTCTGCCTCCTCGTCGCATGCATCCTCGCGCCTCCAGTGCGAGACCCACACTCCGCCCTTGCCGGAGAAGAGATCCAGGTCGGAGCCCCGTCGGCCTCCTCGCCGCTGTCGCGCCCCCTTCCATCAGCAGCCGCGCCCTCGTCCCGTCCCCTCTGCCTCCCCATGCGCCTGCACCGGTGACCTCCACCTCCAGCTGTGCCGGCGAGCAAGCCGCTGCCGTCCGCCTCGTCGCGTTCCCCTTCGGCTTCGTCACCTCAACTTCCACACCCGAGCCCTCTGCTCGGCCAGGAGCTCGTCACCTCCAGCGCCTCTACATGTCCAAGCCCCTGCCCCGCCTCTGCTTCGTTCGAGCGGGGAGGAGGACGCGCCTCCGCTCGCCCGCATCGACCAGCACCAAGTCCCTGCCGCCGGCCTCCTGTATGCTTCTTTTTGGACCAGCAAGAATGCCGCCAAGAACCGTAGGCGGATGCATCGTCTCCAGGATTTTTTCGCCAAGTACCTCTGCGTGGAATTTGCCAAGTACCACCAAGTTCCTGATGGATGCGCCAAGTCCCCAGCGAGACCTGTTTTCGTCAAGTTCGACTACACGGCTATGACCTCGGAGTTGGACCGCAAGCGCCAAGTACCCCACCGGCAAGACCATACGGATGCTCGAACGACTACAGACCGAAATGTCAAGTACCTCGTCGATACGTGTACGACTACCGTCGCCGAAGTCCGCGAGTACCACTACTTCCACTACCGTCGCCGTGTAGCACTACTTCCTCTACGACCGTTCCGAGAACGACTGCTTCCCTCGACATTTGTGAACCGCCTCGAAACGCATGCTTCGAAGGTATAACCCTGAGACGACCGACGTGGACCGTAGGCATGTGTTGTATGAGATGCACCGTTTGCACCGTATCCGATTTGTCACTCGTTTCCATGCCACTAACTCGTGGGAACCCGGTTGCCGGGATCACCCCACCATCCTTGCTTGACACGCTCCCGCCACACTCCCTTTTGCACTGGTATCTCGATGAGTTATCGAAACCGATATGTTGCCGTGGCATCATTTTCGGATTCGTTGCCGTGGCACCCCTTTCTTCCACCACGGTGACAAATGCTTCATGACATGCTCATGTCAACATTTTCATAAAATTGCTTAAAACTTGTTTAAGTCATCCGCATCATGATAACAACATTTAAATTGCTTAAAATTGTTGCTTGCATTAAATGGCTAAATGCTTATGGGGATTACCGGACTTGTTGTTTGTTGTTCCGGCCTCATTTAAATTTGCCTAGATAGGTAGTTTTTCATATGTTTCACCTCTTGCCATGTTTAACAACATTTAATATTGTTGGATATATATACGAGAGAGAACTAAATAATTAAATGTGGTGTTTTGGCAATATGCAACTCGTTGCATATTGAGCTCCACTTAATTTGTAGTATTGTTTGTGCACTTTGCCATGCCATGCTTCATTAAATCGGACATGCATCATACTTGATTGTGCATCATGCCATGTTTATGTGATGGTTGTTTACTATGTTGCTTGCTTCTTTTCGGGTTGCTTCTCGTTAGCTTCGGTTTCGTTCCGGAGTTGTGAGGATTCGTTCGACTTCGTCCGTTTGTCTCCTTGATGGACTCGTTCTTCTTCCTTGCGGGATTTCAGGCAAGATGACCATACCCTCGAAATCACTTCTATCTTTGCTTGCTAGTTGCTCGCTCTTTTGCTATGCCTATGCTGCGATACCTACCACTTGCTTATCATGCCTCCCATATTGTCAAACCAACCCTCTAACCCACCTTGTCCTAGCAAACCGTTGTTTGGCTATGTTACCGCTTTGCTCAGCCCCTCTTATAGCGTTGTTAGTTGCAGGTGAAGATGAAGTTTGTCCTTGTTGGAACATGGAGATGTTGTTCCTTGATTGGAACATGTTTACTTGTTGGGATATCACAGTACCTTTTATATTATTAATGCATCTATATACTTTGTAAAGGGTGGAAGGCTCGGCCTTATGCCTGGTGTTTTGTTCCACTCTGGCCGCCCTAGTTTCTGTCATATCGGTATTATGTTCCCGGATTTTGCGTCCCTAACGCGGTTGGGTGATTTATGGGACCCCCTTGACAGTTCGCTTTGAATAAGACTCCTCCAGCAAGGACCAGCCTTGGTTTTACCATTTGCCTCACCTAGCCCTTTTTCCCTTGGGAGTCGCGCTCTCGAGGGTCATCTTTATTTTACCCCCCCGGGCCAGTGCTCGTCGTGAGTGCTGGTCCAAACCGTCAGCCGTCGGTGGCCACCAGGGGCAACTCTGGGTTCGCCTATCGGAAGTTTGGACAATCCGGTGTGCCCTGAGACCGAGATATGTGCAGCTCCTATCAGGATTTGTCGGCACATCTGGGCGGCTTTGCTGGTCTTGTTTTATTACTGTCGAAATGTCTTGTAGCCGGGATTCCAAGACTGATCGGGTCTTCCCGGGGAGAAGGAATATCCTTCGTTGATCGCGAGAGCTTATCATGGGCTAAGTTGGGATACCCCTGCAGGGTTTGAACTTTCGAAAGCTGTGCCCGTGGTTATGTGGCAGATGGGAATTTGTTAATGTCCGGTTGTAGAAAACCCGAAGTTGATCTTAATTAAAATACATCAACCGCGTGTGTAACCGTGATGGTCTCTTCTCGGTGGAGTCCGGGAAGTGAACACGGTGTTGGAGTTATGCTTGACGTAAGTATTTTCAGGATCACTTCTTGATCATAGTTGTTCGACCGTGATTTTGCCTCCTCTTCTCGCTCTCTTTTCCGTATGTTAGCCACCATATTTGCTAGTCGCTTGCTGCAGCTCCACCTCACTACCTTCTCCTACCTATAAGCTTAAATAGTCTTGATCTCGCGTGTGTGAGATTGCTGAGTCCCCGTGACTCACAGATACTTCCAAAACCAGTTTGCAGGTGCCGATGAAACCGGGAAGGTGACGCAACCGAGCTCAAGGAGGAGCTCGATGAAGATCTTGTTCATTGTGTTGTTTCTTTTCAGTTGATCAGTAGTGGAGCCCAGTTGGGACGATTGGGGATCTGTGTAGCATTTGGGGTAGTCTTCTTTTATTTTGGTTCCGTAGTCGGACCTTGATTGTATCTGTATGATGTAATGCTTTACTCATGTTTTGTGTGAAGTGGCGATTGTAAGCCAACTATGTATCTCTTTCCCTTATGAATTACATGGGTTGTGTGAAGATTACCTCACTTGCGACATTGCTTTCAATGCGGTTATGCCTCTAAGTCGTGCTTCGACACGTGGGAGATATAGCCGCATCGAGGGCGTGACACATATAGTATGATTTTGTAAAATGGAGGCATATAGATGTCCCGCGTGCCGGCAACAGGATGAACAAAGCTCATGTCTTAAACGAAAGTCTGGAAGAACATAGATGACGACCGAGAAGGAGCTACAAACCTTTGGGTGGAGCATCTGCACTCATAGTATTTTATATTATTCAGCGATATAGTACTATGACAATAACTTTGAACGTAAGCCATTGATTCACTCTATCCAATGGTCATCGTTGGAAAATCCAAACAAAACCAAGCATTGGATCAACTGTTTTTTCGAGATCAACTCTTTTAGCACTTAGATTGTTGCCGCATGCCCACCTGGACCACATATATATCCGCTCACGTGTGATGACCACAGGAGCTATCCACTCAGATTGTATGTTAAAAAAATAAAGGTCGATAACTAGTGTGGCACCTCGGGCCAAACGCGGCCAGATCACATTTTGCACGAGAAATTACACACCATGTTTCGTTGACATGTGGTCCCGTTCCAACATGTCAGTGAGACAACGGCGAGTCCTTTTGTACAATTTCCGAAAGGACGTGCAGGCCGGGGCGCCTCTTCGTGTACCGTGGCAAACTGGCAACCGTCCACTGACTCTTCGCCTTTCCCTCTCGTTTTGGAACTGTTGTCGCACGCTCTTCCTCCCTCCTCCATTTGCCTCCACCCTTCCTTCTGCCATTGTTAGATCATCTTCTCCATGGAGGGAACAAGCCGGAAACAACCCCGTTATTCTTGCCCCGATCTAAAAGATGACGTGGTGGGGCAACTCATTGATCGGTGCGATGTCATCACCTAGGCTAGCATGGCAGGTTCATTCAAGAACATTCTCAACTCAACTAATAAAATCATTACAAGGAACCCAAGGATCCACGAGCGGTTTGATCTCCCCTATCTTCTTTGTCGTGACCCTGTTGACTGGCGCGGGGATGAGGGAAGCCTCGCCTGCTGCAGCTCCACCTCACTGCCTTCCCCTACCCATAAGCTTAGATAGTCTTGATCTCGCGGGTGTGAGATTGGTGAGTCCTCGTGACTCACAGATACTTCCAAACAGTTGCAGGTGCCGATGATCCGAGTGCAGATGACGCAACCGAGCTCAAGTGGGAGCTCGATGAAGATCGTGTTCGTTGTGTTGTTTCTTTTCCTGTTGATTAGTAGTGGAGCCCGGTTGGGACGATTGGGGATCTAGCATTTGGGGTTATCTTCTTTTATTTTGGTTCCGTAGTCAGACCTTGATTTGTGCTCTGAATGATGTATGTTTAATTTATGTATTGTGTGAAGTGGCGATTGTAAGCCAACTCTTTATCCCATTCTTGTTCATTACATGGGAATGTGTGAAGATGACCCTTCTTGCGACAAAACCACCATGCCGTTATGCCTTCAAGTCGTGCCTCGACACGTGGGAGATATAGCCGCATCATGGGTGTTACAAGTTGGTAATCAGAGCCATCCCCGACTTAGGAGCCCCCTGCTTGATCAAATCGCTGACGTTGTTGAGTCTAGTACAAAAATGTTTTGAGTCTTAGGATTATATATATCGGAGAGTAGGATTCTTTTTACTCCTCCGCCCCTTCGTTGCTCTGGTGAGGTCTCCTGACGTAGATGTTTTGTCTTTCCTCTCCTCAAATTTCACTAAATTATTTTTAGGATCACGCGTGTATCTTGGAATCGTTCCGATGGTTTTGTGACGAGAACATTGTTCTTGGTGCCCCCTGACATTTAGGGGTTGTGGCAGTGTCCCGGGGAGTTGAGCTCCGAGGTGTTGTCGTCACAATTTTATTGTTGCAGTTCTGGAATACCCAAGATTCGCCGACATCGAAAATCTCTTTTATGCAGTTGTTGGTGAGATAACCTCGATGCCACCCAGTACTAGGGCGGGAGTTCGGGAGTATTGCCATAACTCGTATAACGGATGCTTTTCGATGGTTGAGGTACACGATTTCCGAAGGTTTCTTGGTTATGTGTTGACGGATGGATACAGCTGGATGTAGGGATTGTTAGTTTGGGTGAGATATTTTGCTTCCCCTATATCCCCAACACCAGATTGCATAACCAGAAAGTTTTCGGGAGTTTATAGGTGGGAATTCAAGTAGCTCCTAGAATATCTTTCCGACAGATGGATGATATGGGATTGGGTAAATCTCTATCATATGTATTTGTTTCCGGCTTATTTTGCGAGCCAAATCCTTGTTTTGTTTTTGTTATGGTATTCGAGTTGCTTCGATGTCAAGTGTTGATTCCATACCTTATTATAAGCGGTGTTCTCATATTTCTACGGGAGTTCTAATCCTTTTGATCATCGAGGTTGTCATGTTAATTCTTTTCAACCGGCGTGCTTCTCTTCAAGGTAACCCGATCTTTTCAATTTGTGCAAGACAAATTCTTGGTTTTTCTCAATGGTGTCTATTTCGTTCATCCCAAGTTGTCTTTGTTTTCCCCACCCTCCCACCCGTCTTCTTCTCGAAGCCAGAAATCTCAAGTCAAGTATCCACTTTATTCATGAGAAGTCTCTTCATTTTTCCTTCAATGTTCTTATCTGGTGATTCTCAGAAAGATACTAACGAAGCTTCAAGTTTATTAGTCTTCGTTATTTTTCTTTTCCGGTGGATTCAATTCAAGCTTTATCGATCATATCCTTTCCTCATTTCAAATGTTTTCTCATGCCGGCGCACCTCTTAATCATCCACTTCTCGCCATTCATTTGTTCCAGAGTGCTGAAGATATCTCTGAAGATTCGTGTTTCCACTCTGCATCTATTCTAGCTATTTCGATGTCTTACCTTATTCAAGCCATTTAATTCAACCGGCGCAATCTATCTCTTAAATCATTCAATGGTGTTTCTTTTGAGTGGGCCCTAACCCACAGGTCTTTTCCCAGGATCTTACCTGACTCTTATAATTTTCCCGGGGCTTCTAAAATTCTTTTCCAAGTTTGATGTAAGAATGAATTATCATCAGTCATATGCCTTCTCCAAGATCATTTTCAAATTCTTTTCATTTTTAGTTCAACCTTTCTAATTTTCATCCCGGAGTATCTCAACAATTCATGGTGGTGTTTCTCGTCGTCATTCTCGGATTTTGAAGACCAAAGAGGAGTTCCTCTTAAATCCTTACCCGTTCTTGCAAAGATGTGTAGTACAAGCTTATGCCGTCCTCTCATAATTGTTTTCGATTGTGGGAATTCTTTTCACCCATCCGGAGCAATTCAGGAGTCTTTTCAGTTTGATTCCCCAGAGCCCATCATATCAGAATTATTTATTCTCAGCTTTCAGCTCTCACTCTCCAAATCTTACCGGTGCATCGTTCAAGTATCCTCTAATCAGTTCATGATCTCTCCGTTCTCTTGTATCTAAATTCTCTCAAGCCTCTTCGTTTATTTTCCAATTCTTCCTGGTGATGCGTTCGTTTTTCTTTCATTTGTTCTTTTAGTCCTTACGGTGGTTCGTCCAACATTCCTCTTCCGTTGTTATCATACCAATTCATTCGCTCTTTCCAAATCCTACCGGTGGTTCGTTGAAGATCTTCTCAAGTTTGCACTATATCTCTCTTAATCCTTTCAATTGAGAATGAGTAGTATGCCAAATCCATCGTGTGTCATCAATTTAATTGGTGAAGGATGAGCATAACATAATTCTTATTCTTGTTTCATCCAAGTGATCTAGTTTCTTCTTTCCAGAGTGGTTCGTCATGTCATTTTTCTCGGTTTCATGTGTTTCATCTTTTCTTTTCCGGAGTTCCAAGTTCTCCGCATTATCTCGTCGCGAAGCTCCATCTAAATCATCGCAAGGCTTCACCTTGTGTTTTCAACTTCTCTTTCTTTTTATCATCCTTTCATTACCGGAGTTCTTCATGGAGGCTCTACATGGTGATTCGCAAGAATTCCTTTCATTCTTCAATTGTTCTTCAAGATTTCTCTCGAAGTTAAGATCCGCCAGGCTATACTCGAAAATAAACATGGTGTTCAACACATGTCTTGTTTTGAGGAGTTCAAGCTTTCTTCATCTTGCTTTCCGAAGTGCAATTCTGTCTACCTTATCTCTTGAGATGGTGTTATGTCATCCTTGGCAATTTCTCCTCGTGTTTCATGATTCACAAGTTGTCAGGAATGAGATATTTAAATCCATCATTTTCTCTTCGTTCACGAGATCATTTCAATCCAACAATTTATTCATTGGTGTTATCTTGGTATAGATTTCAATTAAAGCCTTCCCTAAGGAATGTTGCTAATTGTGGCGTCTATCAATGATCCAAGTTTTTTCACCTATCCTCTCGGCGAAAGGAGTTGTCATCTCCTTGTTGACCTCAATCCAATCTTTTGTTTCCGTAGTGGTAGTATTTCGCCTCAATTTTGAGAAGTTTTCCATAAGCCCACTACAAGCTTATTCCTACCGTTGTTGTTTTTCAAACAACTCCGTTCAATCCTACTTCGTATGGATGCTCTTTCAAATTCATTTATGGTAGGATATGTTGGTTTCATTCTTAGTTCTATTCATTCCAACTATCTAACTATCATGCATTGTTTCCAGAGGCTTTGCGATGTTGCTCTCTTCATCCCTTCTTCTTGTTTTGTCAAGATCATGTTCTTTCCTTGCTTATCAATTTAACCGGAGTGTTGTGTCATCTCTTCAATTTATTTTCATCTTATCAAGTTTTCCTTCTCTTTTCTACCAGAGTGCTGTCCAAATTATATCATTCTTATTCCTTCTCTATTTTGTTTTAACCGGAGTGAGTTCAAAGTCTATCTTATACCTTAAGCTCTTGGTTCTCATCGTGTTCCTTGTTACTCTTTGCTAACGGAGTATTTTCAACTTCATTCATCTCCGGTGTATTCTTTCCTCGAAATTGTTTAACCTCTCAAGGTTTTTTGGTTTCACTTGTTTATCAAAGAAGCAACTTTTTTTTACCTCTTTCTCTTCCGTTTCTCTCTGGCGCCATCCTTATATCTCGGGACGAGATCTCTTGTAAGTGGAGGAGTGTTGTGACGCCCCGAGACCGACGCTCCAGACGCCTTCCATGTTTTGTGTGACCGCCGTGTGTTTTATTTGCTTGTTGCATCTCATCTCATAGCATCATGCGCATTGCATTTGCATGTTTTCATAAAGCTTGTATCCGTTTGTAGTTGCCGTGTCCCCCTGCCTTCGTTGACGGTTCCGAGTCCCTCGGTTTTTGCTTCCCTCTTGACCGTGACCTTTTCCCCTCCTCCATAAATGTTAATTCTTTCCCTATTAATCTTAAACCATGCCTACACCCTCTCTGACAATTTTTAGCTCATTGGAAGATGTTTTGGTCGGGTTCAAAAATGACTCAAGTTTGAACTAAATTCAAACTTGAATTATTTTTCTATCTCTAAAAATGTCCAAACCATTTTATTCAAATTGTGCATAAATCCAGGATCTTATAAATATTTCCGTCCCATCCTACTTCCTTCCTGATCTCCCTGTGCATTTCTGCTCTTGTTATTCTGCCTGAAGAACTAAGGAAAAGAAATGAGGAGAGAAAGGATGAGCAGCCCAGCAGCACACCCCGCAGCCCACATGTTTCTCTCCCCAGCCGGCCCAGCCCAATGCCCCAAACGGCCACCTGCTCCGTTTCCCCTCCGTCTCCCTCGCTCCAGACACAGAGCGCTCGCGCCGTCGCGCCGTGAGCTCACGGACGTCGAGGCCAGCGACGCTCGCGCCACTTTATAAGCAGAGCCCTCGCCCTAGGGTTCCTCCTCCTCCCTCTTTTTCCCTCCGCGCCACCGCCACAGGTAAGGGGCACCCACACGCTAGCTTCCCCGCCTCCAGGAGCCATTGCCGGCTCGAGCACGACCTCGCCGCCGGCCTAACCCTCCGCCGTGGCCTCCCCTCCGTCGCCTACTCGGTCGAGAACACTGCCCGAACCCATTCCGACGACGAGCCGCGCCCAGGGATCGCCAAGTCCGGCTACCTCCCCGTCGTCCTCTTCCTCCCCTGCTTCACGGACAGCGCCTTCGCTCGTCGCTTCCGCTCGTCCTCGACCTTGGTCGACTACACCGAGCAACTCACGGTGAATTTCCGATCACCCCCATCTCCCTCTCTGTCCTCGGTTGACTGCATAGCCATTGTTCTGCGCGTCTCTGGTTTCAGCCTCCATGGTCGCGACTGTTGAGTATATGTGTTGTGCATATCTGTGTATTGGGCCCACCTCCTAGTTCCTTGTATAGCTGAGGTCGTGGCCCACCTCTTGTACATCATATATAGGTGCCTTTGCACATGAGTAATACATTGTGCAATCCCAACAACATACATGGTATCAGTTTTTAGGTTCTAACCCTAGCTTTCCGCTGCCGCCGCCGCCGCCGCGCACCTCCCCTGCGCCGCCTCCGCCGCCTTGCCGCCGCCGCTCGCGCGTCTTCCGCGCCGGCCGCCGCTCCTGTCAGCCGCGCGCTACCCAGCTGCGTCGCACACCCCGCCCAACTCCTCAGTCGTGCGTGCTTCCCAGCGCCGCCAGCCTGGCCTAATCCGCTTGGCAGTCTTGCGTGCTACCCGCCCAATCGCTGCCTCACCAGATCCGCTCGCCAGCAACACTCGCCCGCGGCCATCAAACAATCAAGTGGTCGTGTGTATCTATTGGTGCTGGAATCGATCAAGGCAACGATCGATTGGCTAGTTAACTCCGTGCGTGTACCCCGTGATTGTTGCAGCCGGAAGTATTAGTACCCACGTACTAGTACTAGTACTAGTACACATCCAAGGAAAGACCGATCAGCTAATTGAGGCTGGCTTTGCACCAAGGGGTTGATCCGAATCCAGCGTTTTGCTTCGTTCGTCCTCGTCGTTCGTCACCGGAAGTACTCGGCGTCTGCTGCCGCCCAACCGCGCCGACTGCCGCGTCGGACCAGAGATGGCATCCGTCGGCCTGTCCACCACCGTCTCTGCCGTCCCGCCGCCGGCGCCCTACGGCGCGGCCCCGGCGCCATACGGGGCGGCCGCCACCTATGACGTGCCTGTTCCCACGCACGGGTATCCTATGTACGGGGCATACGGGGCTCCGCCTGCATCCACGTACGGGTCTCCGCCTGCGTACGGGGTTCCGCCTGCATACGAGTCTTCCGGGTACTGGTGGGGGTCGTCAGCAGGCCAGCAGGCTCCCACCCCTCTCGTGCATCCTGCGTACTTCGCGGCTCCGCAACTGTATGGAGAGTACCCACCGCCGCAGCTGAGCGGCGGCTACGGCCTCCCCATGGCGTGTCCGTCCCCCTCGCTGGCCCTGCCGCCAGTGCCCTGGGACCTAGTGCTCCTCTCCGGGCTGCATGCCGCTCCTACGCTGAACAACTACACCGGAGGTGATGATTGGTACATGGACACCGGGGCTACGGCTCACATGTTTACTCATCCTGGTAATCTTGCCTCATTCACTCCCGTCACCACCGATCGCCGCATCATTGTGGGCGACGGTTCCACACTCCCTATCACACATGGCGGGCACACTTCTTTTCCTTCTACTTCCATGCCTATTACTTTGTCTAACATACTTGTGTCACCTCATCTTATTAAAAACCTCGTTTCCGTTCGTCGTTTAACTCGTGAAAATCCTGTTACTGTTGAATTTGACGAGCTTGGATTTTGTGTCAAGGGCGCTCGAACCAGGATGGTACTTCACCGATGTGACAGTCTCGACGAGCTCTATCCGGTGCATTCGCCATCCACCTCCACCACCGCACCGGTTGCTCTCTCCGCCGGCGTCGATCTTTAGCATGCTCGTTTGGGTCATCCCAATCCCGTCACATTTCGTCATATTCTGAGGAGTTTCAGTTTCAGTTGTCATAAGATAGAGGATCACATCTGTCATGCCTGTTGTGTCGGTAAACATGTTCGCCTCCCGTTCAATGACTCCACCACCATAGCTTCTTTTCCTTTTCAGTTGATTCATAGCGATGTGTGGACCTCTCTGGTTCCTAGTAATTCGGGCTATTTATATTATCTGGTTATCCTTGATGATTATTCTCATTATGTGTGGACTTTTCCTTTGCGCAGAAAGTCGGATGCACTCCCCACTTTGACGGCTTTTTACTCCTATGTCAGCACGCAGTTTGGGCGTCCCATCCTTGCTCTTCAGACTAACAATGGAAAAGAGTTCGACAACCTTGCTTTCCGCACTTTTCTGTCGCACCACGGCACAGTTTTTCGTCTCACATGCCCGTATACTTCACAGCAGAACGGTCGAGCTGAACGTGTCCTTCGCACTCTGAACGACTACGTTCGCACGCTCCTGTTCCATGCTAATGTGCCGCCTCGTTTCTGGCCGGACGCACTCGCCACTGCTTCTCTTCTCCTTAACCTTCGCCCTTGCCGCCCACGGTGGAACTATGCACCTCACCATCTTCTCTTCGGTATGCCCCCTTCTTATGATGGCTTGCGTATATTCGGGTGCCTTTGCTATCCTAGCATTGTCGACTCCGCCCCTCACAAACTCGCACCTCGTTCTGTCGCTTGCATTTTCATCGTCTACCCCTCCAACTCCAAGGGATATCGATGCTACGATCCCGTCTCCCACCGTGTGTTCACTTCCCGGCATGTTTACTTTGATGAACATGTGTTTCCGTTTCACCAGGTACCCCCGGCTATTCCTCGCGCCACCGGTGATGCGGGCTCCTCGACGCCTCTCCCTGGGCGCTCGCGTGCCTTTGTTGGCCCGCCCCTGGCTTTGAGGCGCGCCCCTGCATGCGGCGCCTCCTACCGCCGTGGCACCGGCGCCCCCGACGTTGGCGCCCGCGGCCCTCGCGGTCCCCTTGGCGCCCCCGGCTCCCTCGGCACCCGTGCCCGCCCGGCGCCCGCCGCCCCCCTCGGCGCCCGCGGCCCCCCCTCGGCGCCCGCGGCCCCCCCGGCTCCCTCGGCACCCGCGGCCCCCCTCGGCGCCGGCGCCCCCAGCCCCATCGGTGCCCTCGGCGCCCGCGGCCCCCTCGGCGCCCGCGGCCCCCCCGGCGCCTGTGGCTGGTCCGGTCACCCGCGCCCGTACTGGCGTTTTCGCCCGAGCTCGCGCTACGCCTCGGATGACTACGTCCATGTGGCGTCCACCTCTGAGCCGTCACCGTTGCCGTCCTCCGTTCGAGCTGCTCTTCGTGACCCGCTCTGGATGGCTGCGATGCAGGAGGAGTTTGACGCCCTGTTGCGCAACCGGACATGGCAGCTTGTTCCTTGTCCCCGGCACGCCAACCTGATTACCGGGAAGTGGGTCTTTAAACACAAGCTCCGTCCTAATGGTACCCTTGATCGCTACAAAGCACGTTGGGTCGTTCGTGGCTTCCGACAACGTGCTGGCATCGACTTCACAGACACCTTTGCTCCGGTCATCAAGCCCGGCACGATACGCACGGTTCTCCACCTTGCGGTCTCCCGTGCTTGGCCAGTGCACCAGATGGACGTCTCCAATGCCTTCCTCCATGGTCACCTCGAGGAGCAGGTCTTCTGCCAGCAGCCCACCGGATTTGTTGACCCGGCGCTTCCCGACCACGTGTGCCTGCTTTCGCGGTCCTTGTACGGACTCAAGCAGGCTCCGCGCACTTGGTACCAGCGCATCGCGGCGTTCCTACACCAGCTTGGGTTCCGTTCCACCCGCTCGGACGCGTCACTCTTCGTCTATCATCAGGGCTCTGACACGGCATACTTGCTGCTCTATGTGGATGACATCATCCTGACAGCATGTACAGCTGGCCTCCTCAGCCAGCTCACTGATCGTCTTTGTGCTGAGTTCGCCATCAAGGACATGGGTCCTTTGCACTACTTCCTCGGTCTTGAGGTGGTGCGACGTTCGGATGGCTTCATTCTTCATCAGCGGAAGTACGCTCATGAGCTCCTGGATCGCACTGGCATGCTTAACTGCAAGCCCGTCGCTACGCCTGTTGACACGAAGGCCAAGCTCTCTGCCTCGGATGGTTCTCCTGCTTCGGATGTTGCATTCTACCGGTCCATCATTGGTGCTCTCCAGTATCTCACTCTAACTCGACCGGAGATTCAGTACGCCGTACAGCAGGTGTGTCTTCATATGCATGCTCCTCGGGATGTTCACTGGGCCGCTGTCAAGCGGATTCTTCGCTATGTCTGCGGCACTATGGAGCTCGGCATCACGCTCTTCGCCTCCGCGGACACCGCCCTCACCGCCTATACCGATGCAGACTGGGCGGGCTGCCCTGACACTCGTCGCTCCACCTCGGGCTATTGTGTCTTCCTTGGACCATCACTCATATCATGGTCGTCCAAGCGGCAGCCTACGGTCTCTCGCTCCAATGCTAAGGCTGAGTATCGTGCGGTGGCCAACGTCGTCGCCGAGTGTTCGTGGCTTCGCCAGTTGCTCCAGGAGCTCTCTTGTCCTGTGGATCGTGCTACGGTGGTCTACTGTGACAACGTCTCGGCTGTCTACCTCTCCGCCAACCCGGTCCATCATCGTCGGACCGAGCATATTGAGTTAGATATCCACTTTGTTCGGGAACAGGTGGCCCTTGGCCATATTCGTGTTCTACACGTCCCTACTCCCAACAATTTGCAGATATCATGACCAAGGGCTTGCCTACGGCGTCATTTGAGGAGTTTCGATCCAGTCTTTGCGTCAGGAGCGGTGCCGCTTCGACTGCGGGGGGGGGGGGGGGGGGGTGTTGAGTATATGTGTTGTGCATATCTGTGTATTGGGCCCACCTCCTAGTTCCTTGTATAGCTGAGGTCGTGGCCCACCTCTTGTACATCATATATACGTGCCTTTGCACATGAGCAATACATTGTGCAATCCCAACAACATACAGTGACCTCGCGCTCGAGCTCGTGCACCTCGCTGCACGCCAGTTCCGTCCGCACCACGCCGCCCTTGCAGCACCCACACACGCAGCGCCTCGCCCGCGCTCGCGCTCATGCACACAGCCAGCACCTCGCCGCGCTTCACCGCCATGGCCGCAGGGTCATGCCTGCTCACCACCACACATGTGCGCATGCATGCGCTCGTCCCTTAGCAGCGCCCTCCTCCATTTCCGCAACCCCTCTGCCTCTTCCTGAGCCCTGCTACGTCGCCATTGCTCGCCGGCGTCGTTGCTTTCTTCTCTGCCAACGAAGAGGAAGCCATGTTCCACTTGGTACTGGTTCAAAAGGAACCCTGCCTCCCCAATGTCTAACACGCCAAGCCTAGCCTAGTGGTTTAACCCTCTCTCGCTTACCCTGCAGACCCAGTTTCGAAACCCCATCGGGCCAGTGGGAAAAATACCAATTTTTACCATTTTGGTCTCTATGATAGTGGGACCCACTCGTCATCCTATCTGTCCACACATACACCTCCCCACCACCTCAGCACCCGGGGCCCCCTCGTCATTGACAGTGGCTGGCCCAGTCTGTGTCCCCTTTTGTTTTCCTTTTGTTTTGCATATTAGCAGAAATGCCATTATACTTGCATTGCTCACTACTAAATAACCATGCATCGGTTTACAATGTTTTATATATATATAATGCTTATAATTTCATCTAGTTCATAATATGCAACTTTAATCCATGTTTAAAATGTTTAAATTGTTGTTTGCATTAATTTGCTCAAATGCCATGCTAAAATGATCTATTTCATAACTTAATAACCGTAGCTCCAAATTTAATAAACTTTATATGTAAATGGGGTAGAAAAATGCATAGATTAACATGGTGCGCTTTGTTTTACTGTTTAACAACATTAAAATTCTGTATAGGGCAGAACAGTACCAAATCTAAAATATGCTCATGGGAATTTTCCGGAATTGTTGTTTGTTGTTTCCGGTCCCATTTAAATTGCCTAGAAAGGTAGTTTTATTATGCTTCACCCCTTGCCATGTTTAATAACATTGAATATTGTTGGCTACATAATCGAGAGAGAACTAAATAATTGATGTGGTGTTTCATCAACATGCAACTCGTTGCATATTGAGCTCCACTTAACTTGTAGTATTGTTTGTGCACTTTGCTATGCCATGCCTCTTTTAAACCGGACATGCATCATAGTTAATTGTGCATCATGGCATGTTTATGATTCTGTGTTTACCATGTTGTTTGTTTTTTCCGGTTTGCTTCTCTCGTTAGTTTCGGTTTCGTTCCGGAGTTGTGAGGATTCATTCGACTACGTCTGTTTGTCTTCTTCATGGACTCGTCCTTCTTCCTAGCGAGATTTCAGGCAAGATCACCATGCCCTCGAAATCACTTCTATCTTTGCTTGCTAGTTGTTCGCTCTATTTCTATGCCTCGCTACCTACCACTTGTTATATCATGCCTTCCCTATTGCCATGTCAAGCCTCTAACCATCCTTTCCTAGCAAACTGTTGTTTGGCTAAGTTACCGCTTTTGCTCAGCCCTTCTTATAGCGTTGCTAGTTGCAGGTGAAGCTGAAGTTGGTTCCATGTTGGGACATGGATATTTTGGGATATCACAATATCTCTTATTTAAATTAATGCATCTATATACTTGATAAAGGGTGGAAGGCTCAGCCTTATGCCTGGTGTTTTGTTCCAGTCTTGCCGCCCTAGTTTCCGTCATACCGGTGTTATGTTCCTTGATTTAGCGTTCCTTACGCGGTTGGGTGATAATGGGAACCCCTTGACAGTTCGCCTTGAATAAAACTCCTCCAGCAAGGCCAAACCTTGGTTTTAACATGAAAGTGCATTATATCGACTAGAGGGGGGTGAATAGGCGATTTTTATGAATTCTTCACTGAGGAATTTGCTAGTGAGGAAATTACTTAGCGAATAACTACTTGCAGCGGAATAAGTACTCAGAAGTAAACATAACAGAAGACAAGCATAGTCATCAAGATGAAATGAGGACAAACACAGAGTACAGAAAGCGTAATCACAGGATGAAGACAAACAGACTAAAGAAATTGAACTGAGGAAATTGAGGAAGTCTTCAATCAAAGTCTTCAAACACAGATATGACAAGCACAGAATACAATACTGAGGAAATGAAAGAGTAGAGGAAATAGAACCAGTTGGCTTGGTGAAGACAATGATTTGGTAGACCAGTTCCAACTGTTGTCTTAGTTGTACATCTGGTTTGAGCGCCTAGGTATTTAAACCTGAGGACACACAGTCCTCACCGTATTCTCCTTGAGCTAAGGTCACACAGACCTGGCCCAATTACTCGTGGTAAGTCTTCAGGTGACTTCCGAACCTTCACAAACTCGGTCACTCGACGATCCACAATTCCTCTTGGATGCTCTAGACCATGACGCCTAACCGTCTGGAAGAAGCACAATCTTCAAAGGTAACAAGCGTCGGATCCACGCAGGATCAATCTCTTCAGTGATGCTCAATCACTTTGGGTTTCTAGGTGTTTGGGTTTGGGTTTTTCCTCACTCGATGATTTTTGCTCAAAGTCCTCGGAGGATGGGTTGCTCTCAAATGACAAGTGTCAGTTTCTCTCGGAGCAGCCAACCAGCTAGTGGTTGTAGGGGGGCGGCTATTTATAGCCTAGGGAGAAGCCCGACATAATAAGACATAAATGCCCTTCAATGATATGACCGTTAGGTGGATAAGATATTTTGGGACAGCTGGTGCGCAACACAGCAACGGTCGGAAATTTGAGGCTCAAATTCCTTAGGGCTATCATGTTCCTCACTGTATAGGCAATCCGCACTGGCGAATTCCTAACTCCTCAGTCAGAACAAATTCCTCAGAGACCAGAAGAACTTCGTCTCTGTCACTAAAGAAATTGACTGAACTATATGAGATTTCCAATGGCTTCACTCGAAGGGATTGGTGGGTGTAGGATTTTGAGTTGAGCATCACTTGGAAATTTTTCCTTAGTATTTCCTCGACCCCCTTTAACAGTATGGTGTTTCCTATGACTCAAGAAAGAGAAAATGGAACTATGAAAACAAAAGTCTTGACGCTTCATGTTCCTCAAATGAATACCAAGTCTTCAAGGTCACACCAATTTCTTCACTTTCAAAGTCTTGAGAAAGTCTTCAGAAATACAAAGTCTTCAGTCGAAGAACTTCATTTTTAGGGGTCGACTTTCTCTGTAAATATCAAACTCCTCATAGACTTATAGACCTGTGTACACTCATATACGCATTAGTCCCTTAACCTATAAGTCTTCAATACACCAAAATCACTAAGGGGCACTAGATGCACTTACAATCTCCCCCTTTTTGGTGATTGATGACAATATAGGTTAAGTTTTCAACGGGGATAAATATATGAAGTGTAAATACTGATATTGAGGAATTTGATTGTAAGATATAGAAGAACTCCCCCTGAAGATCTGCATAGTGAGGAATTTGCTTTTGAAGCAATGCACACTTGAAGAGTTGAGTCATGGAGATTTCCCCCCTATATCTTGTAATTCAATCACGCATTTGACATATATTATGAAAAATTTGAAATGCATGATGAAATATGGTGACTGATGAAATTCAGCATGCGTGCAATAATATTAATGAGGAATAAGCATGCAGAATAACACACCAAAAGTATCAGAGCACCATCGGGTTTAAGTTTACAACTCGATCCAATAAAGTTTCAAAAGAACGAGAGTTGTAACTTAGCAAAAAAACGCCCATATAGTAGACCCATTTGAAGACTAACTCAAATTTCTCCCCCTTTTTCATCAAATGACCAAAAGGATCGAAACTGAGCACTAACACCCCTGAAGAATATCAAGTTGATGAAGGAGCGCCAACGTTGTCGGGGTCGTTTGTCGTAGTAGGGCCTGCCGCAGTGTCCTCCAAGTCCTCATGCTCGTCAGTGTCGCGCGATGAAGAATAGGAGCTGGCCACCAAGGAAGGAACTTTGACCTTCTTGTATTTCTTTGGTGGAGGTGCAGACCAGTCAAACTCTTCCTTGAGTCCCATTTTCTTCAGATCTTCTTCGCTGTAGACATGAGACAAAATAGCCCAGGTACGGTTGAAGGTTTCATGGAGGTAGTATTGATTTTTCTTCACTGCATTATGGGTTGAGCTCATGTTGTGAAGAATTGAACCAAACTGTCTCTTGACCCATTTTTGATTGCGATCAACCTTCTAATGAAGACTGAGGAGTAGCTCACGATCAGTCATCACTCTGGGTGCTGTGCCTTGAGGATTTTGCTTGGCTGTGTTGGCGGCAGAGTCATGGGTGGCAGAGTCGTCATTGGTTGAGTAGGATGCAGCCTTGCGAAATTGGTCATCCAATGGACGAATGCCTTCATCTATAACAACAGCGGCCTTGCCCTTGTCATCAGCTGAGGAAAATGTCCGTTTGAGGACTTCAATTGGAGGCAAGTAGCTGCAGTGGTTCAGTGTATCAGCTTTGTAGTTGAGTGAAGACCTTGTTCTGATGAATCTCATAATGCAAGGTGCATAAGGCTTCAACTCAAAAGGTGAGATGGCAATATTTGCCAGAGTCCTCATAAAGAAATCATGGAAGTTGATGGGAATGCCATGAATGATATTGAAAAGCAGATTTTTCGTGATGCCAACGACTTCTTCATCATTCGAGTCGTGGCCCTTGATAGGACTCAATGTCTTCGTCAGAATGCGATAGACAGTCTGAGGCTCATATAGTAATTCCTTGACGAGGAATTTGGTTCGTGGGGCCTGCCCTGGCTTCAAAGGCTTCATCAGCACTTGCATGTAATGATTTGTAAGCTCAGGTTCGCTGTAGACACATCGAGCAGCTTCAAGGGAAGGACTGAGTGGTAAGGCACGAAGCAATTCAGTAGTTGGTGCCTTGTAGTGAGTATTTTCAGACATCCAGTCCAGCACCCATGAGTTCACATCTTCAAAATCTCCTGTGATGTGCAGCGTCGCATAAAATTGAAGAATGAGTTCTTCATTCCAATCACATATGTCAGTGCAGAAATTTAACAGTCCAGCATCGTGAATAACATTGAGGACTGGCTCGAAGCATGGCAGAGATTCCATATCCACATGAGGAATGTGTTCATGATCGAAGACTTTGTCTTTGTTGAACAACACTGAGGAATAAAAATTAGCCTTGCTGGCCGTCCAGAAACGCCTCTTCCTAATGGGAGCAGAGTCATAGGGGTTGTAGTCTGTGAAGAATACGTGCTCGCTGAAGAAATCTTCAGCCTTGAACTTTTGCTTCCTTGAGAACGAATCCTTTGGCTTGGGCAGAGGAGTGTCAGTGAGTTGCATCACAACCTCAGGAATCACAATCTCAGGTTCTTCAGGCTGAGGAATTTCTGGTTCCTCTTCAGTGGTAGTCTGCATGTTCAAGTGATCAGCAGCAGCAGTTTCTTCAGCACTAGTGGCTGGAATTTCTTCATGTACAGATGAAGTGGGATGAGTTTCTTCAGAGCCCATTTGAACGGTTGGTGCAGGGGACTGAGGAATTTGCTGTAAAGGGGTGAAGAGTGGAGAATTGGGGTGCTGACTTTCCCAAGAGTCATCATTCATTACTGGGGTAGTACTCCCAATGTCCACATCTTCATCTTCCATTTCTTCAACGCCAGCCTCTTCAGCTGTGAACTGAGGCATTGGCAAGGAAACAACTGGTGTTGAAGGGATCTTATCCACTTCCATTTCTTCATCAATCTGCTCTGATGAAGCAGCAGACAGATTTTCTTCATCTGATCTACTAGGGATCACATACTCTTCACCAAAAGGAACAAGGTCCTTTGATGGCATGCTTGAGATCGGAACAGCATCAATGGGATTTGCAAATGAACTTGTCATAGGCTTCATTTTCTTCGAAGCTGAAGAATCTGAAGCAGCTGATGCTTTCCTTTTCCTCACTGCTGCACGCTCTGCAGCCTTGGTCTTCTTCACATCTAATGTAGATGGAAGGATTGTTGTTGGTGTAGGCGCTGGAGGAGCAGAGGAATTTGGTTGATGTTCTTCAGGCACAACTGATGCAGTTGCCCTGACTTCTTCAGTTTCTTCAGGCGTACCACTAGTGGATGCCCTGGCAATTTCATAAGCGGCTGGAATGGAGTCATCAGCCCTAGAACTCACATTTTCTTCAGCAGCCTGAAAGTCATCAGCGGTGCTGGCATGTTCTTCAGTTTGCTGAGCATATGCTTCAGCCTGAGGAATTTCCTGTTGCGATGGAGCTGGAACATTGGAGGTGAACTTCTCAGTCAGTTTAACAAACCTGACTTTGGCTCCTTGCCAATCAGCATAGTAGGCATTGAAATCATCGCTGAGGGTTTTGATTTCAGACTGGACTTTTATAAGTTCATCAGTTGTCATAGAGACAGTGTTGTTCTTCAGAAATGTCTACTTCTTGTACTGCGCCTTCTTCATCTGCCTGGCCCTCTCATATTTCCATTTATCTTCTTGGATGAAATGAGTCAACATGTGATTTTGGCCAGGTGTCAACTTGAAGTCAGGCATAGGAGTGTTTGGGTCCTTGTGCCAGAGATCAATATAATCAAGGATCAACCTTGGATCCAACAGCAGTGGCACATTTGTGCCTTTGGCTCTGGCGGCCCTGACTTGCCTATCTCTGATGATCTCGGCAAGTTCTTCATCATCAGCCTCATCATCATCAGAGGGCACTTGGAAGGCGACATGCTTCTTCTGAGGACTAGGGCGAGGACCTCGTCCAGTAGTGGACTTTTTCTTCAGCAGAGAGGGGCCAGCTGAGGAACTTGTAGCAGCTGAGGAACTAGCTGAGGCACCTGAGACAATGGAGATGCCTGTAGTACTTTGGCACGTGGCAGGATGCACAGGTGCTGAGGACTTTGTCGGAACAGCCGAGGACTTTGGAGGAGCTGAGGATTTTTGAGGAGCAGGAGCAGCATGAGGAACTGGCCTTGAGGGCTTTGAAGATTCTGGCATTGAGGGCATTGCTGAGGAACTTGGCCTTGAGGGCACTGTTGGTGAAGCACTTGGCTTGCGCGCAGGCTTCTTTGCCATAGATTTCTTCGGCTTGACAGAGGCCTCAGTGGCAGTAGCAGCAGCAGAGTCTTCATTGAATTTCCTCACTGCTTCTTTGGCTTGTCTAGCCAACTTGGCTTGGCGCTTGGCCCATTCTTCAGAAAAGTCCTCACCGCGCTTGAGGCTGGTGGGATCTGCTACTTGGCCAGGTGCCAATGGAGGTCTTGGGCATGGATATTGAGTGCAAATTTCTTCATGTACTTTGGAGTTACATACCTGTACTCCCTCCATTCTCTTGCCCATCTGCTTTCAATCCTCTGGATGTGCACCTTGCGCTGATTTTTGTTCTCCTTACCAAACTTGGCCTCATCAGGAGTGCAATAGTCGGTGTATATGTCATCAGGGATCTCAAAGGCAGTCATGACCTTAGACTTCTTTCCTCCTTTCTGTGGCTTCTTACTGTCTGCCATATTCTTCAGTTGAGGAATTTGAACAATTGAATTCTCTGAAGAAGTATGCAACTTTTCTTCGAGGAATGCTGCAAATGAGTTAAGTTGATGAGAACCTAGTGATTCAGCAGCGGACATGAGTACCTGTGAACAGAGTATAGTTGCGAGGAATTTGGAGAGGTCACATCGTTCTTAGAAGGTTTTTCAAAAAGAACAAGTTTGAGGAATTTGACCGGATGAGTCTTGAAGAATTTCACTAAGCGTTCTTTGTCTTAGGTTCCAGAGTTGTCTAGATCAAAGATCCACACAATTGAGGAATCTTGAAGAAAAATGATGCTTAGACAAACGAATCAAGAACAGATGACTTGTGAGGTGTTTTAGTGTGTGAGGATTTGAAGAAAAACAGCTTTGAAGATTTTGTAGAAAACATTCGCATCAAAGAGGGCAGTAGAAGTAACTTTTAATTACCCTGGATGAAGAACACGACGAACTGTGAGATGGAGAGGTGAAGTTCGTCTGTGTAGATCTTACACGCCCTAACTCGGCAGAGGAAGACGGCTACGGCGGCGATGGAGTGAGGATTTCCGCGGCCGGTGCGAGTACGACGGCAACGAGGTCGAGGCAGTGAAGCTCTTCCTCACCGGCGACGATGGAGTAGTGGTGGCGCTAGGGTTTGAGAAGGTCAAGCGGGAGAGAGAGGTTGAGCGGAGTAAAAGAAGTGAGGAAGGGGAGAGGGGGTATTTATAGGCACGGTGAAAAACTGTTCGCCCGAAGATTTTGGACGAACGTGCCCCTGACCCTTCTCCTTCGCATGACATGTGTCACCCACGTACTGAGAAGTGGAGATCGTGTTAGATCGTGCGTGAATAGAAAAATATATCGTGGGATGCGGAACGGTTTGAGCGGCAAAGCCGAAAATTTGGATAAGATAAGTTTTAACGTTCTGTTCGCAAATTCTTTAGCTGACTAGGACACGGTGAAGATTTTGAACGAGTTTCAAATAGAACGCACATGAAGAATTTGTGAATAGATTGGGTTGAGTATAGCGTAGAGGGCGAAGGGTCCGATCACATTCACTTAGCAGAAAAACCAACTTGAAGAATTAACCATAAGTGAATGATGTAGAGGACATAAGCTCATATATATATATATATAGCCAATGAATAAAAACGACAGAACCAGTGAAGAATTTGAAAAGTTGAAGAATTTGAACAACTGAGGAATTTCTAGAAACTGAGGAGAAACTCAAATTGAAGATTTTCAACTTTTGGTGGTGGCGTGACCCACTGTATAAGAATGATGATTTCAGACACCACATACAATTGTCGTAGGGTTCTCAAAATCAAATTCTTCGTTAATTTCTTCACACTTAGAGTGTTATTCTTCATTGATTGAAGAAAAACGTTTCTTCATGTGTTGCACATCTAGGTCATCAGTTTTGCATAAGTGTTAGGATGAGTGTCCTTTTCAAAGAACATTCGAAGATTCTAAGATATTTAGCTCACACCGCAACTTGCTAAATCTCTTCTCATCCAAGGGCTTTGTGAAGATATCGGCTAGCTGTTCTTCAGTCTTCATATGCTCAATAGAAATGTCGCCCTTCAACACATGATCATGAAGAAAATGATGACGAATCCGAATGTGCTCTGTCTTTGAGTGCGGAACTGGGTTGTGAGCAATCTTGATGGCACACTCATTGTCACACAGGAGAGGCAAATTCTTCACGTTGACACTGTAGTCCTTGAGAGTTTGCTTCATCCATAGCAGTTGAGCACAACAAGAACCAGCAGCAATGTACTCAACTTCAACAGTAGACAGTGATATGCAGTTCTGTTTCTTCGAGGACCAACAGACCAAAGATCGTCCGAGGAAATCACATGTACCAGATGTTGACTTGTGGTCCACACGATCACCAGCATAGTCAGAGTCAGAATATCCAATGAGATCAAAAGCCGAGCCCTTGGGGTACCATAATCCAAGTGTTGGTGTGTGAGCTAGATGTCGAAGAATATGCTTCACAGCCTTATGGTGTGATTCATTCGGTGTAGCTTGAAATCGGGCACACATGCAAACACTAAGCATTATATCTGGCCTAGATGCACATAAGTACAATAAAGAACCAATCATGGAGCGGTATACCTTATGATCGGAGTCAATACCATTTTTATCAGTGCATAGATGGCCATTTGTGGGCATAGGAATTTTGACTCCTTTGCAATCTTGCATGCCGAATTTCCTGAGTACATCCTTGAGGTATTTCTCCTAAGATATGAATATGCCATTGCGGTGTTGACGAATTTGAAGACCTAAGAATAATTTCAACTCTCCCATCATAGACATTTGATATTCTTCACTCATCATATAGGCAAATTCATCACTATAACGTTGGTCAGTACAGCCAGAGATAATATCATCAACATATATTTGGCACACAAACAGTTCACCATCATAAGATTTAGTAAAGAGAGTAGGGTCGAGTGAACTGGGTGTGAAGCCATTCTTCATGAGGAATTCCTTCAAAGTATCATACCACGCCCGAGGGGCCTGCTTGAGGCCATAGAGGGCCTTGTTGAGTCTGAAGACTTTGTCAGGATTCTTTGGATCTTCAAAACCTGGGGGTTGAGCAACATATACTTCTTCCTCAAGCTTACCATTGAGGAATGCACTTTTCACATCCATTTGATATAAAGTGATATCATGATGGTTAGCATAAGCAAGTAATATGCGGATAGCCTCAAGTCTAGCAACAGGTGCAAAAGTTTCATCGAAATCAATCCCTTCAACCTGTGTGTAGCCTTGAGCTACAAGCCATGCCTTATTCCTCACCACAAGGCCATTTTCATCTTGCTTGTTGTGGTACATCCACTTTGTGCCAATGATATTGTGCTTACGAGGATCTGGACGTTTGACCAGTTCCCCGACGTTATTGAGCTCGAACTGATGTAATTCTTCTTGCATGGCCTGAATCCACTCAGCCTCCAGAAATGCTTCATCTACCTTAGTGGGCTCTGTGATAGAGACAAAGGCACAGTGCCCACAAAAGTTAGAAAAGTGTGAAGCTTTTGAGCGTGTGAGAGGACCTGGTGCTTTGATGTCATCGATGATCTTTTCAACTTGCACTTCTTTTGCAACGCGAGGATGAGCTAGTTGTCATCGAGGAATTTGAGCAGCATTTTCTTCAGCATTTTCTTCAGGTGCATTAGCTCGACATTCTTCATGCTCTGGAATGAATTCTTCAGCAGATTCTTCGGTAGGAATGACATCCTCAGTAGTCTTGAACTTGATAGTTTCCTCAGGTGCTAGTTCATCTATCACAGAAGGTAGGTGCTCTCTTTGCGAGACATTAGTTTCATCGAACCACACATCTACAGTTTCAACAACCTTGTGAAGAATGTTGTTGAAGTCTCTGTAGGTGTGCGAGTCCTTTCCGTAACCAAGCATAAAACCTTCATGTGCTTTCGGTGCAAATTTTGAGTTGTGATGAGGATCTCTAATCTAGCATTTAGCACTGAAGACTTTGAAATAACTCACATTGGGTTTCTTGTCAGTGAGGAGTTCATAGGCAGTTTTCTTGAAGAATTTGTGAAGATATACTCTATTGATGATGTGGCACACAGTATCAATTGCATCAATCCAGAAACGACGAGGCGTTTTGTATTCATCAAGCATAGTGCAAGCCATCTCAGCAAGAGTCCTATTATGGTGCTCCACGACGCCATTCTGCTGAGGAGTATAAGGAGCAGATAACTCATGAGTAATACCAAGTTCATCAGGATAGTCATCGAGACCAGAATTCTTGAACTCTATTCCATTGTCACTTCTGATGTGCTTGATCTTTACACCAAAGTTGGTTGAAGCCCTCGAGGAAAATCGTTTGAAGACTTCCTGCACTTCATGTTTGTAAGTAACAAGGTGTACCCATGTGTAATGATAGTAATCATCAACAATAACAAAGCCATATTGAGATGCTTCATTTGAAACTGCAGAATAATGATTAGGACCAAAGAGATCCATGTGAAGCAATTCAAATGGACGAGTAGTGGTCATGATAGTCTTCGCTGGATGCTTAGACTAGGTCATCTTTCTAGCTTCACAGGCTCCGCATAAGTGATCCTTGAAGAATTTGACATTCTCAATGCCAATGACATGCTTCTTCTTCGCAAGCGTGTGCAAATTCCTCATGCCTGCATGACGAAGTCGTCGATGTCATAGCCATCCTTCTGATGCTTTTGCAAGTAGGCACACGGCTGGTTGCGGTCCTGTAGAGAAATCAACAATACACACGTCTCCTCTCCTAAAGCCTTCGAAGACTTTGGAATTTTCAGCTTCCATAACCACAACACATCGATACTTGCCAAAGACAACAACCATATCAAGATCACAAAGCATTGAGACAGACATAAGGTTGTATCCAAAGGACTCAACAAGCATGACTTTGTCCATGTGTCGATCCTTTGTGATCGCAACCTTACCTAGACCCAATACCTGACTTTTTCCTTTGTCCGCGAAGATGATATGCTTCAGATGCGATGGTGATAATGGAGCATCCATCAATAGATTCTTGTCACCAGTCATGTGATTTGTACATCCACTATCGAGGACCCACTCAGTGGCTTTGGGTTGATCATCCTGCAAATGAATTAGTGCAGCTTACAAACTCATATACTTCATCAGTGAAGAATATGTCATCAAATTCATCAGATCAATTTCATCAAGCAGTAAGACAGATATAACAGCATGAGGACGTGAGAAATGGAAGTTCATTTCTTCGTGATTAGCCTATGTCCTTTCAGGCATTTTTCAGGTCTCTAGCAAATTCTTCAGACGTTTACACACGTCTGGAGACCTGACCCTGCAGAAGAGATTAGTTCTTTTTCTTCACCACCCACATCTGAAGGGGTGGCAAAGAGTTCATCACTCTACGAGCTCCATATGAAAAAGTGGCATAGAAGCCAGACCATTTTGTTTCACATAAGAGGGGTTAGGGTAAGCATATGAATAAGCGGAGAAACTCTTCGAGGACTTATGAACATAATGATTAGAAGAATAATGCTCATATTCATATCCCTTAGCTCTTCCCTGCGAAACAGAGTTGTTAGCACGATGATATTCATGTGAGGACTTTGATCCTTTTGAGGAATTTGATCCACATGAGGAATTTGGTCCGTATGAGGACTTGGATCCATATAAAGAATTTGGTCCATATGAGGACTTGGATCCATATGAAGAATTTGGTCCATATGAAGAATTTGATCTGGGGTTCCTATTATTCACAGGTGGTGTCATGAGGACATTCACCTGAAGACTTTCAAGGCACCTTTTGGGAACCCAGATTTTCTTCATAGGGGAACCGTTCCTGTAGTTAGTGCCAACATATCTAGCAAATACTTCACCATTCTGATCTTTGAACAGTTTATAGTTGGAGTCAAATGACTCATCAGAAGAATGAGAAGATTCACATGTAAAGCCAAATAAATTAGATGGATCAACTGGAGGTCCCTTTGCAGCAACCCATGAGGTTTTGGGGTACTGCTCAGGCTTCCAATATGTACCATCAGCATTGAGTTTCCTCTCAAAGGCAATACCCTCTTTCCTAGGGTTCCTGTTGAGGATCTGCTTTTTAAGCACATCACAAAGAGTCTGATGCCCTTTGAGGCTTTTGTACATGCCTGTCATGTACAATTCCTTCAGCCCTGCATCATCAGTGATACTAGCAATGTCCTCAGATGAGGAATTAGTGATAGCAGAGGCAGGTGAGGAATTTGTAACATTAGTAGCATTTGAACATTCAGGTGAAGAATTAGCAGATTCACGTTCAATGCATTTCAAACATGGGGGGACAAATTCTTCCTGAGTAGCGCTGATTTGTTGAGCTAGTAATGAACCGCGCTCCTTCTGAAGATCTTCATAACTCACTCTTAGCTTCTCAAGATCTTGCTTTCTTTGAAGAAATTCATAAGAAAGCCTCTCATGATCAGATAAGAGAGTGTTATGATGACCTTGAAGGTTGTCAAACATGGTCTAAAGTCTCTGAAGATTTCCAGTCAAGGTTTTAGTGCGATCCATTTCTTCACCAAACATATCATCACTTTTGTCTAGCATGTTTTGAACCTTTTCAAAGGCCCTTTGTTGTTTTACAGCAATCTTAGCAAGTTTAGAGTAGCTGGGCTTAAGATTTTCATCAGATTCATCCTCACTAGATTCAGAGGAGGTATATTTAAGTACCTTGGCACCCTTTGCCATGAAGCAATAGGTGGGAGCGTAGTCATCATTGTCTTCATCAGTCTTGTTGATGAGGTCATTTTCTTTGGAGTTGAATATAGACTTGCTGACGAATGCAGTAGCGAGGGCTAGGCTCGCCACACCAGACTCGGACTCCTTAGATGCCTCCTCTTCCACTTGTTCCTCAGATTCAGCTTCAGAGTCCATTTCCTGGCCAATGAATGCCCGAGCCTTCTTGGAGCTGCTCTTCTTGTGAGATGAAGACTTTGAGGATTTTGATGATGAAGATTTTGAGGATTTCTTCTTTTTCTTCGCATCATCAGAACTGCAAACCTTGTATTTTTTCTTCTTTGATTCCTTTTCCCACTGAGGACAATCTTGAATGTAGTGTCCAAGTTTCTTGCATTTGTGACAAAGCCTCTTCTTGTAGTCACTGGATGAGGAATCATTGCTCCTCGAGGGTCTTCCAAAGCGACCACGTCTTGAGAACTTCTGGAATTTCTTCACGAGCAGTGCTAGCTCATGGCTCAGTTCTTCAGGGTCACCAAGGCTGCTACCAGAGTCTTCGTCTTCGGACTCAGATACTGCCTTGGCCTTCAGTGCACGTGATCTGCCATAGCTCGAACCATAGAGATCTCTCTTTTCAGCAAGCTGGAACTCATGAGTATTTAGCCTCTCGAGGATATCAGCGGGATCAAGTGACTTGTAATCAGCATGTTCTTGTATCATCAATGCCAGAGTATCAAATGAGGAATCAAGCGATCTCAGCAATTTCTTCACCACCTCATGGTCGGTGATGTCAGTGGCACCAAGTGCTTGAAGCTCATTTGAGATGTCAGTGAGGCGATCGAAGGTTTGTTGAATATTTTCATTGTTGAGTCTTTTGAAGCGGTTGAAGAGATTGCGAAGAACATCAACTCGAGAGTCATGCTATGTTGAGACTCCTTCATTGACTTTGGACAGCCTATCCCAGATAAGCTTAGCAGTTTCCAAAGCGCTCACTCTTCCATACTGTCTTTTGCTTAGATGGCCACATATGATATTCTTCGCTTGAGAATCGAGTTGCTTGAATCTCTTCACATCAGCATCATTCAGAGAAGGTGTGACTGAGGGAACACCATTTTCCACAACATACCAGAGATCGTTATCAATTTCCTCAAGATGCATTCACATCTTATTCTTCCAGTAGGGGTAGTCCGTCCCATCGAAGGTAGGACACCCAACAGAGACCTTGATCATACCTGCGGTCGACATAATAAAACTCCAGGCGGTTAAACCAAAATCACATAGAACAAGGGAGTACCTTGCTCTGATACCAATTGAAAGTGCGTTATATTGACTAGAGGGGGGGGTGAATAGGCGATTTTTATGAATTCTTCACTGAGGAATTTGCTAGTGAGGAAATTCCTTAGCGAAGAATGATACGTCCATTTTGCATCATACTTTTATATTGATATTTATCGCATTATGGGCTGTTATTTCACGTTATGTCACAATACTTATGGCTATTCTCTCTTATTTTACAAGGTTTACATGAAGAGGGAGAATGCCGGCAGCTGGAATTCTGGGCTGGAAAAGGAGCAAATATTAGAGACCTATTCTGCGCAACTCCAAAAGTCCTGAAACTCCATGGAATACCTTAAAATAAATAATGAAAAATACCTGCCAAAGATGAAGGCCAGGGGGCCCACACCCTGTCCACGAGGGTGGGGGCACGCCCCCTACCTCGTGGGCCCCCTGGTGGCTCTCCGACGCCCATCTTCTTCTATATGAAGTCTTTCGTCGAGAAAAAATAAAGAAGCAACCTTTGGGATGAGACTCCGCCGCCACGAGGCGGAACCTTGGCGGAACCAATCTAGAGCTCCGGCAGAGCTGTTTTGCCGGGGATACTTCCCTCTGGGAGGGGGAAATCATCGCCATCGTCATCACCAACGCTCCTCTCATCGGGAGAGGGCAATCTCCATCAACATCTTCACCAGCACCATCTCATCTCCAAACCCTAGTTCATCTCTTGTATCCAATTCTTGTCTCCAAGTCCGGGATTGGTGCTAGTAGGTTGCTAGTAGTGTTGATTACTCCTTGTAGTTGATGCTAGTTGGTTTATTTGGTGGAAGATCATATGTTCAGATCCTTTATGCATATCATTACCCCTCTGATTATGAACATGAATATGCTTTGTGAGTAGTTACGTTTGTTCCTCAGGACAAGGGAGAAGTCTTGCCTCTAGTGGTGTTATGTGAACGTCGACTACATAACACTTCACCATTATTTGGGCCTAGAGGAAGGCATTGGGAAGTAATAAGCAGATGATGGGTTGCTAGAGTGACAGAAGCTTAAACCCTAGTTTATGTGTTGCTTCGTAAGGGGCTGATTTGGATCCATATGTGTCATGCTATGGTTAGGTTTACCTTAATACTTTTGTTGTAGTTGCGGATTCTTGCAATAGAGGTTAATCATAAGTGGGATGCTTGTTCAAGTAAGAACAGCACCCAAGCACCGGTCCACCCACATATCAAATTATCAAAGTACCGAACACGAATCATATGAACGTGATGAAAACTAGCTTGACGATATTCCCATGTGTCCTTGGGAGCGCTTTTCCTTATATAAGAGTTTGTTCCGGCTTGTCCTTTGCTAAAAAAGGATTGGGCCACCTTGCTGCACCTTATTTACTTTTGTTACTTGTTGCTTGTTACAAATTATCCTATCACAAAACTATCTGTTACCACTTATTTTAGTACTTGCAGAGAATACCTTACTGAAAACCGCTTATCATTTCCTTCCGCTCCTCGTTGGGTTCGACACTCTTACTTATCGAAAGGACTACGATAGATCCCCTATACTTGTGGATCATCAAAGAACTACTTGCAGCGGAATAAGTACTCAGAAGTAAACATAACAGAAGACAAGCATAGTCATCAAGATGAAATGAGGACAAACACAGAGTACAGAAAGCGTAATCACAGGATGAAGACAAACCGACTGAAGAAATTGAACTGAGCAAATTGAGAAAGTCTTCAATCAAAGTCTTCAAACACAGATATGACAAGCACACAACACAATACTGAGGAAATGAAAGAGTTGAGGAAATAGAACCAGTTGGCTTGGTGAAGACAATGATTTGGTAGACCAGTTCCAACTGTTGTCTCAGTTGTACATCTGGTTGGAGCGGCTAGGTATTTAAACCTGAGGACACACAGTCCTGGACACACAGTCCTCACCATATTCTCCTTGAGCTATGGTCACACAGACCTGGCCCAATCACTCGTGGTAAGTCTTCAGGTGACTTTCGAACCTTCACAAACTCGGTCACTCAACGATCCACAATTCCTCTTGGATGCTCTAGACCATGACGCCTAACCGTCTGGAAGAAGAACAGTCTTCAAAGGTAACAAGCGTCGAATCCACGCAGGATCAATCTCTTCAGTGATGCTCAATCACTTTGGGTTTGTAGGTGTTTGGGTTTGGGTTTTTCCTCACTCGATGATTTTCGCTCAAAGTCCTCGAAGGATGGGTTGCTCTCAAATGACAAGTGTCAGTTTCCCTCGGAGCAGCCAACCAGCTAGTGGTTCTAGGGGGCGGCTATTTATAGCCTAGGGAGCAGCCCGACATGATAAGACATAAATGCCCTTCAATGATATGACCGTTAGGTGGATAAGATATTTTGGGACAGCTGGCGCGCAGCACAGCAACATTCGGAAATTTGAGGCTCAAATTCCTCAGGGCTATCATGTTCTTCACTGTGTAGGCAATCTGCACTAGCGAATTCCTAACTCCTCAGTCAGAACAAATTCCTCAGAGACCAGAAGAACTTCGTCTTTATCACTGAAGAAATTGACTGAACTATATGAGATTTCCAATGGCTTCACTCGAAGGGATTGGTGGGTGTAGGATTTTGAGTTGAGCATCACTTGGAAAATTTTCCTTAGTATTTCCTCGACCCCCTTTAACAGTACGGTGTTTCCTATGACTCAAGAAAGAGAAAATGAAACTACGAAAACAAAAGTCTTCACGCTTCATGTTCCTCAAATGAATACCAAGTCTTCAAGGTCACACCAATTTCTTCACTTTCAAAGTCTTCAGAAAGTCTTCAGAAATCCAAAGTCTTTAGTCGAAGAACTTCATTTTTAGGGGCCGACTTTCTTTGTAAATATCAAACTCCTCATAGACTTGTAGACATGTGTACACTCATATACGCAATAGTCCCTTAACCTATAAGTCTTCAATACACCAAAATCACTAAGGGGCACTAGATGCACTTACATAACATTTGCCACCTAAGCCTTTTTCCCTTGGGTTCTGCAGACTCAAGGGTCATCTTTATTTTAACCCCCGGGCCAGTGCTCCTTCGATTGCTAGTCCAACCTAGGCGATGTCCGGCGCCCCCTGGGCAACCTGGGTCTATGCCAACCCGACGTCTTGCCCATCCGGTGTGCCCTGAGAACGAGATACGTGTGACTCCTATCGGGATTTGTCGGCACATCGGCTGGCTTTGCTGGTCTTGTTTTACCATTGTCGAAATGTCTTGTAACCGGGATTCCAAGACAGATCGGGTCTTCCCGGGAGAAGGAATATCCTTCGTTGACCGTGAGAGCTTGTGATGGGCTAAGTTGGGACACCCCTGCAGGGTATAAACTTTTGAAAGTCGTGCCCGCAGTTATGTGGCAGATGAGAATTTGTTAATGTCTGGTTGTATAACACAGGTAGTAGTCCCTCATTGTTTCGGTTTACCTACCCGAGATGACCCCTAAAAATGTATGAAGACATTGAAGACAGTGGTGGTATATGAAGATATTCACATTGAAGCCTATGACATGAGAAGACATTGTGTGAATACTATGGAACGCGAAGACTTAGTTGTTTCGTTGTTTCCTTTTCCTCTTTGTTGAGTCGTAGGAACCACCGTACTATTAAGTGGGGTCCAAGTGAACAAAGTCAGAGTGACTGAAGTGATACTCAACCAAAATCCTATGTCTTCGAGCGAAGACAATGAGAGCAAATCTTATCCAGAGCTGGATGAGTCAGCTTTGCTTGTAGCCCAAGTAAAGTTGCCGTGTGTGTTTGAAATCTGAATGTTGGAACACGTGTCAGTTCCTTAGTGACCTAGGGTCATTTCGGACAAATCAGGTCGGGTTGCCTAGTGGCTATAAATAGCCCACCCCCTAGACCATAAATTGGTTGGCTGCTTAGAGTTAGTGCATAGCTTTTGTCGTTTGAGAGCAACCCACCTCCGAAGTTTTTGAGAGAGAGAAATCCTTGCGAGGACAAAGCCCAAACACCCAGAGCCAAAGAGTGTTAGGCATCACTGAAGTCTTTCTATCTGCGTGACCTGAAGACTTGTTACACTTGAGGACTGTGAATCCTCCCGCCGGTTAGGCATCGCGTTCTGAGCATCCAAGAGTCATTTTGGATTGCTGGTGAACAAAGTCTGTGAAGGTTTGGAAGTCTACCTTGAAGACTTACTAGAGTAATTGGGTGACAAGGCGCATTTAATGTGTTTGCTTAGGTGTCCTTGCTTTATCGGGGGCGGGGGCGAAGCCCGTCTTGTCCGTCGCTGCTCCTCCTCGTGTCGACACGCGCCCTGGCCAGTGATGCCCATGGTGCCATGTAGGCAGGCAGGTAGCTGAGGTGGCGTAGTGGTGGGTCTTCATGAAGATCTGCATGCCGCCACACAGGTGCCTGCCCAGCTGGTTGGGTTGGCAGCTGCACGCGTACGGCGATGGAGGTTTAGTCGGCGTGGGCCTGATGGTGGCCCTGCGGATGTCCGCGGCAAGGACCTTGCCGGGGCCCCGGCAAGGGTCTTGCCGAGGCGCTTGCTGTCATCCCCGGCAAGGCGCTTGCCGGGGGTCTCGTGGTCTTCCTTGGCTGGTATCTCGCCAAAGGTCGTCGTCTTCTTAGTGCGTATCTGATCTTGAATATCTTCACAAAGATCTGCATGCCACCACGGGGATGTCTCCCGAATCCTTGCCCCATGGGGGCAGTGGACTCAAGGGTGATTTGCTCCGTAGGCGTTGGGCGAGTTGCCGTGGCAAGGGTCTTGCCGGGGCTGCTAAAGCCAGCCCCGGCAAGGATCTTGCCGGGGGAGCCCGCCTCGCCCCTTGGCTCTTCATGGTCCTGGCCTTGTCGTTGCTCCAGTTTCCTCGAGCTTTGGTCTTACCCTGGCTCACCTCCCTTGCCTTGCTTGGTGTGGTCATGGGCGCGACTCTGACTGCCCGTGCACAGTTATAGGGGTACAAAAAGTGTACCCCTCTTTTTGTACACTGACAATCTCACTATGTATTTTGTTCCTGAATCGTTTGCCATTCATCCTATCAGTCCTAATCTTGATCTGGGCTTCAATAATCCTCTTGCCCGTCAAATGTTTATGCTTCATACATCTCTTTGTGAGGCCTATCCCCCTGACTGTACTGTAGGGTATGACACCTCATGCTTCAGAATGGATTATGGATAGCGGGTGCACTAATCATATGACTGGTGATCGAAGTCTTCTCATGGACTCAACTTTACGTCCATCTGACAAGAGTCACATCACATTTGCTGACACTGGTAAAAGCAAGGTATTGGGTCTAGGTAGAGTTGCAATCTCAAAGGATCAACACATGGATGAAGTGATGCTTGTTGAATCCCTTGGTTTCAACTTAATGTCTGTCTCAATGCTTTGTGACTTGAACATGATTGTGATATTTGGAAAATATCGTTTCCTTGTACTTATGGAATCTAACAAGTCTCTAGTCTTTGAAGGGTACCGGAAAGATGATCTATACATGGTAGATTTCTTAGCAGGTCCACAGCTTGCCGTATGTCTTCTTGCAAAAGCTTTAGAGTGCTGGCTCTTGCATCGGAAACTAGGGCATGCTGGCATGAGGAACTTACACACTCTCGCCAAGAAGAAGCATGTCATAGGCATCGAGGGCATCAAGTTCAAGAAGGATCATTTGTGCGGTGCTTGCGAAGCTGGAAAGATGACTAGGGCCAAGCATCCCTCGAAGACAATCATGACGACATCTCAACCCTTCGAGCTGCTACACATGGACTTATTTGGCCCTACTCACTACTCTACCCTCACAACAATTGCTTGTCTCTATGGCTTTGTTATTGTTGATGATTACTCAAGATATATGTGGGTGCACATAGTTCTTTACAAGAATGAAGTGCAAGATGTCTTTAGACACTTCGCCAACCGTGCCATGAACAACAATGGCGTCAAGATCAAGCATATCAGAAGTGACAACAACACTGAGTTCAAAAACACCGGCCTTGATCTTTATCTGGATACTATGGGAATCACTCATGAGTTCTCAGCTCCGTACACACCTCAGCAGAATGGCATTGTTGTCAGGACCCCGATCCTAAGCCACATCGATCCAGCATGTAACACATCATATCACTTTGCGGCCTCACGCACGGTACTCCCACGGGTGCCACCTTACCTGGCCCGGGACCATTTGCGCCTTTTGGCTCACGTATATGATAGTGTCGCTAGCATCCATATGACAGAGAACCCGGGCCGACATGGCTAGTCATGAACTCAAGGCGGCACTAACCCATGAGGACAGGCATACATGAATCACATCGAGCATGTCGGTCATCAACGTGTGAATCCGGGCTGTAGCACTGGGCTAACAGGACTCCGGTAACCCGGGCTGTAGCAGGCTAGGCAGGACTCCGGATGTCACCGCGTGACATTTCCCCGAAGGGACAGACACAGGAACGAAGTGAAACACATGCCGGCCAGTCAAGTGTCCAAAGCAGTAGTGCTGGGCTAGCAGGACTCCGGTGAACCAGGCTGTAGCGGACTACTATCGCTCATGAAGCACTAGACTACATTTCCCCATATGAGAGGCTGCCAAGGATAAACAACTAGATAGTCGGATCCCACACATAGCAAGCGTTTCAATCATACACACAATATGCTCGATATGTGTAAATACAACATGGCATCACAACAAGACTCTATGACTCAAGTATTATTCATTAGGCTCCGAGGAGCGAGATATTACAAACATGGGTCTCATGACCCAACATTCAGAGCATACAAGCAACAGGCACATGCGGAAGCTTAACATGTCTGAGTACAGACATCTACAAATGAAAAAGGCTGAGAAGCCTGACTATCTACCAGATCCTGCCGAGGGCACAAGATCGTAGCTGAGGTATCAAGCTAAACGTCGAAGTCCACACGGAACTACTAGCGAGACTGACGTCTCTCTGCAAAACATAAAATAGGCAAACGTGAGTACAAATGTACCCAGCAAGACTTACATCAGAACTAGCTACAAATGCAACGGTATCAACAAAGGGGTAGTGGAGTTTAACTGCAGCAAGCCAGCTTTGACTCGGTGGCTATCCTGAACTACGACTGCAAGTAACTCTTTTGAGGTGGCGCACACGAGTCCACACATTCACCATATCAATACACCAATATGGATCCACTTCCGTCTCCCTACGAGAAGGCCATCCATGTTGGGGAACGCAGTAAATTTCAAAAAATTTCCTACGCACACGCAAGATCATGGTGATGCATAGCAACGAGAGGGGAGAGTATTTGTCTACGTACCCTCGTAGACCGAAGCGGAAGCGTTGACACAACGTAGAGGAAGTAGTCGTACGTAGAGGAAGTAGTCGTACGTTCTCCTCGCGATCCAACCGATCTAAGCACCGAATGTACGGCACCTCCGAGTTCTGCACACGTTCAGCTCGATGACGATCCCCGGGCTCCGATCCAGCAAAGCGTCGGGGAAGAGTTCCGTCAGCACGACGGCGTGGTGACGATCTTGATGTGTTACCGGCGCAGGGCTTCGCCTAAGCACTGCAACGATATGATCGAGGTGGAATTTGGTGGAAGGGGGCACCGCACACGGCTAAGGAACGATCCGTAGATCAACTTGTGTGTCTTTGGGGTGCCCCCTGCCCCCGTATATAAAGGAGTCAAGGGGGAGGGGCTGGCCGGCCAAGCCAGGGCGCGCCAGAGAGTCCTACTCCCTCTGGGAGTAGGATTCCTCCCCCCAATCCTAGTTGGACTAGGATTCTCCAAGGGGGAGAGAGAGAGAGAGGGGGCGCCCACCTCTCCTAGTCCTAATAGGACTAGGGAAGGGGGGGGAGGCGCGCAGCCCCTAGGGCTGCCCTCTCACCTTTCCTCCAAGGCCCATGTTGGCCCATTATGCTTCCGGGGGGTTCCGGTAACTCTCCCGGTATTCCGGTAAAATCCTGATTTCACCCGGAATGCATCCGATGTCCAAACATAGGCTTCCAATATATAATTCTTTATGTCTCGACCATTTCGAGACTCCTCGTCACGTCCCCGATCTCATCCGGGACTCCGAACTCCTTCGGTACATCAAAACTCATAAACTCATAATATATAACTGTCATCGAAAACCTTAAGCGTGCGGACCCTACGGGTTCGAGAACAATGTAGACATGACCGAGACATGTCTCCAGTCAATAACCAATAGCGGGACCTGGATGCCCATATTGGCTCCTACATATTCTACGAAGATCTTTATCGGTCAGACCGCATAACAACATACGTTTGTTCCCTTTGTCATCGGTATGTTACTTGCCCGAGATTCGATCGTCGGTATCCAATACCTAGTTCAATCTCGTTACCGGCAAGTCTCTTTTCTCGTTCCGTAATACATCATCTCGCAACTAACTCATTGGTTGCAATGCTTGCAAGGCTTATGTGATGTGTATTACCGAGAAGGCCCTGAGATACCTCTCCGACAATTGGAGTGACAAAACCTAATCTCGAAATACGCCAACCCAACATGTACCTTCGGAGACACCTGTAGAGCACCTTTATAATCACCCAGTTACGTTGTGACGTTTGGTAGCACACAAAGTGTTCCTACGGTAAACGGGAGTTGCATAATCTCATAGTTAAAGGAACATGTATAAGTCATGGATAAAAGCAATAGCAACATACTAAACGATCGGGTGCTATGCTAATGGAATGGGTCATGTCAATCAGATCATTCAACTAATGATGTGATCTCGTTAATCAAATAACAACTCTTTGTTCATGGCCAGGAAACATAACCATCTTTGATTAATGAGCTAGTCAAGTAGAGGCATACTAGTGACACTCTGCTTGTTTATGTATTCACACATGTATTATGTTTCCAGTTAATACAATTCTAGCATGAATAATAAACATTTATCATGATATAAGGAAATAAATAATAACTTTATTATTGCCTCTAGGGCATATTTCCTTCAATCCATAGCACTCACACTTATCTTGCGCATTTTAGAGTATCCACTTTTACTTGTCTATGAACTGTTATAGGCAACCCAGAAGTCCATTACCGCGGACACGGCTATGCGAATAGATGATGTTAACCCTGCAGGGGTGTACTTCTTCACACACGCTCTCACCACTTATCGCCGTTTACACGACATGTACTCGGCAACCTTCAAGCGGAAGCCCAGCGAGGGTGTCGGCCACGGCCTACCTAAACACTCAAGTCTCTAGTCCAGGTTTATCACCTATTCAGGTTCCATCCGCAGGGAGTCCGGCCGAGGTTTCCACATACAGCCCCGAACGATGTGTGCAGGGTTCCCGAGACACCAAACGGGCGCCCGGTACACCGTGCCACATGCCTACCACAACACAGCACACCCCTATGGTCAGCGCTGTGTGCGGCCCCCAGCATACTACAAACACCAGAAACTACTTTGCAACCCCTGGACAGAGGACAAGGGTGATCAAGAAGCCGAGAGGGTCCATTGGTGTCGGGCCCAATGCGTAGTAGTAATTGTTTCATGGATCGCAAACACAGAACTCAGTTCCTGAGGACGGCTTCAATGAGACAACCCACCATGTACTCCTGCATGGCCTCTCACCAATACCTTTACCAAATCGTGTTCACACACTTAGCTCACACACAGTAGGACATGTTCATCACTATTCCAATTCATTCCCGATGAATCAGACCCGACTCAACTCTAAGCAGTAGCAGGCATGACAAACAAGCATGAATGAGTAGGCACATCAGGGCTCAAACAACTCCTACTCATGCTAGTGGGTTTCATCTATTTACTGTGGCAATGACAGGTCATGCAGAGGATAAGGGGTTCAACTACCGCAGCATGTAATAGTTGAATCGTTGTTGTCCTAATGCAGTAAAAGAGAGCAGGAGCAAGAGAGTGGGTTGTATCGGAATGAACAAGGGGGTTTGCTTGCCTGGCACTTCTGAAGATAATATAGTTCTTCATCGGTGTCATCGATCTCATCGCGGGCACCACGTCTATCGAGAGGGGTCAAATACCGACAAACAAGGAAGAATACAATCAATGCAATGCAACAATATGATGCATGATCATGGCATGGCAATATGTTGTGATTTGAGCTAATGTATCTAGCTATGATTTAAATGAAGTTGGTTTGAATACATGATTCAAATTCCAACTCCATATATGATTATTTAAATGCCCTTTATTTGTTTTGTCCAAAACAGAGGACAAACATTGTTCAAACATGCATGAGAATGGTACAGATGGATTCCTTGAATTTTTCTGATAATTTTTCATATATAATTTATTTCATTTGGAGTTACGGTTGATTTTCTATGAATTTTGGAAGTTTAGGCAATTTTCTGGATTTTCCTGATTAAGAATAAATCTAGAAAATGTAATATTGCGTCAGCACTGCGTCATTGTGACGTCAGCTGGTCAACTGGGCGGCTCCAGGTCAACCTGACCGGAAGGGCCCACTCGCCAGTAGTTAGTTAACTAACTAAGGTTAGTTAGTGTTAAACTAATGCTAATCCTAGTTTGGTTAGTGGCCTGGGGCCCACACGTCAGTGACCAGGGGGTCAACTGGGCCCACCCGGGGTCAACGGTCAGTGCGGTCAAACTCGCCGACGGCTCAACGCCGGCGACGACAGGCGCGGCGAAGAGGCTCGGAAATGAGCCACAGGGCATCATTTTGGTCGCGGTCTGTTGCGTTCGAACGCACGCAACGGCGCGCATCAGGTGGTGGCAGTGGTAGGTGCTGCGGTGGCCGGAAAAGTGGCCGGCGACGAGGTTTAGCGGCGACAGCAGCTCGTCGTTCTCGGGGTGGCGCTACAGAGCTCGGGAGGAGGTGCTGCGGGTGGCTACGGGCTCCTGGAACTGCGCTTAGCACGATGGTGTGCTTGGGCACGAGCTGCGGTGGCTGTGGCCACGACGGTAACGTGCGGTGGCGGCGGCGAGCTTCGGCCGTGGTGGAAGACGGAGCTAGCGGGCGGGAACGGAGGGGGCGAACACAGGGGGAGAACCAGGAGCTCACTAGGGTGCAGAGATGGCCTCAGCGTGCTCGGGGAAGCACCGGAGCGAGCGGGGCGGCGAGAGAAATCTCCGGTGGCCGGCGATGGAAACGGCGACGGTGGCGGCGTTGCAGAGCGTCCGGGACCTCATGGATCGGTGGAGAGGAAGAGGGGGTCGAGGCGGAGCCTCTGGGTGCGTCGGTGAGGCGAGGGGGAGGCGGTGGCTGCGGCTACGACGAACGGCGGCGGTGACAGCGCTCGGACGTGGAGTCCAGAGGCGAGGGAGAGAGCGAGGGGGAGAGTGAGAGGGTCGGGCGACTCGGGACGACACCGAGGAGGTCGGACGCAGTGTCGAGCTGGCCTGGGGACGCAGGCAGACGCCCTGGTGGCATGGTGCTCTGCCCGTGCGCGCGCGTCGGCCACACGCCTGGCCGACTGGCGCCAGGAGGACGACGGCGGTGGTGGGCTGGGCCAGCTCCTGGGCTGCACATAAGCAAGGTAGGCAGCCCAGGTGAGTCCTTTCTCTCTCTTTCTAATTTTTTGTTTCTGTTTTCTATTTTCTGCTGCTGTTTTGGCTTTATTAAAAATATCTAAAGAATTTGTAAAATGCTGCAATAATTTGTGGACACTCTATGGATTATTCGAGTGGTCCACATTTAAATTCAGCATTATTTGAACATTTAAATTATTTATAGTGTTTAAATGCCCAAATTAAAATACGGTATGATTTAATTCAAAAATCCATGAATGACTTTAAACATGTGCATCATTTTTGTCAGAGGTTTTAACCTTTTCAAAAAAATGATGAACATTTTTAAAGGCATTTTGGGTTTATTGAAAAGGCTTATGGCTGACCCTATTTGATTTAATTTCTAGTGCTAGGGTTTGTCATCCCCATTTCAACTTTTTGAGAAATTTAAACATGATGACATGGATGCCTTAATGCAACTAATGACAAGCAAATTCTAGGGCTATGACAACTCACCCCCACTAAACAAGAATCTCGTCCCGAGATTCAAGACGTGAGGTAAGAAGACAGAGGGGCACAAGCTAACACGGTCTTCATGATCCAGGTTGCACTTCATAAGGTTGTTGATTCATTCCATCATATTGATCTTGATGTCTTGCTTTGAGAACTTCATCCAACATGGCGACAAGAGAGCAAGACAAACTCACAAGAATGGATCATCGATCTTAATGAACACAAGATCAACTCACGGAATGAGACGTGGAAACATCCCTTGAGCTGAGAGGCAAGACATGCATCAGGAGCGACAGAAGAAACAATTTGACGAGGGTTTCAAATTAGCGAGGGATTTTCCCATGATTACGAAACGGGGCACCTCAGGGAAGGTGACTCGAAGAACTATTCCCCTAAGTGGCAAAAAGAATTACTTTTGATACAAGATCATTGAAATTCTTTGTACCAGCCTAAGGCAATCACAAACGATCATGTGAACGAATTCGAAGGGATGGCATACCCATACCAGAATGGATGATGTGGACTACCTTGTTGAAGACAACGCAATGGATGACTCTTGCTTATCACCGGAAATGGATGGGACCATGACATGACCACTTTTGAAAATGATTCTAAATAGTAATTGCTGAGGTGCAAGCTGGGAACAAAATGCAAATGCTGGAAATGGTTCTGGTAACTGGGAAAGAAAACTCAACAGTTGAGAGTGATTCCCCTGTTTGAGTGGTTATAGGGTAATCGAAGAAACTGAGAGCACGGGAATTCCTAGGAAGCAACTTCTACAATAAGTCACACAAAATCCTCATGGAAAGATGGTCAAATAGTACAATCAAGATACTACCATGATAGATCATCCGGCTAGGTGTGTCGGCCAGACATCAACCTTGTCGAGACCTACATAATAGATCTTGGAAAAGTTTCAACCATCATATCTGCCTGAGATTCAGATCTGGTTGGTATCGGAATATTTCAGACAGCCTGTCTGGAAAAGAAAGTTTGCAACACAAATCGACGAGATGACGTTGCGAGACTCTCGGGAGATGAACTATGATAGCAAGCTCCAAAACATGAGTTGGTTCTGCTACAAACATGTGAACACGCTGTCCAAGACAAGCATGACCACGTAGTAGTCTTATAATAAAACACTACCGAGTTCAGGAGGGAACCATCAACGAGGATATCGAAGTCCTTGCGTAAGTCTAGCTCTTAAGAAGAAACTTCTTCTCCTTGAACAAACCAATCAGTGGCTTGGTGTGCTAGGGACACTTATGGAGTGGAGGTAATTAATCTACCAAACCATATAATACTTCGCACATATGCATGACTGATTTGGGATGATTCCAAGGAAAACAAAAACAAGCTTTCTCGAATTCACTGCGGCAACTTTCATCAAATGCACGTGAATTAGAGGAAGTCACTCCTTTCATCCAAGCATAAGCTTCATGAATGGAACACGAAGACATTGCTTACAAGTTTTCAACACTAGGTTGATGTTCAACATGAATCATGGGGGAGACAAAATGCTGCTGATGGGCTTAACAACAACTCATCGGAATTTCCATATCACTGGACTTCCACCATCATGCGAACACGGTGATAGCATTGGTCAGACCAAAAGGTATAATGGTGTATGCTCGAGGGATCGACCACGAGTAAGAAAACATTACGAATATCGTTGGTTCTGATTTGACTTGACGATAGCCCATACTCAAGTCTAAGTTTTGACAAGGTAATATATCCAACAACTGATCACGAGGACCAATCGATGGAGATATCATCTTTCTTCAACAGACACACAATAAAAAGATATCCCTTAACGTGAACTAAGTCAGGCAAACTTCTATCTTCCAACTCTCCAAGTTGTTGTCTAGCTCAACCAACTAGCTCAGGGATAACCAACACAGATTCTTGGAGAAGGGGTGATTTATAAGAAAACCAACTTGATCACGAACTCAACCTAGCGGTCAGGTGAGAACCTGGTAATACTTCCGAGAGGATCTTCGGAAAATCATGAACCACCGATATGTCACTAAGCACGAGAACAATCTTGCTTTTTAGGGCAAGACGATAATATCTAAAGAGTGAGGGATCGACACAATCCCAACTCATGGATCAAAGAGTGCACCAGAAATAAGGACTATGTAGCACGATCAATCTTAGGATGATGATTTAGTAACCAACACACTAAGAATGAGAATATTGTCCATTTACTACCAAGCAACGAGTTGCTCGGAGCATTGATTTCACACATCACAATTCACTTGTCGGCATTCCGATGGTGACAACACAGAACCGAGGAATGAACAATGATGGCAAGAGGTATTACTGCGTCAAGAATTCATAAGAGGTAGTGCAATTCTCATGACACTCTTGACATAAAGATGGTAACACTCCAAGGTAGAGCAGAGCAAAAGTTGGATTGGCATTTCGATCTGCGAAATACAACTGTTTTTCCCCATTCCTAGATATGGATGAGGTACTGGAGCTTGTTTCTCCTAGTCATTCCGGAATAGAATGGCTTGACAGACCACAAGAATAATAGGCATCGATGAACGAATGCACATATACCCCTGACTATCAATTGATAGACGAAGGTCAGAAAACAACTAAAGAGGGACAACTCAAGGAACATATAACTTTCTGAGTTGAGGATGCATAGATTAGCTTATCGAACGAGTTCAACATATTTCTTCCGGATAACCCATGCAGACAGGAAGAACTGGCAGAATCACAATATGAATGGAGAACTCATCAAGAGTACTCGGATTGTGACCCTTCGGTTCAGCGAGGAACTTCTGCCATAAGCGGTTCATAGTATTTGGAAGAAGGAAATACCACGGACCTCGAGGACTAATGAAAAGGTTACTAATATCCTAAAGAAACTAGCAACACTATCAACATGAAGCAAGTAGGGTGAATCTCGGGTTCAAGAACCCAGAAATAGAATACCTACTACTAAGTGGCATCACGGGATGCTTTCGAGAATGATGGCCAGATTCATCACACTGGGAACACAAAACATGGATAGATTACTAGATGCTTTCATAAGACACCTAGAGTCACAATAGTAGCTCCAACATATACGCTGAGGCAACGGAGTACCCCATAGACCATGTAGTGTGCTTAATCTGGCCCAAAGGAACATCGAGAACGGGAAGGAGGGATTTACAAATGCATCAGACTATTTAGAAACCTGGGATGACTCGGACAGCATAACGGCTGTAAATGCTCAAAATGATTTGAGACATCCTGCAAAATGGTGGCATAACTACTCAACATCACAATATCAAAGTTCCGGGATCAACAGTCAACATACGGAAGTAGTAGAAAGTGAACTGGGGCTTAAATCCATCGATCCTATAAGTCTCTACCATAGTAACTCGTCATCCTAATAGATAGATGAGAAGGCCTAGTTCTTAAACCCCGTAGAAAGGAAGAGGATGACTCAGATCAGAGGGCATTAGGTATAAGGAGTAAAAAGAGCCTTACGTTCCCTTCCACAATCAATTCCCTTACATAACTAAAGCATTTCTAGACTCAACTTCGACCAGTTTGGCTTGGTAATCCTACAGGCAGTCAGGCTCTGATACCAACGCTGTCAGGACCCTGATCCTAAGCCACATCGATCCAGCATGTAACACATCATATCACTTTGCGGCCTCACGCACGGTACTCCCACGGGTGCCACCTTACGTGGCCCGGGACCGTTTGCGCCTTTTGGCTCACGTATATGATAGTGTCGCTAGCATCCATATGACAGAGAACCCGGGCCGACATGGCTAGTCGTGAACTCAAGGTGGCACTAACCCATGAGGACAGGCATACATGAATCACATCGAGCATGTCAGTCATCAACGTGTGAATCCGGGCTGTAGCACTGGGCTAACAGGACTCCGGTAACCCGGGCTGTAGCAGGCTAGGCAGGACTCCGGATGTCACCGCGTGACATTTCCCCGAAGGGACAGACACAGGAACGAAGTGAAACACATGCCGGCCAGTCAAGTGTCCAAAGCAGTAGTGCTGGGCTAGCAGGACTCCGGTGAACCGGGCTGTAGCGGACTACTATCGCTCAGGAAGCACTAGACTACATTTCCCCATATGAGAGGCTGCCAAGGATAAACAACTAGATAGTCGGATCCCACACATAGCAAGCGTTTCAATCATACACACAATATGCTCGATATGTGTAAATACAACATGGCATCACAACAAGACTCTACGAATCAAGTATTATTCATTAGGCTCCGAGGAGCGAGATATTACAAACATGGGTCTCATGACCCAACATTCAGAGCATACAAGCAACAGGCACATGCGGAAGCTTAACATGTCTGAGTACAGACATCTACAAATGAAAAAGGCTGAGAAGCCTGACTATCTACCAGATCCTGCCGAGGGCACAAGATCGTAGCTGAGGTATCAAGCTAAACATCGAAGTCCACACGGAACTACTAGCGAGACTGACGTCTCTCTGCAAAACATAAAATAGGCAAACGTGAGTACAAATGTACCCAGCAAGACTTACATCAGAACTAGCTACAAATGCAACGGTATCAACAAAGGGGTAGTGGAGTTTAACTGCAGCAAGCCAGCTTTGACTCGGTGGCTATCCTGAACTACGACTGCAAGTCACTCTTTTGAGGTGGCGCACACGAGTCCACACATTCACCATATCAATACACCACTATGGATCCACTTCCGTCTCCCTACGAGAAGGCCATCCATAGCACTCACACTTATCTTGCGCATTTTAGAGTATCCACTTTCACTTGTCTATGAACTGTTATAGGCAACCCAGAAGTCCATTACCGCGGACACGGCTATGCGAATAGATGATGTTAACCCTGCAGGGGTGTACTTCTTCACACACGCTCTCACCACTTATCGCCGTTTACACGACATGTACTCGGCAACCTTCAAGCGGAAGCCCAGCGAGGGTGTCGGCCACGGCCTACCTAAACACTCAAGTCTCTAGTCCAGGTTTATCACCTACTCAGGTTCCATCCGCAGGGAGTCCGGCCGAGGTTTCCACATACGGCCCCGAACGATGTGTGCAGGGTTCCCGAGACACCAAACGGGCGCCCGGTACACCGTGCCACGTGCCTACCGCAACACAGCCCACCCCTACAGTCAGCGCTGCGTGCGGCCCCCAGCATACTACAAACACCAGAAACTACTTCGCAACTCCTGGACAGAGGACAAGGGTGATCAAGAAGCCGAGAGGGTCCATTGGTTTCGGGCCCAATGCGTAGTAGTAACTGTTTCATGGATCGCAAACACAGAACTCAGTTCCTGAGGACGGCTTCAATGAGACAACCCACCATGTACTCCTACATGGCCTTTCACCAATACCTTTACCAAATCGTGTTCACACACTTAGCTCACACACAGTAGGACATGTTCATCACTATTCCAATTCATTCCCGATGAATCAGACCCGACTCAACTCTAAGCAGTAGCAGGCATGACAAACAAGCATGAATGAGTAGGCACATCAGGGCTCAAACAACTTGTTGGGGATATTGCTATTTGGGGTAAACCGGCCTACAGGGCCCGGGTTAGCTCCGTCAATGGACCCAAGATGTTAAAGCCCAAGGAGAAATAGAAGGGCCCAAGGCCTATAATCGGTTTAAAGGTTTATGGCCGTAAACCGGCCTGAGGTAAACTTGCATTGTAAGTTAGGAATAGAGAGACCAACCCGGGCACGTTTATGAACCGGAGGTTGGGATTTTGTAGACCGACGGGCGTCACCCGTGTATATAAGGGGACGACCTGACGACGGTTTAAGACAAAGAACAACAACTCGAGGTTTAGGCGAAGCTTATCGCTCCCTAGCCCTCGAAACACATCAATCCCATCACAACTAGATGTAGGCTTTTACCTTCATCGAAGGGGCCGAACTAGTATAACACTGTGTCCTTGCGTCCGTTTTAACCCCTTCAAGTTAACCCGTTGCAATGGCTCCACGACTAAGTCCTTTCGCTAGGACATCTGCCGTGACAAATCCACGACAGTTGGCGCCCACCGTGGGGCTATCGCGAGATGGTTTCAAGTTCTTGGAGGGCCGCTTTGAAGGACTCGAGGGCTACGCTGTGGGCCGGATGACCAAAAGTCGTCGCGGAAAACTCTACATCGACAGCACAGGCTGGGGCCCCGACGCCGGCTCGATCGAGTACGGGTACCGGGTCCCCTTTGGCGGCATCCATGTTTTCATCGGCAAGATCGGTGAACCGGGCCCCGAGCTGGGCGTTTGCACCGACCTCGTCGAGACAGCTTAGTGCACGAGATCGACCCTGGCTAAACCGACCAGGAAGCGCGCCTTCGTGGGAGTCATCCACGGAGGAAGCTACGAGGAAGGATCCGAATCCGGTGGCGAAACCGCCATCTACTCCGGCGATGAAACGTCAACCGGGGAAACCGAGTCTCTATACCAGCTGCAAGATGATCGGATTGGGGGCAGCTCCGATGGCGACAGTATTCCGGACCCCTTTGGTCTGCCCAATCGAGTTGGGATCTTCATGGCTGGAACACAGGCGGCGCCACATTCATCAACTGCGGCAGCAGTGATCTCCGGGTCGGCAGCGGCAACAGCTGCGCGGGCAGGGGGCCCTGCGGACTCACCAGCCCAAGTGTTGTCAGATCTGTTTGACGCACTGGCAGCGCTCATGGCGGAAGCCAACCTGGTAGATCAGGAGGTTCACAATGCCGAGATTGCCAAAGTGAGAGAACAGATCACTCAAGCTAAAGCGGGGCTGGCAGCAGAAGAGGCCAGGATGACGGCAGAGCGTGCCGCCTTAGATGCACAGGCTTACAGGCTCATGATGGACCAGAATGCGTCTCAGGAAGTCCTGAAGAGGAAATTCCGATCTCGATTGCCCACAGCCCTCGATGCCAGAAATCTCTTCAACACCCCTGGGGCGGGGGCCAATAATCCGCCAGGGGTAAACCGGGCGGAGGCAACAGTTGGCGCCCCGGTTCAGCACCGTATAATAAACCTGCCTCGTCACAACACTGGTACACCACAGGCCGTGACAACGCCATCGGGCCATTATTCCAACCCGATGGATAACCTCGTTGCGGCGGCAGCTCGGTTGGAAGCCATTCCGATCGAAGGCGATTCACCGCAGGATGTAGAGACACGCCGAGTCAAGGAGCTCCTTAGGACCGCTTTGGCCCAAGAAGCATATTCGCAAAGCCGTGATCGGATTCACTCCACCCCTCGCCCCAGCAGGAGCTATAGTAGGCGCATGGAGGAGCCGGCTGTTTCAAGTAATGCTAGGCGTGAAGCGCTCCGCGGCAACAATCCGGCTGGCATCGACAATGCTCAGGAGATGGTGGATCGCGCCCGTGCGCAGGAGGCCGGATTAGCGGCGCAGCATCAGGCTCGTCAGCTTACACCTATCTTCCCAAATGCTACGATTGAACCGGGGGTGGTTTCTAGTTCTTTGGGAGTACCGTGCCTCTTTCCCGCTTTGCGCAACGTACGCCTGCCTAAGGACTTCAAAGGCCCCCGCAAGGTGCTAAACTACACGGCGGATCAGCCTCCGGAGACATGGGTGGAGAGCTATGAGATGGCTATGGAGATGCTGGATGTGGATGACACGACGTGTGCGAAGTATTTTACCATGATGTTAGAAGGGACGGCCCGGACTTGGCTAAAGAGCCTACCGCCTAATTCCATTAGTTCGTGGGCCCAGTTGCGAGCCCGGTTTATCAAGAATTTCAAGGACACGTGCAAACAGCCAAAGTCGATAGTTGACCTAGCAGCTTGCGTTCAGCAAGAAGGGGAGTCAACTACCCATTGGGTACGTCGGGTATCGGAAGTTTTGCACTCGTCAGATCGCATCAACGCAGACACCGCCGTGGTGCTGTTGGAAGGCAACTGTCGGTTTGGCCCTTTGAAGCTAAAGTTAGGCCGGATGAAGCGTGATTGCACGGATATGGGAACGCTCATGACCGCTTTAGTGAAGTATGCGGATTCTGACAGTACCAAGGATCCTGATTCTGGTGACGACAAAGCAGGGAAGGGAAGGAAGAATAGCAATACCAAAGGCCAGCAGCATCAACCAACAGGCAATGGAGGCGGAGGTAAGCGTAAACCGGATGGGAGCGTGGATTTTGTGGCCAACACCAGTGCACAGAGTAAGGGCCAGCGACGTAAGGGGAAACAGCCAAGTTTTCGCAGAAATCCCGGTCCTAATCCGGAGCGTTTGAACTTTTTCTTAAACCAGCCCTGTCCGAAGCACGGAACAAAAGAGGAGCCAGCAACCCATCTTTGGAAGGATTGTTACATCATGAAGGAATTCAAAAGCTCAAACATTTTCCAATATGATCACGGCTCCGGCGGCGGTTCAGGTTCCGGATCAGGGTACGGCGGCGGAAATTCCGGTCCAGGGTTCCATGGTAATCCGGGCGGACAGAACAGCCAAAATAATCAAGGTAATCAAAGTGGTTACAGCCAGCAGCAACAGCAGCAATCAGGTTATCAGAGCAACCCAAAACAGTTGAGTGGTGGACAGTATCATGTTTTTACTACAAGCTTGGATAGACGGGATAGAAAGCTTCAGAGGCGGGCAGTTAGTGATGTTGAACCGGCCACGCCTCACTATCTGCGCTGGTCGGAACAACCAATCATATGGAGCCGAGAAGATCATCCTCCCAGGGTTTATAATCCGGGTCAGTTAGCATTGGTGGTGGCGCCTCAGGTGGGAGGTTATAAGCTCACCAAGGTACTCATGGACGGAGGGAGCAGCATTAACATCTTGTATTATGAGACTTTCCGTCGCATGGGACTGGTGGATAAGGATCTCAAACCGACCAGTACAGTGTTCCACGGGGTGGTGCCTGGCAAGTCTGCGTACCCTGTCGGTAAGATAGCCCTTGAAGTGGTCTTGGGCGATAGTCATGATTCCAGATCAGAGACGCTGGCGTTTGAAGTGGTTAAAATCCAAAGTCCATACCACGCTTTGTTCGGACGACCGGCCTATGCAAAATTTATGGCACGACCCTGCTATGTATATCTGCAACTCAAGATGCCGGGTTACAAGGGCACCATAACGGTTCATGGGAGCCGTCGAATCGCTTTGGAATGCGAGGAAGGAGATGCGATTTATGCAGAATCGGTTTGCGCTACGGAGGAGCTAAAGCAGTACAAAGACAATGTTGATCCGGAGGACATGACTTCATTAAAGAAGCCAACTATGGACCACGATCCGGCCTTGAAGTTCAAATCAGCTGCCGAAACTAAGCTTGTTGACTTCATACCTGGCGATTCGTCCAAGCAGTTCAACATCAGTGCAAACTTGGATCCAAAATAGGAAAGCGCGCTCATCGAGTTCATCCGTGAGAATCGGGACATCTTTGCATGGAAGCCGTCTGACATGCCTGGTGTACCGAGGCGACTCGCTGAGCACACCCTTAATGTGGATCCTAAGTATAAACCGGTAAAACAGTTCCTACGCCGGTTTAACGAAGAAAGACGTAAAGCGATTGGTGAGGAAGTAGCCAGGCTCCTGGCAGCTGGTTTTATTATTGAAGTTTTTCATCCCGAGTGGCTTGCTAATCCGGTGCTGGTTCTTAAGAAAAACGGCACCTGGCGCATGTGTGTGGATTACACAGACTTGAATAAAGCTTGTCCAGCGGATCCTTTTGCTCTCCCCTGTATTGATCAAATCATTGATGCTACGGCAGGTTGCGAGCGTTTGAGTTTTTTGGATGCCTATTCGGGTTATCATCAGATCAAGATGGCAGTTAAGGACCAGGAGAAGACGGCGTTCATTACTCCCTTTGGAGCCTTCTGCTATGTTTCTATGCCCTTCGGGCTTAAGAGTGCGCAGGCTACGTATCAACGGTGTGTGCAAAATTGCCTCCACGAACAGATTGGTCGTAATGTACATGCCTATGTGGATGACATTGTGGTCAAGTCACGAAAGAAGGAGACCCTGGTTGACGATTTGAAGGAAACCTTTGATAACTTGAGAGTGTACCAAATGATGCTCAACCCAGCTAAATGTGTTTTTGGTGTACCTACAGGCAAATTGTTGGGATTCTTAGTGTCCCATAGAGGAATTGAGGCCAATCCGGAAAAGATCACAGCCATCACCTCCCTGGCCAAACCGAAATGCGTCAATGATGTTCAGCGCGTGGCCGGACGGATTGCTGCGTTAAGCCGGTTTATCAGCCGCCTCGGTGAAAAGGCGATCCCCTTGTATCAAATGCTCAAGAAGACAGATCAATTTGTCTGGAGTCCGGAGGCTGATAAAGCGTTTGAGGACTTGAAGCGACAGTTAGTCAATCCGCCAGTGTTGGCAGCCCCCGTAGATAAAGAGCCACTCCTGTTATATGTTGCTGCGAATGCCAGAGCGGTCAGTGTGGCGATTGTGGTAGAACGCAAGGAGGCTGGGAAGGAGCATCCGGTTCAGCGTCCGGTTTACTATATCAGCGAAGTGCTTATCGAGTCCAAGCAAAGGTATCCGCATTGGCAGAAGCTGGTATATGGTGTTTTTATGGCAAGCCGGAAGCTGATGCAATATTTTCAAGGGCACCCCATCACGGTGGTCAGTTCTACTCCTTTGGGTGACATCATATAGAACCGGGAGGTGACCGGTCGGATTGCCAAGTGGGCTATCGAGCTTGGGCCGCACGATTTAAGATACGTACCCCGGACGGCCATAAAGTCACAAGCACTTGTCGACTTCATAAACGATTGGACAGAGTTACAAGCACCTGAGGAGAAGCCAGATAACACATATTGGACTATTCATTTTGACGGATCCAGACAATTGGAAGGCTCGGGGGCTGGAGTCGTTTTAACTTCCCCACGAGGAGACAAGTTTTGTTATGTCCTCCGTTTAATGTTCCCCTGTACAAACAATGCGGCTGAGTATGAAGCTTTGCTTCATGGGCTTCGGATGGCTAAAGAGATGAATCTGAGCCGCGTTAGGTGCTTTGGTGATTCGGATCTAGTGGCTCAGCAAGTATCTGGCACCTGGGATTCTAAGGACCCGCTCATGGCTGCATACCGTCGTGAAGTAGACATGGTGGCAGGGCATTTCAAAGGCTATCAAGTGGACCATGTGGACCGCAGAAAGAATGAGGCAGCGGACGCTTTAAGCCGCTTGGGCTCTCAGCGTAAACCGGTCCCACCCAATGTTTTCTTGGATGTATTGTATCACCCATCGGTACAGCTACCCGGTGAGCTGGAGTTGGCTATTCCTGATCCGGAGGCTCAATTAGTGGCGGCTCTTCACGTCATCCCGGATTGGACGCTTCCTTATCTGGCATATATGAACCGGGGTGAGTTGCCAGAAGACGAAATCTTGGCTCGGCAGATAGTACGGCGGTCCAAGTCTATGACCATTCTCAAAGGGGAGCTACATCATCGCAGCGTGTCAGGAGCGCTGCAACGGTGCGTATCCCCTGAGGAGGGGTGCGAAATATTACGTGAAATACATGAAGGGGATTGCGGCCACCACGCCGGTTCAAAATCATTGGTGGCTAAAGCGTTCCGCCACGGTTTCTACTGGTTAACTGCTCATGCGGATGCAGAAGACCTGGTCAGGCTATGTGATGGTTGCCAGAAATTTTCTAGACGAGCGCACATACCGGCTCAAGAATTGAGGATGATTCCAATTACTTGGCCGTTTGCGACTTGGGGGCTCTATATGGTTGGGCCTTTTAAACGTTCCAAAGATAAGAAGACCCACCTATTGGTGGCGGTTGACAAATTTAAAAAGTGGGTGGAGGCAGAACCTGTCAGTAAATGTGATGCGGCCACGGCGGTTCGGTTTATAAAGAAGGTGATCTTCCGGTTTGGTTTTCCACACAGCATCATCACAGATAATGGTACCAATCTATCCAAAGGTGCCATGAAAGAGTTCTGCGCACGTGAGCATATACGGCTTGATGTTTCTTCGGTAGCTCACCCACAATCTAATGGTCAAGCAGAACGAGCGAATCAAGAGATCTTGAGAGGTATCAAACCCCGGCTTCTGGTCCCTTTGCAGAGGACGCCGGGTTGTTGGGTTGAGGAGCTACCGTCTGTGTTATGGAGCATCAACACCACGCCTAACAGATCCACGGGGTTTACGCCGTTTTTTATGGTCTATGGAGCAGAGGCGGTTCTCCCAAGTGATATACGACATGATTCACCTCGTGTGGCAGCTTATGTTGAAGCGGACAACGAGCAGGCACGGCAGAACGCTCTTGACTTGTTGGATGATGAACGTGACTTAGCAGCTGCCCGTTCAGCGATTTACCAGCAAGATCTTCGCCGTTACCACAGTCGTCGGGTTAGAACCAGAACCTTTCAGGAGGGGGATTTGGTGCTCCGGCTCATCCAGGATCAGTCTGATATGCATAAATTATCCCCGCCTTGGGAAGGACCTTTTGTGGTCAGCAAGAATCTGAATAATGGGTCATACTACCTGATTGATATTCGAGAGCGCAAAGATTCACGCACATCAGAGGAGGAGACCAGCAGGCCGTGGAACATAGCTCATCTTCGACCTTACTATACATGAGCCTTGGGCTCTGTTTATGTACATATCATGACCATGTATATATTATGATCAATATAAACCGGAGCCTCGAGTAAAGCGGGGTCTCTGTTTTTCTTCACATCATGCGTGGTTACACGGAGTTGATTCACTTTAGGGCAACCTCCGGTTTACCCCTTGAGGTCGCTTCACAGAAGATCAACAAAGTCAGTTGGGGACCTAGTCGACCTGAACCGTAGCTACACCTTCGGGGAGCTTGGTCATGTCTTGACGACGGTAATGCCTTCTGGCTGGCACATTTGCCACTAAGTCAGTTGGGGACCTAATCGACTTGAACCGTAGTTACACCTTATGGGAGCTCGGTCATGTCTTGATGATGGTAATGCCTTCTGATCGGCATTTAAACAGCCAATAAGTCATTTGGGGGCTTGGTCGTGTCCGAACCAATGCAATGCCACTTGATCGGCCCTAGGCCACTGAGTCACTTGGGGGCTTGGTCGAATCCGAACCAATGCAATGCCATTTGACCCGCATATTTGCCACGATTCAGTTAGGAACCTAGTCGACTTAAACCGTAGCTACACCCCTTGGGGGCTTGGTTTTTTTTGTCTTGACGATGGTAACGCCTTCTGAACGGTTCATAGCAACCACCATTTGCATGTGTTTTACTATTGCGTTTCCTCTCGTATTTGGTTGCTTGTTATCTTCCTTCTTGTGGTGTTTTTGTTCTTTGGAACGACAAATACTTTTAAACCGATTCAGCTGACACAGCCTGGTCCGTTTTTTAACCCGGAGGCAAGTTGCCCGGTTTGGCAAAGGCGCAGCACGGTTCGTATGGTCGAAAGACCGTCCTTTGTACCCAGTAACGACAGGAAACACAAGTTGGAAAAAGTCATGGCAAGGGCATCAGTACCCGTGCACAAAGGCGCATTCAAAGGCAGAGGTATTAACTATCTTATTACAAGGCAGCGTAGTGCCTAAATATATTGTTTTTTGACGGATTAACGTCACCAATTAAGGTGAACCGGAGCTCTGATTACGCCTGTTCGCCGCCTCGGTTCGAAGGTTGTGGATCATCTTGCGCCGCTTCAGCCTTCTCATGGCTACCCATTGGCTGGAAATCAGCAGTGGTCCAGTCGATTCCCATTAACGCTTGAAAAACAGCTTCTTCATGAATCAGCAAAGACGGTTCAATGTCAGGGGCGTAGGTATGCTTACGGATTGGAGGAATAAGGTTTTCCGCTTCAGGGATCGGGGCAGCTACTCGCTTGTTCTGGTTATCATATTGGGCCTGATAATGTGTCAGATCTGCTTCTTCAGCCAATTGACAAGCTAGGGGGCGCACCGCCCGGTTTATCGCCCTCAAGTCATTTTCACCGAAATCTGAACCGTCTTCTTTTAAGCTGGGGTATCCTTGGGCCGCTTCGACAGGATCAAAGTCTAGTACCCACGCTTTGGCCCGGATCAAGGCAGTGATGGCTCCGGTTCGGGCAGCTGATCTTTTTAACTCTTCAATCCGGGCAGGAAGCATGGATAACCTTTTTAACGTGTCTTGAATCAGAGACGGTGCGGGGTTGTTATGCGATGCAGTGGTGATAGCTCTCTGTGCTCCGGTATATAACTGTTCAATCAAAGTATAAGCAGCTTTGAGTTTCATCCGCACATCAGAACCCAAGTGTCCAATACGAGTGCCTGCAGTGTTTCAAGATGGATTACAAACCGGGCATAGGATATAGCGGACAAGGTGCAAATTGGAGGAAGGGCATCAAAAGAAATTTACCAAAGACGGCAGAGGTCATGGAGTGTATTTGTCGCTTTACGGTGGATAATTCATCAACCACCGGTTTGAGAGCAGCTTCGGCATTTTCAGCCCTTTTAATCAAAAGAGCCTTTTCAGTAGCCCAATCAGCTTGTTCCTTTTTGCGGTTTTCTTTCAGCTGTTCCATAACGTTTAAGGAATTGGTCAATTCTTCCTTCGCTTTTGCAGTTTCAGCCTGCTGGGTTTTTAGGATTTCCTGAAGGTCCGAGACTTGTTTCTCTTTGGTCTTCAGATCCCCCTGCAGCAGGTCATCAGCAGTGTTCAGAAAATATTGCACGGTTTGGAAGTATCAACCACACAAGCAAGTTATGTGCTCGATACTTGGGGGCTAATGCGTACTTGATCTTAACGCAGGTTTTACATTACAAAAGTCCCAAGATTAATACAAGTATTTAAACTTGGCACTTGGGGGCTAATGGTTAGTTGATGATGTTTTCTGGTTACGACCTATGTTGAAGCTCTGTTTTTTTTCAAACCGGACCTTGGTTGTCAAGGCAGCATGATTCGGATTACCATCTCGGATTGGAAGAAATTGAGAAGCGAAGTGCAATAGAATGAAGCACAAGAGAGTTACCTCAAGTTTTTCTTTCATCATCCTGATCATGCCAGCTTCATAATCGCGACTGGTGTACAGTCGGTTCAGGTACCCAGAATAAAGATCTTGGGCGCTTAAAGCGGCATATGTTGAGGAATCAACGTCCCATTTACCCTTTATGGCCGAGATTTCTTCCTTAGCAGTATGCTTGGCTAAGGTAGCAGAGTTCCCCGGTTCAGAGCGACCAATGCCGGTAATCACAACATCATCATCTTTGGAATCGCTGCTCTGCATTGGAACTGTCGGTTTATCAGCAGTTCCAGAAGGGTGGATGGATTCCTCAACCCGAACAGGACTGGCAGGCTGATCGGTATGGCTGGCAGGATTGGTAGGCCTTTCTTCAGCATAGGCGTCATCTTGTGGAGGTAGATAATTCTGAATGTCTTCACGAACTAGAGCATCAGCACCAGGAGTTTTCTCCGGTTCAGGAGCGGCAGTTCCTTCGGCCGGATTATCCAGACGAGCCTTCTTGCTCGGTCTAGGTTTAGCCCTGGGAGAGACCCAAAGGTTGAAAGAACGGTGTAAGATGGATTAAGAAACCCGTATGGAAATATGTTGTGATCGGTCCAACTTACCCAATAACTGTCTTTAGCGGTGGCAGTTGAGTGGCTGAAGATTCACCAGACGATGAATGGGAAGTGACCTGATAATCGAAGTCAGATGGATTAAGAGGCTGACGGATTAAACCTGCTTTAGGAGGAAAGCTAGCGCATAAATCGGAGACCTCTGAGCGGCGTTTCCGAACCGGGCTGTTCGGTAAACCGGCGGAGGTAACTACCTGGCCACTATGCCGGGTGGTGCGACGAGCTTCATGTTGCTGGGTCTTCACAAGAAATTTGGGATCCAAGTAAGCAAGAGGATGAGAAAATTTAACTTTCCGGTTTGCTTGGCGAGGTGTTTTCAAAGGCAAAGGAACTGTATCAGAAGAAAGAATAGTTACCTCTGGGCCTTCAGCATTACTCGCCTCAGCGTCATCCTGACAAATATCATCATCAATAAGATGTATAAAAAGTAAGCCAACTGAATCGAGGTCTACCTCAAGGTCCGGATTACCCACATCATCCTCATCTAATTCCGGGGTAGAGGAAGCGGTGTTCCTTTTCTTCTGAGCAGGCTTCTTCACCCTTGTTTTGGGTCGGGTTACCTTTTCTGTTGGCTCTTGAAGCTTCTTGCTCCAAAACGGATCATCTCCCTGTTTCAGAAAGGACTGGAGTTAACAGTATACATATAAGGAGATCATAAATTCTATAACAAACAGAGGTGAGATGCTTACAGCAGGTGGTTTATTTGTAGCACAAAAGGGAAGCAGGCCGGTTCGGGCGCAAACATATTCCGGTTCATTCAGCATCTTTTTCACAGCTTCAGTAACTTCGTCTTCCGTCAGCTGAATGTTGCAGTGCCTCAAAGGATCATTAACCCGGCCCGTGTATTTGCACATTAAACCGGAGCGGATGCTAAGGGGCAGGATGCTCCATGAAATCCAGCAACGGGCAAGATCTACTCCTGTTAAACCGTTAGCCATGAAGGCTCTGAGCTTGGACAGTTGAGGGGCATACTTACTCCTCTCTTTGGCAGTTAGCCTTGGGGGGAAGGGGTGTGTATTGCTAAGTCTCTCTGGACGGAAGCCAGGCAGAGGATTTTCTTCGGCAGGGGAAGTATCCTTGCAATAGAACCAAGTGTGATTCCATTCTTGCGGATGACTATGTAGCTTGGCGTGAGGATAAGTCACTTCTTTCCTCTTTTGAATCGCCATACCACCCAGTTCCATATTAGGGCCGTCGGTGAATTCAGTACGTCGGTTCAAATGAAAACAGTCTCGGAACAACTCTACAGTAGGTTCCTCCTGGAAGTACACCTCACAAAGCACTTGAAAATGGCAGATATTCGTGACTGAGTTTGGACCAACATCTTGTGGGCGCAACTTAAAATTGGCCAGGACGTCCCGGTAAAATTTTGAACCGGGTGGATTAAAGCCCCGGGCCAGGTGATCCGCAAACACAACAACTTCTCCTTCCTGTGGGGTAGGAGGACATTCATTCCCTGGAACCCTCCAATGGATGGCATTTTTGCTACTCAAGGCGCTAGTCAGAACTAAGTTGTTTAATTGGGTCTCGGTGATGCGAGAGGGAACCCAGTTGCATTCGTATACCTGTTTTGCCATGAGGAAATCTACAAGACAAAGGTATTCCGGTTTGAGTACAGGTGTGATTGTAAATCGAAGATGCTCTTATATAGACCGGAGTTATCTAGAATGATATCATCTGGCGGTTCATCAAGGGGACTAATGGATATATAGTTTGGGTTGTTCGCTCTGCTAAAAGTTAAACCGACCAGATCTAACAGTTATGAATATGAAAGCAGAAACAGATCCCGTACGGATTCTTTCAAAACAATGGATCTACAGCTAGGGCAAAAAAGAAGTAAAAATATGAGGTTTGGCTCGCAGCAGAACAGCACAAGTTCGACAAGCAGGGAAATGAGTGGGATCTAAGGAGATGAGTACAGATTTATGGCGAATACTGAGAGTGACTACAAATCACAATATAAGTATCATAATCTGTTCACAAAAACTTGCTATGGAGATGAACAATGAACAGTGGCAGGGTAAGGATGACGAACCCTAGAACGGATCTAAAGTAAGAAGAACAGGAGCCTTACCGGGATCCAAACGGATGCGGAGGGTCGCCGCGGTGCTCTGATCCGGTCAGGTTGATGCAGCGGCCTGAATTGATGCAGTAGCTGACGGCGGCGGCGGAGCTCCGAAGTCTGAGTCGCGAGGAAGACGAAGAAGGGGACGAAAGGGAGGAAAGGAAGATGGCCTTCTAGTCCTATTTATAAGGCGCTGCGCGCGTGCCAGGCGCGCGAATCCAGGAGCCGGTGATTTCGGGAGCCCAGCCGTCGCCTTGATTATTGCGGATTTAGCAAAAAGAAACGGTAACTTTGTGCTGACGTCATATCGGTTTACCGCAGCAAGAGGAGACGACGAAACGGCGGTTTAACAGTTACTGGAAGACATTTGAAGACAGAAATTCTTATTAAGGATTGACATGAGCCTGTTCAAATCAATCTGGGGCCTAATGTTGGGGATATTGCTATTTGGGGTAAACCGGCCTACAGGGCCCGGGTTAGCTCCGTCAATGGACCCAAGATGTTAAAGCCCAAGGAGAAATAGAAGGGCCCAAGGCCTATAATCGGTTTAAAGGTTTATGGCCGTAAACCGGCCTGAGGTAAACTTGCATTGTAAGTTAGGAATAGAGAGACCAACCCGGGCACGTTTATGAACCGGAGGTTGGGATTTTGTAGACCGACGGGCGTCACCCGTGTATATAAGGGGACGACCCGACAACGGTTTAAGACAGAGAACAACAACTCGAGGTTTAGGCGAAGCTTATCACTCCCTAGCCCTCGAAACACATCAATCCCATCACAACTAGACGTAGGCTTTTACCTTCATCGAAGGGGCCGAACTAGTATAACACTGTGTCCTTGCGTCCGTTTTAACCCCTTCAAGTTAACCCGTTGCGATGGCTCCACGACTAAGTCCTTTCGCTAGGACATCTGCCGTGACAAATCCACGACACAACTCCTACTCATGCTAGTGGGTTTCATCTATTTACTGTGGCAATGACAGGTCATGCAGAGGATAAGGGGTTCAACTACCGCAGCATGTAACAGTTGAATCGTTGTTGTCCTAATGCAGTAAAAGAGAGCAGGAGCAAGAGAGTGGGTTGTATCGGAATGAACAAGGGGGTTTTTCTTGCCTGGCACTTCTGAAGATAATATAGTTCTTCATCGGTGTCATCGATCTCATCGCCGGCACCACGTCTATCGAGAGGGGTCGAATACCAACAAACAAGGAAGAATACAATCAATGCAATGCAACAATATGATGCATGATCATGGCATGGCAATATGTTGTTATTTGAGCTAATGTATCTAGCTATGATTTAAATGAAGTTGGTTTGAATACATGATTCAAATTCCAACTCCATATATGATTATTTAAATGCCCTTTATTTGTTTTGTCCAAAACAGAGGACAAACATTGTTCAAACATGCATGAAAATGGCACAGATGGATTCCTTGAATTTTTCTGATAATTTTTCCTATATAATTTATTTCATTTGGAGTTACGGTTGATTTTCTATGAATTTTGGAAGTTTAGGCAATTTTCTGGATTTTCCTGATTAAGAATAAATCTAGAAAATGTAATATTGCGTCAGCACTGCGTCATTGTGACGTCAGCTGGTCAACTGGGCGGCTCCAAGTCAACCTGACCGGAAGGGCCCACTCGTCAGTAGTTAGTTAACTAACTAAGGTTAGTTAGTGTTAAACTAATGCTAATCCTAGTTTGGTTAGTGGCCTGGGGCCCACACGTCAGTGACCAGGGGGTCAACTGGGCCCACCCGGGGTCAACGGTCAGCGCGGTCAAACTCGCCGGCGGCTCAATGCCGGCGACGACAGGCGCGGTGGAGAGGCTCAGAAATGAGCCACAGGGCATCATTTTGGCCGCGGTCTGTTGCGTTCGAACGCACGCAACGGCGCGCATCAGGTGGTGGCAGTGGTAGGTGCTGCGGTGGCCGGAAAAGTGGCCGGCGACGAGGTTTAGCGGCGACAGCAGCTCGGCGTTCTCGGGGTGGCGCTACAGAGCTCGGGAGGAGGTGCTGCGGGTGGCTACGGGCTCCTGGAACTGCGCTGAGCATGATGGTGTGCTTGGGCACGAGCTGCGGTGGCTGTGGCCACGATGATGACGTGCGGTGGCGGCGGCGAGCTTCGGCCGTGGTGGAAGACGGAGCTAGCGGGCGGGAACGGAGGGGGCGAACACAGGGGGAGAATCAGGAGCTCACTGGGGGTGCAGAGATGGCCTCAGCGTGCTCGGGGAAGCACCGGAGCGGGCGGGGCGGCGAGAGAGATCTCCGGTGGCCGGCGATGGAAACGGCGACGGTGGCGGCGTTGCAGCGCGTCCGGGACCTCATGGCTCGGTGGAGAGGAAGAGGGGGTCGAGGCGGAGCATCTGGGCGCGTCGGTGAGGCGAGGGGGAGGCGATGGCTGTGGCTACGGCGAACGGCGGCGGTGACAGCGCTCGGACGTGGAGCCCAGAGGCGAGGGAGAGAGCGAGGGGAAGAGTGAGAGGGTCGGGCGACTCGGGACGACACCGATGAGGTCGGCCGCGGTGTTGAGCTAGCCTGGGGACGCAGGCAGACGCCCTGGTGGCATGGCGCTCTGCCCGTGCGCGCGCGTCGGCCACACGCCTGGCCGACTGGCGCCAGGAGGACGATGGCGGTGGTGGGCTGGGCCAGCTCCTGGGCTGCACATAAGCCAGGTAGGCGGCCCAGGTGAGTCTTTTCTCTCTCTTTCTAATTTTTTGTTTCTGTTTTCTATTTTCTGCTGCTCCTTTGGCTTTATTAAAAATATCTAAAGAATTTGTAAAATGCTGCAATAATTTGTGGACACTCTATGGATTATTCAAGTGGTCCACATTTAAATTCAGCATTATTTGAGCATTTAAATTATTTATAGTGTTTAAATGCCCAAATTAAAATACGGTATGATTTAATTCAAAAATCCATGAATGACTTTAAACATGTGCATCATTTTTGTCAGAGGTTTTAACCTTTTCAAAAAAAATGATGAACATTTTTAAAGGCATTTTGGGTTTATTGAAAAGGCTTATGGCTGGCCCTATTTGATTTAATTTCTAGTGCTAGGGATTGTCATCCCCATTTCAACTTTCTGAGAAATTTAAACATGATGACATGGATGCCTTAATGCAACTAATGACAAGAAAATTCTAGGGCTGTGACAATTGTAGAGCGCAAGAACAGAACCCTTATTGAAATGGCTCGAACGATGCTTGATGAATACAAGACACCAAGAAAATTCTGGCCTGAAGCTATTGACACTGCATGCCATGTTATCAACTGTGTTAATATTCACAAGCTTCTGAAGAAAACATCCTATGAACTCCTCACTGGCAAGAAGCCAAATGTCAGTTACTTCAGAGTATTAGGAGCTAGGTGCTTGATCAAGGATCCACATCACAAATCAAAATTTGCACCAAAAGCTCACGAAGGTTTCATGCTCGGTTACGGAAAGGACTCGCACTCCTATAGAGTCTTCAACCTCTATCTCTATAAAGTCGTTGAAACTGTGGATGTACGATTCGATGAGACCAATGGCTCGCAAAGAGAGCACCTGCCAAATGTGCTTGGTGAAGTTCCACCCAGTAAATCTATCAAGCTAATGGGAACTGGTGAAATCATGCCGTCTGAAGCACAGCCTGAAGAGGAACTTATCATTTCTGCACCTAATCAACCTGAAGACAATGCTCAGCCTGAAGACAATCCTCCCAATGATGACAATGATCAGCAAGAGCAAAATCTTCGTCCAGTTCATCCTCGTGTTGCAAATGAAGTACAGATTGAGAAGATAATTGATAGCATAAATGTGCCTGGTCCACTCACTCGTTCTAGAGCAACACAGCTAGCAAATTTCTGTGGGCACTTTGCTTTTGTCTCAATATCTGAACCCAAGAAAGTTGTTGAAGCCTTTATGGAACCTGAATGGATTCAAGCTATGCAAGAAGAGCTTCAACAGTTCAAATTGAACAATGTCTGGGAACTGGTCAAGCGACGTGACCCTCGCAAGCACGACATAATAGGCACAAAATGGATATATCGCAACAAGCAAGATGAGCATGGTCAACTCGTCAGAAACAAGGCACGTCTCATCGCACAAGGATATACTCAAGTGGAAGGGATTGACTTTGATGAAACATTTGCTCCTGTGGCTAGGCTTGAAGCTATTCGCATACTGCTAGCCTATGCTAACCATCACAACATCTTGCTATATCGAATGGATGTGAAGAGTGCATTTCTCAACGGCAAGATTGAAGAAGAAGTATACGTTGCACAACCTCCTGGCTTTGAAGATCCGAAACATCCTGATATGGTGTACAAGCTAAACAAAGCACTGTATGGCCTCAAACAAGTTCCTCGCGCTTGGTATGACACGCTCAAAGACTTCCTGAAGAGCAAAGGCTTCAAACCTGGTTCCTTGGATTCCACTCTCTTCATGAAGACATATGATGGTGAACTGTTTGTGTGCCAAATATATGTGGATGACATTATCTTTGGCTGCACCAACCAGAAATATAGTGATGAGTTTGGACACATGATGCAAGAGCAATATCAGATGTCCATGATGGGTGAGCTGAAGTTCTTCCTTGGTCTTCAAATTCGTCAGCAAAGAAATGGCATCTTCATATCTCAAGAGAAATACCTCAAATATTGCCTGAAGAAGTTCGGAATGCAAGATTGCAAAGCTTACACGACGCCAATGCTAGCTAAACACCATCTAGGTCCCGACGACAATGGTAAAGAGTTTGATCAAAAGGTATACCGCTCCATGATTGGTTCTTTACTTTATCTATGTGCATCTAGGCCAGATATTATGCTTAGTGTTTGCATGTGTGCTCGATTCCAAGCGGCACCAAAGGAATCGCATCACTTAGCTGTGAAGCGAATTCTTCGATATTTGGCTTACACCCCAACATTAGGATTATGGTATCCAAAGGGCTCAGAGTTTGATCTGGTTGGATTATCGGATGCTGATTATGCTGGTGACAAGGTGGATCGCAAGTCTACATCAGCACATGTCATTTTCTAGGACGATCACTGGTCTATTGGTCTTCAAAGAAGCAGAACTGTGTATCACTCTCCACTGCTGAATCTGAATACATTGTTGTTGGATCTTGCTGCGCTCAGCTCCTATGGATGAAGCAAACTCTCAAGGACTATGGCATCCATCTGAAACAAGTACCACTCTACTGCGACAATGAAAGCACCATCAAGATTGCCAACAATCCAGTTCAGCACTCGAAGACAAGCATATTGAAATTCATCATCACTTTCTCAGAGATCATGTCATGAAGGAAGATATTGATATCATACACGTCAACACTGAAGAGCAACTGGCAGATATCTTCACAGAGCCCTTGGATGAGAAAAGGTTTTGCAAGTTACGGTGTGAGCTAAATATCTTGGAATCCTCAAATGTCCTCTGATCAGGCACACATCCTAACACTTATGCATGTTGATGACTTAGATGTGCAACACACAAAGTAAAGTATATCTTCAATCAATGAATACTTACATTCTGAGTGTGAATACATTAATGTGGAATTTGACTTCGGAGCGCCACGATAATTGTGCGTCGTGTCTGGGTCTAATACTTCCTATACGGTGGGTAACACCACCACCAAATTCTTCTGTTTGAAGTGTTTTTCTCATGGCGTTACTTCTGCTATGTCTTCACATTTAGTTTCTCTTCGACATCATCGTATCTTATTGATTATCTTCACTATGTTGATTTGGTTGTATTCTGATATATATATATATATATATATATATATATATATGTTAGTGTTTTGTCCTTTGCAGCATTCACTTATAGCTATGTCTTCTCTGTTGAATCTTTTGAACTAAGTGAATGTGATCGGACCCTAATCTCTATATGCTCTCTATCTCAAACTCTATCTATCCAAATCATATGCATTCTATTGAAACTGTCGAATGTCTTCTCTGCGTCCTTGTCAGCAGAAGATACAGAGAGAAACATTAAATTTGTTTTAAATGCTCTATTCTATTTGCCTGAAATCCGGAGAAGCCGGAACGACCATCCGACAATCCTGGCAGGCGTGGGAACATGGGACAACCACAAATGTGTTGCATGTACGCCACGTGTCCCTCAAATGTGAACCGCCAGGAGCACCTGCGTAATTGCGTTGTGTCGTCCCTTTTCTTATAAATACATGTCCCCTCACTGTCAAAAATCCTCTTCCACCTCTCCACCTCATCAAAACTTGTGACACCCCAAAAAATTTGGCCTTGTTTTATTAATTAAATTTTTTTGCCAGGACTTAAAACCTTTATTTTCTGAGCTCCCTTTTGATCTTTAACCTTGTCATTATGGAGTTTTCCCCTAAGTGTAAACTTTTCAAATATGTTATTGGACTAGTTTAACCTCTCAAGAAAAACTTTACTTTTATCAGTACAACTAATTGCACAATTAATTTGCTTGATCTTCACTTTCTTGAAGATGGTTTTTCAAGGTTAAAAGGCCATATTTGAACTGCAACCATTTGTTAGATTCACTTAAAATTCCCACAAGAATTTGGAGATGTCATGTGATGTTATTAAATAACTTTTATGCAAAAACATCTTTATTTCATGAAATATTTTGAGCTCTACACCCTTTTTTCTTCTCTGCTCCAGTGGGCAATTTTGCACTACAACCCATTTAAATATTTTCTTCTAGCCTCTACCAAAATTATGGGATGTTAGTAATATCATATGATTCAACTTTATGCAAAAACCCAGTGATGTTATTTGCAAATTTTGAGTGAATCAGCATCATCTTCATTCTGGACTAGACTGGTGTTTTCTACTGCAACCCTATTATTTCTTGCTCCAGTGACCTTGTGTTTACTCATGCTCATAGTCCTCCCTACCAAACCCCTAAGTCCAGGAGCATGCACCCTTTGGGGCAATTTTGGTTCATGAAATGATGCCATTTATTTCCTGTCCAGAATTGTAGTTTTGTAAAATTTGCACTAGCAAGTCCCTCATTTTATCCAAATGACCTCACCACCCTCTTGTTCATCCAAGGAGACACTGATCTGGAGAAATTGACCACTCCAGGAATTGCCTAAGTGCCCTTGGCATTGTGTCAAACACCTTATGGGCATGATCTGTTTTGGCATGAATCTTTGGTTTGCACTGTGAACCAGATCCCCGAACCAAACCAGCTTGTCCACTGATCTCCTTGCAAGCCCAAACCTAGACCTGCTAAACCCCAGCTCCAACCGAGCCACCTAGCATGCCATGGCATTTCGCCGAGCATCTGGTGGGCGTGCGCTGGGTGCGCCCAGAGCGCGCATATTGCAGCCACGCACACGAGCCGACACGCTGGCCCCCTGGTTTTGGCCCGCTCTGCAGCGCCACGCCACCCGCTCACCGCCTCACCACTACACGCCAGCCAGCCCTGGCACCCTACAGCGCCACCACCAGAGCATTTTTGGCGGCACGCCGGCGTCGGCCGACAGCTTCTGCTCCGTGCAGCGCCGCCCAAGCCACCCCGGCTCGCTACCTGGCCCCTGGAACAGCGCAAGATCATCCACAAGGGTGTCGTCTAGCGCTCGTCGCCGCCACGGCGCCCCTAGCTATAGAATGGCGGTCGCCGGAGAGCTTATCCACGGCCGCCGCGGAACCGCCTTGCCACGCCTATAAAAGGACGTCCCAAGACCATTAGAGCACGCAAGCGACCTCAGGCTACCCCCATGGCACCCCCACAGCCCGCAATCGTCAGGGAAACACCGTCTTCCCCAACTCCGACAACCGCAACCGCCGCCACTGCTCCGGCCACTCCAGCGCCACCAGGGCCTCCCCCTCTCCGTTCTCCCCACTAGTAACCTTCTCATCCTCCCGTGAACACGTTCCACTACTCGATTTTGATCGGGAACCACCGTAGCCCCAATCACACTCTGCTCCCGAAGCTCCCTCCGCCGCGAGACTCACCGCCGACGACCCCCCCCCCCTCCCCCCGAGACCGTAACACCCACCGACAGAACCGCCTCGACCCCCTGAGACCGTGGATGGCTTCGGTTTCTCAAATGGAGCCGCCAATCGCCGGCGGCAATCGCCGGAGCCCCGCCCCGCTCGGGCAGAGGAGGAAGAAGGGGGCGCGGTGACTGGTCAAACCTGACCAGTGGGCCCCTGGACCCATTGTCAGTGACCCAGCACCTATCCACGCAGGATAAGTGAAAGCGCAAAATGCCCAGTACGTATCTCCTATTAGAAAGCGTATTTTCCCCGAAACGTTTTCTTTTTTCTGTTTTGTTTTAAAACAGATTTTGACCACAACTTTAACCGCCTATAACTTTTTAAATACAACTCCAAATGAGTTGATTCTTTTTCCTACCTTCCTCAAATTTGATCTAGTTTATTTTAATATTTATTTGAAAATTTTCAAAAACAACTTTTTGTACTGTTTTGAGATGTGTGTTAATTCAAATACTTTTTAAAATAGGATTTTGGGAGAGAGGGAAGAAACTTTCAAAAGTTTTGGAGAGCACCTCACCCCCCCCCCCACAACTTAAAGGCAAGCATCTTGAACCCTGGCATAATATTTTTGATGTGTTGGTCGACACGTTTATAACACCACCTTATTTCGGAGGACTTGATATTTCATGTGACATGATCATTTGCATGGAAGCATATCAATGATTTCCTTGCTATTGGAAATGAAAATGATTGTGATGGTAATCATCCTCATGTGCCTTGCATGCATACCGGAAAGGAATCCGGGAAAGCCTCGGCCTTGGGTAGGCGTGAGCTTGTTGCCGGTCCTCGTCGGGACGGTTATGACCGGTATGACATGGTAAGGTACATTGAGTGGTAATTTCTTAAATTGTATTATATTTGATATACATGTCATGCAGGAACTTATAACCTCCTGAGTCGACCGCAGACCGATTCTTGTTCCAGTAACCCCCTTACTTGCCCCGTACTACCACTCGTCCCTGCAGCAGGTAGGGTACGGTTCAGTAAGTTGTCAACCCCTTTCCAGCACACACCGTACAGAGAGGCCATGGTGGAAGATATCGGTTGTACCGGTAGGCATGCCACCTGATCAGGGGGCATGGGTGTTTCCGGTTGGGACCGAGAGGGGAGGCCACCCCTTAGAGCGCGCGATATAAATTTGATCCCATGCTACGCGAGGTTGTAGCCTCCCCACTTAGAGTTTTGCTTGACAAGAGTCGTGGGTGATTCCAGACACCGATAAGTTAAGCTGGTGTGTGCAAGTTAGGCGTGTTTTCAACTAAAAGGCCGTAGACGGAATTGGTCCCGATGGACTAAAGGAATCCGTTACTCGTGGGTAAAGAGTACACTCTCTGCAGAGATTAAACCTATTCGAATAGCCTTGTCCATGGTTAAGGACTACAGTTTGGGATGGGTCAAGCGTCGGTCTTAGTATCGGTCTTCGGAGGTGAAACGGTTAAACCAGAACGGGAACTACTACTTGAGACTAGTGATGATTATGGTTATTACTATTGTTGACTAACCCGTGATATTATTGTTATCATCAAATATCTCTGGGATGGTTCTACCTCCGGGATATTTCACTATGATTATTTAATTTTTTTAGCCCTTTATGTGGTGTCGCTCAGACGCCCGACTGTGGCATTTCTTTTAAAGCCCTTTTATGTGGTGTCGCTCAGACGCCCGACTGTGGCATTTAAGCCCTTTATGTGGTGTCGCTCAGACGCCTGACTGTGGCATTTCTTTTAAAGCCCTTTATGTGGTGTCGCTCAGACGCCCGACTGTGGTATTATTATTATTCCGCATTTTTCCGCTCAAGGAGTCTTTCAGACACTCGCTTGGCACCCAGTATTTATTACCTCTATGTGGCCATTGCATAAATTTCCGGTTGCATATGAATAACCTGTTTACATGCATCACGATATTTATTTATGACTAACTAAGTGAGCATAAGGATATTGCAAAGCATGGGCATCAACGGTTATATTATACCTGTATTCTTAATGTTTGCGAGTACATTCAAAGTACTCACTGGCTTGTCCCTGGCTATTGTCTTGGCCAGATTTATTGCTTGGGGAGGAGCGTATGCGACAACCGCCTCGGAACCTGAGCAACGGTGATAGCAGCCTCGTGAAGATAGGAGTTAACCTGGTCAGCTGTTCCCGTGGGAAATGGAGTCCCATAGCCGTGGTGATCCACAAACTGCTTCCGCCCTCAACCACTAGAAACCATTTGTTGTACTCATAGGCCACAATGGTCTTGTACTGCATATTTTGTACCTTTGCTTGGAATTTCTGTAACAAGTTGGTGCCTCATCAGCTAACAGAAATCCTGGGGCTGATGAGCTCGATGGCCATTTTCTGGAAATTAATGTCTGGAAAATCGGTCGCGACAGACTTGGTATCAGAGCCAGGCTGACCATTGGCAAATCCTATCCTAGCCAGGTCAATAAACTTAGGCATGCCAAACCACCGAGCCATAACCAAACCCACAGCCAAGCTTCTCCTGCAAGATAGCCCCGCAGTGACCCGACACCTTTTTGCAGTTGGTGCCCAACCTACCAGCCCAGCCGTCGATCACGCGCCAGTGACCGGCCCCCCTAAATAGTCCTTTCTCGCAAGCGTGCGAAGGAAGACTCCGACCCCTTTTTTCCTATAAAAAGGGCACGCTAGTCTCAAACCAGCACAGCCCGGCCGCTATCCTACACCAAGCCACAATGTCTGGTCCTATTGTGCACCATGAGACCACAGCGACCAACCTTGGAGGTTTTGTGACCATACTCGCAAACCTCACCCGTCGTGCCTACGCATTAGAAGAACCCCCAGAATATGTTGTGTACCAAGGGCCCGTAAGCGGTGAAAGCCATCAATTCTGGGCCACTGTACACATCTACGGTAGGGGTCTCGCACCCGAACGCCCCTACAGGTTCACCGGAAGAACAACTTCCTTTGAGCCACAAGCCATCCAACTAGCTGCTCGAGAAGCTATAGTTCATCTCCGGCAATTGTCGCCAAGAGTTGACTGTCGCTCGTTCCACTACTACCCCAGGCGTGTAGGGTGTGGTGGACCACCCCAAGTTGCCAACGGAGATCACGAGACAGATCCTGCATTGTTGCACCTGGTGCGCTATGTAAGTGCACTAGAAGAACTGTGCGATCAGGTCACAATTGATCTTATCGCAGCTCGTGGAGAGCTGGTTCGTCGAGCACCGGCAAGAGAAGAGGACGAGCCCAATGCCGACAACCCAGTCGTGCTGTTTGGACAACCGATCGAGCCCCTGAGGTCTACCCCAGCCTTCGGCCAAGGTGTTGCGATAACCCCAGAAGTGCTACGTCGCATTTTGGGAACACACTCCAACGGAGTTGTGGCCAGCAATCCCCGAGATGGCCACCATCGCTACCCCGAGCCTGCAGCCCCTCAACCCACTCCAGTCAATTCCGATGGCGAGACCCGTGGAGAAGCCTCGACATCCCAAGGCACGCCCGCATGGATGTAAACGGGGTAGACTAAGTAACCCGAGCTGTATCGAGTCCCCATGTACCCTCGCTTTGTAATCGTATGGCCTGGTATTTAAACGCTGCTTGTTGTCATGCCTCTGCTTTAATGATAACCTTGACTAAACACCCAGTACGCAGTGTGAGATTGCTACCCCTGGCGCAGCTACCAAAAACCTTCCCGACAGCCCCCACAGTAACATGTCACCTCGGTGGAATAAGTGTATCTATGGCATTGACTTCGAATCCCGGATCAGAGCTGGAAATTCATTACCCTTCACCATGGTAAAAATGATCCAGCTCCAGTGCTATAAAAGGGCCACCGCGTGACCTTGCCAAGCACCTCTCACAACCATTTCTTGCCATGCCGAGCCCCAGCATTCATCTGAGAACCCCAGATGCAACCCCGGGTAGTTTTGTCAAGATATTGTGGGATTTTACCTGCAGTACCATGGGCGCTACCCAGCCACCCTAGTACGAGCTATTCAAATCGAGGATCACCTCTTTCACCTCGAGATACTGGGCAGCAGTGCACATTCCTCCCGTAAACTCAGCCCAAGACCCAAAAGAGGTCTCCTTCGTGGGGAAATCTATGCCAACCCCACAGATGGCCGTGGAAGCTGCGGCTTGCGAAGCACTTGCTCGCCTTCGATTCGCGGTACCCTATGCCAGCGAACGTGGGTATTATTACTTCCCGAGCCGTGCAGTGCCCGGAGGAGTAACATCGTTTCCCGATGTGCGAGTCGAAAGAGACCCCGTCCTGGCCAACCTTGTCCAGTATGTCATCGCTCAAGAGAGTTTGATCCAACGCGTGATGGGTTATCTCCAGAGCCTCGCAGATTTAAATCCTCAGATCGCCATCGGCAGATCACTGAGGCCCGACCAGGAAAGACACGTGCATCGACTAGTCAATCCGCTTTCTCCGATAGAGGAAGAATGTGTCTCAGTACTAGAAACTTTTTCTCTGGACCCCATCCAGTTACCGTTTGCATTATAGACGTCACTACTACGTTATTTATTGCAACCTTTATTTGCGTGTTGTAACTTGTGCGTGGAGCTTAGTGTGTGCTTTAAGTGTGTTATTTTGTTAATTCCGATTAATATGAGTGATTCTGTTGCATTACTGTTTTCTTCCGCGAATAATCCTGGAGTGAGACATCTTTTTCTGAGTCGATACTTCGGCACTTGCTCAAGACGTGGATTTCACGCAAGCACAACGACAACAGCTGACCCACCACCGCAAACACTCGGACACACACACGTACACCGTTTATGAAGCTTTGCAACAGTGTTGCAGCTGGCTAACCCCTCTCCTAACCACGGTTAGCACCCGGCATCCCACCTACTCCTCGTGATCACCACCACCGTGGAGAGCCAACACCCGAGCAGCAGCATCGCGACGATCATCGAGGATCATCGCACACAGGAGCACGGAGAGCCCCAGCAGTGTCGCCAGCCCTCCGCATATCAAGATCGCGTACCAGTCCGGCATCGCCTCCGCCATTAGAGCCTCGCCCGAGCTTCTGTAAGCAGTAATGGAGGAGGAAGTAGGGGGAGAAGCAAGGCCAGAGGTGAGGAGAAGAGAGAAACACCTCGGCCGTTTTATAGCTCGAGCTCGGTGCACGGTGGGCGAAGTCCACCAACGCCGCTCGTCGCCCGATCGCCGGTGTTCGGAGTCGAATCCGCAAGCAGTGCCGACAGCGCGCTGGCCCGCGAGGTGAGTGCACGCTGCTCCGGCAGCTAGCACGCCGCGCACTACCGCGGTACGGCCTAGATGCCCTACGCGCTAGGCGTCGCCGGTGGAGAAAGCACGGGAAAGCGCGCAGGAGAGAGGAAGAATAAGAGCCAGAGGGAGAAGAAGAGGCTGACTGTGGGCCCCGGGTCCACCTGTCGGCCAGAGAGAGCACTGTGCTCCCGGGTACGACCAGCATATTTTTAAATTTAGACTTTATTCTAAATTTATACCTAGCGTAGAATCTCACGTTTTTGTCTCAGACCATAGATTTTTTCCATGCAGCACCAGTTTTTCACACTGTGGTTTTCACCACTTATTGCCCTCTTACTGTAGTCACATTTTCATTGCATGCATTTTTTCTTATACAACTTTTAACAAATCTCGAGGACGAGATTTTTCTTAAGGGGGGTAGTATTGTGACACCCCAAAAATTTTGGCCTTGTTTTATTAATTAAATTTTTTTGCCAGGACTTAAAACCTTTATTTTCTGAGCTCCCTTTTGATCTTTAACCTTGTCATTATGGAGTTTTCCCCTAAGTGTAAACTTTTCAAATATGTTATTGGACTTGTTTAACCTCTCAAGAAAAACTTTACTTTTATCAGTACAACTAATTGCACAATTAATTTGCTTGATCTTCACTTTCTTGAAGATGGTTTTTCAAGGTTAAAAGGCCATATTTGAACTGCAACCATTTGATAGATTCACTTAAAATTCCCACAAGAATTTGGAGATGTCATGTGATGTTATTAAATAACTTTTATGCAAAAACATATTTATTTCATGAAATATTTTGAGCTCTACACCCTTTTTTCTTCTCTGCTCCAGTGGGCAATTTTGCACTACAACCCATTTAAATATTTTCTTCTAGCCTCTACCAAAATTATGGTATGTTAGTAATATCATATGATTCAACTTTATGCAAAAACCCAGTGATGTTATTTGCAAATTTTGAGTGAATCAGCATCATCTTCATTCTGGACTAGACTGGTGTTTTCTACTGCAACCCTATTATTTCTTGCTCCAGTGACCTTGTGTTTTCTCATGCTCATAGTCCTCCCTACCAAACCCCTAAGTCCAGGAGCATGCACCCTTTGGGGCAATTTTGGTTCATGAAATGATGCCATTTATTTCCTGTCCAGAATTGTAGTTTTGTAAAATTTGCACTAGCAAGTCCCTCATTTTATCCAAATGACCTCACCACCCTCTTGTTCATCCAAGGAGACACTGATCTGGAGAAATTGACCACTCCAGGAATTGCCTAAGTGCCCTTGGCATTGTGTCAAACACCTTATGGGCATGATTTGTTTTGGCATGAATCTTTGGTTTGCACTGTGAACCAGATCCCCGGACCAAACCAGCTTGTCCACTGATCTCCTTGCAAGCCCAAACCTAGACCTGCTAAACCCCAGCTCCAACCGAGCCACCTAGCATGCCATGGCATTTCGCCGAGCATCTGGTGGGCGTGCGCTGGGTGCGCCCAGAGCGCGCATATTGCAGCCACGCACACGAGCCGACACGCTGGCCCCCTGGTTTTGGCCCGCTCTACAGCGCCACGCCACCCGCTCACCGCCTCACCACTACACGCCAGCCCGCCCTGGCACCCTACAGCGCCACCACCAGAGCATTTTTGGCGGCACGCCGGCGTCGGCCGACAGCTTTTGCTTCGTGCAGCGCCGCCCAAGCCACCCCGGCTCACCATCTGGCCCCTGGAACAGCGCAAGCTCATCCACAAGGGTGTCGCCTAGCGCTCGTCGCCGCCACGGCGCCCCTAGCTACAGAATGGCGGTCGCCGGAGAGCTTATCCACGGCCGCCGCGGAACCGCCTTGCCACGCCTATAAATGGACGTCCCAAGACCATTAGAGCACGCAAGCGACCTCAGGCTACCCCCATGGCACCCCCACAGCCCGCAATCGTCGGGGAAACACCGTCTTCCCCAACTCCGACAACCGCAGCCGCCGCCACTGCTCCAGCCACTCCAGCGCCACCAGGGCCTCCCCCTCTCCGTTCTCCCCACCAGTAACCTTCTCATCCTCCCGTGAACACGTTCCACTACTCGATTTTGATCGGGAACCACCGTAGCCCCAATCACACTCTGCTCCCGAAGCTCCCTCCGCCGCGAGACTCACCACTGACGACCCCGCCCCCCCCCCCCCCCCCGAGACTGTAACACCCACCGGCAGAACCGCCTCGACCCCCTGAGACTGTGGATGGCTTCGGTTTCTCGAATGGAGCCGCCAATCGCCGGCGGCAATCGCCGGAGCCCCGCCCCGCTCGGGCAGAGGAGGAAGAAGGGGGCGCGGTGACTGGTCAAACCTGACCAGTGGGCCCCTGGACCCACTGTCAGTGACCCAGCACCTATCCATGCAGGATAAGTGAAAGCGCAAAATGCCCAGTACGTATCTCCTACTTAGAAAGCGTATTTTCCCCGAAATGTTTTCTTTTCTGTTTTGTTTTAAAACAGATTTTGACCACAACTTTGACCGCCTATAACTTTTTAAATACAACTCCAAATGAGTTGATTCTTTTTCCTACCTTCCTCAAATTTGATCTAGTTTATTTTAATATTTATTTGAAAATTTTCCAAAACAACTTTTTGTACTGTTTTGAGATATGTGTTAATTCAAATACTTTTTAAAATAGGATTTTGGGAGAGAGGGAAGAAACTTTCAAAAGTTTTGGAGAGCACCTCACCCCCCCACAACTTAAAGGCAAGCATCTTGAACCCTGGCATAATATTTTTGATGTGTTGGTCGACACGTTTATAACACCACCTTATTTCGGAGAACTTGATATTTCATGTGACATGATCATTTGCATGGAAGCATACCAACGATTTCCTTGCTATTGGAAATGAAAATGATTGTGATGGTAATCATCCTCATGTGCCTTGCATGCATACCGGAAAGGAATCCGGGAAAGCCTCGGCCTTGGGTAGGCGTGAGCTTGTTGCCGGTCCTCGTCGAGACGGTTATGACCGGTATGACATGGTAAGGTACATTGAGTGGTAATTTCTTACATTGTATTATATTTGATATACATGTCATGCAGGAACTTATAACCTCCTGAGTCGACCGCAGATCGAGTCTTGTTCCAGTAACCCCCTTACTTGCCTCGTACTACCACTCGTCCCTGCAGCAGGTAGGGTACGGTTCAGTAAGTTGTCAACCCCTTTCCAGCACACACCGTACAGAGAGGCCATGGTGGAAGATATCGGTTGTAGCCGGTAGGCATGCCACCTGGTCAGGGGGCATGGGTGTTTCCGGTTGGGACCGAGAGGGGAGGCCACCCCTTAGAGCCCGCGATATAAATTTGATCCCATGCTACGCGAGGTTGTAGCCTCCCCACTTAGAGTTTTGCTTGACAAGTGTCGTGGGTGATTCCAGACACCGATAAGTTAAGCTGGTGTGTGCAAGTTAGGCGTGTTTTCAACTAAAAGGCCGTAGACGGAATTGGTCCCGATGGACTAAAGGAATCCGTTACTCGTGGGTAAAGAGTACACTCTCTGCAGAGATTAAACCTATTCGAATAACCTTGTCCATGGTTAAGGACTACAGTCTGGGATGGGTCAAGCGTCGGTCTTAGTGTCGGTCTTCGGAGGTGAAACGGTTAAACCAGAACGGGAACTACTACTTGAGACTAGTGATGATTATGGTTATTACTATTGTTGACTAACCCGTGATATTATTGTTATCATCGAATATCTCTGGGATGGTTCTACCTCCGGGATATTTCACTATGATTATTTAATTTTTTTAGCCCTTTATGTGGTGTCGCTCAGACGCCCGACTGTGGCATTTCTTTCAAAGCCCTTTTATGTGGTGTCGCTCAGACGCCCGACTGTGGCATTTCTTTTAAGCCCTTTATGTGGTGTCGCTCAGACGCCCGACTATGGCATTTCTTTTAAAGCCCTTTATGTGGTGTCGCTCAGACGCCCGACTGTGGCATTTCTTTTAAAGCCCTTTATGTGGTGTCGCTCAGACGCCCGACTATGGCATTTCTTTTAAGCCCTTTATGTGGTGTCTCTCAGACGCCCGACTGTGGTATTATTATTATTCCGCATTTTTCCGCTCGAGGAGTCTTTCAGACACTCGCTTGGCACCTAGTATTTATTACCTCTATGTGGCCATTGCATAAATTTCCGGTTGCATATGAATAACCTGTTTACATGCATCACGATATTTATTTATGACTAACTAAGTGAGTATAAGGATATTGCAAAGCATGGGCATCAACGGTTATATTATACCTGTATTCTTAATGTTTGCGAGTACATTCAAAGTACTCACTGGCTTGTCCCTGGCTATTGTCTTGGCCAGATTTATTGCTTGGGGAGGAGCGTATGCGACGACCGCCTCGGAACCTGAGCAACACTGATAGCAGCCTCGTGAAGATAGGAGTTAACCTGGTCAGCTGTTCCCGTGGGAAATGGAGTCCCATAGCCGTGGTGATCCACAAACCGCTTCCGCCCTCAACCACTAGAAACCATTTGTTGTACTCATAGGCCACAATGGTCTTGTACTGCATATTTTGTACCTTTGCTAGGAATTTCTGTAACAAGTTGGTGCCTCATCATCTAACAGAAATCCTGGGGCTGATGAGCTCGACGGCCATTTTCTGGAAATTAATGTCTGGAAAATCGGTCGCGACAAAACTCTAGCGCCTCCGCTAGCTCTCGACGATGCCGGCGACGAAGCGCTTAGCTGCCGCGACTTCACCGACGCTGTCCTCACACCGGCCGCGGACATCGTCTTCTCCGTCGCCGCCGTAGGTGTCCTCCGTCGCCAAGTTAGGGCACGGTGGATCGAACTGCTCGGTCTCCTACTCTTCCCATCTAGCAGTTCATCGTGTGGTAATTAAAATCTCACTTTTTACCGTATTTTGATCTAATCGATTCATCCTTCTTCACCAAAGTGGTTTCTGTGACTACAAACTTGGATTTATCTAGTTCTGCATCTCATACTGTGCCTAGCATCTTCACTTATGCATCTAAACTAGTTAGATTCCTCACTTGTACCTATTCTTGGATTCGTACAAATCTGGAACCAACTTCAAACACATAAGTGAATGTCTTCAAACTGATTTATCTTCAAAATCTTCTGAGAATGCATATGACCTCTTCCCCTTCCCTCGCATCTTTAATGTTGTCACATGTACATGTCTGTGGGAGAATCCCTTGGTTCTCATAGTCTGCATTCATTTGCAGAATTCTTACACCAACAACACTGCTGACGACACTGATGTTGTCATGCCCGAAGCCAATAATGGAGCACCTAAAGCCAATGTGGCCCCTGAAGCCAATGCTGCACCAGACGTGATCATTCCTCCTGAAGCTATTGTGCCACTTGCAGCCCATGTCAATGAAAATGCCAATGCTCCTGTACCCCCTCCAAGACCTCATACTGTTGAGCTGGCATTTGATCATGGTCAGCCTATTATGGTCTGATGGCCCATTCTGGTTCCTCCACCTGCTGTGGGTCCACAATTTGACTATCATGTCGAGCACAGGCCTCAAGTCCAGAAGCCCAAGCCAAGACTTCCAAGATTCCCAGGCACTGCAACCTCACGTGGGGTCTTCAATGTGAATGGCTTCGTGGCACATAACACCTTCTTCGACAGTGCCAAGAACCCATACTCCAAACCTCGCATTTCATCGGATCGGTTTTGGATCTATCAGCAGCACAGCTACTATTCATGCGTCTTATACAATCAAGGGCGCATATTTCCACATATGCGTCTCGACACTGAAGCTATAGTTGGCCTGCCCTGACTAGAAGAAGCGTTGGATTGCTTCAGAGACGCTGGACTCCTGCAATTTGTCACAGACAAGGAACAATGGAATGAAGAGCTTCTATTACAGTTTTATGCAACTCTTCACATTCGCGGCTACAACAGGGATCCAAAGACTTGGGTCCTTGAGTGGATGACAAGCATTGTCCATCATGAAGCCAAAGCTCTTGATATCATTGAGCTAACTGGCCTGTCCACTCCAGGCGATTTGTTTGAACCTGGTTGTAGGCTTCACCGTGATGCTTTGGAAAGCATTTTTCAGAAGCCCGAGCCCAACATGAGCCATATGCTCAGTATGATGAAGCCTTTGCCTCCAGATGCAGAATATCCTCAGGCGTTCTTTGTTGAAGACCTTGAGTATCTACCACGCACCATCTACCACATCATACGGCGAACTCTCTGGCCTATCAAAGGACATTCTCCAGCTGCAAAACTTGAAGGTACAATGAAGACATTGGTCTTCTATATTCTCAATGGCAAGAGCTTCAATGCACAAGATTTCTTCATTCGTCAACTGGCAGCATCAGCCTCAGACATCTTTGGACTGAAGTTCTATGCTCCATGGGTCATGCGCCTCATCAATATTCACTCTGCAATCAACTATCAGCCCTCTGCACGAAACCATCTTGTCTTTTTGCCGGAGGTCAATTTGTCTGTTGATGCCATTTACCCTGACCCTGCAAAGGAGCCGCTATGTCTTCACAATGCAGACCATCAAAGCTTCACTCATCCTATTCCAAGTCATTATGTGACCAATTCTATCACTCGTGTTTATCCATTGGCAGGCAATACTCTTGCCCCTCTTCAAGCCAACACAGAAAGCACTATTGCTCAAAGGCCTCGGAAGCGCTCCCGTGTTCTAAATGACTGGGAACTTCTTGTCGCACTTCATCAAAAGCAAGATAAGCATCATGACTGGCTGAAGCGTCAAATGCATAGTCTCTTGGTTGATTTCAATCGCATCCGCAATCTTGCCACCAAGAACGCATTTGTCTCCCATGAAGCCTATCGGCGATCTTGGAAGAGTCTGACACTTCTGTGCTCTGAAGATGATTTAAGAGCGGATGGCTTCACAGAGAGATATAAGTTTGATTCAATGCCTCCAAGGAATGCAGTTCTGCGACGGACTCCATCTCTTGAAGACTCTGAATACTCCTCTTCAGCGGCTACTGTAAATGCCAGAGTCATCGAGGATGAAGATGATGTGACTTCTCCAATGTCTGCATCGCCGCATATCGACACTGCGCCGAGTTCTTCTACACCGCCAAACACCAAGGATGTCCCTGCTGCTTCACCTACTCCCTCTGGGAACGAGTAGAAGCTCTATGTCATCAAACCTTTTTGGTCCTTACTGACAAAAGGGGGAGAAGCATATGAGTTGATAGTCTTCAAGCGGGTCCATATGGGCGGTTGCATTATATTTTGCCTTTTGGTTTACAACTCTCGCTTTTGATACATTTGATTCTTTTAGTTATAACACTTAAACTCAATGGTCGTCTGCTACTTATTTGCTATTTTGTGATGCGATGATAAATTCCGCATGTGCGATGATAACTTCCGCACTTAGGTCATTCTGCAGACGTCCATTTTTCATTATGCATGTCATTATCTTCTTTATATCAAATCATGCATGATGAATTGTTTTCATAAGTTGTAGAGGATCTCTACATGTACAACATTCCATGTGCATTTGCATTCCAAAAGCAAATTACTCATATGCACATCTTCAGGGGGAGCATTTGCCACTTATGAAGACAATCCCTTACAATTTCACATACTTTATACCCGTTGAAAATTTCAACCAGTTTGTCATCAATCACCAAAAAGGGGGAGATTGTAAGTGCATCTAGTGCCACCCCTAGTTGATTTTGGAGTATTGACGACAAACCTGGTTGAGGGACTAATGTGTTTGTGAGAATTGCAGGATAACACAGGTAGTAGTCCCTCATTGATTCGGTTTACCTACCGGAGATGACCCCTAAAATGTATGAAGACATTGAAGACAGTGGTGGTATATGAAGATATTCACATTGAAGACTATGACATGAGAAGACATTGTGTGAAGACTATGGAACGTGAATACTTAGCTGTTTCGTTGTTTCCTTTTCCTCTTTGTTGAGTCGTAGGAACCACCGTACTGTTAAGTGGGGTCCAAGTGAACAAAGTCAGAGTGACTGAAGTGATGCTCAACCAAAATCCTATGTCTTCGAGCGAAGACAATGAGAGCAAATCTTATCCAGAGCTGGATGAGTCAGCTTTGCTTGTAGCCCAAGTAAAGTTGACATGTGTGTTTGAAATCTGACCGTTGGAACACGTGTCAGTTCCTTAGTGACCCAGGGTCATTTCGGACAAATCAGGTCGGGTTGCTTAGTGGCTATAAATAGACCACCTCCTAGACGATAAATTGGTTGGCTGCTCAGAGTTAGTGCACGGCTTTTGTCGTTTGAGAGCAACCCATCTCCGAAGCTTTTAAGAGAGAAATCCTTGCGAGGACAAAGCACAAACACCCAGAGCCACATAGTGTTAGGCATCACTGAAGTCTTTCTGTCTGCGTGACCTAAAGACTTGTTACACTTGAGGACTGTAAATCCTCCAGCTAGTTAGGTGTCGCGTTCTGAGCATCCAAGAGTCATTGTGGATTGCCGGTGAACGAAGTCTGTGAAGGTTTGGAAGTCTACCTTGAAGACTTACCAGAGTAATTGGGCGAGGACTGGGTGTACTTCGCTCAAGGGGAATAAGGTGAAGACGTGGTCTTCTGAGTTGAATCTTAGCCTCCTCAACCAGACGTACAGTTGTCACAACAACTGGAACTGGTCCAACAAATCATGTGTCCTCAACAAGTGACTGGTTCTATCCTCTCCCTCTCATTACTTACAGTTTGTCTTCGTGAAGTCATTTCCTGATTGCTATACCTGTTTGACTTCATTACTTGACTACTATCATTGTTTGGCTTCATACCATCTTCCATCCTGATCCTTACTACCTAGCTGCTATTAGTCTTCGAGCTTTTACTTCATTGCATACTTGACTATGGTTTGCCTAGTGTAGTTTATCTTCCGATGCATATCAATAGGATCATTTCTATCGTTTGTCTTCGAAACTTCCATGTTTTGAAGACTTTCATAAAAACCGCCTATTCACTCCCCCCCTCTAGTCGATAACTAGCACTTCCAGTATTGAAGGTCAAAGAGAGATAAGAAGCCATCTAGCTACTAGCTATGGACACGTAGGTCTGTGGTAAACTACTCATGCTTCATTTGAAGGGTCGCAAGGTTGATGTAGATGCCCCACCATGATTGAGTCCCCCTCCGGCAAGGTGCCGGAAAAGGCCCCTAGATGGGATCTCATGGGAACAGAGGCTTGCGGCGGCGGAAAAGTATTATTGTGGACGCTTGTGTTGGTTTGGGAATATTTTGGGATTTATAGTGCAAAGATTGGGGTTGGGGGACTCCCGGGTTGTCCACATGTTAGGGGCACCCCCCTAGGGCATGCCCTGAGGGCTTGTGGGCCCCTCGTGACTCCTTTGACCCCCTCTCCAAGTCCTACGAGTGTCTTCTAGTCCAAGAAAAATCATCATGAAAGTTTTATTCCGTTTGGTATTCCTTTTTTGTAATACTCAAAAACAAGGAAAAAATAGAAACTGGCATTGAGCTCTAGGTTAATAAGTTAGTCCAAAAAAATATAAAATAGCATATTAATGCATACAAAACATCTGAAACAACAAATATAATAGCATGGATCAATCAAAAATTATAGATACGTTGGAGACGTACCAAGAATCCCCAAGCTTAATTCATACTTGTCCTCGAGTAGGTAAATGATAGAAAGAATATTTTTTTTATGTGGAATGCTACCTAACGTATTTATCCATATAATCTTTTGTATCGTGGCATGAATATTCGATCCATAATATTCAAAACAAAAGTTTAATATTGACATAAAAACAATAATACTTCAAGCATACTAATAAAGCAACCGCGTCTTCTCAAAATAACATGGCAAAAGAAAGTCATCCTTATAAAAGCATATAGTGTGGCTATGCTCCATCTTCATCACACAAAGTATTTTATCATGCACAGCCCCAATGATAAGCCGAGCCATTGTTTCATACTTTTGGTGCTCTCAAACTTTGTCAACTTTCATGCAATACACGAGTGTGAGCCATGGATATAGCACTATAGGTGCAATAGAATATGATGGTTGTGGAGAAGACAAAAAGAACAAGAAAGTCTCACATCAACTAGGCATATTAACGGGCTATGGAGATGCCCGACAATAGATATCAATGTGAGTGAGTAGGGATTGCCATGCAACGGATGCACTAGAGCTATATGTTTATGAAAGCTCAAAAAGACACTAAGTGGGTGTGCATCCAACTTGCTTGCTCACGAAGACCTAGGGCAATTTGAGGAAGCCCATCATTTGAATATACAAGCCAAGTTCTATAATGAAAAATCCCCACTAGTATACGAACGTGACCACATAGGAGACTCTCTATCATGAAGAACATGGTGCTACTTTGAAGCAAAAGTGTGGAAAAAGGATAGTAACATTGTCCCTTCTCTCTTTTCTCTCATTTTTTCTTTTTTCTTTTTTTGTTTGGGCTTCTTTTGCCTCTTTTATTTTTTATAAAGTCCGGAGACTCATCCCACCTTGTGAGGGAATCATAGCTTCCATCATCCTTACCTCACACAATGCTCTAAAAATGATGATCATCACACTTTCATTTACTTACAACTCAAGAATTACAACTCGATACTAGAACAAAATATGACTCTATATGAATGCCTCAGGCGCTGTACCGGGATGTGTAATGATCTAGCGTAGCAATAACATCAAAAAATCACGTTGGCTATCTTACGAACATGCAAAGCAATATGACAATGATGATACGTGTCATTATGAACGGAATGGTGGAAGTTGCATGGCAATATATTTTGGAATGGCTATGGAAATGCCATAATAGGTAGGTATGGTGGTTGTTTTGAGGAAAGTATATGGTGGGTTGAATGCACTGGCGAGAGTTGCGTGGTATTAGAGAGGCTAGCAAAGGTGGAAGGGTGAGACTGTGTATAATCCATGGACTCAACATTAGTCATAAAGAACTCACATACTTATTGCAAAAATTTATCAGCTCTCGAAACAAAGTACTACACGCATGCTCCTGAGGGGATAGATTGGTAGGAAAAGACCATCGCTCTCCCCGACCGCCACTCATAAGGAAGACAATCAAAAAATAAATCATGCTCCGACTGCATCACATAACGGTTCACCATACGTGCATACTACGGTAATCACAAATTTTAACACAAGTATTTCTACCAATCCAAAATTACCCACTAGCATGACTCTAATATCACCATCTTTATATCTCAAAACAAATGCAAGAATCAAACTTCTCATAGTATTCAATGCTCTCTATATGAAGGTTTTTATTATATCCCTCTTCGATGCCCATCATACTAGGACTAAATTCATGACCTAAGCAAATTACCATGTTGTCTAAATACTTTCAAAATAATATAAGTGAAGAATGAGAGTTCAAAATTTTCTATAAACTAAAGCCACAACCGTGCTCTAAAAAAGATATAAGTGAAGCACTAGAGCAAATTGCCTAGCTCAAAAGATATAAGTGAAGCACATAGAGTATTCTAATAAATTCACGCTTCATGTGTGTCCCTCTCAAAAGGTGTGTACAGAAAGGATGATTGTGGCAAACTAAAATGCAAAGACTCATATCATACAAGATGCTCCGTGTAAAACACATATCACGTGGTGAATAAAAATATTGTCTCGCGTAAATTTAGCGATGGAACGAAGACGAAAGAGGGGATGCCATCTGGGGCATCCCCAAGCTTAGATGCTTGGTTGTCCTTGAGTATTACCTTGGGGTTCCTTGGGCATCTGCAAGCTTAGGCACTTGCCACTCCTTATTCCATCGTCCATCAAATCATTACCCAAAACTTGAAAACTTCACAACACAAAACTCAACAGAAAACTCATGAGATCCGTTAGTATAATAAAATAAATCACCACTTTAGGTAATATTGTGAACTCATTCTAAATTTATATTTGTGTAATATCTAGTGTATTCCAAATTCTCCATGGTTAATACCCCCCCTGATACTACCCATAGATTCATCAAAATAAGCAAACAACACATAGAATACAGAATCATCAAAAACAGAACGGTCTGTTGCAATCTGGAATCTTCGTATACTTATGTAACTCCAAAAATTCTGAAAAATAGGAAAATATGGGCAATTTGTGTATCAATATTTTGTAAAAACTTTAGATCAAAAGCACGTTCCTATTAATTTTTTAAACTAGATGATATTGTCGATGTTCTGGGAACCGGGGTACCCAGACTTGCCTGCCTGCGGCCCGTGGCGTGGCTTCATCAGCAGCTTGGTACGGCTCATCTTCAGCACCAGCAGCATAAGACCCTTGTGAGTGGCCAAGCCTCATGAGGTGGACGACATCAAAACGTCCAGGAGGAGCGGCCTCCTCAGGCAGGCTCTCGAGGAGCGGAGATTTCTATGCAAGCCCTCGCCTCGTGAGGTTTGGATTATGCAAGCCATGACGACCAAGGCTAGGCGGTTACCAGCGGGTGCAGAGCAGCAAGTTTCCTCTTTTGTGCTAAGGAGGCAAGCGCAGGCACGGAGTCCCGAGGAATCAACTAAAGGTTTCCATTCTCATGCTACAAGACCAAGAGCGTCAGGACGGCAGGACGGATGTCATCGCCAAGCCCACCACGGCATCACGACCAGAAGCTTTGCACGCGAAGACCACCTTTCATCGGGATAAGATGTACTAGTTGTCTCCCTTCGAATTTGGCCGTTGTGGGATCCCTTCCCGCCTTCATTTGGGAAGAAGACCAAGGCCACTATAAATAGAACCTAGCCACCACTGTAGAGAGGCCCCGGACGAGATCCATTCCATCCTCACACCCACCAGCTCATCGAGCTCAGGTACACACCTCCTGAGGTTGTTCTATACTGTACTAGTTCATCCTCAGCCCACCTCAACGCTAATCCACAAACAAAGCATGAGTAGGGTTTTACATCGCAAGGTGGCCCGAACCTGGGTAAACTGCTATGTTCCTTTATTTCCACTTCTTTGAGCTAGGCCGTGGGATCGACGAGTTGGCAGACTGGGGAGGTTGAGTTCTTCACACGTACACCAGAGTTCAAATCTATCCTGGGTCTACGGAGCTCGAAATCTGACATTTGGTGCGCCTGGTAGGGGTGCGTCGGAGCCTCTCTTCCTCCGGTCGATCCGCCCCTGTTTCGCCATCCCCATGGCTGATGGTCGTCGAGTTCGTGCTGAGGGTCGGGCCGCCTGCATCACCCAGACCACGCCTGCTGGCTATGGCGCTCCCAGTCGCTCCCCGTCGCCCGCAGCCAACGCCGCCACCGGCCCCATGGCCCATGAGCAGCAGGCTTCGTCGATGCAGCCCTCCATGTGGCGTGATGGGCGCACCGCCACTCCATCGCTGACCCCGGCGGCAGCTTCGTCTTCTCATGCGCGTCGCGGGCCGGCGAACGCGCAGGATGCGTTACTCATGGCACGCGAGCTCCTATGCTATCACTCCGGGCCCCAAAAAACTGGCTATTCTGGCGTTGTAAACACTTTTTTAACGCGTCGCGCATTGCGCTTCTGTTGGAGATGCTCTAACATGGCAGACGAGTGCTTTAATGTTGCCCACAAGATGCGTGAGTATTACTAGTATATTTTTCTTGCCATGTTGAGATTTTAAAAACACGAGTGCGAACATGCAGAGGAGCAATGCAGACCAAACACGGGATATTGGGGACATCTTCAAGGAGCGTGGCAAGTTAAAGAGGAGCTGCACCAAACCTGTAAAACGAGCTTTGGTAAGTAACACCCTTTCAATTACTTTATTTTAGTCTCGTGTTCTTCAATGTGTATATGTTGTAGTTTCTGTTTCTCTCAGCCTTGTGTTCTTCAATGTGTAATAAGAAGAGTCTTAATCGTCCTAATGCTTTCGTTTTTAGCTTGATGGAGGAAGTGGGTGTTCTCACCGTGGAGTCTGTTTTTATATTTTTCCTTTTGAATTCACTTCTTCGAGTCATGTTTATCTGGCTTCTACTAAATGGATCTGGGTTGCTCTGAGTATTGATAAAAGAAGTAACTTCATGCCAGGATGCAGTTCGTGCGAGGATGGAAGTATGGTCAACCTAGAGATCATGTTTCCAAAATGAGGCTAGATTACACACAAGGTGGTCGTTCCCTAATGATGCTGGATTAGAAACAAGGTGCAAATTCCCAGATGATGCTGGATTACACAAAAGCCAGGTGGAGTCGTCAATTGTTCGTGTCATCGTGGCTCTAGTAAAGGCTGAAAGAAAGCGTGCAGCAGCCCTTGTGAATGTAGCTGAGTTCCTGAAGAAGCGAAAAGAGCAATCAGATGCTCTCTTCACCCAAGCCAAAGAATAGATTGAAGAAGCCAGAAAGAAGCTAGTAGAGGCAGAGCAGGCTAGGCGTCTCCTGCTATCTAAAATTGTTGTCAATACAAATTTTCCTGCATAATAGTGTCGGTGTACAAAAAGAGGGGTACACTTTTTGTACCCCTATAACTATGCACGGGCAGTCTGAGCCACGGGCACCACCACACTGAGCAAGGCAAGGGAGGTGAGCCAAGGTAAGACCGAAGCTCGAGAGAAGTAGAACGACGCCAAGACCAAGACCACAAAGAGCAAAGGGGACGAAGCGGACTCCCCCGGCAAGATCCTTGCCAGGAGGCGGTTTTAGCAAACCCGGCAAGACCCTTGCCGTGGCAGATCGCCCCACACCTACGGAGCGAGTCACCCTTGAATCCACTGCCTCCATGGGGCAAGGATTCCGGAGACATCCCCATGGTGGCATGCAGATCTTTGTGAAGACATTCAAGATCAGATACACACTTTAGAAGATGATGATCCTCGGCGGGATCCCAGCCAAGGAGGACCACAAGGCCCCCGGCAAGAGCCTTGTCGGGGATGACAGCAGGCGCCACGGCTAGACCCTTGTCGCGGCCCCGGCAAGGCCCTTGCCATGAACACTCGTAGGGCCACCATCAGGCCCACACCAATCAGACCTCCACCGCCGTTCGCATGCAGCTGCCGACCCAACCAGCTGGGCAGGCATCTGCGTGGCGGCATGCGGATCTTCGTGGAGACCCACCACTATGCCACCTCAGCTACCTGCCTGCCTACATGGCACCGCGGGCACCGCTGGCCAGGGCGCGTGTTGACGCAAGAGGGAGCGGCGACGGACGAGACAGGGCTCTCCCCCGTCCCCGATAAAGCAAGGACACCTAAGCAAGACGCATTAAATGCGCCTTGTCATGTAATGCGAGGGATAACCTCGCATCACTGTACCCTTTCCACCTCATGTGTGCCACTTTGGCAACCCCTTCCCCTATAAAAGGAGGCCCAAGGCGACCAGGAGGGGGATTCGGCTTTTTGGAGCTCCTCACGCCCCATTGCTAGTTCAAGAACACAGATAAACAAACCACCAAAGCAGGAGTAGGGTTTTACGCATCCTCGCGGCCCGAACCTGGGTAAAGAAACCGTGTGCTATCTGTTTGATCTGCTCTTCTCACGACCCCGCGCCCCGCAACCGTAGTAGGGATTCTTGTGGTCCCATAGGTGTCGTTCCCACCGACATTTTTGTCGCGCCAGGTAGGGGGCGCTGTTGTGAGAATCGGATTTAGCAGTTAGTTCGACGCTTCTTCACTGTCATAGCGCCCAAGAAGAAGATGACGGTGGCGGTTGGCCCGTCGGAAGCCGGACATCCCGTCCCGACGCGGGCGAGCAGCGGACCAGTCGCAGAAAGGACCCGGGGCGCCGTTCGCGAACACCAACACCGTCCCAGCAGCCGGAGTTTGGGAGGCGGCGATGTTCGTGCGCCTCGTAACGGGCCGCACGCCGCCAAATCCAAAGACGGAGCCTGGCCCACCGCGGGTGGCGCGGGGCCTTCCAAGATCACTGCCACCCCGCCCGAAGGCGACGCGAGGGCTTCCAAGACTCCCACGCTGGCGCCGATGGTGCGCTCCTCTCAAGCGGCGCGCGACGAACGGCGTAATCACGCCGAAGACCCCGGGCGTCGCCGCGGGAAGAGCCCCGAGCGCCACTCCCGGGATGTAGAAGATCTGCCCGCTCGCCGAGGCGCTGGTGAAGATGGCATGCGACCGCGGGGTCGTGTTAGAGCTCCTTCTGACATGGTCAGAAGTCGAAGCGCGTCGCGATCCGTGCAGGTTTCGCTGCCACCAACACCAGCAGAGGCCCTGGCGCGCGCGCGCAGTTGCTCCTCGATTTTCCTCCCACTACGGGGAAACTCGACGAATGGAGAGCCACTATCCGAAGCCTTGTTGCAGTGGCCAACAAAGACGAGCCGAGTCCGGTGGAGCCCCCGGTTGGACGCTCCAACGGAGTCCCACGCACCAGTGGCAGGAAAACCGGCGGCGCCGCGACCACGGTGCACTCGCCTCCTCCTCGCCCGGTACCGCGAACGCCAGCCCATCGCGACGCTACGGGCGATGAAATCTCCATAGCGTCGTCCGACCCGCGGACCCACTATGACCAGCGCCAAGTTCTTCGGGAACGAGAACATGAAGACGCTCGAACCACTATCGAGCGCCGGCGCAGAGCGCACCACCAATCGGACAGGCGAGCAGGGCCTGCTGTGGACCACCCGACACCGGAGAGCCCTGGAGGCCTACCTTACGAGGTAGGTTGTCCGGCTTTTACCCATGAGCTGCGGCAGTTCCAGTGGTCCACTCACCGCACCTTCAAACCTGACGTGGGAGAAAAGTACATCGGCAAGACCCACCCGTCCGAGTTCCTCAGCATCTACACCATCGCGATGCAAGCTGCCGGAGCCCGTGACGATAAGGTGCTTGCGAATTACTTTCCGTTGGCTCTTAAACCCAACGCCATGTCATGGTTGATGCACTTGCCGGTAGACTCTATTTCCTCCTGGTCGTATTTGTGCCATAAGTTTGTCGGCGCCTTTACCGGCCACCAAGCCCATGGCCAAGCGAGCGACCTGCACGTCATTCCCCAGAAGGGAGGCGAGAGTCTCCGCAAGTATATACAGAGGTTCAGCCGGATACAGTACAATATCCCTGATGTTCACCCTGCCGCCATCATCAGCGCGTTCCATTAGAACGTGCGTAACCACAAGATGCGCGAAGAGCTGGCAATGAACAAGGTGAAAGATGTGGAGGAACTCTATGTTCTTGCTGACAGATGTGCCCGAGCTGAAGAGGGAAGGAAGTACCCCGGCGAAGATGCCGGCGTGGAAACTGATTCCTCAGATGAGGATACTGCCGCCCCGGCGAAGAAGGGCCGACGCCGCAATAGGAAGCGCAAAGGTAAAGCCGTGCTTGCCGTCGAGGGATCTGATGACACCGGCTCCACCAAGAAAACCAAGGCAGATGACCCCGGCAAGGAAATTGCCGGATGTGTCGTCTGCCGGGCCTTGGCGGCTGCCGAGAAGCCAGGAAACTCCGACAAGCGATACTGCAAGATCCATCGCACCAAAGGCCATGCTCTCCAAGACTGCCGACAGGTTGAGCTCCTCGCTGAGAAGCAGAGGGCTGAGTATGAGAGGCGGGACAAGGAGAAGGGCCCAGACGGTGCTGAGGGGTCCGGCAAGAAGCGTGACGGCCAGGCGGGCCGTCGCGGCAAGGATAAACAACAGGAGAGGCCCGCCCGGGGCCGTGACAGAAAGCCGGAATACGACGATCACGAAGAGGACGACGAATCCGGTGACGAAGAGTTTCAGAAAGCTACAGAGGCCATGTGCGTCGAAGGCGGTGCCTCGCTGCATACTTCTCACCGCCGGCTTAAACAGTGGGCGCGAGAGATTACAGCGGCAGAGCCGTCGTTTGATGCCCAAAGGCCGCTGAAGTGGTCCAGCACACCTATCATTTTTGACACTGAGGATCACCCTGATCGTACTACTGCGGTCGGGTGCTTGCCGTTGTTGGTTTCACCAACGATACGCAACCTCAAGGTGACAAAGATGCTAGTCGATGGCGGGGCCGGTCTGAACTTGATCTCGCCTGCCGTGATCGAGAAACTGCAGATTCCTGATGGAGACCTCGAAGAGATGGGCACGTTTCAGGGGGTCAACCCGGGAAGAAGCCAACCCAAGGGAAAGGTCACGCTGCCCGTGACTTTTGGAAGCAACCTTAACTACAGGACGGAGAGGATTGTGTTTGATGTTGCCAAGATCCCCTTGCCCTACAACGGGATCCTTGGCCGCCCAGCGCTGGCCAAGTTCATGGCGACGTCACACTACGCCTACAACACCCTGAAGATGCCAGGACCTGTGACGATCATCACCATCCCCTCCGACAAGAAAGATGCGCTGATTTGTGCTGACCAACTATACCAGCAAGCAGTTGCAGCAGCTGCCGCCGCTAGGGCACTTGCTCCTGCCGCTGGGAACCCGGGAGGGAAGAAGAAAAAGAAGACCGGTGATACCTCGGACACCCACTCCGGCAAGCGCACCTCTTCAGAGTGTAGCGTTGCCGTCGAGGACGTGCCAGAGAGCTCCGCCGGCGGAAACAAGAAGCCCAGGGCCATGCCGCCGGGAACCAAGAAGGTTTATGTCAATAAGGACGGCACGGGAGGAGCTTTCACCATAAGCTCCACCCTTGGCGACAAATAGGAAGACGCGCTCGTCACCTTCCTGCGGGCGAATGTCGATGTGTTTGCATGGCAAGCTTCCGACATCCCCGGCGTTCCCAGGGAGGTGATTGAGCACCACCTTGTTGTCTGTCCTCATGCGCGGCCCGTCAAGCAGAAGGTCAGAAAGCAAGCTTTGGAACGACAAGAGTTCATCACAAAAGAGATCCGAAAACTGGAAGCAGCGGGTTTGGTAAGAGGAGTGCTCCATCCAACGTGGTTGGCCAATCCGGTCGTAGTGCGCAAGGAAAATGGGAAGTGGAGACTGTGTATTGATTACACAGATATCAATAAGGCTTGTTCTAAAGACCCCTTCCCGTTGCCGCGCATCGACCAGATTGTTGACTCCACGGCTGGGTGTGATCTGTTGTCATTCCTCGACGCCTACTCCGGCTACCACCAGATCTTCATGACGAGAGAAGATGAAGAGAAAACAACATTCATCACCCCATGTGGTACGTATTGTTTCATGCGGATGCCTTTCGGGTTGAAGAGTGCTGGTTCGACGTTTGCAAGGGCGGTCCAGATTGGTTTTGAACCCCAGCTCCATAGATATATGGAAGCTTATATGGATGACATAGTGGTCAAAACCAAGGATAGGGCAACCCTCATACCAGATTTGCAAGAAACATTTGCAAACCTGCGCAATATCAATCTCAAGCAGAACCCTGAGAAGTGCGTCTTTGGCGTCCCGTCCGGCAAGCTTCTCGGGTTCTTTGTGTCACAGTGTGGGATAGAGGCCAATCCGGACAAGATCAAAGCTATAGAGCAGATTGAAGCACCCAAGCGAATCAGGGATGTGCGTTGGCTTGCTGGTTGCGTCGCCACCATGGGCAGGTTCATTTCCAAGTCTGCCGAGCGCGCCCTCCCCTTTTTGAAGATCCTGAAAAAGGCGGGCCCGATGGAGTGGACGCCAGAAGCTGAAGCAGCATTGCAAGATTTGAAGAAGTACCTCTCCTCCGCGCCAATACTAGTTGCGCCTAGGCCGCAGGAGCCGTTGCTGCTATACCTGGCGGCAACGAACCAGGTGGTCAGCGCCGCACTAGTGGCGCAGAGAGAGGTTGACGATGAGGTAATGGCAGCAACAGAGCCCGACACCACCAATGCAGAGACGACACAGCCAGTTGGAGTGCCGCCGAAGAAGAAAATGATGCAGCACCCGGTCTACTTTGTTAGTTCCCTCCTGTAGGGGGCTAGATCAAGGTACTCCGGCGTGCAGAAATTGCTCTTCGGCCTTCTTATGGCCTCGAGGAAGTTGCGTCACTACTTCCAGGCACACGAGATCACTGTCGTCACTCGCCTCCCTCTGCAACGGATATTGCACAATCCAGACGCAACGGGAAGAATTGTGGAATGGGCACTGGAGCTGTCCAGCTTTGGCCTCAAGTTTGAAAGTACTTCGACGATTCAGAGCCGAGTCCTGGCAGAGTTCATTGCAGAATGGACCACGACGCCTGACGAAGAAATCCAAGAGACTGCTCTCCCCGGCAAGGAGGCAAGTTGCAATTGGATCATGTACTTTGATGGAGCTTTCTCCTTACAAGGCGTCGGGGCTGGCCTATTGCTTGTCGCGCCCACCGGAGAGCACCTCAAGTACGTGATCCAGATGCACTTCCCCAGGGAGGTGTCAACCAACAATACGGCTGAGTACGAAGGGCTGCCTGCCGGTCTTAGGATCGCGGCGGACCTCGGAATCAAGAAACTCATCGTCAGGGGCGACTCGCAGCTTGTCATCAAGCAAGTCAACAAAGATTACCAGAGCCCGTTGATGAAGGCCTACGTCGATGAAGTGAGAAAGTTGGAAGAGCGTTTTGACGGTATACAGGCTGAACACGTTCCCCGAGCGGAGAACGACATTGCCGATTACCTGTCAAAATGCGCTGCCCTCAAGCTACCTGTGGAACCAGGTACCTTTGTGCTTCAGCTAACTCAGCCATCCGTTGATCCATCAACAGAGCAGAACAAGAGGAGGAAATCAGGGCCCGGCAAGTACTTTCCCGCCGAGCTCCCCGAAGCCGCCGGCAAGGATGTTGCCGGAGACACTGAGCCCGCCACGGAACGGCTAGCTCCGGCGGAGCGTCAAGCTCTTGCTGTCGAGACAGCCGCCCCTATAGCGGAGGAAATGCCTTTAGTCCTCGCCGTCGAGCCCCAGGGTCCAGTGTGGGCACAGCATACCATTCGATTCCTCCAAACAGGGGAACTTCCTGAGGAGCAGGAAGAAGCGGAAAACGTAGCCCGTCGCTCTACCATGTACCATTTCGTCGATGACGTCCTGTAGAGAAAGAGGCCGAACGGTGTGAAATTGAAGTGTATCCCTCGAGAGGAAGGACTGGAGCTGTTGGCGGAGATACACGGAGGCATATGTGGATCCCACATCGGGCCAAGGGCCCTTGCCGGCAAGGCATTTCGGCAAGGCTTCTTCTGGCCCACCGCCCTCCAGGATGCGACGACACTAGTCACCAGGTGTGAAGCGTGCCAGTTCCATTCAAAGAAGCTTCATCAGCCAACTCAAGCCCTTCAAACCATTCCTCTCTCCTGGCCCTTCTCGGTCTGGGTGCTCGACAAACTGGGCCCTTTCCCCCGCGCTGTCGGGGGCTTTGAGTACTTGTACGTTGCAATCGACAAGTTCACAAAGTGGCCAGAGGTGGAGGCAGTGAGGAAGGTCACAGCTCAGTCAGCCGTCAAGTTCTTCAAGGGACTAGTATGCCGTTTTGGTGTACCCAACAGGGTCATCACCGACAACAGCACACAGTTCACAAGCCGCACCTTCATGCAATATACCCAAGACCACGGCAGCAAAGTTTGTTTCGCTTCCGTTGCTCACCCACAAAGCAATGGTCAAGCTGAGAGGGCAAATGCTGAAGTACTGCGAGGCTTAAGGACCAAGACCTTTGACAGGCTGCACAAGAGTGGAAGGCGCTGGACTGATGAGTTGCCGATGGTTCTTTGGTCGATCAGGACGACGCCAAATCGAGCCACCGGCCAGACACCCTTTGCCCTAGTATACGGGGCAGAAGCAGTTCTCCCCACTTAACTCATATACGGGTCACCTCGAGTGCTCGCTTATGATGAGCTTGAGCAAGAGAAACTGCGGCAAGACGACCCAATGCTCCTTGAGGAAGATCGTCTTCGGGCGGCTGTGAGAGCAGCACGCTACCAACAAGCCTTGCGCCGCTACCATAGCCGCAAGGTTCATGCCCGAAGCCTTGAGGAAGGCGACCTTTTCCTTCGGCACGTTCAATCGGCCAAGAATTCCAACAAGTTTACGCCAAAGTGGGAAGGCCCTTATTGGGTAAGACGAGTCAGCAGGCCTGGCGCAGTCAGCCTGGAGACCGAAGATGTCGTTCCGGTGAGTAACTCCTGGAACATTGAGCATCTTCGCAAGTTTTACCCGTGAGGCGCGGCTTGCCGGGCCCCCCGGCAAGCCACCTTTTGTACAAGCATTGTCGATGATGCATGTAACCCTTTGTACAAAGCCAGGCGCAGACCCTGAGCATAAACAAATGAAGCGCTGGCGCCCTAAGTTATAGCATGTATGCTAGGTCGAGTCTCGTCCTTGGTTAGGGTTGATAGTGCTTGGCGGCGACTAACCCCTAGCTTAGAGGTCGAGTGTGCGTCTCTTTGCCGTTCTTTTGTCTTCTTTGGTTCGCATGACTCACAGATATCCTTGCCAGATCACTTGAGGACGAAAAAGAGAAGAGGGACAGACCACCATCTAGACCCTGGCAAGCCAGTATTGCCGGGGGCTGCAAGTGCAAAGATTCACCCACGACAAACCAGAGTTGCCGGGGGCTACAGCTTCAGATAAGTTCTTCATCCCTTATCATGCATTCCCTTATGGACTGAGGTATGTGAAACCTCGTTCCTTCCTAAAGCTACCGTGCTCCCTGTGATAGCCTGGCTTATTAGGGATGATAGACTACTCATATCAATAAGGAATTCCTTCTTTTCCTGGAGCCCATTCGGACAGAACTCCAAAGTTAAGCGTGCTCAGCTTGGAGTAGTGTCAGGATGGGTGACCGACCGGGAAGTTGCTCCCGGGTGCGCACGAGTGAGGACAAAGTGTGCAGAAAAGACTAGTATTGATCTGTGGGGCCAGTCTAGATCCCGCCAGGAGTAACGACCACCGGCGGGTGTGTCCGGGGCGTTACAAGTTGGTATCAGAGCCGACCCTCGCGATTACACGGATGGTTGCGGACAGGTGAGTGGTCATGTTGTTCATGACGTTTGTGACCCGTCGTGGCACCCGGCATGGCACATGTACCGGACTGGAAGTACAGACGTTTGTGCCAAGAGGGAACGTTCCTGTGGCCCGACGAGGACGTCGGTTCCTCTAAGTGGGGGTGTATGTGATAGCCTGGCTTATTAGGGATGATAGACTACTCATATCAATAAGGAATTCCTTCTTTTCCGGGAGCCCATTCGGACAGAACTCCAAAGTTAAGCGTGCTCAGCTTGGAGTAGTGTCAGGATGGGTGACCGACCGGGAAGTTGCTCCCGGGTGCGCACGAGTGAGGACAAAGTGCGCAGAAAAGACTAGTATTGATCTGTGGGGCCAGTCCAGATCCCGCCAGGAGTAACGACCACCGGCGGGTGTGTCCGGGGCGTTACACTCCCCTAAACTCTAGGCCCTAGGGCTCGTTCCTGGGGCCAGGTTTGGTCATAGTCGCGGCAACAAAAGGATGAAACAAGGAGCCTGAACCCACCTCATCCCTGCCTCCGCCAAAAGCGTGAGAAAGGTCAAGCGACGTGGGAAGACGGCAAGGCCTGCTGCCGGGCAAGGAAATGTTTATCTTAGATATATCAAGGATTTACTCCTTGACGTGGGTTCTACCCACAAACAAATGACCCGGCAAGCATCCCTTTTTCATTAAAAACATTCCACTCAGGTACAGTCCATAGGGAATGAAAAACATGAATGATGGGATTACAAGTTTTAAATTCAGCCAAGGCCCGAAGGCTTACAAACTAAAAAGAGATAAGGTGCCCGTAATCCCTTTCTTGTCCCTCTCCTCATGAGGCCCGGAGCTCATGAACATCAACCGTCGAGGGGAAGAAGAAGGCGGACTTCGTCCGGTTCCCCAACAGCGCGCTCTCCGGTGGCTCCACGGTCCCAGAGCCCTTAGCCACCCCCTTGACCTTGGCGGATTTGGGCGCCATGGCGGCCGAGAAGTCTAGAGGGTTGAGGAAGGGGTGGCAAAGCAGTGACGGCAGGCGACGACGAAAGCTTAGGAAGGAAGGAAGAGAGGGAACGGTGGCTCTAAGATTGGAAAAGGCACGAGCGAAGGGGAGAAAGTGAGCGCCGCGCCCGCGGTTATTCCTTCTTATGGGGGGAAATGCGGGCCGCCTCCTTTCACATTAACTGTGATGTGACGCATGCCCGCGGGAAGCAACCCCGTGCATGTCGCCCACGTCACGCACGCCTCCCCACGCCGCGCCACGCGAGGGAAGCGTGGGAAGCGCAGCGCGTGAAGAGACTTACCGCGGTAAAAACCACCCCGCCTGCCCGCGCACCGTTTTTGGGCCTAGCCCAACGACGCGATTGCGCTTACATGTGGCCCAGGCCTGGGGGCTCCTCTCGGTGTACAAAAAGAGGGGTACACTTTTTGTACCCCTATAATTGTGCACGGGCAGTCTGAGCCACGGGCACCACCACACTGAGGAAGGCAAGGGAGGTGAGCCAAGGTAAGACCGAAGCTCGAGAGAAGCAGAACGACGCCAAGACCAAGACCACAAAGAGCAAAGGGGACGAAGCGGACTCCCCCAGCAAGATCCTTGCCGGGAGGCGGTTTTAGCAAACCCCGCAAGACCCTTGTCGTGGCAGCTCGCCCCACACCTACGGAGCGAGTCACCCTTGAGACCACTGCCCCCATGGGGCAAGGATTTGGGAGACATCCCCGTGGTGGCATGCAGATCTTTGTGAAGACATTCAAGATCAGATAGACACTTTAGAAGATGATGATCCTCGGCGGGATCCCAGCCAGGGAGGACCACAAGGCCCCCGGCAAGAGCCTTGTCGGGGATGAGAGTAGGCGCCACGGCAAGACCCTTGCCGGGGCCCTGGCAAGGCCCTTGCCATGAACACCCATAGGGCCACCATCAGGCCCACACCAATTAGACCTCCACCACCGTTCGCATGCAGCTGCCGACCCAAACAGCTGGGCAGGCACCTGCGTGGTGGCATGCGGATCTTCGTGGAGACCCACCACTGCGCCACCTCAGCTACCTGCCTGCCTACATGGCACCGCGGGCACCGCTGGCCAGGGCGCGTGTCGACGCAAGAGGGAGCGGCGACGGATGAGACAGGGCTCTCCCCCGTCCCCGATAAAGCAAGGACACCTAAGCAAGACGCATTAAATGCGCCTTGTCATGTAATGCGAGGGATAACCTCGCATCACTGTACCCTTTCCACCTCCTGTGTGCCACTGTGGCAATCCCTTCCCCTATAAAAGGAGGCCCAAGGCGACCAGGAGGGGGATTCGGCTTTTTGGAGCTCCTCACGCCCCATTGCTAGTTCAAGAACACAGATAAACAAACCACCAAAGCAGGAGTAGGGTTTTACGCATCCTCGCGGCCCAAACCTGGGTAAAGAAACCGTGTGCTATCTGTTTGATCCGCTCTTCTCATGACCCCGCGCCCCGCAACCATAGTAGGGATTCTTGTGATCCCATAGGTGTCGTTCCCACCGACAAATAGCTAGGTTCAAATGTTCATCCAGTCAGCATGCCTGTTGTGATGTCCGTGCATCTACTGATGTGGCACAAAATTAAAAAAATCTGGGTCATGTAATAACAACAATTACTTTCCAAACAATAACAGACGAAGCATTGTACATGGTATAGTTCACGCGCAAACCCAACATTCCAAGTTCAACTTCCACATCAAACTCATGTTCACAGATATCTGCACATTCATAGATAATGTCCACAACCATGATTCACTTCAAAGCCAAAAAAATGTGAGGAGAGTTATAAATAAAGAAAAACCTCTAGTTCCTACTACCAGTGCGAGCACAACAAATCAAGACCATGCGTAATTAATTATATTTTGCTCATTTTTTTACTAATTGCGAATAACTTCTGGAAGCAGGTATTATTTCTAATGCCAGCCGCAGCTGGTGTCCATGATGTTTTGAGCCAAACCGGGCAACACACCCGGTGTCCATGCCGGCGACGCGGTGGTCATAACATTCATGGGTTCAGAGTGGAGGCGGCCCAGTGGTCTACTATTCCTCGGTGTCGGCGGTGGGCGCAAACGTGTTGGCCACCTCCGCCAACGTTTGCGTCGGATGGCGCGGCCAACCACGGTGCACTGGATGCCGTGGTCCCTCGTGTGCTGGCGTGCAGCAACTGGCCACTCCGCTGCGAGCAGGCTTGGAGGGTCGAGTTGATGCACCAGGGGCCATCTTGGAGCGGTGGCTTGCTCCTCCGCTTGCCTGCCTGCAGCCTCGCCCATGGTACTGGCGGCATGGGGCGGGGAGGGAGGTGGGCAGCGAGTTGCCTAGCTTGTTGGGGGCACCCAGCCGACTTTTATGCCGGAGAACTTATCTTCCTACTCACTGGATGCTATGGAGAGTGGAGAAAATGGTGCAAGCAGGATATGGGAAGCAGCGGTGTGGTGCGGTTCTTGCCAGGCGTCTGGCCTCGTTTAAATAGCGAGCGGACGATAGGAGTCAACCGACATTCTGTTCTAATGTCGACCAGCTCGCGGAAGGACGTTTTTCGGCACACATGTGGATTCAATGGAGGCAGGCGGGGCAGTCTGAAGCCGGTTGCATGCGGCGAGAAGGCGTGTTTAGCCTGGCCTGTAGCAAGTGGGGCCCTCTTGGCCAGTGCGCCGATTCAATGCCTACGCTATGAGAGGTCACGTCTGTGTCAGAGCAATCACTCCCTCTAGTCCTTTTTTGTTTGGGTATCACAAAATATCGTTTTCCATTCACATTTTACAAGTAAAATTCGTGGACAAACTTCGACCCAAAATACGATGGGGACTAGTAAACCAGGACGGAGGTTGTAGTTATTTTTTTTATCAAAGAAAGGCTTCCCTCTTCTAGTTTTCATTACTGAAAACCAACATCGAAACCATAGTATTTTCCCTAGAACTACCAGGTTCAACATCTCGCAACATACACCCATACAACCATATGCCAAGGAGGTAGTAGTTATGAATTCCATTTTCGCTTCATACCAATCATTCTAAAAACTACTTAGTACTTATAACGCGCCACTGAAAATCGGAACTCTTACCCCGCTAAGAAATGATATTTTATACGTGGCTACTCGATCAGTGGTGACTGGCGAGCCACCGCCTCATGGTCGTTCACCTGTGGTCCCGACCATCATCTCCTATGGATCAAATTATCGCGTGAGCTGACTATTCCTACAAGGGTGCGCTCCACCACGTACCCGGTACCCGCGCATGCAGCAATCGTGCACCTAGGGTTTTAGGGTTTATTTATTAACGATGCCTTTATGTAACTCTCATGTGTGCGAGATAGCGAGAGAGCGACTGCTTGCATGCGCCTCTTCTCTACATATATGTACTCCACCGTTCGTCTGGTGTCCAAAAAATTATACAATAGTAATAACTACTAGCAATGTGCCAATGCGTTGCCACACGATCAAAGTAGATTAATACATATTCACTGATTTGATAGAAAAAAGAATCTAATTTTGAAATACGTATATCACTAAAAATATGTTATGTTTCACTCAAAATATATTCCTTTGCCGGTTTTGATGAGATAAGGGAGGAATGTGGTTGGTTTCAAGATTTGAGAAGTGGTATATCTCTAATTTCTACTCTTACTAGCAAGATGCCCGTGCGTTGCACAGAACATCAAGATCTTGTGGGAGAAAAGGATGAACGAGGGAAGGCCTTATCTGCAAATGTGGAGAGGACTCTGGGTAAATTGTTATAGTTTCCTTCTTATCTGTTAGATATAGATCAGATGACCTATATTGCAGGATGGCAGGCACACCATCATCACCAACTCAGCTTTTTATAAGAGTAGAGGTAAAAAACAGAGTTGGTGATGAGGGTGTGCCTGCCATCCTGCAATATAGGTTGTCCGATTTATATCTGATGGATTGGAAGGAAACTATGGCAATTTTGCAAAAAGATACCCACACCCCTCTCCACATTTGCAAATAAGGCCTTGGCTCGTTCAACCTTTTCTCCCACAAGATAAACTACTCATATAAATACATCTTGATGTTCCCTGCAACGCATGGGCATCTTGCTAGTTGTTGCAAAAAGCCCATGTGTGTGTGTGTGTTGTGTGTGTGAGAGAGAGGGAGAGAGGGGGAGAATAGAGTGCGTGTGTAACAAAGACACAAAGAGTGTGTGCGTGAGAGGTATCAGCTTAAAATGACGCGATAGTGTGTGTGTGCACGATCGAGAGGGTGTGTCTCAAGAAGGGACAAAAAATCTACATAGATAGAAGGAGCGCGAGAGATACATGTACGCAATAGTGGAAGCATGAGTGTGCGGGTGTATAAACCTATCTAGAGGCTAGTCGATCAATGTTTATGAGAGAAATACGAGTTGGGGTGCGAAAGCGAGAGTTTTTTGTGTGATAGAGAGAGACTGTAGTCAGGAAGGGGAGTGGAAGCAGGAGTTGTGTGTGCGTGAGAGAGAGGGGGGGAGTTTGTGTGATCGGTAAACAAATGAATAATGTCAGTTTTATAACTGGGATGGAGACGGAAAGGAGACCATAACAAATGTTGTGTCTGTGGGAGAGAGTAATTCTAGTGGTATGAGTCATATCTAGAGAGATATAGGGTGTGTGAGAGAACCCCATAGAGAGAAAGACAAAGTGAATGACGAGTGAGTGTGTGTGTGTGTGTGGCGGTGAAAAAGAAAGCTTAGGTACCTAGTGATACCAGAGAATGGTAGAGACGTGAGAGATAATGAAAACCGTGTAACGTATAATGGTAGGGAGAGTGTTACACTTCTCAAGGGAGATGTCGAGAAACCATGTTTATGAAAATAGGAGAAACATGAAGTGAGCATGCGGGTGAGCTGGAGAAAAGAGAGTGATAGCTACATGAAGGAGCATGCGAGAGAGATGGGCGTGAAAGGAGATTCAAATATTTAGTTGCATGTATAGAAAATGTCAACAAAAAAAGGGATTCAATTGTTTGAATTCGAGATGATGATACATGTAATTCATACTCGAACCAAAATTGATATATCAAAAACCTCTAGTTCCTACTACCAGTGCGAGCACAAAAAATCAAGACCATGCGTAATTAATTATATTTTGGTCATTTTTTTACTAATCGTGAATAACTTCTGCAAGCAGGTATAATTTCTAATGCCGGCCGCAGCTGGTGTCCATGATGTTTTGAGCCAAACCGGGCAACACACCGGGTGTCCATGCCGGCGACGCGGTGGTCATAACATTCATGGGTTCAGAGTGGCGGCGGTCCCCGTGATCTACTATTCCTCGGTGTCGGCGGTGGGCGCAAACGTGTTGCCCACCTCCGCCAACGTTTGCGTCGGATGGCGCGGCCAACCACGGTGCAGTAGATGCCGTGGTCCCTCATGTGCTGGCGTGCAGCAACTGGCCAATCCTCTGCGAGCAGGCTTGGAGCGTCGAGTTGATGCACCAGGGGCCAGCTTGGAGCGGTGGCTTGCTCCTCCGCTTGCCTGCCTGCAGCCTCGCCCATGGTACTGGCGGCATCGGGCGGGGAGGGAGGTGGGCAGCGAGTTGCCTAGCTTGTTGGGGCACCCATCCGACTTTTATGCCGGATAACTTATGTTCCTACTCACTGGATGCTATGGAGAGTGGAGAAAATGGTGCAAGGAGGATATGGGGAGCAGCGGTGTGGTGCGGTTCTTGCCAGGCGTCTGGCCTCGTTTAAATAGCGAGCGGACGATAGGAGTCAACCGACATTGTGTTGTAATGTCGACCAGCTCGCGGAAGGACGTTTTTCGGCACACTTGTGGATTAAATGGAGGCAGGCGGGGCAGTCTGAAGCCGGTTGCATGCGGCGAGAAGGCGTGTTTAGCCTGGCCTGTAGCGAGTGGGGCCCTCTTGGCCAGTGCGCCGATTCAATGCCTAGGCTATGAGAGGTCACGTCTGTGTCAGAGCAATCACTCCCTCTAGTCCTTTTTTGTTTGGGTATCACAAAATATCGTTTTCCATTCACATTTTACAAGTAAAATTCGTGGACAAACTTCGACCCAAAATACGATGGGGACTAGTAAACCAGGACGGAGGTAGTAGTTATTTTTTTTATCAAAGAAGGGCTTCCCTCTTCTAGTTTTCATTACTGAAAACCAACATCGAAACCATAGTATTTTCCCTAGAACTACCAGGTTCAACATCTCACAACATACACCCATACAACCATATGCCAAGGAGGTAGTAGTTATGAATTCCTTTTTCGCTTCATACCAATCATTCTAAAACCTACTTAGTACTTATAACCTGCCACTGAATATCGGAACTCTTACCCCGCTAAAAAATGATATTTTATACATGGCTACTCGATCAGTGGTGACTAGCGAGCCACCGCCTCATGGTCGTTCACCTTTGGTCCCGACCATCATCTCCTATGGATCAAATTATCGCGTGAGCTGACTATTACTACAAAGGTGCGCTCCACCACGTACCCGGTACCCGCGCATGCAGCAATCGTGCACCTAGGGTTTTAGGGTTTATTTATTAACGGTGCCTTTATGTAACTCTCATGTGTGCGAGATAGCGAGAGAGCGACTGCTTGCATGCGCCTCTTCTCTACATATATGTACTCCACCGTTTGTCTGGTGTCCAAAAAATTATACAATAGTAATAACTACTAGCAATGTGCCAATGCGTTGCCACACGATCAAAGTAGATTAATACATATTCACTGATTTGATAGAAAAAAGAATCTAATTTTGAAATACGTATATCACTAAAAATATGTTATGTTTCACTCAAAATATATTCCTTTGCCGGTTTTGATGAGATAAGGGAGGAATGTGGTTGGTTTCAATATTTGAGAAGTGGTATATCTCTAATTTCTACTCTTACTAGCAAGATGCCCGTGCGTTGCACGGAACATCAAGATCTTGTGGGAGAAAAGGATGAACGAGGGAAGGCCTTATCTGCAAATGTGGAGAGGACTCTGGGTAAATTGTTATAGTTTCCTTCTTATCTGTTAGATATAGATCAGATGACCTATATTGCAGGATGGCAGGCACACCATCATCACCAACTCTACTTTTTTATAAGAGTAGAGGTAAAAACAGAGTTGGTGATTATGGTGTGCCTGCCATCCTGCAATATAGGTTGTCTGATTTATATCTGATGGATAGGAAGGACACTATGGCAATTTTGCAAAAAGATACCCACACCCCTCTCCACATTTGCAAATAAGGCCTTGGCTCGTTCATCCTTTTCTCCCACAAGATAAACTACTCATATAAATACATCTTGATGTTCCCTGCAACGCATGGGCATCTTGCTAGTTGTTGCAAAAAGCCCATGTGTGTGTGTGTTGTGTGTGTGAGAGAGAGGGAGAGAGGGGGAGAATAGAGTGCGTGTGTAACAAAGACACAAAGAGTGTGTGCGTGAGAGGTATCAGCTTAAAATGACGCGATAGTGTGTGTGTGCACGATCGAGAGGGTGTGTCTCAAGAAGGGACGAAAAATCTACATAGATAGAAGGAGCGCGAGAGAGACATGTACGCGATAGTGGAAGCATGAGTGTGCGGGTGTATAAACCTATCTGGAGGCTAGTCGATCAATGTTTATGAGAGAAATACGAGTTGGGGTGCGAAAGCGAGAGTTTTTTATGTGATAGAGAGAGACTGTAGTCAGGAAGGGGAGTGGAAGCAGGAGTTGTGTGTGCGTGAGAGAGAGGGGGGAGTTTGTCTGATCGGTAAACAAATGAATAATGTCAGTTTTATAACTGGGATGGAGACGGAAAGGAGACCGTAACAAATGGTGTGTCTGTGGGAGAGAGTAATTCTAGTGGTATGAGTCATATCTAGAGAGATATAGGGTGTGTGAGAGAACCCCATAGAGAGAAAGACAAAGTGAATGACGAGTGAGTGTGTGTGTGTGTGTGGCGGTGAAAAAGAAAGCTTAGGTACCTAGTGATACCAGAGAATGGTAGAGACGTGAGAGATAATGAAAACCGTGTAACGTATAATGGTAGGGAGAGTGTTACACTTCTCAAGGGAGATGTCGAGAAACCATGTTTATGAAAATAGGAGAAACATGAAGTGAGCATGTGGGTGAGCTGGAGAAAAGAGAGTGATAGCTACATGAAGGAGCATGCGAGAGAGATGGGCGTGAAAGGAGATTCAAATATTTAGTTGCATGTATAGAAAATGTCAACAAAAAAAGGGATTCAATTTTTTGAATTCGAGATGATGATACATGTAATTCATACTCGAACCAAAATTGATATATCAAAAACCTCTAGTTCCTACTACCAGTGCGAGCACAAAAAATCAAGACCATGCGTAATTAATTATATTTTGGTCATTTTTTTACTAATCGCGAATAACTTCTGGAAGCAGGTATAATTTCTAATGCCAGCCGTAGCTGGTGTCCATGATGTTTTGAGCCAAACCGGGCAACACACCGGGGGTCCATGCCGGCGACGCGGTGGTCATAACATTCATGGGTTCAGAGTGGCGGCAGTCCCCGTGGTCTACTATTCCTCGGTGTCGGCGGTGGGCGCAAACGTGTTGGCCACCTCCGCCAACGTTTGCGTCGGATGGCGCGGCCAACCACGGTGCACTGGATGCCGTGGTCCCTCGTGTGCTGGCGTGCAGCAACTGGCCACTCCTCTGCGAGCAGGCTTGGAGTGTCGAGTTGATGCACCAGGGGCCAGCTTGGAGCGGTGGCTTGCTCCTCCGCTTGCCTGCCTGCAGCCTCGCCCATGGTACTGGCGGCATCGGGCGGGGAGGGAGGTGGGCAGCGAGTTGCCTAGCTTGTTGGGGCACCCATCCGACTTTTATGCCGGATAACTTATGTTCCTACTCACTGGATGCTATGGAGAGTGGAGAAAATGGTGCAAGGAGGATATGGGGAGCAACGGTGTGGTGCGGTTCTTGCCAGGCGTCTGGCCTCGTTTAAATAGCGAGCGGACGATAGGAGTCAACCGACATTGTGTTGTAATGTCGACCAGCTCGCGGAAGGACGTTTTTCGGCACACTTGTGGATTCAATGGAGGCAGGCGGGGCAGTCTGAAGCCGGTTGCATGCGGCGAGAAGGCGTGTTTAGCCTGGCCTGTAGCGAGTGGGGCCCTCTTGGCCAGTGCGCCGATTCAATGCCTAGGCTATGAGAGGTCACGTCTGTGTCAGAGCAATCACTCCCTCTAGTCCTTTTTTGTTTGGGTATCACAAAATATCGTTTTCCATTCACATTTTACAAGTAAAATTCGTGGACAAACTTCGACCCAAAATACGATGGGGACTAGTAAACCAGGACGGAGGTAGTAGTTATTTTTTTATCAAAGAAGGGCTTCCCTCTTCTAGTTTTCATTACTGAAAACCAACATCGAAACCATAGTATTTTCCCTAGAACTACCAGGTTCAACATCTCGCAACATACACCCATACAACCATATGCCAAGGAGGTAGTAGTTATGAATTCCATTTTCGCTTCATACCAATCATTCTAAAAACTACTTAGTACTTATAACCTGCCACTGAATATCGAAACTCTTACCCCGCTAAAAAATGATATTTTATACGTGGCTACTCGATCAGTGGTGACTGGCGAGCCACCGCCTCATGGTCGTTCACCTGTCGTCCCGACCATCATCTCCTATGGATCAAATTATCGCGTGAGCTGACTATTCCTACAAGGGTGCGCTCCACCACGTACCCGGTACCCGCGCATGCAGCAATCGTGCACCTAGGGTTTTTGGGTTTATTTATTAATGGTGCCTTTATGTAACTCTCATGTGTGCGAGATAGCGAGAGAGCGACTGCTTGCATGCGCCTCTTCTCTACATATATGTACTCCACCGTTTGTCTGGTGTCCAAAAAATTATACAATAGTAATAATTACTAGCAATGTGCCAATGCGTTGCCACATGATCAAAGTAGATTAATACATATTCACTGATTTGATAGAAAAAAGAATCTAATTTTGAAATACGTATATCACTAAAAATATGTTATGTTTCACTCAAAATATATTCCTTTGCCGGTTTTGATGAGATAAGGGAGGAATGTGGTTGGTTTCAATATTTGAGAAGTGGTATATCTCTAATTTCTACTCTTACTAGCAAGATGGCTGTGCGTTGCACGGAACATCAAGATCTTGTGGGAGAAAAGGATGAACGAGGGAAGGCCTTATCTGCAAATGTGGAGAGGACTCTGGGTAAATTGTTATAGTTTCCTTCTTATCTGTTAGATATAGATCAGATGACCTATATTGCAGGATGGCACGCACACCATCATCACCAACTCTACTTTTTTATAAGAGTAGAGGTAAAAACAGAGTTGGTGATTATGGTGTGCCTGCCATCCTGCAATATAGGTTGTCCGATTTATATCTGATGGATAGGAAGGACACTATGGCAATTTTGCAAAAAGATACCCACACCCCTCTCCACATTTGCAAATAAGGCCTTGGCTCGTTCATCCTTTTCTCCCACAAGATAAACTACTCATATAAATACATCTTGATGTTCCCTGCAACGCATGGGCATCTTGCTAGTTGTTGCAAAAAGCCCATGTGTGTGTGTGTTGTGTGTGTGAGAGAGAGGGAGAGAGGGGGAGAATAGAGTGCGTGTGTAACAAAGACACAAAGAGTGTGTGCGTGAGAGGTATCAGCTTAAAATGACGCGATAGTGTGTGTGTGCACGATCGAGAGGGTGTGTCTCAAGAAGGGACGAAAAATCTACATAGATAGAAGGAGCGCGAGAGAGACATGTACGCGATAGTGGAAGCATGAGTGTGCGGGTGTATAAACCTATCTGGAGGCTAGTCGATCAATGTTTATGAGAGAAATACGAGTTGGGGTGCGAAAGCGAGAGTTTTTTATGTGATAGAGAGAGACTGTAGTCAGGAAGGGGAGTGGAAGCAGGAGTTGTGTGTGCGTGAGAGAGAGGGGGGAGTTTGTCTGATCGGTAAACAAATGAATAATGTCAGTTTTATAACTGGGATGGAGACGGAAAGGAGACCGTAACAAATGTTGTGTCTGTGGGAGAGAGTAATTCTAGTGGTATGAGTCATATCTAGAGAGATATAGGGTGTGTGAGAGAACCCCATAGAGAGAAAGACAAAGTGAATGACGAGTGAGTGTGTGTGTGTGTGTGGCGGTGAAAAAGAAAGCTTAGGTACCTAGTGATACCAGAGAATGGTAGAGACGTGAGAGATAATGAAAACCGTGTAACGTATAATGGTAGGGAGAGTGTTACACTTCTCAAGGGAGATGTCGAGAAACCATGTTTATGAAAATAGGAGAAACATTAAGTGAGCATGTGGGTGAGCTGGAGAAAAGAGAGTGATAGCTACATGAAGGAGCATGCGAGAGAGATGGGCGTGAAAGGAGATTCAAATATTTAGTTGCATGTATAGAAAATGTCAACAAAAAAAGGGATTCAATTTTTTGAATTCGAGATGATGATACATGTAATTCATACTCGAACCAAAATTGATATATCAAAAACCTCTAGTTCCTACTACCAGTGCGAGCACAAAAAATCAAGACCATGCGTAATTAATTATATTTTGGTCATTTTTTTACTAATCGCGAATAACTTCTGGAAGCAGGTATAATTTCTAATGCCAGCCGTAGCTGGTGTCCATGATGTTTTGAGCCAAACCGGGCAACACACCGGGGGTCCATGCCGGCGACGCGGTGGTCATAACATTCATGGGTTCAGAGTGGCGGCAGTCCCCGTGGTCTACTATTCCTCGGTGTCGGCGGTGGGCGCAAACGTGTTGGCCACCTCCGCCAACGTTTGCGTCGGATGGCGCGGCCAACCACGGTGCACTGGATGCCGTGGTCCCTCGTGTGCTGGCGTGCAGCAACTGGCCACTCCTCTGCGAGCAGGCTTGGAGTGTCGAGTTGATGCACCAGGGGCCAGCTTGGAGCGGTGGCTTGCTCCTCCGCTTGCCTGCCTGCAGCCTCGCCCATGGTACTGGCGGCATCGGGCGGGGAGGGAGGTGGGCAGCGAGTTGCCTAGCTTGTTGGGGCACCCATCCGACTTTTATGCCGGATCACTTATGTTCCTACTCACTGGATGCTATGGAGAGTGGAGAAAATGGTGCAAGGAGGATATGGGGAGCAACGGTGTGGTGCAGTTCTTGCCAGGCGTCTGGCCTCGTTTAAATAGCGAGCGGACGATAGGAGTCAACCGACATTGTGTTGTAATGTCGACCAGCTCGCGGAAGGACGTTTTTCGGCACACTTGTGGATTCAATGGAGGCAGGCGGGGCAGTCTGAAGCCGGTTGCATGCGGCGAGAAGGCGTGTTTAGCCTGGCCTGTAGCGAGTGGGGCCCTCTTGGCCAGTGCGCCGATTCAATGCCTAGGCTATGAGAGGTCACGTCTGTGTCAGAGCAATCACTCCCTCTAGTCCTTTTTTGTTTGGGTATCACAAAATATCGTTTTCCATTCACATTTTACAAGTAAAATTCGTGGACAAACTTCGACCCAAAATACGATGGGGACTAGTAAACCAGGACGGAGGTAGTAGTTATTTTTTTATCAAAGAAGGGCTTCCCTCTTCTAGTTTTCATTACTGAAAACCAACATCGAAACCATAGTATTTTCCCTAGAACTACCAGGTTCAACATCTCGCAACATACACCCATACAACCATATGCCAAGGAGGTAGTAGTTATGAATTCCATTTTCGCTTCATACCAATCATTCTAAAAACTACTTAGTACTTATAACCTGCCACTGAATATCGAAACTCTTACCCCGCTAAAAAATGATATTTTATACGTGGCTACTCGATCAGTGGTGACTGGCGAGCCACCGTCTCATGGTCGTTCACCTGTCGTCCCGACCATCATCTCCTATGGATCAAATTATCGCGTGAGCTGACTATTCCTACAAGGGTGCGCTCCACCACGTACCCGGTACCCGCGCATGCAGCAATCGTGCACCTAGGGTTTTTGGGTTTATTTATTAATGGTGCCTTTATGTAACTCTCATGTGTGCGAGATAGCGAGAGAGCGACTGCTTGCATGCGCCTCTTCTCTACATATATGTACTCCACCGTTTGTCTGGTGTCCAAAAAATTATACAATAGTAATAATTACTAGCAATGTGCCAATGCGTTGCCACATGATCAAAGTAGATTAATACATATTCACTGATTTGATAGAAAAAAGAATCTAATTTTGAAATACGTATATCACTAAAAATATGTTATGTTTCACTCAAAATATATTCCTTTGCCGGTTTTGATGAGATAAGGGAGGAATGTGGTTGGTTTCAATATTTGAGAAGTGGTATATCTCTAATTTCTACTCTTACTAGCAAGATGGCTGTGCGTTGCACGGAACATCAAGATCTTGTGGGAGAAAAGGATGAACGAGGGAAGGCCTTATCTGCAAATGTGGAGAGGACTCTGGGTAAATTGTTATAGTTTCCTTCTTATCTGTTAGATATAGATCAGATGACCTATATTGCAGGATGGCACGCACACCATCATCACCAACTCTACTTTTTTATAAGAGTAGAGGTAAAAACAGAGTTGGTGATTATGGTGTGCCTGCCATCCTGCAATATAGGTTGTCCGATTTATATCTGATGGATAGGAAGGACACTATGGCAATTTTGCAAAAAGATACCCACACCCCTCTCCACATTTGCAAATAAGGCCTTGGCTCGTTCATCCTTTTCTCCCACAAGATAAACTACTCATATAAATACATCTTGATGTTCCCTGCAACGCATGGGCATCTTGCTAGTTGTTGCAAAAAGCCCATGTGTGTGTGTGTTGTGTGTGTGAGAGAGAGGGAGAGAGGGGGAGAATAGAGTGCGTGTGTAACAAAGACACAAAGAGTGTGTGCGTGAGAGGTATCAGCTTAAAATGACGCGATAGTGTGTGTGTGCACGATCGAGAGGGTGTGTCTCAAGAAGGGACGAAAAATCTACATAGATAGAAGGAGCGCGAGAGAGACATGTACGCGATAGTGGAAGCATGAGTGTGCGGGTGTATAAACCTATCTGGAGGCTAGTCGATCAATGTTTATGAGAGAAATACGAGTTGGGGTGCGAAAGCGAGAGTTTTTTATGTGATAGAGAGAGACTGTAGTCAGGAAGGGGAGTGGAAGCAGGAGTTGTGTGTGCGTGAGAGAGAGGGGGGAGTTTGTCTGATCGGTAAACAAATGAATAATGTCAGTTTTATAACTGGGATGGAGACGGAAAGGAGACCGTAACAAATGTTGTGTCTGTGGGAGAGAGTAATTCTAGTGGTATGAGTCATATCTAGAGAGATATAGGGTGTGTGAGAGAACCCCATAGAGAGAAAGACAAAGTGAATGACGAGTGAGTGTGTGTGTGTGTGTGGCGGTGAAAAAGAAAGCTTAGGTACCTAGTGATACCAGAGAATGGTAGAGACGTGAGAGATAATGAAAACCGTGTAACGTATAATGGTAGGGAGAGTGTTACACTTCTCAAGGGAGATGTCGAGAAACCATGTTTATGAAAATAGGAGAAACATGAAGTGAGCATGTGGGTGAGCTGGAGAAAAGAGAGTGATAGCTACATGAAGGAGCATGCGAGAGAGATGGGCGTGAAAGGAGATTCAAATATTTAGTTGCATGTATAGAAAATGTCAACAAAAAAAGGGATTCAATTTTTTGAATTCGAGATGATGATACATGTAATTCATACTCGAACCAAAATTGATATATCAAAAACCTCTAGTTCCTACTACCAGTGCGAGCACAAAAAATCAAGACCATGCGTAATTAATTATATTTTGGTCATTTTTTTACTAATCGCGAATAACTTCTGGAAGCAGGTATAATTTCTAATGCCAGCCGTAGCTGGTGTCCATGATGTTTTGAGCCAAACCGGGCAACACACCGGGGGTCCATGCCGGCGACGCGGTGGTCATAACATTCATGGGTTCAGAGTGGCGGCAGTCCCCGTGGTCTACTATTCCTCGGTGTCGGCGGTGGGCGCAAACGTGTTGGCCACCTCCGCCAACGTTTGCGTCGGATGGCGCGGCCAACCACGGTGCACTGGATGCCGTGGTCCCTCGTGTGCTGGCGTGCAGCAACTGGCCACTCCTCTGCGAGCAGGCTTGGAGTGTCGAGTTGATGCACCAGGGGCCAGCTTGGAGCGGTGGCTTGCTCCTCCGCTTGCCTGCCTGCAGCCTCGCCCATGGTACTGGCGGCATCGGGCGGGGAGGGAGGTGGGCAGCGAGTTGCCTAGCTTGTTGGGGCACCCATCCGACTTTTATGCCGGATAACTTATGTTCCTACTCACTGGATGCTATGGAGAGTGGAGAAAATGGTGCAAGGAGGATATGGGGAGCAACGGTGTGGTGCGGTTCTTGCCAGGCGTCTGGCCTCGTTTAAATAGCGAGCGGACGATAGGAGTCAACCGACATTGTGTTGTAATGTCGACCAGCTCGCGGAAGGACGTTTTTCGGCACACTTGTGGATTCAATGGAGGCAGGCGGGGCAGTCTGAAGCCGGTTGCATGCGGCGAGAAGGCGTGTTTAGCCTGGCCTGTAGCGAGTGGGGCCCTCTTGGCCAGTGCGCCGATTCAATGCCTAGGCTATGAGAGGTCACGTCTGTGTCAGAGCAATCACTCCCTCTAGTCCTTTTTTGTTTGGGTATCACAAAATATCGTTTTCCATTCACATTTTACAAGTAAAATTCGTGGACAAACTTCGACCCAAAATACGATGGGGACTAGTAAACCAGGACGGAGGTAGTAGTTATTTTTTTATCAAAGAAGGGCTTCCCTCTTCTAGTTTTCATTACTGAAAACCAACATCGAAACCATAGTATTTTCCCTAGAACTACCAGGTTCAACATCTCGCAACATACACCCATACAACCATATGCCAAGGAGGTAGTAGTTATGAATTCCATTTTCGCTTCATACCAATCATTCTAAAAACTACTTAGTACTTATAACCTGCCACTGAATATCGAAACTCTTACCCCGCTAAAAAATGATATTTTATACGTGGCTACTCGATCAGTGGTGACTGGCGAGCCACCGCCTCATGGTCGTTCACCTGTGGTCCCGACCATCATCTCCTATGGATCAAATTATCGCGTGAGCTGACTATTCCTACAAGGGTGCGCTCCACCACGTACCCGGTACCCGTGCATGCAGCAATCGTGCACCTAGGGTTTTAGGGTTTATTTATTAACGGTACCTTTATGTAACTCTCATGTGTGCGAGATAGCGAGAGAGCGACTGCTTGCATGCGCCTCTTCTCTACATATATGTACTCCACCGTTTGTCTGGTGTCCAAAAAATTATACAATAGTAATAATTACTAGCAATGTGCCAATGCGTTGCCACATGATCAAAGTAGATTAATACATATTCACTGATTTGATAGAAAAAAGAATCTAATTTTGAAATACGTATATCACTAAAAATATGTTATGTTTCACTCAAAATATATTCCTTTGCCGGTTTTGATGAGATAAGGGAGGAATGTGGTTGGTTTCAATATTTGAGAAGTGGTATATCTCTAATTTCTACTCTTACTAGCAAGATGCCTGTGTGTTGCACGGAACATCAAGATCTTGTGGGAGAAAAGGATGAACGAGGGAAGGCCTTATCTGCAAATGTAGAGAGGACTCTGGGTAAATTGTTATAGTTTCCTTCTTATCTGTTAGATATAGATCAGATGACCTATATTGCAGGATGGCAGGCACACCATCATCACCAACTCTGCTTTTTTATAAGAGTAGAGGTAAAAACAGAGTTGGTGATGATGGTGTGCCTGCCATCCTGCAATATAGGTTGTCCGATTTATATCTGATGGATAGGAAGGACACTATGGCAATTTTGCAAAAAGATACCCACACCCCTCTCCACATTTGCAAATAAGGCCTTGGCTCGTTCATCCTTTTCTCTCACAAGATAAACTACTCATATAAATACATCTTGATGTTCCCTGCAATGCATGGGCATCTTGCTAGTTGTTGCAAAAAGCCCATGTGTGTGTGTGTTGTGTGTGTGAGAGAGAGGGAGAGAGGGGGAGAATAGAGTGCGTGTGTAACAAAGACACAAAGAGTGTGTGCGTGAGAGGTATCAGTGTAAAATGACGCGATAGTGTGTGTGTACACGATCGAGAGGGTGTGTCTCAAGAAGGGACGAAAAATCTACATAGATAGAAGGAGCGCGAGAGAGACATGTACGCGATAGTGAAAGCATGAGTGTGCGGGTGTATAAACCTATCTGGAGGCTAGTCGATCAATGTTTATGAGAGAAATACGAGTTGGGGTGCGACAGCGAGAGTTTTTTATGTGATAGAGAGAGACTGTAGTCAGGAAGGGGAGTGGAAGCAGGAGTTGTGTGTGTGAGAGAGAGAGGGGGGAGTTTGTCTGATCGGTAAACAAATGAATAGTGTCAGTTTTATAACTGGGATGGAGACGGAAAGGAGACCGTAACAAATGTTGTGTCTGTGGGAGAGAGTAATTCTAGTGGTATGAGTCATATCTAGAGAGAGATATAGGGTGTGTGAGAGAACCCCATAGAGAGAAAGACAAAGTGAATGACGAGTGAGTGTGTGTGTGTGTGGTGGTGAAAAAGAAAGCTTAGGTACCTAGTGATACCATAGAATGGTAGAGACGTGAGAGATAATGAAAACCGTGTAACGTATAATGGTAGGGAGAGTGTTACACTTCTCAAGGGAGATGTCGAGAAACCATGTTTATGAAAATAGGAGAAACATGAAGTGAGCATGCGGGTGAGCTGGAGAAAAGAGAGTGATAGCTACATGAAGGAGCATGCGAGAGAGATGGGCGTGAAAGGAGATTCAAATATTTAGTTGCATGTATAGAAAATGTCAACAAAAAAAGGGATTCAATTTTTTGAATTCGAGATGATGATACATGTAATTCATACTCGAACCAAAATTGATATATCAAAAACCTCTAGTTCCTACTACCAGTGCGAGCACAAAAAATCAAGACCATGCGTAATTAATTATATTTTGGTCATTTTTTTACTAATCGCGAATAACTTCTGGAAGCAGGTATAATTTCTAATGCCAGCCGCAGCTGGTGTCCATGATGTTTTGAGCCAAACCGGGCAACACACCGGGGGTCCATGCCGGCGACGCGGTGGTCATAACATTCATGGGTTCGGAGTGGCGGCAGTCCCCGTGGTCTACTATTCCTCGGTGTCGGTGGTGGGCACAAACGTGTTGGCCACCTCCGCCAACGTTTGCGTCGGATGGCGCGGCCAACCATGGTGCACTGGATGCCGTGGTCCCTCGTGTGCTGGCGTGCAGCAACTGGCCACTCCTCTGCGAGCAGGCTTGGAGTGTCGAGTTGATGCACCAGGGGCCAGCTTGGAGCGGTGGCTTGCTCCTCCGCTTGCCTGCCTGCAGCCTCGCCCATGGTACTGGCGGCATGGGGCGGGGAGGGAGGTGGGCAGTGAGTTGCCTAGCTTGTTGGGGCACCCAGCCGACTTTTATGCCGGAGAACTTATCTTCCTACTCACTGGATGCTATGGAGAGTGGAGAAAATGGTGCAAGGAGGATATGGGGAGCAGCGGTGTGGTGCGGTTCTTGCCAGGCGTCTGGCCTCGTTTAAATAGCGAGCGGACGATAGGAGTCAACCGACATTGTGTTCTATTGTCGACCAGCTCGCGGAAGGACGTTTTTCGGCACACGTGTGGATTCAATGGAGGCAGGCAGGGCAGTCTGAAGTCGGTTGCATGCGGCGAGAAGGCGTGTTTAGCCTGGCCTGTAGCGAGTGGGGCCCTCTTGGCCAGTGCGCCAATTCAATGCCTACGCTATGAGAGGTCACGTCTGTGTCAGAGCAATCACTCCCTCTAGTCCTTTTTTGTTTGGGTATCACAAAATATCGTTTTCCATTCACATTTTACAAGTAAAATTCATGGACAAACTTCGACCCAAAATACGATGGGGACTAGTAAACCAGGACGGAGGTAGTAGTTATTTTTTTATCAAAGAAGGGCTTCCCTCTTCTAGTTTTCATTACTGAAAACCAACATCGAAACCATAGTATTTTCCCTAGAACTACCAGGTTCAACATCTCGCAACATACACCCATACAACCATATGCCAAGGAGGTAGTAGTTATGAATTCCATTTTCGCTTCATACCAATCATTCTAAAAACTACTTAGTACTTATAACCTGCCACTGAATATCGAAACTCTTACCCCGCTAAAAAATGATATTTTATACGTGGCTACTCGATCAGTGGTGACTGGCGAGCCACCGCCTCATGGTCGTTCACCTGTCGTCCCGACCATCATCTCCTATGGATCAAATTATCGCGTGAGCTGACTATTCCTACAAGGGTGCGCTCCACCACGTACCCGGTACCCGCGCATGCAGCAATCGTGCACCTAGGGTTTTTGGGTTTATTTATTAACGGTGCCTTTATGTAACTCTCATGTGTGCGAGATAGCGAGAGAGCGACTGCTTGCATGCGCCTCTTCTCTACATATATGTACTCCACCGTTTGTCTGGTGTCCAAAAAATTATACAATAGTAATAATTACTAGCAATGTGCCAATGCGTTGCCACATGATCAAAGTAGATTAATACATATTCACTGATTTGATAGAAAAAAGAATCTAATTTTGAAATACGTATATCACTAAAAATATGTTATGTTTCACTCAAAATATATTCCTTTGCCGGTTTTGATGAGATAAGGGAGGAATGTGGTTGGTTTCAATATTTGAGAAGTGGTATATCTCTAATTTCTACTCTTACTAGCAAGATGCCTGTGCGTTGCACGGAACATCAAGATCTTGTGGGAGAAAAGGATGAACGAGGGAAGGCCTTATCTGCAAATGTGGAGAGGACTCTGGGTAAATTGTTATAGTTTCCTTCTTATCTGTTAGATATAGATCAGATGACCTATATTGCAGGATGGCAGGCACACCATCATCACCAACTCTGCTTTTTATAAGAGTAGAGGTAAAAAACAGAGTTGGTGATGATGGTGTGCCTGCCATCCTGCAATATAGGTTGTCAGATTTATATCTGATGGATAGGAAGGACACTATGGCAATTTTGCAAAAAGATACCCACACCCCTCTCCACATTTGCAAATAAGGCCTTGGCTCGTTCATCCTTTTCTCCCACAAGATAAACTACTCATATAAATACATCTTGATGTTCCCTGCAACGCATGGGCATCTTGCTAGTTGTTGCAAAAAGCCCATGTGTGTGTGTGTGTGTTGTGTGTGAGAGAGAGAGAGGGAGAGAGGGGGAGAATAGAGTGCGTGTGTAACAAAGACACAAAGAGTGTGTGCATGAGAGGTGTCAGCTTAAAATGACGCGATAGTGTGTGTGTGTGCACGATCGAGAGGGTGTGTCTCAAGAAGGGACGAAAAATCTACATAGATAGAAGGAGCGCGAGAGAGACATGTACGCGATAGTGGAAGCATGAGTGTGCGGGTGTATAAACCTATCTGGAGGCTAGTCGATCAATGTTTATGAGAGAAATACGAGTTGGGGTGCGAAAGCGAGAGTTTTTTGTGTGATAGAGAGAGACTGTAGTCAGGAAGGGGAGTGGAAGCAGGAGTTGTGTGTGTGAGAGAGAGAGGGGGGGAGTTTGTCTGATCGGTAAAAAAATGAATAATGTCAGTTCTATAACTGGGATGGAGACGGAAAGGAGACTGTAACAAATGTTGTGTCTGTGGGAGAGAGTAATTCTAGTGGTATGAGTCATATCTAGATAGAGATATAGGGTGTGTGAGAGAACCCCATAGAGAGAAAGACAAAGTGAATGACGAGTGTGTGTGTGTGTGTGTGGTGGTGAAAAAGAAAGCTTAGGTACCTAGTGATACCAGAGAATGGTAGAGACGTGAGAGATAATGAAAACCGTGTAACGTATAATGGTAGGGAGAGTGTTACACTTCTCAAGGGAGATGTCGAGAAACCATGTTTATGAAAATAGGAGAAACATGAAGTGAGCATGCGGGTGAGCTGGAGAAAAGAGAGTGATAGCTACATGAAGGAGCATGTGAGAGAGATGGGCGTGAAAGGAGATTCAAATATTTAGTTGCATGTATAGAAAATGTCAACGAAAAAGGGATTCAATTTTTTGAATTCGAGATGATGATACATGTAATTCATACTCGAACCAAAATTGATATATCAAACATGCATACTCATATGAATTTACGCACATCTATGTTACTTAATATGTAGATATTACTGATCCATACATTTTAGTAGAGCATAATTTGGTTTAATAATTTTGAATTCAACCTTATGATTTTGAGATCATTGTACTTGTAAATCATATTATATATAAAGGAGCAGAATTCTTTGTTGTGCTTTTGAAAGTATATATAAAAATGATGTATATAGAACTTTATTCCAATCGAAAATGGATCCTACCCGAACAAAAATAGAATACAAACTGGATTCGAATTGAGTTGGCATGGTAAACGTGCACTCTTGCTCTGCAAAAATTTGAACGAAGCGGGGAAAGTCGCAGTAACCACCCGAAACCAAATTCTGCGAGATGGAAACTACTGCCTATCCCTGACACGCAAAGCCTATCGGCTTGATTTCTATAGATTTCGATAGGGGTAGGTTTGTAATTTCACTCAAACCTGACATAACCGCCTCTCACCCAGATTCATTCATCGTAGGTGCCAAAACACAGTGTCTCCTCGGCCGAAATCGACTCCCTCCCTGATTCATACATGGTGGGCACCAAAACAAACTCTCGTCCGCAAATATTCGGTGTATGCGAGATTACCGTCCTATCCCCAACCGACTAATATTGTTGTGATGTAGGAAATTTTAAACGGGGGCTATGTTTGTAAATTTCCTCGCATTTGAGACAAGCGCGCCTTGAAGACATGGTTCCCCCCTTCCTCTCTCCCTCCATTTCCCCATTCGTATTTTGTGGACGCCAAAACACCCTCTCCACCCCAGCCTCCTCCGTCTGCCACCCCATCCACCACTGTCCTCCTCCACCACGCCGGAGCTGATACCCCGACGCCGTTGTCCATTACAAGAGATGGACCTATCTCATCCACGGCTTCAGACCGGGATCCTTGCATCCCGTCCTCTCGCTTCATCCCCGTCATCGTCCACCTTGTCGGCGCCGCTCCTACGGTCGTCTTGTCCACCGTGCCGGGATATTTCCCCCTCTGCCACCGTCTACCCTCCTAGATCTGCTTTCACGCTACCGACAGCCATAGCTACCACTGCACTGTCAAATTCTCAGCAGATGCATACACGGCGCCGCACTAGAGGTGGTACTCTTTCGTATCTGCTCAACTTATTTATCGCAGCAAGAAAATAGATCGCCACTGCTTTGCTATGGTAGTTGAAAGCAAACATTGGTTGCGAAGTTTCCTTTGTCCGGTTTGCACCTTCAGATCCGCCATGGCACGCTCAACACTATACTTGCAATGCTTATGGTTTTCCCCTTTTATATTCCCACTAGTTAACTGACAGTAGACTAAATTTCAAAATTAGGTCAGTCGATTTTTGAGAGCTCGCCGGAGTTCGCCGGTGCAAAGGAAGAGGCTCGGGTGGGGATGGTGGTTGTGGGGGCGGTGGCCTGACCGTGGTGGGGCCCCGTTGAACAAAGAAAACTCGACGCGGGTGGGTGCGAGGGTGGGGGTGGGGGCGGAGGAACACAGGCGATGGGGGCGGTTCAGGGGAGGGTAGGGGGTCGGGGCCGGCGTCCCGTGCGGTGTTCTGTATGGGAAGAATCAGAGACGAGGAAGAAGAAGGGTTAGGAGACGTAGGATCTTCATCCAACCGCCTGAAATGGTCGACTGACCCAAATGACAAAATCACGCGACATGCATGCAAACATGCCTTTATGTTCAGTACCATCATCGTAGTTGCTTAGCACTGCTCCTAAATCCATCAAGCTAATCAACGTGCCACACATAATTCCAAATTGTTTGCTCAAATACGAATCTGATATGATGCTGATATTACTAAAACAGATAACGTTTAATTGGTCAGCTAATGTTCCTACTTTACTTTCGAAAAGCACGTGCATCACATATAGAGAGACAACAGGGAGTTGCACTCTTAATGCGCTCTGGTTCATCATGTCTGGGCACTGCACAACGAACATTTTATTATCCAAAATCTGCTTGCTCTTCTTTAGCATGTTCCTCTTCCGTTCTTCTTTAATAAGTACTCTCTCCATTCCTAAATACAAGTCTTTGTATAGATTCCACCATGGACTACATATGGAGCAAAATGAGTGAATCTACACTCTAAAATGTATATGTGTACATTTGTATGTGATCCATAGTGGAAATCTCTACAAAGACTTATATTTTGGAACGGAGGGAGTATGATAGTAGTACAGTGAAGATGAGCAGGGACATTTGTAGTGTAGAGGTCTATTCGGTTGGTTGTGATGGACACTTTCAACTCTTCGGGCCTCTTTGATTTGTAGGATTTTCTAAACATAGGAATAGGAATTGTAGTGGTCTGCCCACTTGAATCCTATAAGGTTAGCAAGGAAATGCGGGGAGTTGTGTCGCCTTTGAGAGTTACACTAATATTAACAGTACTGCACCTTCAGTTGAAGAGAGTTGGTATTCGAAGCCTTTCTAGCCATACCGGCAATAGTAGCCTATATTTCCAGCAAGTTCCACTTCGCTGACTTTACTTGTGATGCTTACGGTTTTCCCGTTATATCTACACTATGATCTGTGTAGCTGCTTTGTGTCGCACTAGCAGCAGTCCACTCTTGAATCTAAACAACACACCAATCATAAGTCCAAAGCTTACTTCTTCAAATACGAATTGTGATATGATACTGATATTAGTTAACAGACACACATTTAATTGGTCAGGTAATGCTCCCACTTGATTTTCCAAATGCATGTGGCCACATATAGAGAGATAGCATGGAATTGCATTTCTTTGGGCACTGTGAGTGGGCAACCAACATTGTATGCAATGAAGCGAAACCTCAAGAATATGCTTCCTCTTATGTTCTTTAACATGTTCCTCTTTTGTTATTCTGTATTTAGTACGTACAATATGTTCCTTGTCAAGAAGGGGAGTAGGGACATCTGCAGTCAACAGCTGATAGAGTTGGCCTGTACGTGATCGATAGGCTTTCAATTAGTAGCGGCAATACAACACGGTATTTTCCAGCTAGTTCCACTTTCCCGATTTATATATCCTGGTTATGGTGTACCCCTTTTATGTACACTACGATATGCCTAGTTGTTGTGTGCTCTTGTTATCATGGTTTGGCAATAAACTCTCTATACAGTATATTATGAACCTACCATCTGCCAACTATCATTACTTATGGAGCCTATTTTTATGTGTACTTGTGCCAGATTATATTAATGCACGCACCATATTACAGCACACATGGGCTCTCTCATCAGAATCCAGTGATAGCACACAACGGTTTACAGGGCGCCCCTATATTAGAATATCCTCTGTATTACAAAGATAATCTCACTACTATATATGTTTTCATGCTTCTTAGATATTATACGTAATCATAGTGAATATCAGAATCCGCACATCAGAAGAATATTATGGAACACTGCAACGACTTACAAAATTGGCACCAAGGCATTAAGTGCCATTCTGGATGCAATGAAACTCATATGCTTCCCACCTGTAGATTCTTGTTCAGAATATGATCCTGATGACTATTCTGACCTCGAGGACTGTAAAGCAGATGGCTTGTCCTGTTCACCCATCAAGGTGCATGTTCTAATTTGGCAAGATTTTATTGATTGCGCGTATCTTGCATAAGTTGTCTTGCATTTCTTCTACTTTGTTGCATCGCCATCTGCTTAGTTTACTCATCATATATGTCAATATGCCATGCCCATCCATTATTAATACATATTCCATCTGTCATCATACCATGTTTTTTCACTCAAATGTTGTTGTTGTGCATCAGACATCAAAAAGGAAGAGGGTGATTGCCGAACCTGAAGGAGCACCACCAAAGTCCTTGAAAAATGTGGTGGTGCCGGAGAAATCAAACAACACCCCACTTATATTGGCTATACAACCAGTGACACAAAACGTAGGACCGACTCCAGCAGACTGTACCCATACTTCACTGGCCACACCACTAGCCCGACCACACAGGACCTGCACTCCAGCAAAAGGTATGCCAATTTCAGTTGCCATAGCACCAGCCGTACCACAGAAAAATTCCAATCCAGCAAAAAGTACAGCAAGTCCACCGGCCGAAGACCTATCCCAACTGCAGAGACGGCCAATTCCTGCAGATTGGAACCCCATTCCAGTTATTCCCAGTTTAAAAGACAATGCTTTCAATGTTGTTAGGGACTACGTGCTTATATTCCCATCATGGGAAGATTATAGTGAAGACAAACACCATTTTCACATCTTCCTGTCCCACTTATGTGTAAGTGATATTATTCATGGTGATTATTTTCCTATTTTCTGCTGATTGAACACATCAATGATTTACATTACATTGTTGTAAGTAGGCAAGGGTCAATCTGGATAGTCATGACGAGCAAATCTTGCTTGCGCTTTTGAAGGAAGCATTGCAGCAGTATCGGTGTTACCTGAGGAAATCACACTTTGATGGCAAGTCTATAAACGAATTTCCGGTGAAGTCTCATGTGCTAAATTTAGAAGACATTGAATGGACAAACCTTGTTATGCACTGGTCTTGTTCCCAGGATGAGGTACCGTCTATGATATTACATGACAATTTGAACTTCTACTTTTCCGCATGTGCCTTACGGATCTCTTTTGCAGGAAATTTGCTCGAAGAAGAATTCCAGTTTGAAAAGGATGATAGGATATCGTAAATATGCTGCCCGGTGCTTTGCTCTTGTTAGTACCTATTGTCCTGTATCAATGTACTTGCATTCATACCTGGTTCATTATGTGACAGTAGTATGCAAGAGCTAAATTATCAATTGTTCGCTCCAAATTATCTGATCTGTATGAATGGTTACATTAGTGTAGAATATATCCAATGCCAATGAATTTTTTTAGCTCTGCATTGTTCTTGTAAGTAGCTGATGTCCTTTACCAGTGTACTTATATTGACAGCTAGTTGTTCATGTACCATCACTCTGCAGCTTATTTTCCTTTTCCCTCCATTTTCTATAGATCAGATCTATATTTACTCTTACCATAAGGTTGGATAACACCGATGGTACTGAAGAAGTTTAGCTCTGCATTGCTCTTGGCTGTACCTTTTGCCTGTATCCTTGTACTTACATTTATAGCTACTTGGTTATGTAGCATCACTCTTCATCTTATCTTAAATATTCTCCATTTTTTCTTATATTATCATATCTATATTTATTCTTAACAAAATGTAGAATAAAGGCAATGCTTATGAAGAAGATTCTATGGTAAACTTATTGAATTGCCCCCCCCCCCATCAGCATGGACAAGGGCTTTATAGAGCCTCTCTTCACCAATAATGTAAGTTCGTCCTTCTCAAGCCTTCAATCTTTGTTGTGTATATTTGGTTAGGCATGGCTGCGACAAATGTTTATTTTTTGTGTTTGCATTAAATTGCATGTTTAAAGTTATTATGTAGTTCATAAACAAAAGTTTGTCCTTCTCAATTTAAGTTTTCAGTTGTACAACCAAGTTCCTTCTTCATACCATGTAAATTAAACTATACAGAGCAAGTGATCTTTTTTTGCACTGCACGTATGCTTCCGTTCTTGATCCGTAATCCAGTGGTGTGGTGAACCTACCCACTACAGCACAGTGTCATATTTTGCAATGTCTTAACTATGAACAATGTTTTATCATTCTACTATTATTTAAACTGTCTCTTTATTTGCCAATCTAAAATGGGATAAATGGAAAGCACACTAACAATTGATACTTATGAGTTCCTGGTCCATAATCCAATGGTGTCGTGAAGCTGCCAACTCCTTCACAATGTCATTTCCTGCCATGTCTTAACCTGAACAATACCATATTGTGTTAATGCTATTTTAAACTATGTCACTTCAGTCGTCAATGAGAAATGTGATGAATTGTCAGCACTAATACTTATATGTGCAAAATCTGTCATCTGTCTACTTGTTTCTCTTTCAAAGTGAGGAGGATATAAGCGTCAAACAAGCGGAGTCTCATCAGCTTGCTCAGCTGCTTGCGCTGCAGCTCCCGAGTAGGGCTAACCTTTCTTGAACTCTATTGAACTGAAGTCGGTTTTGTACATTATTTTGTCGGTGTGTTTATTTGCACTGGTGGCGATCTTTGATGCTTAGTGTATGTAATCTGCTGTCTGCTCGTGCTTTATTATCATAGTGGCGAACTTTGATACCCAGTGTATGTAATATGTCGTAATTTCTTTATTGTATAGTCCTTTCTTATTCACGATGTTGCGGTTATTTTACTGTATATATATCCTGTCTTCGTAGTAAACCGGCCAAACCGTAAAATTACGGTACATAATATATATGGGCCGGCCCGTTATTTCTGTTTTCCAAAGCGCAAAGCAAAAGAAAAGCGGGTGCGCTGGGACTCGAGTAGGCAACCTCCAGCTTCGAGGTAAATTGCACTAGCCACCACACCACCACGCCTAATGTGATTACATGCATCTTTCTCCTTCTTTTCTTCGTTGTACTTTTTTTTTCTTTTTTCCATTTTCCATTTTTCTTCTTTCCTTTTTTTCTTTCTTCATGGTTCGATGCAAATTTGGTGATATTTTTCTCAAATTCGATGAACTTTATATTTCAAATTTGGTGAACTTTTTCTCAAATTCGATGAACTTTTTTGAAACTCGATGAACTTTTTTTCAATCTCGATAAACCTTTTTTCAAACTCGATGAACTTTTTCCCAAATTTGATGAACTTTTTTCAAACTCGATGAACTTTTTTGAAGCTTGATGAACTTTTTTTAAACTTGATGAACTTTTTCTCAAACTTGGTGAACTTTTTTCAAATTCGTGAACTTTTTTTTACTAAAAGTGATGAACTTGTTTTAAATGCGTGAATATTTTTAAGAATCCGGTGAACTATTTCCAAATCCATGAACTTTTTTATTTTGATTTTTTTGTGAACATTCCTTTGAAATCCGTAACTTTTTATCGAAATGTTGAACTGTTTAAAAATTCGTGAATTCTTGTTAAAATTTTCGTTCCCTTTTTTCCAAATAATTTGTACTGGGTTTGAGGCACGGGTCAAATACAACTGTTTTCGTACATCATACAAGCAATGTTATTCCTGGTGTAGTGGTTGAAGCACCAAGTCTGTAATCTGCGGCATGTGGGTTCGAATCCCTTGTCGTACATATTTTTCTGGCCGGTTGCTTTTTGAGCATCTGGCGCGCACAATGTTGGGCCGGCTCACTACTGCGCTCCTTCGAGCGCCAGGTACCTTCGCGGCGCAGAGGGCGCCGAAGAGGGAAAATCCTATACGCCGCTCGTTGCGTCAAACTGCCGGCGCTTGCTCCCGGTTTTGGGAACCTTCTAGAGGTTCCCAGCTGGGTTTTTTCGGTTTTGGGTTTTTTATTTTCCTTTCTTTTTCTATTTCTGTTTCTTTTACTTTTCTTTTTTTCTTTTCTGTCTTTCAAGTTTATGTTTTCTCTTTCAAAAAAATGTTCGCGCTTTTTCGAAAATGTTCGTGAACAAGTTTGCTCAAAAAATGTTCTTTTCATTCATAAATTTGTTCTCAAGATTCAAAAAATGTTCATGCTTTAAGAAATTGTCCAAATTTGTTCTTTGTTTCAAAATTTGTTCTCAAGATTCAAAAAATGTTCGTACTTTTAGAAAATATTTATGTTGAAATTTTGTTCTCAATTTGAAAATTTTGTTCTCTAAAATCAAAAAATGTTCGGGATTTTAAATTTTTGTTCAAAAAATGTTCTTTCCATTCATAAATATGTTCTCAAGATTCAAAAAATGTTCATGCTTTAAGAAATTGTCCAAATTTGTTCTTTGTTTCAAAATTTGTTCTCGAGATTCAAAAAATGTTCGTGCTTTCAAAAATTGTTCGCGCTTTCAAATTTGTTCTGCATTTCAAAATTTGTTCTCAAGGTTCAAAAAAATGTTTGCACTTTAAAAAATTGTTCGCACTTCCAAATTTGTTATCCGTTTCAAGTTTGTTCTCAAGATTCAAAAAATGTTTGTCAATTAGAAAAATGTTCAGGGAATTTTATAAAATTTCTTGTTTTGAAAATTTGTTCGTAATTTTGAAAAAAATCGAGTTTTCACAATATGTTCTCTGTTTCTTTTTGGTTTTTCCTTTACTTTTTTGTTGCTATTTTTCATGTTTCTTTTGTTTGAAATTTTCAAATATTTGTTCTCAATATTAAAAAATGTTCTCGTGTTCAAAATTTGAAAAAATGTTTCATGTTTCAGAAAATGTTCTGGAATTTAAAATGTACTTGTTTACAATTTCAGAAAATTTCCAATAATTTTAAAAATGTTATAGGTTTCAAAATATATTCACGATTTCAAATAAATATTTCATGGATTTCAAATTAATATTTCATGTTCGTATTAAAAAGCAGCATGTCCGTACCAGTACATTGTTCTTACTAGGCTGCGCTGCGTATATGTCACCAATGTTTGATTTGTCTGTTGGCTATTGTCGCGCCCCCAATAGCGTGAGATCCAGGGTTCGATTCCTAGTAATCGCGCGCGTTTTCCCATTTTGTATTTTTTCAATTACGCGTTACACTGCACCGACTGGGCCGGCCCAGGTCAGACTTCTTCTGTTCGTTTGCTCAACTCTTTGCCGCAACGAGCGGCGTATAGGACCACCCGCCGAAGAGGAGGTCTCGGGGGGAGAGCGAAACATACGATGAAAATCTGGTAAGTGACGTAATAAAAACGGGGCAACATACTAGAAACGTTTGATGAAAAGAAACTGAAAACGGAGGGGGTTGGGCCGGCCCAACCTCGCACCCCATTTCCCTCCCACTCTAGCGCAGCGAGCATCTATCTCCTTGATCCCCTCATCTCTCCGAAAAATCCTACTTGCCGCTCATTGCGGCAAGTAGTCGACGCTTCGCACAGGGCGGGTGCGTTTAGCGTTACAGCAGACCCCGGTTTTTGGAACCTTCTATGATGTTTCCAGCCGGTTTTTTCCGGTTTTGGGAACCTTCTAGAAGGTTCCTGAACAGGCTTTTTCTTTTTCAGTTTCTTTTTCGTTTTCGTTTTTCTATTTCTATTCTTTATCTTTTTCTATTTTTCTGTTTCTTTTTTCTTTTCCTTTTTGTCTTTTCAAGTTTATTTTCAAAAAAATCCGAATTTCAATTTTTTTCCTTTTTTTTTCAGATTTTGTTCAAAAATTCAAAAAATGTTCCCATTTCACAAAATTTGTTCATAAATTTAAAAAATGTTCCTGCTTACAAATTTTTGTTCTGAATTTTCAGAAAGTGTTCCTGTTTTTTCAAAAGTTGTTCAAATTATTTTTGTACATTTTTGAGAAATTTGAAAGTTAATGGCATGGATTTAAAAAAATGCCTGTTTTCAATAATTTTTCACAAATTTCAAAAAATGTTCTTATTTTTTGTTCATGTATTAAAAAATGTTCTTGTTTTTCAATTTTTTCAAAAACTGTTCTTATTTTTTAAATCCTGTTCAGTTTACGCAGCTGAAAAATGTTCACCTATATAAAAAAAGTTCACGCTTTCAAAAAATGTTCGAAGCACTAGAAAAAAGTTTCCGTTTCAACTGTTTGGTCATGTATATAAATTCCTGTTTCAAATGTTTTTTCTTTTCTTTATTTTCTTTCTATTTCTTTGTGGTCAGGTTTTTCTTTTTCTGTTTTCTTTTTATTCAATTTAAATTTCTTTTTCCACAAATATTCAAGATTCTAAAAAAAGTTCAAATTTTTGAAAAAGTTCCTGTTTTGAAATTTTGTTCCTACATTCAAAAAATGTTCGAATTTTAAAATAGTTTGGGAATTTAAAAAACTGTTCCTGTTTTCAAATTTTGTTCCTACATTAAAAAATGTTCGCATTTTAAAATTGTTTGGGAATTTAAAAAAATGTTCCTGTTTTAAAATTTCCTACATTAAAAAAATGTTCACATTTTAAAATTGTTTGGGAATTTCAAAAAATGTACCTGTTTTCAAATTTTGTTCCTACATTCAAAAAATGTTCGCATTTTAAAATTGTTTGGGAATTTCAAGAAATGTTCCTGTTTTCAAATTTTGTTCCTACATTCAAAAAATGTTCACATTATGAAATTGTTTGGCAATTTTAAAAAATGTTCCTATTTTCAAATTTTGTTCCTACATTCAAAAAATGTTCGCATTTTAAAATTGTTTGGGAATTTCAAAAAATGTTCCTGTTTTCAAATTTTGTTCACACATTCAAAAAATGTTCTCATTTTAAATTTTTTTGGGAATTTCAAAAAATGTTCCTGTTTTCAAAATTTTGTTCACAATTTCAAAAAATGTTCTCATTTTCAAAATTTGTTCACAAATTAAATAATTGTTCGGGGAGTTACAGATAATGTGCAGGCTTTCAATTTTGTTCGGAATTTAAATAATGTTCCTTTAAAAAAACTGTTCACAAATTCAAAATACTTTTCTGGTTTTTATTTTTTTATCTTTTTGAAAAGGTTTGAAATTCGAATTTTATTTGTGTTTTTAAAAAGTGTTCACGTTTTAAAAAGTGTTCACGGTCCTGCCGCTACAGTACATCTCTGAGCTGACCCTCTCCTTAGTTCATTTAACATTCCGCGGTGTATAACAGTCATTGACGCGCTGCCAGGTCGAGTGGCTAGCCAGAGTCATTCTGAAGCCAGAGGTTGCGAGTTTGATCCCCCACTGGGGCGCTCTATTTTTTACCTACACCGCGTTTGTTCGCTCGCTGCAGTGCTTCGAATGGTCCGGCCCACTCGGTGGCGCCCCTGTGCGATATGGCGGCAATTTGCCGCAAAATGCGGCACATAGGAGATCCCCATCTCTCCCTCGCTCTCTGATGTGCGCCGCCACGCACGAGACACAGGCGCATCCTCGCGCCCCACCGCCCGTCCGGCCACCTTCCCTGCCGCACCTTCGTCCTCCTCCGCGTTGACTCATTGCGCGCGAACTCACTGTTCCCACGCCTCAAGCCTCGCCTGCACGCTTCCACCTCGCTGCGTCTCTCCTCTACCCGTGTCCGGCTGCCTCGCCACATCTCTTGCATGCCCGTCTGCTGCCTTCATGGTCGCCGCTGCACCGACCATTACCACCATCAGCTAGCCCCTTCCTCCGGCCATGCCCGAGCTCCATCCCGAGCTACCCCTATTGACACTCAGAAAAATTGAAAGGTGTATATAAATTAGTGTGATTTATTGTAAGGGAACGATGTGGGACAATTTCCCAGCGAGATAATTGCATCTATCATCCTTACACTTGCTGGCTAGGTCCAAAACGGTCCTCCTACTCTGAAAGTGCTTCAGTACAATCCTCATACTTGAAAATACGTTTTGTATACGATCCTCGAACTTGGGAGAGCAGTCCCGAATTTCGTCGACATTGTACGTATCCTGTATAGCAAGAGCAACTCTCTCTCTCTGTGTGCGTGTCCGTGTGGGGCCTACTTGTCAGTGGGTGGCTGAAAAGAAATAAAAATGCTACTATAGCGTGGAGGTTTCGAATCTGAGACTACCAGATAGAGCATGAGCAACTGTGCTGGTGTGTATGGTTGCCACACGGGTGAGATGCATGATTTTATATTTGGATGGACATACAAACGAATTCATTTATATTATTGCATGTACTGTCATTTTGTTGGACTCGTTACTTTATGTTTATATTTTGCATGAAAAATCTTTACTTAGATGTCAGAAACTCGAAAAAATGGCCACTTATAAATAAAATAATAATTCTAAACATGTTCTGGTAAGAGACATTTCATTATTTGTTAAGTGAAGGCACACTTTGGACTATTTCTTGCCGTTTCATATTTATTTTCATTCTGTGGGTGGACTAATTTTAGTAGACTTTCTCATGCTAGTTTTCTATTCCAAATATGCAAAGACGTAATAAATTAATCTCTTGCAAAAACGTAATAAGTAGGGCTGGAATTCGAGTCGAGTCGAGCCAGCTCGGCTCAACTCGCTAGAGTTTGTTTCGTTAATGAGCTAGCTCGACTCGACTCATTACTATAACGAGTTCAAAGCCAAGATTGGCTCGACTCGTATAACTCGCGAGCTGGCTCGTTTAGCTTATTAAGCTCGTTAAAGATATAAACATAAAGCCCTCAAATATGATAAAAATGATTATGTATATATTAAACATATATATCACTAAAAAATTGTATTTTCCTTGTAACGCATGAGTCTCCTAGGCGGTTGGGCCCTCAACGGCTGAGCCTTGTGTTGTGCGCCTGGGATGTAGGGTGCTGAGTGGGTGATCTTTCTTTGTACTGGGAGTGGCTAGTCTATTGTATCGAGCCTAACAAGTTACACGAGTACTCATGAGATTGGCTCGTTTAACTTGGTCTATAAACGATCTTAAACTAAAGCTCGGCTCGACTCATTATTCTTCGAGTTCGAGTCGATTCGAGCCGAGTCACGAGCTACTCGTTTAGCTCGCGAGTTTCGAGCTTTTTTTCCAGCCCTAGTAATAAGGCATAGCATACTGTGTCTAGTATAACTTGGTTTCCTTTTAGTTGATTGGATATAATTCAAATATGAACCATGTGCATTTTTTGTCTTCTACTTACAAATTTTGTTTGTACAAAAAATATATTTGGATGAACATATTACGTTGCCAAGGAGTAAACAATATGAACCATGAGCGAACGAACATGAAACAGACGCATCAAAGGAGTAAACAAAAATGTACACAGGCGCTCGAGGTACTCTAGAAATAAGGACGTGCATGCTTGATTGTAATTTTTAAATCCTGTTTATTTCTCCCCCTAGCTTGCAGCTGGGCCCCGCACGGATGGAGAGAGACTTGACCCCGCTGGCAGGACGCGCTGTACACGATACATACATGGCGAGAATCTCGGGACTGCCCGCCCAAGTTTGAGGACCGCATAATTTTCAAATATGAGGATCGTATTGAAACACTTCCTGAGTATATGGACTGTTTTGTACATAGCCACCAAGTATGAGGACGATACATGCTATTATCTCATTTCCCAGCAAAAGGCAGCTTGCCTAGTTGGTTGTGACATCCGTGTTTTACAGAGATCCCAGGCTCGAGTCGGGCATGTACTTTTTTTAGAATCGATCAATTTCCTTTTTATCGACTGATTTTCTAGTATTCTACTTACACAGACTCGTACTCATACGTGATGGAACCCCTTTTTGCGTCCAATGTTGTGGCCCATTAAGGCAGCGTGAAGGAGCCAGCCATAGTTGCGCACGATATGTGAGAGTAAGTTATTATAAGGAAAAAAGGCAGCAACCCGTTTTAAATCTGGACGTCAATAAGGACCGAACGTTCGGTCTGGGAGGCTCCCAGACCGAACGAGGAGTTCGGTGCGACAGGCAGCCTCGTACGAACGAAATCGTTCGGGAGGAGAGGCCTCCCAGCCCGAACGCTCTCTTTCTGTACAAAAAAAGCCCACAAGAACGAAAAAGCCTTATTTTTGCTGTGACAAAATAGACATTGTTCGTTTGCATGGCAAAAAATGCCATGGTCTTTTGCCATGCTATGAAAAAAGTTGACATGCTCATGAGTCCAGTACACTAAAATAGTATGAGAAATCTACTAAAAAGTTGTTCAACAATTTGCCATGTTCTGCACAAAAAATGTATGCTATGTTATACTCAAATTTACCATCTTCAACATTCTCTACAAAATATGGCAAAAATAGAGTAAAAATTGCCATGGCAAAAAAAGTAAAAATTGTCATGCCATTAAAAGTAAAAATTGCCATGGCAAAAAAGAGTAAAACCCTCATGTCACTTGTGCTGGCAGGCCAAATAAGCCCATTTAGGTTAAAAAAATGATTGAAAAAATGAAACCAACTAAAAAACTAAAAAAAATAACTTTACAGTAAATATCACATAGAAATCTAGATAATTTGCAATGGCAAAAATGGTTTAATTGTTGCCATGGCAAAAATGTAATACTTTTGTCATGGAAATTAATTAAAAAATGCCATGGTTACACAAATATATTTAAGATGCTACTCCCTCTGTCCCAGAATATAAGAACGTTTTTGACACTATGCTGGTGTTAAAAACGTTCTTATATTTTGGGACGGAGGGAGTACATAGTAAAATTTGCCATGTTCTATAAAATGTAAATTTGCCATAATATTTAAATTAAAATTGCCATGGCCCTTACAATAAATTTGTCATGGCAACTAAAAATAAAATTTGCAATGGCAACTTAAACTAAACATTTGCCATGTGAAAATAGAAAGTATTTTTGACATGGAAAAAATGGAGTTATATTTGCCATGGCAAAAATGGAGTAAAATTTGCCATGGCAAAAATGGATTAATTATTTCCATGGAAAAAATGGAGTACTTTTTCCATGGAAATAAATTTAAAAAATTCCATGGCTGTACAAATATATTTACCGTGCTACATAGTTAAAATTGCCATGTTCTACAAAATGTAAATTTGCCATCATATTTAAACAAAAGTTGCCATGCTCTTTACAATAAATTTGCCATGGCAACTTAAACTAAAAATTTCCATGGCAACTTACACTAAAGTTTGCCGTGTGAATAAAAGTATTTTTGCCATGGAAAAAATGGAGTAAAATTTGCCAAAAAAAAAGGGCATGACAGATGCCATGGTTAGTTAATAAAACTTGCCATGGTCAATTAATGAAACTTGTCATGGTCAATAAACTAAATTTGCCTCCCTCTCACAGTCGTCTGAATAGGTGGAGCCCATTACACCTACCCATCGCCATGTGGATATTACGAAGATTGAAATATACAAATTTTTGCCATGTTGTGGAAACATAATGTGGAAGTGAATTTGCCATAAAAACTATATATAAATTTGCCAAGTTATGAATGAATTCAACGAACTTCCCACAGAATAATGCATAGTTGCCATGCCCATCATTTACTGAATAAAAGCTGATGGCGACTTTATTTAAAAGTATTTTTGCCATGGCAATTAACATTACCAATGCATACGGTTCCAGCATCAATTTGGTATGTCAAAAAAAAACTGATGGTAACTTAATATGCTCTCCACTCTAAAATTTCTCCGTAACATGAAGTAGCCATATCATCTGAATATAAATTTCCATGTGCTATCTGAATATAAATTTCTCCCAAGTTTGCTGGAAAAGTTTAGGTTTACAAAATGATGAATTAGCCATTGTTCATATCACAAAGCATGCTCTATTTTCCTTAGAAACATGACAATTTGTGTTGCTCTGTTCTTACCTGAATGCTCCCCCTGTCCAGGGTCTTCTTGAGCTCGTGCAGCATGCCCCTCCTGACGATGCTGCTGATGGCTGTTGCGTCCAGATAGAACAAGTTTCAGACATGCTCTGTTTGAGATGCTCACGTGTGGGCAAAATTTCGCACCAAGTTGTTGTAACTTACCACCTTTGTCGAGGATGATGTACTGCACGCCGGTCTTGCCCTTGGCACTGGCCCGTCCGTCGTCGTCGTCGAAGTAGGCCCCCGCTGCGGCGTCGAACAGCTCGGCCGGAGGGGCAGTCGCCGCTGCTGCCGCTCCCAGCTGTAGCCCTTCATGCGCATCAAATCTCACAGGCCAGCGACGCTCCCTGCCGCTACACACCTCAAGCATCCCCACGCCATCCGCCTCGTCGTGGAGGCTGAGCCGCGCCAGGGAGCGCAGCCGCGCGCGCACCCGCCGTTCCCATCCTCGTTCCGCGGCGGTGGAGGCAGAGCTCGAAGCCCAGCAGCAGCCACATGCGCACCTTCCTCCCCCGTGCATATAAATGTTGTTCACCACCGCTGCGGTCTTCGGCCTCCGCCTCTGCCCACGACGGTAGCTCGAGCCGGTCGGCGAGGAACCGGAGCACGACGGCCTAGTGCTTCGCGTCGGCGTGTTGCGCGTGGTCTGCCTCTGCCTCACCCTCTACACTGAGCGGTGGGCGCGGTTGGTGGTGAGTAGACCTGGCCATGGGCAGCCCGGCCCGGCCCGACGCTGCCCCCCGGCCGGGCTCGGGCCTAGATTTTGAGCCCGGTGGCCGGGCCGGGCCCGGGCCCGGGCCCGTCATTTTTCCAGTTTTCTGAAGGTCGGGCTGGGCCAGCCCGAGGCCCGGCGGGCTTTTGCATGTTTGGGCCGGGCTCGGGCCCAGAAAACAGGCCCGATGGCCGGGCCGGGCCAGGCTCGGGCCTTGTTTTTTTTTGTCGGGCTTGGCTAGGCCCGGCCCGAGGTTTGGCCAGGTCTAGTGGTGAGGAATGGATAAGGAGAAGGAAGGGAATTGTTTGGGGGATGCCTTCGCGATGGGGGACCTTTCTCCCGAACGCTCTCAATCGCTGACGTGGCGGTGGACCTGTGCTCTAAGATGCGTGATCAAATCCAACGATGAAATGGGCGTTCAGGACGAGATTACAAAATATGGCACGTTGGAAAGTTATTGATTCCGTTGTTATATATAGTCCACCCTTAGTCATTTTTGACAACCCTAGAAATCCTCCACCTTGTCCCATCCCGCCGCCAGCCTCCTTCTCGGATCCGGCGCCTCCCACCTCCTCGATTTGCACACCCGTTCAACCAGAGGAGCTCCTCCTCTCCCGCTGCTCTCGCAGCCTCCTTCTCCTGCCGAGCCACCTCGTCCGCAGCCTCGCCCCCGTACCCGTGCAGCAGCGAACGACGCCTGACCCCGCCACAGCTCCGTGCCGCTGGCGAGCTTCGTCCGAGATGAGCGTCGCCGCTCCCTTCTTCTTCTCCTTCCTGGTGCTCCCCCGTTCCTCTTGATCTCTCTCATCCCTCTCCCTCTTTTCTTCACCAGCAGCTCCCGCAAGATGCCAGGAACGAGACCCCATGTTCTGCTTCGACCAAATCACGCCGCCGTCCTCGGCGTTTGCCATCCGCTGCCGTTCTTCACCGGATCCGGCCGTCCCCGACTCGCTGAACCACGTCGAGCCGGCCTTGGGCCTTGGTGAGCCTCGAGCGCCCACGCTCCTATCGGGCCAGCCAGATTCGACCTGTAACTTGTTTTTTTTTCTGCGCTACGAATTTTTCATTAAATCCTGGACATGCATTTTACAAAAAATGCCATTATACTTGCATTGCTCATAAATAAATAACCATACATCGGATTAAAATGTTCTATATATATGTAAAATGCTTATAATTTCGTATAGTTTCATAATATGCTATTTTCATCCATGTTAAAAATGTTTAAAATGTTGTTTGCATTTAATTTGCTTAAATGACATGCTAAAATGATTTAATTCATAACTAAATAACCGTAGCTCGGAATTAAATGAACTTTATATGTAAATGGGGTAGAAAAATGCACAGATTAACATGTTGCACTTACTTTGCATGTTTAACAACTCTAAAATTATGTATAGGGCAGAACAGTAGGAAATTCGAAATTGCATATTGGGGATTTTCAAGAATTGTTGATTGTTGTTTCCGGCCTCATTTAAATTGCCTAGATAGGTAGTTTTATTATGCTTCACCTCTTGCCATGTAAACCAACATTTAATATTGATGTGTAGCAAAAATGGGATCGAACTAAATACTTGCATGTGGTGTTTCTTCAATATGCAACTCGTTGCATATTGAGCTCCACTTAACTTGTTGTATTGTTTGTTGCACTTTCCTAGCCATGCCATGAATCATTAAATCAGACATGCATCATACTTGGTTGTGCATCATGCCATGTTTATACTTGTTTGTTTACTATGATCTTTGCTTCTTTCCAGTTGCGCTTTTTGATAGTTCCGGTTACGTTGCGATTGTGAGGATCCGTTCGACTACGTTGGTTCGTTTACTTCATGTATTCGGTTTTCTTCCTAGCGGGATTTCAGTCAAGATGACCGTTACCCTAAATACCACTACCATCTTTGCTTTGCTAGTAGTGTCGATGCTATCGCTATGTCGCGCTACCTACCATTTGTTATCAAGCCTTCCCAAATGCCATGAAACAGCCTCTAACCTCTTCACCCTCCTAGCAAAATCGTTGTTTGGCTATGTTACCACTTTGCTCAGCCCCTCTTATAGTGTTGCTATTTGCAGGTGCAGTTGCAGGTTGTTCCATGTTGGGACATGGATATCATGGGATATCACAATATCTCTTATTTAATTAATGCATCTATATAGTTGGTAAAGGGTGGAAGGCACGGTCTTTTGCCTGGTGTTTTGTTCCACTCTTGTTGCCCTAGTTTCCGTCATACTGGAGTTATGTTCCTTTATTTTGCGTTCCTAACATGGTCGGGGTTTATGGGCCCCCCTTGATAGTTCGCTTTGAATAAAACTCTTCCAGCAGGGCCCAACATTGGTTTTCCATTTGCCTAATAACAACTAAAACTTGCATAGGGACCTGCCGGCCCCCGAGGTCTCTTAATCAACCCCCCGTGCCAGTACTCCGCATGAGTATTGGTCCACCTACATATCAGTCGGCGGTGCCACCTTGGGGGAACTCGATGGTATTTTGGCTATCGTCCACTTCGCATAGACGGTGTCGTCCTAAGAACGAGATACGCGCGGCTCCTATTGGGGTATTAACGCACCGAGTGGTCTTGCTGGTTTTGTTTTACCATTGTCGAAATGTCTTGTGCACTAGGACCCCGACTTTGATCGGATGTCCCGCGATGGAGGATTGTCTCCGCGGACCGTGAGCTTGTCATGGGCTAAGTTGGGACACCTCTACAGGGTTTGATCTTTCGAATGTCGTGCCACGGTTATGTGGCAAATGGAAGTTTTTAATATCCGGTAGTAGTGGACTTAAATGAAACTCAATTAAAATACACCAACCGCGTGTGTAACCGTGACTGTCTCTTTTTGGGTGAGTTCGAGAAGAGAACACGGTTGGGTCATGTTTGAACGTAAGTAGTTTAGGATCACTTCTTGATCATTACTAGTTTGCGAACATTGCTTAGTTTCTCATGTTACTCTTGTCCTCGTAAGTTAGTCACCATACAATGCTTAGTGTTGCTGCAACTTCACCACTTATCCATTCCATACCCATTAAGCTTTGCTAGTCTTGATACCTATGGTAATGGGGTTGCTGAGTCCTCGTGGCTTATAGATTACTACAACAACAGTTGCAGGTACAGGTAATGCGATGCTCTGACGTGAGAGTGATGCTTGATTGCTTGTGTGGAGTTCTTCTTCTTCTTCGACCAAGGGAATAGGTTCCGGGTCGGGAGCCTAGGCTAGCAGGGTGGATGTCATTTTTATTTTTTGTTTGGTTTCATTTGTAGTAGGATCCTGCTCTTCTGTATGATGATTGCTACGTATTGATGAAATGTTGTATTTATGTTGTAGCTTGTGGCGAGTGTAAGTCTTTACCTTGTATTCTCATCTATTCGGTACATGGTATTGTAATGATATCCACCTTCCTATGCGCTCGAAATGCAAGTGTGCCCCAATCATGAATTCATCACGTGATTGGTATAGAATCGCATCTTGGGCACTACAGGGCCGTATCAGGCCTTCATGGAGCCACTGTGACACTCCAAAAATTTTATTTGGTTTTAGCAAAAACCTTGCTGGTTTTTCATTTGTGGATTGAGGCCTTTTCAAAAAAAAATATTTCAGTAGAAGCAATCCTCTTTAAAAATCCTTTTCTTTGACTAGGATTTGTTATTTCTGTTTTCTCCTTCAAACTTTGGGTTTGACCTTCTTAAAACTTTTCTCTGTTGGTCCCCTTCTCAAATTTATTTTGGGAGTTCAATTTCTTTCCTTTTGAAAAGGAAGTTCTATGAAACTTGGGATCTTCTTCCTTATGAAAACCGCCCATGACCTTGTATTTTGCCCATGAGGTAAAACCACTCCAACATCTTCTCCCCTCCTTGTCAACAACTCAAATTCCCTATCCCAACTCATCCAAACAAGTTTTGGATTTTATTTTGGTTATTTCAAACCTCAACTCTTTTCTGACCTTTGATTTGAGCCTGACCCATTTTCAAAGCAAGTACCCCATTGCATTTGAGATTTGACTTCAAACCAACTCTACTGGCTAGTCCTTTGCACCCACAACCCATAACCATCTTGATCCACTCATCTTCTTTTCAAAATTTTCAACTTACACTCCCTGCAAGTTTGGACCAGATTTGTCAAATTTGGTGAAATTCATATCTACACTTCTCCAAAAATTCCACCAAAAATCAGGCAACCTACTGGAGCAATGGGAAGTCACTCCACCAAAAATCAGCCCAAGGAAAAATCCCTACATGCCTGGATCATTCTGTCGAACACCTTGCATGCACTGTTCGAACACATTCAGAAAAATTCAGTTTTCAGTGTCGATTTCTTCAGTTCAGTTCAGTCACGCGCCCACAGTGCTTTGGCGCGTTGCTCACCGCCTCGCTCGCTTATCCGATGCCCCACACGCGCGCTTGGCTGCTTGCTGTCGTCGGTGGCGCTCTGACCCGCCTGCGCCGGCGTGTCTTGCGGCGGCTGAACCGCCGTTACGGCTGGCAGGCAGCAGAACGGCGGCGCAACACCGTTCAGCGCCGCCCAAGCTTGCTGGTGGCTCCGCGTGGCCCTCCCCACGCCAGCGCACGCATGCAGCATAGCCGTCGTGGCGCGGCACGCACAGAGCGTGCTCTCTGCCGCCGATGGACCCGCGCCGTCCCGTTCCGTCGAACTTCACCTCAGCAAGCATAACCCGACGCCGTTGGCTCCTAAACAGGCTCAGTGAACCTCCACGACGGCGCTCAACCCCTTAACTCCCCCGACCGAGCACTGCGCCGCCGTAATCCTCGCCGGAGAACGCCGTTCTCGGCCACCGCCTCGGAACGCCTATAAAAGGAGACCCCGAGCCCTCCCTCGAGCACGCACCACCCCTACACTCCACCATCGCCCTGCCAGGTCACTGGGAGGACCTCGAGGAGGTCTCCTCCCCCGACTCCGGCCACCCCGTCCGCCTCGGGCTCCAGCTCGATTCACTGCGGTGAGACCGCCTCCGGCGCCCATACTCCGTCAGCTACCTCCTCTAACTACCAGAGGCCTGACCCCCGCCTCAATTCCATACTTGCAGCCCTCTCCGGCGACCTCCATCCATGCCCGAAACGCCGTCCGCCGGAGCCAGGGCCACCGTCGACACGGTGCACGCCAGCGACCACCTCGACCACCCCCCGACGCGGAACAGCACCGTGAGCACGGAGGTAACCTCCGATCTCTCTGCCTCGCCATGGATCACCGCCGGTGATCGCCGCGGCTCTCTGGCGCCAAAGGCGCCGTTCGTTTTCAAACCTGACGGGTGGGACCGCCCCGTCAGATTCTTCTCTTTATTCGAATCGTTTTCTGAAAAAGCATTTGGGCAAAATACGTCTTCTCCTCTGAGCCGGCGTATTCGAGTCTGAAACGTTTTCTGCTTTTATAAATAAAACCCTGAGAAGTTTCTGTTTCATTACAGATGGGTCCCTGGGCAAAAACCTTTATAACTTTTTATCAGAAGCATATTTTTGATTGATTCTTTTTCTGTTCTCTTCAAAATTTTGTCTAGTTTTTTATCAGATTTATTTGAAAAATATTTGCAATACTTTTTCTGCACCTCTCGGTATTCACGTTAGCGCGTATGTTTTCTCTATACCGTAGATACCAACGGAGGTGACGGGGCCGCGAACTTCACCGAGCTAGGTTCCGACTACTCCGAACCAGGCAAGCATGTTCGAACTTTTGATATGATGAGTGTCTTGGCATGTTTGCATGTAGATAGTGTCATGGCATGTGTGAAGCATACCGATGAACCGTTCATTATGCATTGTCGAGGCAAGTAAGCCCGATGATTTCACACGTCGTTGGACGTAAGTATGCAAGGCCATGTGTTGGCATGAAGATGGGTAAGATGGCAGTGTTGTAGCATGCCAGTCTTAGGCCATGCAAGTTATCTTCAGTACCAACCCATATCGGTTGGGTTCAAATCCATTTCCTTTCCCTGTACTACCACATGTTTCCCGAAAGGGATATGGTTTAGTAAGACGCAAACCGCTTTCTGGGTACACACCAAAAAGGAGAGGCCGGGATGATGGTTCCATGGCCCTGGATTAAAGCCAGGCATCCGGTCAGGGGGCATGGGTGTTTCCGGTTGGGACCGAGAGGGGGGCACCCCTCAGAGCGCGCGTATATAAATTTGATCCCATGCTATTCGAGATTGTGATCTCCCCGTCTCAATAGTTTTTCTTGGATGATGTTGAGGGTGATTCCTGGCATCGAAGAGTTGGATGGGTGTGTACTGGTTAGCTGTGTTTCCTTCTGAAATACCGTAACGGAATTAGTCCTGGTGACTACGGAAATCCGTCGACTGTGGGAAATTTTTGTACAAACTCTGCAGAGCTCTATATCCTTAAATCATCTTATCTATATCCAAGTTCCCTGCTAACCGTCATGTGCCAGTTTGGTGACAGATTACCAGGTGGGACACATGGGCACTAAGACCGGTTAAATGTTTATCCTTGTGGATGGACTAACCCGTTTAATTCCATGAGTTGAATATATTTATGATGAATATATTATTTCCTTATCAGTTTAAAGCCCTTTATGTGGTGTCGCTCAGACGCCCGACTGTGGCATTATTATTCCGCATTTTCCGCTCGAGGAGTCTTTCAGACACTCGTTTGGCACCAGTATTATTATCCCGCATTTTCCGCTCGAGGAGTCTTTCAGACACTCGTTTGGCACCAGTATTATTATCCCGCATTTTCCGCTCGAGGAGTCTTTCAGACACTCTTTTGGCACCAGTATTATTATCCCGCATTTTCCGCTCGAGGAGTCTTTCAGACACTCGTTTGGCACCAGTATTATTATCCCGCATTTTCCGCTCGAGGAGTCTTTCAGACACTCGTTTGGCACCAGTATCTATTATTCCGCATTTTCCGCTCGAGGAGTCTTTCAGACCCTCGCTTGGCACCCAGTATTATTACCTCTATGTCTGATCGTACTGGTTAACTTATTCATGTATTTCATGTTAGCATTTGTTATATCTTACGTCCGAACTGTCTTGCGAGTACTTTCAAAGTACTCACTGGCTTGTTGATTTGGCCAGATGCTGACGAAGGTGATCTCATGGATGAAGAGTTCGATAGCGAATCTGACGCCTAGAGGAGTCCCAGTCAGTCTCGTGCAACCCTGGAGTTGGTCACTGTATTATATCCGCTTCCGCTACCCTAATAAATTCATCGAGCCTCACCTCGACGCTCGATGGGATGTTAGTTTGAGAATCCCATATCCACTCCCCACTGTGTTACTCCACCTCTACCATATTTGCGAGTCAGTAGTATGCCACCACTCCCTTGTGTCATTAATCGCCTTTATGTATAATTATTGGCACGCTTGTAATAAAATTGTTGAGCATCGTCAGCTCAACCCTGTAACATATTTATGCTACTGGCTTATTGTATCAAAGTTTGTCTGCCAGTGAGGAGGCTTTTTTTCTCAAACTGGAATCTAAAGATTGGTTTCTCAATAAATATTTTTATTGGAAAACCGGTCGTGACAAGCTTGGCATCAGAGCCAGGCTGACTGTAGGAAGCCACTAGGTGTGATCGCTAATCGGTTATTAGCATGATAGAGCTTATTCATGTTTTTGCAATAGTAGTCATTTTTCTGACGGTCAGCATATATTTATGATCTGACCATTCAGGATTTTTGCCTACTTTTGTAGATGGCCGACCGCAGCTGCGAGTCTCAGACCTTCGCCAACGTGCCCGATGGGTTCGTCAAGCTTCTCTCCTTCGTCGTTCAGGTCGCGATGGGGCCGTCTGTGCGCCCAGTCGTCACTCTCTGTCAGCACAGAGTCAACGACAGTCTGACTATACACCAGGCCGTGGTGCAGTTCAAGGGAGGGCGTGGTGAGCTACGCCGCTTCCGGTTCTTGGGGAGAGCCATGCCTACGGAGTAGCATGCCATCCAGATGGCAACCCGCGAGGCGATAGCTCGTCTCAGGGATGCCCTTCCCGCGATGAAGGCTCGTCGCTACCGCTATCTTCCATGCCATGTGCCCTACACCTGTCACTACGCATTCTCCTGCCCCAGAGGAGAACGAGACGAGGCTTTTGAGATGCTTATTGAGTATCTCCGGGCCTTGGAGGCAGCCTTCGACAACTTGGTGGATGACTTTGTGGCCGCCCGCATGGACTCAGTCCACGGTTGTGCCGCCAACAGGAGGGAGCTCCTGCCCACCGCACCGCCACTGACTTTTGTCTCGTCCTCTGCATCCCATGCTCCTGCTCGTCGCCTGCCTACCACCGAGGAGTTCAACCAGGTCATTGCGCCCACTCCAGCGCGCACTGCACCGCCACTCGCACCGACTCCAATCCGTGTCATTCCGCCCCTGGCACCCGCTCCATCTACTCGGCGCAGCACTACTCGTTTGGAGCCTATTAGCGAGGAAGAAGTCGAGTCCCCGGCTTCGCTACGCCTCACCCTTGGCAGGGCCAAGGACGTCATCAACATCTTCGACTGAGTACGCTTAGCCGCCATGCGTTGTATCGCCATGTAAGATGTTGTGAGAAGTAGCTTGTTTGCGCATCATGTAGGATCTGGAGAAGTGCACTGGCCTAAATAACATGTCAGGGTTATGTACGCATATCCTGAGTGATGTATTGTATAATTATCGCCGCGTGTAAGATACGTAATGACGCAGTCCTTCTCTATGCGCAAATCGATTTGTTTTCCCTTGAGTAATCTTGGCTTTAAAAAAAATTTGTCAACCTTGTGCTTTATGGGTTTTATCTTTGCAACCCTTCCATTTTTTCTTATGGGTTTTACAAATACATCCCCAGAGTGAAAAATGCCTCGTCCTTGGACTCGCTCCATGCCAGCTCCACCAGAGGAAAATTATGGCAATCAACCGGGCAACAATTTTGCACAAGGGCAGTCAAGTCAACACTATAATACTCAATCAGGCAACAATTTTGCACGAGGTCAGACAAGTCAACAGGACAGTGAAACGGCACTTTCCCAAATGTGCCGCCTTTATGAACAGAGTCAGCAACAACATCAGGAAATGATGAACCAAGTCATTAACATGGGAAATCACCATGGGCAGTATCCACAGCATTCCAAGTTATCTGAGCTACAGAAGACACGTCCCTCAACATTTTCTCATACTGACAAGCCACTTGAGGCCGAAGACTGGCTTCACGATATGGAGAGAAAGTTAATTATTGCAAAATGCTCAGACCCAGAAAAGGTACTGTACGCACCGCAATATCTCACGGGAGCAGCCGCATCCTGGTGGGAGAATTTTCTGCACATGCATCCCAACGAAAATGATATAACCTGGGATGATTTCAAAGAAGGTTTCCGTGGCGCGCATATTCCTAAGAGTATTATGAAAATCAAGAAAAGAGAGTTCGATGACCTCAAGCAAAGGAACATGACAGTGTCAGATTACAACGGCCAATTTACTCTGTTATCCCGCTACGCCAACGAAGAGCGTATGACTGAAAGCAAGAAAATGGAGAAGTTCCTTGACGGCCTAGCGCTCGCGCTTAAATGGCAACTGGTCATACACACTTTCCCAGATTTTAAGACGCTGGTGGATAAAGCCATTACTCTGGAAAATGAAAGGCGCAGTTTGGAAGATATCCGCAAGCGAAAAAGGGACCAGACTAACCATGCTCGCAATCACCGAAGTAAGACCGATTTTCAGAAGGGTGGGACGCACAAATCATCATCCAACGTCTCACGCCCAACAAAGAATTTTCATGCTAGGGACAAGGAGTTCACATATCGCCCAGGTGTTACTTGTTACGCCTGTGGAGAAGAAGGACACTATGCCAAGCAGTGTCCCAAGCCAAGAAGCTCAGCACCAAGGCCGAACAACGGCAACAATAATTCAGCGCCCAAGCGAAACAACTTCAATCCTAACAATAACCACAGGAAAGGTCATCTGAACCACGTGACCAAAGAGGAGGCACAAAATGCTCCGGATATCGTACTCAGTACGTTCCCTGTCAACACAATACCTGCAATGGTTTTGTTTGATTCTGGAGCTTCTCACTCTTTTATTTCGAAAAGTTTTGCTTTGCAAAATAATTTTTCGATGCTTCCTTTGGAGAAATCCATGATCATCAAGTCCCCTGGGATTCAGCAAGTCACTCAGAATTACTGTCAGGATGTGATTATTGAGTTCAAAGGATTGAAGTTTCACGCCAATCTCATTGTGTTGGAAAATAAGGGACTGGATGTCATCCTAGGGATGGACTGGTTAACCACCAACAAAGGTTTCATTGATTGTTTCAATCGGACCGTGATTCTCACACACCACCATGGTAAGACAATAAGAGTATCCGCCAAAGAAAGGGAAATGCCCAGACAACCAAGACTGAACAAGGTGGACATTTCCGAATTAAACAAGGTCCCAGTAGTATGTGAATTTCCAGACGTATTTCCCGAAGAGCTACCAGGCATGCCACCAGACCGAGAGATAGAATTCAGCATTGAGCTAGCACCAGGGACCACCCCCATATACAAGAAACCATACAAAATGGCACCATCCGAGTTAGTTGAACTGAAGAAACAAATAAAGGAATTGCTTGACAAAGGATACATTCGAGCCAGTTCCTCACCATGGGGATCACCAACTTTGTTTGCCAAAAAGAAAGATGGAACACTGCAATTGTGTATTGACTATCGAGCACTCAACATGGTCACGATCAAGAACAAATACCCGATGCCAAGAATAAATGATTTATTCGATCAACTCGCTAAGGCCAAGGTATTCTCAAAAATCGACCTAAGGTCAGGATACCATCAATTAAAGGTACGGACAGAAGATATCCCCAAGACAGCCTTCACCTCCAGATATGGACTGTATGAGTTCACAGTAATGCCTTTTGGATTAACAAATGCCCCTGCATATTTTGTTCACCTCATGAACAAAGTATTTATGAAGTTTATGGACAAGTTCGTTGTGGTATTCATCGACGATATTTTAGTATACTCCAAAACACCAGAAGAACACGCTGAACATCTCAGAATTGTACTAGGAGAACTCAGGAAACACCAATTGTACGCCAAGTTCAGCAAGTGTGAATTTTGGTTAAGGCAAGTAGGCTTTCTAGGCCACGTGCTAACCCAAGACGGGATCGCCGTGGACCCAGAGAAAGTCAAGGCCGTACTTGGCTGGAAGTCACCAGCCAGCGTAACGGACATACGGAGTTTCTTGGGAATGGCAGGATATTACCGCAGATTTACTGAAGGATTCTCCACCATAGCCAAGCCAATGACGCAGTTGCTCAAGAAAGATAAGAAGTTTGAATGGACAGAAGCCTGTGAGAAAAGTTTCCAAGAGCTAAAACGGAAATTAACAACAGCACCAGTATTGATTGTGCCAGACATACGCAAGAATTTTGAAGTATATTGTGACGCGTCCAGAAAGGGACTCGGATGCGTATTAATGCAAGAAGGCAAGGTTGTCGCATACGCTTCGAGGCAACTTCGCAAGCATGAGGAAAACTATCCCACTCATGACTTAGAAATGGCAGCATTTATTCATGCACTCAAGGAATGGAGGCATTTCCTACTTGGAAATCGATGTGAAATATATACGGACCATAAAAGTCTCAAATATATTTTCACACAGCCAGAGCTGAATTTAAGGCAACGACGCTGGTTGGAGCTAGTAAAGGATTATGATGTCGGAATCCACTATCATCCTGGAAAAGCAAATGTAGTAGCCGATGCTCTTAGTCGGAACCCCAGCGCCGACAACAACAATCTGCCCAACTTAAGACCCGAATTCCAACGAGAATTTGCCAGACTCAACTTGTTGATGGTAGCAGAAGGCACCATAACAAACTTGGAGATACAACCCAACCTTGTGAAAAGAATCAAAGAAGCCCAGCCGGGTCACCCCAGCATTGAAGGCATCAAAAGAAAGGTGAGTATGGGCAAGGCCTCGGAATTCATCATAGACGAAGAAGGGACACTATGGTACGGAAACAGACTCTGCGTGCCAGACATAGAAGACCTCAAACGACAAATTCTAGCTGAAGCCCACACCGCTCCATATTCGATCCATCCTGGAGGAACCAAGATGTATAAGGATATCCAGGAAGGATTTTGGTGGCACGGTATGAAGAGGGACATAGCCACCTTCATTGCATGCTGCGACTCTTGTCAACGTATAAAGGCTGAACATCAGAGACCAGCCGGACTACTGCAACCAAATAAAATACCTGAGTGGAAATGCGATGAAATAGGGATGGATTTCATTGTCGGACTACCTCGATCACGACACAGGAATGATGCCATATGGGTTATCACCGACAGGTTGACTAAGGTGGCACATTTCATTCCAGTAAAGACGACCCACACCACTCAGAAGCTTGCCAAGATATATCTCTCTCGCATAGTTTGTCTGCACGGTGTCCCGAAGACTATAATATCTGACAGAGGAACACAGTTCGTCTCGAGATTCTGGGAGCAGTTACAACAGGCTCTAGGAACTCAACTAGCCTTCAGTACGGCATACCACCCCCAGACAAATGGACAAACAGAACGGGTAAACCAGATTTTAGAGGACATGCTGAGAGCATGTGTCCTCACCTATGGAACCAGTTGGGAAGACAGCCTGCCATACGCCGAGTTCGCGTACAACAACAGTCATCAGGCCAGCCTGCAAATGGCACCATTTGAGGCCTTGTATGGACGAAGATGTCGTACCCCGTTAAATTGGTCAGAGACCGGAGACAACCGTATCTTCGGCCCAGACATGCTCAAGGAAGCCGAGGAAAAGGTCCAGCTAATCAGAGATCGACTCAAGACCGCCCAAAGCCGACAAAAAAGTTATTACGATCAGAAACATCGTGGGGTCAGCTTCGAACCCGGAGAATTCGTGTATCTACGAGTCTCCCCTATGCGAGGACTACAACGATTCAAGATCAAAGGGAAACTAGCACCAAGGTTCATCGGGCCATTCGTTATATTGGCACGGAGAGGCACTGTAGCCTACCAGCTAGACCTACCTAAGGAACTATCAGATATCCACAACGTATTCCACGTTTCACAATTAAGGAAATACGTGAGCAACCCAAAGAAATAGGTGCCCCATGAGAACCTCGATGTACAACCAGACCTCACCTATCGGGAACGTCCAGTAAAGATATTAGAGGAGACTGAAAGGAGGACCCAGCAGAAAACCGTCAAATTTTTCAAAGTTCAGTGGAGTAATCACACCGAAAGTGAAGCAACGTGGGAAAGAGAGGACTTTCTTCGAGCAGAGCATCCGCACTTATTTAAGGATCAACTGAAATCTCGGGGACGAGATTTTTCCTAAGGTGGTAGGTGTTGTGACACTCCAAAAATTTTATTTGGTTTTAGCAAAAACCTTGCTGGTTTTTCATTTGTGGATTGAGGCCTTTTCAAAAAAAAAAAATTCAGTAGAAGCAATCCTCTTTAAAAATCCTTTTCTTTGACTAGGATTTGTTATTTCTGTTTTCTCCTTCAAACTTCGGGTTTGACCTTCTTAAAACTTTTCTCTGTTGGTCCCCTTCTCAAATTTATTTTGGGAGTTCAATTTTTTTCCTTTTGAAAAGAAAGTTCTATGAAACTTGGGATCTTCTTCCTTATGAAAACCACCCATGACCTTGTATTTTGCCCATGAGGTAAAACCACTCCAACATCTTCTCCCCTCCTTGTCAACAACTCAAATTCCCTATCCCAACTCATCCAAACAAGTTTTGGATTTTATTTTGGTTATTTCAAACCTCAACTCTTTTCTGACCTTTGATTTGAGCCTGACCCATTTTCAAAGCAAGTACCCCATTGCATTTGAGATTTGACTTCAAACCAACTCTACTGGCTAGTCCTTTGCACCCACAACCCATAACCATCTTGATCCACTCATCTTCTTTTCAAAATTTTCAACTTACACTCCCTGCAAGTTTGGACCAGATTTGTCAAATTTGGTGAAATTCATATCTACACTTCTCCAAAAATTCCACCAAAAATCAGGCAACCTACTGGAGCAATGGGAAGTCACTCCACCAAAAATCAGCCCAAGGAAAAATCCCTACATGCCTGGATCATTCTGTCGAACACCTTGCATGCACTGTTCGAACACATTCAGAAAAATTCAGTTTTCAGTGTCGATTTCTTCAGTTCAGTTCAGTCACGCGCCCACAGTGCTTTGGCGCGTTGCTCACCGCCTCGCTCGCTTATCCGATGCCCCACACGCGCGCTTGGCTGCTTGCTGTCGTCGGTGGCGCTCTGACCCGCCTGCGCCGGCGTGTCTTGCGGCGGCTGAACCGCCGTTACGGCTGGCAGGCAGCAGAACGGCGGCGCAACACCGTTCAGCGCCGCCCAAGCTCGCTGGTGGCTCCGCGTGGCCCTCCCCACGCCAGCGCACGCATGCAGCATAGCCGTCGTGGCGCGGCACGCACAGAGCGTGCTCTCTGCCGCCGATGGACCCGCGCCGTCCCGTTCCGTCGAACTTCACCTCAGCAAGCATAACCCGACGCCGTTGGCTCCTAAACAGGCTCAGTGAACCTCCACGACGGCACTCAACCCCTTAACTCCCCCGACCGAGCACTGCACCACCGTAATCCTCGCCGGAGAACGCCGTTCTCGGCCACCGCCTCGGAACGCCTATAAAAGGAGACCCCGAGCCCTCCCTCGAGCACGCACCACCCCTACACTCCACCATCGCCCTGCCAGGTCACTGGGAGGACCTCGAGGAGGTCTCCTCCCCCGACTCCGGCCACCCCGTCCGCCTCGGGCTCCAGCTCGATTCACTACGGTGAGACCGTCTCTGGCGCCCATACTCCGTCAGCTACCTCCTCTAACTACCAGAGGCCTGACCCCCGCCTCAATTCCATACTTGCAGCCCTCTCCGGCGACCTCCATCCATGCCCGAAACGCCGTTCGCCGGAGCCAGGGCCACCGTCGACACGGTGCACGCCAGCGACCACCTCGACCACCACCCGACGCGGAACAGCACCGTGAGCACGGAGGTAACCTCCGATCTCTCTGCCTCGCCGTGGATCGCCGCCGGCGATCGCCGCGGCTCTCTGGCGCCAAAGGCGCCGTTCGTTTTCAAACCTGACGGGTGGGACCGCCCCGTCAGATTCTTCTCTTTATTCGAATCGTTTTCTGAAAACGCATTTGGGCAAAATACGTCTTCTCCTCTGAGCCGGCGTATTCGAGTCTGAAACGTTTTCTGCTTTTATAAATAAAACCCTGAGAAGTTTCTGTTTCATTACAGATGGGTCCCTGGGCAAAAACCTTTATAACTTTTTATCAGAAGCATATTTTTGATTGATTCTTTTTCTGTTCTCTTCAAAATTTTGTCTAGTTTTTTATCAGATTTATTTGAAAAATATTTGCAATACTTTTTCTGCACCTCTCGGTATTCACGTTAGCGCGTATGTTTTCTCTATACCGTAGATACCAACGGAGGTGACGGGGCCGCGAACTTCACCGAGCTAGGTTCCGACTACTCCGAACCAGGCAAGCATGTTCGAACTTTTGATATGATGAGTGTCTTGGCATGTTTGCATGTAGATAGTGTCATGGCATGTGTGAAGCATACCGATGAACCGTTCATTATGCATTGTCGAGGCAAGTAAGCCCGATGATTTCACACGTCGTTGGACGTAAGTATGCAAGGCCATGTGTTGGCATGAAGATGGGTAAGATGGCAGTGTTGTAGCATGCCAGTCTTAGGCCATGCAAGTTATCTTCAGTACCAACCCATATCGGTTGGGTTCAAATCCATTTCCTTTCCCTGTACTACCACATGTTTCCCGAAAGGGATATGGTTTAGTAAGACGCAAACCGCTTTCTGGGTACACACCAAAAAGGAGAGGCCGGGATGATGGTTCCATGGCCCTGGATTAAAGCCAGGCATCCGGTCAGGGGGCATGGGTGTTTCCGGTTGGGACCAAGAGGGGGGCACCCCTCAGAGCGCGCGTATATAAATTTGATCCCATGCTATTCGAGATTGTGATCTCCCCGTCTCAATAGTTTTTCTTGGATGATGTTGAGGGTGATTCCTGGCATCGAAGAGTTGGATGGGTGTGTACTGGTTAGCTGTGTTTCCTTCTGAAATACCGTAACGGAATTAGTCCTGGTGACTACGGAAATCCGTCCACTGTGGGAAATTTTTGTACAAACTCTGCAGAGCTCTATATCCTTAAATCATCTTATCTATATCCAAGTTCCCTGCTAACCGTCATGTGCCAGTTTGGTGACAGATTACCCGGTGGGACACATGGGCACTAAGACCGGTTAAATGTTTATCCTTGTGGATGGACTAACCCATTTAATTCCATGAGTTGAATATATTCATGATGAATATATTATTTCCTTATCAGTTTAAAGCCCTTTATGTGGTGTCGCTCAGACGCCCGACTGTGGCATTATTATTCCGCATTTTCCGCTCGAGGAGTCTTTCAGACACTCGTTTGGCACCAGTATTATTATCCCGCATTTTCCGCTCGAGGAGTCTTTCAGACACTCGTTTGGCACCAGTATTATTATCCCGCATTTTCCGCTCGAGGAGTCTTTCAGACACTCTTTTGACACCAGTATTATTATCCCGCATTTTCCGCTCGAGGAGTCTTTCAGACACTCGTTTGACACCAGTATTATTATCCCGCATTTTCCGCTCGAGGAGTCTTTCAGACACTCGTTTGGCACCAGTATCTATTATTCCACATTTTCCGCTCGAGGAGTCTTTCAGACCCTCGCTTGGCACCCAGTATTATTACCTCTATGTCTGATCGTACTGGTTAACTTATTCATGTATTTCATGTTAGCATTTGTTATATCTTACGTCCGAACTGTCTTGCGAGTACTTTCAAAGTACTCACTGGCTTGTTGATTTGGCCAGATGCTGACGAAGGTGATCTCATGGATGAAGAGTTCGATAGCGAATCCGACGCCTAGAGGAGTCCCAGTCAGTCTCGTGCAACCCTGGAGTTGGTCACTGTATTATATCCGCTTCCGCTACCCTAATAAATTCATCGAGCCTCACCTCGACGCTCGATGGGATGTTAGTTTGAGAATCCCATATCCACTCCCCACTATGTTACTCCACCTCTACCATATTTGCGAGTCAGTAGTATGCCACCACTCCCTTGTGTCATTAATCGCCTTTATGTATAATTATTGGCACGCTTGTAATAAAATTGTTGAGCATCGTCAGCTCAACCCTGTAACATATTTATGCTACTGGCTTATTGTATCAAAGTTTGTCTGCCAGTGAGGAGGCTTTTTTTCTCAAACTGGAATCTAAAGATTGGTTTCTCAATAAATATTTTTATTGGAAAACCGGTCGTGACAGCCACTTGAGGGGCCACACGCAGGAAAGTCTGGGTACCCTAGTTCCCAAAACGCCGACATGTTATAATGATAATAACATTATAAATAATAGTAGCAAACCATGATGGAAATGGACGTATTAGTGCGTCCCAGCTGTTAGGGTCATCATTTTTTTTGCATGTAATAAGGAGGCACTTCCTTTCGTGCAAAGATGTAGCTAGTGGGTCCCAACTCTCAAGGAATGGAATCATTTCTTTTCCGCATAATAAGGTGGCACTTACTTGCGTGCGAAGATATAGCTGGTGGGTCCCAGCTATCAGGGAGGAAACATTTTTCATGAAATAAAAAGGCCCTTTCGGTGGGTCCCCCCTGTCAGGTGGATGAATCATTATTTTGATCGTAATAAGGACGCACTTCGTTGCGTGCGGCCGTGGACCCAGCTGTCAGCCACTCCACGTACAGTCCTCTTCTGATGGATGTCATTCCTTGACCATGTTGACCACGTCGCGCTGAGAGCACCAAAGCGGTAGACAATGGTGAGGCCTAGGAAGGGGACGAGCCAGAACCGAGGAAGACTCAGTAGTTGTTTCCCACATGGAGGGGAGTACGAGGGTTTACTGGTTTGGCTGCAGTGTGTGGCTGCAGTCACGGGAGAATACCAGGAGGTGTTGATGAGTATAGGGTTAGCCAGGCCAGCGACGGCAGTAGGGCCGGGCGGTCAGGCCTACGTGGCAGCACAACCGGCCACGGGAAGCGGTGTAGCGACCTGACCTTACATGGTCAAGTCTCCGTGCTTCAGTGTCATCCCTGGATCGGTAATGCTAACACACACAGTACTCGAAGGATTTATAACTGAGTAGCAATCACACACTTATTACATCGAATGTCTCAAGAGAGAACTTATTACAATAATATGGCTTAAGGCCATCTAATATGATAACAACGGAAGGCTTGGAAGATAAAGTGAGTCCATCAACTCCAACGGCATAGCTGAGCTGCACGACAACGACCTAACGAACCTTACTCCTCGTCTGAAAAGTCTGCAATATAATACATTGCAGCCCGAAAACGAGTCAACACATGGAATATGCTGGCAATATAACACAGTAGAGCAATGACAGAATAATGCTATCACTACATGCATATATGGCTGGTGGAAAAGCTCTATGGTTACAGTTTTGCGAAAAGCCAATTTTTCCCTACAACAAAGGAATAGATTTTTATTTAACTATCATGGTGGTTGAAACAACATTGAGAAGGTTCCTCCAATTCAATCCCAATTATAGTGATTAACAACCCAACAATATTAATTAAACATAATGAGATACATGTGATAACCCAAGTACTAGATACTCAAGAATTGTCCATAACCGGGGACACGGCTAACCATGATTAGATTGTACACTCTGCAGAGGTTTGCGCAATTTTCCCCACAAGACTCGATCGCCTCCGTTGGATTTCTCGCACTACATGATGTTTGAGAAACGGATGACCGAGACACAGTCTTTCAGAAACATTAACTCTCTACTCCGGACACAGTCTTATAACCTACATCCCACTACCTGCTGATCTGCCTCTTTAAGAGCTTCACGTAACTTACTCAACTATGCTAGAGCCCATAATAGCTTGTGGCTGCACACAAAAGTTTCTAGCATGAATCATCTCAGTTCGCTTTGAGCCTGGGTGGCGGTCCATAGGAAAATCACACGGAACCCCGGGATTTCCAAAAACACACACGCAACACTTGGTTCCCCAGGTGCCTCAATCCTCCCAGTTGTTTTATTAAGTTGCCACCTTAAGTTGAATCATTAATTAACAACTCACATCTGTCATGGATTTCACTCAAACCCAAACCACGTCTATGAGCATAGCATGGCATAGTAATATAAGCAAGCGTAGAAGTAACTCCCATGGGTTTGAATATAACAGGGCAATAGGTTCTACCTCATCAACTACTTCCCAACCCACAAGTTAATGACATCCTAATCATGCAATGTTTGAGGATTGGAACTAATGCATAAAAACTGGGTATGAAAAGAGTATGATCAATGTGTTACTTGCCTTGCTGACGATCCGCGAATCCTAGAGACTCGTAGTAACACGCTTCGCACTCCGGGAATTCTGTCGCAAGCAAACAATATCATACATAAGTAACAAGCAATGATGCACAAGCTAAACTCAAATAAGAGAAGTTGACCAGAAAGTTCAACTTAAGAACTCCGGTTTGCAAAAAGAATCAAATCAAATGGAGCAACGAAACTCAAACGTCGAAAGAAAGAAGCTTCGTTTACTAATCTGGAACTAGGTCAAATTTTACTGTAGCAAAAACTTGTTTGAGTTGGATAAACGGAAAGAGGGTTTCGAGACGAAACTCCAGGCGCTTGAATCGCCTGATTCCGATACACGAGCGAAAAGATAAATAGAAACTAAGATCGGATCAGAAATCGCGATCAGAAAAGTCGTGGAATAAATCCGAGAAAAAGAAAAGTGACGAACAGATTAACGAACAGACGTTCGTTATCTGGATCTAAACGAAGAACGCGTTCGTTAAAACGAACAAACGAGCGAACACTCACTAAATAAATAAACTGAAAAAACCCGATCCATTTAGAAAACGAAAACTAGGGTTTTCTGAAAAAAACCGAACGGTTTTCGTTAGAAAACCGGGGTGGCGGGGCGGCTACCTCGGCTCGGCTCCGACGGGGCTCCGGCGGGACTCCGGCGCGGCGGCGGGGCGGCGTGGGGTGGCGGGGCTGCGGCGGGAGGCGACGACGGCTCCAGGCGGCGGCGCGGGCGACGGCAGGCGGTGGGGTGGGCGACTGTGGCGGCAGCGATTTGGGGCTCTAGGGAGGGGGGAGGCTCCGGCGGGGTTTATAAAGGAGGGGGCCAACTTGGGGAAGGGGGCGGCCTCGGGACGCGTGTCCTCCCCGGACTCGGCGACGGCGGCGGAACTCTGGTCCCGATCCGGCTTGCGGAGGCGGTGGCGCGGGCAGGCCGGCCTGGCGGGCGCGCGAGTTTTTTTTTTAATATTTCGCGTAGAAAAACAAACAAAAGAAAAACTAAACGAACTCCAAAAATCCCGAAATAAATTTTCTCCGACTTCTAAAATCAAGCCAGACAAGATGAACATTTATTTGGGGCCTAAATGCAATTTTGAAAAACGCACATTTTTCCTAAATTCAAATAAAATAGCGAAAAACTCCGAAATAAAATCTTAATTGATTTTATTATTAAATCTTCAATATTTCTTTAGTTTGGGAAAGTCATTTTATTCCCTCTCTCATATTTTTATAATTGAAATAATTGACGATAAAATAATAAAAACCAAATGATCCTATTCTCAAAATTTGAGAAAACTCAAATATGAAAATAACGAAATCCCCAACTCTCTCCGAGGGTCCTTGAGTTGCGTAGAATTTCTAGGATCAGACCAAAAGCAAACAAAAAATATGATATGCAATGATGATCTAATGTATAACATTGCAAATTGAAAATTTGGGATGTTACAAACCTACTCCCCTTAAGATGAATCTCGCCCTCGAGATTCGGGTTGGCTAGAAAATAGGAGTGGGTGGTCTTTGCGGAGATCATCCTCTTGTTCCCAGGTGGCTTCATCCTCGGTATGGTGGCTCCACTGAACTTTGCAAAACTTGATAACCTTACTGCGGGTGACTCTGCTGGCAAACTCAAGAATCTTAACTGGTTTCTCCTCCTAAGTCAAATCACTGTCCAACTGAATCGCCTCCAGGGGTACTGTATCTCTTAACGGTATATCGGCCATCTCAGCATGACACTTCTTCAGCTGTGAAACATGAAACACGTCATGAACTCCTGACAATCCCTCAGGTAACTCCAACTTGTAGGCAACTTCTCCCGTCCGTTCCAAAATACGATACGGTCCTACAAATCTCAGGGCTAACTTTCCCTTAACTCCAAAACGTTTCACTCCTCGCAAGGGTGATACTCGCAGATATGCTCGATCTCCAATTTCATAGGTTACCTCCTTGCGTTTTGAGTCTGCAAAACTCTTCTGCCTGGACTGAGCAATCTTCAATCTGTCACGAATCAGTTTAACCTTCTCCTCAGACTCTTTGATCAATTCTGGTCCAAACAACTGTCGGTCTCCTACCTCATCCCACATCAGCGGTGTTCTGCACCTTCGTCCATACAGGGCTTCAAACGGTGCCATTTTCAAACTGGCTTGGTAGCTATTGTTGTACGAGAACTCTGCGTACGGCAAATTGTCATCCCAACTAGATCCATAATCTAGCGCACAGGCTCTCAACATGTCCTCCAAAATTTGGTTGACTCTCTCAGTTTGTCCATCTGTCTGCGGGTGGAATGTTGTACTAAACTCCAATCTCGTTCCCAAAGTCTGGTGTAACTGATGCCAAAACTTTGAGGTAAACTGTGTTCCTCGATCTAATACGATGGTCCTCGGAACTCCATGCAGACATACGATCCTGGACATATATATCTTGGCCAACTTTGCACTTGTATAGGTGGTTTTCACTGGGATGAAGTGAGCTACTTTGGTCAAGCGATCAACTACTACCCATATGGAATCATATCCTGCTTTGGTCCTGGGCAATCCAGTGATAAAGTTCATGCCAAGTTTGTCCCACTTCCATTCGGGTATTGGCATAGGCTGTAACAGTCCTGCTGGCTTCTGATGTTCTGCCTTCACTCTCTAACATACATCACATACGGCTACATACTCAGCAATATTCTTCTTCATACCAATCCACCAAAAACGTTCCTTCAAATCCAAATACATCTTGGTGTTTTCGGGGTGTATCGAGTATGGTGAGTCATGAGCCTCTTGAAGTATTAACTTCATGATCTCCTGATTATTGGGCACATAAATTCGGTCCTCAAACCATAAGGTATCGTGCTCATCCTCACGAAAACCTTTGGCCTTTCCTTTTCTCATCTTCTCCTTTATCTCGTCAATCTCTTTGTCATCCTTCTGGGCTTCCCGAATCTTGTCCAGCAATGTCGACTGAACCTCCATTGTTGCAACGAATCCTCTAGGAACCATCTCTAATCGAAGTTCCATGATATCCTCTGCTAACTCCTTCGGCAATCCCTTACTTACAAGGATATTAGCATAACTCTTCCGGCTCAAGGCGTCTGCTACGACATTGGCCTTTCCTGGATGGTAGTGTAGCTTCATGTCATAATCCTTTATAAGATCCAACCATCTTCTCTGTCGAAGGTTCAGCTCCTTCTGGGTAAAAATGTACTTCAAACTCTTATGGTCCGTGTACACATCACAACGGTTCCCATAAGGTAATGTCTCCAGGTCTTCAATGCATGCACTACATCTGCTAACTCCAAATCATGCGTGGCATAGTTCAACTCATGAGGTTTTAGTTGTCGTGCATACGAAACAACTCTTCCGTCCTGCATAAGCACACATCCAAGTCCTAAGCGAGAGGCATTGCAATACACTTGGAACTCCTTATGTATATCTGGCAGTGTTAGCACTGGCGCTGTAGTCAAACGTTTCTTCAACTCCTGGAAGCTTGCCTCGCAATCTTCTGTCCATTTAAACTTAGTATCCTTCTTCAACAGTTCAATCATTGGCTTTGCAATCTTGGAAAAATTCTCAATGAATCTCCGGTAGTATCCCGCGAGTCCAAGAAAACTGCGGATTTCGCTAACTGAGGTGGGTGCCAACCATTCAGTGACTGACTGAACCTTGCTGGGGTCTACTGCTATACCTTCTCCTGATATAACATGTCCAAGGAATCCAACTTCCTTCAACCAAAACTCGCATTTGCTAAACTTAGCATACAACTGGTGTTTACCTGAGTTTCTCGAGAACTAAACGCAAATGCTCCTTGTGCTCCTCTTCATTCTTCGAGTATACCATAATATCATCAATAAACACCACAACAAACTTGTCCAAATACTCCATGAACACCTTGTTCATCATGCTCATGAAATATGCAGGGGCGTTAGTCAGTCCAAACGACATGACCGTATACTCGTATAATCCATATCGCGTTGTGAACGTCGTCTTCGGTATATCCTTCTCTCGTATCTTCAACTGATTATACCCTGATCACAAATCGATCTTCGAAAACACTTTAGCTCCTTGCAACTGATCAAACAGTCATTGATCATCGGCAGTGGGTACTTGTTCTTAATCGTCACTTCATTCAAAGCTCGATAATCAACAACCATCCTCAGGGATATATCCTTCTTCTCAACCAAAAGTACTGGGGCTCCCCAAGGTGATGAACTTCTTCGGATGTATCCTTTCTCCAATAACTCCTTGATCTGTTTCTTAATTTCTTCCAGATCATTTGCGGGCATCCGATAGGGTCTCTTGGATATTGGTCCTGTACCTAGCAACAGCTCTATCAAAAACTCAGTGTCTCTATCCGGTGGCATACCTGGTAACTCCTCTAGAAAAACATCCGGGTAATCCTTCACTACAGGCACTTCCTCCTGAACAACTCCCGTAAGGGCATTCACTTGGCTCCTCCTAGGCACATGCCTAGACACATACTTAATGCTTCTTCCCTCTAGGGTGGTAAGATAAATTGACTTACTAGCACAGTCAATACTTCCTCCATACTTTGACATCCAGTCCATACCCAATATCACATCCAATCCTTGTGACTCCAAGATAATTAGGTCGGACGGAAAAACATGTGTACCAATGGTTAAGGGTATCTGGTCACACCATCGGCTAGCCATATACTCTGCTCCGGGTGAACTCACTAAAAGAGGGGTTCTAAAGGTTTGGGTTGGTAGTTTAAACTTATCCACGAATCCCCTTGATATGTATGAATGCGATGCACCAGTATCGAAAAGAACAAGAGCGGTAAATGACTTAACCAAAAACTTACCTATTACCGCGTCCGGCTGCTCTTCAACCTCCTCCACGTTAACGTGGTTCACTTGTCCTTTGTTGGATTGGGCTTCTTCCCAGCGCTCCCATTTCCGTTTCCATTCTTTCTTTCAGGGCACTCCGTGGCGTAGTGTCCAGTCTTCCCGCAATTGAAACAAGTAACATGACTTAAGTCCCTTTTGGCGGGTGTGGCTGGGATGGGGCGGTTCTGATTATTGTTGGCTCTGTTCCCATTACCATTCTTAGAACCATTGTGGTTATGCGATCCTCCTCCAGTGTGGTTGTGGCCTCCATGGTTATGAACAAGTCCTCCCGAGTTCGGGGTTAGGCGAGGCTTCTGCTGAGCTCCAGTGTTATACTTCCTTTGTCCATACATTCTCTTGCGACTCTCGATCTGCTTCTGCTTCCCTTCAATCATAAGAGCCTTATCTACCAACTCTTGGTAGTTGTTGAAGGTTGCTACCATCAACTGCATACTCATCTCATCATTCAGCCCTTCCATAAACTTCTCCTGCTTCGCGGCATCTGTGGCCACATCATCAGGGGCATAGCGAGATAACTTGCTAAACTCATCCACGTACTGAGCCACAGTACGGTTCCCCTGGCGTAAGTTGCGGAACTCCCGCTTCTTCATTTGCATAGCTCCAGTGGAGACATGGGCTGTGCAGAAAGCTTGCTGAAACTGGTCCCAAGTGACATTGGCTATAGGAAAAGTGGTTGTGTAATTCTCCCACCATGAGGCTGCTGGTCCATCCAATTGATGTGCGGCAAAGTGCACTCTCTCAGCATCTATGCAACCTGCGGTGGTCAACTCCCTTCCAATACGGCGTAGCCAATCATCAGCAACTATGGGCTCGGTGCTACTGGAAAACACCGACGGCTGTAACCTTAGAAAATGTGCTAGGTTGTCCATTGGCGGTGGGTTGTTGTTGTTGTTGTTGTTGCCCTAGTTCTGAACTAGCAATTTCATCAACGCATTCTGCTGCTGGATCAACTGGGTGAGCTCTGGTGGGAAAGCAAAACCGGTGTCACGTCTCGGAGGCATCTGATGGGTTTAGATGGAAGAGATTAGAATATAAAAGAGGTCTAGTGAGAAAACACTACCCATATGCACATGAGACAAACACAATCATTTCACTCAATCAATCAAGCAAGGGCATACAAACGATCTAGAACTATCGCACAAGTGCTCAACTAGTACTAAATACATGGGGGAATACTACTAATAGTTGGTGGTCATCTAGAAATTTTGATCGTTGGAAGACTCCATGATGTCAGCTCCAGCTTCGTCTTCAAAGTCATCATCACTAGGGTCGGAGTCGGTGTCGTCGATGATGATGTAGTTGTCCGGGCAAGTGGGATCATCGTCTTCTTCTCCCGGTGCTGGTCCTCCCATGAATACTCCGATCTTCTTGACTAGGTCGTCATTCTTCTCCAGTAGTGTCTTGATTTCCTCCTCATATCCATCGCGTGTAAACTTGAGTTCTTCCTCCAGTTCGATGATCCTAGTCTTCGCCTTCTTCAAGTCCATCATGTCTGCGCACATCTGGTTCTCCTGTTGTCGAATGTGCTGGTTTAACTCCTGGATGAAAGCTGCAATGGATCTATCCTTCCTGGTGCAGATAACTTCCATTGCTCGTCTTGGCGCCCATATATTTGGTAGATAGTGTCCTTAAGCTCCCTTTTTGTAAACTTCTCCAATGTGTCCCATGGTAATGTGGGCTGCCATGCTCTTGCCTAGACTCCAGGTGGGTGCTTCGAAAGAAAACTCTATGGGTTTAGAAGTTGGCGAGAACGTCCTTCCTGGGACTTGTACTTGAACCATCCAGCGCTCCTCTTCAGGTAAAGTGGCATTGTACATCCCGGTGAAGCTTGATATTCCAATGTTCAAGTACCTAGTGACTTCCTTCAAGTGGTGTCCAAAAGGTGTGTCTTCATCCGGCTGTGCAAACTTGTTCTTCATCTCCGTCATCCTAAAGAGTAGAAAATGGAGAGGAGTCAGGAATGAGTAGAGAAAAGTGACCTATGGTTTATCTTAGTGGTCGTGTCCTACACTCAGCGTGTGCTCTGATACCATCTTGTAGCTACCTGACCTTACATGGTCAAGTCTCTGTGCTTCAGTGTCATCCCTGGATCGGTAATGCTAACACACACAGTACTCGAAGGATTTATAACAGAGTAGCAATCACACACTTATTACATCGAATGTCTCAAGAGAGAACTTATTACAATAATATGGCTTAAGGCCATCTAATATGATAACATCGGAAGGCTTGGAAGATAAAGTGAGTCCATCAACTCCAACGGCATAGCTGAGCTGCACGGCAACGACCTAACGAACCTTACTCCTCGTCTGAAAAGTCTGCAACATAATACATTGCAGCCCGAAAACGAGTCAGCACATGGAATATGTTGGCAATGTAACACAGTAGAGCAATGACAGAATAATGCTATCACTACATGCATATATGGCTGGTGGAAAAGCTCTATGGTTACAGTTTTGCGAAAAGCCAATTTTTCCCTACAACAAAGGAATAGATTTTTATTTAACTATCATGGTGGTTGAAACAACATTGAGAAGGTTCCTCCAACTCAATCCCAATTAAAGTGATTAACAACCCAACAATATTAATTAAACATGATGAGATACATGTGATAACCCAAGTACTAGATACTCAAGAATTGTCCATAACCGGGGACACGGCTAACCATGATTAGATTGTACACTCTGCAGAGGTTTGCGCAATTATCCCCACAAGACTCGATCGCCTCCGTTGGATTTATCGCACTACATGATGTTTGAGAAACGGATGACCGAGACACCGTCTTTTAGAAACATTAACTCTCTACTCCGGACAGACCTTACCAAACCTACATCCCACTACCTGCTGATCTGCCTCTTCAAGAGCTTCACGTAACTTACTCAACTATGCTAGAGCCCATAATAGCTTATGGCTGCACACGGAAGTTTCTAGCATGAATCATCTCAGTTCCCTTTGAGCCTGGGTGGCGGTCCATAGGAAAATCACACGGAACCCCGGGATTTCCAAAAAAATACAGGCAACACTGGGTTCCCCAGGTGCCTCAATCCACCCAGTTGTTTGATTAAGTTGCCACCTTAAGTTGAACCATTAATTAACAACTCACATCTGTCATGGATTTCACTCAAACCCAAACCACGTCTACGAGCATAGCATGGCATAGTAATATAAGCAAGCGTAGAAGTAACTCCCATGGGTTTGAATATAACAGGGCAATAGGTTCTACCTCATCAACTACTTCCCAACCCACAAGTTAATGACATCCTAATCATGCAATGTTTCAGGATTGGAACTAATGCATAAAAACTGGGTATGAAAAGAGTATGATCAATGTGTTACTTGCCTTGCTGACGATCTGCGAATCCTAGAGACTCGTAGTAACACGCTTCGCACTCCGGGAATTCTATCGCAAGCAAACAATAGCATACATAAGTAACAAGCAATGATGCAAAAGAAAAACTCAAATAAGATAAGTTGACCAGAAAGTTCAACTTAAGAACTCCGGTTTGCAAAAAGAATCAAATCAAACGGAGCAACGAAACTCAAACGGCGAAAGAAAGAAGCTTCATTTACTAATCTGGAACTAGGTCAAATTTTACTGTAGCAAAAACTTGTTTGAGTTGGATAAACGGAAAGAGCGTTTCAAGATGAAACTCCAGGCGCTTGAATCGCCTAATTCCGATAAACGAGCGAAAAGATAAACAGAAACTAAGATCGGATTAGAAATCGCGATCAGAAAAGTCACGGAATAAATCAGAGAAAAAGAAAAGCGACGAACAGATTAACGAACAGACGTTCGTCATCTGGATCTAAACGAAGAACGCGTTCGTTAAAACGAACGAACGAGCGAACGCTCACTAAATAAATAAACTGGAAAAAAACCGATCTATTTAAAAAACGAAAACTAGGGTTTTCTGAAAAGACAAAACGATTTTCGTTAGAAAACCGGGGTGGCGGGGCGGCTACCTCGGCTCGGCTCCGGCGGGGCTCCGGCGCGGCGGCGGTGCGATGTGGGGTGGCGGGGCTGCGGCGGGAGGCGGCGGCGGCGCGGGCGGCTGCGGGCGGCGGCGCGGGCGACGACATGCGGCGGGGCGGGCGACTGCGGCGGTAGCGACTTGGGGCTCTAGGGAGGGGGGGGGGGCTCCGGTGGGGTTTATAAAGGAGGGGGCCAACTTGGGGAAGGGGGCGGCCTCGGGAGGCGTGTCCTCCCCGGACTCGGCGGCGGCGGCGGAACTCTGGTCCCAATCCGGCTTGCGGAGGCGGTGGCGCGGGCAGGCCGGCCTGGCTCGGCTGGGCTTCGGCCCAGTCGGGCGCGCGTTTTTTTAATATTTCGCATAGAAAAACAAACAAAAGAAAAACTAAACGAACTCCAAAAATCCCAAAATAAACTTTCCCCGACTTCTAAAATCCGCCGGACAAGATGAACATTTATTTGGGGCCTAAATGCAATTTTGAAAAACGCACATTTTTCCTAAATTCAAATAAAATAGCGAAAAACTCCGAAATAAAATCTTATTTGATTTTATTATTAAATCTTCAATATTTCTTTATTTTTGGAAAGTCATTTTATTCCCTCTCTCATATTTTTATAATTGAAATAATTGAATATAAAATAATCAAAACCAAATGATCCTATTCTCAAAATTTGAGAAAACTCAAATATGAAAATAACGAAATCCCCAACTCTCTCCGAGGGTCCTTGAGTTGCGTAGAATTTCTAGGATCAGACCAAAAGCAAAAAAAAATGATATGCAATGATGATCTAATGTATAACATTCCAAATTGAAAATTTGGGATGTTACAGGCGGGAGGAGGTAGTCCCACCAGCGCTGATTTTGGGAAGCTGGAGCAGGAAGATCAGAGATTGAAGAAGCACGATGGTCGTTGGATGGAAATCCAACAGTCACCACTCTCGTGTGTTGCTAAGTTGACACAACCTTGCGTGTGCGTCTACCTATTTGTTTAGGAAAGCGTACGCGTCAACCTTGTAGACTCACAAGTCAGTCTCAAATATGTGGAAAATAGCATATGGCCCATCTGCCATTATTTCTAATAATTTGCAGTCCATTGATACGTCTCCAATGTATCTATAATCCATGCTATTATATTATCTGTTTTGGATGTTTTATATGCATTAATATGCTATTTTATATTATTTTTTAGACTAACTTATTATCCTAGAGCCTAGTGGTAGTTTCTGTTTTTCCTTGTTTTTGAGCTTCACAGAAAAGGAATACTAAACAGAGTCCAAGCGGAATAAAACTTCACGGTGATTTTTCTTGGACCATAAGACACCAAGGGGACTTGGAGTGCAAGTAATAAGAGCCACGAGGCAGCGACAAGGGTGGAGGGCACACCCTGGGGGAGGGGGGCACGCCCCCTACCTGTGGGCCCATCAATGACCCCCTGACATAGATCTTCCTCCTATATATTCACATATATTCCAAAACCCTTAGAAGCATCCAGGAAAACACTTTTCCACCGCCGCAACCTTCTGTTCCCGTGAGATCCCATCTTGGGGCATTTTCCGACATCCTGCCGGAGGGGGATTCGATCACGGAGGGCATCTACATCAACTCTATTGCCCTTCCGATGAAGCGTGAGTAGTTTACCATAGACCTACGGGTCCATAGCTAGTATCTAGATGGCTTCTTCTCTCTCTTTGATTCCCAATACAATGTTCTCTTTGATGTTCCTGGAGATCTATCCGATGTAATCTTCTTATGCGTTGTGTTTGTCGAGATCTGATGAATTCTGGATTTATGATCAGCTTATCTATGAATATTGTTTGAATCTTCTCTGAATTATTATATGCATGATTTGATATATTTGTATTTCTCTTTGAATTATCTATTTGGTTTGGCCAACTAGATTGGTTTTTCTTCCTATGGGAGAAGTGTTTAGCTTTGGGTTCAATCTTCCATGATTTCACCCAGTGCCAAAGTAGGGGTAGCGAGACACGTATTGAATTGTTGCCATCAAGGATAAAAAGATGGGGTTTTCATCATATTGCTTGAGTTTATTCCTCTACATCATGTCACCTTACTTAAGGCGTTACTGCGTTCTTTACCAACTTAATACTCTAGATGCATGCTGGATAGCAGTTGATGTGTGGACTAATAGTAGTAGATGCAGGCAGGAGTCGGTCTACTTGACATGTATGTGATGACTATATGCATAATCATTGCCTTGGATATCGTCATAACTTTGCGCTTTTGTATCAATTGCTCAACAGTAGTTTGTTCACCGACCGTATTATTTGCCTTCAAGAGAGAGGCCTCTAGTGAAACCTATGGCCCCCGGGTCTATTTTCCATCATATTAGTTTTTGATATACTATTTTGCAATATTTTATTTTTTGATCTATAAACCAAAAAACCCAAAAGTATTTTATCATTTGTTTAGTTTTATCTATCTCTATCAGATCTCACCTTTGCAAGTGACCTTGAAGGGATTGACAACCCCTTTATCGCGTTGGGTGCAAGTGTTTGATTGTTTGTGTAGGTACATCTATTGAGACTTGCGCATTTCTCCTACTGGATTGATACCTTGGTTCTTAACTGAGGGAAATACTTATCTCTACGGTGCTGCATCACCCTTTCCTCTTCAAGGGAAAAACCAACGCAAGCTCAAGAAGTAGTAGGAAGAATTTCTGGCGCCGTTGCCGGGGAGATCTACGTCAAGCCTACCAAGTACCCGTCATAAAACTCTCATCTCTTGCATTACATTATTCATCATTTGCCTCTCGTTTTCCTCTCCCCCACTTCTAAAACGATTTTCAAAAATATTTGCCTTTTTATTCGCCCTTCTTCTGTTCGTCTTTTCATTTGCTTTTTGTTCGCTCGTGTGTTAGATTGCTTGCTTTGTCATGATGATCAAGGGAATACGAAATTGTGTGAATTTTCCAATATCAATAATAATGATTTTATTAGTACTCCAATTTCTCCCGCCACTAGCGCGGAATCTTATGAAATTAATGTCACTTTTCTGAATCTTGTTATGAAAGATCAATTTTCCGGCCTTCCTAGTGAAGATGCGCATCCCATCTAAATAATTTCGTTGAGTTATTTGATATGCAAAAGAAGAAATATGTGGATAATGATATTGTTAAATTGAAGCTATTTCCGTTCTCACTAAGAGATCGTGCTAAAACTTCGTTTTCATCTTTGCCTAAAAATAGTATTGATTCATGAAATAAGTGTAAAGATGCTTTTATTTCCAAGTATTTTCCTCCCGCTAAGATCATCTCCCTTAGGAATGATATTATGAATTTTAAGCAACTTGATCATGAACATGTCGCACAATCTTGGGAGAGGATGAAATTGATGATACGAAATTGCCCTACTCATGGTTTAAATTTGTGGATGATCATACAAATTTTTTATGCCGGATTGAATTCTGCTTCTAGAAATCTTTTAGATTCAGCCACGGGAGGTACTTCTATGGAAATTACTTTAGGAGAAGCTACTAAAGTCCTAGATAATATTATGGTTAATTATTCTCAATGGCATACCAAAAGATCTTCTACTAGTAAAAAAAGTGCATGTGATTAAAGAGATTAATGTTTTGAGTGGAAAGATGGATGAACTTATGAAATTATTTGCTAGCAAGACTGCTCCTATTGATCCTAATGATATGCCTTTGTCTACTTTGATTGAGAATAATAATGAATCCGTGGATGTGAATTTTGTTGGTAGGAATAATTTTGGTAATAACGCATATAGAGATAATTTTAATCCTAGACCATTCCTTAGTAATTCCTATAATAATTATGGTAATTCCTACAACAATTCTTATGGAAATTATAATAAGATGCCCTCTGATCTTGAGAATAAGTATTAAAGAATTTATGAGTTCGCAAAAGAATTTCAATGCTTTGGTTGAAGAAAAATTGCTTAAGATTGTTGGCTAGGAACGTGGATAGAATTTCTCTTGAGATTGATTCTTTTAAAATTAGATATATTCCACCCAAGCATGATATTAATGAGTCTCTTAAAGCAATCATACCTTCCATTGATGAGTGTAAAGAAAGAACCGCTAAGATGCGTGCTAAGCGAGATTGGTTTGTAAAAGTGTGCTCTTCTTGTTTTTGTGAAAATAATGATGAAGATCTTAAAGTAATTGATGTGACTCCTATTGAATATTTGTTTTCCAATATAAATCTTGATAAAGATGGTACTGGAGATGAGTCAACTATAGTTAAAAGGCGTCCCAATGATTTGGAGTTTATAAATCTTGATGCAAAAATTGATAAAAGTGGGATTGGAGAGGTCAAAACTTTAAGTAGCGATGAACCCACTCTTTTGGATTTCAAAGAATTTAATTATGATAATTTTCCTTAATAGATTTTATTTCCTTTTTCCAATCCATGTTGAATTCTCCTCATGCTTATAATCAAAATAAAGCTTTTACTAAACATATCGTTGATGCTATGATGAAATCCTTTGAAGAAAAGCTTGAATTGGAAGTTTCTATTCCTAGAAAACTTTATGATGAGTGGGAGCCTATTATTAATATTAAAATCAAATATTATGAGTATCATGCTTTGTGTGATTTGGGTTCTAGCGTTTTCATGATACCAAAAACTTTATGTGATGTGTTAGGTTTCCATGAATTTGATGATTGTTCTTTAAATTTGCATCTTGTGAATTCCACTATTAAGAAACCTATAGGAAGGATTAGTGATGTTATTATTGTTGCAAATAGGAATTATGTTCCCATAGATTTCATTGTTCTTGATACAGATTGCAATCCTACATGTCCTATTATTCTTGGCAGACCTTTCCTTAGAACGATTGGTGCAAATATTCATATGAAACAAGGAAACATTAGATGTCAATTTTTGTTAAGGAAGGGAATGGAACACTTTCCTAGAAATAAAATTAAGTTTCCATATGAATCTATTATGAGAGCAACTTATGGATTGCATACCAAAGATGACAATACCTAGATCTATGTTTTATTAGTATGCTTGTTGGGAGGCAACCCAATTTTATTTTTGTTCTTGCTTTTTTGGTTTTGTTTGTCAATAAATAATTCATCTAGCCTCTGGTTAGATGTGTTTTTTTGTTTTAGTTAGTGTTTGTTCCAAGTAAGACCTTTGGATGGCTTACGGTGATAGTTGATTTGATCTTGCTGAGAAACAGAAACTTTTGCGCCCAAAAAATAATTCTCATTTTTAACAGAAGCGCGATAAAAATACTTATTCTTGTTGAAAAATATTTATATACAAATTTCCTCTATTGTCCTAATTTTTTTAGAATTTTTGGAGTTACAGAAGTATCCGAAGTATTCAGATTGCTACACACTATTCTGTTTTTGACACATTCTGTTTTCTATGTGTTGTTTGCTTATTTTGATGAATCTATGGGTATGATCGGGGGGTATGAACCATGGAGAAGTTGTAATATAGTAGATATTACACCAATATAAATAAAGAATGAGTTCACAACAGTACCAAAAGTGGTGATTTTATTTTCTTATAATAACAGATCCCATGAGATTTTCTTTTGAGTTTTGTGTTGTGAAGTTTCCAAGTTTTTGGTACAGATTTGATGGACTATGGAATAAGGAGTGGCAAGACCCTAAGCTTTGGGATGCCCAAGGCACCCCAAGGTAATATTCAAGGACAACCAAGAGCCTAAGCTTGGGGATGCCCCGGATGGCATCCCCTCTTTTGTCCTCGTTTATCGGTAACTTTACTTGAGGCTATATTTTTATTCACCACATGATATGTGTATTTCTTGGAGCGTCTTGTATGATATGAGTCTTTACTTTTCAGTTTGCCACAATCATCCTTGTTGTACACACCTTTTGAGAGGGAACCGCATGAATCATGATTTATTAGAATACTCTATGTGCTTCACTAATATCTTTTGAGCTACGCAATTTTGCTCTAGTGCTTCACTTATATCTTTTTAGAGCAGGGTGGCGGTTTTATTTTATAGAAATTGTTGAACTCTCATGCTTCACTTATATTATTTTGCGAGTATTTCTAAACAACATGGTAATTTTCTTTGCTTATGAATTTAGTCCTAGTATGATGGACATCCAAGTGGGATATAAGAAAAACTTTCATATAAAGTGCATTGAATACTATGAGAAGTTTGATTCCTTATGATTGTTTTGAGATATTAGGATGGTGATATTAGAGTCATGCTAGTGAGAAATTGTGGATTGTAGAAATAATTGTGTTAAAGTTTGTGATTCCTATAGCATGCACGTATGGTGAACCGTTATGTAACGAAGTTGGAGCAAGATTTATTTATTGATTACTTCCTTATGAGTGGCGGTCGGGGACGAGCGATGGTCTTTTCCTACCAATCTATCCCCCTAGGAGCATGCACGTAGTACTTTGTTTCGATGACAAATAGATTTTTGCAATAATTATGTGAGTTCTTTATGACTAATGTTGGGTCCATGGATTATACGCACTCTCACTCTTCCACCATTGCTAGCATCTCTAGTATCGCGCAACTTTCGCCGGTACCATACACCCACCATATACCTTCCTCAAAACAGCCACCATACCTACCTATTATGGCTTTTCCATAGCCATTCCGAGATATATTGCCATGCAACTTCCACCGTTTCGTTTATTATGACACGCCTCATCATTGTCATATTGCTTTGCATGATCATGTAGTTGACATAGTATTTGTGGCAAAGCCACAATTCATAATTTTTATACATGTCACTCTTGAGACATTGCACATCCCGGTACACGGCCGGAGGCATTCATATCGAGTCATATTTTGTTCTAAGTATTGAGTTGTAATTCTTAAGTTGTAAGTAAATAAAAGTGTGATGATCTTCATTATTAGAGCATTGCCCCATGTGAGGAAAAAATAAAGAGGCCAAAGAAGCCAAACAAAAAATGAGAGAAAAGAGAGAAGGGGCAATGTTACTATCCTTTTTACACACTTGTTCTTCAAAGTAGCACCATGATCTTCATGACAGAGAGTCTCCTATGTTATCACTTTCATATACTAGTGGGAATTTTTCATTATAGAACTTGGCTTGCATATTCCAATGATGGGCTTCCTCAAATTGCCCTAGGTCTTCGTGAGCAAGCGAGTTGGATGCACACCCACTTAGTTTCTTTTTTAGCTTTCATAAACTTATAGCTCTAGTGCATCCGTTGCATGGCAATCCCTACTCACATTGATATCTATTGATGGGCATCTCCATAGCGCATTGATACGCCTAGTTGATGTGAGACCATCTCCCTCTTTTTGTCTTCTCCACAACCACCATATTCTATTCCACCTATAGTGTTATGTCCCCGGCTCACACTCATGTATTGCGTGAAAGTTGAAAAGGTTTGAGAACATCAAAAGTATGAAACAATTGCTTGGCTTGTCATTGGGTTGTGCATGACTTGAATACTTTGTGTGATGAAGATGGAGCATAGCCAGACTATATGATTTTGTAGGGATAGCTTTCTTTGGGCATGTTATTTTGAGAAGACATCATTGCTTTATTAGTATGCTTGAAGTATTATCGTTTTTATTTCAATATTAAACTTTTGTTTTGAATATTAAGAATCTGAACATTCATGCCACACTAAAGAAAATTACAAGGATAAATATGTTAGGTAGCATTCCACATCAAACATTCTGTTTTTACCATTTACGTACTCGAGGACGAGCATGAATTAAACTTGGGGATGCTTGCTACGTCTCCAATGTATCTATAACTTTTTATTGCTCCATGCTATTATATTATCTGTTTTGGATGTTTCATATGCATTAATATGCTATTTTATATTATTTTTGGGACTAACTTATTAACCTAGGGCCCAGTGCCAGTTTCTTTTTTTCCCTTGTTTTTGAGCTTCGCAGAAAAGGAATACTAAACGAGTCCAAACGGAATAAAACTTCACGATGCTTTTTCTTTGACCAGAAGACACACAGGGGACTTGGAGTGCAAGTCAGAAGAGCCACGAGGCGGTGGCAAGGGTGGAGTGCGCGCCCTAGGGGGGGGACTGCCTTGTGGGCCCCTCGATGACCCCCTGACATAGATCTTCCTCCTATATATTCACATATATTCCAAAACCCTGAGAAGCATCCACGGAAACACTTTTCCACCACCGCAACCTTCTGTTCTCATGAGATCCCATCTTGGGGCCTTTTCCGGCATCCTTTTGGAGGGGGATTCGATCACGGAGGGCATCTACATCAACTCTATTGCCCTTCCGTTGAAGCGTGAGTAGTTTACCACGGACTTACGGGTCCATAGCTAGTAGCTAGATGGCTTATTCTCTCTCTCTCTCTTTGATTCTCAATACCATGTTCTCCTTGATGTTCTTGGAGATTTATCTGATGTAATCTTCTTTTGCGATGTGTTTGTCGAGATCCAATGAATTGTGGATTTATGATCAGCTTATCTATGAATATTATTTGAATCTTCTCTGAATTATTATATGCATGATTTGATATCTTTGTGTTTCTCTTTTAATTATCGGTTTGGTTTGGCCAACTAGATTGGGGAGGTGCTTAGCTTTGGGTTCAATCTTGCGTGATTTCACCCATTAACAAAGTAGGGGTAGCGAGACACGTATTGAATTGTTGCCATCGAGGATAAAAAGATGGGGTTTTCATCATATTTCTTGAGTTTATTCCCTACATCATGTCATCTTACTTAAGGCGTTACTCTGTCCTTTATGAACTTAATACTCTAGATGCATGTTGGATAGCGGTAGATGTGTGGAGTAATAGTAGTAGATGCAGGCAGGAGTCGGTCTATTTGACATAGACGTGACGCCTATATGCTTAATCATTGCCTTGGATATCGGCATGACTTTGCGCTTTTCTATTAATTGCTCGACAGTAATTTGTGCACCCACCATATTATTTGCCTTCAAGAGAGAAGCCTCTAGTGAAACCTATGGCCCCCGGGTCAACTTTCCATTGTATTTGTTTCTGATCTGCTATTTTGCAATCTTGTATTTTATGATCTACAAACCAAAAAACCCAAAAATATTTTGTCGTTTGTTTAGTTTTATCTATCTCTATCAGATCTCACCTTTGCAAGTCATCGTGAAGGGATTGACAACCCCTTTTATCACATTGGGTCTAAGTGTTTGATTGTTTGTGTAGGTTCATCTATTGGGGACTTGCGTGTTTCTCCTACTAGATTGATACATGGGTTCATAACTGAGGGAAATACTTATCTCTACTGTGCTGCATCACCCTTTTCCTCTTCAATGGAAAAACCAACGCAAGCTCAAGAAGTAGCACCCATCGCTAATTCCTAAGGATTTTTTGAAGCCCATGTTCTTTTTGTTAGCATTACAATCATATTCTGGCCACACCTAAAAAATTCAACGAAATTTTGCGTATTTCAGTGCGGTCCGAATTGTTTTTAATCCTGAAATTTTGAGTCATATTCAAGCTAATTTTAAAAATAAATTTATATCAATGTAAAATCCAACATAATGTTTCGCGTAAAAACATCAATGAAATTTAAAATCTCAAAAACTAACAGCCGGTTTGCTGTATTTTTAAAATTACAGCCCATTTCTTACTACTTATAGCACTCTTTCTGGGCAAGCGAATACACCCCTCTCGTCTTGAAAGATTTACAGCCCAGTAGGGTTGACCAGAGCAAGTAGGCCACGGTTCGGTATTCTATACAAAAAGAACTGGGCTAGCCATTTTCAGAAACAAAAATGAACTGGGCTCGTCATGTGGTAAACATAAAATAAAAGCCTCGGTTAGACGGGCTACAACCCCTGCACAACCCTGTTGATACCCTGCTCCATCTCTAAAACTAAAAAAACAACTGCGCGACCTGCTGGGTCCCTAGTGTCAGCCGCTCATTGTGTAATTCTCTCGTTTATTGACTATGTTGACAATAGCATGGAACACAAATGTTAAACCATTAGGAGGAAGCATTTTTTGGCTTGTAATAATGAGGCACTTGCTTGCTTACTGCCATGACCCTGGTGTGTCCCTACTATCATCCTGTCCACGTACAGTCATATCCTTATTCCTCTCGGTTGTTGACCACGTGGACAATGCCAGACGTCAACGCACCACGCACGACGAGTGAACCAAGGCGGAGGACGATGGCGAGGCCTCAGACGGGAACGAATAAAAGCCGTGGAAGATGCATCAGTGTAGTCACAGGCGGAGAGGAGTACGAGAGTTGACTGGTTCAGGTGCGGGTGCAGGTTGGGGCTGACATCGCTGGAGAATAACATGACGTGTGTGTGTGTGTGTGGGGGGGGGGGGGTAGAGGGATGGAATGACCAACGTTTGAGGGTACGGTAGGGTGGCGAAGGCGCAGCCAGCCATGGGAGGAGGGAGTAATGTCGCTTGAAATTGCGTCGGTATTCGCCAAAGAGGAAGGGATCATGCAGTACAACTATGGTAGGTATTTCCCTCAGTTGTGAAACCAAGGTATCAATCCAATAGGAGAACCTGCACACGAAAAACAAATACTTGCAACCCACGTGTAAGAGGGGCTGTCAATCCCTCCACGGTAAAAGATAGATAAATTTGTGGTAGATTGAATAAATAGATCTCAATAAAACACAAAATAAAATTAGTAACAAAAAAGTGCAGCAAGGTATTTTTGGGTTTTTGAAATAATAGATCTGGAAATAAAAGTGGCAAATAATAGATCGAAAGCAAATATGATAAAGAATAGACCCGGGGCCCGTAGATTTCACTAGTGGCTTCTCTCAAGAAATAGCACACGGTGGGTAAACAAATTACTGTTGGGCAATTGATAGAGGATCGAATATTATGACGATATCCAAGGCAACAATCAATATATAGGCATCACGCCCAAGATTAGTAGACCGAAAAGATTTTGCATCTACTACTATTACTCAACACATTGATCTCTATCCAGCATGCATCTAGTGTATTAAGTTCATGGAGAAACAAAGTAATGCAATAAGAACGATGACATGATGTAGAGGAGATCTATTCATGTAGGAATATCCCCCATCTTTTTATCCTTAATAACGGCAATACATGCGTGCCTTGCCGCCCCTTTTGTCACTGGGAAGGACACCGCAAAATCGAACCCATCACAAAGCACTTCTTCCCATGGCAAGAAAAATCGATCTAGTTGGCCCAACTAAACCAAAGATTCGAAGAAGAAATACAAGGCTATAAATAATCATGCATATAAGAGATCAAAGAAGACTCAAATAATATTCATGGATAAAAATCTGATCATAAACTCAAACTTCATCGGATCCCAACAAACACACCACAAAAAGAGAGAGAGGCAGCCATCTAGCTACTGCCTACAGACCCGTAAGTCTATGGTGGACTACTCACGCATCATTGGAGAGGCACCAATGAGGATGATGAACCCCTCTATGATGGTGTTAGATTGGATATGTTGGTTCTGGAACTTGCGGCGGCTGGAATTGTGTTTCATCGACTCCCCTAGGGTTTCTGGAATATTTGGGAGTTTATAGGGCGAAGAGGCGGTGGAGGAGACCCCCGTGGGCCCCACAACCCCCTTGGGCACGCCTGGGCTCCTTGGGGTGCCCTGGTGGGTGTGGTCCCCATGGGCCTCCCCCAGGTGCTTTGTTAGTCCACAAGGTGTCTTCTGGTCCAAAAAAATCTCCAAAAATTTCGCTGCATTTGGACTCTGCTTGGTACTGATATTTTGCGAAGTAAAAAAACAAGCAAAAAAACAACAACTGGCACTGGGCACTATGTCAATAGGTTAGTCCCAAAAGATGATATAAAGTTGCTATAAAATGATTGTAAAACATCCAAGAATGATAATATAACAGCATGGAACAATAAAAAATTATAGATGCGTTGGAGACGTATCAGCATCCCCAAGCTTAATTCCTGCTCGTCCTCCTGTAGATTAATGATAAAAATAGAATTTTTGATGTGGAATGATGCCTAACATGTTCATGACATATTCTTTTGTTTTGTAGCATGGACATTTGGACTTTTATATTGTTCAAAGCAATAATCTAGTTTTACATGAAGATTTTAATACTCAAGCATATCAACAAGCAACCATGTCTTTCAAAATATGAACACTAAAGAAAGTTCCCCTAGCCCATCATGCTCAATCATTGATCCTTTCAGGAAACACACTCGCATATTAGCTACATCCGATGCTCAAGTATGATCATAGTGCTCCCTAGTTGGTGCTCTATAAGAGAAGATGGATACTCAAATAAAAATAAAAATTGCATAAAGTAAATAGATAGGCCCTTCGCAGAGAGAAGTAGGGATCTGTAGAGGTGCCAGAGCTCAAATCTTAAATTGAGAGATAATTTTTTTAGAGGCATACTTCTCCTGTCAATGAAAACGTCCGAGTAATTCCCAACACTTTCCATGCTACATACATCATAGGCAGTTCCCAAACATAAAATAAAGTTCATTCCCTTTTACACCATACTTTCACACTGCACGGCTAGCCGTATCCATGGGTACCGTCCATACCAACACTTTCCAAGGAATTTATTATTTGACAACATAAAGTAAATTTATTTTTCATTTCAGGACTGGGCATCCCTATTACCGCCTTACTCTCGTGCAATGACAAGTGAATAAACACTCATCTTGAGAATAACAAATCTAGCATGAAAAATATTGGCCAGCCCCTGCCGCTTCATGAGCGGTACGAGCACACAAAAAGGAAATTCATTTTGAAAATGTAGAGATGGAACATACAAATTTACTTAGAATGGCATGTAATTACCACATATAGGTAGGTATGGTGGACTCATATGGCAAAAATGGGTTTAAGGATTTTGGATGCACAAGTAGTATCTCTACTTAGTACTCCCTCCGTCCCAAAATAAGTGTCTTAACTTTGTACTAATTTTAGTACAAAGTTGTACTAAGGTTGAGACACTTAATTTGGGACAGAGGGAGTACAAATGAAGGCTTGCAAATAGATTGAGAAGCAACCAACCAAGAAACGAAAATTCACATAAGCGAGCATTAAGCATAACTAACACCGAATAATGCACCACAAGTAGGATGTAATTTCATTACATAACTATGGACTTTCGTTCTTGCATCGGGAATCACAAACCTTAACACCAATATTCTTACTAAAGCATAATTACTCACCAACATGACTCACATATTACTATCATCATATCTCAAAACTATTACATGGAATCAAGTTTATTTTGTCCAATGATCTTTATGAAAGTTTTTATTATATCCCACTTGAATATCCATCACTTTGGGACTAATTTCATATGTTGCAATTGCTTTTGATAAGCTCAAACAAATTTAAGTGAAGGACATGAGCATAAAAATTTCATCTCTCAAAATAATATAAGTGAAGCATGAGAGAATTTCTTCAATTTTTTTTAGTAACTCTCAAATAAATCTAAGTGAAGCATGAGAGTATTTCTTCAAAAATATTAAATCACATTGTGCTAAAAAAGATATAAGTGAAGCATTAGAGCAATTCCATAGCTCGAAAAATTTAAGTGAAGCACATAAAACAAATCATAGCATAATTTTGGCTCTCTCAAATAGGTGTGTCCAGCAAGGATAGATGACACAAATTAAAAAGAAAAATAAGAAAACACTCATATAATACAAGACGCTCCAAGCAAAATTCATGATATGTGACGAATAAAAATATAGCTCCAAGTAAAATTACCGATGGTTGTTAGAAGAAAGAGGGGATGCCTTCCGGGGCATCCCCAAGCTTAGTTGCTTGGTTCTCCTTGAATATTAACCTAGGGTGCTATGGATATCCCCAAGTTTAGGCTCTTTTCACTCCTTATTCCTTCATCCATTGAGATCTCACCCAAAACTTGAAAACTTCAATCACACAAAACTTAACAAAACCTTTGTGTCATCCGTTAGTATAATAAAATCAATCTTTGTTTTAAGTACTATTGAAAACCCATTCATATTTTGTTTTTGCATTATAACTACTTTATTCTAACTTTACCATGGCTTATACCCCCCGATACAAACCATAGATTCATCAAAACAAGCACACAATGCAAAGAAAACAAAATCTTTCAAAAATAGAACAGTCTGTAAAGACGTAAATTTTACTCATACTTCTGTAACTCCAAAAATCTGAAAGACTAGCACAACATAGGCAATTTGTATATCAATCTTGTGTTAAAAATTCAGAATCGTTTGTCTCTTCTATGATTTTTAAGAACTGTTTTACTGGACGCAAAAGTTAATATTTTCCAACAAGATCAAACCAACTATCACCAAAGATAATCCCAAAGGCTTCACTTGGCACAAACACTAATTGAGACATGAAAAACACAATCATAATTGTAGCATAATTGTGCAAACACTCAAAACAGAAAGAAAATGGCAAAAATAAATTTTATTCATTGGGTTGTCTCCCAACAAGCGATATCGTTTTATGCCCCTAGCGAGGCATAATGCATAGATTCAAGTATTGTCCTCTTTAGCTCTAGTCCCATAGGATGCCCTCATGATTGATTCATATGGTGGCTCAAATCTTGTCCTAGGAAAGTGTTCCATACCCTTTCTTAGTGGAAACTGAAAGTTAATATTCCCTTTTTTCGTATTAATCATGGCACCTATAGTGCGTAAAAATGGTCTACCAAGTATAATAGGACAAGACGGATTGCAATCAATATCAAGTATAATAAAGTCTATGGGGACATAATTCCTATTTGCAAGAATAAGAACATCATTAATTATTCCCAAAGGCTTTTTAATAGTACAATCCGTCAAGTGCAAATTAAGAGGACCCCAATCACATAGAGATTTCGAAATTTTGGAAACACCAGCACCCAAATCACACAAAGCAAAACACTCATAATTTTTAATCTTCACTTTAATGGTCGGTTCCCATTCACCATATAATTTTCTAGGAATTGAGATCTCTAGTTCCAACTTTTCTTCTAAAGCTTTCATCATGGCATCTACGATATGTTTAGTAAAAGCTTCATTTTCTTCACATGCATGAGGTGAATTTATCATGGATTGTAACAAAGAAATAAATTCAATCAAAGAACAACTATGATAATTAAAGTCTTTGTAATCCAAAAGAGTGGGCACATCAGTAGTTAAAGTTTTGTCCTCTCCAAACCCACTTTTAGCAATTTTTTCATCAAGATTTTCACCCTCCGAATTATCGGGAAGCCTTCTAACTAAAGTTGACTCTTCTGCAGTCCCTTTATCATCAAATTTAATCTTACTAAACAAGGAATCAATTGAAGAAACACCAATCATCTTAAGATCTTCATCATTTTTATGAAAGCAATTGGTAGAAAACGCTCTTTCTAAAAATTTCGTTTAGCTCTAAGCATAGCGGTTCTTTTCTTAATTTCATCCAAGAAACACATAAAGCTTTAATTGATTCATTGAGATCAACTTTGGGTTGAAAATTTTTAATCTTGAGATTTTCTAGATCATGCGAAATTCTATCAATGCTTCTAGACATGTCATCAAGTTTACTCAATTTTTCTTCTATCGTAGTATTGAAGACTTTGTGAGCATTGATAAATTTTTTAATATTACTCTCAAGATGAGAGGGGTTCTATTATTATTGTAAGAAGAATTACCATAATTATTAGAGGAATTTCTAGGAAAAGGCCTAGGGTCAAAATTACCTCTATAAGCATTGTTATTTAAATTGTTTCGCAAGACAAAATTCACATCTACGAGATCACTATTTTGCTCAATCAAAGTAGACAAAGGCACATCATTGAGATCAATAGGAGCACTTTTACTAGCAACCAATTCCATAAGAGCATCAGCCTTTTGACTCAAAGTACTAATTTCTTCAATCGAATTAACTTTTTTACTAGTAGGAGCTCTTTCGGTATGCCATTGTGAATAATTTGCCATAATATTATCTAGCAATTTAGTAGCTTCACCCAAAGTAATTTCCATAAAGTGCCACCCGCGGTGAAATCTAAAAGATTTCTAAAAAAAATTCAATCCCGCAAAAAAAATTGTATGATCATCCAAAGATTTAAACCATGAGTATGACAATTTCTTAGCATCAAATTCATTCTTTCCCAAGATTGTGCAACATGTTCGTACTCAAGTTGCTTAAAATTCATGATCTGAGTTCTAAGGGAAATAATTTTCGCGAATGGAAAATACTTAGTAATAAAAGCATCTTTGTATTTATCCCAAGAATCGATACTATTTCGAGGCAAAGAAGAAAACCAAATTTTTGCACATTCCCTCAAATAGAAAGGAAATAATTTCAAATTCACAATATCATTGTCCACACCTTTTTTATTTTGCATATCACATAATTCTATGAATGTGTTTAGATGGGACGCGACATCCTCATTAGGAGTACTGGAAAATTGATCTTTCATCACAAGATTCAACAAACCGGCATTAATATCACAAGATTCCGCAGTAGTGGTGGGAGGAGAAATCGGAGTGCTAATAAAATCATTATTATTGGTATTGGAAAAATCACACAATTTAGTATTTTCTTGGGACATCGTAACTAGGCAAACAAAAAGATAGATCTGACAAGAAAATGACGAACGAAAAACAGGGCGAATAAAAAGGCAAATTTTTGTGAAGTGGGGGAGATGAAAATGAGAGGCAAATGGCAAATAATGTAAATTGCAAGGAGATGAGATTTGCGATTAGGAACCTAATAGATGTGGAAGATGTCTCCCCGACAATGGCGCCTGAAATTCCTTTTGATGTCACTTGAAACTGCATCGTTATTTCCCCAAAGAGGATGGGATGATGCACTACAACTGTGAAATCAAGGTATCAATCCAGTAGGAGAACCAAGCAACAATTTGTAAACGGTATCTGCACACAAAGAACAAATACTTGCAACCTGACGCGTAAGAGGGGTTGCCAATCCCTTCACGGTAAAAAGATAGATAAATGTGTGGTAGATTGGATAAATAGATCTCGATAAAACGCGTAATAAAATAAGTAACAAAAAAGTGCAGGAAGGTATTTTTGGGTTTTTGGAATAATAGATCTGAAAATAAAAGTGGCAAATAATAGATCAGAAAGCAAATTTGATAAAGAATATTCCCGAGGGCTGTAGATTTCAGTAGTGGCTTCTCTCAAGAAATAACACACGGTCGGTAACCAAATTATTATTGGGCAATTGATAGAAGATTGAATAATTATGAGGATATAACAAGGCAATGATAAATATGTAGGCATCACATCCAAGATTAGTAGACCGAAACAATTCTGCATCTACTACTATTACTCCACACATAGACCGCTATCCAGCATGCATCTAGTGTATTAAGCTCATGGAGAAACGGATTAATGCAATAAGAATGATGACATGATGTAGACAAGATCTATTCATGTAGGAATAGCCCCATATTGTTATCCTCAATAGCAATGTGATACGTCTCCGTCATATCTATAGTTTTTTATTGTTCCATGCCAATATTATACAACTTCCATATACTTTTGGCAACTTTTTATACTATTTTTGGGACTAACATATTGATCCAGTGCCCAGTGCCAGTTCCTGTTTGTTGCATGTTTCTTGTTTCGTAGAAAATCCATATCAAACGGAGTCCATACGCGATAAAAACTTATAGAGATTTTTTTGGAATATATGTGATTTTGGGGAATTGGAATCAATGCGGGACGATGCCCGAGGCGACGGCAAGGCAGGGGGCGCGCCCCAGGGGGTAGGGCACACCCTTGGCCCTTGTGGCAACCCCTTCTTCGGCCGCAAGAAAGCTAATATCCGGATAAAAATCTGTTAAAATTTCAGCCCAATCGGACTTACGGATCTTCGGGAATTTAAGAAACGGTGAAAGGCCAAAATTTGGGAGCACAGAAACAGAAGGAAACAAAGAGAGATCCAATCTCGGAGGGGCTCTCGCCCCTCCGCCGCTGATATGTCTCCAACGTATCTATAATTTTTGATTGCTCCATGCTATATTATCTTCAGTTTTGGACATTATTGGGCTTTATTATTCACTTTTATATTATTTTTGGGACTAACCTATTAACCGGAGGCCCAACCCAGAATTGCTATTTTTTTTGGCTATTTTAGAGTTTCGCAGAAAAAGAATATCAAACGGAGTCCAAACGGAATGAAACCTCCGGGAACGTGATTTTCGGAATGAACATGATCCAGAGGACTTGGACCCTACGTCAAGAAACAAAAGAGGAGGCCACGAGGTAGGGGGCGCGCCTACCCCCCCCCCCCCCAGGCGCGCCCTCCACCCTCGTGGGCCCCCTGTTGCTCCACCGACGTACTCCTTCCTCCTATATATACCTACGTACCCCCAAACGATCAAACACGGAGCCAAAAACCTAATTCCACCACCGCAACATTCTGTACCCATGAGATCCCATGTTGGGGCCTGTTCCGGAGCTCCGCCAGAGGGGGCATCGATCACGGAGGGCTTCTACATCAACACCATAGCCCCTCCGATGATGTGTGAGTACTTTACCTCAAACCTTCGGGTCCATAGTTATTAGCTAGATGGCTTCTTCTCTCTTTTTGGATCTCAATACAATGTTCTCCCCCTCTCTCATGGAGATCTATTAGATGTAATCTTCTTTTGCGGTGTGTTTGTTGAGACTGATGAATTGTGAGTTTATGATCAAGTTTATCTTTGAACAATATTTGAATCTTCTGAATTCTTTTATGTATGATTGGTTATCTTTGCAAGTCTCTTCGAATTATCAGTTTGGTTTGGCCTACTAGATTGATCTTTCTTGCAATGGGAAAAGTGCTTAGCTTTGGGTTCAATCTTGCAGTGTCCTTTCCTAGTGACAGTAGGGGTAGAAAGGCACGTATTGTATTGTTGCCATCGAGGATAACAAGATGGGGTTTTTATCATATTGCACGAATTTATCCCTCTACATCATGTCATCTTGCTTAAGGCGTCTCTTATGAACTTAATACTCTAGATGCATGCTGGATAGTGGTCGATGTGTGGAGTAATAGTAGTAGATGCAGGCAGGAGTCGGTCTACTTGTCTTGGACGTGATGCCTATATACATGATCATACCTAGATATTCTCATAACTATGCTCAATTCTGACAATTGCTCAACAGTAATTTGTTCACCCACCGTAAAATAGTTATGCTCTTGAGAGAAGCCACTAGTGAAACCTATGGCCCCCGTGTCTATTTTCCATCATATTAATCTTTCAACACTTAGCTATTTTCATTGCCTTTTATTTTACTTTGCATCTTTATCATAAAAATACCAAAAATATTATCTTATCATATCTATCAGATCTCACTCTCGTAAGTGACCGTGTAGGGATTGACAACCCCTTATCGCGTTGGTTGCAAGGATTTATTTGTTTTGTGTAGGTGCGAGGGATTCGCGCGTAGCCTCCTACTGGATTGATACCTTGGTTCTCAAAAACTGACTTATGCTACTTTGCTGCATCACCCTTTCCTCTTCAAGGGAAAACCAACGCAGTGCTCAAGAGGTAGCAAGAAGGATTTCTGGCGCCGTTGCTGGGGAGGTCTACGCAAAAGTCAACATACCAAGTACCCATCACAAACCCGTATCTCCCGCATTACATTATTTGCCATTTGCCTCTCGTTTTCCTCTCCCGCCCTTCACCCTTGCCATTTTGTTCACCCTCTCTTTTTCGTTTGCCTCTTTTTGCCCGCCTTTTGTTTGCTCGTGTAGCCATGTGCCTTCTATATGCTTGCTAAAAATCTATTGTTATGGATCCACTTAAAGTGTTCTACTTGGATCATCTTTGATCCTGATGCGCTCGTGCCGAAACCCCAACTAGCCTAGTTGATGGAAATCTTTAGATGAGCATGCTCATTTTGTGCGTCATCGTTTGTCTGAAAAAGGGAACCTCTTATGGTATCATATAAATAGTTTGCTATGCTTCTTTGCATGCATGTGGATCGTGTTAAGAATATGTTTTGTGATAGCTATTTTGTTGGATTTTCCTATGATCCTACATGCAATTATTATGAGATAGGAAAATATGGTCATAGAAATTCTCATGTTACTAAATTACCTCTCGTTATGTTGAGATTGCTATTGTTTCTTTCCGCTTCCTTGCATATGCTAGTTTTTGCTTTCTATGATAATTTGTTTGCCTATAAGATGGCTATGCATAGGAAGTATGTTAGACTTAGATGTGTTTTTCACATGCTTCATGATGCTCTCTTTATGTTTCAATTGCTATCTTTCATGTGAGCATAATTATCAATGCCTAGCTAGGGGCGTTAAATGATAGCGCTTGTTGGGAGGCAACCCAATTTTATTTTTTATTTTTTTGCGTTTTGCTTCTGTTTAGGAATAAATATTTGATCTAGCCTCTGGTTAGATGTGTTTTTATGTTTTAATTAGTGTTTGTGCCAAGTTAAACCTATAGGATCTTCTTGGATGATAGTTATTTGATCTTGCTGTAATTTCCAGAAACTTTCTGTTCACGAAAATAATTGTTAAAAATCACCAGACGTGATAAAATATTGATTCCAATTTCTGCTGATTAATAAACAAATTTTCTAGGTCTTCCTATTTTGGTAGATTTTTTGGAGTTCCAGAAGTTTGCGTTAGTTACAGATTACTACAGACTGTTCTGTTTTTGACAGATTCTGTTTTTCGTGTGTTGTGTGCTTATTTTAATGAATCTATGGCTAGTAAAAGAGTATATAAACCTTAGAGAAGTTGGAATACAGTAGGTTTAACACCAATATAAATAAAGAATGAGTTCATTACAGTACCTCGAAGTGGTCTTTTGTTTTCTTTCGCTAACGGAGCTCACGAGATTTTCTGTTGAGTTTTGTGTTGTGAAGTTTTCAAGTTTTGGGTGAAAGATTTGATGGATTATGGAACAAGGAGCGGAAAGAGCCTAAGCTTGGGGATGCCCATGGCACCCCCAAGATAATCTAAGGACACCATAAAGTCAAAGCTTGAGGATGCCCCGGAAGGCATCCCCTCTTTCGTCTACTTCCATCGGTAACTTTACTTGGAGCTATATTTTTATTCACCACATGATATGTGTTTTGCTTGGAGCGTCTTGTATTATTTGAGCCTTTATTCGTTAGTTTACCAAAATCATCTTTGCTGTACACACCTTTTGAGAGAGACACACATCATTCGGAAATTATTAGAATACTCTATGTGCTTCACTTATATCTTTTGAGCTATATAGTTTTGCTCTAGTGCTTCACTTATATCTTTTAGAGCATGGTGGTGGATTTGTTTTATAAAAACTATTGATCTCTCATGCTTCACTTATATTATTTTGAGATTCTTAAAATAGCATGGCAAATTGCTTTAATATCATGAGAAATTTGATGCTTGATAATTGTTTTGAGATATAAAGATGGTAATATCATAGTTGTGCTAGTTGAGTAATTGTGGAATTGAAAAATACATGTGTTGGAGTTTGTGATTCCCGTAGCATGCACGTATGGTGAACCGTTATGTAACGAAGTCGGAGCATGAAGTATTTGTTGATTGTCTTCCTTTGTGTGGCGGTCGGGATCGCGCGATGGTTAACTCCTACCAACCCTTCCCCTAGGAGCATGCATAGTAGTACTTTGCTTCGAGGGCTAATAATTTTTTGCAATAAGTATATGAGTTCTTTATGACTATTGTGAGTCCATGGATTATACGCACACTTACCTTTCCGCAATTTTCTAGCCTCTTCGGTACCGCGCATTGCCCTTTCTCACCTTGAGAGTTGGTGCAAACTTCGCCGGTGCATCCAAACTCCGTGATATGATACGCTCTGTCACACATAAATCTCCTTATATCTTCCTCAAAACAGCCACCATACCTACCTATTATGGCATTTCCATAGCCATTCCGAGATATATTGCCATGCAACTTTCCACCGTTTAATTTATCATGACATGCTCCATCATTGTCATATTGCTTTGCATGATCATGTAGTTGACATTGTATTTGTGGCAAAGCCACCGTTCATAATTCTTTCATACATGTCGCTCTTGATTCATTGCATATCCTGGTACACCGCCGGAGGCATTCATATAGAGTCATATTTTGTTCTAAGTATTAAGTTGCAATTCATGAGTTGTAAGTAAATAAAGTGTGATGATCATCATTATTAGAGCATTGTCCCAAGTGAGGAAAGGATGATGGAGACTATGATTCCCCCACAAGTCGGGATGAGACTCCGGACTAAATAAATAAAAAAAAGAGGCCATAAAAAAGAGAGAAAAAGCCCAAATAAAAAAATGAGAGAAAAAGAGAGAAGGGACAATGTTACTATCGCTTTACCACACTTGTGCTTCAAAGTAGCACCGTGATCTTCATAATAGAGAGTCCCTCATTTTGTCACTTTCATATACTAGTGGGAAATTTCATTATAGAACTTGGCTTGTATATTCCAATGATGGGCTTCCTCAAATGCCCGAGGTCTTCGTGAGTAAGCAAGTTGGATGCACACCCACTTAGTTTCTTTTTGATCTTTCATACACTTATAGCTCTAGTGCATCCGTTGCATGGTAATCCCTACTCCTCGCATTAACATCGATTGATGGACATCTCCATAGCCCGTTGATTAGCCTCGTTGATGTGAGACTTTCTCCTTGTTTTCTTCCCACATAACCCCTACCATTATACCTTATTCCACCATAGTGCTATATCCATGGCTTGCGCTCATGTATTGCGTAAGAGTTGAAAAGGCTGAAGCGTGTTAAAAGTATGAACCAATTGCTTGGCTAAAACCGGGGTCGTACATGATATGAATATTTTGTGTGGGGAAGATGGAGCATAGCCAGACTACATGATTTTGTAGGGATAACTTCCTTTGGATATGTTATTTTGATAAGACGTAATTGCTTAGTTAGTATGCTTGAAATACTATTGTTTTTATGTCAACATTAAACTTTTATCTTGAATCATACCAAATCTGAACATTCATGCCACAATAAGAAGAATTACACTGAAATTATGCCAAGTAGCATTCCACATCAAAAAATCTACCTTTATCATTTACCTACTCGAGGACGAGCAGGAATTAAGCTTGGGGATGCTTGATACGTCTCCAACATATCTATAATTTTTTATTGCTCCATGCTATATCATCTTCTGTTTTGGACATTATTGGGCTTTATTATTCACTTTTATATTATTTTTGGGACTAACCTATTAACCGGAGGCCCAACCCAGAATTGCTGTTTTTTTGCCTATTTCAGAGTTCCGCAAAAAAAGAATATCAAACAGAGTCCAAACGGAATGAAACCTTCGGGAACGTGATTTTCGGAACGAACATGATCTAGGAGACTTGGACCCTATGTCAAGAAAGCAAACAGGAAGCCACGAGGTAGGGGGGCGCGCCTACCCCCCAGGCGCGCCCTCCACCCTCGTGGGCCCCATGTTGCTCCACTGACGTACTCCTTCCTCCTATATATACCTACGTACCCCCAAACTACCAGATACGGAGCCAAAAACCTAATTCCACAGCCGCAACCTTCTATACCCGTGAGATCCCTTCTTGGGGCCTGTTTTGGAGCTCCGCCGGAGGGGGCATCGATCACGGAGAGCTTCTATATCAACACCATAGCTTCTCCGATGATGTGTGAGTAGTTTCCTCAAACCTTCGGGTCCATAGTTATTAGCTAGATGGCTTCCTCTCTCTTTTTGGATCTCAATACAATGTTCTCCCCCTCTCTTGTGGAGATCTATTCGATGTAATCTTCTTTTGCGGTGTGTTTGTTGAGACCGATGAATTGTGGGTTTATGATCAAGTTTATCTATGAACAATATTTGAATCTTCTGAATTCTTTTATGTATGATTGGTTATCTTTCCAAGTCTCTTCGAATTATTAGTTTGGTTTGCCCTACTAGATTGATCTTTCTTGCAATGGGAGAAGTGCTTAGCTTTGTGTTCAATCTTACGGTGTCCTTTCCCAGTGACAGTAGGGGCAGCAAGGCATGTATTGTATTGTTGCCATCGAGGATAACAAGATGGGGTTTTTATCATATTGCATGAATTTATCCCTCTACATCATTTCATCTTGCTTAAGGCGTTACTCTATTCTTATGAACTTAATACTCTAGATGCATGCTGGATAGCGGTCGATGTGTGGAGTAATAGTAGTAGATGCAGGCAGGAGTCGGTCTACTTGTCTTGGACGTGATTGTCGGTGTCAAATCCGGCAGATCTCAGGTAGGGGGTCCCGAACTGTGCGTCTAAGGCGGATGGTAACAGGAGACGGGGGACACGATGTTTACCCAGGTTCGGGCCCTCTCGATGGAGGTAATACCCTACTTCCTGCTTGATTGATCTTGATGATATGAGTATTACAAGAGTTGATATACCACGAGATCGTAGAGGCGAAACCCTAGAAGCTAGCCTATGGTATGATTGTTGTTGTCCTACGGACTAAACACTTCGGTTTATATAGACACCGGAGGGGGCTAGGGTTACACAGAGTCGGTTACAAGGGAGGAGATCTACATATCCGTAATGCCAAGCTTGCCTTCCACGCCAAGGGGAGTCCCATCCGGACACGGGACGAAGTCTTCAATCTTGTATCTTCATGGTCCAACAGTCCGGCCAAAGTATATAGTCCGGCTGTCCGAGGACCCCCTAATCCAGGACTCCCTCAGTAGCTCCTGAACTAGGCTTCAATGACGATGAGTCTGGCGCGCAGATTGTCTTTGGCATTGCAAGGCGGGTTCTTCCTCCGAATACTCCATAGAAGTTCTTGAACATAGGGATAGTGTCTGGCTCTGCAAAACAAATTCCACATACCACCGTAGAGAGAATAATATTTCCACAAATCTAATCTGCTGACACGTTCGGCGGTATGATATCACACCACGACCCGGTCATTATTCGAACCTTTTTTCTCAACCAGCTACTGCACATATTGCGAGGCGGTTTCTTTGGCACGTCTTGTCGAAGCAGAGATCGTGTCCCCTTATCATGGGATTCTCATCAATACGGGTGTGGGTAACCCAACCGCGCCATCAATTACGGCGCTTGGGGAATAAGCGAGTTAACCAGGTAGGTGGGGACGCGCATAGTTTCTCCCACCCTTATAAAGGGACGAGGATTCCTCCTTTTTTACCCACGCCTTCTTCCACCTTGCTCATCCATTCTTGCGCACTCGAGCTCCAGCACCCAAGTTTGCATTTTCTCCTCAAACCACTCCAAGTATGTCCGGAGCGGGAGGCAAGTGGATGGTTTCCTCCGTTACGGAGGAGAACATCACAAAGCTACGGGGAGCAGGGTACCTTGCCGCGAATATTGCACACCGGCTGCTAGATGCGGGGCAGATCGTCCCTACTCCCGAACCCCATGAGAGGGTGGTTTTTCTCACCCACTTCGTCCGCGGACTGTGATTTACCCTTCACCCATTTGTCCGCGGACTCATGTTCTACTACGGGCTGGATTTGCATGATCTGGCCCCCAATTTCATCCTTAACGTCTCGGCGTTTATCGTCATGTGCGAGGCCTTCCTCCGCATCAAGCCCCACTTCGGCCTGTGGCTGAAGACCTTCAATGTTAAACCGAAGGTGGTGGTTGGCCAGCAAGCGGAGTGCGGAGGTGCCATGGTGGGCAAAATGCCTAACGTCACCTGGCTTGAAGGCTCCTATGTGGAGACCATAAAGGGGTGGCAATTGGGGTGGTACTACATCACCGAGCCGCGCGACATCAATTGGGTGGCGGCCCCCAAATTTCGACCCGAAATCCCCATGCGGCTCACCTCCTGGAAAGAGAAGGGCCTGTCCTGGGGTTCACCGGTGGAGCTGACCGGACTCCAGAAATGTATCAGGAACATGATGAGCAAGAAAATCAAGCTCGTCAACGTTGTCCAGATCATGCTCTTCCGCCGGATCCTCCCGTGTCAATGACGGGCATTCAACATGTGGGAGTTTGACCCAGCCGAGCACCAAACACTGCGAGAGCTCTTCGACATGACGCATAAAGACGTCTGGAAGGTGTTGTTCAAGGGCGCCAAGGTACCTCCTCCCCTCATCGAGGATCGTGGGCTTAGCGCAAAGCGTCCTGCCAATCCGGTAAGTCTTTTATATCTCATAAGATGTTCATTTTCCCCTGTTTTAACCATGCGTGGGATCTAAGCCTCCACGCCATTTAACATGACTGGGTAGCGACAGCGGAGCTGATCGATTGTCCAGCCCCCCTGCCCGAAGATCCAGCAGATGCTCTCCTAACGGAGATGCTGGTTCCAGCGCCTTACGAGGTGCCGGTGAAGAAGGCCAAGAAGGCCACGGGTACCAGGAAGGGTCTCCAGCGCAAGGTTATATCGGACTCATAGTCCGAAGACACCGAGGCGCACTCCTCCCCCGAAGACGAGGAGGAGGAAGAAGAAAGTTCTCCCCCTCCTGCTGGGGGAGACAAGAAAAGGAAGGCTGCCCCATCCGGGGAGGCCGAAGGGTCCAAGAAGGGAAGGACCCTCCTCCTGGACTACTCCACGATGACCGCCTATAGCGACGACGAGTGGCTGCCCAGGGACAAGCCCTTGGCGAAGTCATAAGTATCCGGATACCATAGTAATTCATGGTACGTCTTATAGTACTGCTTCTCATCACGCCGAACATGATTATGCAGTCTGTCGCGAGCCCATATCGACGTATCTTCGTCGGATGGTTCTTTGGACCCGTCGGATTTGAACAACGATTCACTTTCGACCGCCTCCTGCCCTCGCCCTACGGACAATGTCGAGGTGTTGTCTCAAAGGGCACCGAGTCGAGGGGAGGTTGTCCTGGAGGCACCTCAAGGCGGTATTCCGGACCCTGGGCGCAAGGGGAGCAAGACTCCCATGGGCTCCGATGGTGGGGGCAGCAAATTCGGCCCCCAGCCAAATACTGCGCCGGCACCTCCAGTGGTTCCAGACTCTGTCAAGCGACCCCTCGCCAAGAGGGGCAAGCCGCCTGTGCCGGTGACCTTTGTCCATTCAGAGGCACCGGACAACTTGCTGGAAGCGCTTCACGGCGCTTCTATCAACGAAGAGCACCGCACTATCATGAGTGCGGTGATCGAGAAGGTTTAGTCCGCCAAAAGCGGACTGACTGAAGCCTGTGCCAGCCTCCTAACAGGCTTTCAGGTAAGTAATCAAATTATAAGAAAATGTTACAGCGTAGACAGTAGCCCCTAATGCTCTGTTTGGCATTCGCAAAGAAGAGCTGAATAGAGGATCAAATAATGATCGCAGGAGTCTAATCGGAATATGTCTATGTGCATATGTAGGCTTCACTGCTAGCCGCTGCCGCACGTACTGCGGAGGTCGCTGCGCTGAAGCAGGACCTTGAGCGGTGAGGAAGAGCTCGGCCTTACCAAGAGGCAGCTCGAGGAGAATAAAGGTAAGTCATACCCTGTCTATACATTATTAAAATTTGGTTTTGGAATAATAGGATCACCATGAATTTTGCTAGGGGCCACGACTGAAGTGGCGACCCTGCAGAAGGCGCTATCCGAGGCCGAAGATAAAGCGGCCAAGGAGCACAACGAGCGAGAGAAGCAAGAGGCCCGTGTGGGCGAGGTGCCGCAAGAGCTCCAGGCTCTCGCCAAAAAACACGAGTCCTTGGAGCTTGACTCTAAGACGCGAGAGTCCGAGCTTGCGAAGGCCCTCGAAAGAGCACAAAGCGCCAAGGCCGAAGCCCAAAAGGCCCTCCAGGAAATTGGGGCGGTTAAGAAGATAGCAGCGGGTAAGGCATTCATTATGCAAAGCAAGCATGTGAAGGAAACTTTACTTTTACTTACCCGAGTTCGGAGCTCTCCAGGAGTGTTCGCAGATCTTCCCGGCACTGTGTCGGATGCCGCAGAGTTCTATCGGGCTGAGGAGGGGAGCTCGACGGAGAAGTTGTTCTGGTCTCAGTATACTGGGACCGAACACCCAATGCCCTTCAGCGACCAGCTGAAGCAACTGGTCGAGCTCCACAAGGCGGCCGAACAGGCCATGAAGGGTCTTATAGTTCGGATGTGGCCTGGCGAGCCCTTGCCTGATAGCTACTTCAGCCTGGTGAGGCGGTTTGTGAATGCCTGCCCACGGCTCGAAGTCATAAAGAGGTCCGTCTGCATCGAGGGTGCGCGCATGGCTTTTGCCCGGGTGAAGGTGCATTGGGTGAAGCTGGACGCCGTAAAGCTGGTGAAGGAGGGGCCGCCGGAGGGCAAGGAGCATCGCCACCCCGAAATGTATTATGATAGTGTCCTGAAGGGTTCTCGCCTTATGGCGGAGGAATGTGCCAGAGATGTAATATTCGAATGAATGTACTCATGTGATCCTGTAATATGGAACGAGTTCATTTGTGCTATACCACGCTTGTTAATATAAAATATTACCTTCTGTGCGACCGTTTATGAAATCTGAGAGTTGGCCAGTGTCGGCTTCTGCCCCCATGTAACTAGTCCTGGGGTGTTCGGGATAAACCTGAGCACTCTTTATCCCAGTTTTGGGTCCTTCGAAGGAGGTGTTCAGCACAACGAACCAGGCAATCAGACTATAAAGCTTTATCACTCTCACTTAGCCATAGAAGTCAACAATTTTAAATTTTGGCGAAGCCCCTAGTATTCGGAAGGCCGAATTTGGGACGCTATATACGCCTAAGTTGGGAAAGGCCGACTCCTCGCCCGAAGCGGAAAAAGTCTTTAAGGACTTGAGACCCCTCGAACAGCGACCAATTCTCGCCTCATCATGACAGTCAGTTTTCAGCTTTCACTACTGAGGTGCTCGTCCGGAAGAACCGGGACACAATCGCAGTAGTTCTCCCAGTGCTACCTTAGCCGATATTGCCGAATGTAAGGTACCAAAACATGGGAGCCGGGCAAACCCAACTATTGACCCAAGACATGATTCGAAGCTGATGCATATAATGCTATAAGTTTGGGGTGCCACACTGTCGAAAGTGTTCGGACTTCTCACGCCGTATTATGGGGTATGCTGAAGCCCCTGGCATACTAGTCGTACCATAATGTACGGGTGCAATCTGTCGTAAATAGGCAGACAAGGAAAAGAAAAAGAAAAGGGGGATGCAATAACAGGCTAACACTATGCATTGTTTATTTAAATAGTACGCCGAGGCGTACGGATACAAGTAGTGCAATAGGCAAAAAATAGGACTATTTGACATGTCCTATCCAAGGGCAAGCTGCGTTTGGGATGTAAAACAAGTATATTTGTCGTTATCAGAGACCACCTGAGGATTCCCTTGTACGTCAGACTGTCTTGCGTCCTTGGTATTACCTTACCGCCGTGAGTTCAATGATTAGACTGCCGGAATGGGCTTCCAGAGAGTAAGGTCCTAAAAGAGAGAAAAATGATAAAGGTAGACAGCCCCCGGGGCGGTTGAGCCGCCTTGTGGGACGTGCCTGGCCGTGCCCCCGCCTATGCCCATGGTATTTTTAGTGCGTAATTGTGTACGCACGACACATATTTCGTCGCTCGACTGGGACTAGGACGGGGGCCGAGTTGCTAGGCAAGCTCTGAACATGCCAGGCGATCCTATTGCAGGTTATTCCGGACTCGCTTCAAGGTATCCGGGGGCTTTACCGCCGAATTGGTGGTTTGCCTTAAAAGGCTGCTTTGTGCTTCTGCTGCTAGGGCCGCGGTGTGCTCCTCCGTACGGAGCGAGTGTTCCGTGTTTCCATTGACTGTTATAACCCCACGAGGTCCTGGCATTTTGAGCTTGAGGTATGCATAATGCGGTACCACATTGAATCTGGCAAATGCAGTTCGCCAGAGCAGTGCATGATAGCCGCTGTGGAACGGGACGATATTGAAGATTAACTCATCGCTTCGGAAGTTGTCCGGAGATCCGAAGACCACTTCTAGTGTGATTGAGCTCGTGCAATGGGCCTCTACACCTAGGATGACGCCTTTAAAGGTGGTTTTAATGGGTTTGATCCTCGAGGGGTCTATACCCATTTTGCACACTGTATCCTGATAGAGAAAGTTCAGGCTGTCGCCGCCGTCCATAAGGACTCGAGTGAGGTGAAATCCGTCAATGATGGGGTCGAGGACCAATGCAGCAGATCCGCCATGATGGATACTAGTTGGGTGGTCCCTGCGATCAAAAGTGATCGGACAAGATGACCATGGGTTGAACTTTGGGGCGACTGGCTCCATCGCATAGACGTCCCTTAGTGCACGCTTCCGTTCCCTCTTGGGAATGTGGGTTGCGTATATCATGTTCACCGTTTTTACTTGTGGGGGGAACCTCTTCTGTCCTCCCGTGTTCGGCAGTCGGGGCTCCTCTTCGTCATCGCTATGCAGCCCCTTGTCCTTGTTTTCGGCATTCAATTTGCCGGCCTGCTTGAGCACCCAACATTCTCTGTTGGTGTGATTGGTTAGCTTATCGGGGGTGCCATGAATTTGACACGAGCGATCGAGTATGCGGTCCAAACTGGACGGGCCCGGAGTACTTCTTTTGAATGGATTTTTTTGCTGACCGGATTTAGGGCCACTGAATCCGGCATTGACTGCCGTGTCTTCGGCGTTATCGCCGTTGTTGCGGCGCTTGTGTCTGTTACGACGTGGTCTGCCGTTAGTGTCTGTGGCATCTGGAGTGCCGACATTCCTTGATGTGTTGTTGCTGTGAGCCAGCCAACTATCCTCTCCCGCGCAAAAGCGGGTCATGACTGTCGTGAGGGCTGCCATAGACTTCGGCTTCTCCTGGCCGAGGTACCGGGCGAGCCACTCATCACGGATGTTATGCTTAAATGCCGCTAAGGCTTCTGCATCCGGACAGTCGACAATTTGGTTTTTCTTAGTTAGGAACCTGGTCCAGAATTTCCTGGCCGATTCCCCTGGCCGTTGAATTATATGGCTCAAGTCATCAGCATCTGGTGGCCGCACATAAGTGCCCTGGAAGTTGTCAAGGAATGCATCTTCCAAATTCTCCCAACTGCCAATGGAGTCTGGTGGCAAGCTGTTCAGCCAATGCTGAGCTGGTCCTTTGAGTTTTAGTGGGAGGTACTTGATGGCATGTAGATCATCACCGTGAGCCATGTGGATGTGGAGGAGGAAATCCTCGATCCATACGGCGGTATCTGTTGTGTCGTCGTATCACTCAATGTTTACGGGTTAAAAACCCTCTGGGAATTTGTGATCCATTACTTTATCAGCGAAGCATAGGGGGTGTGCGGCGCCTCTGTGCCGGGCTATATCATGACTCAGTTCATGCGAGTCTTGTATGCTGTATTCGGCCCGGCCGGATTTGCTTTTAGTATATCCGGTGTGACGGTCATCGTCCCGCGTTGGGGCGCGCCCCCGTGATCCGTAGATCGATCTTGCATGTTTTGCTTTGTTTTCCAATACGTCTCGCAGGTCCCGCGTGTTGCCCCAGGCCTTGGTATTTTTGTTTGAGTGGCGGCGGGGTGCAGGCTGGACTTCGGGCAAAAGCAGTGATACCGGCACAAGATACAATAACACTCGAGATAGTACCGAAGACAACAATCCCGTCCAGCACTATTTAGATCGGGAGGGTGAACAAGCACTACAAAAAAATACACTTCCGTGATGATACGTGTTTGTCACAGTAGGTCGCGTTTTTTGTCATGCATGTACATCCATGACGATTTTATGACAGAATCAAGATATTCATACCTGTGCTGTCGTAGAAGTGTTCCATGACATTACCAAAATTATCATCACGGAAGTGTCCACTTCCATGACGATAAATCGCGTGTCACAAAAGTGCTTTCATCAAGGGTGACCGACACGTGGCATCCATCATAACGGAACGCCGTTAAGCTATCGGGTCAGGTTTTGGATTCGATAACCCATTAACAGCCCCGACCAATGGGAAATTTCCACGTGTAAAATTCTTATTGACCGGACGAAACATGTGTCAGCTCATCAGTGGGTCAGATAGGCACCTATGATATGTCGACACGTGCCATGGCCCACCACTGGCCCATTTAGCTTACAAAGCCGGCCCATTGGACTTGGTCAAAAGTTAACGGGCTTGCCCATGAAAAGCCTGTTAACGGTCTCTTCACAAATGGCCCATTTTACGGCCCGTTAACTCACGACCCATTAGGCCCCAAAGGAAATCGGCCCAACAACGTCATGTGGGCCGTCGAATATAACACCAGCCCATTTCACTTTCGGCCCATGTATGGCCCACGACGTCTTTCGGCCCATATGAGGCCTTCGTATCTTTCGGCCCTTTACAGGCCCACGGTGACTCTAGCCCATAATGAATAGTAATTTTCTTTATACCCGTTAACGACCCGTGATTTACATGGGCCGTTTCCAGCCCGTGTTAACTTTCGGCCTATTGACGGCCCATACGTTCTTGGGATCCTTTTCGTCACTCGATTACTTCCGGCCCGTTACTGGCATGTTCCCCTAATGGGCCAAGTTTGGCCCATGGCATGAGTCGGCCCGTTACTGGCCTGTTCCCCTAATGGGCCAAATTCGGCCCATGGCAAGAGTCGGCCCGTTACTGGCCTGTTACCCTAATGGGCCAAATTCGGCCCATGGCAAGAGTCGGCCCATTTCTGGCCTGTTAACCTGTTGCGCCGTTTCCAGCCCGTCCTATATTCTGGCCCATTAACGACCCGTTATGCCTGTGACAGAATTAAGCCTTTGCTATCCTACGGCCTGTTAGCGGCCTGTTACCGTGTTGGGCCGATACCAATTATGCTCGATTACGGCCCATGTAGACCCATTTATCCGACGGCCCGAGGCCCACCGATTACAGGCCCATTTATCGACGGCCCGTAGGAGACCCATGGATCCTACGGCTCGTATATGGCCCATGGTAGTTGCGGCCAGTATAAAACTAGGGAAAAAGAAGGCTAGGAAATAAATAAGGCCGAAACTAACGCTAGGCTATTAAGGCGATTGCACAGATTACATCCACTCGGCATCAAAGATCGCCACCAGTGCAAATATAGGGAACACCCTACACTATAGAAATATGGCTTGCTATTTTCTTCAGCCGGTGGCTGCACGTTAAGAATAAATTTTGTATTTTACCAAAACAAATTACACCTATATAACAAAAGGAAGGTTGGCATAAAACTTAACAGTCTAGCAGATAAATGCACCACCAGAAGTTCAGAAGCTCAGTTCATTTGACCTGACTGTTACATTTTCATGTTGTATTGTCCGATGGAGCACCATAACCCTCGCCTTCATTTCCCCTAGGCTCCTGAACAACATAGAAAATGTCTGATAGTTTGGTTTCAAAACCATGCATATCTTGACGACATTGAGCAATGTTTCTCCTTGTTTCACAAATGGTCTCTGTTAGGGAATGGACTTGTGTCTGGAGCGCAGATACAACATTGCTTTGAGCTTGCATATCTTGAACATGAGGCAGTTTGGACAATATTGCCTTAACAACCAACCCAGTATTACGTAGGAACATGCTTTTGGCACTGTTAGTGGACAGGTACTGACCCACTATAGCAAGAGCTGACATTGTGGTTATAGTTGCCTCGCCACCTTCAGAAGGTGGAGGTTCCACCATTTTTTCCATAGCTCGCTGAAAAGTTGAGGTTTTACATTAGTAGTACCAGAACAGAAGATATTAAGGAGGTAGAAAAACCAAACAAAATAGCTTTGGTCTATATACAGAACTTATTATGGTGAACCCATGTAAAATATTAGTTGTATTTTATTGCAAAGTACATAATAAAACCAGGTTCCAAACATATGACCATGTACCATCGCTAATGTATTGTCTATTTCTTCACATTGTCTTGAGGGCTAAGGATAAAGAGACGAAGTATATAATACGGTAAGCATAGTATGACATCATTCATATCACAAAACAACTGAGAACAGACAAACAGGCAATTGTAACGTTCTGTGGGCAAGTCCAGCATGGAACTAGATTACGGGTCAAGATCAAAGGAACATCACTCCTCTCTTTTAAACCTTGTAAGGTGCAATGATACGCTAAGACAATTGTGTATAAAATTGAAAAGAGTAATAGACATTGGCTGCAAACCATGCAGTTCAAGGCACAAGTCAGAGTAAGTAGTAGTTAAAAGGCATGAGGATTAAGGACATACAACAACGGCTTTGACTGGTGTAGTCATGCCCTTCTTCTTGCTGGTGTGATAGTCCTTGAAGATTTCCACAAGTCAATATAGATATGATAATATGGTACAGTGAAAAGAGTGAAACAGCAGCTAATTACAAGAGCCTTGCAGTGTGCAATATAGCTACGAGATCCTGTCGTCTGTTGGAATTTCACTTTCTACGGTTGGCCTTGTTCTTTGAACAGTTCACCTACAAGAAGATAGATTTGTGTGGCACATGCGTAAATAGGACTTCAACATGTGATCTGATCACATATATATATATATATATAATGTACCTGATACTTCAGATCAGACCAGTGTTTAACAAGGCCCCTCCAGTCTTCATACGATATATTTTCCACTGGAGATGTTTGGGAAAGTTCACCGTTAGCCTTGCCTTCAAAGTGAGTTTTCCTCAAGTTATACCGATACTGTCGCATATCAGACTTGAAAACATGGGTGCAAGCTTGTCTGGTTGCATCATCTTGGCTATCCAACTTGAACCTCATCTGTTGAAAATTATGGGAGTCTCATTATCAGCAACCTAGAAAGTATGGGACAAAGCAAGACGATATTACTAGTTTCCATACATAACCATACTTACAGATAAATGGTCGAGGAAGGTGTTGAACTGGGTTTCATCTTTGTCATTCCTGTACTGAATCCATGTTAGGAGGATATGTACAATACACCTAACGGCAACCGCTGCCTCTGATACTAACTTGGCTGACTCTGCAGCATCACGTGGCCTTTTTAAACCTGCCTCAAAACGGATCTCCATTCTTCCTCCTCTAGATTTAGTTAACCTATCGAGCATTATCCCTGATGTTTGTTTCCTCTTGCGCCTAGGTGCAAGTCCAACAATGAACATAGGAAGTGTTAGTGTACATCAAACTGTGAGACTACATATAAAGAAGCATGCAACTGTAACTTGACTCCAGCAACTACCTTCTTGCTGTTGAAGCTCACAAGGTTCATCTGATATTTCCAACTCGTCTTGTGTCAGGAGTGCTTGGGAAGTAGTGTCAGGAGGCAAGGGATCTTGGGAACGTGCTGCTAGCTCAGTTGACGCACGAGTAAGTCATGCAGCTGGTAGTACTGTGGTAGGTGTTGCAAGAACTAGGGTTGTCTCTGCTTGTTTGGTGGCAGCTATTTGTTTCTGTTTGGCTTTTTTTGCAACTCGTGTAGCATGGGATGTCGTGTTTGTAGAATTTGACCTTCTATTGCACCATCTATTGCACCATCAGTACCAGCAGAATCTGCAGGATTCATCCACTTCTCATTCCCTGCCATTCTGTGTTTCTTCCTCTTTCTCTGTGCCATGTTAAGTCAAGCCAACAAGAAAAACGAATAACAATTTAGTTATGCAGAACAAATTGATGCGTGATGCAGACGAACTGAACTTTGATGTTAGACAACCACATGATAGGAGGATGTAATATGTATGAAAAACAGGACGGAAGAGATAACCAGAACTATGATGTGTAAACTAAGAAGAAGACATTTCACCAAATTAGAAGCAATGCAATGGAAGGTAGACACCATATGAAAGATGCTACAAATATCGCTCTGCCAAGTTAAAAGTGTCTTATCATAAATGGCATTTAAAAAATGTAAAGCAGTACAAGAAATAAATCATATGCAAGATGCAAACAACATCACACTACCATGTTAGAGGTCTCTCGTCATTAGTGCCATTGCATATTCACATCATTGCATCTTCACAGCTTATGATGTGTAAACTAAGGAGAAGGTATTTCAACAAATTAGAAGCAATGAAAGCTAGACACCATATGAAAGATGCAACGAATATCACTCTACCAAGTTAAAACTGTCTCGTCATAAGTGCCATTTCAACAAATTAGTAGTACAAGCTAGCAAAGAATGTGAGATGTAACCTATATCACACTCCGAAGTCAAACGTGTCTTATGATAAGTGATTGTTGCAGGTTACACAATAGTAGTAATTTCATGTAAGAACATGGTGTGATAAACAGATATTGTATGTTCTAGAAACAGGAACACGTCTCTTATTCAAGTATAATGTGTAAAGTAAGCAGATGGAATTCAACAAAATTAGAAGCAATACAAGCTAGAAATCACACATAACATGCAACCACATATAATAGTGCCAAGTTAGAGGGAGCACTGGTGATGCTGCACTAGGGGAGACGTGCTCATCATAAACACAGCTTTGTTGAGTGTCTATGCATGTGTTGTCTTGGAAATCATCTTGGGGGTGTGGAGGAGTAGAAACTGTAGAGGCCCTCCGTTCGGAAGGAGCACCTTTATCCGCCGCCTTGCTAACTTCCTTCCGCTTTATTGATTTTGAATTGTCAAGTAAAACTGACAAGAAAAAGCAATAAAATTCTCTCTTCAGAACTCATTCATGCATGATACTGACAATCACTACTTTGATGTAAGGCAAACACATGATACCAGGATGGAATATGTACGAAAAACAGGACGGCATGGCATGTTCACAACTGTTTGTGTAAACTAAGCAGAAACCATTCTAGCAAATAAGAAGCAATGCAAGCTAGACATCACATGAAATATGCAACCAATATGACTCTGCCAAGTTAAAACCGTCCCATCATAAATGGAATTTCAACAAATTAGAAGCAGCGCATGCTATAAATCATATGAAAGATGCAACTAATATCGCACTACATATACTAAAGGTGTCTCGTCATGTTGATTGATGCGGGATACAAAAAACAATAGTTTTATGTAAGGACATGCTTAATAGACAGATGTACTATGTACTAAATACAAGAAGGCATGTCACATTAACAGGTATAATGTATAAGCTAAGCAGACTAGCACATGCAGTTTAACCAGATTGGAAGAATTACAATCTTGACACCATATGCAACATGCAACCACATATCACGCTGCCAAGTTAGAGCAAGCACCTGCGATGCTAGTGTAGGGGAAATGTTGTAATCAACTACAGAGCTACGTTCACTATCTTCATCTAGCATTTCTGTTTCTTGAGAATCATGTTGGGAGGCTGACGCTGCATTCTTTAAATGAGCAGTAGCCCCTTGCCTGCCTGCCTCGTCATAAGTGATTGATGAGGGATACACAAGAACATTAGTTTGACGCAAGAACATGGTTAATACACAGATGTACTAGTATGTACCAAAAACAGAAAGGCATGTCATATTCAAAGGTAAAATGCATAAGCTAAGCAGATGCAATTTAACCAAATTGGAAGCAATACAAGCTAGACATCCGGCTGGAGTGGTGAGCATGATCATCTAGGACCTGAGAGCCTGGTGGGAGGCGGGCTGCTTCGCCACCATCGCAGCTTTTTAGTTGGCTTCCAGGTGATGCCTATCTTTGCTGGGCTTGTCACTGGCTCGGCCAGTGCCCTGACTAGCTATTTGTCTTCTGGTGCTCACGGGATGGTGGTTCATGTAAAAAAATATCTTTCCTTATCTTACCGACTTCGGCCTTTTGAATACAAGCTAGACACCATATGGAACATGCAACCACATATGACACCGCGAAGTTAAAGCAAGCACCTGGGATGGTGGTTCATTGTGGGCGAGGTCATCAACTCCAGAGCTACGTTTACCGTCTCCATCTGCTGACACTACACCCTTTATAGCGCTGTAACGTGTCTTGCCTACCCGCATACGAAGCTGGAGCGCCTTCCCTCTTTTCTTTTTGGCTTCTCTCATGGCAGCAGAGTCTGAAATACCCTTGCATAAAAACACAATAGTGAGAGTAAGGGTAAAGTGTGTGCAGAAATAGTGCACTGTAAAATTAGCAGATAGCAGGTGGCTGAAAAATAAATGATAGGAGACATATGATAGCTCTACAACATTGCATGGCAAACAAAATTAGATTTTATTCCATATGATTTTGTAATATATGAGCACAGGAAATGCAGGTACTCCTCCAGCACACCACCACATGTGGTCATATCTAAGATAACAGTCGACTGAAAATAAATAGGTCAGTCGATTTTTTTAATGAACCGTCCGATCTATAAGGAACGGGCAGATGGCCTTCATCTACCTCCCGCCAGTCACTGTTGACGATCTTTCTCGAACCGCCAACGACCACCGGCCCAGACCCCTTCCTCCATCGCCCCACCCTCCCATCGACCTCACACCACCGCCGTGCTTGGCAGCGCCCCCAGGCCATCCCTTTAATCCCGGCCGACCTCCAGATCAGGCGCCAGTAGCTCTAGGCCGCACACGCCCCTAAGATAAACACCAAGGCGCTGCTTCCCCGGCGTAATAGGCGTACTAGCGCCTTTTACTCCGGGGAATGCTTCCGTTAATTGGGAATCAACTGGCCAGAAATTAAAATTCAGGGGGGAGACGGACCTCTAGCTAAGGTGAAATAGTATATGAGGAAAACCTTGTGCATCGCGAGTTACTAGGCACATCTAGTACCAACAAGAAGCGGTCAACTAGTGTCTTCTGTGGGATGAATACCGTGCAAGCAGAGACGTAAGATTTGCACGAATAAGGGAAGAGGAGTACCTTTTTCGGTTGCTGGTGTGGTCACCTCCACATGTCGCGCCGATCTTCTTCTTTTTAACGGGGAAACCGATGTTCTGGAGGGTGCAAGCTTGGACGAACCCATGGCAAAATTGTTGACTGTGTTGCCGTGGCCCTATGTCGGCGGAGGGGAAGCAGATCCGAGGCGGCGAAGGACGGCGTAGCAGGAACAGCTCCGGTGCGGTGGAGGGTGGCGAAATTGGAGCGGCAGCGGTGAGGCGCAGGACGGCATGGTTGAACTGGCTCGGGTACGGACGGCTCGGCCTCAGCTTCAACTACTAGCCGTGGAGGGTGTTGCGGTTCAGGTTGCGGTGGACGACGACGTCGGGGTCTCGGCTCCGGCGTGATGGAGGAGGGCGACGGTTGATGGGTGGGATGGGGTGGCGAACGGAGGACGCCGGGGTTTCGCGGCTGGTGGAGAGGTAGTTTTGGCACCCATGAAGTACGAATGGGGAATCGGAGGGGTGGGGGGAACCATGTTTCGGTCTGGGACGCGCTTGTTTTTGGCTTTTTTGAACAGAAGATGGGACGCGCTTGTTTGAAATTTGGGGAAAGTACAAACTTTGCCCCCCTCTTAAATTTCGGACCTACTGCGGGTCGGGGGTAGGATGGTAATCCCAGGTGTCCCAGATAGTGGGCAGGAGCGATTTCGGCCGTGTGCATGTGTGCTTAGGCGGCCATTGTGTATGAATGTTTTTCGGATGCGGTTGCGTGGTGTCTAGATGAAGCTACAAACCTACCCCAGTTTAGACCTTTGGACTTCGGGCCGGTAGGTGTCGGAGTTATTAGAAAAGTAATTTCCTTGTACTATCAAACATTGGTCTCACGCGGTTTCGGGCGAGTAGAGTCTCTTTTGGCGATTCGTTCGAAATTTTGAAACACAAGCATTCACGTTTAGAGTACTCTTGAACTATGAGGATTGACCTAAATAGACAATGTTATATTTGACCTTGTATGTTTGAAAATCTCATTAAATTATCCGCTTCTTTTTGAAATTTTGACACTTGAAAATCCTATAACTACGATTATTTTGGAATGGAGGAGCTAAATTTGAATCTATTTTGTACACGACTACATATGCTATTATGTACAAAATTAGAGCAAAGATTGGTGCCCCCATAATTTAGGTATGGTTTACAAATGCCATGATATCAAATTCAAATAATTGAATGGACTTCATGTTGAATTCGAATTTTTTAAACCACCTTAAGTTGAATTCAAATGTATGCTAGTTCACAGGTAGCTATTTATGATGTCCATTGTGTAACTTTCGTATGTATAATGTGCTTTACACACACAACATGAACTATACTCACGTTTATATTCGATTGCTAAAGCGATGCATTGTCTGGAGTTCAAAATACTAACTATGTGGATCAATTGTGTCGAATAATAACATAGACATGCTCAAATTCGATAGAATCTAGTTGTCTGATGGATCAATGACCGCTCCTTATGCGAATTGCAAATATCATGATCCCATCCTAACATTTGGATACAATTTATATCTTTAATCAATGTGTAGAGCAGTCTTTTACGTGTAGTTTCACTCTCCATCGGTGGTCTCTCACACATGCTCACACACTCTCTCCCGAGGTGTCTTTCTCGCACACATGCTCTAGATATATCCCTCCCTCCCTCTCGTAACCATTTACAACTGTTTTCACTAACCTTTATCACAAGCACTCTTCCTCTCGCAAACATACACACGCACAATCCTCATCGACCCTTTCTATATACATGGACCTGCCTACGTGTCTCATGTACGCATATTATCTTTACGCCTATCTCTCACGCATTGTCTCACACCTTTCTTCCTAATCGACGAGTATGATTCTAGCAGAGCATTCTGTAGGATGCCCTTAAAGTTAGGTTGGATGAATAGTAACATCAGAGATAAAGGGGTTATCTTAGTCCAAGAACCTAGGGTTACAAATCCTAGCCGTCTTTGTTAGTGGACACATAGTCCTTCACAATTCTTCTACCTTTGTCTTGTACGACTAGTCATCCATGGGTCTTCCTAAATGCGTCACAGGCCGACCAATATGGCGCAGGACGGAAGCGAACGAAGGGCCTCACCTCGACCCATCGGACCTCACGCGGTGACACACCCTCTTCCCCCACGTCTCATTATCTTCTCACACCCACACATACCAACACAAACACCACACACACAGAAAATTTCTCCTGGTGCCTCTATTCCCTCCCCCCTTGCATATACACACTCAAGGGAATGGAATCTCTTGTCGTGACATCATATTCGTCTCTCTCTCTTTAGACCACTCTCATTTCTCGTGCTATCTGTCCCACGCCCCCCCGTCGGCCCCTCTATCCATGCCTCTCTCGAATACGTAATACACACACATACCTCTCTAGGCCCCGTCAAATGCATCAACTACACATTCACACATGTTACATCACGTACCCCATTGATCTAAAAAGCCCTCTCTTCACGTTTATTTCGCATACAACATTCCGTTTGAATAAAGTGTGGCCAAAAAATTACTTTAGAGTTTCTACATATATACAACATTACAAAGTTATATGGAGGAGTACGAACGCTAATTTGCATTGCATGGTGCCCACAATGATATTTATTCCGCACTGTGAATTTGTATATTTTTATACTATATACAAAGTTAGTCATAATAAAGAGAAACGAAGAGCATCTCTCTCTCCATCGCATACCCCCCTGTATGCCCCTTTCACGTATGCACACAAAACTATCTCCAGGTCCTCTAAAAGTAAGCCCCCAGAAAATTCACGGATGTTTCATCTTTCTCTCGCGATATATGCAATGACGATCATTGTATTTGAAGCGCAAGCATGATACGTACATTGGACTTCAGAATCCACTCATTACGGTCACCATTTACGTTTAGTGGTTATTATACAGTCACGGGCTCAGCGTACAACTCTGTATTTGCTCATGACATGACTAGTTGACCAGTTAAACGCTCCATGTGGCACCTCTAGTGTTGCATCACATTATCTCACTACCATCGTGCCCACCTGTCGACTTGTATCTACTCTACATCTACACTCTTATAAAATACATAAAATACACTCTTATAAAAAACAGAGTTGGTGATGATGGTGTGCCTGCCATCCTGCAATATAGGCCGTCCGATTTATATCTGACAGATAGGAAAGAAACTATGGCAATTTTGCAAAAAGGTACGCACACACCTCTCCACATTTGCAAATAAGGCCTTCCCTCGTTCATCCTTTTCTCTCACAAGATAAACAAGTTATACAAATGCATCTTGATGTTACGCGCAACGCACGGGCATCTTGCTAGTAAGAATGAAAACAAACGCCAAAAAAAAATATTTGGACGGTGGTTCGAAGTCATGACCGCGGGCATAGCGGACAAGGTGGCCTTGTATTGGTATGTTGAGCCGTCTGTTTTAACACACAAGAGCTGGTGTGGTGATTATACACACACGCACGCATGCACACGAACTGCATCCACGCAACACTCACACTCACACATGCACCCACACACGCACGCAACACTCACACATACACACGCAGCCACGCACGCACGCAACACTCACACGCACGCACGCAGCACTCACACGCACACACGCACGCATGCATGCACACACTAGTACACCACACGACCAACACACACTCTCACGCTCAAGTGCTCAACCTACACGTGCATGCGCAAACATCAGGCCCTGACAGACACATACACAACCAGGTGATTCCCGCGCATGAGTTGGAGCCTTGTCGCGCCTACGTAAATTTGTGTTTATCTGACCTTTTGCCTATGCGAACTGACAGGTGGGACCCACAAGGAACATGGTCAATTTAACTAGTCAACATGGCGCCACGCAGACTATTTGGCCGGTCAATAGAGTGCAATCCGATGCTGAACTATGAGCAAGTGACTGTATAATCACCGCAAAACGTATATAGTGACTGTAATCAACTTATTCTGAAGTTCGGTGACGGTATTACGCTTTTCTCTCTGTAGGCCCTCCAAAACTACATCTCTACACGTTCTCGCATGTTACATCTAACAACTATGCAATACAGCACTACTACTACACTCTAACACAATAAATCATATGTGTTTTTAGTTTTACTAGATATCATATTGTTACTTATAATTATTAAGTTTGCATACATTAAAATTGCCTTTGAAATGTATGGCCAGTATCATCTACCACGCGGGAAAAATCCCGCCCTTTCCTGTTTAATCGGGTTTGTATCGATGGATCGTGCGAAACAGCAAAACTATAGTACTATACAGTACAAGTGACAGTTCACTGAGCCGTCGTGTCGTCTACTCCTCCGTCATAAGAGTGGAGCGCTCGCTTTCATAAATCTTCTAGTCCCTTTGGCCGACATGTGGGACATCAAGCTACTGGGTCCACGTGCCATACCGGAATACAGTGCAGAGCAGCCGGGGTGAAGCACCCCAGTCACGGCCCCAGCGTAGTAATGAGCAATGAGGCGTCAAATCACAAAGCTGCACCTTTCCCGCAGTTAAGTTGGAGGGATGAAGCAACCATCATTTCACTCGTTGCTGAATCCGCTTCTCCCTCATCTTCTTCAACTTAACCACATGTTGCTTCTGCCGTTGTTCTGCCTCATGTGGGACGCGGATCGGCTTGGTAAAGCACTGACACGTGGGACCGCATGTTAGCAAACTGCTAGGACAACGTCATCCGAAAATAAGAAGCCTAATCCTAGACTTACAAAGGGCTACGTAGCTGCTATGTATACTTTCTATCTAATCTATATATGCCCCCCCCTGATTTTCAGGTGGGGTGGGCCTAATCCTCTCCTTTAATCCAATCAAATAGTCCCACATCACATCAGTTCATAACTTTACGTAAACCATTACGTGGATGTAGCATTGCTCAAAATAAGAAACCTCCCCCACCATCCGCGCGGCAAAATCACCTCCTTTTTACTAATCCTGATTCTATAATTTTTTAGATCAATATAACTGAGATTTGTATAGATAGCACACAGGAGCAAAACCAAGTGGTACGATTAAGGGCATCCACAATGTGTAGCCAAATGTGAAAATAGCTTTTGGCATCGTGGGAACCATTGTGGACGGTGTTGCCAAAGCCAAAAAGGTGGAACCGAAGCTCCTTGATTGATTGATTGAAGGAATAGAAAAATGCAACGTCTCTCCTCTTTCTCCCATGCTTGGACGCATGTAGTACAATATAGAGCACAGAGTATACTCCCCTGTCCCTTATATCACAAATCACAAAACCACGGACGAAGAAACCATCATTTCACTCTTCTTTGACTCCGCTTCTCCATCATCTTCTTCGAGAAACCATCTCACCGCACAGTACTACTAGTAGTACTAGTAAAGGACTTCCTGGATGCAAATAAGGTGGTTGTCTCGGCTTGCAGGCGGCACTTGCGAACGACTTACCATGGTCTCCCTCAATGGTGTTCTCCGTCGAACGCACTTCGCCAAACCACCAAAAAAAAGATATCGTCGACGTCACCGCAATGGGGAAGGAAGTCAAATATAGTTACTACCTCCATTTTTTTGTACACAAGGCTAGTATATCAAAATTACAATTTGCAAAGGGCCACTAACACTAATCGAGGCAAAATTGATGGGGTTAGCAACCAAGGACATTAATATCCCCTGCATGCATGCGGAAGTGAGAGGGTTGGTTTGCATGGCGCTGCATTAATCAAGTGATGAGGAGTGAGATGGTTAGCTCTTTGGTCTTTGGAGAAAAAAATACGCATTAATTGACACGTGAAACGAGGATTTGTATCGACTAAATCCCGCCAAGGAAAACCCCGCCTTTCTTTTTTAACACTAGTACTCCTAGTACGTACGTACTTTCCTGTTTGGGTCTAGGCCTTGCATTGCCAAACTTCGCCACACATTTTTGCCAAGCTTTCGTAAAGTTTTCAAAATGAGAAGGAGGTACACTTGCGCACGGCTGTTGCGGTCGCACCGCACCCTCACACGGTCGCTCCTGCACGCTGCGATCGCACCGCACCCTCACACAGTCGCTCCTGCACGCCGCAAACCCAACCAAGGGAACGCACCCTCACTGACACGTGCTGTTGCATGTGAACAAACCAAACTCAGCCATCCTATCGCTGACACATAATTTTCGTTCATAGAGTATGTTTATCCAACCGCACGTTGGGGAGTATCCGTACGGCCTGTGCGGTGGTCTGTTGGGGAAAAAGAAGAGGTGAGGAACAAGGAAAGAAGGGTTAGGAGACGTAGGATATTCATCCAACCGCCTGAAATGCTGGACTTGCATAACAAATATATGTTTTTACACAGCAAAAGATCCATACAAACAACAACATAAAGAAAAACTATCACTGCTCGCGGAAAGAGACGCCCCCGTCGTCTTTGGCTACCGGCGAGAACCAGCCGTCACTGCCGACGTGTGTCTCCTCACCGTGGTTGCCCTCGGCCTCCAGCTACTCGTTCAAGCGGAGCTTGCGGGCGCTCTGCACGGACAAGAGCATAGCCCGGTTCAAGTCGAGGACGTCCGGTTCTTCCTGCAGGAGGGCCTCGATGGCAGCGGCATCCGCGCGCTCCGCGTTGAGTCGAGCCTCCGGCGCCCGGTTCAAGTCCAGGACGTCCGGTTCCACCTACAGGAGTGTGTCGATGAGAGCGGCATCTGCGCGCTCTGCGTCGAGTCGAGCCTCTGCCGCCCGGTTCAAGCCCAGGACGTCCGGTTCCGCCTACAGGAGGGCCTTGATGGCAGCGGCATCCGCACGCTCCGCCTCAAGTTGAGCCTCCGCCGCCCGGTTCACATCCACGACATCCGGTTCCGTCTGCAGGAGAGCCTCGATGGCAGTGGCATGCGCGCGCTCCGCGTAGAGTTGAGCCTCTGCTTCCCGGTCCTCCTTTAATATAGCCATGTTGAACCGCTGGTCCGCCTGCACCATGGGGGACTCGGACGCCGGCACGAAGTCGACGTCCATCGTCTCATAACCATCGGGGGCCTTCTACGCCGCGACCTCCGCCATGAACATTGGATCGGCTTCCTCCTCCTCGTAGCTTGGCTCCAGAGAACTCGGGGATTGGCCCGCCACAAAGCGAGCTTGGGAACGGAGGTCTGTGGCACCGACCGCCGTCGCAATTTCTGCGCGGTGCTCCGGCGTCAGCATCTTGTAGTAAGTGATCTTGCGGCGCACCATGGCTTTCCGGCGAACTAGGGGACGCTTGATGCGGGCTAGGGGATCGAAAGGTGGGGGAATGGGCTGGAGTTTTGGTGTGGTTTTAGGGCAGTGGCTGGCGTAGGCCGAGCAGCGAAGGTTCTGGTGTGAATAGTGGTTCCGATGACGACCGGTCAATCAGTTTTGACTGTACATCGCTCTTGTCATGTTCACGTTGCAGCCCGGCACGCTGGACCCTCCACGTCGCTCACCGAATGGAACGCGCTTCGTCTTGCATTTTCGCTCGCTTGTGTGACCGCAGTTGAGAGCAAACCGACGTCCCTCCCCCTCCCCTGTCCGCGTCATTTATTATACCACCACTCCCTCCGTTTTATGCGGAGTAAATAAAAACAGAGGGAGTATACTATGGATGAGGATCCCCTGACGTGGCCGAACCCATTAAGTAACTGACATGCGGGGCCTAGCAAGCATGGGGTCCGCCAGTAAGTGACCGAAACGGAGGGTAAGGCAGGGATACCTACGTTAGAGGATCCACTTCCACTATACTACTTTTACCAAATGTTAGAGTAATAATATATGACATGCAACTTACACAAATGTTAGAGTAATAATATATGACATGCAACTTACACAAAGCATACAGGGTCTAATGCATTTTTCGAGGCTAACTTTGACCAAATGCTAGAGTAATAATATATGATATGCAACTTACACAAAGCATACGGTAAAATTCGTATGTGAAAGGAGTTTCCAATGATATAATTTTCACATTATACATCTCATGTACTATTAATCTTGTCAATAGTCAAATTGGAAACCATCTCGAGTACAAATCTAGGAGTACGTACGAATCTAACAATATTGATTGGGCGTTGTTGAATGTTGATACCTTTTTGATCAAAGTAGAGATACTTTGACTACACATAAAACTTATATGTAAACTAGGAAGGATACGAGGGAGTATATTGTACGTTCAAAAACGAAACGAACATTGAATACCCTTTATATATGATTTGCGGATGCTATGATCACCGGTTCAAAATTTTGAATCCGCCTTAGGTATCACGTGCCCCCACTCGTTCCCTCTCGATTTCATCTCGGGGTCCGAAGATCTATTGAAAGAGGACTAGGGTGGGTACATGCGAATGATACTCGGCGGAATGTTCAAATGAGGCATACGGGAGGATGGACTCGACTGGGGGGCGACATGATCGATGGAGAAGAGGGTTGGAGAGGAATGAGAAATAAGCAAATGCCACATGATTATACTTGAACGGCTCAAATAAACAATAAGTTGTCTCGCTTGGCCTACATAGTGAAAGGCCTAATGCGCAACGCGGAGCACTGACGCTCGAATATGGCCAGGAAAACAGGGAAACCGACATGTGGGGCACACCCGTCGGGACGATGTAGCGCAGACTAGTCCGATGGAGGAGCTGGCCCACGACCTCCTCGCCACCGACAACCGTTCATGTTGGTCGTTGGGGCCAACAACGGGGCGTAGCTCCAGCACCGTCTCTGGACACGACGACCGCGGTGAGCGACACAGTCATATCGTCGCTAGACACGGTCGGTTTCAGTGTGCCGAGGGTGGCGTTAATGTTGTGGCACGACCAACGGTATGTTTGGTTTGTGCCCAAGGTTGCCCCATCAAAGCATTGGGTAGCCAAAATTTTGGTTGAGGTATTGGTTGCCCATGATTTGGCCGACATTCGCAAGAAAAATGAACTAGAGTTGGCTAGAGTTCATTGGCATGCCAAAGAAATGGCAACCATCCAAACAAAGACCAATCTTTGGGTCATGACCAAAATTTTGGTTGAGGTATTGGTTGCCCATGATTTGGCCGACATTGGAAAGAAAAATGAACTAGAGTTGGCTAGAGTTCATTGGCATGCCAAAAAATGGCAACCATCCAAACAAAGACCAATCTTTGGGTCATGACCAAAATTTTGGTAAGGTGCACTTTGGCCACAATCCAAACACACCCCAACACCCGGCTCGTCGAGGATGCACGTGGCGCCACGACGCGTTCGCGGAGTGGTGTAGCGCGGCCAACTGCATCCTCTGGACCTGAGACCATGTCGGGTCGTCTTGCTTTTTCAATGACATGCGGGGATCGCATGTGAGCAAAGTGCATCTCCAACGTTGCCACGACCGCAGCTGACTATCCTGGCACACCAAAACCCTCGTCCCGCGCGCCGTCGCGCAGTGCGTTCCCAGCCGGCGCCAGCTGCCTGCATTCATGCCGTCCGTTCGTATGTCATCATTAAGAGGCTCGGTGCCCGAGGAACCAACTCCGGCGACTTAATGACGCACCCGGATGCTTGGCCTCACCGGAATGCGCTACTTAAAGCGGCAACGCCCAGCTAACCTCCACACCATAGCGCATCATCCTCCTACCTGGCACCACATCCGCCATGACCGCAAGTGCGAATGCTCTGCGGGAGAGCTTGTCTTCGGGGATGAAGCTCGAGGTCGTGGCCCTCGCTCAAGTCGCCTCTTGTGACGCAATAGAGGCGTAGCCGGACGCGAACGCGACCACACAAGCGGTGGCCACGCTGGCGGCCGACGACGAGAGCACCGTCAGCCACGCGTCCTACTTGCCGCCGTCCAACGTCCGGCACCACCGAGGTCGGGGACTCCTCCGAGGATGAGTAGGGCATGGGAGGTGGCAGGGCATGGTGTGCCAACTGGCCGGTCCGTATCCCGTGTTCTCTTCCTCGCCGGAGACCGCACCTTCACTTCATGGGTCTTGAACCCCGCCCCTGAAATAGAGAGATCGCAGATGGAGGACATCGGTCGCCGCCGTAGAATATGTTTAGGGTCGGGTTTGTTTTATTTTTATGTCCTATAAAAGTTCGAAATGTAATGAAAATCTGTCGTGTTTGCATTAATCTCGGCCGGTGTATATGAACTTCCACAATAATATACATATTTTAGGAGTACTAGCAAGATTCCCATGCATTACACGGAAGATCAAGATCTTGTGGGAGAAAAGGATGAACGAGGGAAAGCCTTATCTGAAAATGTGGAGAGCAGTGCGGGTAAATTGTCATAGTTCCCTTCCTATCCATTATATATAGATCGGACGACCTATATTGCAGGATGACAGGCACACCATCATCACCAACTCTGCTTTTTATTGAACCGAGACAAATCTAACATGCGAAGTAAAATAAACACATAGGGTCTATACATACACAAATTATCTTAGGCACTCCAATAGTACGTCCAATACACATTCACGCATTTCACATCTTTCTACATCTACGGGAACCTATGAAAGGGTTAACGTAAATTGCCTCTCTCTCTCCTCCCCTGATTTTCATGGTGGTGGGCCCCTCCCTCCCCCCAATCTACAATCAACAGCTCACACGTTTCACATTACGTTAATTATGTAACTGGGATTACGTAGGTGTAGCATTACTCGTCCTTAAAAACCCAACTAAGCCAACCTCCCAGCATATCACGCGGGAAAAGACCCCGCCGCGCCGTTTCAGTCGGGATTACCGGATTACTAGTAGTAGTATCGATGGATCGCGCGAAGCAACAAATTTTTTTAGGGGGCGAAGCACCTAGTTTAAAAAGGAAAAAAGACGGTACACTCACAGCACTCCTGCCGCGGTCGCATTGCACCCCACACACGTTCGATCCTGCACACGGCTCACGCAAACGGAACGCGCTTCGGCTTGCCTCTTCACTGACACGTGGGACTGCACTTGGAGAAACCGACCATGCGCTAAACTCCCCCCGCCCACCACGCGAAAATCCTCCCCCCCACACCCAAAAATTCCGCCCAAATTCGATTCAACCGCCCTTCGGCCAACTAGCCAATAATATTCCCCTAACCCCCCTCCCCCTGTCCCCCTACACTCCATTCGCTCCGCCAAAGCCGCCCTCCGGCGCCGCGGTTCGGCGATCCTCTCGCTCCCACAGTACGCTCTCGTAGACTGCCATCCTCGAGCCGCGCCGCCACCTCTGGCTATGTTCTTGTGGAGGCGCACGGCGGTCAGCGCCGCCACCGCTGCCGACGTTCGTGTGGAGACGCACGGCGGTCAACTTCTCCCAGGGTACGCGCATTCTAGACTGAGGCCTCGTTCATGTCGGTGTAGCGTTGAATGTTGGCTGATAGACACTGGTAATCTCACTATTTGCCGAAGTAGTTTACTGTCAATATGCTCTACTTAAGAAGATTCCTTGCCCTGTTCTGCACTCAATCTGCTTAGCTGAGATGGCATGCCAAGGCCGATTAGTTGCTAAAATATCCTTCCATATATTTATTGTGATGTAGATTGCCATGGTCTAGTAGCTAATCTGTTAAGTGAAATAGCTCTACACCGTTTTATACTCGATCTTTGTTGCTGCGATGGCCTTTGATAGTTCAATGGCTGTGTGCTCGGCCTCATTGTCTGCTGAAATAGCCTGCCGTAATTTGGCACTCAAATCTGTTTGCTGAATTAGCTTTACATATATTTCGTTACTTAGATCTGCTCGTCCAAATATCTTGCCATAGCTTTAGACATCGACCTAGGTATTTTTTTTGGACTTCATAAAAAAGTATATATGTTTTTCCTGTAATATCTAGTAGAAGAACTAATTTGTATGTCTAACAGATGGACAGGACTTGGATAACTCCTGCTTGAAGATTCTCCGCTGCATATGTCGAGGGGATTGAAAACTTCATGAAATTTATCAGAGCCGAGTACGGTGGTCCGAAATCAGATGTGCTCTGCCTGTGTAGCAGTTGTATGAATTCAGTTACAAGACCCCAGTCAACTGTGCAAAATCATCTACACTTGTATGGGATGTCGGTCACATATACTAGGTGGGTTCATCATGGTGAAGCTGTGAACGTCAATGTTATTGACTACGTGGAAGCAGCAGATCACCATCTTGATCTGGCTAATGCTCAGGTGGAAGAGGAGGAGGAGGTGGTGGTGGCGGAGCCAGTGAGTTTGACCAACATTGAAACAATGCTATGAAATGCTCGTGCATTCCGTGAACTTTCACCTGCAGAAGAAAAACGGTGGGCCCGCATGTTGGAACAATGCAACGTTGCTGTCACCCCAGGAAATAAGCTGTCAGTATTCTCAGCTATGGTCACCTTTCTTCAGGTGAGGACATCTGAGCGGATGAACAACAAATCATTCGATGCGATGTTGGCTGCTTTCCGCAAATCTTTCCCAGATGCGTCTGAGCTGCCACACACCTATAGTGAAATGAAGAATTTCCTTCGTGCAGTTGGAATTGGATATGATATGATCCATGTTTGTAAGAATAATTGTGTTCTGTTCCGGAAGGATTATGCCAACTTAAGTGAATGCCCGAAATGCAAATCATCAAGATGGAAAGATGGCGATGCTGTGAAGAGGATTCCTCATAATGTTCTAAGACATTTTCCAATTACACCAAGATTGCAGAGGTTGTTTCATGATGCTGAAACAAGAGAGGATGTACTATGGCATTCTAGGAACCAGGAGTACAGAGATCAGAATGTAATGAGCTATCCATCTCATGGTAGAGAGTGGAAAAGCTTCAATGATAAACACAAATAGTTTGCTGCTGACCCGAGAAACATTAGACTTGGCTTAGCTTAGATGGATTTAACCCATTTGGCCATCAGAGCGCCACATATAGCATGTGTCCAGTGCTTGTTATCCCTTACAACATGCCTCCAAATGTATGCACCAAAGAATCAAACTACATGATGGCCTTGCTCATCCCAGGAACAAAAAGTCCTGGAAAGGATTTTGATTTGTTCATGGAGCCTCTTGTGGAGGAACTTCAACAGCTATGGAAGGGTATTCTCACTCGAGACCTATATAGCAGCCCACCAGCAGATTTCTTTCTGCATGCTGTTATAATTTGGTGCATCCATGATTATCCGGCTTTGGGCACTATGTCAGGGCGAACGACACATGGTTAGAATGCATGTGTTCGCTGTGACAGGAATCCGCTGTCATACGCAATACTTAGCAAGATCTGTTAGATTGGACACCGCCGTTTCCTTGCCAAGGACAAGCCGCATCCTAGAAAATACCCAAGACAAGTGTTCAATGCAAAGCATGAAAACCGTGATGCGCCAAAGAGGCTCACCGCCGATGAGTTGCAAGTGGAATTAGAGAAGGTCAGGCATATTACACCAGGAAACCATCCTGGTAATGGTAGCGGGAAAAGGAAGTGTGGCAGGGTAGAAGAGAGATTATTGTTTACCCGCAGGTCCACTTTGTGGGACTTGGAGTATTGGAAAGATTTGGATCTGCGGCATAATATTGATGTGATGCACATCGAGAAAAATATATGTGACAGCATTATCGGCACACTTCTTAATATTGAAGGCAAGATGAAAGATACCTTAAAATCTAGGATTGATTTGACACACCTGGGTATCAGAAAGGATTTGCATGTGCAAGATGAAGGTAAACCACGAGATATGGCACCAGTTGTGTACTCTTGGACAAGGTAAAAAGAAAAGAATTCTGCGAGGTGATATCACGTGTGAGATTCCCACATGGATTTGCTTCCAACCCTGAAAGGAGAGTCAGTGCAGATGGAAACAAGGTACAAGGGTTGAAACCTCATGACTGCCACGTCCTACTTCAAAGGGTTTTACCTGTTATCCTTAGAGGATTGGGCCGCCCTGACTTATACAGAGAAGTTGCAGAGCTGGGACAATTCTTCAGGGAACTCTGCAGTAGGAATATCAGGATAGATGCTTTGGAGCGTCTTAGAGACAAGATACCAACTATCTTATGCGACCTTGAGAAGATATATTCTCCAGCCTTCTTTGACGTGATGGTGCATTTAGCTGTTCATCTACCTGATGAGGCACTACTTAGAGGTCCAGTACAGTATGGCTGGATGTACCCTATTGAAAGGCGTCTAGGCACTTTCAAGGGCTATGTTAGGAATAGAGCTAGACCCGAGGGTTCCATTGCAGAGGCCTACATTGCTACAGAAGCGTTGACATTCTGCTCAAAATACATTGAAACAGCTGGTCCTATTAGCAAAGAGGTGGGTGAAGACAATCCCGGGCTCAATGTTTTTGATCATTCTGTTCGAGTTACAGGGAAGACTCGACAAGAGGACAAACCTAAAGATTTGGACAAAATGGTTTGGTATTTGTTGGATAACTGTCCTCAGATACTACCTTATATCAAGTAAGTGCAGTAATGCATCTTATACATCGTAATCTACTAAACTTGCAGCACATTCTTATATATTTAGATATTTGACGCGATCACTATGTTGTGTATCATCTACAAAGAGGAGTTACTGCCGCAAAATCCAAGAAACATTGACAAACTGGTTATGGCATGATTTGCGAAATGGTTCAAGAACCATGTAAGCTTTTGAAGTGCATTGTCAGTTTTTTTAATATATTGAGTACATAAGATGATCAACTTGTCTATTTTCTAACCATAGGTTAAGAAGATGCGAGAGGATGGGCAAGCAGTTGATGATGCCCTTTACTCACTAGCAATGGGTCCTGATACTCGGGTAAGACATTATGAATCTTGCGTTGTTGGAGATGTGCGCTACAACACCCTTGCACGAGACGAAGGCAGGAAGACACAAAACAGTGCCATCATGAGCACAGATTCGTATGACAAAGAGACAACTGAAATGTATGCTAACATAATAGACATTGTTCAGTTGCAGTATATCTCCAGTTTTGAGGATCATCGGTGTGTGGTTCTGTTATGCTGTCGTTCATATAACCTGTTTTCTAGGATCGCAAAACCCAGAGCTGATGATTATTTCAAATCCATCAATGTCAAGGCGGCGTACCAGACCAAAGAGCCTTTTATTTTGGCAAATCAAGCAACACATATTTTTTTCTTGGAAGATACATTTGCACGTAGCGATGACTAGAGAGTATTGCAAAGGTTTGAGCAGAGGAATTCGTTTAATGAAGTTGCACAACAAGATGATGTTTACACTACTCCTGATGTACAAGATAACACAGATGTTCCTAATATCTTTGAGAACCATCACGTCAATGACGCCGACGAAAAGATTGCCTGTCGTGCTGTGGACATACAAGAGTTGATCAAGAAGCCAACGTTCGAGGACGTTGAGGACGAAGAAGAAGATGACACCACGGGGAATTACGATTCAGACTGATACACATGGAGAAGATGTTGACGCTGCTGCTGCAGATGATGATTACATTACTTTTGTCGTATTTGCCTGTTAGAAGACGTTTTTTTATCTACTATGTGAAATTGTGTTTGCTATGACAACTAAAACCTGATGAACATGTTGTTTAGTATTTTGCTGTGAGAACATCACTTGTTATGTATGCTGATTTGTTTTTGGTGATTGTATGACAACTAAAACATGATGACATTGTTGTTTAGTTGTACTCATATTTGGCCGTGAAACTTGAATTTGATGACATAGTTTGCTGTTGGACTACAATTTGCTCGACGTCTTCGAATGAGAACAAAGCTGACCCGATAGGGCCTCTCCTATTTATTTATTTATATGAGCAAAAGGGGATACCCCATGATTTCCGTTAATAGAAATCATTAGATGTTCACAACACTACGCCCAACCTGGTACACAAGTTTCATTCATTACTAGTTTCAGCAAAGTGCTCATGTCATAGCCACTGAATACATCACAAGTGCTACATACACTGCAAATAAAGAGACAATCATCCTACAGAGCACATCAATTTTGCCCATTATCTTCACAAGCTCGTTCATCTCCTCATTGTTGTCAAGGCCTTTCAGCAGCTGTTGCTTGGCCATGATCAGAGGAACTGCATCTTTAACCTTCTGCTCTGCATCTTCCTCTTCTGCCATTCCTTCAGTTACTTGTCCAACACCCCAACCTGCTGGTATTGGGATTCCTCAGCTAACCAAATAATCAGCGTAGTTGCATTGCCCCACATCAGCAACTTCCCAGAAATACAAATCACACGAATCTTCCCTTTTCTGCACGAATCAAATTGGAAGATCATCAACCAAACTATTAAAAAAACAGCAACTGAAACCAGCAGAACAACACTTAAACATATTATTACCCCATGATTCGGGCATTTGTAGAAGACTCGGTCAGGGTTGCGGATTGTGGTTGAGACGCGACGGATGACTCTGCGTGATTTGCAGCAGTGGCACCACACCAACAGCAGCGGGTTGCGATGAGCAATCGGCTGCGGTGCGCGTGCCGGCGGGGGTGTGATGAGACCCATAGGAGATGGTACGGGTGGCGACTTGGCGCATATCTGGTTGTTGCCAGCTGAAGAGCAGGTGGACAAGCAGCCATCGGACATGGTTGCTGCGGCCAGAGCTTCTGATGCTAGGCAGAGTAAGTAGATAAGAGGAGAAGCGAACGTTGGATATGTCAGTTTCATTACTTGCAGAGTAGCATAACACCATATATAGTCATAGTCTAGGTTTGGATTCGAACCAGCTACAGCAACACGTCTTTCTTTTTTCTAAAACTCGGCAACGTCTCTTTACTGATACACTAGCTTGTTCTGTACGCCTTCCCAAGTCTTTGATTTTCTTTCCCTTTTTTTTGCGAGGAAGGAAGGAGGACAAAAAAGAGAGTTCCTAGGACTCGAACCCAAGACCTCTCGGTTGAAAACCAAGGGTGCTAGTCACTTATGTGGCGAACGTTCCCTGTGAGGAGGACGGCAGACGAACGCATTTTCCTTGCAGTTTTCTTCCTATATATAAAAAAGTACGCTACTTGGTGTCCGCTTAGTCAACAAACGATTGTGCCAACCTTGACCGTTGAATTGACATTAACCGTCTGTCGCGTTTCTTTAGTCTCTTCTTCCTCGAGCCGCAAAAGCCAAACCAGTGCCGGCGGGACCGCCTGCTCCCGCCTCCCAAGGCTGGCTGTGATCTTCCCCGGCTCCTGTTCGTTCCCGTCCGAGGCCTCACCATCGTCCTCCGCCTTGGTTCGCTCGCCATGGTGCCGCCCTCCGGTGTTGTCAACATGGTCAACAACCGAGAGGAATAAGGAGATGATTGTACATGGTGAGGATGACAGTAGGGACCCAGCAGCGCGCGCAGTAATTTTGTTTTTTCGGGACGGAGAAGGGTATCAATTGGGTTGTGCGCGACCCGTGGCCCGTCTAGCCCAGGCTTTTATTTCATACTTTTAGCAAATGACCAGCCCAGTTTGTTTTTTCCTTTCGAAAAATGGCTAGCCAGCTATTTTGTTTTTTGCAGAATAACCAACGTAGGCCTACTTGCTTTTCTATGCCCTGCTAGGCCGGAAATATTTCAAGACGAGGAGGGATGCATTTTGCCCAGAAAATGGGCTATAAGTAATAAGAAATGGGCTATAAGTAATAATAAATGGGCTATAAAATGAAAAAAATACAACAAACATGCAATGAGTTCCAAAATACTATTTTCTTTCGGATTTTGATATTTTAAATTTCATTGTTTTTGTGCGGGTAAAATTTCGTTGAATTTAAATTAAGGTATATTTAAATTTAAAATTAATTTGAATCTGGCTAGAAATTTCGGGCTGTATGCTGTTTGGGACAGATTTGGAGGCTGACTTGTGGGTCTACTAGGTTGACATGTACTTTGGCTTTGTCAACTTAGTCCACAAACGATTCTAGTAGCAGTGATTGTTGGATGTTAATCCAACGGCCGTGCTACTTCTTCAATATCTGATCTTCTTGCTCCAGCCGCCCAAACCAGCGCCGGTGGGACTGCCTGCTCCCGCCTCCCTTGGCCGGCTGTGCTGCCGCACAGGCCACACCGCCCCACCCTACTTCATTGCTGGCCAGGCCATTCCTCTACTCACCCACACCTCCTGTTATTTTCCGGCGACGGCAGCCGGACCAGTAAACCCTCGTACTCCCCATCGCGTGGGCAACCATTGCCGAGTCTTCCCCTGCTCCGTGTCGTTCCCTTCCTAGGCCTCGCCGTCGTCCACCGCCATGGTGCTCTCGGCGCGGCCTGGTCAACGTGGTCAACGAACGACATCCATCGGCCGTGGACTGTACAGGCAAAATAATGATTCCTCCACCTGACAGCTGGGACCCACCGGAAGGGCCTCTGTATTTCGCGAAAAAAAATGTTCCCCCCACTGACATGTCGGACCCACCAGCTGTATCTTCACACGCAAGGAAGTGCCTCCTTATTACACACAAAAAAAATGAATACCCCCTGCTAGCTGGGACCCACCATAGTAGGAGGATGACTTGCAAGCCAACTAAGTTGACGGGGATGGAGGGCTTTGTCAACTTAGTCAATACGAACGATTCTAGCTCTAGTGACCGTACGATGTCCATCCAACGGCCGTAGTGCTTCTTCAACCTCTGGCCTTCTTGCTCCAGCCGCCCAAAGCAGCGCCGGTCGTGCTGCATGCTCCTGCCTCCAGTGGCCGGCTGTGCTGCCGTGGGGGCCTCACCGCCCCTACTATTCCCACCGCTGGCCAGGCCTTGCAGCGACGGCAGCCTCACACCATAGCCGAACCAGTGAACCCTCGTACTCCTCTCCGCGTGGGCTTCCACTACCGCGTCTTCCCCGGCTCCGCGTCGTCCCCTTCCTGGGCCTCGTCGTCGTCCATCGCCGTGGTGCTCTCGGCGCGGCCTAGTCAACGTGGTCAAGGAACGACTTCCATCGGACGTGGACTATACGTGGAGAGGCTGACAGCTGGGTTCACGGCCGCAGCAAGGAAGTGCCTCCTTATTATGCGGAAAATAATGATTCCTCCACCTGACAGCTGGGACCCACCAGACGGGCCATTGTATTTCACGGAAAAAACATTTCCCCCTGACTGCTGGGACCCACCTGATTCATCTTCGCACGCAAGGAAGTGCGTCCAAAAAAAAACGATTCGCCCCCCTGACTGCTAGGACCCACAAGCTACACCTTCGCATGCAAGGAAGTGCGTCCGAAAAAAACGATTCGCCCCCCTGACTGCTGGGACCCACCGGCTACATCTTCGCACGCAAGGAAGTGCGTCCGGGCAAAAAAAAACGATTCGCCCCCCTGACTGCTGGGACCCACCAGCTACATCTTCGCAGGCAAGGAAGTGCGTGACAGTCGGGACCCACCTAGTCGAAGCGTACGTAGCGTTATCATTCTGGTCGCGAATGTGTACGTACATTCTGGTCGATGTAGAGGCGCGCATGTGTCATAGTAGAGGCGTGCACGTGTCGTAGTAGAGGCGCGCACGTAGCATGTACACGTACATACAACGGCCAGGGTGCAAGAAAGAAAATACGGCCACGTATGTGTACATACGGGCGGGGTCTCGAACGCCTACTCGCGCATACGTATGGCCAGGGCTCATGTACATGGCTGGGTCGGAACGGAGAAACAGTGTCGTCGTCGTGTTCATGGGGAGGCAACGAAATGCGTCGTGTTCATGGGGAGGCAACGGAATGCGTCGTGTTCATGGGGAGGCAACGAAATGCGTCGTGTTCATCGGGAGGCAACAAAACGTGTGGGAGCCAACCGGCTGGGTCGGAACGGAATGCGTGGTCGTGTTCATCGGGAGGGCTTGGAGGGAACAGGTGATGGAAACGAGGCCTGGCGTACCGCAAAACGGAGGAAACAGACCTCCTACATTTGGAACGGGGTCCTGTTGATCGGGAGGGGTCTGGCGTACCGCAAAACGGAGGAAACAGACCTCCTACGGTCGAAACGGGGGTCTTGTTGATCGGGAGGGGTGTGGCGTACCGCAAAACAGACAAAACGGACCTTCTACGGTCGAAACGGGGGTCCTGTTGATCGGGAGTGTGTGGTGTACCGCAAAACGGACGAAACGGACCTCCTACGGTCGAAACGGGGGTCCTGTTCATCGGGAGTGTTGTGGCGTACCGCAAAACGAGACTCCACGAGATACTGTTCATCTCCACCGTTGACCTCCTCCAGCCTCCACGGGCTACCGTCGACCTCCTCCAGCCTCCACGGGCTCCTGTTCATCCAGCCTCCATCGCGCGCTACTCCACCGGCTACTGTTCAACCACCCCTCCACACCACGGGGTCCTGTTCAACCACCCCTCCACGGGCACCCCTCCATCGTCTACTGTTCATCCAGCTCTCCACACCACGGGGTCGTGTTCAACCACCCCTCCACCATCTACTGTTCATCCAGCCCTTCACACCATGGGGTCCTGTTCATCCAGAGGCAACGCCACCGCTCACTGTTCATCCACCCCCTGGACCGCTCAATGTTCATCCAATCGACCGGCTTCAATTAGCAGCAGTAGCGAAGGAATCGCTCGATCGGGTTCAGTTAAAAGCCATCGATCGATCGCTCGGGTTTAGTAACGCGTAGCCTGCAGTGCAATCGCTCGGGTTTAGTTAGAGCCCAACGCCTCGCTCGGATTCAGTTAGAGCCAACGCCTCGCACACACGCGTGTACGTGTACGAGAGAAACGCGCATCGCTCGGCCCCCGACCTCCCACCGTAACCGGGAACTCCCCGAAATTTTCCTCCCCCTCGCTTCTACCATGGTTTTTTCCGTCATGGACGGCCCAAAGAATGTCATGCAGCTGCGTCTCCGGCACGCCCAGGATGAAAAGCCCATTTTCTGTCATGATTTTTTGTCATAGAAGTAGGAGCCCACCACATCTATGATGATACCGGGTTTTGTCACAATTATCGTCATAGAAGTGTCATATGTATGACAGAAAAAAATTTCGTTCGGCCCAAAATGTCATGGATGTGTCTTTCTTTTGTAGTGTTGGATTGCTTCTTGGAGGGATTATCCTCCGCTGTCCTATCGCCATCGCCTTCTTTGGGGCTGTCCACCATGTATATGTCATATGATGAGGTGGCCGTCCAGCGCCCTGTGGGCAGTGGTTCTTGTTCGTCTCCTGCATCCTCGTCCATACCGTCGATGTCTTCAAAGCCGAAGACGAACATGTTGGTTAAGTCGTCAATAGTGGCTACTAAGTGGGTGGTGGGTGGGGAGCGAATTTTTTCGTCCTCCGCATCCCAATCTAGCCGGACATAGTTCGGCCAAGGGTCTCCTGACAAGGAGAGAGACCTTAATGAATTTAGCACATCGCCAGAAGGCAAGTGCTGAAAGATATCCGCGGAGGTAAACTCCAAGATTGGTGCCCAATCGGATTTGATAGGCACGGGCGCAAGCGGCTCGGAGCCCGTGGACGGGGACGAATCCAACGGTTCGGCAACACGACTCTCATAGGAGGTGAAGTCAATATTCAGCTCTATCACCACTAAGAGTGTGGCCTCCGTGGCGAGGTCTATCCACCCATCCTCGGATGGAGTAATTTGTTCCGGATTGAGGGCCGGAGTAGTTGCAGGTGTGATCTCCCGAACACTGTCTGACGGCAGAGTTAAGTCATGCTCGTCGTGATTGTACGGCGCACCTGACATGGGCTCCGCGGATGTCAGCAGTATTGTTCAAGTTTCCAAACCTGACCTGATGGCCATGGGTGTAGCTCTCGATCTGCTCCAGATGGCCAAGCGAGTTGGCCTGCAGTACGAAGCCGCCGAATACGAAGATCTGTCCAAGGAGGAAAACCTCACCCTGGATCACGTCGTTGCCGATGATCGAAGGATCCATCAAGCCTTACGGTGACGACACAGTGGAACTCTCAATGAAAGCACCAATGTCGATGTCAAAACCGGCGGATCTCAAGTAGGGGGTCCCGAACTGTGCGTCTAAGGCCGATGGTAACAGGAGGCAGGGAACACGATGTTTACCCTGGTTCGGGCCCTCTTGATGGAGGTAATACCCTACTTCCTACTTGATTGATCTTGATGATACGAGTATTACAAGAGTTGATCTACCACGAGATCGCAGAGGCTAAACCCTAGAAGCTAGCCTATGGTATGATTGTTGTTTTCCTACGGACTAAACCCTCCGGTTTATATAGACACCGGAGGGGGCTAGGGTTACACAGAGTTGGTTACAAGGGAGGAGATCTACATATACGTATCGCCAAGCTTGCCTTCCATGCCAAGGAGAGTCCCATCCAGACACGGGACGAAGTCTTCAATCTTGTATCTTCATGGTCCAACAGTCCGGCCAAAGTATATAGTCCAGCTGTCCGAGGACCCCCTAATCCAGGACTCGCTCTGTGATGCCTATATACATGATCATACCTAGATATTCTCATAACTATGCTCAATTCTGTCAATTGCTCAACAGTAATTTGTTCACCCACCGTAAAATACTTATGCTCTTGAGAGAAGACACTAGTGAAACCTATGGCCCCCGGGTCTATTTTCCATCATATTAATCTTGCAACACTTAGCTATTTTCATTGCCTTTTATTTTACTTTGCATCTTTATCATAAAGATACCAAAAATATTATCTTATCATATCTATCAGATCTAACTCTCGTAAGTGACCGTGTAGGGATTGACAACCTCTTATCGCGTTTGTTGCGAGGATTTATTTGTTTTGTGTAGGTGCGAGGGACTCGCGCGTAGCCTCCTACTGGATTGATACCTTGGTTCTCAAAAACCGAGGGAAATACTTACAGTACTTTGCTGCATCACCCTTTCCTCTTCAAGGGAAAACCAACGGAGTGCTCAAGAGGTAGCAGCCGCCATGGAGGCCAAGGACCAGAGGGGAAACCCTTCTCCCATCTAGGGGGAAGGTCAAGGAAGATGAAGAAGGAGGGGGGCTCTCTCCCCCTCTCTCCCGGTGGTGCTGGAATGCCGTCGTGGCCATCATCATGACGGAGATCTACACCAGAAATTCGTCGCCCTCATCATCAACTCTCTCCCCCTCGATGCAGCGGTGTAACACAACTTATCCCCACTGTAATATCTACTTAAACATGGTGCTGAATACTATATATTATTTCCCAATGATGTATGGCTATCCTATGATGTTTGAGTAGATCCATTTGTCCTATGGGTTGATTGATGATCGTGATTGGTTTGAGTTGCATGTTTTATTATTGGTGTTGTCCTATGGTGCTCTTCGTGTTACGCAAGTGTGAGGGATCCCCGCTGTAGGGTTTGAAATATGTTCATGGTTTGCTTATTGTCTGCGTTGCGGGGGTGATAGCAGCCTAAACACGGATAAGTGGGTTATGGCATATGGGAATAAAGAGGACTTGATACTTTAATGCTATGGATGGGTTTTACCTTCATGATCTTTAGTAGTTACAGATGTTTGCTAGATTTCCAATCATAAGTGCATGTGATCCAAGTAGAGAAAGTATGTTAGCTTATGCCTCTTCCTCATATAAAATTTCAATATTGATTACCGGTCTAGTTATCGATTGCCTAGGGACAAATAACTTTCTTGCATGACAAAACGCTCTCAACTAAACTAACCTAGTTGTTTCTTTATCTAAACAGCCCCTAGTTTCTATTTACGTGCTCTTTATTATCTTGCAAACCTATCCTACAACACCTACAAAGTACTTCTAGTTTCGTACATGTTCTAGGTAAAGCGAACATTAAGCATGCGTAGAGTTGTATCGGTGATCGATACGAATTGAGGGAATAATTGTTCTACCTTTAGATCCTCATTGGGTTCGACACTCTTACTTATTGAAAGAGGCTACAACTGATCCCCTATACTTGTGGGTTATCAAGACCTTTTTCTGGCGCCGTTGCCAGAGATCACTAGTGTGGGGTGAATATTCTCGTGTGTTCTTGTTTGCTTTATCACTAAGTAGATTTTATTTGCTGTTCTAAGTTGTTCTCTATCTTTAGTTATGGATATGGAACACGAAATACCAAAAAATAGGTTTACTTGCTACTCATGGAGAAGAGGAACCTCCTAAAACCCTCGATGCTCATTATGTGAAAGATATTATGCACTACTTTAATAATCACTAGAAAACCCCATTCAATTATATAATGGGAGACACGTTGGATCAACGTGAATACTTTAGGGATTATCGCTTCACTCAAAAAGGGAAACTCTTATGGGATCTAATTCATATGTTGCATTGGTACGCTCAGGATTTATGCTTGAGATATGATTATACTTGTTTCTCTAGGATGAAGGATCCACACCTTTCCTTTTCATGTAAATTTAGTGATAATGAAACCTTGGCTTCTTATGCTGATGGTATATATGATTACTATGGTGTGGAACGAATAGAAGAATTCGTTGCTTTTAAGGGTACTTATGAAATTGAATCTTTGTTTGAAAAGTATGAAGCTTTTGATGATGATGTTTATAGGCCTGAAAAATATTTGCTATAATAATTATGAATACAATGCCGATATTGATGCATTTATTGAGAAAGTCTCCGTTGTCCAAGAAGAGACTAATATTTTGCAAGAAACTATGGAAGAAGAAATTCATGATACTGTGAGCTCATTAGATGAAAACGATGACGAGGAGAGCGAAGAACAAAAGGAGGAACATCGGATTAGCTACCCGTGCCCACCTTCTAATGAGAGTAACACTTCAACTCATACATTGTTTAATTTCCCTTCGTGGTTAGCGAAGGATGAATGCTATGATGATTGCTATGATCCCTTGGATTCATTTGAAATATCCCTTTTTGATGAAACTGATGCTCGCTATGCTTATGGCCATGATGCATGTTCGCACATGAGCACGTAACCGTGTATCCTCGATGCCGAGGCTGATGCACCATAGCTCACATCGAAGGGGACCCACCGGAAGCGCGGTACGCAAGACAATCCGACGGGCGCTTTTGGAGACCCGAAACCCCACGTGCCTGGGAGGGACCCCGTCAGGGCACGCGGCAGCTATGGGCTGCCCTGGGAGACTTGATCTCCCCTAGGGCCTCGATTTTCACCGCCCTGCAATGAACAAGAACAAACATAGAACGAGAAGAAGAAGAACAAAGGGAGAAGGTAAAACTAAAAAAGTAAAAGTGGTAGATAGATTTGTTCGATTGTGTGTTGTTTCAATCGGCCGTCACCTCCACTATATAAGATGTGGCCGGACTTACCGTACAAGTAAATGATTCATCTAGGGTTTCCTTACAAGAAAGTTACATCAATTCATGTCCTAGAGTCCTAATTCTAGTCTAACTCGGATTTCCCAAGTGAAACTTCAGCCTGATCTTGTTTTGCCTCTCTAGGTTGCATACGATTGTCGATTGAGATAATTTATACATCAGATTTGATCAGCTCGACGAGATGAAACTTTTCCGTGTTGTATATTTTTCCACTTGAGGCCGTCTTGAGGGCCAAACATCTCGCGTGACCAATCAAACTGGTTGTCTGATCCCTCGCGCAATATTTTGCCTCGTGATAGGGCCACACTCCAATGGCTCTAACTTTTTCATACGACCTCTAATTGAAATGATTTTTATATCAAAACCAATCATTTCGACGAGACGAAGAAAACCCGTGTAGAACATTTTCTCATATGAGGACGTCTTGGGGGCTTAATCGGTAGAATAATACTGTAAATATAAAATCTTATTACTCTGAGCATAGTTTCGGCCTTCGAGATGAAATCGGACGGCGATGGACCAAACTTCAAAGATGTTCATGTCAACACTGTGGAACTTTTTCATGTAGACCACTTCTTCATTTGAATCCATCTTAATAATGTTTTCTTTCATGCCAAAATCAGGTGTCAACACATGCCCCCCTATTTTTCGGCAAAGCTTGTGTGGCGAGAAATAACTTGCACACGTTTGTTCTCAAGGCGATGTCAACACTCCACCGGCCATTCATATGGTTAGGCCGATATTCTCATATCGGCCAGATGCTCAGACTGGCTATCACCTGGGTAGGGACTTTTCATATATTTGTTGTCTTGATAACACAAGGGCCTCCATGGATTTATCCCATGGTGCAACCCGCCTGATGTCTTAACTAGGATTCTGCAAATAAGGAAAATATGTTTCTTCTAGGTGGCCACCCAGTGCACTAGATCATTGTTATTGGCCAACTCAATAGTCAAGACGTCCTCACAAGTATTGGTAAAACTTAGCATCGGCATTTAGGTATGAGATAAACCGTGAAGAACGCCATTAGCCAGATGCCAGCTTCACCAACATGATGCACTCTCAGGGCGATATGGAAATATCAGTCGTGCGTCCTCATCTTAAAGGACCTGGAGAACCCATCCACCAAAGTATGAATAGCCGAAATAAATCAGATGTTTTAGCTGGGGATAAATTGCAGAGCATCGGCTTTGATGGTACGGTTCAAGAACATGGATGATGCACCACATGGAGTCTCCTACATTGAGATCAAAATTGCCAGGTTCGCCTGTCGGCATTCTGCTTGTCCTCCTTTACCCCTGCCCATTTTGTAACAGAAGCAGGTGGATCCTTCTTGACTTGAGAGTTTTGCTTGGGGGCCCATGCCATGTTCCACTTCTCTAACTCTCCAACTCTTAGACGCTTCAGCAGCCACACTTGCAAACGTGATAAGCCGAGTGGGCATGCCAGCTATGATCTTATTTTATACTCTAGAAGTTCTTTCATAACTTTGGGCACTTCCAGCTCGACATGTCCAGACTCGACGACTCGGTCCTTGAAAGTTGCTCGCTTCACTTTCTTTCCCTTCGTAGCCAACATGAATTCAGCTGGCTTTTGGTTACATAGAGTCGGGTTTGAAACATCATCCTTGTGGCCATCTCTTTTCACTTGTTAGACCTTCTTGACGACCTCTTTCCTCCTCCATGAGCTCCTGGCCAACACATGATTGATTCGGTCTTTGACATATGGTTGCCAGCTTGATTCTCTTGGAGCTGCATAAACTTGGCGAGGTGATTTAGCGCAAGACTGATGGTGTGTTTGTGAACTGTACCTATCCCATGGTTGATATGAATATAAGCCGGCATGGGAAGGCAAGGATGACTTTGGCATTGGAGGCCCAAAAGAAGTTTGCAAAGTCGATGTGTTTAGCTTCTTCTTTCGCAAATCTGGGTCATCAAATTTACGCCTTTGGGGTGACCTCGGTGCTTTTTCTTGAGCCGTCCGGTAAGCACTTTTTTCCTCACTCATATTATGATATTTCTCCAATAACTGAGCGAAGAAAACTTTTGGCTTCTTCCTTTTGTGTTCACCACCGCCCTTTCTCTCTTTGTCGGGTCCTTGGTTGCCAACTCTATTGCCGGGCCCTTTTTTGCCGGCTCATTTACCTGCATCGTCCTTCGGAATTTCTAGTTGCCCCCCAATGTTAAGTGTTCGTGTTGTAGCCTTGATAGAACATTCATCTTCAAGATTGTCGGCTTGAATAATTTCTCTACGCAATGAATTGGCCCCATCATCTTCAGCGTGGACCCATACGTTTTGGGATGAGCCGGCTTGCAGCCGGGTCAACACATGATCGCCATCAAGAATACTATTAGGCGGCTGACCATCAACTTGTGCTCCAACAATTTCCAATCGTCCTTCGGTGGCCGATTGTGTCGCTTTATAAAGAACATCATGGTTTCTGATTTTCTGCTCAAACGAATTGGGCATTCTCTCTTGTCTTGACGGCTCAATATGGTGTACTTCAATGATAATTGGATTAGCTAGCGATGTACCGACAATGTGATCACCTATGCCCAAACTGATGGGACAATGTTCATCCCTTGGCCGATATTGGGATACTGGATTTGGAATTCGGAAACCGAGTGGTGCTAGCTGAAGATCATCCAACTCGGCTATGCATCGTCTTTTGTCCTCCTTTTTCGATTTTCTTGAATCGGCTATCTTGAAGGACTTTGCACCTGGCTTTATGTTTCTACAACCAAAATAGTTACAAAATATATGTCTCATCTGAGACCAAATGATCGCCAGGCATGAAGCAATCAAAGTTGTCCATATGAAAATAAAGCTTAGCTGATATGACGGTGACAACTTTGGTTGGAAGAGATTGCCACTATTAGCATCTACGAATGGTAGAACAGGTTGACCGACATAATTAGTGACAGTATTATTCCTAGCAAACAAATTACTTATCTCGACTGGTCTTTCAACATCAATTAGAATTGCACTAGAAGATGCATCAATAGTATAATTTTGACCGAATCGAAAGACAAGTAAATTGTTGGCTAGGCAAACCTCTTCGAAGACGCCAGGAGAATGCAATGTCACCACAACAGGAACAATATTTCGATCTGTCTCCGGATAACTCTCCAACACTTAGACTTCCTCTTCTGGATCTCGTGCCATGTCACTTGGATGCTCCTTGTTAACCGAACATTGTTCGGCTTTGCTTTCTAGCTCTTGATGTTCATCATTAACCGAATCAATTTCGGTCATATCCTCTTGTTCTTCATGCTCATCATCTTTAATACGGAACTCATCGGAAAGCATGTAAGCTCCTTGACATCCAGAAATATCGAGCACGACGAATTTGCTGCATTTGGTGTTCCTTAGCTTGGTGAAGCTTGCATCTTCTATTTTGGTACACCTCTCAATAACTGGCTTGATGCAGTTGGCATTAGCCGGAATGCACTTGGTATTAGTTCAATGCACTCGGCCTTAACTATCTCGGTGCTCAATTTGGTTTCAACCAAATCCACCATAAGCTTGTCTGTAAAGGAATTGTTCAATTTGGTTGTAGACAATTGAGTGATATTTGACTTGGTTTCAACCGAATCAACCATATTGGCCGAGTGAATCCTTTTTGTTGTTCGGCTTGCAAAGTTGCTCTTTTATCTTGCGTCAACATCATAGAGGAGCCAACATGTTTGCTATATGGAGGAAGGGACTTGAGGTATTCTTGCAAATATTCCTCTTTGCGCCTCTTCTTGAGTTCTTCATAAGCCTGTCGATATTCTGCTGGTAATTCCTTGAGAGTTGGTGTAGTAAATTCGTTGACGCTATTTCATGTGAGCTTTGACTTGACCTTGTCCACTTGGGCCACATATTTTTCTTTAAACTCAGCCCTGCTTGCATCGGCTTTCCCCCCAATGCTTTTTGGATCTTTTGGCAATTAATTGATGTTGCCGAAATCTTGCAATTGTATAGGGGGTGTATGCTACTTCTTAAGCTTGCATTGGTTTTTCCCTTGAAGAGGAAAGGTGATGCAGCAAAGTAGAGATAAGCATTTCCCTCAGTTTGAGAACCAAAGTATCAATCCAATAGGATAAGAACACACAAATCACCAATACCCGCACAAACAATCAAACACTTGCACCCAACGCGATAAAGGGGTTGTCTATCCCTTTAAGGTCACTTGCAAAGGTGAGATCTGGTAGAGATAGATAAATAAAAATAAACAACAGATAAAATATTTTGGGGTTTTTGTTGTATAGACCTGAAAGTACATATTGCAATAGTAGATCGGAAAATGTTGGAAAATAGACCCGTGGGGCCATAGGTTTCACTAGAGGCTTGTCTCTTGAAGGCAAATAATACGGTGGGTGAACAAATTACTGTCGAGCAATTGATAGAAAAGCGCAAAGTTATGACGATATCCAAGGCAATCATTATGTAATATAAGCATCACGTCCATATCAAGTAGACCAACTCCTGCCTACATCTACTACTATTACTCCACACATCGACCGACTCCTGCCAGCATCTAGAGTATTAAGTTCATGAAGAATAGAGTAACGTTTTAAGTAAGATGACATGATGCAGAGGAATAATCTCAAGCAATATGATGTAAACCCCATCTTTTTATCCTCGATGGCGACAATACAATATGTGCCTCGTTGCCCCTACTGTCACTAGGAGAGGACACCGCAAGATTGAACCCGAAGCTAAGGACTTCTCCCATTGCAAGAAAAACCATTCTAGTTGACCAAACTAAACAGATAGTTCGAAGAGAATTACAAGGATATCAAATCATGCATATATGAATTCAGAGAAGATTCAAATAATATTCATAGATAAGATGATCATAAATCCACAATTCGTCCGACCTCGACAACACACCACAAAAGAATATTACATCGGATAGATCTCCAAGATCATCGAGGAGAACATGGTATTGAGAACCAAAGAGAGAGAAGAAGCCATCTAACTACTAGCTATGGACCTGTAGGTCTGAGGTAATCTACTCACGCTTCATCGGAAGGGCAATAGGGTTGATGTAGATCCCCTCCGTGATCGAATCCCCCTCCGGCAGGATGCCGGAAAAGGCCCCAAGATGGGATCTCATGGGAACAGAAGGTTGCGGCAGTGGAAAAGTGTTTTAGTGGCTGCTTCTGGTGGTTTGAATATATGTGAATATATAGGAGGCAGAGCTAGGTCAGGGGGTCACCGAGGGGCCCACAAGGTAGGGGGTGCCCTCCAGCCTTGTGGCCGCCTCGTGGCTCTTTTGACGTGATCTCCAAGTTTCCTGGGTGTCTTCTGGTCCAAGAAAAATCATCGCGTAGGTTTTATTCCATTTGGACTCCGTCTGGTATTCCTTTTCCGCGAAGCTAAAGACAAGGAAATAACAGAAACTGGCACTGGGCTCTAAGTTAATAGGTTAGTCCCAAAAATAACATAAAATATCATATTAATGCATATAAAACATCCAAAACAGATAATATAATAGCATGGAACAATAAAAAATTATAGATATGTTGGAGACATATCAAGCATCCCCAATCTTGATTCTTGCTCGTCCTCGAGTAGGTAAATGCTAAAAATAGATTTTTTTTTGATGTGGAATGCTACCTAACATATTTATCCATGTACTTTTCTTTCTCGTGGCATTAATGTTCATATCCGTAGGATTCAAAAAAGGTTTAATATTGATATAAAAGCAATAATACTTCAAGCATACTAACAAGGCAATTATGTCTTCTCAAAATAATATGGCCAAACAAAGTTATCCCTACAAAATCATATAGTCTGGATATGCTCCATCTTGATCACACAAAATATTCAAATCATGCGCAACCTCGATGACATGCCAAGAAATTGTTTCATACTTTTGGTGTTCTCAAACCTTTTCATCTTTCATGCAATACATGAGTGTGAGCCATGACATAGAACTATAGGTGGAATAGAATATGGTGGTTGTGGATAAGACAAAAAGAAGGAGATAGTCTCACATCAACTAGGTGTATCAACGGGCTATGGAGGTGCCCATATATAGATATCAATGTGAGTGAGTAGGGATTGCCATGCAACAGTTGCACTATAGCTATAAGTGTATGAAAGCCCAAAAATAAACTAAGTGGGTGTGCATCCAACTTGCTTGATCACGAAGACCTAGGGCATTTTGAGGATGCCCATCTTTGGAATATACAAGCCAAGTTCTATAATGAAAAATTCCCACTAGTATATGAAAGTGACAACATAGGAGACTCTCTATCATGAAGATCATGGTGCTACTTTGAAGCACAAGTGTGGAAAAAGGATAGTAGCATTGCCTCTTATCTCTTTTCTCTCAATTTTTTTGTTTGGCTTCTTTGGACTCTTTTTTGTTTGGCTTCTTTGGCCTCTTTTATTTTTTTTCCTCACATGGGACAATGTTCTAATAATGAAGATCATCACACTTGTATTTACTTACTGTTGGGGACATAACTCTGAGGTATTACCCGCCCAGGAGGGGCCGGGTCACACTGTTGGTGGCTTAAGGTGAGAAGGCCGAAGACCCGGAGGTGACTTAAGGACCGAAGGTGTGAACCGCCATATGATAAGTTGTACTGTAAGGCAGGTTTAGTTAGAAACCGAGCCGGTTGCGTTTGTGTGAGCCGGCCGGGAATCTATAAGCCGCCGGGCATCAACCTTTATGTAAAGGGGTGACCCAGCGGCGGGTTAACTCAAGGAACAACCAATCGAGAACTAGGTCAAGCGTATTCGCTCCCTTGTAATCGAACTTCAAGCAATACAACTAGAAGCAGGATGTAGGCTTTTACCTCATCGAGAGGGGCCGAACCTGGGTTAACTCGTTGTGTCCTTTGTCCCGTTCAACCCCTTTAAGCTAACCTAGTTGCGATGGCTCCACACCTAAGTCCTTTCACTAGGGCATCTGCCGTGTTAAGTCCATGATAGTTGGTGCCCACCGTGGGGCTAGAGAACGGTGGTTTCGGGTTCTTAAAGGGCAACTTCACAGGGATCAAGGGATATGCCATGGGCCGGATGACAAAGAGCCGCGGCGGCAAGCTCTACATCGACAATGTTGGCTGGGGCCCCGAGGTTGACTCTATCAAGTACGGGTACCGGGTCCCCTTCGGCAGGATTCATCTCTTCATCGGCAACATTGGGGAGTAGGAGCGTAAGACGGACATCTACACCGACACGATTGAGACGTCTCAGCACGCACGACCCGCCAAGATCCAACCCGCCAAGAAGCCTGCCTTCGTTCGTTTTGTTCATGGGGCGGATTTCGAAGAAGGTTCTATGTCAGGTGGAGAGACAACCATCTAGTCATGTGATGAGTCCTCAACCGGCGAAACCGAATCGATCTACCAATTGCCAGATGGTGGGCTTGGGGGCTATTCCGATGGCGACAGTATTCTGGACCCCTATGAACTGCCGAGCTGGGCAGCTATTCTTATGGCTGGTACGCAACAGGTGGTGAATTCATCGACCACTGTGGCTATGACCTCCAGCTCAATGGCTGCTACACCGATCGGGTCGAGCGACCCTGTACGCCCGCCGGCTCAAGTTCTATCTGAACTCCTCAATGCCCTGACGACTCTCTTAGCTGCGGTGGTAACCCCAACAAATCAAGCACACCATAAGGTGGAGGTTGCAAAGTTATGAGATGAGGTAGCTCAAGCTAAGGAGGCACTCAATGCTGAGAATGCTAGGATGGCGACAGAGCGAGCTGCATTGGAAGCCGAGTCGCAGTGGATCCAGCAGAATCTTTCCGGCTTAATCTGGATCAAAACGCTTCAAAAGCCGTCATGCGAAGAAGGCATGAGACTAGTCTTGCCCTAGAGTTTGAAGCAAGGAATATTTCTTCCTGGAGCAGGAATGAGTAACCCGCCCGGCGTGACCTGGGTCGCCGAGGTGGCCGTGGCCCAGGCGATGGCTCAACCGCACGTAACAGACCCACCTCATTTGCATTTAATCCCGCCTCAACAGGTGTTAACACCGCCGGGTCATTTTTCCAACCCCCTGGATAATATGATTACAGCGGCTTCGCGATTGGCAGCTCTTCCCATTGAAGGCGAGTCTCCTGCCGCAGTTGAGGCACGAAAGGCAGTGGAGCTTGTTCAGACAGCGGTAGCTCAGCAGGCGGCTTACTCATATAGTCATGATTGGATTCATTCAAATCCTCATCAAAGTCGATGTTATAGCAGGCACATTGAGTCTCCGGCTGTCGGTGTCAAAACCGGAAGATCTCGGGTAGGGGGTCCCGAACTATGCGTCTAGGATCGATGGTAACAGGAGACGGGGGACACGATGTTTACCCAGGTTTGGGCCCTCTCTATGGAGGTAATACCCTACTTCCTGCTTGATTGATCTTGATGAATATGAGTGTTACAAGAGTTGATCTACCACGAGATCGTAAGGGCTAAACCCTAGAAGCCTAGCCTATGTGAATATGGTAATGAGTCTCTCCTATCCGGACTATGCTCTTTGGTTTATATAGACACTAGAGAGATCTAGGGTTACATGGGGTCAGTTACATAAGAAGGAATCCTCATAGTTGGTCGCCTAGCTTGCCTTCCATGCCAAGGAAAGTCCAATCCGGACATGGGTATAGTCTTCGGCCTTTGTATCTTCACAGGCCATCAATCCCGCCCAATGAATAATAGGCCGGACGCCCGAGGACCCCTTAGTCCAGGACTACCTCAGTAGCCCCTGAACCTGGCTTCAATGACGAGGAGTCCAGCGTGCAGATTTGTCTTCGGCATTGCAAGGCTGGTTCCCTCCTTCCGAACTCCGGAATAGTCTTTGAATGTAGTATGTATATCCGGACCCGTGTATATAATTGCAGAAAATACAATATTTGCGAGTCTAATTTGTTGATAACTGTTTATGACATAACATCACGCCTGCCCAGTTACTATTTCCAACTGTTGGCTGGCATGTCGCCCCACGTCTCGGGACGCGGTTTTACTGGCACGTCTTGCCAAGGCAGAGATCGTGTTACCTTATTCATTGCATTTTCATTAATGCAGACATGGGTAACCCAACCATCCCCTGGGTACAACTCTCTAGAGATAGATAAGTTTCGAGACCCAGGTGGATACGCTCAGTATTTGGGGTCTTTATATAGGGACCCAGACTCGTCTTCTTCCATTGCGCTTGCTCCTTCCTCAACCCTAGCCACCCCAAGTTCCAACCCTCGGGTTCCCATCGCCACCGGCCCTAATCATGTCCGGATCCAGCCGTCAAGGCCGGTGGGTGGCTTCTTTTGTCACAGAGGAGGATATTGCGAAGCTCCGCGCAGTGAGGTATCTGACCCCGGAAATCCTTCATTGGCTTCCTGCACAGGGGAAGGTCATTCCTACCCCCAAATCCGGCGAGAGGGGAGTGTTTGTTTCCAACTTCCTCCATGGGTCAGGGTTCGCGCTTAACCCCTTCGTCCGGGGCTCATGTTCTACTATGGGCTAGACTTTCACGATCTGGCCCCTGACTCTATTCTCCTCATCTCGACATTTATCGTCACGTGTGAGGCCTCCTCTGGACTCCTCCGCACTTTGTTTTGTGGCTCAAGACCTTTCACGCGAGGCCGCAGGTGACAGAGGAGGAGCAGGCAAAGTGCGGCAATGTCACAATAGGCAAGCTTGCCAGCGTGGTTTGGTTTGAGGGATCTTTTGCCACGTCTTTCGACCTATGGCAGCAGGGGTGGTTTTATATCAACGAGCCGCGGGGCTCCAAGTGGGAAGCTACGCCTGCGTTCTGACCCGACCCTCCAATTCAGCTTGCTTCATGGATCAATAAGGACTAGACTGGGGATCCGTCAATGAAGTGCAGACTCTGCAAGGTCGCATCCGAAGCCTTACCAAGAAGGGCATCGGTCTTGTGAATGCCATTCAAGTAATGCTAGTCCGCCGGACCCTGCCATGTCAGCGACGGCCTCTCCGTATGTGCGAGTTTAATCCAAAAGGGCGGCGGTCTCTTCAACACTTCTTTGGCACCACGCACGAAGGAATGTGGAAGATATATTTTGGGAAATGAGAGCAATGGCCAGACACCACATAAGATGTCGGCCTTGACTGCAATCATCCGGACACTATGGTAAGTACTCAAACTCCGAACACCTTCCATTCAAGCATCTCTTGACAAGATACTGAACAATCCGTCCCTATACAGGACTGGATAAAGAAAGCGGTGCTAATCTGGTGTCCGGCGCCCCTTCTCGAAGACTCTGCGACCGCCCTGCTGACGAGAATGCTGATTCGCACACCATACCAGGTGTATGCAGAGGTGGCGAGAGCGGGGAGCCCGAAGGTGATACCCGCCCTGAGGACGAATTAGACGCTGTGTTCAGGGAAACCGAAACTCCTTTGCCCAAGGGCAAAGGTGCGGAGGAAGCCCTCCATGGCAAAAAGAGGGATCCTTCTGAAGATCAGGAGGGGAAGCCTTCCAAGAGATGAAAAATGCCATCGTCGGACAGTTTGGGCTGGGCGAGCGATTCTGCCGTAAGGTTTTATGGCAAGGACGAACCTCTGGCCAAACCGTACGTGAAGCTGGGGCATTTTAAATGTACCTCATTCTTTTCCTATTAGTGCAGTAATCATCCGACATATGCACATCCACGCAGGTTAACGCCTGGTGTTTCTCAATCCTCCTCCTCCTCGGGAGACCTTCTTCCGGAGATGATGGAGAGTGAGACGCCATCTCCGGCCTCTTCGCCCAACAGGGGGGATGATACCGAGGTATCATCCCGAAGGGCTCCTCCCGATCGCCAAGCAGTGTAGGAAAAGAAGAAGATGTTACCCGAAGGTGGTGCCTCTGTCACTCAGGGTTCAGGAATCAAGAATGACGGCCCTGAACCGTCCGATTTACGGCCGGAGACGATTCTGGGGGCGAGTAAGCGGATTCCTTCAAAGGAATGCCGTACTCCGGCGGTGGTTTCCGAAAACCCCGGAGCGCCTGCTGTGGTGAGCATCCATTTCAGAGAAGCACAGTGCCTTGATGGTTATGGTGGTCGAAAAGGTTCTATCCACGAAAAGCGGATTGAACGAGGCCTTCTCGAGCCTTCTAAGAGGTTCCGATGTTTGTGATGTAGTTTTGCCAATTGAATAATATTGACAGAATGCACCTGTTGTATAAACAATAGCCCCTGAGACTCGGATTGCCTTCCGAAGGAAGCGATCATAGGATCAAAAAGATATTCTCAGTTATTAACCTTGATTTAACTTGGAATACAGGCTGCCTCCCCTTCTACGGCTACCTGAAATACAGAAGTGGCCGAACTGCAGCGAAAGCTGGATATTGCAGAAGATGACATTGCATTGATCAACAGGCGTCTTGACGACGCACAAGGTATATATTTCGAGCATTCTTTACACCAATGTGCTTGTAATATAGGCCTGGCGCCAAAAAGGGTTTTATATGAAATGTGCATGATTGCAGATGGTGCTACCGCTGTTGAAGCTCTTCGGGCGGAGCTAGCCCGGGCCAAGGAGCGGGCCCGGTGTAGTGATGCGGCTGCCGAGAAGGCATCGGCTGATCTAAGAGACGAACAAGCAGCTCGATGCCAAAGTGAGGAGAAAATATCCACACTTGCGCTTGAATTGAAGAATCTGCTAGCCGTTGTGAATTCCTTGAGAAGGAGAATAAAGCCAAAATGGCTGAACTTGATAAGGCCGTACGACAGACGAGTGAAGCTCGGTATGAATCTAGGGCAGCTCGTGAAGAGATTCGGAAGGCTAAGGCGATAGCGGCCGGTAAGCCCTTTTTGCTTCAGACTAAGTTTGGCGATCCGGACTATGCTCAGCTAAACCAGGTCTGCAGTTCTCCGACTGAATTTTTTGACTTGCCGAAGAGTTCTTCTGATGCGGTGCAATTTTACCAAGCGCAAGAGTGTATGTAACGGAGAAGCTTTTCTGGTCACAATTTGGCGCATCAAATTGCCCTCTGTTACTGAATGAACAGATGTCCCAATGGGCCGAGCTTCATAGGATATCCGGCGACGCCATGAAGAACGTCATAATCCGGTTGTGGCCGAATGAGCCTATTCCCAAGAGCTACTTTGGCCTGGTGCGGCGTCTTGTTGATGCGGTGCCGTGTATCGATGCTGCGAAGCGGTCGGCATGCATTGAGTTTGCATGGATGGCCTTTGCCCGAGTCAAGACGTTCTGGGGGAAGATGGAGGTCTTTGATGTTTCGGCGAGTCCGCCCAGGGCAAGGACCGTAATGAGCCGGAGCATTATTTTGAAGACGTCCTGGAAGCCGCCCGCCTGATAGAGGGTCAATGCTCGAGGAACATAGTGTTCGAATGAGGTGTATTAGAATTGTAAAAGACAATTTTATAATTGATCTATTTTTATATTTTTTCTCAAAAGCTTGAATTCCTCCTGTGGGGCCGTTTTAATATAATCTGAAAGTTTTCCAGTCGTCGGCTTCAGCCCCCTCGTAGGAAGTAGGGGTGTGCGGACAAAAATTTAATCACTCTTTATCCAACGTCTTGGTTTGTAAAGGTTGTGATAATGCAGCGAACCAGGTAATTGGACTATAAGGCGTTAACACTTTCATTTATCCATAGGAGTTTTATGGTGGGACTACGACATAGCCCCTAGTATGTATGCGGCGTATAGTCCCTTACATATTTGATCTAAAAAAGATCCCTCGTGTGACACGGAGAATCACTAAGGATTCCAAGAAGTCGTCAAGTGGTTGACCAGCTCTCACCGCATCATGACAGTCAGTTTTCGGCTTTCTCTACTGAGGCGCTCATTCGGTTTAGACCAGGGCACAATCGCAGTAGTTCTCCCTTTACTACCCTAGCCGATGGAGCGGAACGTAGGATAGCAAGCATAGGAGCCAGGCAACCCAACTATTGACCCAAGACAATGATTCGGAGCTGATGCATATAAGGCCAAACTTGCGACGCCGAAGTACACTATAGAGCTGTTCGGACTTTTACTCGCAACTCATTCATTCCCATACCTAGCCCCTGGCAGGGTATGCCGAGGTGCATCTGTGAAGCAGCCGTTGAGGCTGTACTCGTTGTTGAAAGAGTATGGAAGATTAGTTCGGATGAGGTTTACTGGGAGCGGAGCAATATGCCAATGATAAATTTATGTGTATATATAAAAAAGGAAACCACAAACCCGACTATTTGACATGCTCGGGGTCGGGACAGAGGAATAAGGGCATAGTACAGGCTCGGAATAAAGAGTGTGGTCTACAAAAAGTTACTTTGGACCTCTTGTCGCACGTCTACGCCGCCCATCCTCGGGGAGGGGAATCCTTAACGGAGGTAGCCCCTTAGGTGTGTGTACGGATCCGAACTCCGACAGAGTACGTTGTAGATGCTGTCCTGTTGGTCACCTGTTCTCAAGAGATGATACAGAAAAATAAGGAAAACGGATAAAAAAACGTTACAAGAATGCTTGCAGGGTTGTCCGTACTGTGCTTCCGCCGATGCCCATGGTATCTTGAGTGCGTAGTGATGTACGCGTGGTGTAATTCTCGCCGGTATAGTAGGTGGGTGGCGGAAGCCGAACTGCAATTTCCGTTCCAGGAGTGGTCGAACTTCGGAGGGAAACTGTTTCTGGCCCCTGGTGTTCGGCTGGCGAGCCGCTCCGTCGTCTTTATCGCCTGGTGGCCTCCTCCCTTTGCTGTCGATGTTAAGCTTGCCTGCCTTCTTGAGGACCCAACAGTTTCTGTTGGTATGGTTAGGTGGCTTATCAGGATGACCGTGAATCTGACAAGGTCAGTCCAATATTCTGTCAAGGGTAGATGATCCATCCTGGTTTGCCTTTAGTGGCTTCTTCCGTTGACCGGGTTTCGGATTGTGAAATCCGGCGTTGACCGCTATGTCGCGTAATCTTTCAGTATTATTGCGACTGTTGTGTTCGGTTCGTCGTGGCTTACCATTGCCGTCTCGAATTTCGGAAGTGCCCGAGTCGCTGGTGTTGTTGCTTTTACGAGCGAGCTAGTTGTCTTCTCCCACACGAAAGCGAGTCATTAGAGCGGTAAGGGCTGTCATGGATTTGGGTCCTTCCTGGCTGAGGTGACGCGCTAGCCATTCATGCCGGACGCTATGTTTGAAGGCCATGAGGGCTTCTACGTCCGTACAGTCGACAGTTTGGTTCTTTTTGACTAAGAACCTAGTCCGGAGCTCCTTGGCTGACTCGCCGGGCTTCTGGACAACATGACTTAAGTCATCGGCTTCTAGTGGCCGGACATATGTTCCTTGGAAGTTGTCTCGAAAGGCGTCTTCCAAATCTTCCCAGCTGCCAATAGAATTTTCTGGCAAACTGTTTAGCCAGTATCGGGCTGACCCTTTAAGCTTGAGAGGTATGTATTTAATGGCATGAAGGTCATCTCCGCGAGCCATGTGAATATGGAGGAGGTAATCCTCAATCCATACCGCGGGATCTGTTGTTCCATCGTATGATTCGATGTTAATGGGTTTAAACCCGTCTGGAAATTCATGCTCCATTACCTCGTCAGTGAAGCAGAGAGGGTGTGCAACTCCTCTATGTTGGGCCACACTATGAAGCACCTCCGGCGGACTCCGTTTATGGAGTTCGGACCGGGCGTGGTCGTCTCTGTTGTATGCGAATAGGTAACCATTATCACCAGTCAGGGCATGTCCCCGCGATCTGTGTATTGACTTCGTGTGTCCTGTTCTACCCTCTAGGTCCTGTTGGATGTAGCGAGTGTTCCTCCGAGCTGTTTTGTTTTTGTTTTGACGGCCGGATGGGTTGGTATGGTGCTCTGCTTGGGCTTCTGCTTTATCCAGACCGGACTATGGTCGGCCTGCAACATTATTCGATGGTGGTGTGGGCTCGAACGCCCTGCCATCATATTGAGGGAGCCACCTGCTCTTGGGGTGGCTCTTGTCTGGGCCGATAAGGCCGTATTCTTTGGCGGCCAAGACCTCGGTCCATCTATCATTGAACAAATCTTGGCTCGCTTGAAGCTGCAGCTACTTCTTTCTTAGGCTCCTTGTCATGGCTATGAGCCGGCATTCAAAGCGCTCCTGCTCGAGAGGTTCCTTAGGCACGATAAAATCCTCATTGCCGAGGATCTCCTCTTCCTCGGAGAGTGGGAGATAATTTCTATCCTCTGAGTCTCCATATGTGGCCTATTCATCAGGGTTGTCTTGCCCGGCTTCCTGTTCCTCCTGTTCGGATCCTACCTCAACAGGGTCTTCATCGTCCGGAGTGTTATCTTCTCCGGTGCTAGTATTATTTTCTCTTGAGCGTCGTGACTTAGAGCCGCACAGGTCGCGCTGGTGGTCGGACTGTGTACTAGGAGGTTTATCCTCAACTGGGTCCTCCTTGTCATCGTCGAAAGCATCATTGGTTGTGTCTATCATACACACGTCGTACCATGAAGTGGCCATCCCGCGTCTAGCGGGTAGTGAGTTCTGGCCTTGCCCCCTCATCATCGTCCATACCGTCGATGTCTTTGGGGCCGAGGTCAAGCGTGTTGGTTGGGTCTTCGACAGTGGCTATGAAGTGGGTGGCTGGTGGGAAGCAAAATTCTCCATTGTCAGCCGCAAGTTCGAGCCGAACATAGTTCGGTGGCGAGTCACCTGCCAGGGATAGGTTTTTTAGTGAGTTTAGTACATCGCCCATGGGCGAGTGTTGGAAGACGTCTGCGGCGCTGAACTTGAAGATCGATAACTGATCGAGTTCGGTATCTGCGGACTCGAAGGGTTCGGAACCTGTCGCCGGGGACGAGTCTGGGGTTCCGCTGATGCGGATATCATATGCAGTTGAATTTGTATGCGGCTCCAACACCACGGAATCGGTAGCCCCAGTGATGTGGTTGAGCTTCCCATCGTGGAATGACTTGATATGCTTTGGATTTAGGCCAGAGTTGCTGTATGAGCTATCTCTTGGATGCGGCCCGATGACGGGTTTAAGCCATGTCCATCGGGGCGACGGGGAGCGATTGTCGCGGTCTCGAATCCGTTGAAGATCAAGTCTCCACGGATGTCCTCAATGTAGTTCAAGCTTCCGAATCTGACCTGATGGCCAGGGGCGTAGCTGTCGATCTGCTCCAGGTGGCCAAGCAGTTGGACCACAGTACGAAGCCGCCGAATACGAAGATCTGTCCAGGGAGAAAGGTTTCTCCGTGGACAGCGTCATCATTGACAATTAAAGGGGCCATCAAACCTTTTGTCGACGTCACAGTGGAACTCTCAATGAAAGCACCAATGTCGGTGTCAAAACCGGCGGATCTCGGGTAGGGGGTCCCGAACTGTGCGTCTAGGATCGATGGTAACAGGAGACGGGGGACATGATGTTTACCCAGGTTCGGGCCCTCTCTATGCAGGTAATACCCTACTTCTTGCTTGATTGATCTTGATGAATATGAGTTTTACAAGAGTTGATCTACCACGAGATCGTAATGGTTGAACCCTAGAAGTCTAGCCTATGTGAATATGGTAATGAGTCTCTCCTATCCTGACTATGCTCTCCGGTTTATATAGACACCGGAGAGATCTAGGGTTACATGGGGTCGGTTACATAAGAAGGAATCTTCACAGTTGGTCGCCTAGCTTGCCTTCCACGCCAAGGAAAGTCCAATCCGGACACGGGTATAGTCTTCGGCCTTTGTATCTTCACAGCCCATCAGTCCGGCCCAATGAATAAGAGGTCGGACGCGCGAGGACCCCTTAGTCCAGGACTCCCTCACCGGCAGTTTCCAGTAGCGAGCGGTATCGAAACCAGCCGCGTGGGCATGACCCGCCACGTGCGGATAACAATGCACAGGCTTTGGTGGATCACGATAGGGCACATCAAGAGGTAGAGCTGGCAGCTCAGATAGTGGCTCATCAGCAACTCCAATGTAACCCGTCGGCGTCTATAGAAGCCGGGATGACTTCCAGGACAGTGGGTCTGCCGTGCTTATCGCCGGCTCTACGCAATGAGCGTTTGCCCAAGGATTTTAAGGGCCCTAAAAAAAGTACCCAATTACACTGCGTATCAGCATCCGGATGCTTGGATTGACAGCCAGGAGATGGCTATGGAGATGTTGATGTTAACGATGTTGTGCGCCAATTTTTTTTGAAACAAGGAAAAAGATTTGCCATTTTCATTGATTAAGAGAGAAGTTTTAACAGGAACCCACAAGGCGGGGGAATGAAGTCTACTCTCGCGGCATTACATTACAGAGGTGTCTAGCGCCTGCAAGCGCCCAAATACGAGCCTCCTCCTTTATCCTAGCAGTGACCATGGTCACCGTGGTAGCGACATTCCTAAAAACTCTTGCATTGCGCCAAATATTTCACCATGATGTTGGATGGGTCGGCTCGCACCTGGCTAAAGGGATTGCCCCCTAATTCCATCAACTCATCGACTAAATTGAAGATGCATTTCATTCAAAATTTTAAACATACATGTAAGCAGCCTCTGACGATTATCGACCTAGACACTTGCATCCAGTGTGAGGATGAGTCAACCGCCCATTGGGTTTGCCGGCTCTCACATATCATCAAGTCGTCGGATAGTGTCGGTGGGAACGAAACCTATGGGATCAGAAGAATCCCTACTACGGTTGCGGGGCGTGAGGTCATGAGAAGAGCGGATCAAACAGATAGCACACGGTTCGTTTACCCAGGTTCGGGCCACGAAGATGCATAAACCCTACTCCTACTTTGGTGGATTGTTTATCTGTGTTCTTGAACTAGCAATGGGGCGTGAGGAGCTCCAAAAAGCCGAATCCCCCTCCTGGTCACCTTGGGCCTCCTTTTATAGGGAAAGGGGTTGCCACAGTGGCACACAGGAGGTGGAACGGGTACAGTGATGCGAGGTTATCCCTCGCATTACATGACAAGGCGCATTTAATGTGTCTTGCTTAGGTGTCTTTGCTTTATCGGGGACGGGGGAGAGCCTTGTCTCGTTCGTCGCCGCTCCCTCTTGCGTCGACACGCGCCCTGGCCAGTGGTGCCTGCGGTGCCATGTAGGCAGGCAGGTAGCTGAGGTGGCGCAGTGGTGGGTCTCCACGAAGATCCGCATGCGGCCACGCAGGTGCCTGCCTAGCTGGTTGGGTCGGCAGCTGCATGCGAACGGCGGTGGAGGTCTGATTGGTGTGGGCCTGATGGTAGCCCTACGGGTGTTCTTGGCAAGGGCCTTGCCGGGGCCCCGGCAAGGGTCTTGCCGTGGCGCCTGCTGTCATCACTGGCAAGGCTCTTGCCGGGGGCCTTGTGGTCCTCCTTGGCTGGGATCTCGCCAAGGATCATCATCTTCTAAAGTGTGTATCTGATCTTGAATGTCTTCACAAAGATCTGCATGCCACCACGGGGATGTCTCCCGAATCCTTGCCCCATGGGGGCAGTGGACTCAAGGGTGACTCGCTCCGTAGGTGTGGGGCGAGCTGCCACGGCAAGGGTCTTGCCGGGTTTGCTAAAACCGCCTCCTGGCAAGGATCTTTCCGGGGAGTCCGCTTCGTCCCCTTTGCTCTTTGTGGTCTTGGTCTTGGCGTCGTTCTGCTTTTCTCGAGCTTCGGTCTTACCTTGGCTCACCTCCCTTGCCTTGCTCAGTGTGGTGGTGCCCGTGGCTCAGACTGCCCGTGCATAGTTATAGGGGTACAAAAAGTGTACCCCTCTTTTTGTACACCGACAGGAGCCCCCGGGCCTGGGCCACACGTAAGCGCAATCGCGTCGTTGGGCTAGGCCCAAAAACGGTGCGTGGGCAGGCGGGGCGGTTTTTACCACGGTAAGTCTCTTCGCGCGCTGCGCTTCCCACGCTTCCCGCGCGTGGCGCAGCATGGGGAGGCGTGCGTGACGTGGGCGGCATGCGTGGGGCTGAGCTCTGCACGCATGCGTCACGTCGTAGTAAAGGGGGCGGTTCGGGCCTTCCCCATAAGCGGAGGGAGGCGTGGGGGCGCGACCCATTTACTGAACGGGGCCGAGGCGTGGTTTTCAAGTCGTCCACTCCCCACGATCACGGGGTGGGGAGAGGTCGCCTCATCCGTCGCCTCGGTCCTACATGCCCGCCACGTGGCCCTCATGTGCTTGGGGTGGCGGACGGTGGAGGCGGGAAACCGGGCCGCCGCGGGCTGGGTTAGCGGGTCGGTCCCAGTTCCCTGCGCCTTCCGTGTCTTGATGGGCTGAGCGGGGCGGCCGAGCCCCCACACCGTTCCTTTATAAAGAGCGGGAGGGGGGGGATGGCGTCCCGCATTCCTTCATCTCCTCCTTCCTTTAGCTTCTACTCCCCCTTCCATCCGCCATGGAGAGAGGGAACCCTGGTCCTTCAACGGTGGCGGCGAGGGTAGCCGCTCGACAACGCGTCCTTCCTTCTCCTACACCTGCGGAGGCAGAGCCAGCCGAAAGGGGAAGGGGGAGGGGGCGAGGCTGTGGGCGAGGCCGAGGCGCTCGAGGAAGAGGAGGACAGGGCGGCAACGGTTGCGGAGGAGGAGAAGTTCACCCTGTGGGCGGCGGCCACCGAGGAGGCCAGCAGCGCCGACACCGGAGTTCCGCTTGTCGAGGACGCGGCCGACGAGTCGTCGGAGGAGGAGGGTGTGGTGGCGGGCTCGACGCCAGCCAGGGGAAGAGGGCGAGTCCTGCGGCGGTCTGGCTCCGGTGAGCCGGTCCGGCCCGGCAGGGCTACGCGGCCTCAATTGACCCTGGAGGGGTCCCGGCGTCACACGAGGGCCTCGGCAGCGAAGAGGCTGACGAAGGCCGCTGAGAAGAAGAAGGCGACAGCCCCTTCCTCATCTGGGTGCACACAGACCCCGCCGCCTTCTTCGCCTCCTCCGGCAGGCGTCGACTCGGATGATGATGTGGAGCTCCCTTTTGATCTTGGGCCTCTCAGCCCGAAGAGGAAAAGGAAACTGGTGGAAGAGGAGGAGACGGATGATGAGTAAGTACTCCATTCCTTACTGTCATTTCCTTTTCCCCGAATTGGGTCGCTTGTCTTGATCCATTTTTGCTTTTGCAGGGAGGCAGAGACGTTGGCCTAGAGGGTGAAGAGGGCGAGGACCTCGGCGAGCAGCCAGTCCCCGGCTGGGCCTTCAAAGACACCACTGGTGGTGCTGAGCAGCCCGGACAGCAGCCCCCGGCGCAACCCCCAGCGTAAGTTCGTCACCCTCTTCTTACTCGACATGTGGTAGGCGCTCGATGCTATGACGCTGACCTTGCCGGGTTTGTAGGAGGGGAGCGGCAGCAGGAGGAGCCACAGAGGGCTACTCCTAACACACCACCCCCATCGACTACGCCGCTGCGGGGGGCGTCCCCGGCAAGGGCATCAGGCAGGGAGCCCACACCCATGGAGGAAGAGGGGAACTTGGGCGCTGGTGGCTCTGCCATGGCGTCAAATGCTGGTGGACAGGGGACTCCTGCTTCACAGCCTGGCTCTGGTGAGTCGCCTGTCCTTCGTCTCTGTTCTTCCCCTATTCTTTTCTTGGCTTCATTGCTCCCGTTGCTACCCAGGCCCTCCTTCAACAGACATGGAGGACGTGGACACAGTTGTCGGAGATATTGCCGAAGAGGCCGCGGTTGAGGCCGACAGAATTGCCGCCGAGGAGGCAGCCAAGGATGCTGACGAGGCCGCCGCTGATGAGTCCACCAAGGGTGCTGCCGAGGATGTCGCTGCGGGGGCCGCCAAGGCTACCGGCGAGGCTTCCGCCGAGGGCGGCAGCGGTGGTCCTGCCGGGGAGGCCGGCAAGGCCTCCGCCGAGGAAGAGGTGATGGATGATCAGCCTCCCTCCTCCTCAACCTCGGGCCCCGGCAGATACCTGAAGGTGGGCGATGATCTTTTCGTCCACCTCCCAGGGGCGTCAAGCCGAGCGCCCGCCGAAGGGGAGGTTTTTGACGACGAGGTGCTTGCCGCCACCGGGCTCGAGGTGGTCGACGCGCCGGGCGTTGGTGGCGACGGTTCTCCAGAAGAGCAGCATTTCCGTGCCATAGGGGCCAATTTCCGGAAGCTCCAAGTGCGCTACCGTGCCCGCCTGGACAAGGTCAAGTCCAGGATGACAACGGTGGACAACAGGGAGGTGGACTTCAAGGCGCGCGTTGCCGAGACGCAGGCCTGGTTCGACCAGACTCGCGAGGAGCAGAGGGCCTTTCAGGAGGATTTGGCCCAACGCGATGTGGAGCTCACCATGAAGATGGCTGACATCGAGAAGGCCTAGGAGAAGGTGGCGAACTAGGCTGGCGCAGCCGAAGCCGCCCGGAACCAGCATCAAGCCGCCTTGGACTCCCAGGAGGAGGACCTCTCCGCGCGTGAGGCGAGGCTTTCCGCAACGCTCCGTGGAAAGGAGGAGGAGCTCGAGGCCCTTGTCGCGCGATGGACTCGCGAGCTGGAGCAGAGGCACAAAGAGGGGCTCGATGCCCAAGCCCTGGCCCATGCCGGCAAGGTGAAGGAGCTGGAAGCAGAGCGGGACGAGCTGAAGGAGCAGGCCCTCAAGCTGTCCAGCAAGAAGAGCATGCTCAACCGCGCCTTGGTAGAGGCGCAAGGAGCGGTCATCAGCAGGACTAGGGAGCTCTCCGAGGCGCAAAACTCCATCAGAGACCTCAAGCTGAAGCTGGAGGATCTCGAGAAGCTGTTGTCGGACAGCAGGGCTCGGGAGGAGACCTTGACCAGGAGCCTGGAGGAGGAGAAGCAGCTGCGGGCAAATGAGGCCGCCTCCCACCAGGAATATGTGGCGGGCGAGAACAGCTGGATCAGCCATCTGGAGGTCGTCGCCGGCAGGGTCACCTCGCAATTGGCCACCATGGGGATGCCAAATGTGAGGTACGCCCCTGAGCGCAGCGGGACCGTCAACGCCAAGCTGACCCAGTTCTTCGAGGGCGTCCTCGGAGCCTTGGCCTATCTTCACTCCAACAGGATGGCCACACTGGCCGAGGAGGCCCGGTGAATTTGCCGGAGGGTCGTGACCAAGGTCCTCACCAAGGTGGCGCACTGGAATCCCGACCTTAACTTCGTGACCGCGATGAAGAGCTTGCCGGATGGTGTTGACCTGACGGTGCTCAAGGAGCGCATCAAGCCCATCACTGACTGCACCGACGAAATCAAGAGGGTGGAAGGCCAGCACCGGGACTAGGCATCCCGTTCTTCTTTGCCGCTACGGGTTCCCGACCAAGACAAATTTTATATTTAGTTAGAACCGCAGCTATGATGTGATGTAATATAACTCTGAAGTATTCTTAATTTTCATGCATGTTATTTCCCCGTTCAACTCCTCTTGTATGGGTGCCCTACGCCGATTGGGTAGGCTCGCCGGAGCGAAAGCCCCTAGCGGTGTTTTGGGGACGGATCCCCAAGGCCTGCCGGGTACGCGTGTTGCCGGACGAGCCACCTTTTCGTTCCGAACATGGCCGCTCGAACTGTCGAGCTTGACTCGAGTCAGAATCAAGGGCGTTGTCGATCGCGGAAGGTTACTCTGCCATTCTCGACGCAGCCGCTTCAGCTGTTGAGCGGACTCGAAACAGGGAAAGGGCGTTGCCGATCGTGGGAGAGCCCCCCGGCATGCAGGTTCCTCATACAAAGGCATGACATCTCCGGGGGGGGGGGGGATAACCTCAAATAAGAAAGGTAGCACAAATAAGGGTTCAGTGCAACTTAGCTTCTATTTGCGATCGCTCCAGTGTCGATCTTCTGGCCTCCTTTCTTCTTCAAGGGTCACGGAGATGAAGGAGCGCCGGGCTAACTGCTAAAGCCGATTCTCACAACTGCGCCCCTACCTGGCACGCCAAAGATGTCGGTGGGAACGACACCTATGGGATCACAAGAATCCCTACTACGGTTGCGGGGCGCGGGGTCGTGAGAAGAGCGGATTAAACAGATAGCAGACGGTTCGTCTACCTAGGTTCGGGCCGCGAGGATGCGTAAAACCCTACTCCTGCTTTGGTGGATTGTTTATCTGTGTTCTTGAACTAGCAATGGGGCGTGAGCAGCTCCAAAAAGCCGAATCCCCCTCATGGTCGCCTTGGGCCTCCTTTTATAGGGAAAGGGGTTGCCACAGTGGCACACAGGAGGTGGAAAGGGTACAGTGATGCAAGGTTATCCCTCGCATTACATGACAAGGCGCATTTAATGCATCTTGCTTAGGTGTCCTTGCTTTATCGGGGACGGGGGAGAGCCCTGTCTCGTCCGTCGCCGCTCCCTCTTGCGTCGACACGCGCCCTGGCCAGCGGTTCCCACGGTGCCATGTAGGCAGGCAGGCAGCAGAGGTAGCACAGTGGTGGGTCTCCACGAAGATCTGCATGCCGCCACGCAGGTGCCTGCCCAGCTGGTTGGGTCGGCAGCTGCATGCGAACGGCGGTGGAGGTCTGATTGGTGTGGGCCTGATGGTGGCCCTACGGGTGTTCTTGGCAAGGGCCTTGTCGCGGCCCTGGCAAGGGTCGTGCCGTGGAGCCTAATGTCATCCCCGGCAAGGTTCTTGCCGGGGGCCTTGTGGTCCTCCTTGGCTGGGATCCTGCCGAGGATCATCATCTTCTAAAGTGTGTATCTGATCTTGAATGTCTTCACAAAGATCTGCATGCCACCACGGGGATGTCTCCCGAATCCTTGCCCCATGGGGGCAGTGGACTCAAGGGTGACTCGCTCCGTAGGTGTGGGGCGAGCTGCCACGGCAAGGGTCTTGCCGGGTTTGCTAAAACCGCCTCCCGGCAAGGATCTTGCCGGGGGAGTCCGCTTCGTCCCCTTTGCTCTTTGTGGTCTTGGTCTTGGCGTCATTCTGCTTTTCTCGAGCTTCGGTCTTACCTTGGCTCACCTCCCTTGCCTTGCTCAGTGTGGTGGTGCCCGTGGCTCAGACTGCCCGTGCACAGTTATAGGGGTACAAAAAGTGTACCCCTCTTTTTGTACACCGACAGATAGCATCTACACTGCTTCTGTTGTTTTAATTTTGGAAAAAAATTGTCGCTTTATTCACCTCAGACAGAAGCTAGGGCGGCTTAAACGTCATTGTAATGACATGGGAGAGCTCATTGCGGCTCTTATCAAATACGCTGACTCAAACAGCACTAAGGATCATGATTCAGAGGAGGAAAAGTCTGGTAAGGGGATGGAAAACGACAAAGGGAAGCACCAGAAGACGACAGGTCAGAGCCAAGGTAACAATGGTAAGTGCAAGCACGCTGACGGCGGGTCAGACTTTGTGGCCAACACTAATGCGCAGAGCGGTGATCACCGTCGTAAGGGAAAATTCCAACCGCAGTTTGGAGGGCCAAAGTTCAATTTAGAAGCAATATTGAGCCAACCTTGCCCAAAACATAGTCGTCTCGATAAGCCATCAACTCATGTGTGGAAAGATTGTAATATCATGAAGGAGTATAAGAATTCCAGCTTTCACCAGGACCACAATAATGGTAACGGCCTGCACGGCGGGTCAGCCTCCGGCTCTCACAGGCCCGACTTTGGAGGTGGCGGCTCAAACTCAGGATTTCAAGGCCAAGGTAATCAATGCGGTTTTAATCAGCAGCCCAGTCAAGGCAATCAGCAGCAGCAATCCGGGTATCAGAGTAATCCAAAGCAGCTGAATAGTGGACAATATCGTGTTTTCACCACGAGCCTGTGCAAGCGAGATCAGATGGTTCATAAATGAGCGGTGAGCGCGGTTGAGCCAGCAAGCCCATCATACTTACGATGGTCAGAGCAACCCATTGTATGGAGCTGTGAGGTTCACCCGCCCTAGATTGACAACCTGGGTCAGCTAGCTTTGGTGGTTGCTCCTCAGGTTGGAGGTTACAAGTTCACTAAGGTGCTTATGGACGGAGGCAGTAGTATCAATATCCTTCATTATGATACTTTTCGCCCTATGAATTTGTCTGACAAAGATTGAGGGAGTCCTGGATTAGGGGGTATCCGGACTGCCGGACTATAACCTTTGGCCGGACTGTTGGACTATGAAGATACAAGATTGAAGACTTCGTCCCGTGTCCGGATGGGACTCTCCTTGGCATGGAAGGCAATCTTGGCAATACAGATATGTAGATCTCCTTCCTTGTAACTGACTCTGTGTAACCCTAGCCCCCTCCGGTGTCTATATAAACCGGAGGGTTTAGTCCGTAGGACAGAACAACAACAATCATACCATAGGCTAGCTTCTAGGGTTTAGCCTCTCTGATCTCGTGGTAGATCAAATCTTGTACTACCCATATCATCAATATCAATCAAGCAGGAGTAGGGTTTTACCTCCATCGAGAGGGCCCGAACCTGGGTAAAAACATCGTGTCCCTTGTCTCCTATTACCATCTGCCTAGACGCACAGTTCGAGACCCCCTAGCCGAGATCCGCCGGTTTTGACACCGACATTGGTGCTTTCATTGAGAGTTCCTTTGTGTCGTCATCATTAGGCTTGATGGCTCCTTCAATCATCGATAGCGATGCAGACCTGGGTGAGACTTTTTCCCCGGACATATCTTTGTATTCGGCGGCTTCGTACTGCGGGCTAACTCGCTTGGCCATTTGGAGCAGACCAAAAGTTATGCCCCTGGCCACCAGGTCAGGTTTGGAAGCTTAAACTACACGGCCGACTTCCGCGGAGACTTGATCTTCAACGGATTCGAGCCCCTGCCGAGTGCACCACACAGTCACGATGAGCATGATTTAGCCCTGCCGTCGGACAGTGTTGCGAAGATCGCACTGGCAACCGCTCCGACCTTCAATTCGGAGCCAGACGCGCCGCCCGTGGACAGGTGGCTAGACCCCGCACCGGATGCCGCAGTATCAATGGCGATCGAGCCGAATACCAACCTTACCCTTCACGAAAGCCGTGACCCCAGGTTGCCGGATTCTTTTCCGGCCACGGGCTCCGAACTGCATGCGCCCTTGCCAATCGAATCCAACTCGGTGCCGATCATGGAGTTCACCTCCGCAGATATCTTTCAACACTCGCCCTTCGGCGACGTACTGAACTGTCTAAGATCTCTCTCCTTGTCAGGAGAGTCCTGGCCGGATGACGAAGAAATTCACTGCCCACCCACCACCCACTTAGTAGCCACTATCGATGATTTAACCGACATGCTAGACTTTGACTCCGAAGACATCGACGGTATGGACGACGATGCAGGAGACGAACAGGAACCACTACCCACAGGGCACTGGACAGCCACCTCATCCCATGATGTATACATGGTGGACACACCAAAAGAAAACGACGACGAGGAGCGGAAGGACGAAGCAAAGGATCGTTCCCTCAAGAAGCAGTCAAAGCGACGGTGTAAGCGCCGCTCCAAGTCCCGCCTCGGCAGAAACAACGGTCATACAGACCCAGCGATAGAGCAGGGTGATCCGGCGGACAACGAACATTGGCATTGAACAACCGTCCGACCATGGCAACACGGAGAACCAATCTGCACAACCCGTCTCGGGCGAAGATAATAGTCCAGATGACCTCACGCCGGATAAGCTCCTGGAGCAGAAGAACCTCCATAAAAGGTTTGTCGCCACCGCGCGGAGCCTGAAAAAGCAGAAGCAAAAACTCAAGGCTGCGGAAGATACACTTAGAATCAAATGGAGCAAAGTACTCAACACCGCAAACAAATATAGCGGCAGTCGCCACACAAAGAGCTACCCGAACCGAAAGCTACTGCCTGAATTTGATGAGGAGGCCTTAGATCCCCTGGAATCAAAAAACAAAGCAGCCATCCGGTCGGATAGACGACCTCATGGCCAACATCGAGCGGCAAACAACGCCACACACAAGCCAGCACGCGATCCACATGAGGACTCACATCAAGAAGACGACCCAACCAGATCTATCTACGGGCCAAGAAAGCGCGCTCCAGCAAGCAATGCAACACAACAAAAATCCGAACACCACGGTACACCCAAATACAGGGGTGCTGCACACCCCCTATGTTTCACCGATGAGGTGCTGGACCATGAATTTCCAGAGGGATTCAAACCCGTAAACATAGAGGCGTACGACGGAACGACAGACCCTAGGGTCTAGATTGAGGACTACATCCTCCATATCCACATGGCTTGAGGAGATGATCTCCATGCCATCAAGTACCTACCCCTCAAGCTCAATGGGCCAGCCAGGCACTGGCTTAAAAGCCTACCCGAAAACACCATTGGAAGTTGGGAAGAGCTCGAGGTCGCCTTTCGGGCAAATTTTCAAGGGACCTATGTCCAACCAACGGATGCAAACGATTTAAGTCATATAACTCAACAACCCAGAGAGTCAGGCCGAAAGCTTTGGAATAGATTTCTTACTAAAAAGAACCAAATAGTCGACTGTCCGGACGCCGAAGCCATAGCAGCTTTCAAACACAGCGTCCGAGATGAATGGCTCGCCAGACACCTCGGCCAAGAAAAGCCAAGAACAATGGCTGCATTAGCAAGCCTCATGACCCGCTTTTGCGCGGGCAAGGATAGCTGATTGGCAAGATGCAGCACCAGCGACCCAAGTACATCCAAAGTTAGGGACGGGAACGGGAAGCGACGACGCAGCAAAAACCAGCGCCGGAATAAAGAAAACGGCCCGAAGAGCACGGCGGTAAACGCTGGATTCAAAAGCTCTCGGCCAGGTCAGCAAAAGCTGCCCTCCAAAGGAAACATAGACGAACTGTCTAGCCTAAACAAAATTCTGGACAAACTATGTCAAATCCACAGCACCCCCGATAAACCTGCAAATCATACCCATAGAGAATGTTGGGTCTTCAAGCAGTCCAGCAAGCTCAATGCTGAACAAAAGGGGTTGGATACACCAAGCGAAGACGAGGATGAGCCTCGCAAGCAAAGCAGTGGGAAACAGAAGAAATTCCCACCAGAAGTCAAAACAGTAAACGTGTTACACGTGATAAATAAAAACAATGCGACACTCACTGAAATACGTGCCCTAGGGCCTATCACTGCGGAGTTCCGCCACTGGTCGGACGAACCGATCACCTTCGACCATCGGGATTACTCCGCAAGTATCCGGCACGCAGGATGGGCTGCCTTGGTGCTCAACCCGATAATTGACGGATACCACTTCACACGAGTCCTGATGGATGGCGGCAGTAGTTTGAACCTGATATATCAGGACACAGTCCGCAAAATGGGGATAGACCCAACAAAAATTAGCCATAGCAATATTTCCTTTAAAGGAGTAACGCCAGGACCAGGGGCCCATTGCACGGGCTCCCTGCTACTGGAGGTTATATTCGGCTTCCCCGATAACTTCCGCAGCGAAAATCTAACCTTCCACATCGCTCCATTTCAAAGTGGCTATCAAGCACTACTGGCGCGAAGATTTCGCTTGCTTTAACGCAATACCGCTTTACGCGTCTCTCATGCTTAAGATGCCCGGTCCACGCGACATCATTACTGTAAAGGGAAATATTGAGCACTCCTTGTGCGCGGAAGACCGTGCGGCTACCTTGACAGCCGCACACTAGACGACCTCACCAACTAGAGCATCTTACAGGTCGTTAAGACCACAGACGCGGCTAGACGAGTCCGGCTTGGTAATATAATTGATAAAGGTTTGATGGCTATACCCCTATAACAATACAAGGGGCTCCACGCGTGTAAACAAGTGACAATAAGGCTCAATTCTACCCATCTTGAACTATACTTGATTTATTTAGTATAACATACATTTTGCACGACAATTTTGCAACCAAGTTCTTCTCCTCTACATATGACCATTGTGCTACACCCGTCCAGGATACGGCCCAACGGAGACACAGGTGCAGACGTGCAGCAGGGACCCGTCCTAAGGAATCTCTTCAGATTAAGACCCTGCGTAAACCTTTTTTACTGTCTCTTGTTGATAAACATCCCCCGGATTCCCAGTAAAGCTGAGTAGGATGCTGACGTATTGGCATGTGGCCACATTAGATTATTGCACGTACCTGGACACCAGGGACTTATTACAAAGAGCGATGTTTCGCCTAGTTTATATCATAAAGACCGAATACCTTAGGGAGTGTTCGGCGTCGCGAGTTTGGCCTTATATGCATCAGGTCCGAATCATGTCTTTGGTCAAATGTTGGGTTTGCCCGGCTCCTGTGTTTTGCTGCCTTACGTTCCGCTCTATCGGCTAAGGCGGCACCAGGAGAACTACTGCGATTGTGCCCTGGTTCAGCCAAGCGAGCACCTCAGTAGAGAAAGCCGAAAGTTGACTCTCATGATATAGCGCGAGACTGGTCAACCACTCGATGACCCAGCGGAATCTTCGGGATTCCTCCGCCTTAATGAAGGGCCATTTCCCGGCCAGGCACACACGCGCCCCGAATTCGGATGAGCGCGGAGCCACCAGGGGCTATATAGTAGCCCCACTGTCAAACTCCTATGGCTAAGTGAAAGTGATAAAGCATTATAGTCTGATTGCCTAGCTCGCTGCGCTATCACCTCCGTAATGGACCAAGACGTTGGATCAAGTGTGAATATGCGTCTTCTGCGAGCACCTCCGCATTATATGCATGGGGGCTGAAGCCGACGACTGCCATCTTTGAGGTTATATACATATATACATAAACGGCCACACAGGAGGTATTATAATTCTTGCAGGCACAAGTATAAAAAAGCCTTTACATTTAAGCACACATTGTTTTCAATGCGAATACATTTCATTCGAACATAATATTCTTCGAGCACTGCGCCTCTATTGCACGAGCACCCTCAAGAACTTCTTGGAAGTAGTGCTCGACAAGTACTCGGCTTCGGTCCGAGTCTTGAGCTACAATGGCGGTGGCCTCCATCTCTGCCCAGTATGTCTTGACATGGGCAAGGGCCATCCGCGCACCCTCTACACACGCCGACCTCTTCATCGCGATGATATGCGGCACGGCACCAACGAACTGCTGCACCAAACAAAAGTAACGATTCGGCTTTGGCCTTTCCGGCCACAGATGATCCACAATAGACCTCATGGCAAGTACGGACAATCTATTCAGCTCGGCCCATTCGGCCAACCGATCAGTCAATGGAAGCGGACGCTTTGGATCATTAAACTATGACCAGAACAACTTCTCCACTTCACGACCCTTTTGATCTCGGAAGTACTCGGCCGCATCGGTAGCACTCGCTGCCAGATCAAGGTATGCATCCGCCGAACTCCATAGCCGGTCTAAGGAAGCGTACTTCGGATCGCCGAACTTCATCTGCATCATAAAGGACTTCCCAGCCGCGATATCTCCGGCCTGACGCAGCTCCTCCTTCATCGCTCTCATGGCAGAGTGGGTGTCTTTGGCCGCCACCACGGCCTTCTCTAGGTCCGACCTCTTTGCTTGATCTTCCTTTTCAAGAAGCTTGTAACGTTCAGTGGCATTCTTCAACTCCATAGCCATCTTGGCTATTTTGTCCTTGCTTTGGCAGTGAGTAGCCTATTCGGCATTCAGCTCCTTGATTGCCTTTAGGGCAGCCACATCACTTCTCTTGGCTTGTTCTTTGGCTCGGGCAAGTTCCGCCCGAAGGTTCTCCATGGCCGCAGCCCATCTGCATTTAAAACATATGTTATACATACTGGCATCATGCTCCTCTTATCATGTGTCACTGGAGAAATTACATACCTTGCGCCTCGTCAAGCCGCTTGTTGACAAGTACGATTTCGGCATCTACCATGTCAAGCTGCCGCTTTAACTCGGCAAATTCATCAGTCCGGCTGGCCACCGGACATTTCGCCACCTGCATATTAAGCCGGCAAAATTATACCTGGGACTATGATCCTCTGCGCATCGTCGTCTTCGACAGCACCCAAAGTCTTAGAGGCTACTATCTACATAGGGCGCATCTTAAGGTATGCGGCACTGTCTAAAAGGTACATCATTTCACGTACCTCAAAACCTGTCAGTAGACTCATGACACCTTCATGCAACCCGCTCTCCGAGGACGAAATCGTTTCAATTACCATACCCATCAATGTACAGTGCTCTTCTGAGATAGATGCTCGCCCTAGCAGATCCCTCAGTACCTCCGACCGCGCACCAGACGGTGCCAGACTCATTCGATTGCTTTTTTCAAAGGCGGATACTGAGGGCTTCGGGTGGCCGTATGACTACCTTCTAGCCTTGCCGGATCAGGAGAAACCCTCCGTGATGACACCTCGGGGTCGCCCGCCTCATGAGGCAGTATGGCGGGGGGAGGCGTTCCGCTCTCCATCATCTCTAGAAGAAGATCCCCCGAAGACGAGCTCTACTGAGAAGGGCTAAGATCCGAACTGCAAGATAAATGCTTCGGTTAGTTTCCTCTGAAGTAAAGCAAGGTTTTTTCTCATTATTAAACACCCTTTTACTTACAGCTCGGTGGAGGGCTGATCCCCTTGAGGGCATAGTACGGCCGGGGTATCCCCCGCTACAGGACCCTCTGGTAAAGATTTCTTCCCCTGCTTTGAGACCATTGTCTCCGGGTCTTCAGAGGCAGTCCTCTTCTTCCCCTGAGGAGAGGAATTTTCAACTCCTCCCTTCCGGCCAACCTCCTCCGCGGAGGCAGTAGCTTCCTTGTTCCCCCCTTCATCTTCTCTCGAGGGCGCTTGATAAGGCGCGATCTCCAGCATCCTGGTTAACACAGGATCTGGCGAGGTCTTAGGAAGAGGGGCCGGACACCTGATCAACTTTGCCTTCGCTATCCACTCCTGGTTCAAGAGCAGCTCCTTTTTAGAGGGCGATGTTGCGATAAATAAACGGATGGTGTGTTCGGGCATAGGGCTACTTACTTGGGTATCCGGACGATTACAGCTCAGACTTGCATCCTCAGTGGATTCCGGATACATTATTTGTGGTCCGAAGAACAATTTGTACATGTCCGCGGGCGTCATGCCAAGGAAATGTTGAAGAGCTCGCGGTCCCTCCGGATTGAACTCCCACAGGTGGAGGGGACGACGTTTGCAGGGAAGGACTCGGCGAATTAACATGACTTGCATCACCACTAACAGACTGACATCTCTCTCTAGGAGATCTTGGATGCGGCTCTGCAATATGGGCACATCCTTTACTGGCCCCCAGTCTAGTCCCTTGTTGGCCCATGATGTTAGTCATGGCAGGGAACCCGAGCGAAAAACAGGTGGAGCTACCCACTTGGTACCCCTGGGAGCTGCGATATAAAACCACTCTCGTTGCCATAAGCTGGACTCCTCTTGGAAAGAGCCCTCGGGCCATGGGGCGTCAGCATTTTTGCTTATTACGGCGCCTCTGCACTCTGCGTGCTGCCCCTCGATCATCTTCGGCTCCACTTTGAAGGTCTTGAGCCACAATCCGAAATGCGGAGTAATACGGAGGAAAGCTTCGCACACAACGATGAACGATGAAATATGGAGGATAGACTCCGGAGCTAAATCATGGAAGTCCAGCCCATAATAGAACATGAGCCCCCTCACGAAGGGATCCAGCGCGAAGCCTAGCCCTCAGAGGAAGTGAGGTACGAACACGACACTCTCACCGGGCTTGGGAGTGGGAATAACTTGCCCTCGAGCAGGCAACCTATGCGGGATTTCGCCGGTCAGGTACCTGGCCTCCCTTAGCTTTATTACGTCCTCCTCCATGATGGAGGAGGGCATCCACCGACCTTGAAGGTTGGATCCGGACGTGATCGGAGGTCCGAAGCGCCTAAACCTAAGCTTTGGGTGTTGGAACTCGAGGCAGGAGGAGGATTCGATTGAGGTCGAAAGAAAGGAACATGTCTTGGTTCTTTATAAAAGATATTGAATACCAAGAGCCCTCCTCGTGACCGTTTGGGACTTACCTCCGATCGAGGGGTCATACCAACGGGCGTGATTGGGTTACCCACGTCCGTGTTGATGAGAATCCCGTAAATAAAGGGGACACGATCTCTGCTTCGACAAGACGTGACAAGGAAACCGCCTCGCAAAACGCGCTAAGGTTGGCTGTAAAAAAAGATTCGAATAAAGGCTTGGGTGTGGTGTGATGTCACATTACGGGATACGTCAGCAGACTAGATTTGTGGAAATATTATTCTCTCTATGGTGGTATGTGGAACTTGTTTTGCAGAGTCAGACACGATCCTCATGTTCAAAACCTTCTATGAAGTATTCGGAGGAGGAACCCGCCTTGCAATGCCAAAGACAATCTGCGCGCCGGACTCATCGTCATTGAAGCCTGGTTCAGGGGATACTGAGGGAGTCCTGGATTAGGGGGCATTCGGATTGCCGGACTATAACCTTTGGCCGGATTGTTGGACTATGAAGACACAAGATTGAAGAATTCATCCCGTGTCCGGATGGAACTCTCCTTGGCGTGGAAGGCAAGCTTGGAAATACGGATATGTAGATCTCCTTCCTTGTAACCGACTCTGTGTCACCCTAGCCCCCTCCAGTGTCTATATAAATCGAAGGGTTTAGTCCGTAGGACAGAACAACAACAATCATACCATAGGATAGCTTCTAGGGTTTAGCCTCTCTGATCTCGTGGTAGATCAACTCTTGTACTACCCATATCATCAATATCAATCAAGCAGGAGTAGGGTTTTACCTCCATCGAGAGGGCCCGAACCTGGGTAAAAACATCGTGTCCCTTGTCTCATATTACCATCCGCTTAGACGCACAGTTCGGGACCCCCTACCCGAGGTCCGCCGGTTTTGACACCGACAAAGATCTTAAGTCGTCCTCTAAAGTCTTTCAGGGGGTGATGCCTCATAAGTCGGCTTACCCAGTGGGTAACCTAGCCTTGGAAGTAGCTTTTGGCAATGAGCATGATTACAAGGCCAAAACATTGAAATTTGAGTTGTTCAAGATCAAGATCCCTTATCACGCCTTGTTTGGATGGCCGGCTTAAGCCAAAATTTATGGCACAACCTTGTTACATTTATCTGCAGCTTAAAATGCCGGGTTGCAAGGGTACCATCACGGTGCATGGTGACAGAAAGATAGCTTTGGAATGTGAAGAGGGTGATGCTCCCTACACTGAGTCTTCTTGTGCCACGGAAGAGCTTAAGTTTTACAAAGACAATGTTGACCCGACTGATATGACTCTTGTGAAGAAGCCAACTACAGAGCATGACCCTTTCTTGAAATTTAAATCGGCGGATGATACCAAGTAGGTTGACTTTTGTCCCTGGCGACTCATCCTATCAGTTCATTATCAGTGCCAACATGTATCCAAAACAGGAAAGCGTGCTCATCGAGTTCATCCATGAGAACCGGGACATCTTTGCATGGAAGCCTTCGGACATGCCGGGTGTACCGAGGGAACTCGTTGAGCACACTCTCAATATTGGTCCAAAGTTTAAACCGGTCAAGCAATTCCTTCGTTGTTTTAATGAAGAGAGGTGCAAGGCCATTGGAGAAGAAGTGGCCCGGCTCTTCGCGGCCGGGTTCATTGTTGAAGTTTTTCATCCTGAGTGGTTGGCTAATCCGATGCTGGTGCTTAAGAAAAACGGCACTTGGCATATGTGTGTGGAATACACAGACCTTAACTTGTCCGGTTGATCCTTTTGTTCTTCCTCGTGTTGATCAGATCATTGATGCTATGGTGGGTTGTGAGCGTTTGAGTTTCTTAGATGCTTATTCTGGTTATCATCAGATCAGAATGGCAGTTAAGGACCAAGAGAAGACATATTTCATCACTCCTTTTGGAGCCTTCTGCTATGTGTCTATGCCATTTGGGCTCAAGAGTGCCCAGGCGACATATCAGCGTTGTGTTTAGAATTGCCTTCACAGCCAGATAGGACGCAATGTTCATGCTTATGTGGATGATATCATTGTGAAATCCAGGAAGAAGGAGACCTTGCTAGATGATTTAAAGGAGACCTTTGACAACCTCTGGGTCTTAAGGAGATGCTTAACCCGACCAAATGCGTTTTTGGTGTGCCAGCAGGCAAGCTCTTGTGTTTTCTGGTCTCTGAGAGAGGTATTGACGCTAACCCAGAGAAAATCAAGGCTATCACTTCCTTGGCTAAGCCCGCCTGTATTAAGACGTCCAGCATTTTGCGGGTCATATTGCCACTTTAAGCCGGTTTATAAGCCGCCTCGGAGAAAAGGCTATTCCTTTATACCATATGATGAAGAAAATGGATCACTTTGTCTGGAGTGATGATGCCAACAAGGTGTTCGAGGCACTTAAAAAACAGTTGGCTGAGCGGCCGGTTCTTGCAACTCCTATCGAGAAGGAGCCCTTGCTCTTATATGTGGCTGCTAACAGCAGAGACGTCAGCGTAGCAGTTGTTGTGGAGAGGAAGGAAACAGGCAAGGAATATCCAGTTCAAAGGCCGGATTAGTATGTCAATGAGGTGTTAATTGAGTCTAAGTAGAGGTACCCACATTGGCAGAAGCTAGTCTATGGAGTGTTCATGGCTAGTCGCAAGTTGAAGCATTGTTTCCTTGTTCATCCTATTATGGTGGCCAGTTCTGCTCCTTTAGGGGATATTATTCATAACAGAGAAGCCACAGGCCAGGTGGCCAAGTGGGCCATTGAGCTTGGTCCTCATGGGTTGAAGTGTATGCCAAGGATAGTTGTCAAGTCACCGGCTCTTGTGGATTTCATCAACGACTGGACAGAGTTGCAAACACCAGAGGGAAAGCCAGATAACACTTACTGGACGATTGACTTTGATGGGGCAAGGCAGCTGGAGGGCTCGGGGGCTAGAGTTATCTTTACTTCCCCACGAGGTGATAAGTTTTTTATGTGTTACGATTAATGTTCCCTTGCACTAATAATGCAGCTGAGTATGAGGCTCTGCTCCATGGCCTTCAGGTGTCTTAAGAGATGAATTTAAACTGGGTGAGGTGATTTGGCGACTCAGATTTGGTGGCTCAGCAGGTCTCAGGAACTTGGAATTGTAAGGACCCACTCATTGCGGCTTATCGCCGGGCGATTGATAGTATTGCTGACCATTTCAAAGGTTATCAAGTGGAACATGTTGATCGTAGAAAGAACGAGGCGGTTGATAAGTTTACAAAGTGGGTTGAGGCAGAGCCGGTCAGCAAGTGTGATGTGGCAAAAGAGGTTCAATTCATTAAGAAGGTGACCTTCCACTTTGGCTACCCGCCTAGTATCATAACTAATAATGGCACTAATCTGTCTAAGGGCGATATGAAAAATTCTGTCAGCATATTCGTCTTGATGTTTCATCGGTGGCTCACCCCTAGTCCAATGGTCAAGCTGAAAGGGCCAATCAAGAAATCTTGAGAGGCATCAAACCCCGGCTTATGGTCCCTTAGCAGAGGACGCCGGCTTGTTGGGTTGAATAATTACCCTTAGTGCTTTGGAGTATAAATACCACCCCCAACAGATCAATAGGTTTCACGCCTTTCTTCATGGTTTACGGGAGGCAGTTCTCCCAAGTGACATCCGTCATGATTTGCCCCGTGTGGTGGCTTTTGTTGAAGCTGACAATGAAAAAGAACATCAGGATGCTCTGGATATGTTGGATGAGGAACGTGACCTCGCGACGGCTCGTTCGACGATTTATCTGCAAGATTTGTGTCGTTATCATAGCTGTCGGGTTAAAACCCGGACCTTTCAAGAAGGCGACTTGGTGCTCCGGCTCATCCAGGATCAGACAGATATGCACAAATTATCCCTGCCTTGGGAAGGGCCTTTTGTGGTCATAGAGAATCTGAACAACAGGTCATACTACCTCATTGATACTCGAGAAAACAAGGACTCGCACACATCGAAGGAGGAGACCCACCGGCCGTCGAACATTGCTCATCTGAGACCATATTACACTTGAGCCACCGGCTCTTGCTGTACATACCTTCATCAATGTATATATTTTCACCAGTATAATAAAGCCGACATCCCTGATAATTCTGGGCCTCTGTCATTTCATTTCAAAGTATTTGAGTCTTTATTGTCTGTTCATAAGGTCACTTGGGGGCTTCCTGCTCAATGAGCATAGCTGTTCACACCATCTTGATCTGGTTTTCAAGCAGTCTCATTGGTCACTTGGGGGCTTCCTGCTCCATGAGCATAGCTGTTCACACCCTCTTGATTTGGTTTTCAAGCCGTCTCATTGGTCACTTGGGGGCTTCCTGCTCCATGAGCATAGCTGTTCACACCCTCTTGATTTGGTTTTCAAGCCATCTCATTGGTCACTGATACGTCCATTTTGCATCATGCTTTTATATCGATATTTATTGCATTATGGGCTGTCATTACACGTTATGTCAGAATACTTATGCCTATTCTCTCCTATTTTACAAGGTTTACACGAAGAGGGAGAATGCCGGCAGTTGGAATTCTAGGCTGGAAAAGGAGCAAATATTACAGACCTATTCTACACAACTCCAAAAGTCCTAAAACTCCACAAAAGTCAGTTTTGGAATATATTAAAAATATTGGGCGAAGAAAGCACCATAGGGGGGCCACACCCTGTCCACGAGGGTGGGGGCGCGCCCTAACCCCTGGGCGCACCCCCTGCCCCGTGGGCTCCCTGGCAGGACTTCGGTGCCCATCTTTCGGCTATATGAAGTCTTTCGCCCTGGAAAAAATCATAAGGGAGCTTTCAGGACGAAGCGCCGCCGTCTTGAGGCGGAACCTGGCAAAACCAATCTAGCGCTCCGGCGGAGCTGTTCTGCCGGGGAAACATCCCTCCGTGGGGGATCATCACCATCCTCATCACCATCGATCCTCTCATCGGGAGGGAGTCAATCTCCATCAACATCTTCACTAGCACCATCTCATCTCAAATCCTAGTTCATCTATTGTATCCAATTCTTGTCTCAAAACCTTAGATTGGTACCTGTTGGTTGCTAGTAGTGTTGATTACTCCTTGTAGTTGATGCTAGTTGGTTTATTTGGTGGAAGATCATATGTTCAGATCCTTTATGCATATTAATACCCCTCTGATTATGAACATGAATATGATTTATGAGTAGTTACGTTTGTTCCTGAGGACATGGGAGAAGTCTTGCTATAAGTAGTCATGTGAATTTGGTATTCGTTCGATATTTTGATGAGATGTATGTTGTCTTTCCTCTAGTGGTGTTATGTGAACGTTGACTACTTGACACTTCACCATTATTTGGGCCAAGAGGAAGGCATTGGGAAGTAATAATTAGATGATGGGTTGCTAGAGTGACAGAAGCTTAAACCCTAGTTTATGTGTTGCGTTGTACAGGGCTGATTTGGATCCATATGTTTCATGCTATGGTTAGGTTTACCTTGATACTTCTTTTGTAGTTGCGGATGGTTGCAAGAGGGGTTAATCATAAGTGGGATTATTGTCTATGGAACGGCAGTACCCAAGCACCGGTCCACCCACATATCAAATTATCAAAGTAACGAACGTGAATCATATGAGCATGATGAAAACTACCTTGACGATAATTCCCACGTGTCCTCGGGAGTGCTTTCCTTTACATAAGAGTTCGTCCATGCTTGTCCTTTTCTACAAAAGGGATTGGGCCACCTTGCTGCACCTTGTTTACTTTTGTTACTTGTTAGCTGTTGCAAATTATCCTATCACAAAACTATCTGTTATAGATAATTTCAATGCTTGCAGAGAATACCCTACTTAAAACCGCTTGTCATTTCCTTCTGCTCCTCGTTGGGTTCGACACTCTTACTTATCAAAAGGACTACGATAGATCCCCTATACTTGTGGGTCATCTAGACTCTTTTCTGGCGCCGTTGCCGGGGAGTGAAGCGCCTTTGGTAAGTGGAATTTGGTAAGGAAAAATTTATATAGTGTGTTGAAATTTACTGTCACTTGTTACTATGGAAAGTAATCCTTTGAGGGGCTTGTTCGGGGTATCTTCACCCCAACTAGTAGAGCAAAGAGTTGCTCCTCAACCTACTGAACCTACTGAAAATGTTTACTTTGAAATTCCTTCGGGTATGATAGAGAAACTGCTAGCTAATCCTTTTACAGGAGATGGAACATTGCATCCCGATTTGCTCCTAATCTATGTGGATGAAGTTTGTGGATTATTTAAACTTGCATGTATGCCTGAGGATGTTATCAAGAAGAAGGTCTTCCCTTTATCTTTGAAGGGAAAGACATTGACATGGTTTAGGCTATGTGATGATATTGGATCATGGAACTACAACCGATTGAAATTGGAATTTCATCAGAAGTTTTATCCTATGCATCTGGTTCATCGTGATCGTAATTATATATATAATTTTTGGCCTCACGAAGGGGAAAGCATCTCTCAAGCTTGGGGGAGGCTTAAGTCAATGTTATATTCATGCCCCAATCATGAGCTCTCAAGAGAAACTATTATTCAAATTTTTTATGCTCGGCTCTCTCTCAGTAATCGCTCCATGCATGCTCGATACTTCTTGCACTGGTTCTTTTATGATGAATTCTATTGAATTCATATGGGATTTACTGGAAAGAACTAAATGCAACTCTAAAGATTGGGAACTCAACGAAGGTAAGGATTCAGGTATAACACCTAAGTTTGATTGTGTTAAATCTTTTATGGATACCGATGCTTTTTGTGAATTTACCACTAAATATGGACTTGACTCTGAGCTAATAGCTTCTTTCTGTGAATCATTTGCAACTCATGTTGATCTCCCTAAGGAGAAGTGGTTTAAATATCATCCTCCCATCGAATTAAAAGTAGTTGAACCTATTAAATTTGAAGAAAATACTATCACTTATAATGTCGATCCTATTGTTCTTACCGCTTATACTGAGAAACCACATTTCCCTACTAGAATAAAGGATCATGCTAAAGCTTCAACTTTGTTCATAAGAATAATACTAGAACACCTACACCTTCTGAGCAAATTAAAGTTGAACCTAGTATTGCTATGGTTAAAGATCTCTTGGGCGCTAATATCGATGGGCATGTTATTTACTTTTGTGATGAAGCTGCTAGAATTGCTAGACCCAACACTAAAAATAAACATAGACCTATTGTAGGCATGCATGTTGTTTCTGTTAAAATAGGAGATCATTGTTATCATGGCTTATGTGATATGGGTGCTAGTGCGAGTGCAATACCTCATTCTTTATATGAAGAAATTATGCATGATATTGCACCTCTGCTGAGATAGAAGATATCGATATTACTATTAAGCTTGTCAATAGAGATACTATTTCACCAACTGGGATTGTTCGAGATGTTGAAGTCTTGTGTGGGAAAGTTAAATATCCAACTGATTTTCTTGTTCTTGGTTCCCCACAAGAAGAGTTTTGTCCCATAATACTTGGTAGACCCTTCTTGAATACTGGTAATGCTAAGATAGACTGCAAAAAGGATGTTATTACTATTGATTTAGGGGACATGTCTCATGATTTTAATTTTGCTAAATTTCGTAGACAACCCCATGATAAATAATTGACTAGTAAAGATGAAATTATTGGTCTTGATTCTATTGCCGTGCCTCCTAATGATCCTTTAGAACAATATTTGCTAGACCATGAAAATGATATGTTTATGAATGAAAGAAGCGAAATAGATGAAGTATTCTTTTAACAAGGACCTATTTTGAAACACAACTTGCTTGTTGAAATTCTAGGGGATCCTCCTCCACCCAAGGGTGATCCCGTGTTTGAGCTTAAACCATTACCAGACACCCTTACATATGCTTATCTTGATGAAAAGAAGATATATCCTATTATTATTAGTGCTAACCTTTCAGAGCAGGAAGAAGAGAAATTATTGAGAACTCTAAAGAAGCACCGTGCTGCTATTGGATATACTCTCGATGATATTAAGGGCATTAGTCCCACTCTATGCCAACACAAAAAATTTTGGAGAAAGATGCTAAACCGGTTGTTGATCACCAACGACGGTTAAATCCTGAGATGAAAGAATTGGTAAGAAAAGAAATACAAAAGCTTCTGCAGGCAGGTATAATTTATCCTCTTGCCGATAGTCAGTGGGTTATAGAATGGTAATTGACTTCCGCAAATTAAATACAGCTACTAAAAAGGATCATTACCCTTTACCTTTTATTGATCAAATGCTAGAAAGATTATCCTAAATACACATTTTTGCTTTCTAGACGGTTATTCTGGTTTCTCTCAAATACCTGTGTCAAAAGAGGATCAAGAAAAGACCACTTTTACTTGCCCTTTCGGTACCTTTGCTTATAGACGTATGCCTTTTGGTTTATGCAATGCACCTGCTACCTTTCAAAGATGTATGACTGCTATATTCTCTGACTTTTGTGAAAAGATTGTTGAGGTTTTCATGGATGATTTCTCAGTATATGGAACTTCTTTTGATGATTGCTTGAGCAACCTTGATCGAGTTTTGCAGATATGTGAAGAAACTAATCTTGTTTTGAATTGGGAGAAGTGCCACTTTATGGTTAATGAAGGTATTGTCTTGGGGCATAAAGTTTCTGAAAGAGGTATTGAAGTTGATAAAGCTAAAGTTGATGCTATTGAAAAGATATCGTGTCCTAAGGACATTAAAGGTATAAGAAGTTTCCTTGTTCATGACGGTTTTTATAGGAGGTTCATTAAAGAATTCCCAAAAATTTCTAGACCTCTGACTAATCTTTTACAAAAAAGATGTTCCTTTTGTCTTTGATGATGATTGTGTAGAAGCATTTGAAATACTTAAAAAAGCCTTGATTTCTGCACCTATAGTTCAGCCACCTGATTGGAATTTACCCTTTGAAATTATGTGTGATGCTAGTGATTTTGTTGTAGGTGTTGTCCTTGGACAAAGAGTTGATATGAAATTAAATGTTGCCCAATATGCTAGTAAAACTCTAGACAGTGCTGAGAGAAATTATGCTTCTACTGAAAAGGAATTTTTAGCAGTTGTATTTGCTTGTGATAAGTTCAAACCTTACATTGTTGATTCTAAAGTACCTGTTCACACTGATCATGCTGGTATTAAATATCTTATGGAAAAGAAAGATGCTAAACCTAGACTTATCAGATGGGTTCTCCTACTACAAGAATTTGATTTTCATATTATTGATAGAAAGGGAGCTGAGAACCCCGCTACAGACAACTTGTCTAGGTAAGAGAATGTTCTTGATGACACACTACCTATTGATGATAGCTTTCCTGATGAACAATTAGCTGTCATAAATGCTTCTCGTACTACTCCATGGTATGTTGATAATGCTACTTACATTGTTGCTAAATTCATACCACCTAGTTTCACATATCAGCAAAAGAAAAAGTTTTTCTATGATTTAAGACATTACTTCTGGGATGACCCACACCTTTATAAAGAAGGATTATATGGTGTTGTTAGACATTGTGTACCTGAGCATGAACAGGAACAGATCCTACGCAAGTGTCACTCCGAGGCTTATGGAGGACACCATGTTGGAGATAGAACTGCGCATAAGGTATTGCAATCTGGTTTTATTGGCCTACTCTTTTCAAAGATGCCCGTTGTCGTGGTTCTAAGTCTGACACTAAGAATGGGGGGTAAGTATGGAGAGGCAAGATCCTAGCTATGGAGTAGTTGTATGCGCAAGGAGTTTTACGAGTTCGGGCCATTCTCTGAGGAAGTAACAGCCCTACGTCTCGGAGCCCGGAGGCAGTCGACTGGATTATGTGTGTGTGTGTTACAAAGTTGCGAACCCTTGTCCTAGTGGAGGGGGGTGGCTTATATAGAGTTCGCCAGGACCCCAGCCAGCCCACGTTACAAGGAGTTTAATGTACATAAAGAGAGGGGGTTACTGGTAACGCCCGTAATAAAGGACCATGAAGGCCATAAAAGCTACTTATGAGATGACCGTTTGTAGGCAGTGCCTTTAGGTCTTCTTATAGTCGAGTGGCTGTTTTCATGGTCGACTGCTTGTGCTTCTGGTCGAGTACGCTCGTGCCCGTCGACTGGGCTGACCAGGTCGACTGAAATGTTGATACTTCTTAGAATGTCTTTCATTGTAGGAGTCATGTCCTTGATTGGGTACCTCAGGCATGATAAGTTACCCTACCCTAGGTACGTATCCTCGTCATTAGCCCCCGAATGGGTCAGGGGTTAAGTGAGGATGGGGCCGAGCCTATGCTTTCGACTCAACCTCCAGCTTCGGTTGCATCTGTCTTTGGATAAATGGAAGTTACGGTGGGAACCCATTCTTCAGTTGCCTTGATCCATTCAGATGTCCGTCGAGTGGTTTCATATTACCGTCGAGTGTGTTTATGTGACGAGTCTCTAGGGAGACTTAAGGAAACGGATCCTTTCGTCTGACAAACCATCCTGTCGATCGCGGATCTTGCGGGATTTGAAAATTGGGAAGCGCACCAGACGGAGAAAATCGCGCGAATCGGCTGGATAAGGCAAGGGCGCCTCGATCTCCGCGCCACCTTTTTCGCCACGTACTGCGCGCGCGCCTGCTGCGTGATTTGACTGGGGGCGCAGGCCCACTGATCAGCCACTCGGGTGTGGCCTTATATAAGGTAATGATTCCGATTTTTTTTTCACTGTGCGCCCTTGTTTTTCTTCTCCCTTCCTCCGTAAGCCTCTGCCTCGCTCTTCGCTGCAATCTCGACACCGCCGCTCGGCCAAGACCTCGTTTGAGACAATGGGGACGGACAAGACGGCGGCGGCGGAACGCGCAAAGAAGGCCGCGGCAAAGGGTAAGGGGAAGAAATCTGGCCGAGGCGGGTCGTCCTCGCGGGCCGCTCTGCCGTCCGGCTGGTTACAGGGGGATTGGATGCCCTCCATCCTTACTCAAGCGGATATCGACGACATGGTGGATGGGGGACTCATTCCCTACAAGGCTGCTCGCCTCCCTGGGGAGGAGACGGAGCCGAAACCTCGCGAGGGTGAGCGCGTCCTGATAGCCACCCATGTCGACCGGGGGTTTTCCCTGCCCCCAAGTCCTTTTTTAGGGCCTTTCTGAACTTCTTCGGAGCGCAGCTCCACCATTTCACGCCCAACTCCATAGTCTATCTTGCTGCGTTCGTGTCTCTGTGTGAGTGTTTCTTAGGCTGTCGACCTCACTGGGGCCTCTTCAAGCATATCTTCACTTGCCGATCCCAGTCGGTTAAAAGGCTTAACCCGGACGGGGAAAGGACGCAGGTGATCCAGATGTGCGGGGGCCTCGGGATCCAGACGAGGGGTAAGAGTTGTTTTCCTCCCATGACACTTCCCGATTCCGTGCACGGGTGGCAGTCGACTTGGTTCTACTGCAAAGACCAGCCGACCCCTGGCCACTCGACCGGCCTTCCTCCTTTTACCTTGGACCGAGTGCAGAAACCCGCTTCTTTGAAAGTGGTTCCAGAGGAGAAGGCTCAGGTGAAGGTATTAGTCAGTCGAGTGGTTGAGTTGGTTCGGGAAGGCGTGACCGGCATGGACTTGCTCGAAGTCTTCCTCCAGCGACGAATCCAACCTCTCCAGGCTCGGGATCACTCGATGTGGTTGTATTCCGGGCCCGACGACTCCACTCGGATCCACCCGGAGGGGGTCGAGGCTTCTGTACTGGAGAGCTGGCTAACCAGCATGACTGGGAATAAGGACAACCCCAGGGGTTCTAGGAGGATTGCTCCGCTTGATGGGATGATGGAGACAGACAAGGTACGTTTTACTTCTTCCGACTGAAATTTTCACTCTGTCTAGTAACTGGCTTGCGATAAGTCGACTGATCTTTGCTCTGCCCGTTGTCTTGCAGGAGATCAACGACATGTATTCGATGCCGAATGGGAACCAGGAGCAAGTATCTGAAGGAGGAGGGAGTGGAGGCGAAGGAAGTGAGGGTGGAGGTGAAGTCGAGGAGTGGGAATCTGATGATGACGTAGAGGAGGAGGCCAGCGACGACTCGGGTGATGAAGATGAAGAGGTGGAGGTCGACCTTCCTCGACGTTAGAGACGCTCCAAGAACGCTCAGGATCCCGCCGTGGGGCGCAGTCAGTCGAGTGCTCCGGTGGGCCAGTCATCCAAGCGCCCTCGGACCGCGTCGCCGGCCCCAACTGAGAAGGCACCCAAGCAGCCCAGAGCCATCCCGACCAAGCCACCCAAGGCCTTGCCCAAGATCAGGGTCGCCATCCCTGTCATCTCTGGGTAAGTGACTGTTTTTATCTTTCTTGAGTCGACTAGAACGGATTCTTAGTCGATTCACTTTCAAATTATTTGCTTGGAATCGTGCAGCGCCGCTACTTCCGAGACTTCCATCCAGAATGTCGATGAGATGATGGAGGACGCCGTCACTTCCAACTTAGGTATAATCTTTGACACGATCCGACTGTTTAACTGTTGAGTCGATTGGATATTCATTTCTGAACTTTTGTAGCTCCGACCAACATTATTGACCTTCCGGATGATGAGGAGGAGGCGGAAGTGTCGCTCAGGCCTTTTAGGAGGAGAGGCCGGAGGGCCCCGGTCGACAAGGCTCCTCAGACCGCGTCGACTGCTGAGGCGGTGGTCCAAGGGGGTGACAACACCGCCCGGACTACTGTGACTTTTGCTGAACCACTGATGACTGCCCGGCCTTCGTCGTCGACTGCTCCCCCACTGGTCGACCCGCCCTCGTTCTTCGCCGCCTATCAGACCCCGGAGGATCAAGTGAGTGCTGCTAAGGAGGCTATACGTCAGGCGGGGCTCGTGATGGAGCAGACCAAAGTGGCTCGGGATGCCAGTCAAGCGGCCTATGATATCAGCTCGGCGTTGCAGCAGAACGTCCAGGTTAGTTGGTCTTCACTTGCGTTGTACACCCACTGGGTGCTCTTGATCTGAAATTTTTCATTGGTGGGGGCACGCTGAGTGCACCCACTGGGTGTAGTCCCCAAGGCCACGGTCGACTGCTGGCAGTCGACTGTGGTCTTTATGCTTTCAAACTTCCTCACTCGACTGATCGGATTGGGTCGAGTGGAAATCAAGGAAAACCGGTGGGGGCACGCTGAGTGCACCCACTGGGTGTAGTCCCCAAGGCCACGGTCGACTGCTGGCAGTCGACTGCGGTCTTTATGCTTTCAAACTTCCTCACTCGACTGATCGGATTGGGTCGAGTGGAAATCAAGGAAAACCGGTGGGGGCACGCTGAGTGCACCCACTGGGTGTAGTCCCCGAGGCTACTGTCGAATGTTTTGATTCGGCTGTAGTCTTAGAAGTGTTGTGCTCTTTCTTTCAGTCACTCGGGAGTAACTTGTCTTTGATACCCTTTGTCGATTGACTCTTTGCAGAAGTCTTGTGAGCTTGTTGCTCAGCTCGCTGATCTGAAGGATAAGCAGATCCAGCTTAATCTTGATTTACAGTTTGCTCAGGAAAACGTGCAGAAGGCGAAGGATGAAGCAAAAGGTATGGCTGGTGAGGACTCGACGGCTGTCTCTGTTCTCCTGCCTGTTCTCAACTCTGTGCTCATTGTTGCTTTGCAGACGAACTGGAGAAGGCCCTGAAGAAGAAAGATCTTGACCTTGCGGAGGCACAAAAGGCGGCTGCGGAGAAGTTGAAGCTCGCTGAAGAGAAACTTGCTTCAGTCGGTCAACTTGAGAGCGAGAATGCTAGGCTGAAGTCTGCTCTTGACGCGGCCAATAAGGAAGCGAGTCGACTGAAGACTGACAAGGTTAACCTGACTGACAAGATCGGCCAGATGGCGGGGAAGCACAAAGACTTGGAGGATTATCTTGGGGGTCTTGCCAAGAAACTATTCCTCATGCTTGAAGGTAATCCCCTTTGCACGACTGACTTGCTGTTGTCGACTCATCATTTGATTACAATTTTGCGTTGTCAAAACTTCTTTCAGAATTCTGTCGGAATTTCGAGGAAGAAACTAGTCGAGTGGAGACTAGCCTGGACCCCATCAACTCTCCTGTGAAGGACGATGCTGCCATGAATATTCTCCGTTTGGAATCTCGTGTTGCTGGCGTGGTGGACTACCTTGCTCGACTGAAAGCTGCAGTGTCGCGGATCGACTCCGCACTCTGGCCCAAGGAGACGCTTCAGAACGACCTTGAATCCTTGGTCACTCGACTAAGTGAGGTTCCAGGCCGAGTGCAAGAATGGAAAAAGTCTTCTGCTAGGTGTGGTGCCGATGTTGCTCTGTCGCTGGTTCGTGTCCACTGCAAGGAGGCTCGAGAAGAGAAGCTGGCCGCCCTCCAAGTTGCCAATACGAGGAAGCATAACTTTCAGGACTTCATGGAGACCTTCATCGCTGCTGCCACTCGTATCTCTGATGGGATTGACTTGGACGAATTTGTTGCACCACCCAGTCCTCCACCGGAGGAGTAAAAAACTGTTGTTCCTTGCCTTAAATTTGCCTCGGAATGCCGAGTGGTTTATGTAACCGATAAACTCCGTCGAGCTCTTAGCTCGAGTACTTTTATTTGCGATCTAGGATCTTTTGATTTTATCCGAACATGGCTCGACGTTGAATGTCTTCATGACTTGATCCGCCGATCTACTATTCGTTGTTCCCTCAGAGGCTGCTATTCGTTGTTCCCTCAGAGGCTGCCTGGTTTGCACGATGCTCATTGCCGCGATGGTGTCTGTCAAAATGGCTTAGGCGAGCACTGGGCTGCAGCTAAGTCCCCGAGTGGGAGGTTTGCTCTGCACTCGGTAGGATTCCAATTACTTAGGCGAGTGCTTGGACTGCAGCTAAGCCCCCGAGTGGGAGGTTCGCTCTCCACTCGGTAGGATTTCAATTACTTAGGCGAGTACTTGGACTGCAGCTAAGCCCCCGAGTGGGAGGTTTGCTCTCCACTCGGTAGGATTTCAATTACTTAGGCGAGTGCTTGGACTGCAGCTAAGCCTCCGAGTGGGAGGTTTGCTCTCCACTCGGTAGGATTTCAATTACTTAGGCGAGTGCTTGGACTGCAGCTAAGCCCGCGAATGGGAGGTTTGCTCTCCACTCGGTAGGATTTCAATTACTTAGGCGAGTGCTTGGACTGCAGCTAAGCCCCCGAGTGGGAGGTTCGCTCTCCACTCGGTAGGATTTCAATTACTTAGGCGAGTACTTGGACTGCAGCTAAGCCCCCGAGTGGGAGGTTTGCTCTCCACTCGGTAGGATTTCAATTACTTAGGCGAGTGCTTGGACTGCAGCTAAGCCTCCGAGTGGGAGGTTTGCTCTCCACTCGGTAGGATTTCAATTACTTAGGCGAGTGCTTGGACTGCAGCTAAGCCCCCGAGTGGGAGGTTTGCTCTCCACTCGGTAGGATTTTTTCAAACTTAGGCGAGTACTTGGACTGCAGCTAAGCCCCCGAGTGGGAGGTTTGCTCTCCACTCGGTAGGATTTCAATTACTTAGGCGAGTGCTTGGACTGCAGCTAAGCCCCCGAGTGGGAGGTTTGCTCTCCACTCGGTAGGATTTCAATTACTTAGGCGAGTGCTTGGACTGCAGCTAAGCCCCCGAGTGGGAGGTTTGCTCTCCACTCGGTAGGATTTTTTCAAACTTAGGCGAGTACTTGGACTGCAGCTAAGCCCCCGAGTGGGAGGCTGGCTCTCCACTCGGTAGGATTTTTTCAAACTTAGGCGAGTACTTGGACTGCAGCTAAGCCCCCGAGTGGGAGGTTTGCTCTCCACTCGGTAAGATTTCAATTACTTAGGCGAGTGCTTGGACTGCAGCTAAGCCCCCGAGTGGGAGGTTCGCTCTCCACTCGGTAGGATTTCAATTACTTAGGCGAGTGCTTGGACTGCAGCTAAGCCCCCGAGTGGGAGGCTGGCTCTCCACTCGGTAGGATTTTAATTTCTTAGGGGAAACGGATTCGCGGCTAAGCCCCCGAGTGGGAGACTTGCTCTCCACTCGGTTGGATTTCCTGAAAACTTAGGCGAAGCGGATTCGCAGCTAAGTCACCCACTGGGGGAAATTTAGACAAATAGAAAAAGAAATTCTTGCTTGAAACAAAAGAACTACAGAGGTACTTTTATTACATCTCAGTCGAGTGAGTTTTTAAGTGTAAAAAGGACGGAGCAGGTCCGCGTTCCATGCTCGAGGCTCGGCAATCCGTCGATCGATGTTGTAGAGGTGATACGCTCCGTTGTGCAGGAATTTGGTGATGATGAAGGGGCCTTCCCAGGTTGGGGCAAGTTTGTGAGGTTTTTGCTGATCCACGCGGAGGACCAAATCTCCTTCCTGAAAGGCTCGACCCTTCACATTTCTGGCGTAGAACCGACGCAACTCTTGCTGGTAGATGGTCGAGCGGATTAGAGCCATCTCTCTTTCCTCCTCTAAGAGGTTGACTGCATCTTGCCGGGCCTGTTCTGCTTCTGCTTTGGAATATAACTCGACTCGAGGCGCGTTGTGGAGCAGGTCGCTCGGCAAAACCGCTTCGGCTCCATTGACCAGAAAGAATGGTGTTCTTCCAGTCGACCGGTTAGGGGTGGTCCTCAACCCCCATAGAACTGACGGAAGTTCGTCGACCCAGGCGCCTGCTGCGTGTTTGAGATCACGCATCAGTCGGGGTTTTAGCCCTTTGAGGATGAGGCCATTCGCGCGTTCGGCCTGTCCATTCGACTGAGGATGAGCAACTGAAGCGTAGTCGACTCGAGTGCCCTGAGAGGCGCAGAAGGCTTTGAATCTGTCATTATCAAAGTTTGATCCGTTATCCGTGATGATGCTGTGCAGAACTCCATATCTGAATATCAATCCCCTGATAAAACTGATGGCAGTGCTTGCGTCGAGGTCCTTTATGGGTTTGGCTTCTATCCACTTCGTGAACTTGTCGACTGCAACCAACAAGTGGGTGAAGCCACTCCTACCAGTTCTCAGTGGTCCGATCATGTCTAGACCCCAGACAGCGAAAGGCCAGACGAGTGGAATGGTCTTCAAGGCGGAGGCGGGCTTGTGAGACATGTTGGAATAAAACTGGCACCCCTCGCACTTGTCGACTATATCCTTTGCCATTTCGTTCGCCTTTGGCCAGTAAAAACCCGCTCGGTATGCTTTGGCCACAATGGTCCGAGAGGACGCATGATGGCCACAGGTCCCTGAGTGGATATCCTCAAGAATTATCTGTCCTTCTTCAGGTGTGATGCACTTCTGACCAACTCCAGTCGCACTTTCTCTGTATAGCTGCCCTTTGATTACTGTAAAGGCTTTGGATCGACGGACGATCTGTCGAGCCTCTTCTTCATCTTCTGGGAGCTCTTTTTTCATGATATACGCAATGTACGGCACTGTCCAATCGGGAGTGGTGACCATAACTTCCATAATCAGGTCAACCACAGCTGGAACCTCCACTTCGGTCGAGTCAGAGGCGCTTTTTGGTTGTGGAGGCTCTTCTATGAAAGGATCTTCTTGCACTGATGGTGTGTGAATGTGCTCCAAACACACATCTTTAGGGATGGCCTCCCTTTTGGACCCTATCTTCGCCACATCATCTGAAGCTTGATTTTTCAGTCGGGGTATATGATGGAGCTCCAACCCCTCGAATCGTTTCTCCAGCTTCCTCACTGCGCTGCAATATCCCGTCATGGATGGGCTTCGGACGTCCCACTCCTTCATCACTTGATTAACAACCAGATCTGAGTCGCCGTAGACCATGAGGCAACGGACGCCGAGTGAAATGGCCATACGTAATCCGTATAGAAGCGCTTCATACTCTGCCTCATTGTTGGAGGAATCAAAGTGAATCTGGAGGACATACTTGAGCTTATCTCCTCGGGGGGAAACCAGTACAACCCCCGCACCGGATCCGTTCAGCATCTTGGAGCCATCGAAAAACATAGTCCAGTGCTCCGAGTGAACTTGAGTCGGAAGCTCCTGCTCGGTCCACTCGGCGAGGAAATCAGCTATTGCCTGGGACTTAATAGCTTTCTTTGCCTCAAACTTGATATCAAGAGGAAGAAGTTCAATTGCCCATTTCGCCACTCGACCGGTTGCATCTCTGTTATGAAGAATCTCTGATAATGGAGCGTCGCTGACGACTGTGATAGAGTGATCAGAGAAATAATGAGCAACCTTCTTCGTGGTCATGTAAATCCCGTAAACAAGCTTCTGATAGTGGGGATATCTTTGCTTCGACGGGGTCAGAACTTCAGAGAGATAATAAACTGGGCGTTGAACTTTGAAGGTCTTTCCTTCCTCTTCCCGCTCGACCGTAAGAACGGTACTAACGACTTGTCCCGTGGCTGCTATGTAAAGCAACAATGGCTCTTTGCTGACAGGAGCAGCAAGCACCGGCTGGGTGGAGAGCAGAGCTTTTAGCTCTGCAAATGCTGCATCAGCTTCTGGAGTCCATTCGAACGTGTCTGACTTCTTCATCAGTCGGTAAAGAGGCAGCGCCTTTTCACCGAGCCTGGAGATGAATCGACTTAGGGCGGCCAAGCATCCAGTAAGTTTCTGGACATCGTGCACACGCACGGGGCGTTTCATTCGGAGTATGGTGCCAACTTTTTCGGGGTTAGCGTCGATTCCTTGTTCGGAAACAAGAAAACCAAGTAACTTTCCTCCAGGGACTCCAAATGTGCACTTCGACGGATTGAGCTTGATATCATAATTCCTGAGATTGGCAAAAGTTTCAGCTAGGTCAGTCAGCAGGTCGGAACCTTTTCGTGACTTGACCACTATGTCATCCATGTATGCTTCTACATTCCGACTGATTTGAGTGATTAGGCACTTCTGAATCATTCTCATGAATGTAGCTCCGGCGTTCTTGAGACCGAAAGGCATGGTAACATAGCAGAAACACCCAAATGGGGTGATGAAGGCTGTTTTTATTTCATCGGGTCCATACAGACGGATCTGATGGTATCCAGAGTAAGCATCTAAAAAAGATAACCTCTCGCATCCTGCAGTCGAGTCGACTATTTGGTCGATGCGAGGAAGAGGGAAATGATCTTTCGGGCAGGCCCGATTGATATGCTTAAAATCGATGCACATGCGCAACGATTTGTCCTTCTTAGGGACCATTACAACATTGGCGAGCCACTCGGAGTGGTAGATCTCGCGAATGAATTCTGCTGCTAGGAGTCGGGCCACTTCTTCGCCAATGGCCTTTCTCTTCTGAACGGCGGACCGTCGGAGATGCTCCTTGACTGGTTTGACCTTTGGGTCGACTCGAAGGCGGTGCTCGGCCAGTCCCCTGGGCACACCTGGCATGTCAGCAGGCTTCCATGCAAAGATGTCCCAGTTCTCACGGAGGAACTGGACGAGCGCTTCTTCCTATTTGGAGTCGAGTGTAGTGGAGATGTTGGTTGGAGCCGCATTTGGATCGGTCGGGTGGATGTGGACTTGCTTGGTCTCACCAGTCGACTGAAATGCTGACTCCGTGGCGGGCTTCTTGGCTCGTAACAACTCACTCGGATCCGCAGTCTTCTGGTACTCTTGTATCTCTATCTTGGCCATCTGAGCATCAGCAATTTTGGCGCCTTTCTGGAAGCACTCCTCTGCCTTCTTCCGATTGCCAACGATGGTGATAACACCTTTGGGGCCAGGCATCTTCAGCTTGAGGTATACGTAGCATGGTCGAGCCATGAAACGAGCATAGGCTGGCCTCCCAAGAATGGCGTGGTACGCACTCTGAAAATCCACGACCTCAAAGGTTAACTTTTCTCTCCGGAAATTCTTCGAGTCACCAAAGACGACGTCGAGAGTGATTTGACCGAGTGACTCAGCTTTCTTCCCAGGAATGACTCCGTGGAAGCTCATGTTGCTGGGGCGGAGTCGGGACATCGGAATGCCCATCCCCTTCAACGTCTCTGCATACAACAAGTTTAGCCCACTGCCGCCGTCCATCAGAACCTTGGTCAGTCGAGTGCCTTCAATAATTGGGTCGACCACCAACGCTTGCCTCCCTGGGGTGGCAATATGAGTCGGATGATCGGACTAGTCGAAGGTGATGGCGGTCTGGGACCACTTCAGGTAATGGGGTGTCACCGGAGCGACCATGTTTACTTCGCGATTGATGACCTTCAGTCGACTCTTACTTTCGACATCAGCGAAAATCATCAGAGTGGAATTGACTTGGGGGTATTCTTCACCGCTGTCTTCCCTGTCTTCAACTTTGTATGACTCTTTCTCTTTGTCCTTGGCCTGCTTCCCTTGGAACTGTTGCATCAGGAGTCGACATTGTCGAGTGGTATGCTTAGGGTAAATGAGATTTCCCTCTTCATCTTTCTTCGTGTGAATGTGGCATGGTAAGTCCATCACATCGTTCCCGTCCTGGTCTTTCACTTTCTTGGGGTTCCAAGGACCCTTGGGTTTCCCCTTAAACTTCCCTGGGGTCATAGCTAAGGCTTCCCCGGGGGCGACTGGCTCGGCCTTGCGCTTCTGCTTCCGACTGGAGTGTCCTCCGCCGGCCTCGTTAGCGGCTGCCTTATACTTGCCACTCCGGAGTCTATCTTCCTCTTCTCCGTTCGCGTACTTGGTGGCGATTTCCATCATTCGACTCAGGGTCATATCCCCGGTTCGACCGAACTTCAAACTTAACTCCCTATTTCTGACGCCTTCCTTGAAGGCGCAAACTGCCTGATGATCGGACACATTCTCGACCGTGTGATTTAGAGTGATCCACCTTTGGATATAATCCCTCAGGGTTTCACTCGACTTCTGAACACATGACTGCAATTCTGTCAACCCTGCCGGTCGCTTGCAAGTCCCTTCGAATGTCCGGACAAACACCTGGGCTAGATCTTCCCAAGTATAAATACTGCTGGGAGCCAACTGATTCAACCACGCTCTGGCTGATCCTTCCAACATGAGGGGCAAATGCTTCATGGCCACCTCGTCATTTCCGCCTCCGATCTGAACAGCCACTCGGTAATCCTCGAGCCATGTGTCCGGCTTGGACTCTCCGGTGAACTTGCTGACTCCAGTCGCCAACCTGAAGTTGGGAGGAATCACTGCAGCTCTGATTGGTCTGCTGAAACACTGGGGACCTGAGACGTGAACTCTGCTGCTGGACGGCGCGCCTCTGTCACGGTCTTCTCGGTGAGCTCTATTTCGGTCGACCAGACCTTGAACGATGATGGATCTCGCATCAAAGCCTGGTTCCCTGGGGTCGACTGGGACCCTTCGCCCAGTACTGAACTGGCGTCTGTCCTCTTGCCGTCGAGGAACGTACGACCCCGCTCTTGGGGCAGGAGAAGGCACTCGACGTTGATCGTTGCGATCGAATCGGTGCTCATACCGCTCGTGCCCTTGGTATTGATCCTCGTGCCGGCCTCTGTGTCCTTCACGCCTCGGGGGCGACCTTGGACTATAAGCCGACTGAACGGAATTCGCAGTGACGGATCGACTGTGAATCCTGTTGCGCGACTGAGATACGACTGAATTCTGGTCACCCGCTGCACGGAGCAAATCTCTGATCTGCAACAGACCTCTCCCTGCCTCTGACTGTGAAGGCTGGATCGACTTCGCTATGTGAGCCACAGCTGCCAAATTCTGAATCGGGGTACGGTATACCTGGGTCGGCGGCTGGAAGAGGCGACGACGACTGGACTCGGGAACGGGCGGTCGTGCGCACTCGTCGAGTGCTCTCTGAAGATTCTCCAGTCGAGTACGTTCAGCCAAGTTGGCCAAGCGCACCTCCTCCAGGGCTCGTGCCTCAGGGGTTTCTCCAACGATAGGAGTGTGAAGGGCGTCCATGTTCCGGCGACGGAGTTCCTCCCTCTGCACTGACGTAAGGGGCTCGGGCCTGTACTCTTCGTGGCCCCGCGCCGGAATCCCCCTGCGGCAACCTCTTCGGTGTGGGGGAATCCGGGGGGACTACGTGGTCCGTCGACCATTAGTACCTCCGCCGCTGGATCACTGCTGTCGCACTCGGACGCAGTCTCTACGGAGCCAGTCGACAGGTCGAACAGGCCGTAGAGTGACTCGTCAGGCTCGATTGCCGCGACTTGGGGGATGGCCGACTGGCGGGCCAGTGCGTGCTTCACCCACCGCTGGAGTCTCGACCGACCGGTGCGCTTGCGCCGGTGGGAAACTGATGACGACGATGGCGAAACGAATGCCGACTCGTACTGGGTCGACGGTTGCCGCAGGAGGACGTCGCGGACGCATGCGCGAAAATGCGTGGCTCCGCGGGCGGGAAGCGCGTCCACATCGAGTGGAGCCTCCTGCAGCCAAGCAGAGTTGTCAACGATGAAGGAGAGAGCGCCGAGACGGATCTCGCGGCTCTCGACCATGACTCCGCTCGAAAACATGATGTGGGGTGAAAGAATCCCAACTCCTCCAACAAATCGCTAGAACACCTGCCCCAAGGTGGGCGCCAACTGTCGTGGTTCTAAGTCTGACAGTAAGAATGGGGGGTAAGTATGGAGAGGCAAGATCCTAGCTATGGAGTAGTTGTATGCGCAAGGAGTTTTACGAGTTCGGGCCCTTCTCTGAGGAAGTAACAGCCCTACGTCTCGGAGCCCGGAGGCAGTCGACTGGATTATGTGTGTGTGTGTTACAAAGTTGCGAACCCTTCTCCTAGTGGAGGGGGGTGGCTTATATAGAGTTCGCCAGGACCCCAGCCATCCCACGTTATAAGGAGTTTAATGTACATAAAGAGAGGGGGTTACTGGTAACGCCCGTAATAAAGGACCATGAAGGCCATAAAAGCTACATATGAGATGACCGTTTGTAGGCAGTGCCTTTAGGTCTTCTTATAGTCGAGTGGCTGTCTTCATGGTCGACTGCTTGTGCTTCTGGTCGAGTACGCTCGTGCCCGTCGACTGGGCTGACCAGGTCGACTGAAATGTTGATACTTCTTAGAATGTCTTTCATTGTAGGAGTCATGTCCTTGATTGGGTACCTCAGGCATGATAAGTTACCCTACCCTAGGTACGTATCCTCATCACCCGTAAGTTTGTCTTGTCTTGTGATGAGTGTCAAACAACTGGTAATATTAGTAGACATCAAGAAATGCCTATGAACTATTCACTTGTTATTGAACCATTTGATGTTTGGGGCTTTGATTATGTGGGACCGTTTCCTTCCTCTAATGGCTATACACATATTTTAGTTGCTGTTGATTACGTTACTAAGTGGGTAGAAGCTATTCCAACTAGTAGTGCTGATCATAACACCTCTATTAAGATGCTTAAAGAAGTTATTTCCCTAGATACTTAATGACTGATGGTGGTTCACATTTTGTTCATGGTGCTTTTCGTAAAATGCTTGCTAAGTATGATATTAATCATAAAATTGCATCCCCATACCACCCACAGTCTAGTGGTCAAGTAGAATTGAGAATAGATAGATTAAATTAATTTTTCAAAAGAGTGTTAATAGATCTAGAAAGAATTGGTCTAAGAAACTTGATGATGCATTGTGGGACTATAGAACTGCATATAAAAATCCTATGGGTATGTCTCCATATAAAATGGTTTATGGAAAAGCATGTCACTTACCTCTCGAACTAGAGCATAAGGAATATTGTGCCATTAAAGAGCTCAATTATGATTTCAAACTTGCCGGTGAGAAGAGGCTATTTGACATTAGCTCACTTGATGAGTGGATAACCCAGGCCTATGAGAATGCCAAACTGTTTAAAGAAAAAGTTAAAAGATGGCATGACAAAAGGATACAAAAGCGTGAGTTTAATGTAGGTGATTATGTTTTGCTATACAACTCTCATTCAAGAATTTTTGCAGGAAAACTCCTCTCTAAATGGGAAGGTCCTTACGTTATCGGGGAGGTCCATCGTTCTAGTGCCATAAAAATCAACAACTTCGAAGGCACAAGTCCGAAGGCGGTGAACGGTCAAAGACTCAAACATTATATCTCAGGTAATCCCATAAATGTTGAAACCAATGTTAATTAAACCGTAACCCCGGAGGAATACATAAGGGACACTTTCCAGAACATTTCAGACTCCGAAAAGGAACAGGTATGTGGTACGGTAAGTAAACCGACTCCAAAACAGTTCTAGTAGCATTTTTCTCCGTTTTGGAGTATTTAAAAAAATAGGAAAATATGAAGTAGTCCGGGAAGGATACGAGGCATCCACGATGGTGGTGGGCGCGCCCTACCCCCTGGGCGCGTCCCCTGCCTCGTGGGCATCTTGTGTGCTCTCCGGACTCCGTTTTCTTGCACGATACTTCTTCTGGTCGGTAAAAATTCATTATATAATCTCCCGAAGGTTTTGACCACGGTACCACGCAAATATCCACTAATTTTGTTTCGAGCTATTTTTCTGATAGATCTAGATCATCATGACGTCTTCAAGCGCCCCCAAGGGTAAGTTCTTCAAGAAGGTTATCCATCCCTACCTCGCGGAGGTGCTGCAACACCCTCACACAATTGAGATGCGTGATGGGTTGCTGCACATCCGCGATGTCGAGGGACCAAGGAGGACCGGAAGCGTCGAGACAAGACTCGAAGCAATGGAGCAACAAGTTTTCAAGTGCCAAGGGATGGTGGAACACGGACTCAATGCAACCACATGATGATCGCGGAGTTCACCAACAACCACAAGCTAGATGCCAAGTACATTGGGGAGACCATCTACAAGCTTCACAAGAAAATCGAGCATCTCCAAGCCCAGATCTATGACCTGCCAAACCAAAACTGTGAGTATGAATATAGATTCAAGAGGATGAGTTTGGTTGGAGATTTGAGGATCCCAGAGACTCAATCATCTTTCTATGATGGTTAGCCTATGCCTTGGAAGATGGACGATAAGCCTACATGATCAACAACTCCATCATCGCCACCTCCGAAGAAAGAGACATAAATACATGGGTATGGGCACTCCCCTTGGCAACTGCCAAGCTTGGGGGAGGTGCCCTGGTATCGTATCACCATCACACTCCTATCTTTACCGTTTTTCTTAGTTTGATCCTTTTTAGTAATATCTTGATCTAGTAGAATAAAGTTCTATTATGATTTAGTTTTGAGTTTTGCTTTATGATCCTTCTATGTAAACGAGTCTGTGAGCTATATATAATAAAGATTAGTTTTGAGTCGAGGGCTTGGTTATCTTGCTATGATCTTGAGGGAATAAAAATAAAAGAGAAGATAAAGAGTAAAAAGAATTAAAGATATCATATTGATCTTATGGAGAGTAATGACTTCACAAATAAAAGAGTATGGTGAATAAAATTTGTTGAGAGTTGACAAACATAGTTTTGGTCATCGTTGCAATTAATAGGAAGTAATAAAGAAAAAGAGGTTCTCACATATAAATATACTATCTTGGACATGTTTTATGATTGTGAGCATTCATTAAAATATGACATGCTAAAAAGTTGATGTTGGACAAGGAAGACAATGTAATGGGTTATGTTTTCTTATATCCGAAATAAAGTATATTATCATGGATCATCCAACATGTTGAGCTTGCCTTTCCCCCTCATGGTAGCCAAATTCTTTGCACCAAGTAGAGATACTACTTGTGCTTCTGAATATCCTTAAACCCGGTTTTGCCATTAGAGTCCACCATATGTACCTATGGATTGAGTAAGATCCTTCAAGTAAGTTGTCATTGTTGCATGCAATAAAAATTTCTCTCTAAATATGTATGATCTATTAGTGTGGAGAAAAAAATAAGCTTTATACGATCTTGTGATTTGGACGCAATAAAAGCGATGGACTGCATAATAAAGGTCCCTATCACAAGTGGCAATATAAAGTGACGTTCTTTCGCATTAAGATTTTGTGCATCCAACCATAAAAGCACATGACAACCTCTGCTTCCCTCTGTGAAGGGCCTATATTTTATTTTTGTCTTATGTCTTATGCAAGAATCACGGTGATCTTCTGTCACAGCCCTAGAATATATGAGTTTAATAGTTGCATTAGTGAGCATGAATCATGTTTAAATTTCTAGCAAATTGAATTGAGGGAATTTTCAAAGCCTTAGAAACCTTTTAAAAATGATCAACATTAAAATCTTCTCAAACGGGTCCAAGAAAATGTTCCTGTTATTCTGTGAAAATATTGGCAAGAGGTAAAATTCAAACCAATGTTTTTGGAATCACAGAAATAATTTTTTTTGGGCCTTTGAATTAATTCACTAGCTATTTGAATTGGGTTTATAGTTACTATAAATTAGGTATAAGCCCAATAATTTTGAAAGTTTGCATGTGGCTCTGGACTAGTTTCCTAAGTCCACCTAATAACTTTCAGAAGCATAAAAATTGAATTGGTTTCAAAACCAAATTCAAAACAAACCCGCAAAATAGAAAACAGAACAACTTAGAAAACAAAACAGAAATAGGAAAGACAGAGAGGAGAGAAACAACACCTGGGCCTTACCTGGCAGAAGTGGCCCAGCCCACCACCGGTTTCCCCTCTGTCGTCTTCCTCCCTGCGCCAGTTGGACACCGCACGTGGCCGACGCGCGCGAGCACGCGCCCGGCCACCTCCTGCCTTCTTACCGCTGCTGGAGACGGCCCCGAGCGCCACACACTCACCCAGGAAGCCCTTCGACCCTCTCTCGCTCTCCCATTGTCTCACCCCCTCGCTCCTCTGCTTTCTCTTCCCATGGCCGAGGATGCCACCGCCACTGACGCCGTTCGCCGTGGCCAGAGCCACTGCCCCGCCTCTTCGTCGTGTCCAGAAGGACCGCCTCATTCCCCTCTTCATCCTCAACGAGTCACGCTTCGCCGGAAGCTCTGCATCGCCTTGACGTCGTCCTATTCGTCCTCGGATCGCTGGAGATCGCTGTTGTTGATGCGCCACCTCCAGAGCTGCCCCGACCATGCCGAGCGTTCCGTTGCAAGCACCGTGAGCCACTCCCCCTTCCACCGCTACCCCCATTGCCATTGCATGCCGTAGCGTCGTTCCCGTCGTGACCGGAGCTCACCGCCGCCCGGCTTTGTCATCGCCGTGGCCTTAGCTCGAACCATCCACGCCCTTGCACCGCATCGTGCTCGTGGTGCCTCCAAGAGGCCGCCTAAACCCTCTACACGCTCGCCTGCTTGCTCTAGCGCCACGCTCGCATGAAGCCGAGCTCCGACCCCTGCCTCACTCGCTGCCGTCGCCAAGTCTGGCCTCCCTAGCATGAACTGATGCCATGGTTTGATGCGCGCACGCACCAGCTACGCATAGATGCCCTCGGCCGCCGTTTTGATGACCGAAGCGCGAAACCCGCAGCTCTCCGCCGCGTCTCGCCTCGCCGGCGTCGAGTCGCCGACAGGTGTCGACGCAGTTGAGCCGGGTTTGACCCTGCTGACCAGGGGGTTACCTCCCCTGGGTTTGAACAAGTGGGCCCAGAGCCCTGCTAATTTTAGTTTAGTGCTAATTAACTTTTAGTTAACCAACTAAGTCACTGGCGTGTGGCCCCACGCCCTAATTAACTTAGGTTAGTATTCAACTTAGCACTAATTAAATCTGTTAATTAGCTGTGACACTGACACGTGGGCCACACAGGTCAGGTTTGACCTGGTCCGTCCCCGTTGACCGCTGACGTTAGAGTGACGTAGTGCAGACGCAGTTAATTATTTTCTGGATTTATTCTTATTCAGGAAATTTTAGAAAATAATGCTAACTTCAAAAATTCATCGAAATTAATCCGTAACTCCAAATCAAATAAATTATATATGAAAAATTATCAGAAATATCCAATCTATCCATTGGTACTGGTCTCATGCATGGTAAAGCAACTTAACCTTGCTGTATAGGCCTAAACATGTTAATGCACTTTGGACATTCATAATTTGAATTTGAACCTTTGGTTCAAATCAACTCAAACCCTTCTGCTGCTAGCTGCATTAGCTCAAATCACAGCATATTGCCATGTCATGATCATGCATCATATTGTGCATTGCATTGATTGCCTTTCTCTCTTTGCCGGTGGTTGTTCCCCCCTGGTAGACATATGTTCCGACGATGAGTTCGATGACACCGATGAAGAGCTATACTATCTTTAGAAGTGCCAGGCAAGCAAAAACCCATTGTTCATTCGAATACAATCCCACTCTCGCTCCTGCTCTATTTTACTGCATTAGGACAACAATGATTCAACTGTTACATGCTGTGGTAGTTGAACCCCTTTTCCTCTGCATGACCTGTCATTGCCACAGTAAATAGATGAAACCCAGTAGCATGAGTAGGAATTGTTTGAGCCCTGATGTGCCCACTCGTTCATTCTTGTTGTCATGCCTGCTACTGCTTAGAATTGAGTCAGGTCTGATTCATCGGGAATGAATTGGAATGGTGATGAACATGTCCTACTGTGTGTGAGCTAAGTGTGTGAATACGATTTGGTAAATGTAGCGGTGAGAGGCCATGTAGGAGTACATGGTGGGTTGTCTCTTTGAAACCGTCCTTAGGACATGAGTTCTGTGTTTGTGATCCATGAACAGGTACTACCACACGTTGGGACTTGAAATATGACCCCGCTCGACTTATTAACCACCCCTGTCCTCTGTCCAGGAGTTGCAATTAGTTTCTAGTGTTTGTAGGATATGTGTTGGAGGCCGTGCGTAGCGCTGACCCTAGGGGTGGGCTATGATGCGGTAGATACACCATGGCATGGTGTACCGGGTGCCCGTTTGGTGTCTCGGGAACCCTGCGCACATCGTTTGGGGCTGTGAGCGAAACTCCTGTCGGATGTCCTCGCGGATGGAACCCGAATAGGCGATAAACCTGGACTAGAGACTTGTGTGGTTAGTCATGTCATGGTCTACACCCACGTCGGCTTTCGCTTGAAGTCTGCCAAGCACATGTCATGTGCAGATGCTAAGTGGTGGAAACATGTGTGAAGAAGTACACCCCTGCAGGGTTATAAATGATCTATTTGAAAAGCTGCGTCCATGGTAAAGGACTTCTGGGTTGCCTGTACAGTTCATCGACAAGTGAAAGTGCATACTCTAAAATGCGCAAGATAAGCGTGAGTGCTATGGATGGTGTTCTCTTAGGGAGACGGGAGCGGATCCATAGTGGTGTATTGATTAGCGAATATGTGGACTCGTGTGCGCCACCTCAAAAAAGTTACTTGCAGTCGTAGTTCAGGTTAGCCACAGAGTCAAAGCTGGCTTGCTATAGTTAAACTCCACCACCCCCTTTGTTGATACTGATGCATATGTAGCTAATTCTGATGTAAGTCTTGCTGGGTACATCTGTACTCACGTTTGTGTCACACCCTGATTTTCATGCCACAACACTTAAGCTAATAAATCATGATAAATTGTGGTTTGACAAAAACTTTAGAGTGTTTTGGACTTTGCTTGATTTGATTTTTGTGTGTTGTTTGCATGTGCTCTAAAAATCAAATAAATCCTCCAACTCTTATACTCCTTCTCCTTGATCCAAAACCTCTTCCCAATGATCATGCCATGTGTATAGTGCAATATAGTATTTTCTTACAAAAATAATTTGGCCAAATAGTATTTTCAAAAATTAGTTTTCCAAAAACCCCTTGATTGAGGATTGCACTGCAAGTACTTAATTAAGGGCAGTAAAAATCTTTACAAGAATATTTTTGACTCCTATTAGATATATGATACTCAGAAACCACAAAAATATAATTTTAAAAGTTATTTTCATATTTTATTTAAAGGCTTTTTCTTAAGGCCAGAAATGGTCTTAAATAGGTTAAAATTATTTTAAAACTTTAAAAATATTTGAGAAAAATTAGGGAGACTCAATGGACATATATTTTCCATATATATGAGTTTCAACACATGGTTATGATCAAAATATTGGACAAAACCTCCCAAAACCATTTCAGCTCATTTCAAATATTTGAAATATTTCTATAAGAAATATTTTCAAATAAATCCAAGAAAATTCTAACATGTCACATATGACAATTTTGATGATCTTGCCAAGTACCATTTCACGGAAAACAGTATAACCCCATGAAACCCTCTCTGACTAGAATCAAATTTGAACAAGTTTGTACTGCCAACTTTTTCTCCTTGACCCCAACTTTTGTGGACATGTTCAAATCCTCAAATGATGACACTACACCAAGTGGTGCATCAAGGAGAATAGATTTGCTTGACTAAATTTTGGTAAGGCTATTTCTGCTGATTTCTAGGGATTACCAAAGTTACATTGGCAACTTTGCCCAAATGATCTCAAAATGGGTGGAAGGACCTAATTATATGTTCCATTTCACCCTGTTAATTCTCATGTCAAGTGGAATTCATTTGCTTGCCCAAACCTACATCAAACACCTTCTGGCAGAAACTTAAAATGCATGTTCTGGCCATTCCCACTAATCTCCATGAGCTGAACTTCTTCCCACGGCCTCAACTATTCCTCCTCTACCTCCTGCATGCCTTGCTGCCCAAGGGGCAATGATTAAGTGGGGCAGAGACCCATTTTTCTTCTCTGGACAACCACTTTTCCCTCCCTTTCTCATCCCTCTCTCACTCCTGGCAAGTTTTAGAGCATCCAAAGCCTCCCTCCCCATTGTTTACTCCCACCTGCAGCCACTAGACACAAGTGGACGCGCGAGTGCGCGCGGAAAAGCTGCGGATGCCGGCCAAAGGCGCGCTCTGGAGTGCCTGGCAGGGTGTTCGACCGTTGACGCCGCGTCCTCCGGCCACCTAGGGCCTCCCCCTCGTGTCCCCCGAGGTCACCTCGACGTCCGCAACATGCCACCGCGCTGGCCCCCTCCTTTCCCTCTCTGTCCTGCTCGTGCCGCGCGTGCCCAGAGCCGCTCGAGCCCGCCAACGCGCGTGCGAGCTCGTGGCTCCACCCGGAGCTCGCCCCGCTCCCTCTCTCTCTTCCTGGCACCCTACTCCACCCCCACGAACTCCGTTGACAACCTCACTCCCTCCCTCCTGGCCGCCCGAGCCGTTGCCACGGCCACCCGTGCGCCATGTCCACGGTGAGCCACGGGCTGGCTACTAAAGGCCGTCCCAGGCCCTCCTCTCTGCTCCATTTGCTCTCCCTCTCTCCCATGCACCCCCTAGACCAATCCGCACCTCCTCCCGTGCCCTCCATCCACCACCATGGCCGGAGCCTTGCCGTCGGCCTCGGCTTAAATTCGTGCCAACCCGAGCCCCTCCTCTCCACCTCATGGCCTCATAACATCTCCACCACCATCATGCATATCTCCCCCTCTTCATTTTGTCCTCTTCGCGGCTGCAGCGCCATGCCCCAACCTCACCGCCACCTCCGTCCGCCGCGGGCGATGCACCGCTCGCATCCGACCACCCCTGCCTCCGTGGAGTACCTCGTCGGATGCGCCACTCTCCCCTGAGCACGCCGGTGGGCGGAGCATCGCCGGAGACGCCCTGTAGCGCCGGCGGCCGGCGTCGAACACCTCCTCTGTCGCCCTTCGCGCCCGCTCGGGAGGTTGAGGACGAACCTGCAGGCGGGGCCCGCTCGTCAGTGGCCCAACCACCGGGCCACGCTGGCAAGTGGAGGCGGGTTCGACGTCTCCCGCGTCCCCGCAGCGAAGGCGCACTCCGCGTGGGCACCTTCGACGTCACCCTGCCACCCGCGCAGCTGGGCCGGCCCAAATGCCTATCTCTCGCCCAGTGCGGAGAATAAGGGTATAGCCCTTTTCTTATTTTCTTTTCCCAGATAACTTGTAAAATCCATAGATTTTTTATTCTAAGTCCAAATTTGATGATTCTAATTTCTATAAGTTCATAAATTCCTAACCTATCACATGGTGCAATTTGCACATTTTTCCATAAATATTTTCTTCACAAACATTTATCAAATCCCATTTTTTCCATTTCTGTCTTAAACTTTAGAAAATCACAGAGAGCTCATTTTTTATCCAAATTCCATGATTCAAATTCCTAGGTGTTCCTAAGTTCATAACTTAGTTTATGAACATTTTTATTAATACTTTCTATACCACATAAATTATTGAGCCATTTCTTCATATTTACCAACTTTGCAAATTCATAGGAAATTCATTTGAACTCCAAATCGAGTGAAACCAATTCCTAGATGCTTCGAAAATCATCCTTTGTTAAATGGGGGCCTTTGCTCATTTTTCAAAAATATGTTTCTGTACACTTCTTGCAATCCCATAAAACCCTTGATTCCATCATATCAAAATGTTTAGAAATATCCATTGATCCACTTCCAATGAAACCACTTTGGTCATTCCTCATATGACCAGGGGTATCCAATAAAAATCAACTTCATATTTTTAGAGCACTTTTATTTTCTACCTTGTTGTGTTGATTATTGTGGTTGCTTTCGACGATAGTTGACGAAGTAGAGCTCGGAGTTGGACCAGAGATACCAGAAGACCTCGAAGACTTTGTTAAAACAGGCAAGCAGCCCTTTGACCATGTCTATGAAACTTTTTATGCATGTCATATAACACTTTATTAGTGTTGTTTCGGAATCATGATGAGGTGGTAACCACTTTGGTGGGTTGCCTTCGTTACTTCCTCGTTGATACTTGCATTGTGCATGACCCTACCTCCTTATGAGGGTTATGCCGGTGGGAGTAGATAGGATGCTAAAATAGTTTCTACGCAAAAAGGGACGGGAACATGCATGGTGACAGAGACAAAGTATTTTCAAAGGACTTTTCGAAAACCCCGTTGGGTGCCACTTATGCCCGAGGGAGATGATGAGTTGGGTAGCCACTTGATGACGAAGTGGTGTACCGAGGCAAGTGTGTGTGTTGTTTTCAGAAACGGATTGGTTTGAGTTGCGACCGTTATTCCAACCTTACATGTGCAACCACTCTACCCTTATATGGGAAAGGGCATTATTGATTACCTAGGCCGATACTAGCTTGGAGCCCGCATTACTAGTGACGGGAGAGTTGTTGGTGCACTCTCTCGGGACGGGGTCGTGCCAGGTAGGATGGCCATGACTGTTTTCACAGGGCACCGGATACACCGTTGTGTCCCCTCTCGGGTGTTACGATCTCGAGCGAGTCTCGTATGATGTACATCGTGAGGATACGGAACAACGAGTGGACTCCATGTTAGTGTCGTCTAGGGAAAGATAGTGATTGGGTGCTTACCCCGGGTGCTTGAGGTATCGCGGGTCGTGGATGACACGGAAGTTCCCCCGGATCTTGTGGGTAAAGTGTGCAACCTCTGCATAGTGTAAAACTATTCGAATAGCCGTGTCCACGATCAAGGACAGTTGGGTAACCTCTCTTGGGCTACGTCCACTTGTTTACAAACCAGTGTGTGGGAAGAACTACTTGGGTCAAGTCAAGGACTTGGCATGATTGAGTTGGGTTGGTGCCCATTCTATTCATGTTGATATCTGTAACCTGTCCTCATGGTTACTTGAATTCTCCTGATGCATGTCTTACAAGTTGTTGAACATGTCATTGCACTTAAAACTAGCTTTCCGCAAAAATTTACCTATATCATGCATTGTTGTACCTTGATCCAAAACATGGGTTGCTTGCGAGTACATTCAAAGCACTCATTGGCTTGCCACTGGTTATTTTATTGACCAGGCATGAAAGAACATGATATGAAGAAGAATACTGTGGTGACGAACATGCGAGCTAGGACGCTTCCCAGTCAGAATGCCTGTAGGGTTAAGGCAGATGGCATGGGCCCAAGTTATCGACGAAGATTTCCGCTGCTATTTTATACTCAAGACTTGACCATAATGGTCCTACTTTTGTAATACGGTATGTATGGATGTAAGACTCTTGTTATTCAGCTTCTGTGTGTTCAGTGAGCATTGATCTCTGGGATCATTGTACACGTGCATTCGGTGATCACGACTTATGAGTTGGGGTCCCCACAGAGCTGGTATCAAAGCCATCCTGACTGTAGGAAGCCTTAATTAGCATGGTCGTTAGTTAGGGTAAAACTATTTCCAAACTACTACTAGTTTTCAAAATTATCTATACTTCTCTTCCCTTTTAGTTTTTCGAAAACTAAGGTATACTTTCCTTATTGATCTCTTCCCCTTCGAAACCTTTGGTCGCTAGAACACTTATGCCCCTGACCACTGGATTCCTTGTAATCCTCGTGGATAATCTAGAAGGAGGATGCCTTGCCAGACATTCACCCACACCTTCTGAACATAAGTTTGGCAACACCACGAGAAGACGGTACCAACAGAAGATACATCCTCGAGGAATGACGACATGAAGGCCCAGAATATGGTGACACCCTTGACAATGCTCCAAGACGATGCGACCTTAGCCTATGATGATCAGGGCATAGGAAATGCAAGATCATGATATGCATCGCTAATAGAGCAACCATGTCCTTACGGTTGTTGTATCGGCAACCATCGGTGGATGAGGACCTAGCCATTTGGTCCGCCTCACTATAGTGAGCAGGAAAACGATTCTCTTCATCCCCCGTTCTCAGTGACGATATTGTCAACAATGTGTTGGACAAGATTGGACCTCTATTATGCCTTGTTAATGTCATTGCATAAAGGATGGCCACCTGGAACCGCCGACACCTTAAAAAGGCAAAATCGATCATCATGATTAAGAGGACAAGAGAAGACCAAGTCAATGCCAGATACGAGGAGCCACCTTCACCCCATCATCTCATCAGATGAGAAGTGTTGAAGATTCTTCAGGCCAACCCGGATCATTTCATCAAACAACTACAAAAGACGTAGCGACACCTGAGGAAAAATCCAGAAGACTGCATGAGGCACGAAGTAAAGCACGACTACTTAGTCCGAGAACCCCTAGGGTAGGATGACTCGTGTACCCCCTATGCACAGTCGAGTCCATATGATGGTTCGAATAGAACAATGACTGTGTGTTGCTTGTTTTTATTTGTTTGTGTTTTAAGATAGGTCACAACTTTTGCCCTAGGCAACAAGTACGTGACTATATCACCTGCCTTATTTTGTTGTCTGTGTTTGGCCCTTTTTGGCACTTGTTTGTTTGCACCTGCACTATAGAACCCCCTTTTGGCATTCCCCTCCTTTATGCTACTTCTCCCTCTCATCCCTCTCATCAACTGAAGGCTAGCAAGACAAGATGCACCAAGAATTCCACCTCGGCAGCCAACTAGCACTGAAGACTTTTTTTTGTTGCAGACTCATCGACCAAGTGAAACCCCGTAGAGTTATGTTTAACCCTCCAGACTAGAAACCCATTCCTATACCCTTCGAGACTTCATGAGATACCCCATCTCGGATCCTTAACCATGTGCTTAACCCACATACTTGCAAAAGAACCAGTTAAGCCTCAGTAAGCCTTGCTTATCAACTGGGTTCATTATGGAGCTAGTGGACATAGTGAACGAGCACGTTATCATCCTAAGATAGCACCAAACCTGATGATGCCATAGGGAAGACCAGTTTGAGGATATAGGGATAGACGACAAGTGACTTGATGAGTTTATATCAATAACTTGAGGAATCATCTGAGACTACTTGGTGGATTATGAGGCTTTGATGTTGGTAGATGAACTTGGTGGAATCATGATTATAGGGTAGCATAGCTTTCCCCTGGATAAATTGGATTTTGTAGGACAATTAGATCGCAAGATGAATTCTTGGAAGTATAAGGATTTGACTTAGCCAGGGGATATTGATAGGAGATAGTTGACATTATGATAATGACTTGGGGGAATAGATAGGAATCCTCGTTGGACATGAGATTTGGATTCAATAGGTTATCCTAGTGGAGTATGGATGCAGAGTAATTCTACATGGTTCGGAGTAAATTGGATTTAGACTGATGATCTCGATCATGATACCATGTTTCTTGGAGGACAATAAACTAGGAAATTGGATTAATTGTTGGAGTTTATCTAGGGATATGTATGAGCTTGATCTTGGAGTTTACCTGATCATGATAATGGGAATTGATGGACTCACTACAGTAGATACAGCCCTTTAAAGCATTTGGGGATTATATGGACTTTAGGAGATCATGTGGAACACCATAGACATTGGATTTGTAGAACTAATGGATTATGTAGCGGTTAATGGAAGTTAATGGGCTATTGGAGTTGATTCATAGGAAGGAAACAAGATCTTGGAGTGGCTTACGACGTGTTTCCTTAGGATAGAGATGCTTTATCATGGACCTTGTATCAATAGACTGAGCACTTGGTTTGTGCTGATTAAATTCAAGCTTAGGAGCTTATATGCTCTACCCATGGATTTTTAGGGGTAACCATACATATGAGTTTGGGGATCGTAGACATATATGATTTTGTTAGACCTCCTCTCAAGAGTCATGAGGATATGAATCACATGAGTGATGATTGGAGTTGACCCATATGAAATGATGCTATCGGTGATATGATGTGATTTGTTTAAAGGACTAGATAGCACAATTGGCATCTCATAAACCGTGCTTAAGGATAAGATAATAAATGCTCACTAGCACACTAGAATCCTTGAAACCCTTAAGCCCTACCAAGACACAACATGGTTGGATCATGACCATGGGCTTTGGATCTAGGACGAGAAGAATTTGGCCAATACTCAACCATGACCACCACCGATACCCCAACTTATACCCTATGTACCCCGTGGGCAAGTCTTCACGGAGTACTCGGACAAGTTAGTTGCCATCTTTCTTTGGTGATATACTTGCCTACCCGAAGACGGAAGAAGAACCGTTCAGTTAGTTAGGGAACATCTGAAGATCGCCATGTCCAGGAGGAAGAACTATACTAACCACCATCGTCAAGAAGTGAACATTCTCGCTGAAGACCAGATGTGTCTACAAACCACTTCTCTCAAGGGAACCAAGCATTTTCTTGACAAGGAAACCCACGCCAAGATTCATCGGCCCCCTTTGAGATCACTCCAATATTTAACAACCCCCTCCGAGATCTCCGCAAGACGAAGAATAGATGGCTACCAGTTAGAGTTACCGCCTGAGTTACCCACTGTGCACAGCGTTTTCCATGCGACACACCCCCGAAAGCGTTTCCAACTTCCTAACTAGCCCGGTCTCAACAAGGACATCGATCACCAAGCCATCGACCTCCAGCCCAATATGACATACGCGAGAGACCCCTTAGCAACCTGGATCAAGCAAGAACGCCATACACGAAGCCACAACATCAAGTACTTCAAGGTTCAATGGGGCACCACTCGGAAGCAGAATCAGTATGAGGACATGAAGACTACCCCAGATCCAAGTTTCCGTATTCCTTTCCGCGCCTAGTCTGGGAATCTCGGGGACGAGATTCTTGTAAGGGGGGTAGGTCTGTCACACCTTGATTTTCATGCCACAACACTTAAGCTAATAAATTATGATAAATTGTGGTTTGACAAAAACTTTGGAGTGTTTTGGACTTTGCTTGATTTGATTTTTGTGTGTTGTTTGCAAGTGCTCTAAAAATCAAATAAATCCTCCAACTCTTATACTCCTTCTCCTTGATCCAAAACATCTTCCCAATGATCATGCCATGTGTATAGTGCAATATAGTATTTTCTTACAAAAATAATTTGGCCAAATAGTATTTTCAAAAATTAGTTTTCCAAAAAACCCCTTGATTGAGGATTGCACTGCAAGTACTTAATTAAGGGCAGTAAAAATCTTTACAAGAATATTTTTGACTCCTATTAGATATAGGATACTCAGAAACCACAAAAATATAATTTTAAAAGTTATTTTCATATTTTATTTAAAGGCTTTTTCTTAAGGCCAGAAATGGTCTTAAATAGGTTAAAATTATTTTAAAACTTTAAAAATATTTGAGAAAAATTAGGGAGACTCAATGGACATATATTTTCCATATATATGAGTTTCAACACATGGTTATGATCAAAATATTGGACAAAACCTCCCAAAACCATTTCAGCTCATTTCAAATATTTGAAATATTTCTATAAGAAATATTTTCAAATAAATCCAAGAAAATTCTAACATGTCAGATATGATATTTTTAATGATCTTGCCAAGTACCATGTCATGGAAAACAGTATAACCCCATGAAACCTCTCAAGACCACTTTTGTCCTTTTTCCAGTTTGAACAGCTTTGCACTGTCAAACATATCCAAATGCTCTCAAACTTGGTGCACATGCTCAAATGGTGTAATAATGCATCTAGACCAAATGGCACAAGTTGGAGAGAATCTTATATTGATCAAAGTACCCCAAAACCCTCTCTGACCAGAATCAAATTTGAACAAGTTTGTACTGCCAACTTTTTCTCCTTGACCCCAACTTTTGTGTACATGTTCAAATCCTCAAATTAAGACACTACACCAAGTGGTGCATCAAGGAGAATAGATTTGCATGACTAAATCTTGGTAAGGCCATTTCTGCTGATTTCTAGGGTTTACCAAAGTTACATTGGCAACTTTGCCCAAATGATCTCAAAATGGGTGGAAGGACCTAATTATATGTTCCATTTCACCCTGTTAATTCTCATGTCAAGTGGAATTCATTTGCTTGCCCAAACCTACATCAAACACCTTTTGGCAGAAACTTAAAATGCATGTTCTTGCCGTTCCCACTAATCTCCATGAGCTGAACTTCTTCCCACGACCTCAACTACTCATCCTCTACCTCTTGCATGCCTTGCTGCCCAAGGGGCAATGATTAAGGGGGGCAGAGACCCATTTTTCATCTCTAGACAGTCACTTTTCCCTCCCTTTCTCATCTCTCTCACTCCTGGCAAGTTCCAGAGCATCCAAAGCCTCCCTCCCCATTGTTTACTCCCACCTGCAGCCACTAGACACAAGTGGACGCGCGAGTGCGCGCGGAAAAGCCGCGGACGCCGGCCAAAGGCGCGCTCTGGAGCGCCTGGCAGGGCGTTCGACCATTGACGCCGCGTCCTCCGGCCACCTAGGGCCTCCCCCTCGTGTCCCCCGAGGTCACCTCGACGTCCGCAACACGCCACCGCGCTGGCCCCCTCCTTTCCCTCTCTATCCTGCCCGTGCCACGCGTGCCCAGAGCCGCCCGAGCCTGCCAATGCGCGTGTCCACGCGGAGCTCGCCCCGCTCTCTCTCTCTCTCTCTCTCTCTTCCTGTCACCCTACTCCAACCCCACGAACGCCGTAGACAACCTTACTCCCTCCCTCCTGGCCGCCCGAGCCGTTGCCACGGCCACCCGTGCGTCATGTCCACGGTGAGCCACGGGCTGGCTACTAAAGGCCATCCCAGGCCCTCCTCTCTGCTCCATTTGCTCTCCCTCTCTCCCGTGCACCCCCTAGACCAATCCGCACCTCCTCCCGTGCCCTCCATCCACCACCATGGTCGGAGCCTTGCCGTCGGCCTCGGCTTAAATTCGTGCCAACCCGAGCCCCTCCTCTCCACCTCATGGCCTCAGAACATCTCCACCACCATCATGCATATCTCCCCCTCTTCATTTCGTCCTCTCCGCGGCTGCAGCGCCATGCCCCAACGTCACCGCCGCCTCCGTCCGCCGCGGGCGATGCACCGCCCGCATCCGACCACCCCTACCTCCGTGGAGTACCTCGTCGGATGCGACACTCTCCCCTGAGCACGCCGATGGGCGGAGCATTGCCGGAGACGCCCTGTAGCGCCGGCGGCCGGCGTCGAACACCTCCTCTATCGCCCTTCGTGCCCGCGCGGGAGGTTGAGGACCAAGGTTGTCAGAATCGCGATTCTGTTATACGATTCTACGACTTTACGATCCAAACTAACCCCTCTGATTCTACGATTTTAGTTTATAGAATCTACGTTTCTACGATCCTGATAGTGAAGATTCTACGATTTGCGATACTACCATCGGACCTCTGATCCGATTCAAAATCACGATTCTGACAACCTTGTTGAGGACGAACCTGCAGGCGGGGCCCGCTCGTTAGTGGCCCAACCACTGGGCCACGCTGGCAAGTGGAGGCGGGTTGGACGTCTCCCGCGTCCCCGCAGCGAAGGCGCACTCCGCGCGGGTGCCTTCGACGTCGCCCTGCCACCCGCGCAGCTGGGCCGTCCCAAATGCCTATCTCTCGCCCAGTGCGGAGAATAAGGGTATAGCCCTTTTCTTATTTTCTTTTCCCAGATAACTTGTAAAATCCATAGATTATTTATTCTAAGTCCAAATTTGATGATTCTAATTTCTATAAGTTCATAAATTCCTGACCTATCACATGGTGCAATTTGCACATTTTTCCATAAAGATTTTCTTCACAAACATTTATCAAATCCCATTTTTTCCATTTCTGTCTTAAACTTTAGAAAATCACAGAGAGCTCATTTTTTATCCAAATTCCATGATTCAAATTCCTAGGTGTTCCTAAGTTCATAACTTAATTTATGAACATTTTTATTAATACTTTCTGTACCACATAAATTATTGAGCCATTTCTTCATATTTACCAAATTTGCAAATTCATAGGAAATTCATTTGAACTCCAAATCCAGTGAAACCAATTCCTAGATGCTTCTAAAATCATCCTTTGTTAAATGGGGGCCTTTGCTCATTTTTCAAAAATATGTTTCTGTACACTTCTTGCAATCCCATAAAACCCTTGATTCCATCATATCAAAATGTTTAGAAATATCCATTGATCCACTTCCAATGAAACCACTTTGGTCATTCCTCATATGACCAGGGGTATCCAATAAAAATCAACTTCATATTTTTAGAGCACTTTTATTTTCTACCTTGTTGTGTTGCTTATTATGGTTGCTTTCGACGATAGTTGACGAAGTAGACGAAATGCTCGGAGTTGGACCAGAGATACCAGAAGACCTCGAAGACTTTGTTAAAACAGGCAAGCAGCCCTTTGACCATGTCTATGTAACTTTTTATGCATGTCATATAGCACTTTATTAGTGTTGTTTCGAAATCATGATGAGGTGGTAACCACTTTGGTGGGTTGCCTCTGTTACTTCCTCATTGATACTTGCATTGTGCATGACCTTACCTCCTTATGAGGGTTATGCCGGTGGGAGTAGATAGGATGCTAAAATAGTTGCTACGCAAAAAGGGACGGGAACATGCATGGTGACGGAGACAAAGTATTTTCAAAGGACTTTTCGAAAACCCCGTCGGGTGCCACTTATGCCCGAGGGAGATGATGAGTTGGGTAGCCACTTGATGACGAAGTGGTGTACCGAGGCAAGTGTGTGTGTTGTTTTCAGAAACGGATTGGTTTGAGTTGCGACCGTTATTCCAACCTTACATGCGCAACCACTCTACCCTTATATGGGAAAGGGCATTATTGATTACCTAGGCCGATACTAGCTTGGAGCCCGCATTACTAGTGATGGGAGAGTTGTTGGTGCGCTCTCTCGGGACGGGGTCGTGCCAGGTAGGGCAGCCATGACTGTTTTCACAGGGCACCGGATACACCGTTGTGTCCACTCTCGGGTGTTACGATCTTGAGCGAGTCTCGTATGATGTACATCGTGAGGATACGGAACAACGAGTGGACTCCATGTTAGTGTCGTCTAGGGAAAGATAGTGATTGGGTGCTTACCCCGGGTACTTGAGGTATCGCGGGTCGTGGATGACACGGAAGTTCCCCCAGATCTTGTGGGTAAAGTGTGCAACCTCTGCATAGTGTAAAACTATTCGAATAGCCATGTCCACGGTCAAGGACAGTTGGGAAACCGCTCTTGGGCTACGTCCACTTGTTTACAAACCAGTGTGTGTGGGAATAACTACTTGGGTCAAGTCAAGGACTTCGCATGATTGAGTTGGGTTGGTGCCCACTCTATTTATGTTGATATCTGTAACATGTCCTCATGGTTACTTGAATTCTCCTGATGCATGTATTACAAGTTGTTGAACATGTCATTGCACTCAAAACTAGCTTTCCGCAAAAATTTACCTATATCATGCATTGTTGTACCTTGAACCAAAACATGGGTTGCTTGCGAGTACATTCAAAGCACTCATTGGCTTGCCACTGGTTATTTTATTGACCAGGCATGAAAGAACAGGATATGAAGAAGAATACTGTGGTGACGAACATGCGAGCTAGGATGCTTCCCAGTCAGAATGCCTGTAGGGTTAAGGCAGATGGCATGGCCCAAGTTATCGACGAAGATTTTCGCTGCTATGTTATACTCAAGACTTGACCATAATGGTCCTACTTTTGTAATACGGTATGTATGGATGTAAGACTCTTGTTATTCAGCTTCTATGTGTTCAGTGAGCATTGATCTCTGGGATCACTATACATGTGCATTCAGTGATCACGACTTATGAGTCGGGGTCCCCACAGTTTGCCTATTTTATGTTTTGCAGAGAGACGTCAGTCTCGCTAGTAGTTCCGTGTGAACTTCGACGTTTAGCTTGATACCTTAGCTATGATCTTGTGCCCTCGGTAGGATCTGGTAGATAGTCAGGCTTCTCAGCCTTTTTTCATTTATAGATGTCTGTACTCAGACATGTTAAGCTTCCACATGTGCTTTGACTTGTATGCTCTGAATGTTGGGTCATGAGACCCATGTTTGTAATATCTCGCTCCTCAGAGCCTATTGAATAAATACTTTGAGTCGTAGAGTCTTGTTGTGATGCCATGTCGTATATACACATATCAAGCATATTGTGTGTATGATTGAAATGCTTGGTATGTATGGGATCCGACAACCAAGTTGTTTATCCTTGGTAGCCTCTCTTATGGGGAAATGTAGTTGTGCTTCCATGAGCCATAGAAGTCCGCTACAGCCCAGTTCACCGGAGTCCTGCTAGCCCAGCACTACTGCTCTGGAACACTTGACTGGCCGACATGTGATTCACTTCGTTCCTGTGTCTGTCCCTTCGGGGAAATGTCACGCGGTGACATCCATTGTCGTGCCTAGCCTGTTACAGCCCGGTTCACCGGAGTCCTGTTAGCCCAGTGCTACAGCCCGGATTCGCACGCTGCTGATCGACATGCTCAATGCTGATTCATGTATGTCTGTCCCCGTAAGTTAATGCCACTTTGGGTTCCCGACTAGTCATGTCGGCCCGGGTTCTCTGTCATATGGATGCTAGTGGCACTATCATATACATGAGCCAAAAGGCGCAAACGGTCCCGGGCCATGGTAAGGCGACACCCGTGGGAATACCGTGCGTCAGGCTGCAAAGTGATATGAGGTGTTACCGGCTATATTGATGTGTCTTGGAATCAGGGTCCTGACAGCTTTGGTATCAGAGCCTGACTGCCTGTAGGATTACCAAGCCAAACTGGTCGAAGTTGAGTATAGAAATTCTTTAGTTATGTAAGGGAATTGTTTGTGGAAGGGAACATAAAGCTCTTTTTACTTCTTTACCTTATGCCCTTCTGATCTGAGTCAACCTCTTCTTTTCTAGGGGATTAAGAACTAGGCCTTCTCATCTATCTATCAGGATGACGTGTCACTAATCCATAGACCTATAGGATTGACGGATTCAAGTCTCAATTCAGTTTCTTCTACTTCCATATTGACAGTTGGTTTCGGAACCTTGATATTGTGATGATCGAGTGGTTACGCCACCATTTTGCAGGATGTTTCAAATCTTTTGAGAATTTACAACCGTTATGCTGTCCGAGTCATCCCAGGTTTCTAGATAGTCTGATGCACTTGCAATCATTCCTCCATGTTCCTGATGTCTATTTGGGCCAGATTAATCACACTAATCAGTGAGTTGAGGTACTCGGTTGCCTCAACATATATGTTGGAGCTATTATTATGACCCTAGGTGTTTTAGGGAGTCACCTATTAATCTAGCTATGTTTTGTGTTCCCGGTGTGATGATTCTGGCCACCAATCTTGAAAGCATCCCATGATGCCAGTTAGTAGTAGGTATTCTATTCCTCGGTTCTTGAACCCGAGCTTCACCCTACTTACTTCATGTTGATAGTGTTTGCTAGTTCCTTTAGGATATTAGTAACCTTTGTGATAGTCCTCAAGGTCCGTGGTAAATCCTTCTTCCAATACCATGAACTACTTATGGCAGAAGTTCCTTGTTGAAACAAAACATCACAATAAGAGTGCTCTTGATGAGTTCTCCATTCTGCATTGTGAATCTGCCAGTCCTACCTTTCTTCATGGATTAACTGGAAGTAATATGTTGAACTTGTTTGACATACTAAATCTATGCATCCAGAACTCAGAAAACCATATGTTCCTTTGAGTTGTCTCTCTTTAGTTGTATTCTGGCCTTTGTCTATCAATTGATAGTAAGGAGTAGTTGGCAATCGTGTTTATCGATGCCTATTACTCCAGTGGTCCGTCAAGCCATTCTAGTTCAGATTGACAGGGAGAAACAAACTCCAGTACCTCATCCATTTCTAGGATTGGGTCAAAGTAGTTGTATCCCGCAGATCAAAATGCCAATCCAGCTTTTGTTCTGTTCTACCCTGAAGTATTACCATCTTATGCCAAGAATGTCATGACAATTGCACCACCTCTTATGAATTCTTGACGCAGTGATACTTCTTACCATCATTGTTTATTCCTCGGTTCCTGTCGATGTACTAAAGTAGGGGTACCTTAGCACCCCGAACTTGTGCACGGGCAGTCGTAGCACCCCGCGGCAAGGCTTGCCAGGCGATCGCCAAGACTCTCCATGGTCCCTTTTTGGGCCATCCAAGAACAAAGTATTTGAGCCAAGGCCCTGGCAGGAGGAGCCTGCCGGGAAGGCCACCCGAAGAGAGCATGGCCCCGGCAAGAGGAGCTTGCCGGGACGACCGCTCGAAGCACAAGGCCCCGGCAAGAGGAGCTTGCCGGGAAGGCCGACCAAGGCACGACAAGAGGCTTGCTGCGATGCGCTCCGCGTCCCGGCAAGGACCGGTGAGCGAAAAGCTCCCGGGCGCGAGAAGGCATCAACCGCGGCAAGGCGCTTGCCGCGGCAAGTCACCACCCCGCGCCTGCGCTCCAGCTCATCCACCCACGCGTCGCTCTGGGGCCATTCCAGGCGTACGTGGCGAGAGGCTGCGCAGCCAGGAGCATGCGGTGGCAAGGCAACGCTGACAGAGTAGCCGTCGTGGCTAACGGTGGCGCTCCTGACGGTCCCTTTCCTGCACCGTCTGGGCGATGTGGACGGGCATTTAATGCCCTTGTCCCCTGCCGTCAGAGTTAGGTATGATAGCACTGTGCAAACAGCTGTACCCAACACAACGTTTTCCAGTTTTGCCCCCGCCTATGTTGCCACCTGTGGGTAACCCCTTGCACATATAAAAGGAGGCCCCATGCGCAACGGGGGAAAAAAGAGGTAGGGAGGAGGCCACTCACGCTCGGTCTCGCCAGCAGCTCGTGTGTACTGTAGCATCACACGCTCCCGAGCAAGAACACAATACAAACCACAAAGCAACAGTAGGGTTTTACGCATCCTTGTGGCCCGAAGCTGGGTAAATCCCTTGTGTGCATCGCCTCGATCCGCTCTTCGCGCGACCTCCGCCCCCCACCGAACCAAGAAAGGGGCTCGGTCCCCATAGGTGTTCGTGGAGGCAGATTTCCCCAGACATCTTTGGCGCGCCAGGTAGGGGGCGTCGAAGATGTGTGAACCTGATCCAGCGTCTGCACAGGCTAGATCTCCATCATCTTCATCGACATGCCACCGAAGAAGAAAGCTCCAGAGGTGGCTGGTCCGTCTGTGTCGAACCCACCGCCCTTGGAGCAAACGGGTGGTGGGGACAGCACCGGCGGCGGAACGGGCGTCGTCGAGCCAGCTCATGGCGCCACGGCGTCCGAACATGCACCACGCCCCTCTCAGGAGGCACGGGACCAGCAGCGTCTTGGCACCCACGGTACCATACGCTCGCTGGACCCAGATCGAGCCGGCAGATCCCAGGGTGCTCAAGGCCAGCACACACACCAACGTGCTGGCGCGAGCGTGGCGCAACTGCCTGGTCCGGGTGCTGCTCCTTCTAACGTAGTTAGAAGTTCGAGCACATCCCGCTCCACGCGCCGTTTGCCACCCCTGCCCTCCACTCCAGCAGAAGCTCTAGCACGAGCTCAACTGCTCCTAGACTACCCTCCAACGGCGGACAAGCTCGACGACTGGAGGGCCACGATACAGAGCCTCATCGGTTTCGCCAACGGCGACACCCCGCGGCAGTACAGCGGCAGCCGCGGCAGGTCGGCCAGGCGAGAACCGATGGCGCCAAGACTGGTGGGGGTGCGACTACCGTGCATTCCCCGCCCCAAAGGCCGAGATCGCCGACCCGCCGGAGCCATCACGACAACGACTCCACCGCGTCGTCGAATCCGCGAACTCGTCGCGATCAACGCCAAGTTCTTCATGAACGAGAGCAAGAGGATGCTCCTACTCGCATCGAGCGTCGGAGAGAAGCGCGGCGTCAATCAGACCAGCATGCTGAGCCCTCTGTCGACATGCATGCGCCGGGGGGACCAGGCGACCTGCCATACGCGGTAGGATGCCCTGCGTTCACCCGTGAGCTGTGGCAAGTCCAGTGGCCCAACACGAAGAATTTTAAGCCAGACGTACCAGAGAAGTACGACGGCAAGTCGCATCCGTCGGAGTTCCTCAGCATCTACACCATGACGGTGCAGGCTGCTGGGGGGTGAGACGACAAGATCCTTGCCAACTACTTCCCGCTGGTACTCAAATCCAACGTCAGGTCCTGGCTCATGCACTTGTCGGAGAACTCCATAACCTCCTGGACAGACTTGTGCCATCAGTTTGTTGGCGCCTTTACGGGCGGCCACAAACCCCATGGCCAAGCGAGCGACCTTCATCTGCTCGTCCAGAAGGAAGGGGAACCCTTGCGCAAGTTCATCCAGAGATTCAGCCGTGTACACTACAACATCCCAGACGTCCACCCCGCCGCAGTCATCAGCGCGTTCCATCAGAACGTGCGTAACCGCAGGATGCGGGAGGAGATGGCGATGTGCAAGATCAAAGACGTCAGCGAGCTATATGCCCTGGCCGACAAGTGTGCCCATGCTGAGGAAGGGAGGAAACTCCCCGGAGAGAACACTGGGGCAGGAGAATCTGACAGTGAGGATACCGCCCTGGCAAGGAAGAGGCGGCGGCGGAGCAACAGGAAGAAGAAGAGCCAAGAAGTACTGGTTGTTGAGCAGTCCGGCGATGAAGGCGCCGCCAAGAAGGACCAGGCTGGTGGCTCCGGCAAGGAGGTTGCCGGATGCGCCAACTGCCAGGCTGTGGCGGTCGCTGACAAGCGGGACGGCACCAACAAATAGTACTGCAAGATCCACCGCACCAAGGGCCATGACCTCCAGAGCTGCAAGCAGGTCGAGCGGCTCGTCGAGCTGCAAAAGGCCGAGTACGAGCGGCGCGACAAGGAGAGAGCCCGGGGAGGTGGCGGAGGATCAGGCACGAAGCGCCCCGGCCAGGGAGGACGCCACGACAAGGACAAGCAGCGGCAAGCGGACAGACCTCCCCGCGGCCGCGACAAGAACGAAGACGACGACGAAGACGAAGACATGGATGACGTCGAGACCAGTGAGCAGGAGTTTCAGAAAGCCACAGAGGTCTTGTGCGTAGACGGTGGTGCTTCCCTGCATACTTCTCACCGCCAGCTCAAGCAGTGGGCGCGGGAAGTCAATGTAGCGGAACCACCCATCGAGTCGCGCAAGCCCCTGAAATGGTCCAGCACGCCTATCATCTTCGATATTGAGGACCACCCTGATCGCACAACTGCGATTGGGTGCTTGCCGATGTTGGTCTCACCAACAGTCCGCAACCTCAAGGTCACTAAGATGCTAGTTGACGGTGGGGCCGGCTTGAACCTGATCTCCTCCGCTGTGCTCCGGAAACTCCATGTCCCCGACAGCGAGCTCGAAGAGACCGGCACGTTCCAAGGAATCAACCCGGGAAGGAGCAAGCCGAAGGGGAAGATAACATTGCCAGTGACATTTGGCAGCGAGCTGAACTTCAGGACAGAGAGGATTACTTTTGACGTTGCCGATTTTCCATTGCCCTACAATGGAATCCTCGGCCGTCCAGCGCTCGCCAAGTTCATGGCGGCCTCTCACTACGCATACAACATGCTCAAGATGCCAGGCCCGATAAGCGTCATCTCTGTCCCCGGCGACAAGAAGGATGCCCTTATCTGTGCCGACAAGATCTACCGGGAAGCAGCAGCCGCAGCGGATCACAAGACACTTGCCGCTGAAGCTCCTGGAGGGAAGAAGAGGACCAAACCCGGCAAGTGCTCTGGCGCCCACTCCGGCAAGCGCACCTCTTCGGAGTGATGCGCTACCGTCGAGGACGCGCCATCGAGCTCCACCGGCAAGAGTAAGAAGACAATGGCAGCTCCGCCAACGACCAAGAAGGTGTCCGCCAAGGAGGACGGCACTGGTGGTACCTTCACCATCAGTGCCACTCTCGACCCCAAATAGGAAAGCGCGCTCGTTGCTTTCCTGCGGGCGAATGTCGATGTGTTTGCCTGGCAACCATCTGACATCCCCGGCGTTCCCAGGAAAGTGATTGAGCACCACCTCGCCGTCTGTCCTCACGCGCGGCCCGTCAAGCAGAGAGTTAGGAAGCAAGCGGTGGAGCGCCAAGAGTTCATTGCAGAAGAGATCAAGAAGTTGGAAGCAGCAGGCCTTGTCAGAGGTGTGCTCCATCCGACGTGGTTGGCCAATCCTGTTGTCGTGCGCAAAGCAAATGGGAAATGGAGGCTTTGCATCGAATTCACTGATGTTAACAAAGCTTGTCCCAAAGATCCCTTTCCCTTGCCGCGCATTGACCAGATTGTTGACTCCACGGCCGGATGTGACCTGCTTTCATTTCTTGACGCCTACTTAGGATACCATCAGATCTTCATGGCTGAAGAAGATGAGGAAAAGACCGCGTTCATCACTCCATGTGGCACGTACTGTTTCGTACGGATGCCTTTCGGACTGAAGAATGCTGGTTCAACATTTGAAAGGGTTGTCCACACCGCTTTTGAGCCACAAATCCACAGAAATGTGGAGGCCTACATGGATGACATAGTGGTCAAGAGCAGAGACAGGGCAACCCTGATTCAAGACTTAGAAGAGACCTTTGCGAACCTGCGCAGGATCAGCCTCAAGCTCAACCCCGAGAAGTGCGTGTTCGGAGTCCCTTCCGGCAAGCTTCTCGGGTTCTTCGTGTCTCAGCGGGGAATCGAAGCCAATCCCGACAAGATCAAGGCCATCGAGCAGATTGAAGCACCAACATGTGTCAAGGATGTACGAAGACTTGCCGGCTACGTGGCAGCTCTTAGCAGGTTCATTTCCGAGTCTGCAGAATGCGCCCTGCCATTTTTCAAAGTTTTGAAAAAGGCGGGTCCAGTAAAATGGACTCCGGAAGCGGAGGCTGCACTGCGGGACTTGAAGAAATACCTGTCCTCCGCTCCAATACTTGTTGCGCCTAAACCACAAGAGAAGTTGCTGCTATACCTGGCGGCTACCAATCAAGTGGTTAGTGCTGCGTTAGTAGCAGAGAGGGAGGCAGATGATGAGCTAGCAACCGCGGCAAGTGCGTCCAGCGACAAGCAGGGGGCTTCCCCGACAAGCTCTGGCCCCGACAAGGATGGACCTGCGCAGGCACAAGAGGAGGTGCAAAAGAAGAAAATGGTGCAGCGCCCAGTTTACTTTGTCAGTTCCCTCTTGCAGGGGGCTAGGTCAAGGTACTCTGGTGTGCAGAAATTGCTTTTCGGCCTCCTTATGGCCTCGAGAAAGCTGCGCCATTACTTCCAAGCACACGAGATCACAGTTGTCACTCTCTTTCCGCTAAATAGGATACTGCAGAATCCAGAAGCAACAGGCAGGATTGTCGAGTGGGCACTAGAACTGTCGAGCTTCGGTCTCAAGTCCGAGAGAACCTCGACTATCCACAATAGAGCATTGGCGGAGTTCATAACAGAGTGGAGACCGACACCAGACGAAGATATCCCAGAGACGAGCATCCCTGCCAAAGAAGCAAGCAAAGAGTGGCTGATGTATTTTGTTGGTGCCTTCTCGCTGCAAGGCGCCGGTGCTGTTGCGTTGCTTATCGCGCCCACCGGAGAGCACCTCAAGTACGCAGTCCAGATGCACTTCCCCAAGGAGCAAGCAACCAACAATACTGCAGAGTATGAAGGTTTGCTTGCCGGTCTCAGGATCGCGGCAGAACTTGGGATCAAGAAGCTCATTGTCAGGGGTGACTCGCAGCTTGTCGTCCGCCAAGTGAACAAGGATTACCAGAGTCCGTTGATGGAAGCGTACGTTGATGAAGTGAGGAAGCTGGAAGAGCACTTTGACGGCCTGCAAATGGAACACATTCCAAGAGCTGAGAACGACATCGCTGATGGCCTGTCAAAGTGCGCAGCATTTAAGTTACCTGTGGAACCAGGAACCTTTGTGCTCAAGCTGACTCAGCCATCCGTAACGCCATCAACCAGACAGAGCAAGAAGAGGAAGTTGGTCTCCGACGACTATCTTCCGGCAGAGCTCCCCGGAGCCGCCGCCAAGAAGGTCCCCAAGATCGACGCCAAGAGCGCTGAGGAGTCGTCTTCTCCGGAAAACCCCACGGTTTGTTCCGTAGAAGCAGGCGCTCCCGACAAGTTTTGCTCCGGCAAGCTTGCCGGGGAACGTCAAGATCCAGCTGAGCCTCAGATCCTCGCCGTAGAAGCGGACGTTCCCGCAGCAGCAGATGTGCCTTCAGTCCTTGTTGTCGAGCCACAGGCTCCAGCATGGGCGCAGCAGACTGTCCATTTCCTCCAAAATGGAGAACTTCCCGAAGAGCAAGAAGAAGCGGAAAGAGTAGCCCGGCGCTCGAGTATGTACCAGTTCGTCGACAACACACTGTACAGAAGAGGGCGCAACGGTGTGAAATTGAAGTGTATTTCCCGGGAAGACGGACAGAAGCTGTTGGCAGAGATACATGGAGGCATATGTGGTCACCACATTGGCGCGAGAGCACCTGCCGGCAAAGCGTTCCAGCAAGGTTTCTTCTGGCCAACAGCCCTCAAGGATGCAACTGCACAAGTAACCAAGTGTGAAGCGTGCCAGTTCCATTCCAAGCAGATACACCAGCCAGCTCAAGCTCTCCAGACGATCCCTTTATCTTGGCCATTTTCGGTCTGGGGGCTCAACATCCTCGGCCCCTTCCCCCGAGCTGCCGGGGGCTTTGAGTACTTGTACGTCGCAATCGAAAAGTTCACAAAGTGGCCGAAAGTGGAACCAGTGAGGAAGGTGACAGCACAGTCAGCAGTCAAGTTCTTCAGGTCGATTGTTTGCCGCTTCGGGATCCCCAACAGGATCATCACCGACAACGGTACGCAATTCACGAGCCGCGCCTTCATGCAATACGTCCAAGATCTCGGCGCCAAGGTCTGCTTCGCTTCTGTTGCTCATCCCAGGAGCAACGGTCAAGCTGAAAGGGCCAATGCCGAGGTGCTGCGCGGGCTCAAGACCAGAAATTTCGACATGCTGCACAAGTGCGGAAGAAACTGGATCGAGGAGCTGCCGGTGGCTCTTTGGTCGATCAGAATGACGCCAAATCGAGCCACTGGCCAGACACCATTTGCTCTAGTCTATGGAGCAGAAGCAGTTACCCCCACGGAACTCGTATACGGGTCACCTCGAGTGCTCGGTTATGATGAGCTTGAGCAAGAGCGGCTGCGTGAAGATGACGCGCTGCTCCTTGAGGAAGATCGTCTTCAGGCTGCTGTGCGAGCCTCTCTCTACCAGCAAGCTTTGCGTCGCTACCATAGCCGCAAAGTTAAAGCCAGAAGCTTCGAGGAAGGCAACCTTGTTCTTCGGCGCGCTCCGTCCGCCAAGAATCATAACAAGTTGACACCAAAGTGGGAAGGCCCTTACCGGGTGAGACGAGTCACGAGGCCCAGCGGTGTCCGCCTCGAGACCGAAGATGGCACTCCGGTGAGCAACTCCTGGAATATTGAGCATCTTCGTAAGTTTTACCCGTAAGGCGCGGTTGTCGGGCCTCGTCCGGCAACCAACCTTTTGTACAAGTCTTGTCGCTGTTGCATGTAATCCTTTGTACAAAGCCAGGCGCAGACCCTGAGCAGCAGTAAATGAAGCGCTGGCGCCCTAAGTTTTAGCATGCATGCTGAGTCGAGTCTCGTCCTTGGTTAGGGTTGATAGTGCCTAACAGCTGCTAACCCCTAGCTTAGAGGTCGAGTCTGTGTCCTTTTTCCTGTTTCTTCGTTTCCCTTGGTTCGCAGGGTTTTGCATATCCTGGCCAGACCGCTTAAGGACGAAGAAGAGAAGAAGGGCGGACCAGCATCTGGTCCCCGGCGAACCAGTGTTGCCGGGGGCTGCAAGCACAAAGATTCGCCCACGACAAGCCAAAGTTGCCGGGGGCTGCAATCCCAGATAAGTCTTTCATCCCTTGTCATGCATTCTCTTATGGACTGAGGAATGCGAAAACCTTGTTCCTTCCTAAAAAGCTGCTGTGCTCCCTTAACTCTGGGCCCCGGAGCGCGTTCCTGGGGCCAGTTTTGGTAGTAGCCGCGGCGGCAAAGGAACGGAATGAGGAGCCCGAACCCGCCTCATCCCTGCCTCCGCCAAAGGCGTGAGGAAGGTCGAGTGGCGGGGGTAGACGGCAGGGCCTGTTGCCGGGCAAAGAAGTGTCTATCCTCACGATGTAAAGGATCCGCTCCTTGGCGTGGGTTTTACGCGCGAGGCAAATGGCCCAGCATACATCCCCTTTTCATTAAAAACATTCCGCTCAGGTACAGTTCAGAGAGAATGAAAAACATGAAAGATGGGATTACAAGTTTTAAACACAGGTAAGGCCCGAGGGCTTATAGATTGAAAAAAGATAAGATGCCCGTAATCCCTTTTCTTGTCTCTCTCCTCAGGAGGTAGGACAAGGAGGCGAAAAGGGCAAAAGGGGCGCCTAGGCGAGCTACGGGTGGCAGAAGACACCAACAGAACGCCCCGGGGGCGGGCTGAAAGCTGGACGGTGACGGTGGCACCGGAAGCAGGGCTCGACGAGGCGGCAGGATGTCAGCACGCTGTCGAGGGCGCCATGCCCTCGTACTCCGAGTTGACGGCCTTGCCGCCCGCCCTCTTCCTCTTCCGCAGCCTCCCTACGCCAGCCGCCAAGGAGACGACCCCGGTAAGCTCAAGGAGCCGGCGACACGGATGATGGGGTCGCTGGAGCCACGCAGAGCCACGGCCGACGCCTAGTCGGACCCCGTCATCCCGACGACCGCTACCCTCATCGTCGCTGTCGCTCCCATCCTCGTCACTCTCGCTCGAGGGGAAGCCTTCGATGTCGGAGGAGCTATCCACGCAGCACCGGGCCCGGGTCCCGAAGTCCCCGAAGGCCTTGACGGAGAGGAGATCGCCCTCCATCAACTTAAAATGGAGGGTGAACCCCTCCATCAAGCTGTGAATACGGGCGAATGTCTTGCACCCTCGGCCAAGATACACCACGCCGGGGGCTAGGGACTCGACGTGGACCCGCGTGCCGCTGATCCCGCAGCCCTTCATGCGCAGCCTTAGCGTCTCGGGTTGCTCCATCTCCATCACGCTTGTGAAGGGAGCCGGGAGGCGGAGGCGGCGGCGAGGCGCCCGGCGCAGCCTGACGAAGAACTCGCAAGGGTCGTCCCCGATGTGGACCGCCGTGAGAAGAGGAGCCGCTGGCAAAGGAGAGGCTGGCGCGTCGCCCCGCCCGCCTCTTCCCTGAGCGCCTCGGCCTCGTCCACGCCCTCGTCCACGACCTCGCCCCCTCCCCCTTCCCCTTACGGCTAGCTCCGCCACCGCGGGTGCAAGGGGAGGAGGGGTGCGTTGCCTGGCAGCGACCCTCGCCGCCATCGAAGAAGGACCAGGGTTCCCTTTCTCCATGGCGAATGGAGGGAGGGGATCAGAAGCCGAAGGGAAGGAAAGATGAGGGAGTGCGGATTTCCGTCGCCCCCTCTTGCTCTTTATAAAGAAGCAGGGTGGGGGCTCGGCCGCCCCGCTCAGCCAATCAAGACGCAGGGAGGGCAGGCGACTGGGGCCGGCCTGCTGCCTCGACCCGCGGCGGCCCGGTTTCCTGCCTCCACCATCCGCAACTCCGGGTGCATGGGAGCCGCGTGGCCGGCGTGCAGGACCGAGGCAACAGATGAGGCGACCTCCCTTCACCCCGTGATCATGGGGAGCGGGCGCCTCGGAAACCGTGCCTCGGCCCCGTCCAGCGAACGAGCCACGCCTCCACGCCTCCCTCCACTTATGGAGCTAGCGCGAACCGTCCCCCTTTATTGTGATGTGACGCATGCCTGTGGGGTTCAGCCCTGCGCACGCCGCCCACGTCATGCACGCCTCTCCCCACGATGCCGCGTTCGACGCGTGCCATTCAGGGAGGGCGTGGTGGATGCAGAAGCAGATGCAGCGTGACCCAGGCCGCGCGTGCCCGTGCACTGTTTTGGGCCTGGCCCAACAGCGCTCGGCACCGTGTATGGCCCAGGCCCGGGGGCTCCTGTCGGTGTACTAAAGTAGGGGTACCTTAGCACCCCGAACTTGTGCACGGGCAGTCGTAGCACCCCGCGGCAAGGCTTGCCAGGCGATCGCCAAGACTCTCCATGGTCCCTTTTTGGGCCATCCAAGAACAAAGTATTTGAGCCAAGGCCCTGGCAGGAGGAGCTTGCCGGGAAGGCCACCTGAAGAGAGCAAGGCCCCGCAAGAGGAGCTTGCCGGGACGACCGCTCGAAGCACAAGGCCCCGGCAAGAGGAGCTTGCCGGGAAGGCCGACCAAGGCACGACAAGAGGCTTGCTGCGACACGCTCCGCGTCCCGGCAAGGACCGGTGAGCGACAAGCTCCCGGGCGCGACAAGGCATCAACCGCGGCCAGGCGCTTGCCGCGGCAAGTCACCACCCCGCGCCTGTGCTCCAGCTCATCCACCCATGCATCGCTCTGGGGCCATTCCAGGCGTACGTGGCGAGAGGCTGCGCAGCCAGGAGCATGCGGTGGCAAGGCAACACTGACAGAGTAGCCGTCGTGGCAAACGGTGGCGCTCCTGACGGTCCCTTTCCTGCATCGTCTGGGCGAGGCGGACGGGCATTTAATGCCCTTGTCCCCTGCCGTCAGAGTTAGGTATGATAGCACTGTGCAAACAGCTGTACCCAACACATCGTTTTCCAGTTTTGCCCCCGCCTACGTTGCCACCTGTGGGAAACCCCTTGCACATATAAAAGGAGGCCCCATGCGCAACGGGGGAAAAAAGAGGGAGGGAGGAGGCCACTCACGCTCGGTCTCGCCAGCAGCTCGTGTGTACTATAGCATCACACGCTCCCGAGCAAGAACACAATACAAACCACAAAGCAGCAGTAGGGTTTTACGCATCCTTGCGGCCCGAAGCTGGGTAAATCCCTTGTGTGCATCGCCTTGATCCGCTCTTCGCGCGACCTCCACCCCCCGCCGAACCAAGAAAGGGGCTCGGTCCCCATAGGTGTTCGTGGAGGCAGATTTCCCCCGACAGTTCCCGTGTTATTGTAACCCGCACACCGACAAGTGAATCGTGATGTGTGAAATCTATACTCCTAGCTATTCTGTTGCTTGGTTTTTAATGGACAATACTCTCATTCTTAGCGTGCTAGTTATTGAATTACCCTTCTAAGACTGATCGTGCTGCCTAGTCCATTTCTTCTGGTGCACTCTTCGATCAACGAGTTGGAATTGTGTTAGTCCCTCGCTCTCTTGATCATATCGTCTTGCCCCGAAAAGCAAGATTGTTCTCGAGCTTAATAGCATATCGGTGGTTCTTGATTTTCCGAATATCTTCTCGGAAGTATTACCAGGTTGTCACCTGACCGCTATGTTGAGTTCGTGATCAAGTTGGTTTCTTGTAAACCACCCCTTTCTCCAAGAATCTGTGTTGAATACCCCTGAGCTAGTTGTTCGAGCTAGACAATAACTTGGAGAGTTGGAAGATAAAAGCTTGTCTAACCTAGTTCATCTCCAAAGGGATATCTTGTGTTTGTGTGCTTGTTGTAGAAAGATGATTTCTTCATCGATTGGTCCTTGTGATCGGTGGTCGAACCTATCGTCTTGCCCAAACCTTGATTTGAGTGTGGGCCGTTGTCAGATCAAATTAGAACCAACGATGTTCATAATGTTGTCTTACTCTTGGTTGCTCCCTCGAGCATACACCATTACATCTTTTGGTATGACCAATGCTATCACCATGTTCACATGATGTTGGAAGTCCAGTGATATGGAAATTCTTATGAGTTGCTATTGAGCCCATCAGCAGCATCTTGTCTCCTCCATGATTCATGTTGAACATCAAGCTAGTATTGGAAACTTTTGTAAGCATTATCTTCATGTCCCATTCATGAAATACATGTTTGGTGTAAGAAGTGACTTTCTCCAAGTTCACGTGCATTAGGTGCAAGTTGCCGCCGTGAATGGAGAAAGATTGTTTTTTGCTTTCTCCGGAATCATCCCAAGTCAGTCATGCATGTGCGAAGTATTCCATGGTTTGATAGGCTCGCTACCTCCACTCCATGTGTAATCCCTAGCACACCAAGCCACTGATTGATTTGTTCAAGGAAAAGAAGTTCTTAAGTGCTAATCCTTAAGGACCCAAAGGTAAATGCGCAGGACTTCACTCTCCGCAATGATGGTTCCCAATCAGAACTCGGTAGTGCTTCGTTGTAAGACTATTATGTGGTCATGCTTTTCTTGGACAACGTGTTCACATGTATGTAGCAGAACCAGCTCATGTTTTGGATCTTGCTATCGTAGATCACTCCCCGAGAATCTCGCAACGTCATCTTGTCGATTTGTGTTGCAAACTTTCATTTTTCTTTCTAGACTTGATGAGTCTGGAATATCCTGACACCAACCAGATCTGAATCTCAGGCAGATATGATGGTTGGAACATTCCCAACATTTACATTTTGTTCCCAGCTGGCACCCCATCGTGTCAATTTTCCATGGGCTGCCCTTCTCAGCAGTTGCTGTCCAGGTTCATCTTCAAAGGAGGACTTACCATGAGTCCCATCCATTTCCGATGATAAGCAAAAATCATCCATTTCGTTGTCTTCAATAAGGTAGTCCACATCATCCATTCTAGCCCGAGTGTGCCGTTCTTCCAAACTCCTTCAAACATTCGTTTGTGAATTTCCTTAGGCTGGTATAGAGAGTTCCAAAGATCTCTGTATCAAAAGTAATTCTTTTTGCCAGTTAAGGGAATAATTTTATGAGTCACCGCTCCCAAGGTGCCCCGTTATGGGACCATGGAAATTTTTTCCTTGCTACTTTGAAACCCTCATCAAATTGTTTCTTTTGCCCCTCCTGATGCATGTTTTGCCTCTCAGCTCTTGAGATGCTCAACATCTCATTCCGCGAGTTGATCTTGAATAGGTCAATCTTCGAGAAGATCAAGCCTGTAGAGTTTCCTTCCACCGTCATCGTGTGATGAGGACATCAATACCATTGTTACACCCACAGCCCCTACTGTTACATATGATGGACCAATTACTAGAGCTCGCGCACGCCAATTAAATTACCAGGTACTTCCATTTCTTGGTAATGATTCTAATGTTCATGAGAATATGATGCTGCCAAAATTGGATACATTTGTTTTGCTTACAAATGAAGGGCCTAGCTTGGAGAAGGATGAACATTGGAGCAAGAACAAGCATGGAGTTGATGGCATGCGCAAGGGGAACAAGAACGGAGTTACAAGTGATGATTTCAGGACTCTGAAGCAACCATAAGGAGTGAATGAAGCCTTGGACAAAATATACAAGATGCCACTTCATAAATTTCGTCCAGAGGCTATTCTAGGTGCTGCGTCACCTTATTATTGGGCCAGGCCCATGTAATTTCGAAATACTTAAGTATAGGCTGTTTTTAGAGTCTGTATGTGTGGGGAAACAAGAGTTAGGGTTGGTTTCGGACTCCTTCCTCAAGGGCCACGAAATTCCCCCCTCTTCCTCCATATATACAGCCCTTAGGGCGTCGTTTAGACTTTGGTTTTTGTTTAGATCAAAAGTTCGCCATAGCGGCAACTTCGCGTACTTCGTTTGTGTTCAATGACCAGACCAAGGCGTCACAGAACCCCACCTTCATTAATAAAGCTTTCCTCTTATATTCGCAATATCCAGATTGCAATCTTAGTTTCTTGCTTGTTCTTCGTTTGCTCACAGGAAACAGGCCCTCGTGGTCAGGTTGATCGTGCTCCGGCGTGGTCAATAACCCTCGGAAGTTGGTTTAGCGAGTGCTAAGGTGCGACGTCTCGCACGTTCGTAGTCGGATCGTCAAGGTCGACTCCCACAGAAACGATAGCCACCATGTCATCGAAACATCGGGACACCTTTGTCTCTATCAAGTGGTATCAGATTTTCAGGTTGCTCGGTGAGATTTTACAGTTTTTTGTAGTTTAGATCGAGTTTGTTCTTCATACCTATAGTCCACGAAAAAGCCAAAAAAAAATAGGGTTAGTTCATCCTATCCGAACCAATCTGAGCCTTTGCATAATCTTTTCTGTATTTGCTTTGTTGAATTTGCGGTTGCATCATCGTGTCAAGTTGCTGGTCTTAGCGTCTAGTCTTTTAAAGTTTCGAGTTCTGGTCATATTAGTCACGCCGCCGCCGCACCATCATCATTGTCCCTGCCATCTTCCACCACCGCTTATCCGCCACCGCTCCGAGTCCATATACCACCACCGATCCGTATCCATATACCACCATCACTTCGAAGTCTATCTCATATTAGGTTTGCTTTCGAGATCCATCTATTGCCAGATTCGTATTTCCTTGTTTGAGTAGGTTTGGGATTCCATCAATCTTTTGTCGTCCGTAGAAGAGGTTGGTTTCCAAAAAAAAAGAGTCCAAAAACCACCCTCCGTTTAGGCCCAAAATTTTCCAAAAACGCACTTGACAAAAAAATTTCTGGCTATCCAATTTTTAGGTGTTTCTTAGCCTTTTGACACAGTCACCGTTATTGAAAGTTTTTTTTGAGCCGTTTCCAGTTTTTGGGTCCGGGCATTCGAAAAAAAAATCGCAAGAATTTCATGTCTATCCTGTCAGTTTGACCTGGGAAGAGTTTTGAGAAACTCGCCATTATAGTGATTTTTCGCAAAAAAAAAGAGGAGCGCAAAAAAAAAGAGCGCAAAAAAAAAGAACGAACAATTTTTTTTTTCAGAGTGTGCTTTTCCCTGGTTTTCGTTCAGCGCCATGATTTTGTTAGTGTTCTAGGCTCGCGTCTCTAGCACGGTCTAGCCTAGGACCAGCACAGTACCGTCGTTGAGCGTTTATTCAACTTTGCATCTCTGAATTGATTATTGCTGACCTTTTTGCTACCATACTATAAGCCTTTCCAGCTCCACATACATCTACGTCGTGCGTTTGACTCTCCCTGGCAATCGCTCTATCCAAGCTTTGAGAGTTTTGACTACAACGGTTGCCGATCACCGCCTGCTGCTGGGTAAGAACTGGTAAGAATTTGAGATTTGCTTGACGGATTTGTGACTGTCCACCACACCACCACCACCACTTCCTAATAGTCTGTAGAATCATATTCTTGTGTGTTTCTATTGCTGCTAACCATGGCAGGATCACAAGCCGACGAGACTAACTGGGAGAACATGACAAACAAAGCGTTACATGATAAGTTTCAGCAAATGATGAGTGGACAGGTGGAAGATGTGCTAAATAGATTTGAAGAGGCCATGGAGAAGATAGATGTCATTGAGAAGGCGTTCGAAACAAAGCTCGATAACAAGTTTAATGAATTGCTCGCGCGTCTACCACCACCACCACCGGCTGCACCTAACGCACCTCTACAACAGCAACAACGACTACCTCCACATCGCGACACAGCCCTCCGCCGAGCGACCCGTGTCCCTTCAGCCTGGCCAAGCTGCTGGTGCTGCTGTTGATACTTCTGTGGCTCCTGCTGCTGATGTGGAGGAGGATGATTATGTGGGAGATTACGAGGATGAGGTTGATCAACATCAGAATTACGTGCAACCACCAGCACCACAACCACCAGGTCGTCCACATGCAAATAATGGCAATGTTAGGGCTCCCGCTCAGGTACGAGATCATGACCATCTCCCTAAACTGAAATTGAATATTCCACCATTTGAGGGTAGATATGTTCCTGATATATATCTTACTTGGGAGTTAGAAACTGAACAACGATTTACATGTTTACAATATCCTGAGGAGAGATGTGTTCCTGCTGCTATTTGTGCTTTCACTAGCTTTGCATGTGTTTGGTGGTCTGAATATTGTAGATTATATCCTGTTCCAGCTACTTGGGCTGCTTTGAAAACTGCTATGCATACTCGTTGGGTTCCACCATATTATCAACGTGAATTACTTCAAAAATTGCAGCGCTTAAGACAAGGAAAAAATTCGGTAGAAGAATATTATCAGGAATTACAAACTGTCTTGATTAGATGTGGTATCGTTGAGGAGAATGAAGCTATGCTTGCACGTTTTCTGGGTGGATTAAATAGAGAGATTCAGACCATTCTTGACTATAAGGATTATAATAATATCACTCATTTATTCCATCTTGCTTGTAAAGCTGAACGTGAAGTGCAGGATCGACAGGCATTGGCGTGAACTAACTTTTCTGCAGGTCGACCTTCATCGTGGACACCACATGCATCATCTACTTCCACACGTTCTGCTACACCGGCACCTCCGTCAGCTGCCACCTCCAACCGTGATACAAGAAAGCAGGCACAACCACCACTATCTGCCAAGAGCATACCTGTCGGGCCTGCACAGAGCTCTGCTTCTTCCATGGCGTCTACAGGGCACACAAGTGATATTATTTGTCGTCGTTGTAAGGGAAGAGGACATTTTGCGCGAGAATGCGCATCTCAGCGTGTGATGATTGCTACTGAGGATGGTGGGTATGAGTCCACTAGTGACTATGATGAGGAGACTTTGTCTCTTCTTACACATGAAGAACACGGTGGAGATGATTCTGATCATGAGACGCAATACATGGCTGCTGAAGATGCTGACAGGTATGAATGTTTAGTTGCTCAACGTGTTTTGAGTGTGCAGGTCACGCAAGCTGAGCAAAATCAGAGGCATAATTTGTTCCATACAAAGGGAGTTGTGAAGGAACGTTCTGTTCATGTCATCATAGATGGAGGGAGCTGCAACAACTTGGCTAGCATGGAGACGGTGGAGAAGCTATCTCTCACCACAAGACCACATCCACATCCTTACTACATCCAATGGTTCAACAACAGCGGCAAGGTTAAGGTAACACGTACTGTTCGTGTGCATTTTAGTATCTCTACATATGCTGATTATGTTGATTGTGATGTGGTACCTATGCAAGAATGTTCCTTATTACTTGGTAGACCATGGCAATTTGATAAAAATTCTGTACACCATGGTAGAAACAATCAGTATACTCTTGTTCATAAGGACAAAAATATTACTTTGCTTCCTATGACTCCTGATTCCATTTTGAAAGATGATATTAATCGAGCTAATAAAGCAAAGCAGGAGCAAAATAAGAGTGAAAATCAGATTGTGGCAAAAGAATTTGAGCAACAAATGAAGCCTAATAATAAACCATCTAGTGTTGCTTCTGAAATTAAACTGAAAAGTGCATGTTTATTTTGCACCAAATCTGATATTGATGATCTAGATGTTAGCAAATCTGTTTGCTATGCTTTTGTGTGCAAAGAGGCATTATTTTCATTCGAGGACGTGCCTTCATCTTTGCCTCCTGCTGTTACTAACATTTTGCAGGAGTTCGCTGACATCTTTCCACAAGACGTGCCACCGGGATTACCACCTATTCCAGGGATTGAGCATCAAATTGACTTAATTCCCGGTGCATCATTACCCAACCACGTACCATACCGTACCAATCCAGAGGAGACGAAGGAGATTATGCATCAAGTACAAGAGCTACTCGAAAAAGGTTATATACGCGAATCCCTTAGTCCTTGTGCTGTTCCTATTATTCAAGTGCCGAAAATGGATGGTACCTCGCGTATGTGTGTTGATTGTAGAGGCATTAATAATATTACTATTCGTTATCGTCATCCTATTCCTAGGCTAGATGATATGCTTGATGAATTGAGTGGCTCTACAATATTCTCCAAAGTTGATTTGCGTAGTGGATACCATCAAATTCGTATGAAATTGGGAGATGAATGGAAAACAGCTTTTAAAACTAAGTTTGGTTTATATGAGTGGTTAGTCATGCTTTTTGGGTTAACTAATGCACCTAGTACTTTCATGAGACTAATGAACGAAGTTTTACGTGCTTTGATTGGACGATTTGTGGTAGTCTATTTTTATGATATACTGATTTATAGCAAATCTTTGGAAGAACATTTGGAACATTTACGTGCTGTTTTTAATGCTCTACGTGATGCACGTTTGTTTGGTAACCTTGGGAAGTGCACCTTTTGCACCGACCGAGTATCTTTTCTTGGCTATGTTGTTACTCCACAGGGAATTGAAGTTGATAAAGCCAAGATTGAAGCTATTGAGAGTTGGCCACAGCCCAAAACGGTCACACAAGTGAGGAGTTTTCTTGGACTCGCTGGTTTCTATAGGCGTTTTGTGAGAGACTTTAGCACCATTGCTGCACCTCTCAATGAGCTTACAAAGAAGGATGTGCCTTTTGTTTGGGGTACCGCATTGGAAGAAGCCTTCACGGTACTGAAAGATAAGTTGACACATGCTCCTTTACTCCAACTTCCTGATTTTAATAAGACTTTTGAGCTTGAATGTGATGCTAGTGGAATTGGATTAAGAGGTGTGTTATTACAAGATGGCAAACCTGTTGCATACTTTTCTGAAAAATTGAGTGGGCCTAGTCTGAACTATTCTACTTATGATAAGGAATTATATGCTCTTGTTCGGACTTTAGAGACATGGCAACATTATTTATGGCCCAAAGAATTTGTTATACATTCTGATCATGAATCTTTGAAACGTATTAAAAGTCAAGCTAAACTGAATCGTAGACATGCTAAATGGGTTGAATTTATTGAGACTTTCCCTTATGTCATCAAACACAAGAAGGGTAAAGAAAATGTTATTGCTGATGCTTTGTCTCGTCGCTATACTATGCTTTCACAACTTGACCTCAAAATATTTGGTTTGGAGACCATGAAAGATCAATATGTGCATGATGCTGATTTTAAAGAAGTAATGCAGAATTGTAAAGAAGGAAGAACATGGAACAAGTTCGTTGTTAATGATGGTTTTGTGTTCAGCGCTAACAAGCTATGCATTCCTGCTAGCTCTGTTCGTCTTTTGTTGTTGCAGGAGGCGCATGGAGGAGGATTAATGGGACACTTTGGCGTGAAGAAAACGGAGGACGTACTTGCTACACATTTCTTTTGGCCAAAGATGAGACGGGATGTTGAGCGTTTTGTTGCTCGCTGCACTACATGTCAAAAAGCTAAGTCACGACTCAATCCTCATGGTTTATATATGCCTTTGCCTGTGCCTAGTGTTCCTTGGGAGGATATATCTATGGACTTTGTTTTAGGTTTACCTCGAACAAAGAAGGGGAGGGATAGCTTATTTGCTGTCGTGGATAGATTCTCAAAAATGGCACACTTTATACCATGTCATAAAAGCGATGATGCTGTTAATGTTGCTGATTTGTTCTTTCGTGAAATTATTCGCTTGCATGGTGTGCCAAATACTATTGTTTCAGATCATGATACTAAATTTCTTAGCCACTTTTGGGGATGTTTATGGGCTAAGTTGGGGACTAAACTGCTTTTTAGTACTACTTGTCACCCCCAAACTGATGGACAAACTGAAGTAGTCAATAGAACATTGTCTACTATGCTTAGGGCTGTTTTGAAGAATAATAAGAAAATGTGGGAAGAATGCTTGCCTCATATTGAATTTGCTTATAATCGTTCATTGCATTCTACTACTAAGTTGTGCCCTTTTGAAATTGTGTATGGTTTCCTACCTCATGCACCTATTGATTTGTTGCCTCTTCCATCTTCGGAGAAGGTTAATTTTGATGCTAAACAACATGCTGATTTGATCTTAAAGATGCATGAGTTAACTAAGGAAAATATTGAGCGCATGAATGCTAAATATAAACTTGTTGGACATAAGGGCAGAAAACGTGTTGTCTTTGCACCTGGAGATCTTGTTTGGTTACATTTGCGTAAGGATAGGTTTCCTAATTTGTGCAAGTCAAAGCTAATGCCACGTGCTGATGGTCCTTTTAAGCTGTTAGAAAAAATAAATGATAATGTGTCGGTGTACTAAAGTAGGGGTACTCTAGTATCCCGAACTTGTGCACGGGCAGTCGCAGCACCCCGCGGCAAGGCCCGCCAGGTGATCACCAAGGCTCTCTATGGTTCCTTTGAAGCCATTCGAGAACAAAATATTTAAGTCAAGAAGACAAGTCCCCGGCAAGAGGAGCTTGCCGGGAAGGCCATTCAAGGTACGAGACCCCGGCAAGAGGAGCTTGCCGGGAAGGCCATTTAAGGTACGAGACCCCGGCAAGAGGAGCTTGCCGGGAAGCCCAACAAGAGCATCTCAAAGAACCTGCCGCAGCACACCACGCGTCCCGGCAGGACCCGGCGAGCGACAAGTTCCCGGGCGCGACAAGACAATGGCCGCGGCAAGGCACTTGCCGCGGCAGGCAGCCACTCTGTACCCGCGCTCCAGCTCACCCACCTACGTGTCGCTCCAGGACCCATCCCAGCGTACGTGGCGGGAGGCTGTGCAGCCAGGGGTACACTATGGCATGCAACGCTGACAGGATCGCCATCGTGGCGAGCGATAGCGCCCCTGATGGTCCCTTTTCTGCACCGTCTGGGCGACGTAGACGGGCATTTAATGCCTTTGTCCCCTGTCGTCAGGGTTAGGTATGATACACTGTGTAGGTAGTTGTACCTACCGCAGCATATTTACACTTTTACCCTTACCTACGTTGCCACCTGTTGGAGACCCCTTGGACATATAAAAGGAGGCCCATGCATAACGTAGGGGGGGGATCAATCCTCAGGGAAGCGCTCGGTCTCGTTAGCTGCTTGAGTGTACTGTAGCACTCGGCGCTCCCGAGCAAGAACACAATACAATCCACAAAGCAGCAGTAGGAGTGTTATCTCTCCGGAGAGCTCCGAAGTTGGGTAAAAACCTTCCCCCGCGTGCTTCGCCTCGATCCGCCTTTCGCGCGGCCTCCCACCCCGCCTCTATCAGCCCCCCGCCGAACCGAGAAGGGGCTCCGTCCCCATAGGTGCTCGGGGAGCCCAGGAAAACCCCGGCATCTCAGGCGCGCCAGGTAGGGGGCGTCGAGGTCGTGTGAACCTGATCCGGCGTTCACGCGAGCTGAATCTTCATCGACTTCATCGACATGCCGCCGAAGAAGAAGGCTTCGGAAGCGGCTGCGCCGTCCGCGTCGAATCCACCGCCGCCGCAGCAAACGGCCGGCGAGGAGAACGCCGGCGGTGGAACGGGCGCCGACGAGGGAGCCCACGGTGCCAACAAGTCCAAGGACAAGACCGCGCTGCCCGCTGGCGGCGTAGTCGGCTCCCCCGACGACCGGGCGTCCATAGACACACCGCGCCCACTTCAAGAGGCGCAGGACCGACAGCGTCGTGGTACTCACGGTACCATATGCTCGCTGGACCCGAATCGAGCTAGCGGATCCCGGGACGCTCAAGGGCAACATGTGCGCCGACGTGCTGGCGCGAGCGAGGCACGGTCGCCTGGATGGAATACTACTCCTTCCAACATCGTTGGGAGCCCGAGCATATCCCGCTCCTCGCACCGTTCGCCACCGCTACACGCCACCCCAGCAGAAGCTCTAGCGCAAGCTCAACTGCTCCTAGACTTCCCTCCAGCGCCAGACAAGATCGACGACTGGAGGGCCACCATTCAGAGTCTTATCAGCTTCGCCAACGGCGACACTCCGAGGCCAGCGACCACATCGCAGCCGCGCCAGGCCAGCCAAGTGCGAGCCGATGGCGACAAAACCGGTGGGGGTGCAACCACCGTGCACTCTCCGCCCCGAAGGCCAAGATCACCGACTCGCCGGATCCGCCACGACAGCGACTCCACTGCTTCCTCAGATGCGCGAACTCGTCGCGATCAGCGCCACGTTCTTCACGAACGGCAGCAAGAAGACGCCCGCACCCGCATCGAGCGCCGGAGAGAAACGCGGCGTCAATCAGACCGACGCGCTGGCCCCACTGTCGATATGCAAGCGCCAGGGGAACCAGGCGACCTGCCGTACGCGGTAGGTTGCCCTGCGTTTACCCGTGAGCTGCGGCAAGTCTAGTGGCCCAGCATGAAGAATTTCAAGCCAGACGTACCAGAGAAGTACGACAGCAGGCTGCATCCGTCGAAGTTCCTCAGCATCTACACCATTGCGGTGCAGGCTGCCGGGGGGCGGGACGACAAGATCCTCGCCAATTACTTCCCTCTGGTGCTCAAGCCCAACGTCAGGTCCTGGCTCATGCACTTGCCGGAAAACTCCACATCTTCCTGGGCGGACCTATGCCATCAGTTTGTCGGCGCCTTTACAGGCGGCCACAAACCCCATGGCCAGGAGAGTGATCTTCACCTGCTTGCCCAGAAGGAAGGGGAGCCTCTGCGTAAGTACATCCAGAGATTCCGCCAAGTGCAACGCAACATCCCAGACGTCCACCCTGCCGTGGTCATCAGTGCGTTCCATCAGAACGTGCGTGACCGCAGGATGCGGGAGGAGATGGCGAGCTGTATGCCCTGGCCGACAGATGTGCACATGCTGAGGAAGGGAGGAAACTCCCCGGAGAGAACGTAGGAACTGCAGGATCTGACAGCGACGATGCCGCCCCAGCAAGCAAAAATAGGCGGCGGAACAACAGGAAGAGAAAAGGCAAAGACGTGCTAGTTGTCGAGCAATCCGGCAACGAAGGTGGCGCCAAGACAGCCAAGACTGATGGCTCCGACAAGGAGGTTGCCGCATGCTCCAGCTGCCAGGCTGTGGCGGCCGCCGACAAGCAGGATGGCACCAACAAGCAGTACTGCAAGATTCACCGCACCAAAGGCCATGACCTCCAGAGCTGCAAGAAGGTCGAGCAGCTCGTTGAGCTGCAAAAGGCCGAGTACGAGCGACGCGACAAGGAGAAGGCCCAAGGAGGTGCTGGAGGATCTGGTACGAAGCGCACTGGCCGGGGGGGGGGGGATGCTGCGGCAACACCAAGCAGCGGCAAGGCGACAGACCTCCCCGCGGCCGCGACAAGGATGAAGATGACGACGACGACGAAGACATGGATGATGCCGAGAACAGCGAGCAGGAGTTCCAGAAAGCCACAGAAGTTTTGTGCGTTGACGGCGGTGCTTCTCTGCATACTTCACACCGCCAACTCAAGCAGTGGGTGCGGGAAGTTAATGCAGTAGAACCACCCGTCGAGTCACGCAAGCTTCTGAAATGGTCCAGCACGCCTATCATCTTTGATATTGAGGACCACCCCGATCGCACAACTGCTGTCGGGTGCTTGCCGATGTTGGTCTCACCAACTATCCGCAACCTCAAGGTCACTAAGATGCTAGTAGACGGCAGGGCCGGCTTGAACCTGATCTCCTCCGCTATACTTTAGAGACTCCAAGTCCCTGACAGCGAGCTCGAAGAGACCGGCACATTTCAAGGAATCAACCCGGGAAGGAGCAAGCCAAAGGGGAAGATCATGCTGCCGGTGACATTTGGCAGTGAGTTGAACTTCAGGACTGAGAGGATCACTTTCGACGTTGCCGATTTCCCATTGCCTTACAATGGGATTCTCGGCCGTCCAGCGCTCGCCAAGTTCATGGCGGCCTCTCACTATGCGTACAACATGCTGAAGATGCCAGGTCCGATAAGTGTCATTTCTGTACATGGCGACAAGAAACACGCTCTCATCTGTGCCGACAAGATTTACCGGGAAGCAGCAGCTGCCGCGGATCGCGAGACACTTGCCACTGAAGCTCCTGGGGGGAAGAAGAAGACCAAGTCCGGCAAGAGCTCTGATGCCCACTCCGGCAAGCGCACCTCTTCGGAGTGCTGCGCTACCGTCGAGGACGCACCATCGAGCTCCACCGGCAAGTGTAAGAAGACAATGGAAGCTCCGCCAGCAACCAAGAAGGTGTCCGCCAAGGAGGACGGCACTGGTGGTACCTTCACTATCAGTGCCACTCTCGACCCTAAATAGGAAAGCGCGCTCGTTGCTTTCCTGCGGGCGAATGTCGACGTGTTTGCGTGGCAACCATCTGACATCCCCGGCGTTCCCAGGAAAGTAATCGAGCACCACCTCGCCGTCTGTCCTCACGCGCGACCCGTCAAGCAGAGAGTCAGGAAACAAGCGATGGAGCGCCAAGAGTTCATCGCCGAAGAGATCAAGAAGTTGGAAGCAGCAGGCCTCGTTAGAGGAGTGCTCCATCCTACGTGGTTGGCCAATCCTGTAGTCGTGCGCAAGGCGAACGGGAAATGGAGACTTTGCATCGACTTCACCGATGTCAACAAAGCCTGTCCCAAAGACCCATTTCCCTTGCCGCGCATTGACCAGATTGTCGACTCCGCAGCCGGATGCGACTTGCTTTCGTTTCTTGACGCATACTCAGGATACCATCAGATCTTCATGGCAGAAGAGGATGAGGAGAAAACCGTGTTCATCACTCCATGTGGCACGTACTGTTTTGTACGGATGCCTTTCGGTTTGAAGAATGCTGGTTCAACATTTGCAAGGGTCGTCCATACTGCTTTTGAGCCGCAAATACACAGAAATGTGGAAGCCTACATGGATGATATAGTGGTCCAAAGCAGGGACAAGTCAACTCTGATTCAAGATCTAGAAGAAACTTTTGCAAATCTGCGTGAGATCAGCCTCAAGCTCAACCCCGAGAAGTGCGTGTTTGGAGTCCCTTCCGGCAAGCTTCTCGGGTTCTTTGTGTCCCAGCGGGGGATTGAAGCCAATCCCGACAAGATCAAGGCCATTGAGCAGATCGAAGCACCGAAGCGCGTCAAGCATGTATGAAAACTTGCCGGCTGCATGGCGGCTCTCAGCAGGTTTATCTCTAAGTCTGCTGAACGCGCCCTGCCGTTTTTCAAAATCTTGAAAAAGGCAGGTCCAATGAAATGGACTCCGGAAGCGGAGGCTGCGCCGCAGGACTTGAAGAGATACCTGTCCTCCACTCCAATACTTGTCGCACCTAAACCACAAGAGAAGTTGCTGCTATATCTGGCGGCAACCAATCAAGTGCTTAGTCCTGCGTTAGTAGCGGAGAGAGAGGCAGATGATGAGCCAGCAACTGCGGCAAGCGCGTCCAGCGACAAGCAAGGGGCTTCCCCGACGAGCTCTGGTCCCGACGAAGATAGATCTGCGCAGATGTGCGAAGGGATACAGTAGAAAATGGTGCAGCGCCCAGTCTACTTTGTAAGTTCCCTTTTGCAGGGGGCTAGGTCGAGGTACTCTGGTGTGCAGAAGTTGCTTTTCGGCCTTCTTATGGCCTCGAGAAAGCTGCGCCATTACTTCCAAGCACATGAGATCACAGTTGTCACTCGCTTTCCGCTGAAGAGGATACTGCAGAATCCAGAAGCAACAGGCAGGATTGTTGAGTGGGCATTGGAACTGTCGAGCTTTGGCCTCAAGTTTGAGAGCACTTCAACTATTCAAAGCAGAGCATTGGCAGAATTCATAGCAGAGTGGACGCCAACACCTGACGAAGAAACCCCAGAGACGAGCATCCCCGTCAAGGAAGCAAACAAAGAGTGGCTGATGTACTTTGATGGCGCGTTCTCGCTACAAGGCGCTGGTGCTAGCGTGCTTCTTATCGCACCAACCGGAGAGCACCTCAAGTACGTGGTCCAGATGCACTTTCCCAAGGAGCAAGCAACAAACAATACTGCAGAGTATTAAGGGTTGCTCGCCGGTCTTAGGATCGCGGCAGACCTTGGGATCAAGCAGCTCATTGTCAGCGGGGACTCGCAGCTTGTCGTCCGCCATGTAAACAAGGATTATCAGAGTCCGTTGTTGGAAGCTTACGTTGATGAAGTGAGGAAGCTGGAAGAGCGCTTTGTCGGCCTACAGATGGAACATGTTCCTAGAGCTCAGAACGACATCGCTGATGACCTGTCAAAGTGCGCGGCATTTAAGTTACCTGTGGAACCAGGAATCTTTGTGCTCAAGCTGACTTAGCCATCCGTGACGCCACCAACTGGACAGAGCAGGAAGAGGAAGTTGATTTCTGGCGACTATCTTCCGGCTAAGCTTCCCGAAGCCGCCGCCAAGAGGGTCCCCAAGATCAACGCCAAGATTGCTGAGGAGCAGTCTGCTCCGACAAGCCCCAAGGTTTGTTTCATTGAAGCAGACGCTCCTGACAAGTTTCGCTCCGGCAAACTTGCCGGGGATCATCAAGCTCCGGCTGAGCCACGGGTTCTCGCCGTAGAAGCGGATGTTCCCGCAGCAGCAGTTATGCCCTTGGTCCTTGTTGTCGAGCCGCAGGCTCCAGCATGGGCACAGCAAATCGTCCGTTTCCTCCAGTCAGGAGAACTTCCCGAAGAGCCAGAAGAAGCGGAAAGAGTAGCCCGGCAGTCTAGTATGTACCAGTTCGTTGACAACGCACTATACAGAAGAAGGCTCAACGGAGTGAAATTGAAGTGTATTCCCCGGGAAGATGGACAGAAGCTGTTGGCAGAGGTGCATGGAGGCATATGTGGTCATCACATTGGCGCCAGAGCACTTGCCGGCAAAGCGTTCCGGCAAGGTTTCTTTTGGCCGACAGCCCTCCAGGATGCAACTGCACAAGTAACCAAGTGTGAAGTGTGCCAGTTCCATTCCAACCAGATACACCAACCAGCTCAAGCTCTCCAGACAATCCCTTTATCCTGGCCATTTTCGGTCTGGGGGCTCGACATCCTCGGCCCTTTCCCCCGGGCTGTCGGGGCTTTGAGTACTTGTACGTCGCAATCGACAAGTTCACAAAGTGGCCAAAAGTGGAGCCAGTGAGGAAGGTGATAGCACAGTCAGCAGTCAAGTTCTTCAGGTCGATTGTTTGCCTCTTCGGAATCCCTAATAGGATCATCACCGACAACGGTACACAATTCACGAGTCGCAACTTCATGCAGTACGTCCGAGACCTTGGCACCAAGGTCTGCTTCGCTTCTGTTGCTCATCCCAGGAGCAACGGTCAAGCAGAGAGGGCAAATGCTGAAGTGCTGTGTGGACTCAAGACCCGGACTTTCGACAGGCTACACAAGTGCGGAAGAAACTAAATCGAGGAGCTGCCAGTGGTTCTTTGGTCGATCAGGACGACGCCAAATCTAGCCACTGGCCAGACACCTTTCGCTCTAGTCTATGGAGCAGAGGCAGTTACCCCCACGGAACTCGTATACGGGTCACCTCGAGTGCTCGCTTATGATGAGCTTGAGCAAGAGCAGCTGCGGCAAGATGACGCGCTGCTCCTTGAGGAGGACCGTCTTCAGGCTGCTGTACGAGCTGCTCGATACCAGCAAACTTTGCGCTGCTACCATAGCCGCAAAGTTAAAGCCAGAAGTCTCGAGGAAGGCGACCTTGTTCTTCGGCGTGTTCATTCCGCCAAGAATTCCAACAAGTTGATGCCGAAGTGGGAAGGCCCTTACCGGGTGAAACGAGTCACGAGGCCTGGCGCTGTCCGCCTTGAGACCGAGGGTGGCTTTCCGGAGAGGAAGGATCCTTCGCCCACAAGTTAGCCGGAGGGGATGGGAAGATAATGGTATGGACCCGATGTCGTTCAGAAAAAAATTCGCTTTGCCGGGGAGCAAACGACAAAAAAAGCTAAGTGCCAAAGTTTGAGCAATCAGATTTTTTTTAAGTTACTTTCCTTGAACGACCATGCTTTGTATGGAAAACCCGTGCGCGAAGGAACCAGCTCGTGGCTAGTTGCGCCCTTACTTTGCTTCGAGTTCGCTCAACAGCTTAAGTGTGCCGCGACTAGAGTCGCGCCCTTACTTTGTTTCGAGTTCACTCAGCAACTTAAGCGAGCTGCGACTAGTCGTGACAAGGTTTCTTGTCGGTAACGGCACCACCAGCAGGCTGCTGACGTCCCGCACTCAGCCCTCGCGGCAAAGGTGCCTACGCCGGCAAGTTCCCTAAAAGCGCAGGGCAAAAACATACAAAGGAGGGAGTCGAGTAAAGGGAATAGCATTGCAATCGTGCCATGAAACGAAGTTATATTACAAGATAGATTGTCACGGCTCTAATAGACTGTTTTCATAACATGACCAACGACGACAAGAAAAATAAGAAAATAGGCGGCCTAGTCCGCGCGGTCGCCCTCAACCCTCTTGATCCCGCTCACCTTGTCCACAATGGGTGCGACGAGGATCTCGAGCTCATCCAGATCAGCTTCCGGCGGCAGGGACCTGAGGACATTAGTAAGGCGGAGGCCCGGGTTGCGGAAGGCCACCTTCATCAGCACCTTTTTGAGAGCTCCCGCGCAGATCTCGCGCGACTCGTCGGCCAGCTGCTTTGGGATCCTCTCCCGGAGTTGCTGGAGGGCCGTCGCCACGCCTTTGAAGAACAAGGTGAGCTTGGCGCTAGATGGGAGGTTCTCGTCGGAGGAATACCCGAGATCCTCCACCCCCAGCAACGCCAACTCCTTGTCGATGCCTGCGGCAGCGCTCACAAGGCCCTCCGTCCACCGCTCCATAGTTCCCCTGAACTCATTCTGGGTGGCAGCGATGTTCTCCAGCAGCGCCTGGTCGGCCTCGATCTCCTTCTTCAAGGCCGCCTCCTGCTCCTTGGCGCCGTCCAGCGTCTTGATAAAAGTTGCCAGCTTCAGCTCAAGGTCAACGTTGGAGTCCTTGGCGGCATCAAGCTCCTTGACCTTCTCGGCGAGACGACCCTGCAGTTCGCCAAAGGTGTAGGCGTCCTTCTCACGCTCATGCTTGAGCGCGGCAAGCGCTTCACCGCTCGCCTTGAGATCAGTCTCCAGCTGCGCCATTTTTGCCTCCATCTCCTTCTTGGCGGCCTCGGCAGCTGCGGCAGCGTCCTTTGCTTCCTTGAGGGCTCTGCTGAGTGCTTGCTCGCGCGCAGCTAGCTCCTCTTCGTGGCTGTCCAGGCTGGCCTTCAGCTGCACCAACTCGTCGTCCTGCGCAGATAACTCCTCGGCGGCAAGCCGTTGTTGCTCTGCAACCTCTGCCTTCTCAAGGATGAAAGCCTTCTGCGCCTCATCGATTTGCACCCGCTCCGCCGCTAGCGACTGGAGAGCTGCCTGGTTGAGGCCTCGGAGCTCTTCCGTGCGCTTCTCCACGTCCACCCCCGCCTTCGCGACAAGCGCTTCGCGGGACTCCAGTTTGGCCTGGCGGGCGCGGTAGAGCGACACCAGCTTCCGCAGCAGTCGCTCCTCCTCGGGCTCGTCACTGCTGCTGCTTGGTGCGTCGACCAACGTCATCCCAGCGGAGGCGAGCACCTCCACGTCGAAGCTTTCTCCTTCGACTGGCGCCCTGGACGATGACGCCCAGGGGAGGTTGATGAAGATGCCAGCGCCAGCCTTCAAGTAGATGCCTGGCTGGGGTTCCTCGGGGCCTGACGCCATGGCAGCGGCGGGAGGATCAGCGGTCGGTGTAGCGCCTGTCGCTCCTGCGGCCCCAGGGTCGTTAGTACGATCGCCGGACCCCTCGTCGGCTGCTGCGGCGGCAGGCTTGGCGGCCTCTTCGCCGGCGGGATCATCGGCGCCGGCCGTTTCCTCGGTGGCAGTGGCGTCGTCAATAACGACTTCGGTCTCCATCGGCTCCACAGTGGATGGATCTAACGGCCGGAAAAAGAAGAAAAGTCAAGCAAATACCCGAAAAGAAGAACACAAGGGGGGTTTTGGAAGCAAGGAGTACCTGTACCAGGCTCGGTGGTGGGGATCTCCGCTGCCGAGGGTTCGTTGGTACCGTCACTTGCCGGAGATTCCTCCCTCGCCGGGGAACTCTCCCTCGTCGGGGACTTCTCCCTTGCCGGGGAGCTCTCCCTGGTCGGGGATTTCTCCCTTGGCGGCGTAGTCGAAACAGGTGGCACATCGGGAGTGGCCTCCGGTCACTCCTGGTGGAGCTGCTCTGCTCCTACATAAGCCAACGGTCAGATATCAGCAAGCAAAGAGTATCTGTGCGCGCCTAACAGCTGGAAGTACACCATATACTTACGCTGGGGGCTGCTCTGAAGAACGGCCGTCGGGTCCGGCGAGTTTACCTCGGGTGCGCCCCCCGCTCCCACGGAGGGGTCATCCTCGATAACGATCACCGGGACCTTGGACCTCTTTGCCATTCTCTGGGCCAGCGTCCTAAAAAGGGATGAGTTCAGAGTAAGGCAAATGAGATACAATACAAGACATCAAGTATTGAAGACATGCAAATACAACAAGGATCTTACTCTCCTTCTTCCTCGTCGGAGCTGAGCGCGGAGAAGTCAAAGCCTGGCCCACCTCCGGCACGAGGAGGCGGGGGAGTGGGATCTCTTGGTCGCTTGGCGGGCACTGGGGCGGCAGGCCGAGAGGACCCCGCCCCAGTTGCCGCTGCAACGCGAGGTGTTCCCGCGGCAACAGAACTTGCCGCGGTGGAGCGTGTCGTGCGGCGCGGCGGGGGTTGACTCGCCCGCCGCTCCGCTACGTCCCCGGCCTTGCGAAGACGCTTCCTTGGTGGAGCCGGGGGCTCTGCTTGTGGAGCCAGGGGCTCTGCTTGCGGAGCCAGAGGCTCTACTTGCGGCAGGCTGTCCGAAGACGAAGAGGAAGAGGAGCCGATCTCCAGCGAACCGCTCGTGTCCTTGGCGGGCCCGCTCGGCCCGACGTCATGCTCGGCGGACCTCCTCTCGCCGGCAAGCTCCTCTCGATCGGCAAGGCTTGCCGCCTCGGCTGCCTCTGCTTCCTCCACGGTGAACCCAAACTCGCCTGCAGCGGCGGCTGCCGCCGCCTCTTCCATCCTGGTGGCGATTCGCTTGAGCTCATCGTCGGTGGTGTCCCGGGTGAGCCCCTTCTTTTCGTCAGCGTCGACCGACACTTCTATCAAGTTGTCGAAGAACGCCCGCACGACATCATCCGCAGGCTCTATCCAGGCTGGATCAATTCCATGCGAGTAGCACAGTGGCATTATTGCACGGATGCGGTCGAGCGCGGAGTTGTTGCACAGCGGGACGACGCCCCTCGGCAACCAGAACATTTCGGGATGCTGCGGGTCGTGCTTGAACAGCTCCTGGAGCATCGCATTGAGCTCCAGGACAGTGAATTTGAAATTGAGGCCCGGCCGCAACCTCATGATATCCGCCGCATTCTGGAACTCCCAGGCGGGTCTCCTCCTCTCCTGCAGGGGGGCAATGCGGCGGCGGAGGAAATCTGCGCCGACCGCTCCTACAGTGAGCCCGGCAAGCCTGAGGCACAGGATCCGAGTGACGGCAATCCTCAGCCTGTCGTCTTCCAGGGCCAGGCTACTCCAATCGCCGCCGCGCACTACTGGGGTTTCGCGCAGAGCAGTAAACGGCTGGGGGTTCTCCTCGACAATCAAACACCAGTCAGCCCTCCACTCCTCCCACTTGCTGCGGAGCTCTCCCTCCAGATAAGCATCTTTCTTGCCAGCTTTCGAGATCCAGGCGATTCCGCCGGATAAAGGCTCTCCTTTCTCAACTCGAGGCGAAAAGAAATGGCGGAAAAGAGCTACGTTTGGATGGATCCCGACAAAGTTTTCGCAGAGATGTGCGAAAACTGCCATGGTCAGGACAGCATTGGGGGTGAAATCAATAAGCTGGAGCCCGTAGGTGTTCATGACATCGCAAAAGAATTCAGAAAAGGGCGGGCAGAGCCCGCAGTAGAAGAACAAGGCAAAGAAGGGATACCCAGTGGGATACTTATCCCAAGCAGTGGCTGGCAGTACCTTCGTGCGCGGATGCGCTCGTGTCCCCGTCGACCAAAAGAGATAGAAATCTTCCCTCAGCTCTAATGCCTCGAGCCTCGGAGGGAAGATTGCCCGCTCCTTTCGCAGTGCCGCGAGCTGCTGCGCCTCAGCCGACTTCGCCTTCTCGGCCTTCGGGACCATGGCGGGAGTGGAGAAGGAGGACGACAACGTTGGTGGTGCTAGTGGCGACGGGGGCGGGGCTCTGCTCTCCTTCGGCTCTGGGAAGAAGGGGAGTGGCGGAGATTCTCGAGGAAGGACTAGCAACGGGCAGATGGGCGAACTGCCCCTGTTTCCCCTGCTTATAAGGAGGGATGGGGGCGGACGTTTCGCCTTTCCGAGTAAAGGAACCACCCACGACCTCCCCCACGACGCCGCGATCGATGCGTGCCGTTCGGGAGGGCGTGGTGGATGCGGAGCAAGGTACAACGCGACCCAGGCCGTGCGTGCCCGTGCCCTGTTTTGGGCCTGGCCCAACAGCGCTCAGCATCGTGTGTGGCCCAGGCCCGGGGGCTCCTGTCGGTGTACTAAAGTAGGGGTACTCTAGTATCCCGAACTTGTGCACGGGCAGTCGCAGCACCCCACGGCAAGGCCCGCCAGGTGATCACCAAGGCTCTCTATGGTTCCTTTGAAGCCATTCGAGAACAAAATATTTAAGTCAAGAAGACAAGTCCCCGGCAAGAGGAGCTTGCCGGGAAGGCCATTCAAGGTACGAGACCCCGGCAAGAGGAGCTTGCCGGGAAGCCCAACAAGAGCATCTCAAAGAACCTGCCGCAGCACGCCACGCGTCCCGGCAGGACCCAGCGAGCGACAAGTTCCCGGGCGTGACAAGACAACGGCCGCGGCAAGGCACTTGCCGCGGCAAGCAGCCACTATGTACCCGCGCTCCAGCTCACCCACCTACATGTCGCTCCGGGACCCTTCCCAGCGTACGTGGCGGGAGGCTGTGCAGCCAGGGGTACACTATGGCATCCAGCGCTTACAGGATCGCCATCGTGACGAGCGATAGCGCCCCTGACGGTCCCTTTTCTGCACCGTCTGGGCGACGTAGACGGGCATTTAATGCCTTTGTCCCCTGCCGTCAGGGTTAGGTATGATACACTATGTAGGTAGCTGTACCTACCGCAGCATATTTACACTTTTACCCTTACCTACGTTGCCACCTGTTGGAGACACCTTGGACATATAAAAGGAGGCCCATGCATAACGTAGGGGGGGATCGATCCTCAGGGAAGCGCTCGGTCTCGTTAGCTGCTCGAGTGTACTGTAGCACTCGGCGCTCCCGAGCAAGAACACAATACAATCCACAAAGCAGCAGTAGGAGTGTTATCTCTCCGGAGAACTCCGAAGCTGGGTAAAAACCTTCCCCCGCGTGCTTCGCCTCGATCCGCCCTTCGCGCGGCCTCCGCCCCCCGCCGAACCGAGAAGGGGCTCCGTCCCCATAGGTGCTCGGGGAGCCCAGGAAAACCCCGGCATAATGCATATAAACTTGAGTTGCCTGCAGATTTTGGGGTTAGTCCCAGTTTTAACATTGCAGATTTGAATCCTTATTTGGGTGAGGAAGATGAGCTTCCGTCGAGGACGACTTCATTTCAAGAAGGGGAGGATGATGAGGACATCAATACCATTGTTACACCCACAGCCCCTACTGTTACATATGATGGACCATTTACTAGAGCTCGCGCACGCCAATTAAATTACCAGGTACTTTCGTTTCTTGGTAATGATTCTAATTTCATGAGAATATGATGCTGCCTAAATTGGATACATTTGTTTTGCTTACAAATGAAGGGCCTAGCTTGGAGAAGGATGAACATTGGAGCAAGAACAAGCATGGAGTTGATGGCATGCGTAAGGGGAACAAGAACGGAGTTACAAGTGATGATTTCAGGACTCTGAAGCCACCATAAGGAGTGAATGAAGCCTTGGACGAAATATACAAGATGCCACTTCATAAATTTCGTCCAGAGGCTATTCTAGGTGCCGCGTCACCTTATTATTGGGCCAGGCCCATGTAATTTCGAAATACTTAAGTATAGGCTGTTTTTAGAGTCCGTATGTGTGGGGAAACAAGAGTTAGGGTTGGTTTCGGACCCCTTCCTCAAGGGCCACGAAATTCCCCCCCCCTCTTCCTCCATATATACAGCCCTTAGGGCGTCGTTTAGACTTTGGGTTTTGTTTAGATCAAAAGTTCGCCATAGCGGCAACTTCGCGTACTTCGTTTGTGTTCAACGACCAGCCCAAGGCGTCACAGAACCCCACCTTCATTAATAAAGCTTTCCTCTTATATTCGCAATATCCAGATTGCAATCTTAGTTTCTTGCTTGTTCTTCGTTTGCTCGCAGGAAACAGGCCCTCGTGGTCAGGTTGATCGTGCTCCGGCGTGGTCAATAACCCTCGGAAGTTGGTTTAGCGATTGCTAAGGCGCGACGTCTCGCACGTTCGTAGTCGGATCGTCAAGGTCGACTCCCACAAAAACGATAGCCACCATCTCATAGAAACATCGGGACACCTTTGTCTCTATCATCGTGTTGAATGAAGATCTCAAAAACAAAGACGTCAAGATCAATGTGATGCAATGTATCGGTATCTTCGAGAAGGGCAGTTGGATCGAGAAGACTGTGATAGTTTTGTGACCCCTCTGTCTTCTTACTTCACTTCTTGAATCTTGGGATGAGATTCTTGTTTAGTGGGGGTGAGTTGTCACAACCCTAGAATATCTGAGTGTAATAGTTGCATTAGTGAGCATGCATCATGTTTAAATTTCAAGGAAATTGAATTGAGGGAATTTTCAAAGCCTCAGAAACCTTTTAAAAATGATCAACATTAAAATCTTCTCAAATGGGTCCAAGAAAATGTTCCTATTATTCTGTGAAAATATTGGCAAGAGGTAAAATTCAAACCAATATTTTTGGAATCACAGAAATAATTATTTTTGGGCCTTTGAATTAATTCACTAGCTATTTGAATTGGGTTTATATTTACTATAAATTAGATATAAGCCCAATAATTTTGAAAGTTTGCATGTGGCTCTGGACTAGTTTCCTAAGTCCACCTAATAACTTTCAAAAGCATAAAAATTGAATTGATTTCAAAACCAAATTCAAAACGAACCTGCAAAATAGAAAACAGAACAACTTAGAAAACAAAACAGAAATAGGAAAGACAGAGAGGAGAGAAACCTCACATGGGCCTTACCTGGCAGAAGTGTCCTAGCCCACCACCGCATCCCCCTCTGTTGTCTTCCTCCCTGCGCCAGCCGGACACCGTGCGTGGCCGACATGCGCGAGCACGCGCTCGGGCACCTCCTGCTTGCTTACCGCTGCTGGAGACGACCCCGAGCGCCAGACACTCACCCTGGAACCCCCTCGACCCTCTCTCGCTCTCCCAGTGTCTCTACCCCTCGCTCCTTTGCTTTCTCTTCCCATGGCCGAGGATGCCACCGCCACCGACGCCGTTCACCGCAGCCAGAGCCACTACCCCGCCTCTCCGTCGTGTTCAGAAGGACCGCCTCGTTCCCCTCTTCATCCTCAATGAGTCACGCATTGCCGGAAGCTCTGTATCGCCTTCAGGTCGTCATCTTCGTTCTCGGATCGCCGGAGATCGCCGTCATTGATGCGCAACCTCCAGAGCTACCCCCACTATGCCGAGCCTTCCGTTGCAAGCGCCATGAGCCACTCCCCCTTCCACCCCTGCTCCCGTTGCATTTGCATGCCGTAGCGCCGTTCTCGTCGTGACTGGAGCTCACCGCCGCCCGGCTTTGTCGCTGCCGTGGCCTGAGCTCGAACCGCCTGCGCCCTTGCACCGCATCGTGCTCCTGGTGCTTCCAGGAGGCCCCCTAAACCCTCTACACGCTCGCCTGCTTGCTCTAGCGCCACGCTCGCACGAAGCCGAGCTCCGGCCGCCGCATCGCTCACCGTTGTCGCCAAGTCCGGCCTCCCTGGCACGAGATGATGCCACGGTTCAATGCACGCACACACCAACTACGGATAGATGCCCTCGGCCGCCATTTTGGTCGCCGGAGCGCGAAACCCGCAGCTCTCCGCCGCGTCTCGCCTCGCAGGCATCGAGTCGCCGGCAGGTGTTGACCCAGTTGACCCGGGTTTGACCGCGCTGAACAGGGGGTTACCTCCCCTGGGTCCGGACAAGTGGGCCCAGAGCCCTGCTACTTTCAGTTTAGTGCTAATTAACTTTTAGTTAACCAGATAAGTCACTGGCGTGTGGGCCCACGCCCTAAATAACTTAGGTTAGTATTTAACTTAGAACTAGTTAAATCTATTAATTAGCTGTGACACTGACACGCCCACTGGTCAGGTTTGACCTGGACCATCCCCGTTGACCACTGACGTCAGAGTGACGCAGTTAATTATTTTTTGGATTTATTCTTATTCAAGAAATTTCACAAAATAATGCTAACTTCAAAAATTCATAGAAATTAATCCGTAACTCCAAATCAAACAAATTATATATGAAAAATGATCAGAAAAATCCAATCTATCCATTGGTACTGGTCTCATGCATGATAAAGCAACTTAACCTTGCTGTATAAGCCAAAACATCTTAATGCACTTTGGAAATTCATAGTTTGAATTTGAATTTGAACCTTTGGTTCAAATCAACTCAAACCCTTGTGCTGCTAGCTGCATTAGCTCAAATCACAACATATCGCCTTGTGTGAGCATGCATCATATTGTGCATTGCATTGATTATGTCCTTTCTCTCTTTGTCGGTGGTTGTTCCCCCTCGGTAGATGTATGTTCCGACGATGAGTTCGATGACACCGATGAATAGCTATACTATCATCAGAAGTGCCAG